>OX422211.1:201403112-202708528 GCA_949130495.1 Sambucus nigra | reverse complement strand
ATTTGCTGCTTCCTTTCATCCTCCCTGGATTTTTCTTGCTCCTCGTCGATCATCTTTTCTTTCCCTTTTACCAACCGAGGTTGGTCTGAGCTCGAATTTAATGATCCTGTAACATCCACTTTCCCTTTTACCAATCGGAGTTGGTCTGAGCCAGTGTTTGTTGATCCTGTAACATCCACAGGTTGATCAGCGAGCAACTCTTGTTCCTCGCCCGGAGTCCTCCCAACTATCTCTGCATCACATCCTGTAACATCCACACGCCCTTTTACCAATCGGAATTGGTATGGGCTTGTGTTTGTTGATCCTGTAACATCCACAGGTTGATCAGCGAGCAACTTTTGCTCCTCGGGGGTATCAGGATAGGTGAACTCCGCTATGAAATCTGCTACAGCCTGCCCTTTTAGTGATGACCTGGGTTCATAAATTATATCATATTCTCCGAGCTCTATTGCCCAGTACATCAATCTCCCTGATTTTTCTGGCTTGTGAAGGGCTTGTCTCAATGGCACATCGGTATATACTACTATCGTATGAGCCTGAAAGTATGGCCTCATTCTCCTACTCGCCTCAATCAGTGCCAGTGCCAATTTCTCCAGCCTTGGATATCTGATCTCTGTTCTTCGGAAGGCGCCTTACTTGTGTAGTAAATTGGCTTTTGTACTCCATTCTCCACTCTGATCAACGTCGAGCTAACTTCATTCTCGGACACTGCAAGGTACAAATACAATTTTTCTCCCATCACCGGCCTGGATAACAGTGGGGGTGATCCCAAGTATTTCTTCAAGTCTTGAAAGGCCTTCTCACATTCATCATTCCACTCAAAAGTCTTTCTGAGTGTCTTAAAGAATGGGAGACATCTATCAGTCGCTCGCGACACAAATCTGTTGAGTGCCGCTACTCGTCCTGTGAGACTCTGTACTTCCTTCTTCGTTGTTGGAGATCACAACCCTAACAGAGCTTTGATCTTTCCAGGATTTGCTTCAATGCCTCGTTGATTGACAATGTACCCGAGGAACATGCCTTCTCGTACTCCAAATATGCACTTCGTCGGGTTCAGCTTCATTTGATATTTATCTAGTTGATCAAAAGTTTGACTTAAGTCAACTAGATGATCGGCAGCTTTCTTGCTTTTTGTCAGCATGTCGTCAACATAGACTTCCATATTGTCACTGATTTGTTCAGCAAAGACCTTGTTCATCAGCCTCTGATATGTCGCACCTGCATTTTTTAAACCAAAAGGCATAACATTATAACAATAAGTTCCCCTAGGGGTAATGAAAGAAGTACTTTCCCTGTCTTCAGGTTTCATCTTAATCTGATTGTAACCAGAATATGCATCCATGAAGCTCAGCAACTCCTGTCCCGAGGTAGCATCCACCAATTGATCAATTCGGGGCAGTGGAAAGTGATCCTTTGGGCATGCTTTATTGAGGTCGGTGAAGTCTACACACATCCTCCATTTGTTATTCTTCTTCTTTACCATCACCACATTAGCTAACCAATCTGGATATTTTACATCTTCAATGAAACAAGATTTCTGGAGCTTCTCGACTTCCTCCTGGATAGCTTGATTCTTCTCGGGCTGAATACTCTTCTTCTCTGCTTCACAGGCTTGATCTCCTTATTCACATTGAGCTCGTGACATAAGAAGTTTGGATCTATCCCAGGCATTTCTTCATGACTCCACGCAAAAGTTTGTTTTCTGCTTCTAAGGAAAGTTATCAATTCCTGTTTTAGTGAGGCATCCAATGATGAACCTATTTGAGTAGTTCGTTCAGGGTGTTCGTCGTCCAGAATGATATTTTTAGTAGTTTCCACCACTTGACCTTTCACGAGTTGCGACTCATCTCGAGGATCCAAAGTTTCAATTTCTGCACCTTCCTCCACTTGATAGGTAGTAGTCTTTTTCTTTGATTCTTCCAATTCATCTTGCTCGGCGAATGAATAATAGCACTCCCGAGCTACTTTCTGATCACCTTTCATAACTCCTACTCCAAAGTTTGTTGGAAATTTTAGGCATTGATGCACTGTAGATGGTACAGCCTCGAACTTCTTCAATCCTACTCTTCCCATGATGATATTGTACGATGACTGGATATTCTTATCCATCACGAAAAAGTGTATTCTTTCTGTCTGACAAGCAGTCCATGTACCAATGAATATATCCAACTTGATCGTCCCAAGCGAAAATACTTTCTCGCCAGCAAAATCGATGAGGGGTCTGTGGTAAGGCTCCAATTGAGATAGCTTTAAATTTAAACCATCGAAACACAAGTAGAACATGATGTCTGTCGAGCTACCGTTATTAACCAGTACTCTTGAAATTATTACCTCCTTCATTCTCACTTTGATCACTAGTGGGTCATCATGAGGATACAGAACTCCTGCAAGATCATTCTTTGAAAACCCAATGACCAATTTTTCTTTGTTCACCTTTCTCGGGCGATCTTCCTCAGCTAAATTTATTCGCTGAATGTACGAGCAAGCTTGAGCCTCTCCGAGGTAAGTTTTTCTTTCTGGAGTAAGGTATCCTCCTCCTGCATCTCCTCATGTAATAACATTACAATCAAATTACCCAAAGCGGATTGAAAATACCTCTCGTTCTGGCTGCCTTGGTTTCTTGGGAAGATCGGGGTCATCATCTGGATCATCTTCATGGTTTCTCTTCTTTTTCTCCTCTGTTCGACGAGGAGATCTAGACCTCTCTCTAGTTCGGTCGTTGTTTCTTCTTTCGCCTCCCCGATCAACATACTTTGCTAGCTTTCCTCGTCGGATCAGTGTTTCAATCTCGTTCTGAAGAGCTATGCAATTTTTGGTCATATGGCCATGATCCTTATGGAACTCGCAATATTTCTCCCTATTCCTCGTGTCAGGGTCTGACTTCATTTTCTTTGGCCAGTTTAACTCCTCGCTGTTCTTAATTTCTTCCAGGACGTGGTTGATATTTGCCTTCAAAGGCATGTAATTATCAAATTTCTTCAAGACCTCCCATGACGACCTACTTTTGGAATGTTTGTCACCACCATTGTTCTTATGCTCTTTCTTCTTAGCTTTATCACCTTCCACCTTGGTTTCTTTGGCGTCCATATTCTTCTTCGCAGACATAGCCTCCTCGGTATTCATAATCTTGGACGCTTTTCCCATCAGGTCCGACATGGTTCGAGGTGGATCTTTGGCCAAAGTGTAGTACAACTTATTCGGCAGCAGTCCACTCATCAGAGCAGTAATCGCTGTTTTCTCCTCATAATCAATGACTTCGAGCTTCTCGTTATTAAAACGAGTTATATAGTCTCTAATACTCTCACCAGCTTTTTTTCTAACACTTAACAAATGTGCTACTCGTTTAACTGGCTTTGCTCCAAAGAAGAAATTCCCAATGAATAACTCGGCCAATTGAAGAAAAGTTAAAATCTTACCCCGAGGAAGATTATTATACCATATCTGAGCAGATCCGGTAAGAGTTCCCGAGAATGCCCTGCATCTCATCTCGTCTGGGACAGCAGCTTGATATTATTCTATATGAAGGACAGGGTCAGTCTTCCCATCATACTTGGGAGTCACAACAGGTGCTTTGAACTTTGAAGGTGTTGGAAAATCAACAATGTCCTGGACAAAAGGTGTTCCTCGAACAAAGGTTCGTTGTAGAGGATTCTTGGCCTTAGCCATTTCCCCTAATCTATCCTCCAGCCTCTGAATAGATCCTTTCCATGCATCATTTCCTTCCTCGGGCCTATTGGTTCGAGCAACTGATCGCGTTGAAGTGGCTTCCTGGGATTTATCTCGACGAGCAGCTGGTCGGTCATAGGATCCATCTTGACGAGCAGCTGGTCACGACTGGGCAGATCCTTCCCTTAAATCTGATGGTCCTCAAAGGCTCCTCGACGCTGCATTAAGAGGACTTTTATTCCTCCTAGGGCCTAATCGATCGAAAGGAGAGGCCCTACTTAATCTTTCCAAAGCGTTGGCCCTTTTCTGGGGAGAGGGTGACATGTTGTTCAGTATCTGTGGCTCGCACAGACGAAGTTCGTCCAGGTTGATAAGAAAAATCTTCAGATTCCTCATTGCCATATGAATTAGTACGCCTAGTACGCACAGAAGGCGCACAGATATTTATTTGAATGCTTCGTGATCCGGAATGGGCTGGCGCACCACCATGGAGGGTTTGGATGAGTTGTTGCATCGTTTCTTGCATGTTGGTTTGGCCCTGAGCCAGACTTGCCATTATTCCAGTCAGATCTGGAATAATTGGTGGTGCAGATGGATTTGGAGGGGTTCCAACATTTCGATTGCTGGATTCAGGAATATCAGTCAGTGGTAATGGATTGTTATTGGTGAGAAAACGATATTACCAGTCGTTCCCACAGACGACGCCAATCTGTTGATGTAAAAAATTAGATCACTCTAATTATTCAATCACAGATAAATAAATGAGACAAAAGATTTTAAAATGGTTCAGCCTTATAAGAATGGCCTACGTCCACTGTTGTTTTATTGCTGAGTGTTTGGGAATTCTCGATTACAAGAAATTTCGTTCTGGATCCCAAAGTTTTGATTCAGGATCAGTTCCCTTACAATGAGGATTGGACAATGTATTTATAGCCCAGAGGCTGTAATGTGAAAGGGTAATACATTAAATGATATACATATGAAAGGGTAATACATTTAATGCCCTCTTTGCGTGTGCGTCTGAATGATAAGAATTTAATGAACCAGTTGAACTGTTGGTTATCCAGCTATTACTGCTCTGTTCAAGATGCAGCTCGAACAACCTGAGTAGTTCGGACCGCCTAAGCTTTCTGGTATTCAAGAGTTCCTCGGAGAGGTCTATTCCTCGGAGCATATGAGTTCCTCGGTGAGGTCTGTTCCTCGAAGCGTATGAGTTCCTCGGAATAACATGGTTCCTCGGAGCGTGTGATCATCTCGGAAGTGCTTGTTGTTTCCATGCAGATAGCCACGTGTCTTCGTATGATTGATCCAAGTCAGCAGATTAAGTTTGGTATCATCAATCATTGATAGAGTATAATGGGTTATGAAGAGGACCAATAGGGTCTAAGTAGACTTCGTTGAGTGAAATTAATATGAGATGAAATTGTGGGTTAACGGGGAGTTATTTATACTTTGGGAATTGTGCGTACGTTTACTAAAAGATTGAGACTCGTGAAAGATTTAGACTAGAAGGTAAGTGAGGGTATACCTACTGATAATTATACTTAGTGAGAGAGAATACTTCGATACATGAGAAGTAAGAATGAAGTAAATAATAAATGAGAATAAAAGAGACGAATCCGTTATGCGAGATAATTAAGTAAAATTTGTGCTAAGCACGGATGACAATAATTATGGGTCGTGGGTGAACCTAATTTGGAACATATGAATATTTATATGTATGACTTTGTGATTGTGCATATATTATGTATCTGTGTATGACATACCTAGCTTACTTGCTATCGACATGAGGTTTGCGCATGAGGGCAGTCATATCCTCATGAATCCAT
The DNA here is from genome assembly GCA_949130495.1 of Sambucus nigra. NCBI lineage: Eukaryota > Viridiplantae > Streptophyta > Magnoliopsida > Dipsacales > Adoxaceae > Sambucus > Sambucus nigra. Next base: position 202,703,033 of record OX422211.1, on the reverse strand, counting down.
GGGATTTTTGATTTGTCACTCGAGAACATAGGACTATGAAAGACTTATCGGTGAGTTGATAAGTCCGCTGATTATGGGAACGTAGGTATGTGCGTAACCCATGGGTATGAGAACTATGTTCGCCTCTAATTTTTGTGTTGATATTTGTGGTTCGAGGAATCTTTACCGAACCTGTAGTCCCCTATATAGCGACGTGATGTATTGGGACAAGATAACAGAGTAATGCAGCACCACCGCTGTGTCTTGGGGTGCAGTATAGTATATATATATATATATATATATATATAAAGATAGTTATGTATGAAAACACTTAGTTGAATTGAATTAATAAGGGACTTATCCATGTTGAATCTAAATGGATATATATATATAACATCATTATATGTATTATAAGGTTAATACGTGGGAATAATTTGGGCTATAAAGAATGGATACATGTGAAAAATCTAGTTAGCATGGGAACTATAACTAGGATGTCCTAGAGGTACGGTAGGAGTGCACACTAAATGAGAGGTGATGATTCTCAAGAGAGTGTCGCATACTAACATGGTTGTGATATTAACCGGTAAGCATTTTAAATACTTGCTAAACTATTTTTAAAACTGTTTTACACTCAGGCTCTGACCCATTTTTTGTCATTTCTTTCTCTCTTGTATATATATGTATGTATTACAGGTGCCCAGTCATAAGGGCGTCATGCTTAGATTCTTTGGATTGGACGTTTTGCAGCTTATGTGGGAGTTACAGGCCCTTGCTTTAGATGACTTCGTCATTGAATCAGTTCCTACTTTAGATCTTCATAGTTAGGGCATGTGTCGCCCGATTTCCTATTCCGTTTAGATCTTGTCAAGGATTTAAGTTCATTTATATTTTCGGTATTCAATACTCCTTGAGAGTTAACTATTGTCAGGATGATTTCAGTTATGGTTCTTATACTTGGTTTGGATTATATCAATGGTTAAATTCTTGTGTGTAAATTGCCATCCTTAGTATTTATGTGAGTGTTAACTGTTGGGTATTAAAATGGTTTTTATATTGGTATTTAAGAAAGAAAAAATGAGACTTCAAATTGTTTTGACACTTAGCTTAATTATTTAGGGTGTTCAAATTGGAAATATTATTTTACGACAGTGATACTGAGAATGAACCAACCGTTTACCTTGATGTTTATTTAATAAAGGACTGATCACCCGGTATTTAATTAGGTGGGGTGTTATAGGTACCTGGCCCGACATTTCATGAAAGTTGTAGCCCTCATCGCTAGCTTCGCATGGCCGCGAACGGTGCGCGATTCCGAGTCCGTATGAAGAAGTTACGTCAATTTTAGCGGAGGGAAGAATAAGGAACTCAAAAGAGGAGGAGAAGGGAAGAAGAGGAATGCAGTGAGCTGCCTAGATTCTTCCCTACTTGATCGATCGATTGTTGATTTTGGTCGATCGATCGATCCTCATCGAAAGTTAAAATTTTGGCCTTAATCCATCGATCGACCAAAGGGGTCGATCGATCGATCCCCTATTTTTGTAGATATTTTTTCCTTTTCTTTTCTTTTCTTTTCTCTTTTCTTTTCTAGATTAATTCCAACTTACTATATAAAGAAATTTTTATGTAATAAACAAATATATACGATTTTAGGTTAGTTTCGCTTAGTGTTTTGGGATTTTTGGAGAGTTCTTCCTTATTTCTCTTTGGATTGACACCCATTTGTGTTGTAAGTGGCACTATTCATCTCCCCTACCATTAATATAGTTTGTATTTACTTCATTTCTTGCTTTCTAGTTAATTTACAAGCTTTCTAATTTAGGTTTACATGCTTTATTTACATGGGTTCTTTACTCGCTTTCTAGTATAGTTTTATCGCGTTTCTTTATCGCGTTTTTATCATGATTTCTAGGTAATTTAAATTAGGTTGTGTTTGAATGGAACTCACTCGGGTTAACTCGTTGCTTTTCTTGGTGATAGTGTTTACGGGTTTATTTCGGGTGTGTTGTCCTAGTTATTGTGCCTAGGAGATTTGACGGGGCATATCATGTATGTCCCGTGCTTACGACCTTTCGTATGCAATTTTTGGGATATTTGTTGACGCCAAAATCATATTAGGCTTTTATGTGGATTTAGTGGCGTGACAACCCTTGGTTCAATTAACTGTAGAAACGAGACGCATTCTAAATAACTCGTCGATCCATGTAACCATTTTATACAAATTAGCCCGGGCGAGGGATATTCGACGCAACCTATAATTTTATGCGCTTTCTTAATCTATTTTCAATACCTTGCCTAGATTAACATTTCCCTTTTATGCATCTTTTACTTTTTAGTTTGTAATCACCTTTTTCCCTTTTTATTTCCGAATATTAAATCATCTAAATTCTAGCATTTTGTCCCTGTGGATTTTTGATACCCGACTTACCGCTATACTCACCAGTTGAGTGTAGTAGTAACTTAGGTTTGTTTGTATAGTCGCGGCGAGACAAAAAACAACGACTGTGCACTTTACACCCGCACCCCTCTCGCGCCCTATCAGCGGGGTATCATATCATCATAATGAATTAGATAGTATTATAACATGGATTCAATATTTACATCTAGGACATGATAAACACTTGTGAAGATATATAAAGTTGAATGTTGCTTAGAATGTATTAGTGGAATTAGAATTTTCTTAATGTCCATGTGCTAGTCGAGTCATTTTGTTTGGGAGGGTTTGTCACACCCTAACTTTAACACAAATTATGGGCGTGACAACACTCAAAACAAAATAAAAAATCTTAGGTTTCCTTAGTTAAGGAAATTAATCCCGAAACGAGGTTGATTACGTGCATGGAAGCTTTGGGTTGTGGTGCAATTCATCACTTATGATAGTTGATGTCTACATCCACCACTATGAAATTTTTGTTAAAAGGTAATATAGGGAGGGGGGCTCCTCCTGAGGCAGAACATGAAAAATTACATAGGTGCTCATAGGATCGTTGCTTCTCGTGGGCACATTGTGGGCATCATAGCATGATTGTGGGTTCTTGTGGTGCATGATTTTGAGATTTGGCATTTACACGTGCATGGGGGAAAATGTCATATGTGGTGCAGGTTGTACGAATTTAGGACTCGGCAGTGTGTTCTTGGGGCATGGCTTATTTTTTGGTAATGGAAAATTTTGAATTCATGGATTAGTGATAGTTCAAAAGGTTCAATAACATGTTTTATTATGCATAAAAATTAAAGATGCTTGCGATTTTGTGGCTTTGGATATGGTAGTTGAAAATGGGGGAGCTTGATGAGTAATAGGAGTTCTGTAGTGATTTTCTAACAAGGTGCGTGGGGTAAAAACGTGGGTGCATGAGGCAAAAACGTGGGGGGCATTTGAGCGTTAATAGGAGCGGTTATGGGGTAGTTTTGATGAAAAAACAATCACAAACACATGTCATTATGAGTTTAAATGTTTTCCTAGGAAGTTAGGGTGTAACATCCATCATCTTTGTATATATATAAGCCATGTTAGGGCTTTGTTTTATGGAAATAAGCATTAAGCCGAATTTTAGTGTTGCTTTGTAATCTTTGAGTAATTAATAAGAAGTTGGGAGTTGAGTTCCTGTAGATTCATGTCTTGTGTGTGTGCTTCTCATATATTGTAAATCGTGAAAAGTAGGTTATTTAAGTGAACCTTGAAAATAAGTTAGCTGATCAGGTTTATGAATTAAAATTGGTGCCTCACCGAGGAATATTTGAGGATAAAAATTGCCCCTATGGAAGCGTCCATTTCCATGGTGAACGAAGAAGTCAAAATTACTACCATAGATGAAAGAGTGCAGTTGATGAACATCTATAAAGATTACGAGAGTATGGTCGTGAAATATAAAAAGGCTTTAATGAAAAGGCGTATGGCCACGATATTTTAGCAACAAGTATGAGGGGCACGAAATTAGCACACATCGATGCATCCACTAATGAAGGAGAAAGATTCATTCACTAAACACACGGGGTCTATAAATTCCTATAAGTTATAAACATTCTAGGGATAGAAGTAAGATCAAACAATGCCTTCAACCATCCAAGTGAACATTTGTAATTTCCTTCCTTCTCAAAGACTCAAAATGCATATGCAATCGCTAACGAGTGACCGCATAAGGTGACCTTAACAATTGCAAGTAACGATATCTTATATTAATTAATTATGTAATTGCGATCCGCAATCACAGCTAAAAGAAAGAAGTTTGCTAATTTTATGTATTATAGGTGTGCCCAAAAAATGTCCTCAAGCTCACCATTACTCATGGTATTACTATACAAGTAAACATAGTTTTTATTTGTTAAGAGTTTCATTTGTTGTTGTTCGATGTCCTACCTTACCTTTCTCAAAACCTCATCATTAATTTTTCTTTGTATATCATTTTCATTGTCGACACATTCCCCTCATGTCGACGTACTATAATTTTCAAAATTGCATCCGGCTTCATATCTTCTCAAAATTCTCCCCTCTTGTGTTAGACGCCCGGTGTCCAAATTCCTGACAAGTGTCTTTGGTAATCGTGGTTGTGAACCTTATTAAAAATTATAACATCCACATTCCATTATCTTGGGGAGTCTCCTTTCGCATAAAGGGAAAGCTTCATTTATTTTTAATCACCCCCTATTTTTTGAAGTTTTGTCACCCTTGCTTTGATTAGAAATTTCATTTTGTTACTTCTTCTTTTGGTGGGAGTCATATTGTCAACCCTTTCACACTTGAGTTGATTACAACCCTTTCACATTGTAGTCTTATTTTACCCACTTTCACCACATGAAGCAAAGACTTGTACATCAAAGAATATGAATGAATCTTACTACCATAATATTTTTGCCAAGTAAATAATTAGTTTTAAAAAAGTTTTACGTTATTACTTAATTGACAAATGAGCTAAATGCAATTCAATACAATAATAACACGTCGATAAATCCTGCTCAATAAATCCAAAAAGAGAGACCAATCTAGAATTAGTGATTGATAATTTACATTAAGAGTGGTGTTATGAGTACAAAACAAGTCTCTCAAATCTCCTCCAAAAGTAATAAATTTGGGTGTTCGATAGGGGTCCATTCCACATGACAATACTTAATAGGTATGTGAATACATGAAGTGAAATTCACATCAAATTTGAGGGACGATTTATTTTGGAAAATGCTAGGGAACCTCGGTTCGTGAACCCATTTTGTGAACACATTGCATTAAAAGTTTATACTTTATTATTGTGCACGATATAAAATTATACATTAAAATTTTATACTCATTTTTGTCTCATGCACGTGCGGACAAACGTGCTTCATATATTTTTTATCTCATATCATTAAATGGTTAGACGTCTTTATATAAAAAAACAGTTGGCGGAAAGCAGTGTGAGCTCCTAGAATTAGTTAAAATGGTTCTCTCTGTGTTCATCTCTTCATACTCGTCTTCTTAGCAAGACCCAGAAAATAAACCCCTCTCTTCTTCGTCAACCGACCGAAATGTCGGCGGCCAAAACTTCCCTGAAAAACCTTCCCTTTCTCTTCCTCCTCTCTCTTATCTCTTTATTCACAACCGGTCATTCGGACGAAATCGACCTGCTCTTAAAAATCAAAACCACCTTCCAAAATTCCAACACGAAGGTATTCGATTCCTGGGAATCGAATATTCCAATATGCAACTTCAAAGGAATCACCTGCGACACAAAAGGCTTTGTCAAAGAAATCGAGCTCTCAAACCAATGGCTGACCGGCTCTATTCCTTTTGATTCCATATGCCAACTGAAATCATTACAAAAACTCTCCCTCGGCCATAATTCATTGCAGGGTCTCATCACCCAACAAATAAGTAACTGCGTCAGCTTAACTTACTTGGACCTAGGCAACAACTTGTTTTCGGGGTCAATTCCAAATTTATCCCAACTAAGTCAATTATCATCGTTGTATTTAAACAACAGTGGATTTTCCGGTACTTTTCCTTGGAGTTCACTTCAAAACATGTCCAATCTCATTGCGCTGAGCCTGGGCGATAATCCGTTCGAAAAAACACCGTTTCCAAAGCAAGTCTTGAATCTCACAAAGCTGAATTTTATCTACTTAAATAATTGCAGTATGGAAGGGAAAATTCCACCGGAAATTGGAGCTCTCACGGAGCTTATTCATTTAGAGCTCTCTATGAATTTCTTATCTGGAGATATCCCTGTAGACATCACTAGGCTTAAGACGCTAACGATGCTTGAGCTTTTCCAAAACGAGTTGACCGGAAAGATTCCAGTTGGATTTGGAAACCTCACAAATCTTCAATATTTTGATGCTTCTTCCAATTATCTAAATGGTGATTTGTCCGAAACGAGGTTTTTAACTCAACTTGTGAGTCTACAACTCTTTGAAAACGAGTTGACCGGTGAGGTACCGGGGGAGATAGGGGAGTTTAAACAGTTGGTGAATTTCTCAATTTATAGAAATAAGCTGACTGGAACTCTTCCTTCTAAGCTAGGTTCGTGGGCGGATTTTGACTTCATTGATGCATCCGAGAATTTTTTTACCGGCGAGATACCTCCGGATATGTGTAAAAAAGGGAAGATGGCGCAGCTTTTACTGCTTCAGAATAAATTTACTGGGGGACTTCCGGAAAGTTACGCTAGTTGCATGAGTTTAACGCGTCTTCGAATAAGCAACAATTCTCTCTCCGGAGTAATACCTAGTGGAATTTGGGGGCTGCCCAATATTAATTATATTGATATTGCGATGAATAAATTTGAAGGTCCAATTAGTTCTGATATTAAAAACGCCAAGAATTTGGCGCAAATTACGGTAGCTAATAATCGGTTATCCGGTGAATTACCGTTGGAGATTTCAAATGCGTCACCGTTGGTTTCGATCGATTTGAGTTACAATCTTTTTACGGGTCAAATACCATCCACAATTGGGGAACTAAAGCAATTGGGGAGTCTCCACTTTGAACACAATATGTTTTCGGGTGATATCCCGGAATCATTAGGCTCTTGTGTTTCTCTTAATGACATTAACATGGCGTACAATTCGCTTTCGGGTGTAATTCCCAACTCTCTTGGTGCTCTACCGGCTCTAAACTCGCTGAATTTGTCGACGAATCAATTTTCTGGTCCAATTCCGGGGAGTTTGTCATCTCTAAGGCTAAGCATTCTTGACATGTCACACAACAAATTGTCTGGCCCCATACCGGATTCCCTTTTTATTGAAGCCTACAACGGTAGTTTTGCGGGAAACGATGGGCTTTGCAGTCAAAAACTCAGCAAATTTCGACGGTGTTCATCAAGTTCTAGCAAGCCAGTTCACTTCCATGCGGTAATCGCTTGTTTCATTGCGGGTTTAGTTATCCTGATTGTGGCACTTGTTTATTTCTTATACTTCAAGAAGAAGGAAGAAAAGCCACGTGACCGTTCACTCAAAGAAGATTCTTGGGATGTGAAATCATTCCATTTGTTGACATTTACTGAAGATGAAATTCTTGATTCAATTAAGCAAGAGAATGTAATTGGAAAAGGAGGATCTGGAAATGTTTATAGAGTTTCACTTGAAAATGGGATTGAACTTGCTGTGAAACACATATGGAACTCAGATTCTGGAGGTAGAAAAAACATCCGGAGTAGCTCACCCATGTTGTCGAAGGGTAAACAGAAGTCAACCGAGTTTGATGCAGAGGTGCAAATGCTAAGCTCAATTCGACATGTAAATGTGGTGAAGTTGTATTGTAGTATTACGAGTGAGGATTCGAGCATGTTGGTGTATGAGTATATGACAAATGGGAGTTTGTGGGACCGGTTGCATACGTGTAGAAAATTGGCGCTTGATTGGGAGACGAGATATGAGATTGCCGTGGGGGCGGCGAAAGGATTAGAGTATCTTCATCATGGTCTTGAGCGGCCTGTGATTCACCGTGATGTTAAGTCCAGTAATATTTTGCTGGATGAGTTTTTGAAGCCTCGGATTGCTGATTTTGGACTCGCGAAGATGGTTCAGCCTAATACAACCAAAGATTCAACTCAGGTCATTGCAGGAACACATGGTTATATTGCTCCAGGTAAGAACATCTCCTATAGGTTGTATGCAAATTTCCTAGACTACATTTTAAATGCATAATTCGATGCATCTTCCACTAATATTTGCCTTTTAGTTGAATATAAAATATGAAGTTACAAGCAATTTACATCCATGTGCAAAACAATTAACTGACACATAAAGTTGTTCAAGCGAGCTTGGCATATCCTTTGAATTGAAAAAACAATACTAAGGGACATGAAAATTGTGAATGATTCTTAATTTTCCAACATTGGGTTTGTTTAGTTACTTTAATTATTCATGAAAAATTTAAAATTAACCTAAAGTACAACCTGATGATGCACATTTTCAGATGTTTTAATAAAAAATAATTCATTGGAAATTAATTCCACCCCTCCAATCAAACACACCGTAAATTCATTCTGCAAATCAGATAATGGAGGGACATTTGAAGTAGCACAAGCATGTTTGTTCTTTGCATATATATTTTTTTCATTATGCATTAAAACATATAAACAAAGTATATCTGGAGGGTAAGGCAAATGGTTGATGGCTAGCTAAAATGCATGTACTGTTAGAGGTGCTTAATTGCCGCTTCATGTGTAGCTACGTTATTGATGGTTCAAAATGATTAATTACACAAAACTACGAACTCTTTTTCACAAAACTTCACACATAAATAAATATGTCCATGTCAGGGTAACCTTTTTTTATTTCTTATTTTTAATAGTTGTCTGGTGGCAAGTGAAGTACTGAACATTCTCATCAGTTTGCAACTTTTTTTCCCTATCCAAGAAGCTTCATCTATAATTAGGATTCCTCTCAACTATAATTTTGTACAATTTGTTCTGCAGAATATGGGTACACCTACAAAGTAGACGAAAAGAGCGACGTGTATAGTTTTGGAGTGGTCTTAATGGAGCTTGTGGCAGGAAAGAGGCCAATTGAGCCAGAGTATGGAGACAACAAGGACATAGTAAGTTGGGTATGTAGCCAGCTTAAAAACAAAGAGACCGTGCTAAGCGTGGTTGATTCCACCATCATTGAAGCTTATAAGGAGGACGCCATTAAGGTTTTGAAAATCGCAATTCTATGCACGGCAAGGCTTCCGGCACTAAGGCCCACCATGAGAAATGTTGTTCAAATGCTAGAGGATGCCGAGCCTTGTAAATTGGTAAGTATAATTGTTAGTAAAGAAGGTAATGGTAAGAAAGAGGAATTTGGGGGAAAGGATAAAGTTTAACCCCAAGCGTTTTATGTCCAAAAGTCAGAAATCATTAGCCACGGCATATCATATTTTCATGGTGCTCTACATGTAATAGAAACACAATTCGGCTACAACCCTGCCCTCGTAACAGGTCGGTTTGTCGAGTAATTCTGTGCAGATTTTCATTGACACAAAATGGAACTCGATCTTGTGACATCAAGGTGGGGCATGTAACATGGCTGAATTTGTTGTCACTCACCAAGTGAGTGATAATGTGACACTCAAATATTATCGGCTGTAGTCAAGTTCGGATTACTCATTTTGTTATGAGTTATCAATGTTTCAGTGAAGGCCTCAACAAATTCATATATGTTTAACATGAACAGCCAATGAAAGTATGCCACCTTGATGTCATGTTATCAGATCCCATTTATGTGCTCCAAACAAGAGTCTGTATAGTATTACTAAACTTTTCTCTTAATTGAAAACATGCGAAATCCGTATGAAACGTATATCGCGATTCTATTATATTTATACACCATGTTAATACGACATGTGATGGCTTCCAAACACCGAACTTCCCAAAAAATTTGGTCATTTCGGTGCTTGGAGGCCTTTTGTATCATCCTACTTAAAAAAATGTACTTGGGTGGGTGTAAGTTGTAGTATGAGTAGTTTGTATAGTTTTTGAACCTTGAAGAATATGTAAAATATTAAGCAGAGCCTTGTAGTGAAATGAGTAATTGCCAGCCTTTGATTCTGATCATGTCTAGATTTATAATCAATGTTTTATATCAGGAGCAGATCCAATCCGGACCAACTTAAGGATCGCTCCATGCTAATATGAAAAACAAATTGAGTTGATTTTTTTATGTGGTGTTTCAACATTGCAGGGTAACCCTAAAAAATATTTGCGGAATAACTTGTTGAAGCGCTTATATATGAACAAAATATTTACATGGGTTTATCTCTACTAAAAAAGAGGAAAGTTCCTCTTCAAATCTCAAAGTACTAAACTACCCTCATTAAATTAACATTTCCTATCATACCCTTAATATTAGTCTTACACATTCATTAAATTAAAATCATTCCATGAATCTTAACTTGATACGTTTTCTCTCCTAATACATTCATCTAACAAAACTTCCAAATACATTCATCTTGAAAGTCGAGAAATAAAAAGTCAGCTGTCCAAATTCCTTCATCTTCCCATAAGATTCATATTTGCCATCAAAAGTATGCATTTGTTAATTTCAAAGCAAATACATAATTTTTGTAATTATATCTATCTCATTTATGAATGTTGTCTCTTTTGTGCTCAAATTTTGTATTTCCAATTTTATTGTTGTTCTATTCATGTTTTATACTAATTCTAAATTCAATGTTAATTTCAGAAAAATTATATATATTTTTTAAGTTAAGGAATTACCAAGTTCACACATTATTAGATTATTGTTTTTTATGCATTTATATGAATTTCCCAGGTGGACATGTTTGTATTCATGTTTATTTCTAAAAGATTCTAAAAATTCTTAAAACACCCCAATTACTTTTTAAAAGACAAACTTTCCCTTTGCTCTAAGGATCAAACAAATATTTTTTTTATTTGTTAATTTTTTTCAATAAAAAACAGTATTTTAAACTGTTTTTTAAAATATTTTTTTATTTTTTAAAATTAAAAAATAACTATTTAAAAAAAAAAAAACTGTTATGATAGTTTTAAAAATCCTTTTTTATTTAAAAATTTGTTATGATACTTTTATAGAAGTTTTTTTTAAGATAGATTTAAAAACTGTTTTTTTCTTCAAAAAAATATTTTTTTACATAAAATTGGGAAGAAAATGAACAAATAAAAAACTGTTTTTTAAACTGAAAATTATTTTTATAACGTAACACGATTCAAATAAAAGCAACTCGACATAACACGACACAACAATTTTTTTTTTAACCAAACATGAACACGATCCTAATAAAAGTGACACGACACAACATGACCCCAAAATCAAACCTCCATTCAACTGTAAATTATAGAAGATATTCATGTTCTTACTTAGTCATTCATCCGTGCTTACTCCTCTGTGCCAGCTGACAATTATTTGTAAGCAACAGCAGCAACTGCTGCTGTACATTCATCTAACAAAACTTCCAAATACATTCATCTTGAAACTCTAGAAATCAAAAGTCAGCTGCCCAAATTCCTTTATCTTCCCATCATATTCATATTTGCCATCAAAAGTATGCATTTGTTAATTTCAAAGCAAATACATAATTTTTGTAATTATATCTATCTCATTTATGAATGTTGTCTCTTTTGTGCTCAAATTTTGTATTTTCAATTTTATTGTTGTTCTATTCATGTTTTATACTAATTCTAAATTCAATGTTAATTTCAGAAAAATTATATATATTTTTTAAGTTAAGGAATTACCAAGTTCACACCTTATTAGATTATTATTTTTTATGCATTTATATGTATTTTCCAGTTGGACATGTTTGTATTCATGTTTATTTCTTAAAGATTCTAAAAATTCTTAAAACACCCCAATTACTTTTTAAAAGATAAACTTGTTCTTTTCTCTAAAGATCAAACAAATATTTTTTTATTTGTTAATTTTTTTTCAATAAAAAATAGTATTTAAACTGTTTTTTAAAACATTTTTTTATTTTTTAAAATTAAAAAATAACTGTTTTTTATAAAAAAAAAACTGTTAAAAAAATATTGTTATGATAGTTTTAAAAAACCCTTTTTTATTTAAAAATTTGTTATGATACTTTTATAGAAGTTTTTTTTAAGATAGATTTAAAAACTGTTTTTTTTTTCAAAAAAATATTTTTTTACATAAAATTGGGAAAAAAATGAACAAATAAAAAACTGTTTTTTAAATTGAAAATTGTTTTTATAACCGAACATGACTCAAATAAAAGCAACTTGACACAACACGACACAACAAATTGTTTTTAACCAAACATGAACATGATCCTAATAAAAGTGACACGACACAACATGAAATATTATTTTTTTACAAAACACTAACACGACCCAAGTAAAAGTGTCACGCCACAATATATGTTATTTTTTTAACCAAACACGAACCCAACCAAAATAAAAATCACACGACACGCCTCAAAATCTTATTTTCACCTATAAAGGTAATATGACATAACACGAAATCTCATTTTTTACCAAATGCTAACACAACCTACTTAAAATGCAACACGACAAGTGAGTCGTGTTCGCATTTCGTAAAAAAAGAGATTTTGAAAATAATCCACCAACTTAACGGAAAATAATGCGACCGGTGGTTTCGACTGTAACATTTGCCTAGACGTGGTTCAAGACCCTATAACCACCTCTATTGATACCCTGTATTTACAAATAGATTCATTACCCAAGTGTATCTGCTGAAATCTAAGATCACCAACAGCCTCAATGCCCTGTGTGCAAGGCTGAAATTACAGAATAAAACTTAATATCACTCTACGACCACGGTCAAACAGAAAAACATAAGAAGACAAAGTTCCATACGCGAATTTAGTCATACCACGAAGGCCTTTGAGTCCTAAATAGAATTTAGTCATCAGTTAATATCGCCCACATGCATGACAGGCTGGCAACAACAGCAGTTGATGCTGTTGCTTACAGATACCTGTCAGCTGGCACAGAGGAGTAAGCACGGATGAATGACTAAGTAAGAACATGAATATCTTATAAAATTTACAGTTGAATGGAGGTTTGGTTTTTGGATCATGTTGTGTCATGTCACTTTTATTAGGATCGTGTTCATGTTTGGTTAAAAAAAAAACTGTTGTGTTGTGTCGTGTTGTGTCGAGTTGCTTTTATTTGAGTCGTGTTCGGTTATAAAAAAAAAATTCAATTTAAAAAACAGTTTTTAATTTGTTCATTTTTGCCCAATTTTATGTAAAAAAACTATTTTTTTGAAGAAAAAAACAGTTTTTAAATCTATCTTAAAAAAAACTTCTATAAAAGTATCATAACAAATTTTTAAATAAAAAAGGGTTTTTAAAACTATCATAACAGTTTTTTTTTAATAAAAAACAGTTTTTTTAATTTAAAAAAATAAAAAATATTTTAAAAAACAGTTTAAAATACTGTTTTTTATTGAAAAAAATTAACAAATAAAAAAATATGTGTTTGATCTTTAGAGCAAAAGGCAAGTTTGTCTTTTGAAAAGTAATTGGAGTGTTTTAAGAATTTTTAGAATCTTTAAAAAATAAACATGAATACAAACATGTCTGTTGATGTAAAAAACTAGATCGCTCTAATTATTCAATCACAGATAAATAAATAAGACAGAGATTTTTAAAGTGGTTCGGCTAGGAATAAAGCCTACGTCCACTGTTATGTTATTGCTGAGTGTTTGTGGAATTCTTTATTACAAATTCTCTCAAGAAATTCCGGTCCCCCTTGAATGAGGATGATACAAGGTATTTATAGCCTTGAGGCTGTACATGAAAGGTTCGATACATTAAATGACATACATATGAAAGGGTAATACATTTAATGCAGAATGCGTGCCAAGAATATAAGCATTCAATGAATATCTGAACTGTTGATTATCTGGCAATGAATGATACGACCGAGATGCAGCTCGGACCGCCATAGCTGTTCGCTGATCAGGAGTTCTTCGGAACATTAGAGTACCTCGGTGCGATAGAGTTCCTCGGTGCGTTAGAGTTCCTCGGTGTGATTAAGTTCCTCGTCGTATTCTCGTTGCTCGGAAAGAAGCATGGTTGGTCGGGAAATGATCTTCCTTGCTGCTATTGTGCCACGTAGATTGACACGTGTCTTCGTATTATTCGTCCACATCAGCATATTAATTTTGGTATCAACAGAAGCCCCCAATGTTTCATATTTCGAACTTTGAGGAGTATGGAACATTCTTTCTCGGTATATGGCAATATTAGATGTCCTTCCTGGGTTTCAGGAACATTGTATTCAAATTTCCTTCTCATTTCGCAGTTTCCGCCTTTTTTATAAGCGCTTCGATCTTCGTGCAAATTTTGTCCTCTTAGCCGCCGGAAGTTTAGTAGTTTCTTTTTGGTAATCATTTCTTTCGCCGCTTCCCAATGCAAAGTATTTAAACTTCTTTGGTAACCATACTGTCGTCTACGTTTTTCATTTTCTGCATTCAAGCTTTCTATTCTCTTCTTCTCTTGTGCGTTCATCCTTGTTTCCTTTCGTTGTCAACACATCTCCTTTATTTCTGTAAGATCTTCTTTCTTTCTTCTGTATCTCTTTTATTCAATATGGTTTATATTGTTGAGTCTATTGAGAAATTCCGTTCTGATTTTTCCATTCCTTCGTAGGTAACTCTAGAGGTTCTTTCTGAGCCTTTAGATTACTTTCGATTGGCTGAGGGACATTGGTTCCCCAGTCTTTTTGTTGCTGAATGCGGTTTTTCCTTTCCACCAAACCCATTATGTCTTGAGTTTTGTCAATATTTTGATCTTGTTCCTGCAAAAATAGCCCCCAATTCGTGGAGAATAATTAACGGGGGGCATAAATTAAATCTAACTCATGGAACTCGTATTGGGATCCCTGAAATTATGTTTTGTTATAAATGGGTTGTTCTAGATAATATTTATTATTTAAAAACTAGGTATTTGAATAGGGCTCTTGTAGTTAATCTCCCTGACTCAAATAGGGATTATTTTGAGCATGGGTTGGTCATAAAAAATTGGCAACATGCGCCTTTATCTGGGAATGAAGTATACAACGGTCCCAGATGCCCCCCATACGGCAATGGGATATGTTTATTTTTCATTTTATTTTACTTATGAAATTATGCTTTCATCATGTTTGACAAAATGTATGACTGATATCTCATTATGTATCTATTTGCAGTTGATAGCAAAAGAAAAACTCCAAAGGAATCAGAAGTGAATATTAAACATCTGAAACTTATCTGGGGTTTGCATAAGACGATTGCTGACGAACACATCAGATCTGCTTCATATTTACTACAGTATAAGAGTTACACAACCTCTTATACTGCTCACCCTGTTGAACCAGCTTCAACACCAGAAAGTTCATCTTCAGATTCTCATATCCCCTTATCTCAGAGAATGGGCAAGAAGAGAGCTCCTCCTGCTCTATTTGGTGAAATTTCTTCTGCTGTTGGAGCCCAGAAAGGCAAAATTGATGTCCCAGAGGGGACTAAAAAAGTAGATGCTGGTTCCTCCAAAGTTGCCGAGAAGCCCCCAGTGGCCCCGAGCAAGAAAAATGCTTCTGCTGATGTAATTGCCATTTCTCCGACCAAGACTTCTTCCTTGGTTGATGCTGCTGACCGTCCTTTGAAGAGATTGAGGAAATCATCCTCAGTTAATCTTGCTGGAACTGCATCTTCTCTACCCACTGGTGGTAGTAGTGTTTCAAACATCCTTCTTCCGAGTTCTTCAATGAGCTCAGTTATACCCGAGGTTCTCGGGGTTGATGAAAAAATTCCTAGGGATACACTGACATCCCTAGCTGCTCGTCATCTTTCTTCAGTAAATTTCTCATACCTTTGGTCTTTCTTTCTTTTTTTTTTTTTTTTAATTCTTGTATTTGTGTTGACTCTATTGTTTTTCTTATCTTTCAGCTGGTGAACTGCTTCAATACCATCGTGAAGAAAGATCAAGTTATTAAAGCTTCCAGTTCCTCGTCCGATGTTGACGATGCTTTGTTGGGTTTAGCCCAATCTGTGAAGGAATCTCGCCAACAGTACATCGAGGAGAAAACTGTTTGGGAGAAAAAGTTGGATGTGGCTGAGGCTGATAAGATGAGGATGGCTGAAACCTCCCAGAATTTGGAGGAGAAAGTTAAAGTTTTGGAGGTTAAACATCAGGATTCTGATGATAAGTTGAAAAAGGCAGAGGAAGAATTATCTACTCTGCGAGATATCAAAGTCAAGAAAGAGGAATTGGAGGTGAAGCTCTCCTCGGAGAAGTCGAGGAGAAAAGTTGCAATCAAGAAACATTTCAGCGTTGGTTGGGAGAAAGGGATAGCTGCAATGACATCCCAAGTTCAATATGGGGAGTTGAAATGCTTCCATGATGGCTGGGTAGCTGCTCTGCAAGAGCTAAAGGTCCAAGACGATTCTGAGCTATTCCAACGGCATCTCCCTGGTCCTCCTCCACCAATTGTGGAAGAAGAAGAAGATGAGCCTGTCTCAGATGAGTCTTCTATGGCTATGGGCGATCAAGTTTCTGCCTCTCAACCCTCTGCCACCGAGGACGTTTCTTCCATGCCTCCTCCTCCCGAGAAGATTCCTACCGATCAAGCTGTTGTTACCACCGAGCAACCGAGCTCCTCGTCCCAGCCTCCCGAGAAAGTCTTGGGAGACAAGGAAAAGGTGTGAAGTTGTTCGGTATCATTTCTGTATTTCCTTGTAATCGAACAATGTAACTTTTTGATGATCTAATAAAATATATCTTTGCTCATCTCTGTTGTTGATAACTTGTTTTTGTTGATTGTTGTCTTTTTCTCGTCTTTAGTTTGTTGCTAGAATGGAATTGATCTCTTCACATGATACCGAGCTGATGCAGCAATGTCACCAATACTATAAGGCTGGTCATACAATCCATAGTACATCAGAAATTGCTGATATTCTTGGACATGGTGCCTCAGAGCAGGCAATTGAAGCTTATCAGTACTTGAAAACTTTACTTGACCGAGCAGTGGCCAACAATGTCGCGTATTACGAACTGATCGAGGAACTTCATGGTTCCATAGAGGATCTCCAAGGTCAGCACAATGAATCAATGGCTTTGTTACACGAAGATTATGAAAATAGATACCAACAACTTTCTTCTGAAACAGGCCATAAGAAGATCATTGCTGCATATGATATTAGGGAAAGGACCCTAAAAGGTGAAGTTGAAGCCTGCAGACAAATTGCCGAGATCCTGGAACAAAAAAATAATAATTTACAGAAAAAATTGGCTCAATACGAATCTGCTGCTTCATCTTCTACTGCATTAATACCAGTTATTGATGAAGGCTTCTCGTTCTTAGAGGTCGAAAACGCCAAACTAAGGCAAGAGCTGGAGGACTTAAGAAAATCTGCCATTTCTGGAACTGCTCGGGGACGAGGAAGAGGTTCTCGGGGGCGAGGAAGAATCCTCAGCCAAAATGTTGAAGAGGCTCGCACTCAGTCTACTTTGGAAACTCAAGCATTCCAGTTGAAAGTAAAAGACCGTGCTCTGACTGAAATGTCCAATAAAAATTTGTCTCTGGAAGATCAGCTGGCATCGACGAAATCTGCCTTGCATAACAAGGATCTTTTTGCCAAAAGCCTTCATGAACAATTGGATAGATTAACCTTCCAATTCCATAAACAGCCAAGGGAATTCTGGATGGCAGGATACAATGAAGCCCTTGTTCATCTGGACGCTCGCATTGAACATGCTAACAATGAAGGTTACAAGCAAGGATGGTTAAATGCATTGGGTGTGTTAAAGTTGGAGCAAGGGCATTTTTTATGGGACTATCATGCTCCATCATTATTAGACCTGCCTGTACCACCTTTCAAATTGGATATGGCATGGATCCCAGCTCGTTCCATTCCTCGCAGCCTAATTTCCAAATACCTTGGTGATTATAGCCTTCACTCCCAAGTTGAATTATCTCGTCCTGAGCATCTTTTGGATACACCTTCTGTTATGAACGTCAGAATGCTCAGAGATGTTAATTTCATCAATTCTCCCCTTTGCCTAGAAGACCCTCCTGCCGGCGAGGAACCTGTTTCTAAAGCACAGGGCAAGAAACCAATAGAATAGAAATATCAATGTAACAATTTAGTACATTCTTGTAACTTGTAATTTATTCTAGATTAATGAAAAGATTTTCATTTTCTGTTTGCCAATTTTGTTAATCTTGTGTTTATCAAACACCTTTATATTTGTACATATGTATCTATGTATCTGTTAAAAAGATAACAATATTATTGTTCAATAAGCAACTTAATAAAAAGTTACAAGTATTAGTAATGTTTATCGATCACTTAATAATAAAGTAATGAGTAAAAATGTTCAAACTGTTTCCAACCAACCAGGGTGGGTGAATAATGTTTGTCGACCAATTACAGTTGATGGGTTTTTATACCCGACCAGCTATACTTGGTTCAATTATAAAATGCGTCCGACCAACTAAGATCGATAATTTGTCCTCGCCGACCAACTACAGTTATTGGGTTTTTATCCCCGATCAACTATACTTGGTGTATTTTTTGAATATTTTGTTCTTCAAAGAACTCATTGTAATAATATTACCTCCCGACCATCATAAGTTGTAATATGAGAGTATATTTTTATCTTACCAACCGTAGTTGATCATGCTGGTGTAGTGTACACTTTTTGGCTCCTTAAAGCTTTTGGCTCCTTAGAGCATGTCCTCCTAACCAAAGGAGGTTGGCTACTTATAGCACTTTTGCTCCGTAGAGCTGTCCTCCTAACCAAAGGAGGTTGGCTCCTTAGAGCACTTTTGCTCCGTAGAGCTGTCCTCCTAACCAAAGGAGGTTGGCTACTTATAGCACTTTTGCTCCGTAAAGCTGTCCTCCTAACCAAAGGAGGTTGGCTCCTTAGAGCACTTTTGTTGTGTAGTGTATTACACTAGTATTCCCCGAAAAATTTTCAACCAGAAAGAAAATGGCGAAACATCCTCGTTTTATTCATAATGAAAGAAATGCTTTACATTTGACATCACTGATAATACTTGCGCAGGTGTTCAGCATTCCATGCGTTCTTAAATTCCTCTCCTTCTAGAGTTGCTATTCTGTAAGTTCCTGGTCGAACAACCTCTGTAACTCGGTAAGGTCCATGCCAGTTTGCTTCCAGTTTATTCTGCTTCTGAATGACCTTATTTAGCACATAATCCCCCTCTTTTAGATCACATTTCTTTACTCTTTTGTTGTAAAACAGAGCTGTTCATTGTTGATAAGCAGCATTCCTAATGGCTGCCTCTTCTCTGACTTCCTCGAGCATATCCAAATCCAGTCTTCTCATCAAATCACTAATCGGAGAATTGAAATTTAACACCCTGTGTGTTGGTAGGCCCAACTCGGCAGGTATCACAGCCTCACTTCCAAATGCTAGCATATATGGTGATTCTCCTGTTGCTGCTCGGGGAGTTGTTCGGTAAGCCCACAAAACTGATTGTAGCTCATTAATCCAATTTGCTTTAGCCTCACTTAACCTCTTCTTCAAACCATTTAGTAATGTTCTGTTTGTCACCTCAGTCTGTCCATTGCTTTGGGGATGGCCTGGTGCTGAATGAAACTTCAAGACATTCGACTGATAACAATAGGCAGCAAATTCTTCATTATCAAATTGCGTTCCATGGTCTGTGATGAAAGCGTGGGGGAGACCATATCGACAAATGATATTCTTCCATATGAACTGATACACCTTCTCGTACGTCATATCAATTAGTGGTTCAGCTTCCACCCACTTAGTAAAATAGTCTACTGCCACGACGAGATACTTGAACCTTCCTCGGGTCGTCGGCAGTGGTCCAACCAGATCAATCCCCCACATGGAAAATGGCCAAGGTGATGTTATGGGTGTCAACAATGCCTGTGGAGTTCTTCGGATGGAGGAAAAACGTTGGCACTTGTCACACTTCTTAGCATAGGCTATACAATCAGCCCTCATCGTCGGCCAGTAGTATCCCTGTGTCATCACCCTTTGCAGAAGAGTCCGACCTGCTACATGAGCTCCACAAGATCCTTCATGGATTTCTTCAATCAATTCTTTGACTTCTGATGGATGCACACATCTCTGCAAACCTGCCATAATTCCTCGTCTATACAAAACACCATTAGTTAACACATACCGAGCAACTTTATACTTCAATTTCTTGGCAGCTAGTTTGTCCTCCGGTAGCACTCCTTCTTCAATGTATGCTCTGATAGGATCCATCCAAGATGGTCCTAAATCAAGGGTAATAATCTTCACCGTCAGATCTTCTTCTATGCTCCGACTTTCTAGTACTTCAATTGGTATTGTTCTTCGCAGCTCGGTGCGCGTAGCTGACGCTAGTCGGGCCAATGCGTCTGCTCTAGCATTCTCCATTCTCGGTATCCTCACCAATTGAATAGCATCAAATTCTTTCAATAACTCCATCACTTTTGCATGGTACTTCACCATTAACTCTCCCTTCACTGCATATATTCCCATCATTTGATTCACAATTAATTGAGAATCACTGAAAACAATTACTTGACGTGCCTCCATAACTTTCGCCAAATGAAAACCTGCTATCATAGCCTCATATTCAGCCTCATTATTGGAAGCTTTGAATTGGAATCTCAAGGCATACTCCATGTCAATATCATCTGGAGAGTTTAAAACAATCCCTGCTCCACAACCAGTCGTGCAAGATGATCCATCTACATATAATCTCCATGTATGTAACTCGTCTTCAAATTTCTTATCTGTTAGAGTTCCTCGGTGAAATATCATCTGTTTTCTTTCATCATCCCCGGGTATCCTTCGTTCCTCGTCGGTCATTTGTTCGCGCCCTTCTACCAACCGGAGTTGGTCGGGGTTTGAATATGATGATTTTTCTACATCCACAAGTCCTTTTACCAACCTTGGTTGGTTTGGATCTGTGTCTGTTGATCCTGTATCGTCCACAGGTAGGTCAGCAAGCACCTTTTGCTCCTCGGGGGTATCAGGGTATGTGAACTCTGCTATAAAATCTGCCACGGCTTGCCCCTTCAACGATGATCTGGGTTCATACACAATATCATATTCACCGAGTTCTATTGCCCAGTACATCAATCTTCCTGATTTTTCTGGCTTGTGAAGGGCTTGTCTTAACGGCATGTCGGTATACACAATGATGGTATGGGCCTGGAAGTATGGCCTCATTCTTCTACTTGCTTCAATTAATGCCAGTGCCAATTTTTCCAGCTTTGGGTATCTGATTTCCGCACCTCGGAAGGCCTTGCTTGTGAAATAAATTGGCTTCTGGACTCCATTCTCCAATCTGATCAACGCCGAGCTAACTGCATTTTCTGATACTGCCAAATACAAGTACAGCTTCTCTCCAGTTATTGGCCTAGACAACAATGGTGGGGCTCCCAAATACTTCTTCAAATCTTGAAAGGCTTTCTCACATTCATCAGTCCACTCAAAACTTTTTCGTAGTGTTTTGAAGAATGGGAGGCATTTATCAGTTGCTCGGGATACAAATCTGTTGAGTGCTGCAACTCGTCCGGTAAGACTCTGCACTTCTTTCTTCGTCGTCGGGGATCGCAGCCCTAAAAGAGCCTTGATCTTTTCTGGATTTGCCTCAATACCTCGTTGGTTGACGATGTATCCGAGGAACATTCCTTCTCGTACTCCAAAGGTACACTTCGTCGGGTTAAGCTTCATCTGGTATTTATCCAGTTGATCAAAAGTTTGACTCAAGTCAATCAAATGATCTGCAGCTCTCTTGCTTTTGGTGAGCATGTCGTCGACATAGACCTCCATATTGTGGCTGATTTGTTCGGTAAAAACCTTGTTCATCAACCGCTGATATGTTGCACCTGCATTTTTAAACCAAAAGGCATAACATTATAACAATAAGTTCCCCTTGGGGTAATAAAAGAAGTACTTTCCCTGTCTTCTGGTTTCATTTTGATCTGGTTGTAGCCAGAATAAGCATCCATGAAGCTGAGTAGCTCGTGTCCAGAGGTAGCATCCACTAGTTGATCAATTCTGGGCAATGGAAAATGATCTTTTGGACATGCCTTGTTGAGATCAGTAAAATCAACACACATTCTCCATTTGTTGTTCTTCTTTACCATCACCACATTCGCCAACCAATCTGGATATTTCACATCTTCAATGAATTGGGCTTTCTGGAGTTTCTCGACCTCCTCTTGTATGGCCTGGTTCTTCTCGGGACTAAACACTCTTCTTCTTTGCTTCACAGGCTTGATCTCCTTATTCACATTGAGTTCATGACATAAGAAGTTTGGATCTATTCCTGGCATGTCTTCATGACTCCAAGCAAAAGTATTCTTCCTGTTTCTCAAGAAAGTTATCAACTCCTGTTTTATTGAAACATCCAACGACGATCCTATCTGAGTTATTCGTTCAGGATGCTCGTCGTCCAGGATAACAATTTCTGTAGATTCCACAACCTGCCCTTTTACGAGTTGAGATTCATCCCTAGGGTCAAGAGTTTCAATTTCTGTGCCTTCCTCCACTTGGTAAGTAGTAGTCTTTTTCTTTGACTCTTCAAGTTCCTCTTGCTCGGCAGACGAATAATAGCATTCCCGAGCTACTTTTTGATCACCTTTCATAATTCCTACTCCAAAATTCGTTGGGAATTTCAAACACTGATGTACTGTAGATGGAACTGCTTCGAACTTCTTCAATCCAACTCTTCCCATGATGATGTTGTAGGCGGACTGCACATTCTTATCCATCACAAAAAAGCGTATTCTTTCTGTTCGACAAGCAGGCCAAGTTCCAATGAGTATATCTAACTTGATCGTCCCAAGTGGAAAAACTTTCTCCCCAGCAAAACCCAGAAGGGGTCTGTGATAAGGTTCTAATTGAGATAATTTTAAATTCAAGCTATCAAAGCATGAATAGTACATGATGTCTGCCGAACTACCATTGTCTACTAACACCCTTGAAATGACCACATCCTTCATCCTCATTTTGATCACCAAAGGATCATCATGAGGGTAAAGAACACCTGCCAGGTCGTTTTTTGAAAAACCAATCACTAGCTTCTCTTTATTTACCTTCCTCGGACGATCATCCTCGGCCAGGTTTATTCGCTGAATGTAGGAACAAGCTTGAGCCTCTCCGAGGTAAGTTTTTCTTTCTGCAGTAAGGTCTCCTCCTCCTGCATCTCCTCCTGTAATAACATTACAATCAAATGACCCAAAACGTATGGAAAATACCTCTCATTCAGGTTTCCTTGGCTTCTTGGGAAGATCGGGGTCATCATCTGGATCCTCTTCATGGTCCCTCCTCTTTTTCTCCTCTGCACGACGAGGAGATGTAGATCTCTCTCTAGTTCTATCATCATTCTTCCTCTCATTCCTGCGATCTACATACTTTGATAATTTTCCTCTTCGGATGAGTTTTTCAATCTCGTTCTGAAGGGCTATACAATTTTTGGTCATATGGCCATGATCTTTGTGAAACTCGCAATATTTGGCCTTATTCCTCAGGTCGGGATCTGTCTTCAGTTTCTCTGGCCACTTGATTTCCTCGTTATTCCTGATTTCTTCCAAAACATGATTAATACCTACTTTCAATGGAGTATAATTATCATACTTCTTTAGGGCTTCCAACTTCATCCTGTTATTCCTAGAATGTTTGTCACCACCATTACCTTTCTGATCTTTCTTCTTAGAATTGTCGACCTCCACTTTAACTTCTTTATCCATATTCTTCTTCGCAGCCATAGCCTCCTCGGCATTCATGATTTTGTCCGCCTTTGCCATCAACTCCGACATATTTTTAGGTGGATCTTTGGCCAAAGTGTAGTACAGCTTGTTAGGCAGCAAACCACTCATCAGAGCAGTGATTGCTGTCTTTTCTTCATAATCTATGACTTCTAACTTCTCGTTATTGAAACGAGTTATGTAATCTCTAGTACTTTCACCTGATTTTTGTCTAACACTTAGCAAGTGTGCTACTCGCTTTACCGGCTTTGCTCCAAAACAAAAATTGCCAATAAACAATTCGGCTAACTGAACAAAAGTTGAAATCTTACCCCGATAAAGATTATTGTACCATATCTGTGCAGATCCGGTAAGAGTTCCCGAGAATGCTCTACACCTCATCTCGTCGGGGACAGCGTAGATATCTGCAGCAGCTTGGTATTGTTCTATATGAAGTACGGGATCTGTCTTTCCATCGTACTTGGGGGTCACTACGGGTGCTTTGAATTTTGACGGTGTAGGGAAATCCACAATGGCTTGCACAAAAGGTGTTCCTTGAACAAAAGTTCTCTGTAAGGGGTTCCTCGCCTTAGCCATTTCTCCCAATCTATCTTCCAACCGTTGAATTGAACCTTTCCATGCTTCATTCCCTTCCTCGGGCCGCTTAGTCCGAGCAACTGATTGCTCTGACGTAGCTTCCTGAGATTTATCTCGACGAGTAGTTGGTCGCGATTGTGCAGATCCTTCTCTCAAACCTGGTGGTGGTCGAAAACTTCTTGATGGAGCCCTAGGTGGACTCATGTTCCTCCTTGGTCCTAACCGACTGAAAGGAGACACTCTGCTTAACCTTTCCAAAGCGCTAGTTCTCTCCGGAGAGAGAGTGATACGTTGATCTGTATCCGTAGCCCGTATCGATGAAGTTCGCCCAGGTTGATAAGAAGAATCATTAGATTCCTCATTGCGATATGACCCAGTACGTCTAGATTGCGATTTCCTATGATCATTCCTTTGCCCTGAATAGGTAGGTGCACCGCCCTGAAGAGTTTGAATGAGTCACCTCATAGATTCTTGCATGACGGTTTGTCCTTGAGCCAGATTCGTCATAATTCCAGCCAGATCTGGGGATGCAGATGGATTTGGAAGATTTCCAGTATTTCCAGCATTTCGATTACTGGATTCTGGATTATCTGCCATTGACGGTAAATGATTTTTATGAAAAACGATAGTAACAGTATCTTCCCACAGACGGCGCCAATCTGTTGATGTAAAAAACTAGATCGCTCTAATTATTCAATCACAGATAAATAAATAAGACAGAGATTTTTAAAGTGGTTCGGCTAGGAATAAAGCCTACGTCCACTGTTATGTTATTGCTGAGTGTTTGTGGAATTCTTTATTACAAATTCTCTCAAGAAATTCCGGTCCCCCTTGAATGAGGATGATACAAGGTATTTATAGCCTTGAGGCTGTACATGAAAGGTTCGATACATTAAATGACATACATATGAAAGGGTAATACATTTAATGCAGAATGCGTGCCAAGAATATAAGCATTCAATGAATATCTGAACTGTTGATTATCTGGCAATGAATGATACGACCGAGATGCAGCTCGGACCGCCATAGCTGTTCGCTGATCAGGAGTTCTTCGGAACATTAGAGTACCTCGGTGCGATAGAGTTCCTCGGTGCGTTAGAGTTCCTCGGTGTGATTAAGTTCCTCGTCGTATTCTCGTTGCTCGGAAAGAAGCATGGTTGGTCGGGAAATGATCTTCCTTGCTGCTATTGTGCCACGTAGATTGACACGTGTCTTCGTATTATTCGTCCACATCAGCATATTAATTTTGGTATCAACAATGTCCAACTGAGAAATACATATAAATGCATAAAAAACAATAATCTAATAAGGTGTGAACTTGGTAATTCCTTAACTTAAAAAATATATATAATTTTACTGAAATTAACATTAAATTTAGAATTAGTATAAAACATGAATAGAACAACAATAAAATTGGAAATACAAAATTTGAGCACAAAAGAGACAACATTCATAAATGAGATAAATATAATTACAAAAATTATGTATTTGCTTTGAAATTAACAAATGCATACTTTTGATTGCAAATATGAATCTCATGGGAAGATGAAGGAATTTGGGCAGCTCACTTTTGATTTCTAGAGTTTCAAGATGAATGTATTTGGAAGTTTTGTTAGATGAATGTATTAGGAGAGAAAACGTATCAAGTTAAGATTCATGGAATGATTTTAATTTAATGAATGTGTAAGACTAATATTAAGGGTATGATAGAAAATATTAATTTAATGAGGGTAGTTTAGTACTTTGAGCTTTGAAGAGGAACTTTCCTCTTTTTAAGTAGTAGAGATAGAGATAGAGATAGAGATAGAGATATTCTAACAAAACATATTCTACATAATATGTTGCAAGTATTTTTATTACGTTGTCCTTCACAGATTTGCAGTGAAAGATTAATATATGAAAACGGTCACACGTCCAACGCACATGGGCACAACTTGTTTATATGAAAACTCTTAATTAGGGGGCCACATACTTATCTATAAAAAAAATTAACTCAAAATAAATTTTTTTGTCATTTTAAGAAAGTTATTCAAAATTTGTCAGTTTTAAACTACTTAAAAGCTGACATATTTTGACCAATTTTTTTAAAATAGTAAAAAAAATTATTTTGAATTGATTTTTTTGGGAGTACCCAAAAATGTTTAAACACCCCACAAAAAAAATCAACTCAAAATTATTTTTTTTAGTATTTTAAAAAAATTGGTCCGCACCAAGTCTGCATGGACTTGGTCCGCACCTGATCCTCCTGCCCTCTTATATATATATATATATATATATATATATATACAGAAAGTCTCTTGTAAGGATTTCTTATGGTGCAGAGACCCCGGTACATATCATTTTTTTTAAATAGTGAAAAAATAATTTTTTTACGAAACTTCATATGATCTCCATGGTGAGAAGATCATCTCCAACTTTTTCGTCAAAAAATTCAATAAAAAAACAGTTGAGATGAGGTGATATGTAAAAAATGGTATAAATATGCATTTTCAACTGTTGAAATGCTAAGTCGGCGCCAGCCGCTTTATTGATTGATCTTTTTGTTAAAACTTCATGGATATGATCTTCTCACTGTTGAGACCATATCCAAGAAGTTTCATAAAAAAATTCAATCAAAAATTGGGTGAGATGATCGTCAACATTTCAACGGTCAAAAGTTTTTTATGGAATTTTTTGATAAAAAAAATTGGAGATGATCATCTCATTGTGGAGATTACATCCATGAAGTTTAATCAAAAAATTCATTTTTTTTACTATTTTAAAAAAATGGTATGTACCGGAATCTGCAACATAAGGAGTCCTTACAGGAGAGGGCCTCATATATAGGCCTTCTCCTATAAGGATTCCTTATGGTGCAGACCCCGATACATACAATTTTTTAAAAATAGTAAAAAATTTGATTTTTTTATGAAACTGAATGGATATGATCTCCATGGTGGGAATATCATCTCCAAATTTTTTTCATCAAAAAATTCAAGACAAAAATCGTTGATATGAGGTGATATGTAAAAAAATGGTATAAATATGCATTTTTTACCGTTGAAATGTTGGCGATCATCTCACCCACTTTGTTATTTAATTTTTTGATGAAACTTCATGAATATGATCTCGATAGTGAGAAGATCATATCCATGAAGTTTCATTTAAAAATTCAATCAATAAAGCCCCTGACGCCGACCCAACATTTCAATGGTTGAAAATGCATATTTATACCATTTTTTTTTATATATCACCTCATTTCAACGATTTTTTTATTGAATTTTTTGACGAAAAAAATTGGAGATGATCTTTTCAACGTGGAGATCATATCCATGAAGTTTCATCGAAAAATTCATTTTTTTACTATTTTACCATAAGGAGTCCTTACAGAGACTTTCTGTATATATATATATATATATATATATATATATATATATATAGTGCTCTCTTGTGCATACCAGCCAGCATTTTAAGACCGCGGACCAAACATGTGTCACTTGGTGGTGAACCTAGAAATTATAGGCTAAATTATAGACACTCTCTTTCTCTTTCTGGGTTCACCGTCAGGTGACACATGTCCGGTCCGCACTCTTAAAATGGGGACTGATATGCACAAGAGCAGTATTGTTATATATATATCTTGTAATTTCTTTTAATTGTTTACTCTTTTTAAAAGAGGAAAACAAAATGTGTTTCCTACATATACTTCTAGTATTTTAAAATAACCTTAGGATTTCGATAATATCACTCATTTAACATCGTGCTTAATGACTGCCTGTAAACTGCACTGTTGTTTATTTTGCGTGAAGCGTTTAATAACTTATAATGAGTGTGCACAAACACGCACAATATTAGTGAAAAGATTTAGCTATTCATAAAAGATCGTATCCAGTGCACAAGGCTACTGCTTAACTACAGAGTCTGGTTTATTAAATGCAACAACTTGCATTGGGTTCAACAAGTGAGACTACAATTTGATTTTTCTTATGGAGTGCTCCTAACAAAAAATATTAACTTATTATAAAAAAACCTTATAGAAAATTATGAAAATATCAATAAACAATTACTAACTAATAACAATTACTTCTTTTTTGAGTGTTACCTCTCTCTCCATCTCTCTCACTGTTGTCTTCCTAACCACACCGATGGTACACAAAAAGAAACTCATGCCCTATGGCGCCGTTTGGTTGTCTCAAAATTATAAATTGGCTCATTTATAAATAGGTCCACATACAAATTGGTCATTACTTGTGTTTGGTTTCACTAATGTAATGATTCAATAAATGACCTATTTTAGTTTATGTGTAAAATCTGAAATTGGAACATTTCACAAAAAACGTAAAATGCGTCCATTTGAAATGAGTGAGTTTGTGTGTCTGCTAAAAAAATAGAGGCATTTCACAAAAGTTCATCCCGGATTTTCGTCCTTATCCCTAAGCGCTCTCTCTCTCCCAATCTCCATTCATTTTCAACTATTTTCTAATTGAATCTCAACATCAATTTCAGATTACCAAATATCACGTAAAAATGAATTTAAAACCATTTCAAATCAACTTATTTACAATCTACTAATTCACAATGAACCAATTTACGTAATTATACAATTTGCGCAACCACACAGGGCCTATATTATTTCCTTTATAGTGAGAGAACTCCACTTATGGGAAGATCCATTTAGGCCCCATTTGGCCTTTCCAAAATTTTAAATTGGCTCATTAATAAATTAGTCCACTTACAAATCGACCCATTAATTATATTTGGTATCATTATTGAAATGATTCATTAGTTGCCCTATTTTAGATCATGTGTAAAATCTGAAATTGAATTATTTTCATAAAAAATGTGAAACGCATCCATTTGAAATAGGAGTCACATAAAGTGCATGCTCCTCTCTCTCTCTCCCTATCTCTTAATTTGTTTTCATCATTTTTTTTCATAGAACCTTAACAATAATTTTAGATTATCAAACATTGCGTAAAATTAGATTTAAAATCATTTCAAACCCTTCATTTACAATCCACTAATTCACAATGAACCAATTTACAGAATTAAACAATTTATGCAATCAAATAGGGTCTTACTAAATTAGGAAATATTTTTCTTTTGAAATCATTTTTGGTTTACATTTCTCCCATAAACAATCAATGCCGGAGCGACCAAACAACACTTGGTCTAAATTATAATTTCCACCATCGTAGTTATTGTGCTGAGGATCTTGGTTTCCTTTGATGTCACATTTCAAAGTCTTTTTAAAACCCAAAAAATTATTGAAAGAAAGATAAAGATTAAATAAAATTGTTTGAATATATTAGTTCCTATTTATCTATATACACTATAATAAAATGGAGTACTTTTGAACTCTTTCATTGTGCCACATGTCAACATTTTAACCCTTCACTTTATTACTCTCATTAATCTTTCTCCCTTCATTTAAATCTCTCTCTAATTTTATTGTTCTCATTTATCTCCCTCATTTCACTTATATCTCTTTTTCTGTATCCCTTCATTTATTTCTCTTTTTTACGTCGATGGTTATTTTCCCTCCATTGCTTTTAATTTATGCTATTTTTTTTAAATTAAATTTTTATTAATGTTTTTTGTTTCCTTCATTTAAAATGTTCATGCATCATGCAGGGATGACTACTAAGTGAACCTAAATTTCTAAGAATTTAATTTATTCTTCAAGTTACTTTTGTACCTATGGTAACATTCCTCAAATTTTTTCTCTTATTTCCCTTCAATGAATCATTTATACTCACCTTTTAATAAATACAATTGTTCTTAACCATTACCTCTTTATAGTGATAAGAATATTGCTATTAAAAAATAATTTTGAACCATCTTGGAGTATACTTTTATTATTTAAATTTTAGCAAGAGAAATGTCTTTTATATATTATTTCTGTATACTACATTTATTTTATATGCTTTGCTCATGCATAATTCAGTGAGCAAATTGCATGCAAAATTTATTGATGATTCTACACTAGATTCCTCATTTGGTTTGAGGTTTGGAAATTGGATGAGAATCCTTGCTTCCATGAATTCTAAATTCATGGATTTTTTAATTCTTTTCCATCGTTTGGTTCAAACAGGGAATCTTTTTTTCAACATCTAAAATTCCTTTCCAATCTTTGGTTCGGCAAATATTGAAAAGGCATAAGTATCATTTAACTAAAATACCCTTCTACTTGATTTGAGTGCATGTGCACATGCGCGTGTAGTGTGTATATGGTTGTTTATGAAAGTGTATATGAGTGTGTGTGCGAGAAAGAGAGTGTATGTGTATGAGTGAGTGAGTGTATGTATGTGTGTGTGTGTGTGTGAGAGAGAGAGAGAGAGAGAGAGTGTGTGTATTTGTGTGATGTGAGAGACTGTGTGTGTGGTGTGTGTGTTTGTGTGAAGAGTGTGTGTGTGTGTGTGTGTGTGTGTGTGTGTGTGTGTGTGATAGAGAATCTGCATGTATGTGTGTGTGAGAGAGAACCTGTGTGACGGTATGTGTGAGAGTATGTGTGTGTATATGTGTGTGTGTGTGTGTGTGTGAGAGAGAGAGAGAGAGAGAGTGTGATAAAGGGGTGAAAATGGATAAAAGCTCCGATTCCAATTTGTTTGGAGGAAATACAACTAAAAGCTCTGATACCAATTTGTAAATGCGCAAATAATCTTAAGGTGATTCCAAACAAAGATTGCAACACCAATTTAAAAACGAAAGCTAATTTTAAACGTATTTTGATCTTTTTTTCCTAAACATGCATCTATTATGATAAAAGAGTTAAATCAAACAAGCATTTAACAAAGGCAAAGATTTAGGGAAAAAATCCATTTCGAGTAAAAACCTTTTATTCTCTTAGAAATTCATAAGATAGTCGACTTACAAACTACTTGATAACCGCCACAAGCTTAAAGTGCTAATTTTTGCAAATTTCTAATGAACAACTATGATCCTCGCAAGAATCAAAAGATCGCAGTCCTCCATCAGCCTCAGCCTTCATCTTTAGCAGTGAATCCCCGCAAGTATCACAAGTCAGCCGTGAAGATCCTCTTCACAAGGTGTATGCAAAGATACAAAACTTTTTAGAGTTTAAACAAATTCACAAGAGCAATATTCAAGGACGTTTTATTGTTAATTAAACGGTATTTTTCAACACAAAAATATGAAGAACTTTCACAAAAGTTATGCAGAAATGGAGTTGGCAAAAGTCTTAAACGTTTTGATCACCAAAATAGGTATTTATACAAAAGTTAAGACAACGAGTCATTCGAACGATATGAACAAATCGTTCTAACGAGATATAGATCTCGTTCAAACTAGATTCCATCTCGCTTCTAATGACAAATTAAAACAAAAAACAAAAAGTTCGTTTGATCCCAATTAGAAATAGGCCTTCAAATGATGTATCAAACAATATTGTAATGTCGTTCTAACGACATGGAGAATTCGTTTGAATAAGCTAAACGAAAATTAAAATTCCACCTACGGAAAATCAGAAAACATATTTTTGAAAATAAAAATTTCTTGTTCATCATTGATAAAAAATAAAAATTCCAAAATATAATATTGTAAATTAATTTAAAATCTAAATTTTTTTATACCTTATCGGGATGTCAGGAAGTCTTCAAACTTGAAATGCTTTAGTTCGGTCCGTCTTGACGATGCGTGACGATTTGTAACGGGATACGCCAAACTAGTTTAAAGGTATGCTATGAACAATATTAGAAAAATTGTTCTTGAAAATATCCCACTTAGACTATTCCGGCACAAAACAAACAAACTTAACCGAACACCAAATTAAAATTAAAATCTCCTATGACAAAAATCCTAACACCTTTCCAAACCCTATAACGGAATGGCGTAAGTATCTTTGTCTTCAAACTTCTTCTTCTTCCCTTTTTGACAAACTTTGTCTTCATCTGTGTGTATTTCTGCTTTAAGTTCCTACACACATGATATAAAAAATATACATACCTCGTGACGCATAGAGTTTGAAACAAAGTAAAACTCATAAATCAACTCTACCCCATAAATCAGACTTATCAAATCTCAATTTTAATTTTCTCTCCCCCTTTCTTTTTATTCGAAATAAACAAAGAAGTAAAAACATAAACTCTAAAGCAAAGAATCATGAATATGAAGATAAGATATCATCCCAAAAAGATATAAATCAAGCACATGTAATGCTAATCTCAAAGGCAAACACAACCAACTATTTTTAAAAAAAATAATTTTTCTAAAAAAAATAAAACTTACAAAAATATCCTACAATACCATGTATAATAATGCAAAATATATCAAAGCAAATTCGACACACATATAAGGTATAAACGACCACAAAACATGGCACAAAACACGTAAGCTTTAGACACATGCATAGTATCAATGTGTCCAAACGTGTGGGATAGAATGAATGGGTGTGAATTATGACCCAAACACTTAAATATGTGTAAGAAATTCTAATTGACCGCAAAATATTATCAAACTAAGCTTTAGCCTCAATTGACTAATATAGTTGAACTTAATGAACAAAACAAGCACAATGCACGCAAGCCTAGATTATTGACCATTCTACAAATTAATAGCGCCATGACAACTCCATAAATATGGTTAAGAAAAATCTAAGCATCTACAGTCATAACCAAATGTCCCAGCCACGTGGAAATTGCGTAGTGAATTGGATTCAAACACACCAATATGTCACACCAAATGTGTAAAATTAAAATACACAAAAATCGAAAATCTTTTTGTATTTTTCAAAAAATTTATCAAAGTAAAATATTTTTGTATTTTTCAATATGACTCAATGAAAGAAAAATATAATAAAAAAAGTGCACATGTCATAACACTAGCAAACATATATTATAAAGTACAACTAGAGTATGAAAAACATGCTAACACAATCATTTATAAGATAGAGGAAGAGAAGAATCATGTGCAAGCAAATGAAAATCAACCAATCTACCATTTAACGCCTCTAAAATCAATTTTCTAACCCAAATAGATGTGAAGCAATGAAAAGGGGTTTGGGGAACCAACGGGACACTATACTTAAACTTCCTAGGAACTCTTCCAAGATTATAACATAAACGACTAAGCTGACCTTTTCTACCATAATGTGAACATGTGTAAAATGGAGGAATGCTATGTTAACCTTTTTTAACGTCCTTGGTTTTAGTTGACCCTCTAAAACAAACAATGATTTTGGTTTTAACATGCGAAGCATTGAAAACATGTGAGCCATTACCATCACTACTCAAACTACTAGAGTCATTTTAATCACCTTTTAACTTCAAAATTTATGACTCAAGCAAAAAATTTAACTCTTCCAATTTTGGGGACTCCTTCTTCATATTTTCAATCATTCCTATAAGGTTATCTCTCTCTCCCTCAATGTGCGCAAAATTATACCTAAAATTTTTCTCACGTGCCTTAAAATTATTTATCAAAACACCATCCTCAACGACACAAGCATAAACCCTAAAATTTTTCAAGTCCTCCAGTTCTTTTTTTAAAAACTGGACTCTTTCATCACTCTTTTTCTTGAGCAATTCTAATTTTTTAAATCATGGTCCATGTCCATAAGTCTCTCTTAAAATAAATCTCTTTGATTTTGAACAGTATGCAAAAGTTCTATAATGGTTTTAAAATGAGAATTTTCATTTTTAAAAATTTCAATTGTTTTAGCAAACTTCAAATTGAAACGATTTAAGTCGTCAAAACTAGGAGAATCCATCTAGAGAAAAAAAAACGACCCAAAAATTTGTTTAGTGCATTTTGATAAATCAGGATCACTCGATAGCATGAAGCAACCAACTCTGATACTAATTTGAAGGGGTGAAAATGGCTAAAAACTCTAATACCAATTTGTTGGGACGAAAGGCAACTAAAATTTCTAATACAAATTTATAAATGCACAAATAATCTCAAGATGATTCCAAACAAAGATTGCAACACCAATTTAAATGCGAAAGCCAATTTTAAACAAATTTTATCCTAAACATTTAACAACAGGAAAAAACCTCTTTCAGGTAAAAAACTTTTATTCACTTAGAAATTCACAAGATAGTCGACTTACAAACTACATGAAAACCGCCACAAGCATAAAGTGCTAATCTTCGCAAATCTCTAATGAAAAACTATGATACTCGCAAGAATTACAAGACTGCAGTCCTCCATCAGCCTTAGCCTTCGTCTTCATCAGTGAATCCCCGGAGGTATCACAAGTCAGCCATGGAGAGCCTCTCCATAAGGTATATGCAAAGATATAAAAATTTCTAGGGTTTAAATAAATTCGCAAGAACAATATTCAGGGATGTTTTGTTTTGAATTAAATGGTATTTTTCAACACAAAAACATGAAGAAATTTTGCAAAAGTTATACAGAAACGGAGTTGGCAAAAGTCTTAAACATTTTTATTACAAAACAGGTATTTATACAAAACTTTAAGCGACACGTCGTACGAACGATACGAACAGGTCATTCTAACGAGATATAGATATCATCCATACGAGATTTCATCTCGCTTCTAACGACGTATTAAAATGTAAAACAAAAATCTTTGTTTGATCCAAATTAGAAACATGCCTTCAAACGATGACATGGAGAAGTCGTTTGAACGAGCTAAATGAAAATTGTAATTTCGCCTATAGAAACTCATAAAACATATTTTCGAAAATAAAAGTTCTTGTTCTTCTTTGATAAAAAATAAACATCCTAAAATATAATTCCATAAATTAATTTAAACTATAAATTTTTTTATACCTTATCGGGGTGTCGGTGTAACACCTCGTAATTTCTGGGTATTATTTTTATTTAATTAATTCAGTAATTAGTAATTCACTTATGTCGTAAATTAATGATAATTAATGAATGGGAATATTTAAAAGTGAATATATTTAAATAAGTTAACGGGTGAGAGTTAATTTTAGAAATTGATTTCGAATGGCGATTTTTAGTGTGCGGTTGAGTTCGGTAGGATCGAATTAGTCCAAAATGAGTGGTTACATGCATATATTAGGTATTGGGGCCTAATTAGACAAATGTGAGATCCATATGGATAGTATGGACCCTTTTTATAAGGCCTATTGGCCCAAAAACGTGAATATGATTTTTAACCCCAAATGTGTGTGACACCCTGCCTAACAAAATACCGGGTGATCAATCCAATACTAAATTAAAACAGGAGTCTCATATGGTTCATTCTCAGCATCACGGTCGAAAACAAAATTAATTACTAATAACCTATTAGGCCGGCGTCAAAATTTTATTTAACTAATCTTTTTAATCAAATCAACAAGTAAAAAAATCACACGGTTTATATATATAAAACTGAAATGAAATAAAAATAACCGAACACTCGATTTAATATAATACAACCAAATCAAATGCCGCGCTAAAAAGGCGAAAAAAGAATAAATAAATACAGTTGGGCTATCGACCCGAAGGTTTCTACCTTACCTCCTATCTAGATTACAATGATAGAAGCGTCTAAAGTAAACCTGCATGCATCCACAACTGCTGCAGGAAATGTCTGACTCGAAGAAATCATCATCTAGACGTCTCGGTGTCTCTACACCTATATATATATATATATATCAAGAGAGGATAAAATAGAGAAATGGGTCAGAGCCCGAGTATTGAAAATATTTTGTAGGTGCATAAATGCTATATTTTCAAAATATGAAATATCTCATATTTAAACTAGTATCATACTCTCATGAGATACACCTCACCCTTCTTCTAATAGTTCACACCTATTTCATACCTTTTAGACATCCTAGTTAAGCTACCCGACCTAACAAATCTCTCACAACCATCTTTCAAATCCTCATAGCTATCACTACCCAATCGTGATATAATCTAAGTTATATCGTAAGCTATTACATAAGCCTAACTTAATATAGTGTATATATATATAATGATAATAATAATGTCGTTCATATTCCATAACTTTCGCTAGTTTAAAATACCATTTTCACTTTAGTATATAAAAATTCCAGATATATATAGTTCTCACTTTAATATACAAATCACAATTTAAATCAAGATATAATCTCCCGGAATGAGAATAAATCCTTATTCATTTTGCTCTTTACACCAGTTAAGGCTATATGATATCTCATTTTCATATACAAGAAATATACTATACATAACAAGTATAATGACCATCCCATCAATCTAAAACTCGAGGATGCAGTCTCATAGTGCCTATCCAAATTCGGGTTTACTCACTTAACTACGGTACCAAGCCAGACTCACTCATGATCATGGTAAAAACATACACAACGGTGGAGGCGTCATGTTTCCTCCTGAAAGTGCGATACAAACATCGTACTCGTATATGGGACGATATGACCTGGGGCTATACTCTCCCTGCTCCTCAAGCCAGGGGATTGATCCACATCGCGCAACCTCCCTGGATCGCACTAGAGAAAATATATAATCAGGCTGTCCAACCCTACTCCCGGGGAAACCATTGGAACCAGCCTCTAAAGTATAAATAGACTAATCACACACATATATATTTATTCATACCATCACATATATATACTTTAATAACTTTTGTATATATATTATATCATTTCTCAATATATATATGGCTATAATTGCCAAACTCTTGTAGCGATAGCCAATAACACCGAATGTTCTCATTCGTAATAGTTTATGAGTATTTACCCACTTAAAATACTAATCATATCAATATTCTCAAACTTAATAGATAACTCTCACCTTAATCACTTCTAAGGAATATAATATAAACCCGAATATACTAATCCTTCACAATTCGATCAGTACACTAACTGCTTACCTCATTTTCATAAGCGTAGCATCAACTATAATAATCGTCAATAGACGTATCGGATAACCACTCAATCATCTTTAGACTATATCCTAAATTCCATCCTAGTCGCATCCTAGGATTTACTCAAACATAATTGGCATATAAATACATCTTCTACGCGCACAATTATATATAATCGTCCGCCAAAATACCACCTCGGGTGTCAGTCGTCCCGAATACCCCAAAATTAATAAGTCCTGGATTTTACTCTAAACCAACCCAAGGTATACACCTCACTCGAATAACAATTTATAAATCCCCACACTATTTTTAGGAATCCCAAATGTCTAACTCCATAATTTATTTTTCCTCGAAAATATACATTAAGTGCCGCACAATTCTGCACCCTCCTAGTCCCAAATTTAACTCCTTTAAATGGCTAGGTATGAATTACCCCTAGTTGAATATTTATTTCCTCAAATAAATTGTCTAGAATTAATTTATTTAGGAATTTATCCCATTTCAACAAAACAGGCCGAAATTTCCAAAAGTTCTGTAGGGTCGATCGATCGACCCTTGGCCGTCGATTGATCGATCGATCGATTATGGCAGCTCTTCTTCGAGACTCTATTTCGGCCATTAAAATACCCTCAAGATTTTATCTCCTATCCTATCATCCTCCAACTTCAATCAACAATATATACACACCTACAAAGGATTATAATAATCCTAGAACTAAGAATCAACAACTAGTTTCAATT
The DNA here is from genome assembly GCA_949130495.1 of Sambucus nigra. Lineage (NCBI taxonomy): Eukaryota > Viridiplantae > Streptophyta > Magnoliopsida > Dipsacales > Adoxaceae > Sambucus > Sambucus nigra. Next base: position 202,665,302 of record OX422211.1, on the reverse strand, counting down.
TATTTCTAAGCTTCTCAAATTGGATATTATCCGAGTTTTATCCGTTCAACTTTCGAAAAAACCTGTTGTGATTCACGATAACCCAACCCAAAAATCTTTATAGTTTGTTATTACCAACTATGATATGAGATACACACTCAAAATTTTAAAGCAAGTAAACACTTGCCTCATGGATAAAATCCGAAGACCTCGAGTCGAATCCCGTGGAGTTTGGCCGAAAATCCTCTTTTCTCTCTTCCTTTCTTCCCTTCTTCTTTTCTCTCTCTTCTTTCCTTTCTCTCACTCTCTGGAGATTTATATGAGAAGAAAAGGGGGTTTATCCCTGTTAAACCCAGAAATGACTCGTTTATTGAATTGCGAGTCCCTACTAGTCTAAAAGTCCCCAGAACCTAAACAATACCCCCGGATACTCTATTTTGACTATCTCGACCATTCTGAAACCAACCGCGCACTCAAAATTTCCATCCGAGTCACTTAACTACAATTCACTAATTAAACCCAACACATCTCAATACGGGTTTTCCAATTTAAAATATTATCTTTTGTCACTTTACCCAACTGCGACACGTAATAAAAATATTTCGACTCATTTACTCAGTCCCGTAAGAAAATCCAACTCATGTAAATATAAATCTGACACCTGCCAACTAATATTTACTACTCACTTTAAATTCTCGATTTCATCAACTTATACTCATGAATTCCAAAATTACTATTCACAGTAATCTCCTCTACTTACCAAATTACACCCACTTATGTAATTTAAATATCCATAAAATGTGGGGTATTACATTCTCCCCCTTACCGAAATTCGGATACGACCGGTGCTACCAAATTAGGATCGCTAATCACACCACATCCTAGTGCACAAAAGTCAAATGGTACTAACCCAATGGCGCTCTACCATATACTCGTTCACGGTACCCACCTATCTCAAGGTTTATATTCTAACGCACTAGCTTAACTGCAAGCTTAACTAATTCTCTACATGCTAGTGCACTACCTCGGTCGTAAGGTTTACTCTAACAATGAAAAATCCTACCTAGTGCTTCTAAAATCACATATAAAGAGAATGAGCCTATAATCGCAGCTTTAACGTCTCGATCCCCTTGAAAAGCCGACACTCTAAGCGTTCGCTCATCTACATCAGGACATCTAATTTCCCTCAAAAGGAAACTACACTAGGGCTTGACTGTTCCCGTTAGTCTTCTCGTTTATCTTAGGTGTATTAACTCTTGTTGCACCTACACCATTGGGTTATCGTGTGCCTCCTACGACGTTCCATCCAACACAAAACCGCTTCAAAGCATATTCTTTAGCTTTTTATACTACGCCCCTTCTAATTCTGGCGGTATATAAAATCAATTTACTAAGGTTCGTATACCCTACAATCCGTGCATATCAGCACACCATTACAAATGTCACAGATGTAACACTCTCTCTAAAAATGGGCCTCATTTCCCTCGGCCTGTATTAATACCAATAATCTTCTCAAGATTCCCAATAATCTTCTCAAGATTCAATTCTTCCTATACTTGGAAATCTAATCCTTCTTAAAGTTAACCCACTAATCTTCTCGTGGTTAACTCACTGCAATCCCCCTATATCAGCGCCACTAATTCTACTGGACCTACTTCATGGTAGCCCTAAGATCGATGTGTTTCCTACACACATAATATGAGTACTATCCTAACTATATCCCTAGTGCCCAAGACCTCTCTCAATTTCCGTCATTTGCTCGGTTTCATGCGTGGGACGTCTCGCAAAGCGAAATCCAAATAAGGAATCCTCCCATTACACTACTTCCTCGCATCGTTGGTCATCGAGATATAATGGTATAAGGCACACAACCAGGACATTCTAAATCCTATCTCGTTAACCTACTAACGTAATTCTACCACTATGTCCTTCCATCTTGGCTAAATGAAAAGTTTAACAAATCGGGGCGCCTAGTCTCTGCAAAATTATTACGAACATCATACCCAAAACATATTTCCTCTAGATTAGCCTTCTATTCAAGACCTGACTATAAGCCTCAAATCAATTATGTAACTCCTGCTTCACCCATTTACTTGCGGTGAGAGAAACATATGAGTGTTTTTTAATAGCACTTCTATCTCCATAAGCATGTAATCATCACACGGGTCTTAGTCTATAATGCTTTCTCCACACTAGGTAACTTATCATCAAAACCGATATCCTTGCATCCCATAACATCTCTCCACTCCTGACGTCGTTAAGGGTCATGCGTAGAGTGTCTCGCAAGCAAAATCCAAACAAGAAACCCCTCTGATACACTACTACTTAACTTTGTCGGTCGTGGAGGTCCATTAGCTTCAATTATGCAACCGGGATAATCCCATCACATCTATCAACAAAATGTGGCTTGAACTCCTACTTATTTCTAGGATCCATACCACAAGGCGCTTACACTAACACTAAGTCCTTTGCGCAAACAACAACGAGCTTAAACTCACAGCTTAATAATAAATCCTGTATACCTTAAGTCATACCTATAAGGTCTCCACACACTAAATTCAAGAAAATGAAACATCTACTCATCGAGGTTCCATCTATACGTATAAAAATATGGCGATCTCAACCCGCATCCAGGTGAGATATCGCAAAAACAACAAGTTCCACCCTGGAACCACGAATACGATAGTCTTGCAATCATTAGCCTGCCATCGCTCCGATCATCCACAAATACTTTACGCTTACAATAGTACCATACTCGTATAACACACGCAAAACGAGCAGTATAAACTAGATATAAATTTAAAATATCAACACCCGCTTTTACAGCGAATGAAGGAAAATAGAATCCCGCTATCACAGAAAAACATATAGACATACACTACATAATTTTACCGATACTAATAGTAAACTCGAATCACACACGAATCTAGGGCTAATAAAATACTGTGATGCTATCTTTCCACATAAAATATACTTCCTTCATCTGAGGTGAAACTCATAACAATAACTTCGCCAATCTACCTAATTGCTCCGATTGGTTCCCTGACATAGTACACTTATCTTAACCGAAACAAAACTACTTAAATTGATGCCACACCTCGGCACCCTATTCTTTTCCTATAACTCCCACCGGGCAAGGACTAACCGTGTGGTTCTACGCTCCACACCACCACATTCCTCATCTCTGGCCTCCCTGACCATGTTAAGGTTATCAGTATCTTGGACTCTTTTGCATAGATCCTGATAATCACCTTTGTAGTTCCCTCAGCTCCTCCGGCTAAAAGGAAACACACTGCCGGTCTCAACTACCATGTTTCAATGAATTCCCCGAGTGGGGGTCCACCAATGGGGTTTCACGAACACCACTTCTCTATAAGCGTTAGCAACACTTATTAGTGAGCATATCATTCCTCTGAAGGACTCTCTCTTCAGTGTACCTACCTTAAAATCATCTGATATATTCCTCTATGAGCAAAACATCATGCTCCCTCAAATATGGTGACCACCGTTCCCACCATTTCAACATTGCTCCAATAAGTGAAAAAATTTCGTCAAATTTTCACATCTGGGTATTTCTATACCCTGCGCTTACGCCAAAGCTTCTGAGCCTTATACTTCCGTTGAATCACATTACACAGTCTCCATATAACTTGAACTTCAATTTATGGTCCTTATCAAAGACCTTTTCAAACATTTTCCCAATTTACTTCACTGGGTAATTCAAAGTAGCACCACTCTCTATACTATAGCGATACGTAAATAAATATAACTACTATATTCTAGTAGTCATTCCAGTAATTCATGATAATTCCACAAGGGGAGTGACCTCTACTGCGGCCCTCGTCCCCAACTTAAACCTATAGCTCCAACTAAGCCCCACCTCCTGTTGTCTTTGAAACGGCCTTCTGTTGTCGTCCTTCATCGATCAGCACACGAATCTCGAACGAGCGCGCAAAAGATTTACTATAATCTTACATAATAGGAAGAGAATGAAATCTCACAAGAGGAATCAATAATCCTAATCATAAGGCTCTATATCAAATCAAAAGCAACGTTGAAAGCTTAGTATGTCCGCACAGATTCCTAAGGACACTAGAACCTGATGCTCTGATACCATCTGTGACACCCCGCATAGTAAAATACCGGGTGATCAATCCAATACCAAATTAAAACAGGAGTCTCGTATGGTTCATTCTCAGCATCACTGTCAAAACCAAATTAATTACTAATAACCTATTAGGCTGGAGTCAAAATTTTATTTAACTAATCTTTTTAATCAAACCAACAAGTAAAACAATCACACGGTTTATATATACGAAATTGAAATGAAATAAAAATAACTGAACACTCGGTTTAACATAATACAACCAAATCTAATGTCGCACTAAAAAGGCGATAAAAAATAGATAAATACAGTTGGGTTATCGGCCCTAATGTTTCTACAATGCCTCATATCTAGATTACAATGATAGAAGCACTACAATAAACCTGCATGCATCCACAGCTGCTGCAGCAAATGTCTGATTCGAAGGAATCATCATCCACGCGTAACTATTTCTAGACACCTATATATATAGCAAGAGAGGGGAAAATAGAGAAACGAGTCAGAGCTCGAGTATTGAAAAAATTTTGCAAGTGCATAAATGCTATATTTTTAAAATATGAAATATCTCATATTTAAACTGGTATCGCACTCTCATGAGATACACCTCACCCCTCTTCTAATAGTGCACACCTATCCCATACATTTTAGACATCCTATTTAAGTTACCCGGCCTAATAAATCTCTTACAATCATCTTTCAAATCCTCATAGCTATCACTACCCAATCGTGATATAATCTAAGTTATATCGTAAGCTATTACATAAGCTTAACTTAATATAGTCCTTAATGTGATATATATATATATATATATATATATATATATATATATATATATATATATATATATATATAATGTCGTTCATATTCAATAAATTTCGCTACTTTAAAATACCATTTTCACTTTAGTATATAAAAATCCCGGATATATATATTTCTCACTTTAATATACAAATCACAATTTAAATCCGGATATAATCTCCCGGAATGAGAATAAATCCTTATTCATTTCGCTCTTTACACCAGTTAAAGCTATATGATATCTCGTCTTCATATACAAGCAATATACTATACATAACAAGTATAATGACCATCCCATCGAGCTATAACTCGAGGATGCAGTCTCATAGTACCTATCCAAATTCGGATTTACTCACTTAACCACGGTACCAAGCCAGACTCACTCATAATCATGGTAAAAACATACACAACGGTGGAGGCGGTCATGTTCCCTCCTGAAAGTGGGATATAAAAATCTCACTCATATACGGGACGATATGACCTGGGGATATACTCTCCCTACTCCTCAAGCCAGAGGATTCACCCACATAGCGCAACGATCGCACTAGAGAAAATATATAATCTGGCTGTCCAACCCTACGCCCGGGGAAGCCTGTGGAACCAGCCTCTAAAGTATAAATATACCAATCACACACACATATATATTTATTCATACCATTACATATATTTACTTTAATAACTTCCGTATATATATTATATCACTTCTCAATATATATATGGCTATAATTGCCAAATTCTTATAGCGATAGCCAATAACCCCGAATGTTGTCATTCGTAATAGCCTATGAGTATTTACCCACTTAAAATACTAATCATATGAATATTCTCTCACTTAATAGATAACTCTCACCTTAATCACTTCTAAGGATTATAATATAAACCCGAATATACCAATCCGTGACAATTCGATAAGTACACTAACTACTTACCTCATTTTCATAGGCATAGCATCAACTATAATAATCGTCAATAGACGTATCGGATAACCACTCAATCATCTTTAGCCTATATCCTAAATTCCATTCAATTCGAATCCTAGGATTTACTCAAACATAATTGGCATATAAATACATCTTCTACGCGCACAATTATATATAATCGTCCACCGAAATACCACCCAAAGTGTCAATCGTCCCGAAAATTAATAAGTCCTGGATTTTACTCTCAACTAACCCAAGGTATACACCTCACTCGAATAACAATTTAGAAGTCCCCACACTATTTTTTAGGAATTCCAAATTTCTATCTCCACAATTTATTTTCCCTCGAAAATATACATTAAGTGCCGCACAATTCTACACTCTCCTAGTGCCAAATTTAACTCCATTAAATGGCTAGGTATGAATTACCCCTAGTTGAATATTTATTTCCTCACATAAATTGTCTAGAATTAATTTATTTAGGAATTTATCCCATTTCTACAAAACAGGCCGAAATTGCCAAAAATTATGTAGGGTCGATCGATCAACCCTTGGTCGTCGATCGATCGATCGAACAGGGTAGCTTCTTCTTTGAGACTCTGTTTCGGCCATTAAAATACCCTCAAGCTTTTATCTCCTCTCCTATCATCCTCCAACCTCAATCAATAATATATACACACCTAAAAAGGATTGTAATAATCCTAGAACTAAGAATCAACAACTAGTTTCAATTTATTTCTAAGTTTCTCAAATTGGATATTATCCGAGTTTTATCCGTTCAACTTCCGAAAAACCCGTTGTGATTCACGAAAACCCAACCCAAAAATCTTTATAGTTTGTTATTACCAACTATGATATGAGATACACACTCAAAAGTTTAAAGCAAGTAAACACTTGTCTCATGGATAAAATCTGACGACCTCGAGTCGAATCCCGCGGATTTTGGTTAGAAATCCTCTTTTCTCTTTTCCTTTCTTCCCTTCTTCTTTTCTCTCTTTTCTTTCCTTCCTCTCACTCTCTCGAGCTTTATATGAGAAGAAAAGGGGTTTATCCCTGTTAAACCCAGAAATGACTTGTTTATTCAATTGCGAGTCCCTACTAGTCCAAAAGTCATCGGAACCTAAATAATACCCACGGATACTTTACTCTAACTATCTCGGCCATTTCGAAACCAACCACGCACTCGAGATCTCCATCCGATTCACTTAACTACAATTCACTAATTAAACCCAACATATCTCAATACGGGTTTTCCAATTTAAAATATTATCCTTTGTCAATTTACCCAACTGCGACACATAATAAAAACATTCCGACTCATTTACTCAGTCCCGTAAGAAAATCTAACCCAGGTAAAAATAAATCCGACACCTGCCAACTAATATTTACTACTCACTTTAAATTATCAATTTCATCAAATTATACTCATGAATTCCAAAATTACTATTTACAGTAATCTCCTCTAGTTACCAAATTACACCCACTTATGTAATTTAAATATTCATAAAAGTGTGTGATATTATAATGTGTAAGGGTTAGGCATCATTAAATCACATTAGAAGATTAAAGGGGGAAAAGAAAAGGGAGAGACAAAGAGAAAAGGAATTTGGGGATCTTGAAGAGTCAATTGCAACTCAACATCTTCATTCAAAGTCCTAGATCTTCATTATTGAGGCAAGTGGTTTAAATTTTGATTATTAAATTGCATCTATCTTTTCATATTAAAAGAGGTGGGATCCAATTGAATTCTAGGATTTGTTCTTGAATAAATTGGGGTTTTCTTTTAATGAGGGTTATAAATCTGTAGAGGATTTGATAATTGATGCAATTGATGATTAAATTGGTGGGATTGTTAGGGCTAGAATTGTTATCATGAAATAATGAACTTAGGATGAATTTGGGGACGTTTTAATGCAGAAACCTGTTCAGAATAGTGGTTTAAAATTTGTTAATGGCAGGCTGGATTTTAGCAGAAGAGAGAGAGAGAGAGAGAAAAGAAACACCAGTGTCGTTTGAATGACATGGTATTTCGTTCAAACGAAAGGGATATTTGTTTAAACCACCTCTGATGCGGCCAGATTTATGCAATTCCCATGATTCAGACGTGTTATGTTGGATATTTGCAGATCCTGCCCAAACTAAATTATGAAATTGAGAATTGAATTAGGGTTAATTTGAGAATACCTAACCTTGAAATTTATTTGACTTGATTGCATGAAATTGGAGATGTAAGTTCATGATTTAGCATATTGTAGTCTTGTCATTTAAGTGATTAAACTTGATTTCATGAAATTGAAGGGTAGATTGAAACAATTGAATTTTGGGTCGAGAGATAGAAAGTCCGGGAATACTTGAAAGGGGTTACGCCCAATTAATGGGAATTAATTAGTGTATAATTAATTAAAATAAAGTCAAACCATAGACTTAAATGTTTTAGGCTTGTGTATGAGCATAATAGTCCGATAGTCTGGATTTTTATACATGCCGATGTGTAATACATATATGATTTATATATATTTGTGTGAATAATATATATAGTAAATCCATACCAATATTAATGCTATCATAGGAGGTTGCGCGATGTGGGTGATCCCCCTGACTAGCGAATGCAGGGTGGGTATACTCCCCTAGGCCATAGCGTCTGTGACTTAGGGGTGTGTCCGTTATGGTATGGAGAGGACACTTTCGACGGGAACTATGGCCGCCATCTATGCATTCGGTGATAGCATTGTATATCCGACATGTGTGTGAATGTTAAGATATGATACGTATGTATAGTGCATAATTATATACGTGAATCTTTATATATATACATGGTGTCAAATGTATAGGTAATATAACTTGTGGGACTGTTATATGAATTAAAGTGAGAATTGATACTTCATGAAAGTTAATATGAATAATACCTCATAAAGAAATGTACTATACTCGCTTGGGGTGTAATGGTGGGGTAATTAGTATAGTATTATTGGGACAAGGCTAGTTATGGGGAGAGTGACTAGGTGTATTATGTAAAATTCATTAGGCGTGCACATTAGTTGAGGGGTGAGGTATACTCAAGGGAGTGCACGACACTAATTTAAATATGGAGAGCATTTTCATATTTAATTCATGCATTTAAATTTACTTGCTAAATATTTTTAAATGTTTTGGGTTCTAACCCTTGCTATAAAATATTTTCAAAAAACTTTTAGGTGTCCTCCCACACGGGCGCTAGCCTGATTCCCTCCTACAGGGTACGTGGCTGTAGCTATGTGGATTGCTGTGGGTTCTTGATGTAGACGCTTATATCATTCTATCTTTAGATATGGATCTTTCCAGTTGTACTTTTGGGCTTGTACCTTTATATTCAGGCTTGACATGTATCAGTACTCCTTTATACTTGCACTTTGTGGATGGCCTGTAGTTGACGTTGTTCGGCAGACTCTTGTACTTACTTTGTGGCATGTTTTAGTTCGTGTTTGTATTGGATTGTCTGTTGTTCTAGTATGTTGTTTGGGTTGGATTAATAAAGATAATATTTGACATCATCTTAATGAAAGACTAGGTGGTTAGTAATTAATGAATTAACGACAGTGATACTAAGAATAAACCAGATGAGATTCCTGTTTAATTTGATATAGGACTGATCACCCGGTATTTTGTTAGGCAGGGTCACAGTTGAAAAGTATTCAAACTTGGAGATTCTTGAATTCGGTTCATCTTGATGATGCATGACGATTTGTAACGGGATACTCCAAACTAGCCTAAAGCTATGCTATGAATAATGTTAGAAAAATTATTCTTACATGTGAGTGTGTGTGTGTGTGTGTGTGTGTGTGTGTGTGTGTGTGTGAGAGAGAGAGAGAGAGAGTGAGAGTGTGTGTGTATGTGTGTGAGTTTATGTGAGAAATATTATTGTTGTCTCACCACAAAAGTAAAGTAAAATTCCGAGAAACATAACATTCCCTCCCCATTTTAGAGGGGAGAGGAAAATTACCATTTTGTGAAAATTCTAAATTTTAGAACTTCTAAGTTCCCCCCAAATTTTCAATAATACATTATAATTCTAGATGAGGGAATTATAAATTCCAAGAATCCTAATATACTTTTCCAAACCTTAAACCAAATGAGACCAAAACATAATGAGTGTTTCCTAAACCAATGTGTTTAGGATTCAACTTTTTATAAGATTTATACAGTAGAGATTGTAACCGACCTTGTGGATCAATGGGCTCTAATACAACCTCGAGCTTCAGCGGCCAACCCACGACCACTTTAGAATGTGTAACTAATTCAATTTTATCAAGGTAATAATCCAATAATTAAAGAAATGCCTCAGTTTTTTATATTTGAGCATAGTTTGAGATAGTGCATCTCGATGGGAACAACCCAATTAAATATTAATTAACCTAATTTATGAAAAGGAAGATTAATTTAATATTGCAAAATGGTAAAACAATCCTAAAGTCTATGTGACAAAAATATTTTACTAAGTTTAGAATCCAAATTTTATTTTCTTTAATATAAGATAATGATTTTAAAAATGCGAAAAAGTAAAACAATATTGAACAACCAGTTACATCGAGTCGCAACACTAGCCAGAAAAAATATGTGAGGGTGAAAACAAATATTCAAAATGTACTCAATAATATTATAAAGTTATAAGAATGTATATTTTATTCCCTGCAAAATTTACCAATATTATGATCAAATAAGATTTCAAAATATCATACTAATGTTCTTTGATATGTCAAATACTCTACACAAATAATGAGTCAAAGATCAAATTGATGTCATAAAAGATAGAGTGAATCTTATACATAAATCTATGATAAAAAGTATTAACATGAGAATTCATTGATAAAATCAAGACTGGAGATTATTGTTCAAACTCACTTTTGAAAATTTTGGCTTTATGCGACATAGAAAAAGCCGCATTTTTTCCTTGAAAAAGATAAAAATTTCAATTACCAATTTTTTCTTCCTCATATAGAGATTTATGATTAAAGCCTTTTAGGTCTCATATCCTTGAAGTTAATCATTTTTGGGTAGATAATAATCTTTGAAAGATCGCTTTTAAAAGAATTTTCGTATGTGGAGGCTTTCTCACATTCATTACAAAGGGTGGAAACTTTTTTCAATAAAAGGTAGTTCTCATAATCCCAAAGTTGCAGCCCTAATCTCATCATCACTCATGATTTTGAACAATATTTCATTCATTTTCTACTACAACCATTATTATAAAACATCTCATACACAAAGGATTAACAATGATACCCTTTTTTCAAAACTTATATAAAATTTTTAATTTTCGATAGAAGTAGAAAAGAAATTCCTTAGTTATATATTTCATGGAAATTACTCAAGTTCTTATGCGGCATAGAGTGTATGAGTAGTAACAAATATTCTAAAGTACCAAGCGTAATTTACTAAGATATTTTAAGCTATAAAATTCTAAGCATGGAGTATATAAGACAAATAAATCCCTTTGTACAATACCTCAGCATGTAGGTTTAAATGAAGTACATGGGGATAAATGTATACTGACAAACATAAAAGACCAATATTTTACAAGGAAAAAATAAGTCTTTCGGTATGAACATTGATAAGAACCCAAAAGTATCTGTTTTATACCCCCAAATATGTGTATTTTAATTGCTCTTTTCGATAAAAATGACCTTATGTTCATATTTGTCTACATTCCATGTCAATATACAGTCGCAGTATTAAATTGTGCTAAATTGACGTAATTGTGACAATGTAGCGGTTAAAATCGATCAACGAAGAAAATCAAAGCATCGTGAAAGAAAAAAAATCTTTTTTGAGCTTGCCCAGATGTGTTCTGATGTCCTAAACCCAGTCCAGTACCAAACCTAAGCCTAAACCGAGCCTAAGCCATTACCTGAGCCTCGTGTGTTTAATTTGTAATTTTATTATTTTGTTTAGATTTTTATTTGAGTCGTATATAATTCTTAGGATTTCTATATTTTATTCACGTGCGTATAATTGTAAATATTAGGGTTTGTATATTTATTGTGCGTCGAATGTTTTTATTATAGGTGTGTTAATTTTAGAATTTTCTTTATTTTATTTTATTTTCTTTATTTTTAGTTTTTTTATTTGATTTGATTTCATTAGTTTGGTTTTATTACTAGTATTTTATCTTATTTTTATTTGAGTCTTTTATTATTAAGTTAGGAATTCAAGTTTTAGATTTTAATTTTTTTAGTTTTAAAAATTTATATTTTGAATTGAGTCTTGATCTTTTTTTATTTTATATTATTTTTACAACTAAATACACACACACACATGATTCCAATATATATAAACACACACTAATTCACCTCTAATCTCTCTCCTAACCCCCACATTCTCTCTCTTCCCAACCCCTTACCTCCACACCAAAGCCCATGACCTGCCTCAATTCAACCCGAACCAAGGCAGAACCGAACCCCTCTAACCAAGCCATCCAACATCATGCCTTATCCCTCCATCCAAATTCCGACCACCTACCCAACATTCTCGCCGGAATCCACTAAAGCCTCCGGTCGTCCTGCAAACCTTAAAAACTCCGGCCCTTAAACCTAAAAACTGGCGATAACCTGAAACCAACAACCCCATACCTCTGACCCAACTTCTATGGACTTTAAACCCGAATATACTTACTCAAACTCAAAACTTTCCAACCAGTTTCCATACCTGCTAATCGAAAAAATTGGAGCCACAAACCAAAGCCACCATAAAACCCACTTAAGTAAAACTCAAATCCCTTAAAAAGAAATATTGACTTAGCCAAAACAAAATTCGAACAATCTCTCTCCTAACAACCCACTTCGTAGCATATTAAAAAGGAGAGGCATCTCAGCTTAAGAAGGACTCTCACATACACGACAGAATAAGAGAGAAAAACTCGTATAGTTTAGGAAAATAAAAAATAAAAGAAATTTAGTTTAATTTAGAATAATTCTTGGGTGTGATTTTTATTTTTATTTGTGTAATCAAGTGCGCATATTATGAAGGAGTTGGACGCATATCAATACGCAGTTAGAGACATATTTGTGAAAAGGATTATGTATTATATTTATTTCTCCTCTTTTCAATTTATATCCTTCTTGATATATTATTGATTATTGTGTTATATTTCTAATATGACAATGTTAGGCTAAACACCCCGTTCAAGGGGTGCGCTGAAACATTAGGATGTTAATTTAATTAAATTAATTGATTGTTATATTTCTAGGAAAATTTATTATGAATTATCACTAATTAACTTACATATCGAGAGATAGTAAATTATTTTTTTTTTAATATTTGACTTTGGAATCGAACTAGAGATTGATTTTTCCTAAAATTTGAATATTAACTCAGATTTACGATTCTTGGATTCATATTGTTTTTATAAATCGATCTTAGCGAATGATTTCTTTAAAGAGAGTATAAATTCATTTTGCAGAGTAGTTGCATTTTTAAATGAGTTTTAGAAAAAAGACATTATTGAATTTATGACTGTAACGAGAGTTAAATTGTAAATTTAATATTGTCTCAAAATATTTCAATTGAATAAATTAAGAAATTAAAAATAATTGAACACGTGGTGTAATCCCATCTCTTGAATCTTCTCACATTATTCACATTTGGTTACATATTATTTTTTGTTTATTTAATCACATTTGATTTTTAGCATTAATTACTTAATTCTCCCTTGAACTAGTTTTTAAAAAATAAAAATAAAAAAATTAATAAAAATTTGAAATTGCAAGCATTCACGCTATTTATTTCATCTTAAAAGTTGGATTGATACCCGTACTTACCGCAATACGAGTTATTTTACAAGTTTTGTAGGTATTCAAGGTATTTTGAGACTAGACTTTTGAAGACAACGACAATACACGTAAAAAGTCTCTAATCAAACAACACAAACAACATCACGTAATGAAGGAAAAGATAGAATATATAGCAACATGCTAATAATAATAGAGTAAACAAAACACTCTAAAGCACTTAAAAAGAGAATCCTCACTCTACTTAGTAGAGGATTACGAGTTCACTCTAGCACGATCTCTTAAGGTTTTTAACTCAACTCTATTAATGATATATACTGCACCAAATCTGTGCATGGTCACCCCCAAGGGGTCACGACCCAAAGCCCTAACTCGCTGGTCACGGCCCAAAGTCGTGACCACATCAACTTTGGCGTGACCATATCCATGACCCACTGTGTGTCATGGATGCTCTTAAAAGTGGTCACAGAACAAATCCCTGACCAGTGTGGGTCACGAACTTAGGCCATGAGCAGGTCGTGACCATCATGGCGCTAAATTCGCGCCAAAGTTACCTCCAAGTTTGGTCACGAAAGGGTTACGGACAAGGGTCATGACCAATTCCACAATACACACCCATTGGGTCACGACTTTGGGCCGTGACCATCTCAATTTTCTTATACGTGTGGGTCACGGCCCTTAGCCGTGACCACATGGTTGCCTACACGCTGATGTGGAAAAAATTTAAGGGTCATGTTAGTGGGTCACGGATCTGGGTCGTGACCAGTGTCCTTATACTAAATACATTCTGCTTCCATTTCATTTATTCCTGCGTCAATCTCTCTGTATGTGTGTGTGTGTGTGTGTGTTACCGACGATTTGGATTCTCTCTCTATCAAACCCTAATATCTTTTTCAATCTCAAAGGTAAACCCTATTTTTTTATATTTCTGATTTAAACCCTAATGTATATGTGTGTGAATGTGTGTGTGAATGTGTGTGTATTTCTATCTACGTGTGTATATGTGTGTGTATTTCTATCTACGTGTGTATATGTGTGTGTATTTCTATATACGTGTGTATATATGTGTGTATGTGTATGTGTATGCGTATGTGTATATGTGTGTGTGTCTATATGTGTGCATGTGTGTGTATATGTGTGTTTGTGTGTGTGTGTGTATATGTGTGCATGTGTGTGTATGCATGTATACTTTTTTTTTTTCAAGAAAAAGGGATGTTTTATAATTTCATATTTTGATTGGGTATGTTATATTTACGGATTTAAATGTATTGGGTATTTTATATTTTGAATGTGGTTACTTAGGGATTAAAATAAATTGCATTATTTAAGAGTATTGTCATTTAGGGCTTGAAACTTATTTACAGTTTGAAATTAATTGAGTATTATTAGTATTGACTGAATGTGGTTACTTAGGGATTAAAATATATTGCATAAGGGTATTGTCTGTGTCCATCCCCGATCCGCGTCGTGCGGGCGGGCGCGTGGAGGAAAGGATCCTTCGGGTCTCGCGCGTCCCTCTCGGGAGCGCTTCGACCGGCGTCGTTTGCGATGTGGTGTAAAAATGTAGAGAGATTCAGAGTCGCCAGTCTATTTTACTCAAAATAGACAAAAGAAAAAGGGGAAGCCAACCCAAAGGATGGCATCCAAAGACATACTGGTGCGTGCAAAACCAAGATGATTCGAGAAGGGTTCGGAGGCTTAGTTACGAAATGGAAAGGTGTTAGGCACCCACTCCGCCCTTTCGGTCTCTCATGAATATTTTATTTTCCTTTTGTTTCCCCTCGTGATATGTGTGCATGTGCATATATATAGAATGGAGGTAGGAATCCTCGACTTATATCATGGGAAAGATAAAGTGAGTCGTCCGTAGGAAGGTATAAGAATAGTATTAGAAAAATAAGATTTACGTGATTACCCCTACGTTGACCGTTATAATGGAACGATAACGCATATGGAGAAATACGCTATTAAGGGCAAGTATATAGAATATAAGGAAAATGGATTTAGAGAAGATAGAAAATGAGAGAAAAAGTGGGAAAAAAGACTCGAGTCTCAAGTTTTACCCCGAGACGCCTACGTAGCCTATAAAGGCATCAAAGTTCACGTAATTTGCATACAAAATGAGGGTGGGGTTTATCCCATAAATCCAAATGGGGATCTCTTATTTGTGAGTGTGTGTGTGTGTGTAGAAAAAGTGTTTTAGTTGTGAGGAAAGTGTGCGAAAAGTATGAGAATCCCTATTTTGAATTTATGAGCAAACCCTTTTTTTCTTATTTTTTGGGTTTTATTTATATGAAAATAGGAGATGTGCAATAATAATAGATAAAATAGTATATTAGGATGTGTGAGATGAGATAATAAAAGCGCTAAGTAAGAAAACAAGTTATTGAGAGTTTAAGAGAATTTAAGAGAAAGTAGAGAAAGTTGGACCTTCTTGAAGATCTTGAGCTTGATCTTGAATGTTGGAGAGCAACCCTTGCATTTGGATGATGATGGAGAGTGGATAATTCACCAAGTTTGATGAAAAGGATGATGAAAAGTGGAAGTAAAAAGGGGATTTGGATGTTGAAATCACGCTGCCTTCGAGAGAGGTTTCTGGGATTCGTTGAGCGAGGTTTTTATCAGAATTGGGCTCCCCTTACAAATGAGGTGAAGGCCTCCTTTTATAGGCCCAGGTGAGTTTCAATCGGCATAGACCTGTTCCTGCCTATCGCCAGGTGCCGATAGGTAGGGTCTGGAACCTGCCATTTGGCAGTGCGCTTCAGGCTTTTTTGGAAAATCGGTCGCTGAGAGCAAACCGTTGGTCAGAATAGCGCACGGGGCATACCGTTGTAAAGGTAATTCAGATACCTTTGAAAGTCCTTTGGATCGCTCCCGGGTTTGGGAGTTGACTTCGGGTCAAATATGGCTCGGAAGCATTTGTCGGTCCATTAGACGGGGGATCGTTTGGACGCAAATGGGTCATTCGTCCGTATGGTATGTACGAATCGTGCACAGGGCGGACCGTTGGAAAGGTTAGGAGATGTACTTCGACATTCCAAAGAGTTTAACCCGGTTTGATGAGTTGACTTTGACAACCGGGCCCGAGAAGCATTCAGTGACCTCCTGAAGTCAAACGGATCGTTCGTCCGCATGAAAAGTCAGAATCGCGACGGGATGGACCGTTGGAAAGGGTATTCAGCGCCCTTCGAAGATTCATTCAGCCTCGGTCGAGATAAAGAGTTTCACTTTTGGGTCAAACTGAGTCGGGGAGTGCCCGATGGTTTCTAGGTCAGTACTCGGGACATGACCTAGGTTTGTAGTGATGGATGGAGGTAATAGGGACCTAAGGAGAGTTAGGGGGTAACAGAATGGGGTGTCTACAGAGCCCCTCGATGGGTGAATTTGTAACGAATGATGATCGTCGAATAAACACCACATAATGATTTTGAGGGAGTATGACCGATTCATAGGGTCGAGGCCGATTCTAAGGACCTAAGGAGTGTGCTGGGGATGATCAATTCTGCAGGTTAAAGCCGAATCTTTGGGTTTCGGGTGAAGATCTAATAAGCGAGGTCAATTTCGACCTAAAGAGTGGTGACGACCGAGGATCGGGGTCAATTCTGACCCAACTCAGGTGACGATCCAAGACCGAGGTCAATTCTGACCTAAAGAGTGGTGACGATCGAGGACCGAGGTCAATTCTGACCTAAATCGAGTGACGATCCAAGATCGGGGCCAATTATGACCCAAGAATGGTGACGACCGAGGACCGAGGTCAATTCTGACCTAACTCAAGTGACGATTCAAGACCGGGGCCAATTCTGACCCAAGAGTGGTGACGATCGAGGACCAAGGTCAATTCTGACCTAACTCAGGTGACGATCCAAGGCCGGGGCCAATTCTGACCCAAGAGTGGTGACGACCGAGTACCGAGGTCAATTCTGACCTAACTCATATGACAATCCAAGATCGGGGCCAATTCTGACCCAAGAGTGGTGACAACCGAGGATCGAGGTCAATTCTGACCTAACTCAGGTGATGATCCAAGACCAGAGTCAATTCTGACCCAAGAGTGGTGACGACCGAGGATCGAGGTCAATTCTGACCTAACTCAGGTGACGATGCAAGACCGGGGCCAATTCTGACCCAAGAGTAATGACAACCGAGGACCGAGGTTAATTCTGACCTAACTCAGGTGACGATCTAAGATCGGGGCCAATTCTGACCCAAGAGTGGTGACGACCGAGGATCGAGGTCAATTCTGACCTAACTCGGGTGACGATCCAAGACCGGGGCCAATTTTGACTCAATAGTGGTGACGGCCGAGGACCGAGGTCAATTCTGACCTAACTCAGGTGACGATCCAAGACCGGGGCCAATTTTGACCCAAGAGTGGTGATGACCGAGGACCGAGGTTAATTCTGACCTAACTCAAGTGATGATATAAGACCGTGGACAATTCTGACCCAAGAGTGGTGACAACCGAGGATCGAGGTCAATTATGACCTAACTCAGGTGACGATCTAAGATCGGGGCCCATTCTGACCCAAGAGTGGTGACGATCGAGGACCGAGGTCAATTCTGATCTAACTCAGGTGACGATCCAAGACCAAGGCCAATTCTGACCCAAGAGTGGATAAAAGTTAGATTTTGATTCTGCTGGAGAAAGATCTTTGTGATTTGGATCTGAGCTGGGGAGTTGATAGCTGAGGAAGCTTTTAGGAGACCTCACAGGGGGGAATAACCTATTTTGGGTGCTGTAAGAGAATTTCACTGGGGAAGTGATCAGGTGATCCTTAGGGATCCTCCGGAGCTTTGCCGGGAGGAGTTTTCACTTTTTTTTAGGATTCCACTGGGGAAGAGGGGTTCCACTTGAGGGAATGCGAAATTTCCTTGGTAAAAAGGCTTTAAATCCTTCCTGGGATTTTTGGGAATTTTCTGGGGATTTTTGAGGTTTTCTGGTATTTTCTGGGAATTTCTGTACGAAATTTAAGGGGGGTGATGGTCGGCATAGTATGAAGGGTGCCATTCGGCAGTGGCACGGACTTTTGGGCTACCTCAGGAAGGCAAGGGATCAGTGTTGATCGGTATGGTAGGGGTAGGCGCCGATTGGCATGGCGCTTGGCATCCTATATAAAGGAGGCGAATCCCCTCATTTTTTCACAGCTTCTTTTGCTTTCTCTCTCTCTGCGATTCTTCTGCTAATCGTTATATCATTTCGATCTTCAAGAAATGGCCGCTTTTGTGAGCACTGCAGTCCACCGGGACTGGTTGACTGTTGATGACTGGGCGAATATGGAGTGGAGGACTAGGGCGCCTCTTGCTTTGGGGAGTGAGAAATCCTTTGATGCATGTGAGCCTGTTGTGGATGAGTGAACCTTGCTGCGGGAGCCATCGCGTCATCGCTCTTCGAGAGTGATCCCCGACAGTTATGTAAGTAACCCGACCTTTGGCATTCTTCTCTTTCTGGTGATTTTTCTTTCTTGACTTTTGATGAGACTTTTCTTTTTGTCAGTATGATATTTCTTTGAAGAACATGTGTGCCCATGGGACAACGTGGCTCAAGGATGTCTGGGAGCATCTCCCACCTGTGGTGCGCTGGGTGGTCTCATCAGTGGGTTTTGGGCGGTTGCCATTGGCGCTGGGTAAGACGCCTCGTTCGACAGCGGTCATGTTCGCTTTAGAAAAGAGGTGGTGGGACACTACCCACACCTTTCATTTCGTCTTTGGGGAGATGATTGTTACTCCCATAGACGTGCAGTAGCTTCTGGGGTTGGATTGTGATGGAGAGCAGATAGAGGTGGATCGCTCTTTACGGGTGAGATCGGAGGCAGTGCGTGCGGCACTTGGTGACATTGGGAGGATAGTCTCTGGGGATTCTATCCGGTTGTCCCTGCTGAAGGATGTTCTGTTGGGTAGGGAGATCGATGTGGAGGATGGGCTGTAAGTGAGGCAGATGGCCCGATTATTCATTCTGCTAGTATTGGGAGGTTTTATGGTGGCATCAAGTGCCGACGTCGTTCATTTGTGGTTTCTGCCGTACTTAAGGATGTTTTCGAACATCCCTTTCTATGATTGGGGGAGTCTGACCTTGGCGACCCTTTACTTTTCTCTGGATGCATTCTTCAGTTTGTGCATTTCTTTTCATGCATTCGCATTTTCCTTTCATGCATTAGCATTTTCCTTACGCGTCTTTTTTTGCTTTGTGAATTTAGACGTGGTTCTATGAGGTGATTGGGTGCAATACCCGGCTGATTGCTTTGAAGGACGACACTGTTGGGGACTTCTGCCGATTGTATCGGTGGCGTAAGGCCAACCGACAGTCGAAGGGATCTCTTTCCCTCGAGGCGGTGTGTCAGGTCTTGAATGACCTGACCAGTGGTAGGGCAAGACTCTTTCCATTTTAATCTTAGTTTTTGCTCCTTATAATCTTGTATTGATTTATGCTCGCTCGGAGATTTTCAGGTGACCTTTTACCCGTGGGGGACAGCCATTCAGGATGCGGGGGCGATCGGGGGGAACGCGCGGATGAGGCGTTTGCTGGCACATGAGTTCAGCCATTCCTGTTACCTCGGGGAGAGGGTGGTTCGTCAGAATGCTGAGGAGGAGGTGGTGGTGCCACCTGCACAGCCTCCTACGTCTATGAGGCAGAAGCGATTGCTGTCGGAGGATGAGAGGATCTCAACGATGATCGGCGAGTCCTACTTGCTATACACCGATATGGCTGCGCCGTATGACTATATAGATTTTGTGATGAGCTTATTGATGGCGCCCAACATATATGATGCGCTGCCCTTCTCTCCGGTGGGTTCGAGTCGGGCGGTGGGATCTTCCCACAGCGGTGGTGGTGGTCCGTCGGCATCTACTGTGGCGGCGACCTCGGAGGTCCCTTTTGTACGGCTGTATACCCCTTCATACAACATTCGACGGGCTGATGGAGGGATGGTGCCTATGATGCACCGTCCTCATGCAATGGATCCGGAGGAGTTGGGTTTGACAGAGGAGGTCCTTCGACCTGCGGTATACCTTTCTGTTCCTCTCTTACTTTTTTTTCTGTTTTGGTCATTTTTGCTTTGATACTGATTTGACCTTTCCTTGCAGCAAGTTCGGGTGTCGACCACTTGGCTAAGGGACATCAGAGACTGGATATCTTCGGTGACTGCCCATATTCGGGACGTGGTTCCTATTCCTTCTTGCTTGGTGTTGTCTGCCTCGTCTGGGGAGGACTCTGGCTCAGGTAGTGGTGGTGCGTCATCTTGCCGTAGGGGGAAGAGAGCACGTCGCAAGGGTGGAAGCTCTTAGTGAGAGAAAGAGAGAATGTGGGTTCGGGCTGAATCCCGCTGTTTTTTGCTTTTTCTTTTTATTTCCTGCAAAATTGATGTAACACAGAAAACAGATATATGCAATGCAATGGAGTTTTTTTATTATCTTTTATTTAATGATGAATGAATGCATGCACATGCGCTTTTTACTTTTCTGCTGAGACCATAAAAGGAATCTTTTTGAAATTTTTTGAAGGAAAGTTTTTGATTTAAAAGGGGAAATTTAAAGGGATTCTTGAAATTCTGTTGAGAATATCAATTTATTTTTATTGAGTTTTCTGATTTGACAAAAGAGGAAAAAAGGGAAATTTCTAAAAATGAGGGGGGGGTGCCGATTGGCAAGCACCCTAACCTACCTATCAAAAGTTCAGTCCAGTCTCATCAATTGAAAGTTTTGAATCGTACCCTACTCATCCTTTGGTACCTTTTGGGGTAGGATTCCCTCCGATTTCTACAGGGATTATGTCCCTTGTGAGGGTTTTCAAGTATAAAAATGGGTAAGGGTGGAGTGTTTTCATCACACCTTTGCATTCTTACCTACTTGCCCACCATCTCTTATCCTTGCAAGATGGCTCTCCCTGGTAGCATTGATTTTGTCAACTACCTCGAAGCCTTGGAAGCTATATGCTCTTATAATGTCGACTATGATGGTTTCAACATGAGTCGAGTCTCCTTGTGGCGCAATCGGCCTATTGAGTGGAATATGCTGATGGCAGCGGTACAATTCTGGTACCCCGAAGACCATGTATTACGTTTTGGATTGGAAGAAGTTTGTCCTACCTATGAGGAATTTTCTGCCATACTGGGTGTAAATCGCAGTGTTGCTGCGGCTTTGCCCAAATTTTCCTGTTCTCCTAGGGGATTTGTTGGTCGGGCTTCTTCACATTTCGCCTTCGGCGGCTAGATCATTGGTTGATGGAGGAATGATTTCCTTCCTGGCCGTGCTGCAGTACGTGCATTTGCGGGAAGTAGGTGATGCTGGCTATGTTGGAGCCGTGGTTCTGGGTCTGGTTTCCAAATTGATGCTGATGACTGGGGAAGTGCAAGTGGACCCACAACTTGCAGCCATTACTTTATGGATGTCATACCGTCGCAATCCTACGGCAGTGATATTGGCGGAGACTCTGAATGGACTGGATGCCTGGAGAGAAGGTCGTTCTGACTTTTTGAGGGGTAGCCTTGTGATTCTGTTCATGTGGTTGTCTGAAAGATTTTGTTTGTTGACTCCTCTAAAATATCCTTTGTCGGTCGTACCCAACTTCTTTTCGCGCTACTTCATCCGCGTTGGCCTGTATGTTGAGAACTGGAAGAATTATCTTGTGGAGCATGGGGCTTGTGGTCTGTATTGGTCAGTGCATTGGTGAGGACAGTTGCAGCCTGTTCTAAAGCTAGGAGAGTATTCATATGTGCGACTGGTTGGTCTCAGACTCACCTCTTTTTATTTCCCTTGGCGACTTTTGCGCCAATTCGGCTGGGCGCAGGTCATGTCCCCTCGGACCTCAAACTTCTTTTCGGTAGAAGATTTTACTGAGTGCCTGCGTCTGTTGCTTGGGTCTCTGTGGGAAAATTGGCGTTCATCGACCTATCCCTCTCAGTCTGTCGGGAAGGTTTGGCATGTCCCCAAAGATTATATGAAGTGGTTGTAGAGGAGAGTAGTCAGCAAGATGTTGGCAGTGGAGACTGGACAAAGATGGTTTGTTTTATCTGACACCGTGGAAGGGTGTGTTGTGGTCTTTTCGAAGATGGTTAAGGCTCATCGATCCATGGAATGTTTACGGCACTCTATTCAAGCGGGGAAACTTGGGGACCTCGGGATGTAGATGATGAGGGTGCAGGCTCCTCTGGTAGCTGTGAGTAGGACTCTTGGAGAGTTTATTTGTGTGATAGGTGTGGGGATTTTATTTGGATTTTTATGGTAGTGGGGAAGGGAGTTATCCGTTCCTTTTTCTTATGTAATCCGTACTATAATTTCTTATTAATGAAATAAACAAGTTTCTGATCACCTAGCTATGACTTTTGATGAGTTTTGTATTTTGAATTATCTATACGGATCGCTAAGGCATACATAATCCTTTTGTTCAAATATTTTTAGAATGAACCGCCGTTCTCGGAGGTAAGAAAAGAATAGTATTTTGTGAAAAAGAAAGGGCCGCACTGATGTGAGGTGCATGAGCTGCCTACGTACCTCTGGGGTTTTTTGAAAATGTTTTTATTTATTTACAAAATACTTTTTTTTTATAGAGGATCAGGCCCACGTAGTTCTGGGTAGAGGGAAATGAAGAGTTTTTTTTTTGTCGTAGCACGCCGAGATTTCGAACTAGGGGTGGAATTTCTTGAGACGGTCCAGATTTACTGGACGAGCCATCTCTTCCCCATCCAGGTTAGTGAGCATGGCGGTACCGTCGGATAAGATTTTCTTCACAATGTAGGGGCCGCTCCAATTGGGATTGAATTTCCCTCTGGGGTCCCAGATGGGTTCTATTATCTCTTTGAGGGCTAAATCCCCCTCCCGAACACCGCGGTCCTTGACTTTCTTGTTGAATGATTGCGCTATTCGACGATGGTACCCCTGTAAGTGGTGAAGAGCTTTTAATATTCTTTCATCTAGGAGGGCTAGCTCATCAAGACGTCTTTAGCACCAGTCTTCTTCACTAACCTTGCTTTCGAGCATGACGCATAGCGAGGGTATTTCCAACTCCACAGGTAGGATTGCTTCCATGCCGTAGACCGGGGAGTAAGGGGTAGCCCCAATAAAAGTTCGGATTGAGGTTCGATAGTCCCAGAGGGCGTACGGGATCCGGTCGACCCAATCCCTACAACTTTCGGTCATCTTGCTGATGATGGCTTTGAGGTTTTTGTTGGAGGCTTCAAATACACCATTGGTTTGAGGTCGGTAGGGAGAAGATTTGTGTATCTGAATCCCGTACTCGTTGACTACTTCTGTGACTTTTTCTTCGAAATGCAACCCGTTATCTGATACCAGCTCGTGCAGGACCCCATATCGGAAGATGATATTTTTCTTGAGGAATTTGGCCACTTTCTTGGCATTCAATACCGCGTATGACTCAGTCTCAACTCATTTGCTGAAGTAATCGATGGAAACCAAGATGAAATCATGTCCGTTTGAAGCCTTTGGTGTAACCTTCCCTATGATGTCGATACCCCAGGTGGAGAACGGCCAGGGAGAGGTCATGTTGTATAATTCTCGCGGAGGCAAGTGTTGAAGATTGGAGAATTGTTGGCATTTGAGGCACCTCCGGTCATAAGCGGTGCAATCCTGGATCATGATGGTCCAGTAGTAGCCCTGTCGGATGATCTTCTTGGCTAGCATGTGACCATTCATGTGGGGTCCGCATTCCCCGCTCTGGATTTTCTGCATTGTTTTCTCAATCTCAGCCCCTGCGATGCAGTGTAGATGAGTTCCATCGAAATTCCTCTCGAGTAGAGCTTTATGACAGATGATGTACTGGGCGGCCAGTCTTTGGAGGGTTGTTCGATCTTTCTTGTTGAAACCCTTGGGATACCTACCATGTTTGAGGAGGCACCAGATATCATAGTACCAACAATCGGCTAGTTCGGGATCTTCAGTGGAGACAAGCTCAATATGGTAGCAATGGGTCGGTTTGTCTTGGTTTTGAACTGGGAAGGGGTTCATTGTTATTCCTTCGGGCATGTCGACCATATAGGCCAAGGTGGCGAGAGCATCGGCTATGTTATTTTTTGCTCGGGGTAGGTAATGGAAGGTGATATTTAGGAATTGGGAGGCTAACTCTTCTAATTGGGCATGAAAGGGTTGGAGCTTCTCGTCCTTGACTTTCCACTTTCTTAGCATTTGATCGATGATAAGGGGAGAATCCCCATAGACATCAATGTATTGAATACCTTTCTTGAGAGCAACCTTGAGACCCACTGTGCATGCCTCATATTCCGTCATGTTGTTGGTGCAAGGGAAATCCAATTTTATGGCGATGGGAGTGTGGGAGTCATCTGGGGCGATCAGAAGTATCCCAATGCCATATCGCTTTTTGTTGGCAGCACCGTCAAAGAACATTTTCCATCGAAGGTGGTCTTAAGTGGTGCAGAGGATATTTTCATCTGGGAATTCGAAGATCCATACATCTGCTTCGTCTATGGGGTAATTGGAGAGGTAGTCAGAGATGGGTCTTCCTTTAATGGCTTTCTGTGTGACGTACATAATATCGAACTCGGTTAGGAGCATCAACCATCGGGCCATTCGACTGGATAAGGCGGGTTTCTCAAGCAGGTATTTGATGGGATCCATTCGGGATACAAGTTTGATGGGGAAGGCGAGCATGTAGTGTCGCAACTTTTGGGTGACCCAGACAAGTGCGACATGTGCTTTTTCCAAGGGAGTGTAGTTGACCTCGTACCCGACCAATTTGAGACTGGCGTAATAGATGGCTCTTTCTTTACTGGAGTCCTCAAGGTATTGGGCTAGTAAAGCCCCGGCTACGGTGTCGGTTATGGTTAGGTATAGGATCAAAGGGATACCAGACTATGGTGGCATGAGCACTGAAGGTTGGGTTAGGTATTGTTTGATTCGGTCAAAAGCTTCTTGGCAGGCCTCGTTCCAAACCTTGGTTGAATCTTTTCGTAGGAGCTTGAAGATCGGTTCACAGATGGAGGTTAGCTGGCTGATGAACCGGCTGATATATTGTAATTTCCCAAGAAACCCTCGGACTTCTTTCTCTGTTCGGGGTGGTGGCATCTCAAGTATGGCTTTCATCTTTGCAGGATCTGCTTCTATCCCCTTTTAGCTGACCATGAATCCCAAGAGTTTTCCCTTTATAACGCCGAAGACACACTTATATGGATTAAGTCGCATTTGATATCGTCGTAGTCATTCGAAGAAATTTCGGAGAGCGGGAACATGACCTTCTCTAGTTTTGGACTTGATAATCATATCATCACATAAACCTCGACCTCCTTATGGATCAGATCGTGCAGGATGATTGTGGCAACCCTTTGGTAGGTAACCCCAGCATTCTTGAGACCAAATGGCATGACGGTGTAGCAAAAGGTTCCCCATGGGGTGATGAATGCGGTTTTTTCTTGGTGGTCTGGGTGCATCTTGATTTGGTTGTATCCGAAAAACCCGTCGATAAATGACTTGAGAGCATGACTGGCTGTGTTGTCCACGATCATGTTGATATTGGGTAGCGGATAATCATCCTTCGGAGAAGCTTTGTTCAAATCTCGGTAATCTACACACATTCGAACCTTCCCTCCTGATTTCAGCACAGGTAAAATATTGGCTAGCCATGTGGGATATTCGATCACCCGAATGAAATCCACGTTTAAATGTTTAACCACCTCTTCTTTGACCTTGAGCGACCATTCGGTGCGGAGTTTTCTCAATTTTTGTTTAACTGGCTTGTAATCTGGGAGAGTGGGGATCTCGTGCTGAGCTATTTCAGGATCAATGTCGGGAATATAATCATAGGACCATGAGAAGACATCTACAAACTCCTTCAGCAATTCTTCGAGTTGTGCATGCTCATGCTCGTCAAGGGTGGCCCCTATCCTAATCTCGCGCAGTTGGCTACTAGAACTGAGATTAATAACAACAGTCTCTTCTTCATTAACTTGAACGCGGTTATGTTGTTTATTATTAACCTTATTTAGACCAGTTAAGAATTGTTCATTTGCAAAATCATCATCATCAAAAGTTTTATTAGAATCCAAGCAGTTAATGTAAGGCACAACAAGATACTCAAAATCTTCATTTATTTAATTGATAGGAAAAACAACATTGAGAACCTCATCAAAAGAGGTCTCGATTAAATTTGAGCAAGGATAGACAACAGAAGAAGAAATAGGGTAAACATTGGGGTTAGGGGAGATTTCAAGAGGTAGAATTGGCGGAGCATGCCAGTTGAGGAGAGGTGTATCAGCAGCTTTAATCAGACGGGATGGGTCCATTGATGTAGTGCCTGAATGAACCATGCAGAGTGCCATCCCCAGTATCTGTAAGTTGAAGGAATCTTCGAAATCACTTTCCTCAGTCTCTTTGGTATCTTTGATGAGCGGTTATACGCGGTGTGGGAAACTTTCGGCCCATAGGTAGTTGTCTTGGAAAAAGATCTCCATTTCCGGCCTCAACTTCTTATCTGTGTGGTCATACCATGGTTCTGGAAAATCGTAAAAGGGGAAGTCTTCGCCTTCTTTGATGAATCGTCCATTAAAGGAGTCTCCTGAGATAGTTCGGATATAGTCTAATCTTCTCTTTGGTCGAGATTGGCGGATCATTCTGAGCTCTTGTTCTCATGGTTGATACCATAAGCAGCAACGAGGAAAATCTTTCTTCAGCTCGATGGGCTCAAGTATCCCTTGTTTCCTTTTCCCTAGCCCCAGTTTGGGCATGAAGTGCATGTTTCTGAACATCTGAATCACATTGACATTGCCATCAGGGCCATATTCTAGATAAACCCTTTCTTTAAAACTTTCCCCTACCGGGAGTAGGAGTGGCTCAACTCGAAATCCTGATAGGAGCATATCATTTGACCCGTGCTGTATCTCAAGGATTGGACCACTGGTGTTTGCACCCCCGACATTTTCGTTGTCACCCAAAATGGTGATGACTCGCCCTTCGACGAAGAACTTCAATTTTTGATGGAGTGGAGAAGACATACCCTTGATACTGTGGAGCCATGGGCGTTCGAGCAACACGTTGAAACAAGCTGGGATGTCTATGACTTGGAATTCAACGACGGGGTTTATAGGGCCAACCCCTATTGCAAGTTTTATATACCCCATCACCTCACGACGGGTATTATCGAAGGCACGTACGGCGGCAGAGGTTGGAGCGAGGTCGCTTTCTTTCAGGCCTAAACACTTGAAGGTTCTCAATGGGAAAACATTCAAGGCGGATCCGTTATCGATAAGAGAGAGTGGCACGACCTTTCCTATAACTTCGACGGAGATATTGAGTGCATGATTATGATTCGGCCCAATTCTGGGGATTTCTTCTTCAGAGAATGATAGCATTCGGGTAGAGGTCAAGGATCCGACCAGATTTCTGCTTCTTCTGGTGTGGTAGAGGGAGGAACTATGGGTCCAGTGAGTAATTTGATTAAAACATTTATGTGTAGCTAGGAAGACATGAAAAGTCCCCATAGAGTGATGTTAGCTTGAGTTTTCTTCAGTGATCGAGGATCTTGGTCTCCTCGATGTCCATCTCTGGTATAGGAAGGTTTTCAATGCCCTTCCCCTTGTCATTTGCTGATAGCGAGCTTAGAACCTGGTAATGTCTCCCTGATCTGGTCATGTGATTTACTGAAGAAGGAAAGAACATGAATCCTGTTTCTTCGTCAATCTCAGGTTGTTCTGTCACACTATTTATTTCTTCGAGGAGTTCTTCAAATGATATCATCCCACATATGTCGGCTACTAGGCCAGCTCTTCCTGAATCTTGTTCTTCGCTCGAATCTTTGAATTCTTCCCCCTATCCGGTGGTAACAATTCTGTCTTTCCATGTAAAGTCGATGCATTCCACAACTTCAACGACTTCTTCATACAAGTTTTCCCATTCTGTGGGGATATGTGTGATTAAAAGGACCAAGCAACCTTGTAGCTTCAAAGTGTCAAGTAACCCGGTGATACTGCAAATGCTGTTGGTTTGCCCGAATAATTCTACCATAGTCTGGACAACATCATCTAGGTTGACTTCGTCGGTTGGTACCACCCACTTTTATGAATCTCGAGCCCATTTACGTGCCTCCAAGAACAATGTGCTGAACTTCTGGCAATCGGTGACCATCTTTGAGGGCAATTTCAGCCCGAACTTCAGGATTTGGTTTAACACCTCTGACAATTCCATTCTTCCATTTTCAGAACGTGTACGGACAGCGATGCATACTCTGGTAAGGAGTGACAGTGCCTGATCAGCGAGGCTAGTAGGGTGTAGGAGGAAATATGGGCAAGTTTGAAGAGGTTTAGCAGAGTATATAGGTATGATTTGAGTTGAGGGATCGAAATCTGGGTTTTCTTCTAAGAAGATGGCATTGGTGTGATTTGGGAGTGGGTTGTGAGTAGTGTTTGGCTTAGGATTGGCCGGTGGGGAGATGGTACCCCGGTCAATGAGATCTTGGATTATGTTCTGGAGATGAAAGCATTGGTCGGTGGTATGGCCGGCAGTTTGGTGGAAGGCGCAATGAGCATCGACCTTGAAGTTTCTTGGGAGTGGATTTGGCAATGGACGTGGATCCAAGGGTTTGATGAGGTTTCGGCTTAATAAGTCTTGGTAAACTTTGGATAGGGGAGCATGGAGATCAGTGTATTCCCTTCGAATGGGGGCAGGGTGGATTTCTGGTGCCCATGATGTGGTTGGTTGAGAGATGTTGTTGATGGTCGAGATGGTAGCACTGGCAGGCTTGTCATACTTTCTAGGGGTGAAATGTCCGGACACCTTCTTCGGTTCAACCTCTGTTTTAACGAGGCTTTCCTTGATTTCCACTCCAGCCTCTCTGAGAGCTCGAAAGTGGGGATAGTATTGTCCTCCCATTTTCACTCGGACATGGGGCAAGAAGTTTTTCTTCATTATGTTGACCTGTTCTTCCTCGGATGGACGATTAGTTATGGTAGATGCTCGCTCCCTCCACCGGGTTATGAAGTTACTGACTGATTCTCCTGGATTCTGTTTGAGCAACTCTAAATCACGACGGGTGACCTCAAGCTCTTCGTTGTATTTGTACTGCGACATGAATTCTCGGGCTACATCCTCCCAGCTACGGATTCTGGATTCCTCAAGAGATAAAAACCATCGGAGAGCACTATCCTTTAAAGTTTGCTGAAACAATTGGGCCATCACCTCTTCAGAAGCCCCTAGTAGAGTCATGGAATGATGATAACTGCTAAGATGAATAATTGGGGGTCCACTCCCTTCGAACTTCTCAATATTTGGCATCATGAACTTCTCGGGTAACCTTTCTTTAGGATAAGGAGACATGTGGGTGTAGTCCATGTAATTCCCAGATATCCTGACTTAGTCAAACTTCTTAGTGAGCATCTTGAGATCCTCTTTGACTTTATTCAACTCCTCCTCCTTTGGATCAATGACCACAGGCAGGTTAGCCATAAGCTGGGCAATATTTGGCATTGGAAGATGGGCAGGAGGCGGCCCATTAGCATGAGGGGCACGTGGACCGTGTTGATATTCTTTCGGAACCCAGATAGGCTCGGGTGGACCCATAGCATGAGGTAATAGGGCCTCGGGCTCTTGAGGAATTGGAACCTGGTTTCGTTGCATCTCTCGGACCTCAGTTTGGAGGTTATCGATCTTGGACACTAGCTGAGCTAGGACTGCCATCAGATCCGGCTGTATGACTGGTGCTTGATCTGTATTCTCCATGGAAAATGGATGGATTCCGAACTTGAAAGAAGTAGTATAGGAATAAATGGAACTCCGGGGTGATTTGACTGAAGATCAAAGCCAATAGGAATACAGGCCAAGGGCTTGCGATCGACTTGAGAAGGCGTAGGATGAGATTTAATTTTGAGAAAAAAGGAAGAACTATTTTTGGATTTTTGATAAATAAGGTAGAAATGTTTTTGGATCTTTTTTTCGATAAATAAAGGAGAAATGTTTTTGGATTTTTGATAAAGAAGGGAAAAATGCTTTAGGAGACGGAACTCAGCATGATTATTATGATTATTATGTTCTCACTTGTATTTAATTCTCCTAAATGCAATGCCGGACGGGACCCGAGCCTAAAAAAGTGGGGGTCTTAATATATGCAAAGCTACGGTTTGGAGTTGTAACCAGGCTCACGGATAGGGCCCCGTTTTAAAATTGCACGAAAATTGGGCGGCAGGTCGACCCGAAATTTCGGCAGAGTTTCGGGTTGAAACCGGTAATCTAAAGTGTGTGTCCTAGGTCTGACACCTATATGCGGGTATGTAGTTGGTTGGGTGAATCGGCATGGGTTCCCCCCTTTGGCATGACTTCCACGATATACGTCTTGCTCTTGCGGATAATCGGTACGTGAGGACAAGCCATTTGATATACCTGAATGTACGTGAATTGCCTCACCATATACCTCGTGGGGACAGTACGTGTGAGAGATAATTCGATATACTCGGCGTACGTGAACGAATTCCCTGTGATATACCTCCCGTTATGACTTCGGTCAAGCGGTACGATGCGGGGGAACCGTTCGATATACGTCGAAGGCACTTGGCCAATGGAAGGTGAGAGTCATATCGCTTAGTCTAACTGCGACCTGCCGGACCAGCGCCCATCACGAAGTGACCCTCCAGTTACTGGGTAAAATTTGGTCAATATCAATACTCTTTGGTGATGTCGTGTGAATCGTGCATGATTCTCTTTATTAGTATCTTATGATGAGAATGCCTTTCTTGATTATGCCAAACAGGGAGCAAAGTATAAGTACCCCAAAAGGTACACCAAGTATGGATGGGTGATGCGTGCAACATGGGGATATACATGTGATCCTAGGTGCACGTGGTGTGAAGTGTACATGGAGAAATTTCTACAAGTGTGTGAACATAAGCATAAGCATGGGATACATATGAGAAAGGGGAACATGCAGATATGAGGGGAAACATAAGAAAATATATCATCCATGCAAATAGAGTCAAACCCTCAAAATATACATATCCCCAGCAGAGTGGCCACTGTGGCCAGCCCCGATCCTCGCCTTGTAGGTGGGCGCTTGGAGGAAAGGATCCTTCAGGTCCCGCGCATCCCTCTCGGGAGAGCTTCGACCGGCGTCGTTTGAGATGTGGTGTAAAAATGTAGAGAGATTCAGAGTCTGCAGTCTATTTTACTCAAAACAGACAAAAAAAAAAGGGAAGCCACCCCGAAGGATGGCATTCAAAGACATACTGGTGCGTTCGAAACCAAGATGATTCGAGAAGGGTTCGGAGGCTTAGTTACGAAAAGGGAAGGTGTTAGGCATCCACTCCGCCCTTTCGGTCTCTCATGAATATTTGCTATTTTCCTTTTGTTTCCCCCCGTGATATGTGTGCATGTGTATATATATATATAATGGAGGTAGGAATCCTCGACTTGTATCATGGGAAAGATAAAGCGAGTCGTCCGTAGGAAGGTATAAGAATAGTATAAGAAAAATAAGATTTACGCGATTACCCCTACGTTGACCGTTATAATGGAACGATAACGCATATGGAGCAATACGTTATTAAGGGCAAGTATATAGAATATAAGGAAAATGGATTTAGAGAAGATAGAAAATGAGAGAAAAAGTGGGAAAAAGGACTCGAGTCTCAGGTTTTACCCCGAGAAGCCTACGTAGCCTATAAAGGCATTAAAGTCCACGTAGTTCACATGCAAAATGAGGGTGGGGTTTATCCCATAAATCCAAATGGGGATCTCTTATTTGTGAGTGTGTGTGTGTGTGTGTAGAAAAAATGTTTTAGTTGTGAGGAAAGTGTGCGAAAAGTATGAGAATCCCTATTTTGAATTTATGAGCAAACCCTCTTTTTCTTGTTTTTTGAGTTTTATTTATATGAAAATAGGAGATGTGCAATAATAATAGATAAAAAAGTATATTAGGATGTGTGAATGAGATAATAAAAGCGCTAAGTAAGAAAACAAGTTATTGAGAGTTTAAGAGAATTTAAGAGAAAGTAAAGAAAGTTGGACCTTCTTGAAGATCTTGAGCTTGAGCTTGAATGTTGGAGAGCAGCCCTTGCACTTGGATGATGATGGAGAGTGGCTAATTCACCAAGTTTTATGAAAGGATGATAAAAAGTGGAAGTAAAAAGGGGATTTGGATGTTGAAATCACGCTGCCTTCGAGAGAGGTTTCTGGGATTCGTTGAGAGAGGTTTTTATCAAATCTGGGCTCCCCTTGCAAATGAGGTGAAGGCCTCCTTTTATAGGCCCAGGACATGTTCCTGCCTATCGGCAGGTGCCGATAGGCACGGTCTGGAACCTTCCATTTGGCAGTGCGCTTCAGACTTTTTCGAAAAATCGGTCGCCGAGGGCAAACTGTTGGTCAGAATCGCGCACGGGGCATACCGTGGGAAAGGTAATTCAGAGACCTTTGAAAGTCCTTTGGATCTCTACCGGGTTCAGGAGTTAACTTCGGGTCAAATATGGCTCGGAAGCATTTATCGGTCCATTGGACGGGGGATCGTTCGGACGCAAACGGGTCGTTCGGACGCATGGTAAGTCTGAATCGTGAACAGGGTAGACCGTTGGAAAGGTTAGGAGATGTACTTCGACATTTCAAAGAGTTTGACCCGGTTTGGGGAGTTAACTTTGATCAACCGGGCTCGAGAAGCATTCGGTGACCTCCCGGAGTCAAACGAATCGTTCGTCCTCATGGAAAGTCGGAATCGCGCACGGGACGGACCGTTGGAAAGGGTATTCGACGTCCTTCGAAGATTCATTCATCCTCAGTCGAGATGAAGAGTTTGACTTTTGGGTCAAACTGAGCTGGGGAGTGCCCGATGATTTCTAGGTCAGTACTCGGGACATGACCTGGCTTTATGTATTTTAGGGCTACATTTAGGGGGTAACAGAATGGGGTGTCTGCTGGCTCGGTATTTATTTAGAGTTTGAAATTAATTAATTATTTTAGGTTCTGCACCCACTAACTCAAAATCCTTTCCATTCTCAAAACATTAATCAAACTAATATACCCTTATACCTTAATCGTAGGACTCATATTCACGCCCTCGTATATTTTTCTCAGGACCACAATTTCAAACTCCATTATATAAACTAATATACCCTTATACCTTAACCATTATAAACATGTCGGTTGAAACTGGATTCCTCACGATCTCCTGTAACCTTAACCATTATATACATGTCATAACCGTAGCTGAACTTGTTGGTTTATATACAAGTTTAGTCATGACACTCATATTCCTGGTAGTGATAAACCAACAAAGTTTCCATATCAACGGCCTAAGTTATCCATGATTGTTCAACAATCCATGACGTGGATTAGCCGTAAATTTCAGTAACTCATAGCCTAACTAGGCCGTTGATTGCAACAACTCACGGGTCGGAATGATCGTGTTTTCCTTCCCAGTTTAATTTATTAATTTCAAATGATTTTTCTCACTTTAAATTCTTATTCCCATATTTTATTTCATATACATTAAATAGGGAGAGCTGGTAAACCACATGTGACTACATCGGTGATTAGGTGCTAGGTAACGTGGTTTGCTAGGTATATTCGCTCAATATATGAACGCTCATCTGTAATACCATTTGTTTAAATTTAATTTTTTTACACAAGCATGCCAATTATTAGTTATCTAAAATTCCCTTTATAATACTAATCTGTCAAATATTAATAAATTTATTTATTAATTTTGCTTGTCCTTTGGATGATCTTGCTCACTTAGCTGCATTTCGGGCCCGAAACTATTTTGAGTGAGATGCTTCAAAAAATGAATCTAGCAGTGGGGGTAGGGTCACAATATAAAGCGCAATGAAGCTACACAATAGAGTGCAATAGAACATTCATCTCTATTTCGCAATAGAGACGAATGTTCTATTGCGCTTTATTGCGCAACTCTATTCCTCTATGTTGTGGCCTTACCCCCACTGCTAGATTCATTTTTAGCAGCGTCTCACTCAGCACGGTAACAGGTCCTAAATGTAGCTAAGTGAGCAAGATCATCCTTAGGACAAGAAAAATTAATAAATAAATTTATTAATATATGATAGGATAATATTAAAAAAGGGAATTTTAGATTGCTAATAATTGACACGCTAGGGTAAGAATTTTTTTTAAAGAAATGGGATCACGGCGTAACTATAGATATGAGAGAGTACACCTAGCAAATGAAGTCACCTATAAGTAACCATCCAACATACTATCGCCGGGAGCTACACCCAAACATCCTTCAACCCAGTCGTCCCCTAAGAACACATACTCGAAGGAGCAATATCAGTCTGCCAAAGAAAAAGAAGGAAAAAACTTTCATCAGCACAAGAAAATAAAGAAAAATAAAAAAAGAATACCAAAAGTCACCATACTTATGTAGCCACTAGGGCTCCTCACCCTAGATGAACGTTGGTGTTAAGGCTCGCGTAAAGAGTGCGCCCATCGGCAACAGGCTCAAACAGATCAAAAGCATTCTTGTTACCCAAGGCAAGGGGCACCCTAAACTACCACTCCAAGCTTGCCTAGTCGTCAATGTTCAGCCACTCCAAATTGTATTCCTCGCTAGAAGAACCCACCATTTGAAGTCTTGAAAGAAAAATGACTTTGGGACAGGCTTTAGAGGAGGAATTGCCCCTTTTATAAGGGACTAAACGACATGCCAATCGACAGACCCCTGCACATACCAATCGGCACCTGCCTGTTACTCTTCCCAAGGAAGACCAGGAGTTTGTGCCACTGCCAGTGCCACTGCAAAATGGCAAGCCCTACAGCATACCGATCGATAGTCCCCTGCAAATTTTGTATAGAAAATGCCAGAAAAATCCAAGAATTACTTGAAAAAAATCCTAAAAATATAAGACACATATTGGAACATTTTTTCATCAAGAAAATCATTTTTTGGAGAACTAAACCCCTTACAAACTCTCGAAATACCTAGCAGGATCAATATTATGCTCTTATCCCTTGCATAAACCCTAACCTACGATCAACATATTTCACAACAGAACCAACAATAAGCCCGCATCCTAAGTCTACTACAATTCCCTAATGAAATATCAAATCTCAAGTCCTTCCCAGTGGAATCCTAACCTCAAATCAAACGCTTCCCTAGAGAAATTTCAAGATAATACCTTCCTAGTTCCCCAACGGAATATCCAGATTGAACTTTTTCCCAATCCATCTGCCATCAGAATTTCAGGATAGGCCTGTAATTAAAATCCCTCACGATTTCCCTAGCGAAGTTATCCCCTCTCAACATAATATAATCCCCAGTCAGATTTCTCAAGGATAAATCCTTCCCAGATAGAGTCTTAAAATAACACAACCCCTAACAGGACAACAAGTGCATCACCCAATTCAAAAGTTGCCCAGGAGAACAATTCGTCGCATTACAACATTAGGTCTTGAGAATTGATATGACATGCAAAATCGGTCCCTATAACCTTAGGTCCTCAGTATTGACCTTGGACCTCAGAATTGGTCATCATAACTTTAGGTTCT
Source organism: Sambucus nigra (assembly GCA_949130495.1). Lineage (NCBI taxonomy): Eukaryota > Viridiplantae > Streptophyta > Magnoliopsida > Dipsacales > Adoxaceae > Sambucus > Sambucus nigra. The sequence goes on along the minus strand of OX422211.1, from coordinate 202,629,300 downwards.
TAGAATTGACCTCGACCCGTAGAATTGGTCCGTACAACCTTAGGTACTCAGAATTGACCTCGACCCGTAGAATTAGTCTCTAGAACTATAGGTCCTCAAAATTTGGCATCGGCCCTCAGAATTGGTTGTCACAACTTTAGGTCCTCGAAATTGACCCCGACCTGCAAAATTGATCCTTATAACCTTAGGTCCTAATAATTGAACTCGAACTGTAGAATCGATCCCTATAAATATATGTCCTCAGAATTGACCTCGACCCGAAAAATCGATTATTGCAACTTTAGGTCCTCATAATTGAGCTTGACCCGCAGAATCACTTCCCTCAACTTTAGGTCCTCAGAATTGACCTCGATCCGCATAATCGATCCCCTCAACTTTAGGTCCTCAGAATTAACCTCGACTTGCAGACACGGTCCCCTCAACTTTAGGTCCTCAGAATTGACATCGACCCACAGAATCGATCACCCCTAGTACAACCTTAGGTCCTCATAATCGACCACGACCCTTTAAATCAATCACCCTCATCCATTTGGTCTGTAGAATTGACCTTAAACACCCTATTTCACAATGTCAGTGTGGTGTCTATTCGATGAATTTCACTTCTTTTAAGCTCACACATCGAGAGTTTCTGTAGACACCACATTCTATGACCCTCCTAAGAATCTCTTTATGTTCATAGTACTCCATCTTTCATCATAAAACCTAGATCATACTCCAAGTACTGATCTAGAGGTCACCGAATTCTCCCAGGATCCGTTTGACTCCGATCAACTTTCTCGTTTGCGCGACAACTAATTAGATTTTTGAAGGGCTCTGAATCCCCTTCCTAATGGTCAGCCTCGTAAATGAATCGGCCTTGTGGTTCGGATGAACGAACCATTTTTCTCAAAGACCAATCTGGAGGCCATTGGGCTCTCTCGGGATTTGTTTGAATACGATCAACTCTCCAACTCGAGTGAAGATCTTTGTATCCTCGAAGGGCTTCGAATACCCTTTCCAACATTCCACCCCGTGTGTAAATCAGCCTAACAGTATGGACGGACGATCTGTTTTACTCCGAAAGGACACCGGGCGCTTTAGAGTCCCATTTGACCTTGGTCAACTCTCCAAACCGAGCGAAGATTTTTGTAGCATTGAAGGGCCTTGCACAAATTTTATAAAAGTCCGCCCTATGCTCAAATCGGCCTTACAGTTCGGACAAATGATATGTTTCCCTCTTATCTAAAAGACCCAACGGGCGCTTCCAAGCCTCGTTTAACCACAGTCAATTACCAAACCCGAAAGCGGCCCATTGTATTCTTAAAGTTATTTGAATATCCTTTTCAAAGGTTCATACCTTACGCGATTCGGACTTACAAATTGCCTTTTACGACCATTTTTCCAAAAAATCTGTCTGAGACTGCCGAATGTTAAACCCATTTCTCAACCTATTGGCGGTGTGCCTGGGGTTGCCTACCGATAGGCATGTCAAGGAAAATGCCGATTGAAACCCCCTTGACCCTATATAAGGAGAGAATGATCTCACTTTGAAAGGCACCTCAGAAACATCCCTCTCAGTGATGTCAACAACATTCTCTCGAAGTCAGCGTGGTTCCCATATTGAAACCTCTCTCCCACATTCCATTTACATCATTTCCTTACCCAATTTGGTAAATTCCCATCCCTCTCCTCCTACCACCTTCATCCACTTGCAAGAGCAGCCCTTCAACAATCAAGATCAACTTTAAAGCTTCAAAAGAAGGTCCACTCCTTCACCCTCTCTTTAAATTCTCTTATTTTTTGAATTAGTTACTTAATTCTCATTTTTAACATTTCATTTTATTAGATCGCACCCATTAATATCCAACTCTTTTATTAGTAGTATTGCACATACTATATTTTCTATAAAAAATTCAAAATAATAAAATGAGGATTTGCTTGTAAATTCCAAATGGGGATTTCTCATTACATTTTCTCACATTAAAATATCCTTTTTCTACACGTATACATATAAGAAAAGTCCCCGGTTGGATTTATGGGATAAACCCCACCCGGTGTTATGTACAAAATACGTGAACTTTAATGCCTTTTAGGCTACATAGGCGTCTCGGGTAAAATCCGATATTCAAGTCCTCTCCTATTTTAGTTCATATATTATTTTCATATATTGTATTCATGCTTGTTTTTTGTCCAACGTTACCATCGTCTTTCTATAAACAATCGGTGACCCGACAAACGTATACATTATATTTTGATTACTTTTTTGGGAACACTCCTCAGGATGACCTCACTCGACCTTTATCCATGACGCGCGCCGATCAGAAGAGGGATGTCCCACTAAGGAGAACCTCTATCATTTGATCGACGGGTTATGATGATGATGAATCCTACATGATCTAGCGACCCAGTGTGCTGGAAAGATTAAGAAGAGAGAGTTGTTTAGATCGCTTGGTCCCAAACCTTAGGGTAGCATGAGGACATTCGTGCAAAGAGTGAATGGAGTAACGCTAGAGATATGAAACTAGGAAGGTCATCTTTTTGACGAGATCAAGGCACGGTGCAAGAGGATCAGTAAGGTTCGAGCACACTTTCAGGTGTGAGGAGAGCTATATCGAGAGTCAGAGATAAGCTAAGAAGGTACAATGGGGTCCCAAAGGGAAGATAACCAACTTTAAGAAGTTGGTTAACCTGTTTGTTAAAAACTTCTACTCAACACAAAACTTGGGAAGAGGGTGGATCGCTAGTTAAGCGTCAGGAAAAAGGAGGGAAAAACAAGAAGAGAGTACATCACCAGGTTCAACACTGAAAAACTGGAGGTAATAGATTCTGAGGAAAATATAGCAATAACTGCTGTTATGAGTGGTTTTTTGCCTAGGAAGCTTTACTGGGCATTAGAGAAATAACCCCGAACACCAAGGTCGAGCTCCTAGCTAAGGCAAGAAACATAATGAATGACGAGGAGGCAAAGGATGAGAAGGAGTCTGGTCAAACAAAGTTTGAAGTTGGGAGAAGCTCTAATAACAAAGAAAAATCCAACAAGTTGAAGAAAGATAAGCTGAAATTCGAAGAGTACACACCCCTCACTATAGGGGTACAAAACATCCTCGATGATTTCTGAGGAAGTGAAAAGATCAGGTGGCCATAAATATTGAAAACTTCTGCGGGCTGAAGAGATAAAAGTAACTGTCGTGACTTCTATAAAGACCACAACCACAAAAATGATAAGTTCTTAGTCTTGAAAGATAAGATTGATGCCCTAATTAGGAGGGGAAAGTTGGTGAAGTACATAGATAAATCAGACTGACCAGATGACCCTCGATATAATCTTAAGCCAAAGAGGTGATCAAAGTCTCCTTGTGAAGCAAAGGACGTTAAGAAGCATAGACTAATAATGACTTACATGATGGGGGAAACCTTTACTCGCCAAAAAATCCCAAGGAGGAGAAAGATAATGCTAGCCTAATTTCGATCTGGATACACTTCATTGTTGGGGGAGACGTTAGTGTTGGTGATGGACTCCCAGAAAGGAAAGCATGTCTAAACGAGGCAAAAGTTTATACACACCGGCGAGGTGAACATAGATGAGGCAGTGGAGACTCTCCCTCATTAGATAAACAAAGATCATTTAATTATCGATTTTTTGAAGGATAATTTATATGTACTGTTATACCTACAACATGACCCATTGGTCATGAGCATGATGGTCCATAAGAGGACTATTCAGATGATCTTGGTAGATAAAGGGAGTTTAGCAAACTTATTATTTTATGATTGATTCAAATGATCAGAGTATTCAAAAGAAAGTTGAATGCCTACCACCGTCCACTCATTGGATTTTTAGGAGAGAAGGTGTACCCCTAGGAACCATTAAGCTCGAAGTCACTGCCGAGATATGGTCGACTTGCCAAATAAAAAGGATGCATTTCTTCGTTATGGACATAATGTAACCTCAGCCTATAACATCATTTTAGTAGGGTTGTCCTAAAAAACTTCGAAGAAGTATCCTCTATAGTGCACCAGGTCATGAAATCCCCAAAGCATTATGGAGTGGGTCAAATAAAAGGAAGTCAAGTGGTAGCACATGAATTCTAATACACATCAATCAAAGAGCACGAGAAGATGACAAAGATTTATTAGATCGAGACTTTAGATCCTCGAGATGAAGATGAGTTAGTCACATATTAAGTAGCCGAGAAGATAGAGCCCATGATCCTGGATGACGAATATTCAGAGTAGATAGTGCAGATTGGCTTATCCTTGGACACGATGTTAAAGAAAGAGCTTGCAGACTTTTTAACACAAAGGAGATTTGTATTTTCATATAGCTGTGAGGACATGCTTGGCATAGATCCTGATGTATTTTGTCACGAGCTCAGTATAGTTAAAGATGCAAAACCAGTGAAACAAAAGTACAAAGTATTTTTCGAGGAGAAGAATATGGCCATCCAAGTAGAGGTGGATAAACTCAAAAGGCATAGTTCATCTAGGACGTAAGATACCCAAGTTGTCTGTCAAATATAGTGATGGTAAAGAATAAGAACAACAATTAGGGAATGTGGGTTGACTTTATCGACCTCAATAAAGCCAGTCCAAATGATCACTACCCATTACCCCAAGTCAACCAGTTGTCCGATGCCTCTGCTAGGCATGAGTGGTTTAGTTTTATGGATGCCTATTAGAGGTACAATTAGACTAAGATAAACCCAAAATATAAGGGGAAAAAATCTTTCATCACTAGCCGAGGAACATACTATTACAATGTTTTGCCCTTATGGCTAAAAAATGCTAGAGAAACTACCAGAGGTTGGTCAACCAGGTTTTTAAGGAATTGATTGGGAAGAGTATAGAGGTTTATAACGACTACACTTTGACCAAAAGCAAGAACATAGTCGACCACATCCTTGACCTCGGCCAAACTTTTGACGTTATGGATAAGTATCAAATGAAATTGAACCTTACAAAATATCTGTTCGACATCAGAGCAGGGAAAATTCTCGAGTTTATTATCAATCAATGGGGCATTAAGGCCAACCCCAATAAGATTAAAGACTTGATTAATATGCAGTCTACAAAAAAAAAAGGAAAGAGATTCAGAGATTGACAAGTTGTGTAACAGCTCTCAACCGGGTTGTGCCATGGGGTACCGAACAATGCCTTTTGTTCTTCAAGGTTCTCAGAAAAAACCTTTGAATGGAATGAAGAATATGAGAAATCAGTCTAGGAGCTGAAAAGACATCTAAGATCTCTTTATTTATTACCAAAGTCGATCCTTGAAGAGAAGCTTTACTTGTACATAGTTTTATCTGAGTCTGCTCTGAGATCGACCTTAGTACGGTGTGAAGATAGGGTTCAAAATGTAGTCTATTACACAAGCAAGTCCTGCAGGGGTTCGAGAATCAGTATCCTAGACTAGAAAAACTGGAATTAACATTAATTAAAGCTTTCAGGAGAATGAATCCTTACTTTTAAGAATTCACGATCGTCATGTACACTGACTTACCTCTCCGATAAACCATTCATAAACTCGAGAACTTTGGACGTTTGATGGCATAGGCTGTGGAGTTAAGGGAGTATGACATTATATGTGAGCTAAGAACAACCATTGAAGGGAAAATAATAATGGACTTTATATCAGAGTTTACTTATGAAGAGTTAGTGGAGAAATCGATCGAAGCTGAGGTAGCACTAGTTCCAACTAGTAATAAAGCAGAGCCATCTACGAGACCAGTAGAAAGGGCTTGTCGTTTAGAGCAGATGATGAAAATATGCAGGAATGTGTCTCTAATTGAAGTTAGTTTTGATAAAGAACCTCGTATCTGAAAAATAGTTAGTTGATGCATCTTCGTGCGCCAATGGCAGTGGAGCAGGTTTGATAGTCACCACTCTAAAAGGCACAAACGTTGCATATGCCTTAAGGTTCATTTTTTAGGCCTCCAACAATGAGGCAGACTATGAAGCCTTAATGGCAGGCTTGGGGTTAGCCTCATCGCTTAGGGCTTAGCAGTTGTCAATACATAATGACTCGTTGTTAGTCATGAATCTGGTATTAGGCATATACGAAATGAGGAAAAATATAGTGTCCAAGTACCCAAAAAGGTAAAAATTCTACTCCCCAAGTTCTCTCCTGTACAAATTATGAGAAAGCCAAGAACTAATAACTCTGAAGTTGATGCATTGGCTTATTTGCATTTAGTGACTAAGGTAGACCTCAGAAGAACAGTGTCATTGGAGATATTATTGCATTGCAACATCAAATAAGAGAATATATAGGTGATGGAGTTGTACATGGGACCGTCCTGGATAGACCTCATCGGTTATACTTGGTAAACGATGCAGTCTTGGACGACCCAAACAAGGCACTTAAGCTACGCTATAAGGCAACAAGATATGTGTTGGAAGATGGAGTCTGTAACACCCGCGCCTAAGATTTGTAACTCATCCATTATAATTTATATGCCTTTGGGCCCTGAACTGAATATAATTGAAAAGTATTTACTTTGAATTATCCTTGTGGCTTTTGTGTGAATAAAATGGGAAAAATGGGTTAAAACCTAATTAGAGCAATCTTGGGGTCATTCGAACGAGATTATTGGGATCGTTCGAACGAATCTTCTAATGAAAATCAAACGAGATATACCAGTTTGCAAAATCCACTCTCATTCGAACCTCGTTCGAAGTCCGTTCGAATAAGATTGAGTTATCGTTCGAATGAGCCTAAATCTCGTTTGAACGAGATTGAAAGAAATCAAATTTCGGCATATTTTTATGCGTTGTCACTTTGTGGACCCTTAGATCTTTGAGCAATTAAGCTTATGTGAGAGAAAATTAATCATGGGTTAAGGTTTGGCTTGACCAAAGGGTTAAGGGCTTTTGGGTTTCGATAAGATTGATGGGAGTGGAGGAAACTCATTCCATCAGATTTTACACCATCTCTCTACACTCTCAAGTCTTCTTCCATAATTTCCATCCCATTTCCACCATCCCCAAGCATTAAACCTTCATTCCTAGCCATAGTTAACCCATTTCAGGTCATTGTCTAAGGTAGAAGTTGGGTTGTAGATTTAGTGTTGGAGCTTTCAAGAAGAAGTTGGTGAATTCTTAGAGCATTTTTTAAGCTTTGGAGTTTTCAAGAGCTTTCAAGTGAATCGCTTTAGTTTCTCCTCTTCAAATCCAAGGTAGGATTTTCCTCTAAGTGTTTTCAAAATTAAAGGCTATTAAGATGCATTATTTTGTAATAATATTTTCTAGTACGTCTATTTAAGGTTTTCTTGCAAGAATTGAATTTTTGAGAAAGCTAAGTGTAAAGGGATTTTTGAAGAACAAATGGTATTTTAATCTTGAAATATGAGGAAATAAGAACCAAAAATATGCTCCCATGCTAAAATCATGTTTAGATGCATATATTTCTAGGCTTGAAATCTTCCCAAAAATATATAAAATGTTATAGTATGTTCAAGAAGGACTTACAACATAATATATTGAATTAAAATGGGTTTCTTGATAAAATAAAGAAAGTGAAAATATTAACCCTAAATATGTTGCAAAATCATGATGAAATGAAATTTAATACAACATATGTGTATGAGGATAAAGTATACATTTTAGTAAAAATGGTCTTTATGACATAAAATGTTTCTTGAAAGGAAATAAAAAGAAATAGGATTTTTCTTGGAGAAAAAGTAAAATGTGTGATTTTTGGACATAAATTCATGAAATATGGTTTTGAACATAAAATGATTGTTTATAATGCCATAATGGTAAAACGGTAATTTTGGTAAAGTTAGAGGGTCCGAGTGGTTATACTTCCTCATTTGACCTTATCGGTCGGTTTTTGTGAAAAAGCGAATGAATGCATAAAATGGAATGAAAATGGTGAAAGTGAAGGAATAATGTGGAGATTAGTAAAAATGTTAAAATACATTAAGATGGACTCAGATGGGACCAAAAAATAATTAAGAAGGATCCGGAGCCCTAGGGTTAAAGACCCAAAATCACTGGCCAGCACATATGGTAACATAGCCGATGGCAATAGTCATCGTTTGAAGCTCTACCACTATATTTAAAACTTGTCTTTGAATAACATGGATTTGAGATATTCTAAACCACTTTTATTCGGGCCTTGGGAAAAATGGTGTAATAATATAGGGACAATCATGATTTATTGAGCATTATTTGATTTAACGAACTTTCATAATAAACTTTGTTAATCAACCTAACTACATAAAGTGATCAATATTTCTCAAATTATAACCGGTAATTCAATCCTTATAAAATGGTGCAACTAAAAGATTTTTCTTAAATAATAAAATTGGACTTCCCCCTCCCCTTTTAACTCCTTGACTCGGTACAAATTGACCCAACGATGACCCAAACCCGGTTCAGGGAGGTACAAATGGTATCAGAGAAATAGGATCCACAAGTGTGACAGAGTGTTTAAGCTTTCTTAGTACACTTCCTTTATATGTTTTCGTTGTAGTTATCGCTTTAGTTACTATTTTAAGTTAATCTCTTCCGATATTGCTTTCATTTGGTATCATTGTGTATTGAACTCTCCTTTCTTGTGTAGATAATTGCAAGTCATGGTGGGGCTATCGGATCAGGGAATAGTGAGCTTAGGCGCATGGAACATGTTGTGCATTAGCTTATGAACTTCCTCTCGCAATAATAGAGAGACAACTGTAGTAAAATGGTTGAGAGCACCATTTCGTCTTCCATTCTGAAGGAAATCTGGAGGTTGCACCCACCCACCTTTAAAGGTGAAGCTAGACCCGATACTGCAGAGGAGTGGCTAGATGATATCACTCAGGTTATGGAGATTCTTAACGCGCCAATGGGGCACAAAGTCAAGATAGTGACCTTCCAGCTCCCAGAGTAGGAACAATGCTGGTGGAGCGCTTACTCCACCAGTGTGACAGAGACTATAGACTGGGATAACTTCAGGGTGCATTTTTAGAACGGTACTTTCCCCAAGCATTTAAAGATGCCAAGAAGGATGAGTTCCTTCATCTGATTTAGGGGAAGATGTCAGTGAATAAGTACTAGGTCAGGTTTGAGAGTTTGTGTAAGTATGTGGATGCAATGCACAAGGATGAGGCCAAAAAGACAAGGATGTTAGTCAAGAGACTTAACTTCAGTATTCGACGGATTATGGTTAGTTTGGATATGCCAAACTTCATAACTGCGGTGAATAAGGCCATCTGGCTAGAGCTAGGGGCAGAGGATGGCAAGGCCATCGGGGTAAAGAAGATGGAACCCAGCGTGTCCCAAGGCAGTGGTAATAAGAAGTCCAGGAGTGAGGATCGAGGCTTCTTTATGAAGCTAAAGGCCGCAATGGGGGTTGGCTCATCATCTGCCCATTGTACTAGAGACCAAAGTCCTATAGCCCCTACGAAGAGGACTTATTTTGCATGTGGGTCCCCTTGTCACTTTAAGAGGAATTTCCTGTAGAGAGCTTCGGGTAACCAACAGGGCAGTCAATAGACTGTGAACTATGTACCGGACAGAAGTCCTAGCTACACGGGCTCCACCCAGCAGTAGCATTTTTCTTTTGGGTATTATCAGCCAGCGAGGCATAGTGTGGGCAGTCCACGTCCTAGTAAGGGCTAGATAATTCTTGGGTTAAGTCAGGTGCTCGACGGTCAGAGAAGAGGTTTAACCCTAGATTCGCCTGTGCCATGTCATAGTTTGCAGCTCCATCCGGCGATCCATTCGTGATGGAAGGTATGATTCTATTGTTCAGCACATGGGTAAAGGCACTATTTAATTCAAGCGCATCACATTCGTTTATTTCGATCTCTTTAGCATTCAACTTGGGCTTGGAGGTATCAACTTAGTAAAAAGATAAAGGCAATATAAAAGTGATGAATATGAATCACCTTTTGAAGAGGTTTATACAGAAAATGGTATTATTCACCAAACTACTGCTCCTTACTCACCTCAATATAACGGTGTTGTGAAATGTAAGAACCGCACATTTAAAGAAATGATGAATGTTATATTAATAAGTTTTGGAGCACCACATAATTTATTGGTTTGGGGGGGGGGGGAGGGGGGGCTTACTCTTCGTCAATTATATTCTCAACAAAGTGCCTCATAAGAAAACTCACAAAACACTCTATGAATTATGAAGGGTTGAAGACCTTGCTATATTTATTTAAAAGTGTGGGGGTGTTTAGCAAAGGTGATGGTTCCTAAACCTAAAAAGGTTAAAATAGGACCAAAAACATTGACTGTATGTTCATCATTTATGCAAATAATTGCAGGACATATCGGTTTCTTGTTGTAAATTTGAGATTCCGAATATTCATGTTAATTCGATTATTGAATCAAGAGATGCTTCATTTTTTGAAAATGAATTTCCATATAATATGGCCCGAGAATCAAATCCAAACAAAAGGACAAGTGATGCTACAACTAGACATACTCATCAAGAGTCACCAATTAATGAGCCTAGACATAACAAAAGGGCAAGAACATAAACTTCCTTCGATTCGAATTTTCTAACATATTTATTGGAAAACGATCCACAAACATACAAAAAAATAATATCTTTGCTAGAAGCTTCAAATTGGAAATAAGCAATTAACAATGAAATTGTATCCATAATACAAAATTATACGTGGGAATTAGTAGATCTTCCATCGAATTCTAAACCTTTAGGGTACAAATGAGTATAAAGCAAGACTTGTTGCTAAAGGCTACAAACAAAGAGAAAGGTTGCATTATTTCGACACTTACTCACCGGTCATAAGAATTACATCCATTCGAATATTTTTAGCAATAGCGTCATTAAATGGACTTGAAATACATCAAATTGATGTAAAAACGACATTTTTAAATGGTGAGTTAGATGAAGAAATATATACATAACAATTTGAAGAGTTTATTGCTCTAGAATAAGAAAAGAAAGTATGTAAGCTTGTTAAATCACTTTATGGATTAAAACAAACACCAAAGCAATGTCATGAAAAATTTGATAATGCTATGTTATTAAATGGTTTTAAAATTAATGAGTGCGATAAATAAGTTTATCCCAAAATCATTCAAAATGGATATGTCATTTTCATATCTCTATGTAGATGATATATTAATAATGGGTAGCAACCTTGATATTATCAAGGCTACCAAACGTATGCTGACTAGTCGATTCAACGTGAAAGATTTAGTTGTCACCAACGTGATACTAGGAATTAAAATTTTTAGAACATCTGATGGACTTATATTATCTCATCTCATTACATCAGAAAAACACTTAAAAAATTTATTAAGTATAATATTAGACCGAATAAGACACGAGTGGATATAAATTTTCATCTAGCCAAAAATAATGAAAACATCATATCTAAATTAGAGTGCTCTCGTATAATAGGCAGTTTAATGTATGTTATGAATTGCACTAGAACTGATATAGCATATTCAATAAGTAAGCTAAGTCGTTATACGAGTAATCCAGGAAAAGATCATTGGAAAGCAATAATAAGAGTTTTAGGACATTTAAAATATAATCAAAACTATGGACTGCACTATTATAGATATTCAGTTATACTTAAAGGTCATTGCGATGTGAATCAAATATTTAATACAAAAAAACTCTAAGTCAATGAGTGGATATATCTTTACCCTTGAAGGTGAAGCCGTGTCTGGAAAATCCTCTAAATGAACGTGTGTTGTTAGGCCTACAATGGAATCTAAATTTATTACATTAGACAAAGCTGGAGAAGAAACAGAGTGGCTTCGAAACTTCTTAGAGGATGTTCCAAATTAGTCAAAACGTATGCCAGTTATATGTATACACTGCGATAGCCAATCGATAATTGAAAGTGCATAGAATCATATGTATAATGGAAAGTCACGTTATCTCAATTGACTATATAAAGTCAAAAGATAATATTGCGGATTCGCTTACCAAATATTTGACTCAAGAGCAAGCAGAAAGATCATAAAAAAGAATGGGTTTAAAGCCTACATTAAATAAGAGTCCATATAGCGCTAACCCAAATTAGTTCACCGGAGATCCCAAGATCTAGGTTCAACGGGTCAACCAAACTATGTTATATTCGATACGAACTGGAGGATTTATTCCTACTCATTCCAGAGATGAAACAGTGCATATCTACCACGAGAAATATGATATGTTACGCTTTTATTGATTTATATACCCTGGATAGCGTCTAAGTGTGGTATTGCAAGATACTCTTTATGGAAATTACCTACTTTAGTAAGAAGAGGGACATTTCTATGATAATATTAAAAGGGAAAATTCTGTAAAATACTCACGAAACCAAATGGTGTTCATGGACAAAACGAACACAAACGTGAGAACTGGTTGTGTTTGGAAATATAGTGTGTGAATATTATTATTTAGTTTCACAAAAACAACTGACAGTTCAAAGACGTCAAGTCTACTGATTAACCAGGTAAATTCGATAATATCACTAGGGAAAGTTCAAGACCACAAGAGTACTTAATCAGGTGCAATGTTCTCCCATCTTTACTTGAACTAGTAGTTTAGTAGTATCTGTATTTTCATTATCATGTTTTAAAGTCAATTTTCATTCATGTGTGGGATTGTTGGAAATGGGTTTGGAAAAATACCAAATGAGCAACTTTAAGCTCAATCTAATGTGGGACCCATACTCCGAATCAGTTGGGACCACGCATAAGTACGTTCTTCTTCATGAGGAGTATAGCGTAATATATTCGTCAGTGTTCTAAAAAACGTGCCTAAACGCGTTTTTTAGATACGCCAAGTTTTGGCCCTAGGCGTGGATTAAGGCGTGATCAACGTTTTTTGGGGGCAAGGCGTGAAAAAACGCGCATTTTTTGGGGGTAAGGCGTGAAAAAACGTGAGTTTTTTTTAGTATTCAAAAAAAATTATATTTTAATTTACAGATATTTAGACATGTTTTTAAGTTATGTACCATTTTAATATTTTTAATCACCTTGTCATAGTTAAAAAATATTAAAATATATTAAATAAGGCCTAAATGCCTTTTTACGTCTAAGGCCTGCTAGGCTTTTAACGCTTAAGGCTTGACCTCCACGCCTCGGTCACGCCCCGCGTTTTTTAGAACCTTGATATTTGTTCACCCAAAATTAAATAGTGAATGAGAAATTTGTTCAGAAGTGATCCATTTGAATGAATAAAATTTAGTAAATTTAGTGTATAAACCGTTTGTCCCACATTGGAGCTTTGTTGGAAAAGTGAAGTGTTTGTATACAAAATATTTTATTTTAAGGGTTAGGCTCATAGGGCACCCCACTTTTATGAAAGGGAGAGGACTTAGATGCATGTGGGTTAACCCCAAACACGCGTGCCGATCGACTCGGTTCGGTCCGGTTCCGGGCTTCGGCGTCGGAAAATCTTTCATTCTTGGACCAAATTAATTAAGTTTCTGGGTCGGATTTTAACTCAATTTTTATTCGTTTGGCTTGTAGCTTGAACACGACATTTACAAACTGTTGTAACTGTTCGTAACTATTTTTTCTGTCCAATAGTCACATTGAAATCTATAAATAGAATATGTTTCTCATTTGTATATCACGAATATATATATATATATATATAAAATTCTCTCACCCTTTTTCCTCTGCATTGCATAATGGTCAGTTCAAATATTGCACACAAATTCCGTTCGCTGGGGTTTAAAGATTGAGTGCTTCCTCTTTAACTCGAAATTTGTTCTATCATGGAAGTCGATAATTCACAATCTTAAGCATTGTGGAGGGAATTATTTCGTCTTAAGGACACCGCGAGTATCACAGGGTGCGAATTATCTTCTAAATTATTTTCTAATTATTATCGTAACAATAAGTAAACTTTCCGTTCATATTCTATATTTTTATTTTGTACAAGTTACATATAAATATAAAGGGAATAACAAATAATATATATATATATATATAGAGAGAGAGAGAGAGATCCTGTACATACCAAGTTTACATGTCGGTTTTTCAACATTGTAAATAAATTATTTTTGAGTTGAGTTTTTTTGTGTTGTATTTAAAAATTTCAAGGAACCAAAATAATAAAAAAATCAGTTCAAAATAACTTTTTTTGCTATTTTAAAATAATGGGTCAAACTTTCACACTTTTAAAGCACTATAAAAGCTATGAAAGTTTGACTGATTTGTTTAAAATAACAAAAAAAGTTATTTTAAATTAATTTTTTTTTATATAGGTCGCTTAAAATGTTTAAATATCATATAAAAAATTTAAGTCAAAAATATTTTTGTTGATATTTTAAAAAAATAGATTTGTGTCAATAAATATGTATAATCGGTACGTATGAGATTCTCCCTATATATGTTAACATTTGATGTAGAGGGAGATTACTAGAGAGAGAAGCTGCAGAGTACTCAAGAAACTACAAAAGAACTTTTTTAGCCAAGGGGTTGAAGAAGATGGGGTTCTCGGACGAATGACGCTAAACCATTGAAAGCAAAACTTACCTCCAATATATAAGTGATACACATCTAGCTTCCTATCTGCAGCAAAAGCAGAGTGTGTCTGTTTTGGCTTCTGTGTGAGGATACAAATGATCTTTGATATTTGTGTGTCCAAAAATTAACAAAACTCAAACAAAATGATATCTCAAACCCCGCAGAGATAGTGCTCAACAAGCCCGCTTATATTTTTTCCCAAGTTGATACATTATGCACTGTTAGCTCTGAGTTTTACGCCCCCAAATCACTTCCTTTGTTTCCACTCTCTACATGCCTATTGCAGTTGGATTGCATAATAATGATAATTCCTCAGGAAAAAACAGATAAAATAAATCAAGGTCATTCACTTGGATCTCACTCGGAGAGAGAGAAGTCCACTATGGAATATAACTTTAATATGTATAGTGATTCAAAATATTTATTAGAACTTACTTTCTATAGCAAATCCCTGTTCTATTCAGGATTAAGAGAATAAAAAGCTATAATGCGGTAGGATGTCGCCTAATACAGCATGAAATTGACCATTTAAGTCCTTTAATTCAACTTTTGATTCTTCACTTTTCCAAGTGGAAATACCCAACAACATTACAGAATTGTGTATATATATATGTAGAATTGTATATATATGTAGAATAATGTATATATTCTTCACTTAAAACTAATTTTTTTTTATAAGTCTATATATTTCATAAATATATAAATATATATTGTTAATAAATATATAAATATATATATTTTGTAAATATATAAATATATATATTTTGTATATTTTAATATATATTCGTATATTTTATATATTTTAGCACATATATATATTTTGTATATTTTAATATATATTCGTATATTTTATATATTTTAGCACATATATATATATTGCGTATATTTATATATATTTCATATATTTATATATTTCGTACATTTATATAATTTATATAATTCATATATTTTAATATATATTTATATTTCGTAAATTTTGTATATTTCATATATTCCTTATATTTAATATATATTATTTACAAAATATTTACATATATATAATGAATATATACATATAGAGTTATAATAATGAATATATATTATATATATAAATACATTATACATATATATTATGTATTTATGAATATTATATATATATATATATATATATATATATATATATATATATATATATATATATATATAGAGGCAGGCTCCTGTGCACACTAAGTTTGCACACTAAGTTTGCACATTACCTTTTAAAAGTGTGCAAACTTAGTGCTGGCGCACACCAATTTTTTTATGTGATATTTAAACATTTCAACGGACTCACATAAAAAAAATCAGCTCAAAAAAACTTTTTTTGCTATTTTTAAAAAATCGGTCAAACTTTCGCAGTTTTTAAAGGGCTTAAAAACTGCGAAAGTTTGACCGATTTTTTAAAAATAGCAAAAAAAGTTTTTTTGAGCTGATTTTTTTTATATGGGTTCCTTGAAATGTTTAAATATCACACAAAAAAAATCAACTCAAAAATATTTTTTTTACTATATATAAAAGGTAATGTGCAAACTTAGTGTGCACAGGAGCCTGCCTCTTGTGCACACTAAGTTTGCACACTAAATTTGCACATTACCTTTTATATATAGTAAAAAAAATATTTTTGAGTTGATTTTTTTTTGTGATATTTAAACATTTCAAGGAACCCATATAAAAAAAATCAGCTCAAAAAAACTTTTTTTGCTATTTTTAAAAAATCGGTCAAACTTTCGCAGTTTTTAAGCCCTTTAAAAACTGCAAAAGTTTGACCGATTTTTTAAAAATAGCAAAAAAAGTTTTTTTGAGCTGATTTTTTTTATGTGAGTCCGTTGAAATGTTAAAATATCACATAAAAAAATTGGTGTGCGCCAGCACTAAGTTTGCACACTTTTAAAAGGTAATGTGCAAACTTAGTGTGCAAACTTAGTGTGCACAGGAGCCTGCCTCTATATATATATATATATATATATATATATATATAATATATATGTATAATGTATATATACATATGTATAATATATATTATGTATAATATATATTCATTATTCTGTATATATGCATATTATACATAATATATATTATACATATGTATATATACATTATACATATATATGTATATGTACATATGTATAATATGCATATATACAGAATAATGAATATATATTATACATAATATATATTATACATATGTATATATACATTATACATATATATATATATATATGTATTCTATATGTACGTAAAAATATATTCTATATATATGTATATACTAGCGTATGCTCGTGCCTGAAGGCACGCCAAAAATTTTTCAAAGTACATTATTGCGAACCGGGAAATTTTTTTCATAATACGTAATCGCAAAACGAAAAGTTTTTTCAAAGTGAGTACTTACAAAATGCCAAAAATTTCATTCCCCAACCAAACTGTGTAATTTAAATAAACAATTGTCATAATCTCTTTTGTTTATATGACTATCCACCATGCTTAATAAATAACAAATAATCCAACAATATTCATAAGTATACGTTGTTGATAGGACATAAGTCATATTTAGTTCACAAAAAATAAACAATTTTTTAGAGTTATATGATGTCGTGTTCATAAGTAGTGTTATACAAAATGGCACAACACTAATTTTTGAAAGTGTATGCCGCTGATAGGACCATGCGTCGTTTTTAATTCGCAATAGATAAACAATTTTTGAAGTATCCTACGGTACGAACCTATTAGTTTAAAAAAATTGGAATTTTTTTTATTTTGCATACATACATACATACACCTTTTTAAATAATTCGAACACGACCCAGTTAAAAACAATGCAAATATTTTTTTGCTAACACAACCTGATTAAAATACAACACGATATGAAATTGTATTTTTTAACCTTACACGTCATGAAATCTTTTTATTTGTATTGTGTCCGTGTTAGGTAAAATTTTCAATTTATATCATGTGATTGATGTCATGCCCTGTCGCGTTTTCATTAGTTAAAAAAATCCGCGGTGTAGGCATGGTTTGTGTCTGGGCACCACCATTGATCCGGACAGTAGTCAATATGAATGCTACACATTAATGTATCGTATCAAATGTATTGCATTTGTGATGTTTATTATTCACTTATTATATTTCTAAAATTATTAAGAACTAAAAAAAGTTTTGTTTTGTGGTAAAAAAATGAATAGAAAAGAAAACTCAAGTGTCATAAGTGGGGAAAAAAGGTAACATATAGTAAAAATGGTTTTACCTTTTATTTGTTTATTAATTGAATAGTGGGTAACCTTTTTGTTTTTAAAACAGCATACATTGAAAGAGGGAGTGCCATTTTTAAACTTCTACAATTGGCTTTCAGAAAGTGGACAGGTAGAGAATGTTCGTTAGTTTTTAAACATCTATACTTTTCCACTGCTCAAGGCAAGTGGGTAGGCAAATCGAACAACTAAGATATTAGACTGTAACAACTATACTCAATTGTTATAATGCAGTAAAAAAATGATTTGACAGAGGAAAAAGTTGGGCCCGACGTGTACTTATCACTGGTAAAAGACATCTCATAGATGGCCTTGGGCCACATCCTTGACGGGTAAAAAAATGAGTATTTTATATTTTTTTTGGCCCCTCCTTTTTCTTTTGCCCGTACCTTCCATAATTTTTTTATTGATTATGTACTTTTAGGACTTAAAATAATATTAATTATTAATATAAAACAATAAATATTTCGTTTTCATTTTTAGTCCCTATTGACATGGCATGATGTGATTGGTTGACATTTTATGGATCTGCACCAGCGACTTATTCAAAAATAGAGACTAAACTTATAAATAAAATGTTTGTTATCCTATTTCCAAAATACATATTAAAATATATCCTAAATTTACAAAGCCCATTTTTTTATTGGCGAGGATGAGTTTTTTTTCATAATTAAAAAACACCATTTTTTTAGATCCTAAATTTACAAAGCCCATTTTTTTTAGTTCATAAATTTTAGTTCAAAAATTATGAATAGAGAACGTTTGATCCATAAACAACTAATGTAAAATATAAAAACATCGCATTTTTAAAAAAAAAATAAAACAGATTTCTACTGCATTTAAATTTCAACACAAAATTACACCAAAAATATTTTGTTATAAAATAACTCTAAGGATGTTTTTGTTAGAAAATATGGAAATGTCACTAAAAAACTTAAAATACATTACTTTGTGAGAGTTCAATACATTACTTTCTACATGTTATTTTTCTCCGAAGCCTTGAAAAAATCAATAAAAAATAAAGTAGAAGACTATACCTTATGTTGCAGCTAAATCCCAAGGCAGAAGGCAATGACTTTTTTTTAATGGCAGTTGATCCAAGGTACATAAAAAGGTCACCACCTAGACAAACAAATCAAAATCACCTCAAGTTAGACTTCATTATTAAAAACAGTAACAAAACAGCAAAACCAAGCCCTGAGATAGATTTAGATAGCCCTAAGGTAAATTATAAATCAAAGTTGACCGCAGTTGGCATTAGCCATGGATTAGCCATTAGTATCATCTCCATCATTAGCCATGGAAAGAATACCTGGCCCGGTGTACTTCCTTTTGATGTTCTCATCCGCAAAATTCGTCGGTGTAGTTCCCGACAGTGAAATCTCCTCCCCGGCGCATGAATCCGGGGATCACAGGGTGGAATTAAGACCTGTGCAAAGGCTTGCCGCTCCTACCAGTGCAAAGTGCGGATAAACCGCCGATTTCCATGCCATGATTTGAACCGCCCAAAGTTTTGGCCAATTTTTTTCCTGTGTCATCAAATATGATGCATAAGAATGCCACGAACCAAAAAAGTAAAAAAAATGTGAACTGTGATATCTAAAAAATAAAAAAACATATCTTGGGTCAGAGATGACTTCTATGTATAAATCACCAAAATCGAAACCGGAAAAAAAAGTGGGTCAGAATCGGAGCCAGGAGGTGCGATGAAACTCATCTTCATCGGCACGGTCATACTCTCCTGTTCTTCCGCCATTTTCATCAGGTTAGTAAAGGGTCGAGTTGGTTCTAGTTGAGGCAGCGTTTGGGAAGGGGGTAATATGGATTGGGTTTGGATTGGATTGGAGGTAAGGGTTTGGTTGTTGAATCCATGGAGAGAGAGAGAGAGAGAGAGAGAGAATAGGGTTTGGGTTTGAAGAGAGGAGCGGCAGGTGCGGCGGTGGCTGAAGTAGTGGGAAGAGGGTTGATGTATGAGCTAGGATTTTTTTTGGGTTGATGATGAGAGAGAACGGGAGAGAAGTATAGAAAGAGGTTTGTGTGGGGTAATGAGAGAGTGGAAATTTGATGAACATGTTTTGACGAAACTACCCCAATTTTGAATTAAAGTGTAAGTTTGGGAAGTAATAAAAGAGGGGGAATCCAAATTTGTAAGGGATAAAAAGGGTATTGCACAAAAAAATGCATATTGATGACATCACCAACTAAGCTTATAACATACATAAGTTTTCTACTTTATTATATGAATTCTGTAAATAATATATATTTAGTATATTCAGTATATAATATAATATATATTCATATATTCCGTAAATAATATATTATATTTTCATAGATTTTGTACATTTAATAGATTTTGTACATTTAATAATATAAAAATTATATTATTAAATATAATAGATTTTTATATTATTAAATGTACAAAATCTATTAAATGTACAAAATCTATGAAAATATAATATATTATTTACGGAATATATTCATATATTAAATATATTATTATATTTAATATATGAATATATGAATATATATTATATTATTTGCGAAATATATATATTCCGTAAACTATTATTAATTTCCAGAAAAATATACAAAATATATGAATATTCCGGAAATTAATAATAATTTACGGAATATATATATTCCGCAAATCATATTAATTTCTGGAATATATATATTCCGCAAATAATATAATAATAATTTACGGAATATATATATTCCTCAAATCATATTAATTTATGGAATATATATATTTCGCAAATAATATAATATATATTCATATATTTTGTATATACGGAATATATATATTTCGCAAATAATATAATATTTATTCATATATTTTGTATATTTAATAATATATATTTATTATATATATATATATATATATATATATATATATATATATATATATATATATATATATATATATATATATATATATATATATATATATATATATATATATATATATATATATATATATATATATATTCCGTAAACAAATTTTCCACATTTATATCTATTTTCCAGCTTTTGCGTTTGATAGAAAATGTGGAAAATTGATGATTTTTCAACTTGTATCAAATAGACACAAGTTGGAAAATATTCATTTGCCTTGAAATTGTTTGCCCTGGAATCAAATGACCTGGAATTATTTGCATTTTTTCAGTTTTCTATCAAACGGACCCTTATATTTGTTGAAAAATTGGACTTAAGTTGGACTTAGAAAGCTGTCCAAAAAGAATTTTGAGCAAACTTTGAGCTCAAATTTAAGTGAGACCCACACTATGAAAATTGTGAGACCATATACGAACGCATTCTCCTCCACAAGGAGATTAACGTAGTATATTCATATGTCCAATTTCAATAAGTTATGAATGATAAATATGTCCTCAAAGTGACTCACAAAGTAATGAAAGTTAATGAATTGAGTATGTTTTAACTCTTATCCCACATTGGAAGAGTAGTGAAAAGTTGATGAGTTAATAACACCCCAAGTATGGATTAATGCTTAGATGCCTAGGGGTATCCCAACTTCTTGAAGGGGAGATGACCTACACTATGCATGTGTTGGCTTGGGCCAAAAGTTCACACGCGCGCACTTAGGCTTAGGCTTATAAAATTCTCCTACATTGGCCGAATTAATTAAACTTTCTGGGTTTTATTAATTAATTAATAATTAATTAACTGTTTGACAGTTAATGCCAATGGTCAACAGTTAACAAATTAACTGTTTTTGACAGTTAATTTCGATTTTGACTGTTCCAACAGTCAATACAAAAGCTATAAATACAAACCTTTCCCTCCTGTTTTATTTGCGAAAAAATAACCCTCCAGAAAAATTTTGAAAATGTTCTTTCATCCAGAAAAATGTTTTCTTCATTTCTGCATACATATCACTGTTCTGGTTGAGTATTAACACAGATTTATGTTCGTTGGGATTAATTATTATTGTGCTACATAATTAATTCGAGAAATTCGTTCTATCTTGGGAGACAATTATTCAATAACCTTTGAACACGTTGGAGGGAATAAATTTGCCTTAAGAAGGCTATTCTTCAGGGGTCAGATTTATCTTTAATTCTGTTATTATTTCTGCAAATTCAAGTAAGTGTTAATTTCTGTAATTTCGTTTTATTTTTGTAATTATATTAATAATTCATAATTCTGTACAATTGTTATTAATAAATAGTAGACAGAACAATCTTAAGGAAAATTTATTTTTGTTCTACTGTTTTCTAGTATACATAAATTTTATTACAGAAATTTATTTGTTGAAAAATAAATCTATTTTGATAGGAAAAAATGAATTAAATAATTCTTTTATTGCAGAAATTAATAAAACATTTTTGATACAGAAATTAATTTCTATAGTGTTTTTATATTCTGTTTTAGAAAATAAAATTTTATTTGTGAATTTTTGTTAAAATCTGTTTATGTAAAAAAATTTAATCTTAAAATTATAATTTTGTTTTGTACAGAATTCCTTTTATTATTAAAAATTAGTGTGACACATATTTTATTTAGTATAAACTTATGTTTATATTATAGTTTAATTCTGAATATTATTTGGAATTCATTTATTGTGAATTATATTTGGAGGAAATTGGTGCACAGAATTTTGTATTCTATTTTGATTAATTCATTTAAATATGAATTTTATCATTGATAAAAAATTTATTTTTGTAACAGAATTGGAATCGCAAAGTACGAACACTACTCCTACTAAAGTGACTGTCACCAATACAAATGTGACTGCACCCGCACTTATGCCACACGGGGAGAAATCGAAAAAGTTCAATGGGGCTGACTTCAAACGTTGGCAAGGACAAATGTACTTCTATCTCACTACCTGCCAACTGGGTAGGTTTTTATATGAAGATTGCCCATCTATTCAAAAGGGAAATGACTCTGAAAAGGTTGATGCTGTTGATGCTTAGAAGCACTCGGACTACTTATACCGGAATTATATTTTGGCCTACTTGGACAAGACACTGTATCATGTCTACTACACTATCAAGACATCCAAGGAATTGTGGAATTCTTTGGAAAAGAAGTACAAAACTGAAGATGTTGGGATGAAGAAATTTATCGTCGGGCGTTTTCTGGACTTCAAAATGGTTGATTCTAAATCAGTGAGTGATCTCGCAAGTGCAAGAACTCCAAGTGATCCTCCACGACATTCATGTTGAAGGAATGTCACTTAGTGAAACTTTCCAAGTTGCTGCAATTGTTGAAAAATTGCTACCAACTTGGACTTTATTCAAAAATTATCTCAAGCACAAGTGAAAGGAGATGAATGTGGAGGAATTGGTGGTCAGGCTGAGAATTGAAGAAGATAACCGTGAGTCTCAAAAGAAAAGTGGGAAAAATCCAATGGAAACGAAAGTCCATGTTGTTGAAGGTCCTAAGAAGAACAAATGAAAGTATAATAGGGAAGGCACTTCCAAACAGAACAAGAAGAAGTTCAAAGGAAAATGCTACAACTGTGGTAAACCTGGACACCGCTCAAGCGAGTGTCGTAAGCCTAAGAAGCAAAATCGAAATAATCCTTAAGCAAATGTAACTAAGGGTGAAAATATCGTCAATGACTTGACGGATATGAATTTTTCTATCGTGGTCTCTGAATGTAACTTGGTTGGAAATACCAAGCAATGGTGGGTGGACACTGGAGCCACACGACACATTTGTGCAAACAAATAGATGTTCTCCACCTATAAGCCTTTGAAAAATGAGGAGAACCTCTTTATGGGAAATTCTTCCTCTTCTAAGGTGGTGGGACAAGGAAAGATTGCTTTAAAAATGACTTCTGGAAAGGAACTTACTCTCAACAATGTTCTTCACGTGCCTGATATCCGAAAGAATCTGATTTTTGGATCTCTCCTGACTAAAAATGGTTTTAAGCTTGTGTTTGTATCTGATCGCTTTGTGTTGTCAAAAAAATGGCATGTATGTAGTAAAGGGCTACCTAAATGAGGGGCTCTTTAAAATCAATGTTCTTACTGTAACCCCAAAAACATATGTTTCAATGAATGAAATTGCTAGTTCTTCTTAATTGATTGAGTCATCTAATATTTGGCATGCTAGATTAGGACATGTTAATTTTGATAGATTGCGTATATTAATTAACTTGAAATTTTGGCCAAAATTTAATATTGATAAAAATCATAAATGTGAAATTTGTGTGGAATCTAAATTAGCTAGATTACCTTTCCATTTTGTTGAAAGGATAACTGAACCTTTAGATTTAATTCATACTGATATTTGTGATTTAAAATTTGTTCAAACTAGAGGTGGGAAAAAGTATTTTATTACTTTTATTGACGATTGCACAAAATATTGCTATGTATATTTGTTACATAGTAAAGATGAGGTTATTAATGCATTTAAATAATATAAAAATGAAGTTGAGAATCAATTAAGCAAAACGATAAAGGGTTTTAGGAGTGATAGAGGAGGTGAATATGAATATCCATTTGAGGAATTTTGTTCTGAAAATGGGATTATTCATCAAACTACCGCTCCTTATTCTCCTCAATCGAATGCTGTTTCTGAACGCAAAAATCGTACAACGCAAAAATCATACTTTGAAAGAGATGATGAACTCAATGTTATTAAGTTCAGGAGCTCCACAAAACTTGTGGGGGGGAAGCCTTACTTTCTGCTAATTACATTCTCAATAAAGTACCCCACAAGAAGACTCACAAGACACCTTATTGTAACACCCCATATTTCTCTGCATGTAATACTTAATTAATTCGGAAAATATTAAATTACTTGGGTGTCGTAATTTAATTGAATTAATTATGAAAATATGTATTTAAATATTAACCAGAGAATGAATGGTTAATATTTAGGGAAATTTAAGTACTAAGTGAATAAAAAAAATTATTTACGTCATAACGTGTATAAGTGATGTGGCATTTATTTATCTCAACCGGAAGTCGGTATAGACTAATGTGGGTGTGAGATAGGGATTTTTATAAATTAATTCGGATGTAAATTACGAGTGCACGGTTGAGTCCGAATGGGCTGAGATAGTCGGAAAAGTGTACCCGGGGGTGGTAAATGGGACACGGGATATTTTTTGGGCATAACCGAGCCCATTCAGGGGTATTTGGGCTATTTTAATTAGGCCCATATGATTAAAAACGGGATTTATAGGGGGAGAAGCCTTATTTTCCCAAATATAAGCCCTAAGATAGAGAAAGAGAAGAGAGAAAGAAGAAGAAGGAAAAGAGGAAGAAGAAGAAAGGAGATTTCCGGTCAAACTCCACGGGATTCGACTCGAGGTCGTCGAATTTTATCCACGAGGTAAGTGTTTACTTACTTTATTAATTTTGTGTGATTATTTCTCATATTATTGTTGGTGTGTAAAACTATAAAGATTTTTGGGATGAGTTTTGTGAATCAAAAACGGGTTTTTCGGAAGATTAACGAATAAACCCCGGATATATCAAATTTGAGAAATTTGGGAATTAATTGAAATTAATTGTTAGATCTGGGTTCTGGGATGATTAGAATCCTTTGTATGTGTGTATTTATGGTTTATTGAGGTTGTATGATGATGGGTGAGAAAATCAAAACCTCGGAGGTGTATTAATGGAGGTTTGGGATTTTGGAGAAGATGATGAATAGTAATACAGTAGTTTACGGGGTCGATTCGGCCAGGAAGAGAACTGATTCAGCTCTCGGTCAAAACATGAAAGTTGTAGATCTTTTCGATACGGTCGCGTGAACGCCGACCACGTATTTTTCTGATTTTTATTCGAATTGTTATGATTTTTATAAGATGGCTGTTCCGGGGTGAAATCACCAACTCGGAAATACACTCGGAAATTGGAAAAATAAAAGCTAGGATTGTTTGGAGATAAATATTTGGTGTTCCTAAAAATAGTGTAGGGACTTCTAAATAATTTTTGGCGTGTACCTTGGTTTAGTTGAAAGTAAAATCCAAGATTTACCCAAATAAAGGTGTTCGTGAGGAATAATACTTAAAGAGGTATTTAGGTGTGAAATGTGCCAAAAATTAAAGTTGTGAGACTTTGTGATTTTTAAGAGTCTAATGGGATAAAGACTCTTGGGGATTCGAATGAGAATTTCGAATGTAATTGGGATACGAGCTAGTTGTGATAAGCTTAATATCCTGAGTTTAAAAGAGATGTTATATTCATATTATAAGTAAGTGAATACTTATGGAATTGGAATAAGTAAGTGAATACTTATGGAATTAAATCGAATATGTATATTCAGGATTACAGGCTAATGCTACGAGAAATAGGCATGGATACCCAGATTTGAGGATATTGTATTATGGACCAAAGAGCTGTCCGGATATTTGGTTGAGTGATGCCATGATAATAGATTTATTAATGGGGGATTAATTAATTAAAGCTTATAGCTAAAACAATTTATTATAGGAGGAGATAATAAATTGTTGAATATTATTTAATAAGGAGCGTTCTCTTTATAATGAAATTTTGAGGAGTACGTCCTAAGAGATGGAAATTCGAGCCAAGTGAGCAAGTCCGGGTACATTGGTTGTGTGACACAAGGGAGATATTAAATTAATTAATGAGTATATTAATAATTAGAGTCGGACCATAGACTCAGGGAGATTATAAATTAATCAATGAGTATATTAATTTAATAATTAGAGTCGGACCATAGACTCGGGGAGATTATAAATTAATTAATGAGTATATTAATTAATAATTAGAGTCGGACCATAGACTCGAGAATATGTTGGTTAGTGTTACGGACTCAGTACACGGTAAGGCCGGAAGATTTTATATATATATATATATATATATATATATATATATATGGTGTGTGCATATAAATATCAGTGAGTGGATATTATTAATAATTAGAGTCGGAACTATAGACCCAAGAAAGTATAATATTAATTAATGAGTATATTAATTAAATTAGAGTCGGACCATAGACTCGGGGAAAATTATAGGCTAGTGCTACGGATTTTGTGCACGGTAATGCCGGGAAATAATTATTATATATATGCGGTAGTGTGATAGTATATATATATTGCGTGCTCATGAATACCGGTGTCTAGGTATTTATTTAAAGTTAAAGGCTAGTGCTACGGATTTTGTGCACGGGAATGCCGGAAACTAATTATTATATATATACGATAGTGTGATAGTATATATATATATATATATATATATATATATATATATATATATATATATATATATATATATATATATATATATTGTGTCCTCATAAATACCGATGACTAGGTATTTATTTAATTTATATGCTCTAGTGCTATCGGGGGAGGTTGCGCGATGTGGGTGAATCCCCTAGCTTGAGGAATAGGGCGAGTATATCTCCAGGTCATAGCGTCCGTTATATGGGTGAGGGGCTTATCTCACTTTCTAGTAAGGAATATGACCACCTCCAATATTTATATTCTTGGTCAAGTTAGTGAGCGATTCTGACTTGGGATAACTAGGTTATGTGAGTATACCTAGTGTGATAGCACTTTAGAGAATACATCCGGTGAGTTATTACTCGGGAGGATGGGTTATATTTATATTCAACATATGTGTGAATGTTGTAATATGGTTTTACGTATATAATGGAGTAGATAATTATATACGGGTAATTAAATACACGAAAAAAATTTGTATTACTTATATAACTAGTGAATGTTATATGGCTTTTAAGGAAAGGTGAGAGCATTGATAGATTGCATCCATTGAGTTATAGCTCTGATGGATGGTTATTATACTTATATAGTGTGTGATATATAAGTATGGATATACTTGATGTGTATAGTATATATATATATATATATATATATATATATATATATATATATATATATATATATATATATATATATATATGAGATGTGAAACATATATATACGGACAGAATGAAGAATGGAATGTGAGATAAATTCTGAATCTTTCGGGAGTATAAAATCTGAAAGAAGAGTAGGGATATACGTATATAAAGATGAGAATATTATATACGAGGTTAATAACACTAAAACGTGAATAGTGTAAATAACTAGTGAAAGTTATTAATGATGAAAGGATGAATCATAAGTGAGAGATTATGATGTATAAGCTCTGGCGATAGCTTAGAATGTATTAAAGGATGAATAAAGTGATATTATCCTTCCGGTAGATTTATATCCGAATTTATATGTATATGGATCATAGTTTCTAGTGAGAACTATTCACATATACGGGATGGTATAAAATGTGGATCTTTAGAAGATGGGTGAAATGGATTAGTTGGGCAGGGTAGCTTAACTAAGTTTTTTTAAAAGGTATGCGATAGTTGTGCACTATTAGCAGAGGAGTGAGGGGTATCTCATGAGAGTGCGATACCAATTTAAATATGAGAAATTTCATATTTTTAAAATATGGCATTTATGCACTTGCAAAATATTTTCAAACTCGGGCTCTGACCCGTTTCTCTATTTCTCCTCTCTTGCTATATCTATATATATTAGGTGTCCAGACACAGGGATGCCTGGATGATGATTCTTTCGAGTTAGACGTTCGCTGCAGCAGATGTGGATGCATGCAGGTTTATTATTAACGCTTCTATCCTTGAGATCTAGATAGGAGGTATTGTAGAAACATTCGAGCCGATGGCCTAATTGTATTCATTTATTCTCTACCGCCTTTTTGTGCGGCATTCGATTTGGTTGTATTATTTTATCGAGTGTTCGATTATTTTTCATTTCAGTTGTTGTATATAAATTGTTGTGATGGATTGATTTGAATGGTTTGGTTAAAAAGTTTAGTTAATTAAAATTTTTTTTACGCCAGCCTAATAGGTTATCAGTAATTAAATTGGTTTTCGATAGTGATGCTGAGAATGAACCATATGAGACTCCTGTTTTAATTTGATATATGAGTGATCGCCCGGTATTTTTATTAGGCGGGGTGTCACACTTATGAATTATGGAAAGGTCGAAGACCTTTCTACAAATATTTACGAGTGTGGGGGTGCTTAGCCAAAGTGATGGTTCCTAAACCTAAAAAGGTAAGAATAGGGCCAAAAATCGTGGATGGTGTATTCATCGGTTATGCTACTAATACCAGTGCATATCGATTCCTAGTTTGTAAATCTGAGATTTCGGATATTCATGTAAATACGATTATTGAATCGAGGGACGCTTCATTTTTTGAAAATGAATTCCCGTATAACATGACCCGAGAATCTGGTCCTTCTAAAAGGACAAATCAAGCTACTACAAGTGGTACTCGTCAACCTATTGAACCAATTGAGGATGAACCAAGACGTAGTAATAGAGCAAAAATCTCGACTTCTTTCGGTCCGAATTTTCCAAATATTCGCTATAAAATGAACCTCAATCGTATAAAGAATCCATATCCCTACCCAATGTTTCTAATTGGAAATAAGCAATTAATAGTGAAATTGAATCCATATTACAACATCATACATGGGAACTAGTGGATCTTCCACCAGGTTCAAAACCGTTAGGTTATAAATGGATCTTCAAAAAGAAATTGAAGGCCGATGGATCAATTAATAAATATAAAGCTAGACTTGTAGCTAAAGGCTATAGGCAAAAGGAAGAGTTGGATTACTTCGACGCATATTCATCGGTAACAAGAATAACGTCCATTCGGATGTTAATAGCAATAGTTGCTATTAATGGACTTGAAATACATCAAATGGATGTAAAAACCGCATTCTTAAACGGTGAACTAGACGAGGAAATTTATATGGAGCAACCTGAAGGGTTTAAGGCTCCCGGCCATGAAGGAAAGGTATGTAAACTTGTTAAATCACTTTACGGATTAAAACAAGCACCTAAACAATGACATGAAAATTTTGATAATGCAATGTTATCAAATAGTTTCAAAATTAATGAATGCGATAAATGTGTTTACTTTAAATACATTCAAAATGGATATGTCATTGTATGCCTCTATGTTGATGATATGCTTATCATGGGTAGTAACTTGGAAATTGTCAAAACTACAAAACAAATGTTGAGTAGTAGATTTGACATGAAAGATTTGGGAATCACCGATGTTATATTAGGAATTAAAATTTCTAGAACATCGGATGGACTTGTATTATCTCAATCTCATTACATAGAGAAAGTACTTGAAAAATTCAAGAAGTATGATATTATTCCTACCAAGACACCTGTAGATGTAAATTTACATTTAACAAAAAATAATAGTGAAAGCATATCTCAACTAGAATATTCTCGTATTATCGACAGTTTAATGTATATCATGAATTGTACGCGACCGGACATAGCATACTCAATAAGTAAGCTAAGTCGATTTACGAGTAATCCAAGAAGAGATCACTGGAAAGAAATATTGAGAGTTTGGGGTTATTTAAAATATACTCAAAACTATGAACTACATTACTCAAAATATCCAGCTGTTCTTGAAGGACATTGCGATGCAAATTGGATATCTGATACAAAAGACTCCAAGTCTACGAGTGGGTATGTGTTTACCCTTGGAGGTGCAACCGTATCTTGGAAATCCTCAAAACAAACGTGCATTGCTAGATCGACAATGGAAACTGAATTCATTGTACTAGACAAAGCTGGAGAAGAAGCTGAATGGCTTCGAAATTTCTTAGAGGATGTTCCAAATTGGTCTAAACCTGTGCCCGCAATATGTATACATTGCGATAGTCAATCAGCGATTGGAAGGGAAAATAATTACATGTATAACAGAAAGTTACGACATATTCATCATCGACACAATACCGTTAGACAACTTCTCTCTCAAATGGAAGTATCTCAATTGACTACGTAAAGTCAAAAGATAATATATCGGATCCACTAACGAAAGGTTTAAACCGAGAACAAGTTGAAAGATCATCGAGAGGAATGGGTCTAAAGCCTATAAATAAATAAGAATCAATATAGTGGCAACCCAACCTAGCTGACTGGAGATCCCAAGATCTAGGTTCAATGGGCAAACCGAACTACGTTGTATTCAGTAAGCACTGGAGGATATTTAATCCTATTCATTTCAAAGATGAGACAATGCATATCTGCCGCGAAATTAGGATAAGTTATGCTTTTAATGACATCTATATCTTAGTACGTCTAAGTGGGGTATTGCAGGATACTCTTTATAGAAGTCACCTACGTGAGTAAGAAGGAGGTCACTTCTATGAGAATAATGAAAGGCATATTCTCTAAAATACTCACGGAACCAAGTGGCGTTCATGACCAAAATGAACACAAACGTGAGAACCAGCTGTGTTGAAGAATTGTTGTGTGAAAATTATTGTCTAGGTTTACAGAAACGGTTGACGGTTCAAGGACGTGAAGTCTACTGATTAACCAAGTAAATCCGATAGTATATCACTAAGAAAAGTTCAAGGCCACGAGGCAACTTCTCCCGATGCAATAAGTCTTCAGTTTTACTCAACATGTGTCTACATCTGCATTAGCATCTGATTCTGTCTTATTTGTAGCAATATATCATTCATGTGGGGGATTGTTGGAAAATTGGACTTAAGTTGGACTTAGAAAGCTGTCTAGAATTTTCTGGACAGAATTTTGAGCAAACTTTGAGCTCAAATTTAAGTGGGACCCACACTACGAAAATTGTGGGACCATATACGAACGCGTTCTCCTCCGCAAGGAGATTAACGTAGTATATTCATATGTCCAATTTTAATAAGTTATGAATGATAAATATGTCCCCAAAGTGCCTCAGAAAGCAATGAAAGTTAATGAATTGAGTATGTTTTAACTCTTGTCCCACATTGGAAGAGTAGTGAAAAGTTGATGAGTTAATAACACCCCAAGTATGGACTAATGCTTGGATGTAATACCCCACATTTTTTATTGAATTAAAAATTGAACTAATTGAAAAAAAAAACTATGCCAATATATATATTCGAAATGTTTGGAAATGAAAATTTAAAATGAATTAATAGAGATATGAATGTGCGACTTAAATATTAGAAGAGAATTAACACGTAAAAGGATTTAGGGGGTTAAATTTGGGGCAATAGCATTTTTGTAAATAAACTAACCCCAGATATAAATAGAAAAGAAGAGAAGAAGTCTTCATTTTATTTTTTCACAAAAGGGGGCTAGGGTTTGGTAGAGAGAGAGAGTAAGAAGAGAAGAAAGCTAAGAGTATTTCAAGATGATTCAATTTTTCCATACAATCCAAGGCAAGTTAATAACCTGTATGTGTATAATATGTATCTATAATGAAATTTCACATGAACATGTATTTGGATCCCTAAACTAATATGAAATTGATGTTAAAAATGATATGCAATGTATTAGGATCATCCTCCATGTATATTCAAATGCAATAACATCATTATAGGGATTGAATTGTTGAACAAACTCTTGAATTTGAGAAATCTATGAAATTGAGTAAATCGTCATATTAAAAACTGTTTTGAGTTGTTTTAGTTCCGAAAATGGATGTTCCGTCCGCGATGCCCAGGAGAAAATCATATTCTAGACAACTTTGTAGTTTTAAGTTTTTTCAAAAACGGATCGAAAAATCCTCGAATATGCATTTTAAAATTCTGCGCAGAAAGTTATCGTAAACTAGTTCGAACTGTATATGTTAGTTTCGGGTCTGTTTTAAGCAGGCTACAGTAGCGTACTCCCGTATCTTTGTAGAAATTCACGTTCCAAACAACTTTGTAGTTTTAAGTTTTTCCAAAAATGGATCGAAAAAGCCTCAAATCGCCGCTTTAAAATTCTGGGCAGAAAGTGGTTGAAAATAGGGGCGAATACTATATGTTAGTTTCGGGTCTGTGTTAGGCCGGCTATGGTAGCGTGCCCACGCGCACTTGTAGAAAATCACGTTCCGAACAACTTTGTAGCTTTAAGTTTTTCCAAAAACGGATCGAAAGAGCCTCGAATCTGCATTTTAAATTTTGGGCAGCATGTTGTTGAAATAAGTGTGATAATGTTTTTTTCATGTTCTTAGTAAAATAATTGCGGTGTTGTGCCTAATATCCTAACTTGATCACATACTCATGGTTATTAGGGATATATAACCTTGAAATGATTTGATGTTGAATTTGTAAATTAATGATGTAAATTATGTTATATTATAAATAATGACTATTGTATAACTCGAGTAAGAGACTTGATACGATTGTATATATACATAAGCGTGAAATTGTTTTACATGTATATTGTCGAGTATAAACTAGACTAGTCCTCTGATTGACGTAGGCACATGTTGAATGCGATTTTTTTTGTGATTGATTCGGTTAGGTTCCGCTTGAGTGCCGTGTCGGAGATAAACCACCGGAACCGGACACATGGTTGTAATGCGGGTCGGATAGAAAGACATTGAAACGCCATGTGATTTAGGACTTAGTATGATTGCCCTTGCCACGTAATATTGGGGAATATTCGTGTGTAGGCCTAATGTTACGACTTGTTCCTCCAGGTAACGATAGTGGCCCGATATGACTTGTTGTGTGAGATATTATGTTTGTGTCTTAAAGTAATATCCCGAATCGATGCATTTGATATTATACTTGAAGGAAATATTTTGATACGTTAAATACTGAAATGAGATTAATAATGATTAATCATGATACGATGTGAGGCTACACGTTACTCGAGTTTGGGTTGGGTAGTCACGACATATGAGCATTGGTTGGGTAATTGAACAACTTAATTACTGGAGACGAGTAATGACTAGTGTGCTTTTATTATATATACATCTTATAATCTTATAGCTTGTTTTCTTGCTTTGACGTTCGTCTATCTTGCTTCTTGCTCCTCTCCCATATATATATATATATATATATATATATATATATATATATATATGTATGTATGTATATATATGTATGTATGTATATATTATACAGGTCCTCGCCCCGTTGGATAGTAGAACGTGGAGCTGGATGACCTCGCATCTTTTCTTAGGATTTTGTAGTGGTGGACTCTAGTCCTTATCCTATTTTGTCACTCTTTCTTAGAGTGTGGTATCAAAGATTTTCCACTGTTAGGGATTTGATAGTGTTGAGAGTTTTACATTGCATACTTTACCTAGTTTATCTTTGGACCCGTATGTTTAGGCATTTTATATTCAGTACTGATTTTACTTGTGGATCATATACTTGCTATGATGTGATTTGGTTACACGTATGGGAGTGTACATGTTTACTTTACTGTGTTTATTTTAAATTCTGTTTCTAATGCCAACATATTGAAGCTCCACTTTAATTTAATTGGGCGTAGCTAACCTAATTAGATAATAAAAAGCAGGGTTGTCACAATTGGTATCAGAGCACGGTTATAGAGCCTTTAGGGATCTGAGGGCGTCCGTTACATTTTCCGTGCATCGTTTCCTTGATACGTAGAGCCTTACGATTATGTCTTGTATTCGATGACTTGGAAGATCTTCACGCTGCGATTTCGACGAGCAATTCAGAGCTAGCCTCGTGTATAGGGAGGGTTCCTTGTTTGGATTTCGCTTGCGAGACGTCCCACGCACGAAACGCAGTGCAATGTTAGGAGTGAGGAGAAGTTAGTCCTTAGTGCTCATATTTATATATTAGTATATCTCGAAAATCGACAGTGCCAAGGAGTAGTGTAACTTGGAGGGTTCCTTGTTTGGATTTCGCTTGCGAGACGTCCCACGCATGAAACGCCGTGCACTGTTGAGAATTGTGAATAATTAATTATTTATATTATTTTAGTAAATTGGGGTTATACGCGTCATGCATTGAGGGCATAATGAATCTTGACAATCAATATTGCCAAGGAATAGTGTATCGGGGGGGGGGGGGGTTCCTTGTTTGGATTTTTCTTGTGAGACACTCCACGCACGAAACTTAGCGAGTCGAGACTTAAGGGTATTGATTTCTGGGTCATCTTAGTAGTTCTGTTATGTTAGTCTGCATGATGAGAGTTCGGTTGTACAGTTAGAAATGGAAAAGTATCTCCATGGATTTCATTGTTGGGTTGCTAAGATCGCAACACGGTCATGATTCGATTTGGGTCATGTAACACCCCATATTTTAGAGGATATATAAATTAATTAAATTGGTGAGTTGGATTTATTTAATTTGGAGAAATTTATTTAATTTGGTGATTTAAATTTAATTTATTTAAATTGGATAAATTATTGAATTTGGAGATTTAGAATTTATTATTTAAATTTGGGGATTTAGAAATTCAAATTAATTCGGGTTATTGTAAATTTTCACATGTGTCGCATTTTGAGGTTGAAATTGGAAATTTTTATAAAGTATCTCGGATGACAATTCTGAGTGCACGGTTGAGTCCGGAAGGGTCAAGATAGTCGAAAAAGAGTACCCGGGGGTAGTAAATGGGTCTCGGGGCATTTTTAGACATGACCGAGCCCATACGGGGGCATTAAAGTCATTTTTAATTGGCCAATAGGCTTAATTACGGGATTGAGGAACTTTAACCTAGGTTTAAGTGTGTTGGGCAGCCATGAGTCATTCCAAAACACAAAGGGTTGAGAGAGGAGAGAAAGGAGAAAGAAGAAGAAGGAAAGAAGGATGACAAGAGCAATCCGGGCAAGAATTTCGACATGGGATCGTCGGATTTAATCCCCCAAGGCAAGTGTTTTCTTGCTTTAATTTCAGTTTTAGTTAATGATGTAAATAGTTGTAATTATGTCAATTAATTCTGGAAATTTGGAAGTAGGAATTTGAATTGAAATTTGTGGGTTTATAGTGAAGAAGATGAAGAATAACCATTGATAGGGGATTTTTAACTTTGTGAGAAATTGGGTTAATAGTGAAATTATAACTTAATTTGAGAAGTGAACAACATGATTAGATCTTGGTTTTTGAATCTCCATTAGTGGTATTGTTGGAAGAAATTGTTAATGATGAAGTTTGGGTGGATTTAGGATGAATCTTGGGAGGTTTTTGGGTTAAAAGATCTGGGTATAATCGAAGGTTTTGTTGTCTCACGCGCTTCCTCCAAAACTGCTCCAAAATGCCTCAAAACATCAATTTATTAATCTGGGCAGAATGTGGGAAAACTTTTTAAGAAAGTTTTTTTTTTTTTTTAAATCTTCTTTGAGGTGAATCTTTATAATGCCCTAACTTTTGGCATACGGACTCGGATTAGTGTGCCGTTCACGGCCACACATAGATAGCGAAGAGTATTACGCTGTCCTGGGAATGTTTTTAATTAGACACAAAAATTGAAAGGTCTAAAATACCTTTGAAGACGGAACGAGTTATTTGATTTTTAGCACAACTTTAAATGAGCATAACTTTGTCATACGAATTCGGATTTACGTGCCGTTTGTGGTCACGCATAGCAAATGGAGAGTAGTACGCAGTACTAGGAATTTCATTACTGAGGCATCTATTGTGAAATGTCTAAAATACCCTTGGAGTTTTAATTAGTGATAAAACTTTCCCGAATTGAAACTAAAAATTGTTGGGAACTTTGTGAGACTAATATGAACTTAATCAAGTATATATGAGGTGAGATATATAATTATATAAATTATATTAAATAGTGGGATGTAGTTATTTTGGTATTGGATCGTATTTAATACGAGCGAACTAGTAATAATTGGAATATATGTATATATATATGAATGTGTGAATTATATATATAAATATGGGAATACATAATCCAATAGAAAAATGATAATAGGTTACGGGAATACCTAAAACAATGAAAGGTTGTGTGAATACCTAATATTTTAATAGGGTGCGTGAATACATATTTGATTGTTTTATTATGTGTATGACATACCTAGCTGCTTGCTATCGCGGGGGGGTTGTGTAGAGACGGTCTTATCCTGAGTGACCTTCGGGGGGATATTTGACTTGTATCTCAGAACATAGGACTGTGAAAGACTTATTTGTGAGTTGATAAGTCCGCTGACTATGGGAGCGTAGGTATGTGCGTGACCCATAGGTATGTG
This sequence comes from Sambucus nigra, assembly GCA_949130495.1. Taxonomy (NCBI): domain Eukaryota; kingdom Viridiplantae; phylum Streptophyta; class Magnoliopsida; order Dipsacales; family Adoxaceae; genus Sambucus; species Sambucus nigra. Next base: position 202,592,702 of record OX422211.1, on the reverse strand, counting down.
AACTATGTTCGCCGCCAATATGTGTGATTTGTTTATATGGTTCATGGGACATTTCCGAACCGATAGTCCTTGTTTGAGTACGAGATGTACCGGGACATGATAGCAGAGTATGCAATGCACTATAGGTGTATCCTTAGGGTGCTGTGTTAGTATATATATATATAATGGTGGTGGATATATATGTATACTTGTGATATAATTACAATGTGATAATTGTAGGCTATTAAGATTGTGTTAATACATATATATAATAGTGAGGGATATATATGTATGCTTATGGTATACCTACAATGAGATAATTACAGACTATTAAGATAGTGAAATATTATATAAACGTAAATAGTAAATACTTGACTTTAGTGTGATAACACTTATTTAAAAATGATAATTGTTGAGATAAAATATGATATACTACTACGAGGGGTAACTAGAAGGATAAGCCTTTTTCCTAATTAGAAGTGTGTCAGATGGCTAGGCAGAATAAATGAATGCGATAGGTGTGCACTATAGAAGAGAGGTGAGATTGTCCTCAAGAGAGTGGGACCGTAAAAGCAATTATGAACATTATATACTACGCATTTTATTTATTGCAATAAAATGCTTGCTTAACATTTTTATAAATCGGGTTCTGACCCGTTTCTTGTACTTCTTCTCTCTTGTCTATGTATATGTATATTAACAGGTGTCCAGCCACAGGGATGCCATAGTTGACTTATCTATTCCAAGGTTACGCAGCTGCAACATTGTGGATGGTTGCAGGATTTGATTTAGACGTATCATTTCTTTATTCCTAGAGTAGTATTCTTATCTCAGTTGTAGATTCATTCAGGTCATGTTTCCCCTTTTTACTTTTAGACTCAGTATTTGGTTTATGTATTCATTTATTGAATTATTATTATTGGGATTTTGAGCTGATTGTTTATTCGGCATGTTATTTAGTCATTTAGTACTGTTTTAGACTCATGGTTTGGATGTATGGTTTATTTGTTATTCAACATGCATATTTAATTGTTTAATAAAAAGATAAAATTTGACATCAGTCTTTTTGAATACTAGGTGGTTAGTAAAGTTTTAAAAAGTTTTCGACAGTGATGCTAAGAATGAACCCCTGAGATTCCTGTTTAAATTTGATATAGGACTGATCACCCGGTATTTATTTGGGCGGGGTGTCACAGGTGGTATCAGAGCATCAGGTTCTAGTGTCCTTAGGATCTGTATGGCTTTTCACGTTTCAGTTTAGCGTTCTTTGATGTAGAGCCTTATGATAGGATTGTCAAATTCATCTACGTATGTGATTTCGTTCTCCTGCTATCAAGTATAGTTGATGTGATTTATGTACGAGTTCGGTTAGGTTTCGAACACCGAACATTATAGGACAATCAACGGGGACCGTTAGAAGGAATGCAGGAGGAAGGCGACAGAAGCAATAGAGTAATCTGAAAATAGTAATAGCGATAGAAGCCACAACAATTGTTGTTTAGAAAAGTGATGATAGGAAAATATCGGGGACAGTAGTTTCCCCTAGCACGGTCAAGGATGACAATGGTGAAAATCTTACACTCACCCAGCGTAGTCGGCAAGGGGTGGGGAAAGTCGAAAGGACTCTTTCGAGGAGCCATCGATAAGAATCCAGAAAAAGAGGAAGTGTGATAAACCAATCGAAGGACAAATCCAACGACAACTATGTAGGGTAGAGTACAATGATACTCAGTAGTAAATTTTGGACAATAAAATTTTAAGCTCATAGGAGCAACGTAAAGTGATAAGAGCCAGTCACTATATATAAAAAGAATATGGGATTAAATGAAAATTTTGAGTACAATTTAATCGTTAGATTTTCGATCTGTTGTTCTGATAGAGGTGTGAATGAAGTTTCGAAACTTATCACAAGTGAGGAAGATAGAAACTGATCGTGAGAGAGAAGTTAACTTGGTTAGTGAACTTCGTACCCGACGAAGGGGATATAAAGTATATGAATGGTACATAAGTTATTAATGGGCTCGTGAGTAGAATACAGAAGCGTGAGTGTAAAATCCGAATAAGATGACTAGTGTCGACATCATCAAGGTTGTGCGTTACAAGTTTATATCAACGCTTCCATGGGAAGTGAACCTTGAGAATTGAAAATTGAGCTGAAAAGAAAGACTGAATTTAACGGTGTTAGTGAAGCACCACATGAGGGTATACCAGTAGGGACCCAGTTAAATGTTTCGATTAAATTGAATTTCTACCAACTAATGGTGGATTCAGTCAGGGCCATTGAGGATAATAACAAGTCCAAGAGAGCCAGTGAAGCCAAATGGACAACGGGGGTAGCAATCGGGAACCCGATGATCAGGGAAGGAAGATAACATGGAGGGGTGTCCTATGTGTAAAGAGTAAGAACACTAGTGTATACCGTGTTTATCGCGAATCGGGGATAGAAATGGGATGCCCAGTAGGGGCAACAGTTATAAGAAATTTTGGTTCAGTTAGGACGAGGGCGTTATGTCCCAGAACCATTTGAACCGCCACTTGAGGTGATTGAGATATGTTCTGTGTGACAGTAGTTTGCTAATACTAAATTCACATGTGAAACGGGTTTAGTAGAGATGTCGTGAATATTAAAGTAGTATACATATATTTGTCGTCACGTAACAGGGCTCTTGTTAGTTCCATCTGCAGGAGAGCAAGTGAGGACACTAGGAGGGTGTCGTATATTATGTGATAGATTTTTTTCTCCTTTTGAGGGATATGAAAGGGAGCATATTTTTATCTTGCATACTGACTGTATACCGAGGGTTGGAGCAATAGTAGACTGTATGGGAAGTCTATGGTGCTCGCTGTGCCAGGGTAAGACATTCTACTTCATGAATCATCACCCGAAGGAGGGTCGAGTTAATATATATATATATATATATATATATATATATATATTGTATTATACCATAGACTTCGATGAGTATAGTTGTCTCGTTATGTTTAAATCCTAGTGAGTGAGGACTTTTACCGGTGTAATTCAAGGTATATCAGGCAACCGTTGAGCTTAAAGATTTAGATCATTATTGTTTACGTGCTGAGAATTAAGTGATAGCTAGAACACTGTATTGTGTGATGCCTTGAGAGACGTGGGCATAGGCAAATTAAATAATGTGTCGAGAGACAGGATTCGTGATATCTAAGTTATGTGCTTTGGACCTACGAATTTTGTTGAAAATGTTAGAGAATAGTACATTGAGAAATTTCTTTGAACTTAGTTGCAGGATGTTACATGTAGGGACCTTAATTTATGTCTGCGGTGACGAGACGTAGTTGGATGCTAATGCATCGATTTTAAAATTTTAGTTACTGAACGTGTAGGGAAAGCACCTTAAGTTAAGAGCTATTAAAAATATAGGGCCACTGGATGAATATATATATTATAGTGTGCATATACGTGTATATATTTGATACTGTGCTTCATAATAGACATATGAGAATATGTTGGCATTGTTATATGTAATCCCGATGAGTAAGGACATTTACTGATGTGATTCAGGGTATACTAACTTATTATTGAGCGGAGAGATATAGCTCGTGATTTATTCTCGCAAAGAAATCGGTGATAGTAAAAGAACCGTATTATATATTGTCTTGTGTAACATGGGAGTGAACGAATATACTTTTATGTTAAGAGACGGGGATTTGGGGGGTATGTGATATGGACTGAGGGCCTAACGGATCTCAACGACCAACAATGTTAGGTAGTAGTGTATCGGGAGGGTTCCTTGTTGGGATTTCGCTTTGCGAGACATCCCACGCATGAAACTTAGCGCAACGTTGGAAGTGGGGAGTTGTTTGGCCATAGGACATAGGTTTGGTACCGTGGTTATTATACATATATAGTTATAACTATGAGTTGATAATTATACTACGACTTAAGGCCGATAGAGCCGTATAGTGTTGATGTGAGAAAACTTTGTGGAACACTTTCACCATGAGTAGATCGGTGGGATAACCTAAATGATAATTAAGTTGCAATTGGTAGGGTAGTTTAGTATAACCTCACCGTATAATCAGCTCAAATATGAAAAGCTTAATTATAGCAAGTTTATTACGTTAAGTTGAATTGGGCAGTTATGTGCAGCATATAGGGTGTATGGGCACCCTAGATAGTTAAATTTTTATATATTATCCGCGATCGATAAATGTAGAAATACATGTGCTAAAAGAGTAAACGAATAAGGGAATTATCGCAGGGGGATGTTGGAGTATTCCCCAGTAAAGGAAGTATTATAGCCGTTAGTGGTTAGGCTCATAGTAGTGTCAGAAGTTGGAAGCTTCCAAGTGTTGTGTAGGCAGTAATGTGAGATGATACATTATATGATGGAACATTTTAATATAAGACGACTAAAGCAAATTGGCCACAGGATTGAACGGTAGTGTAGGGACCGTTGGACTAAGGGGTAGCGCTAGGAGAAGTGTAATGAGAACATCATAACGATTTAGATTGTGTGGGAAAGGATGAGGATGAAGGTGTAGGAGATTATATCTAAAGCTTTGAGTACTAGTCTTATCCGAATTTCGAGGATGAAATTCGATTGTAAGGGGAGAAGTATGTAACACCCCATATTTTAGAGGATATATAAATTAATTAAATTGGTGAGTTGGATTTATTTAATTTTGAGAAATTCATTTAATTTGGTGATTTAAATTTAATTTATTTAAACTGGATAAATTATTGAATTTGGAGATTTAGAATTTATTATTTAAATTTGAGGATTTAGAAATTCAAATTAATTCGGGTTATTGAAAATTTTCACATGTGTCGCATTTTGAGGTTGAAATTGGAAATTTTTATAAAGTATCTCGGATGACAATTCTGAGTGCACGGTTGAGTCCGGAAGGGTCAAGATAGTCGAAAAAGAGTACCCGGGGGTAGTAAATGGGTCTCGGGGCATTTTTAGACATGACCGAGCCCATACGTGGGCATTTAAGTCATTTTTAATTGGCCAATAGGCTTAATTACGGGATTGAGGAATTTTAACCTAGGTTTAAGTGTGTTGGGCAACCATGAGTCATTCCAAAACACAAAGGGTTGAGAGAGGAGAGAAAGGAGAAAGAAGAAGAAGGAAAGAAGGATGACAAGAGCAATCCGGGCAAGAATTTCGACATGGGATCGTCGGATTTAATCCCCCAAGGCAAGTGTTTTCTTGCTTTAATTTGAGTTGTAGTTAATGATGTAAATAGTTGTAATTATGTCAATTAATTCTGGAAATTTGGAAGTAGGAATTTGAATTGAAATTTGTGGGTTTATAGTGAAGAAGATGACGAATAACCATTGATAGGGGATTTTTAACTTTGTGAGAAATTGGGTTAATAGTGAAATTATAACTTAATTTGAGAAGTGAACAACATGATTAGATCTTGGTTTTTTAATCTCCATTACTGGTATTGTTGGAAGAAATTGTTAATGATGAAGTTTGGGTGGATTTAGGATGAATCTTGGGAGGTTTTTGGGTTAAAATATCTGGGTATAATTGAAGGTTTTGGAGCTTTAATGGCGATTCTGTCCGCGTTGTCCTGTAGAAAATCGTGTTTTATACATTTTGTTGTCTCACGCGCTTCCTCCAAAACTGCTCCAAAATGCCTCAAAACATCAATTTATTAATCTGGGCAGAATGTGGGAAAACTTTTTAAGAAAGGTTTTTTTTTTAAAAATCTTCTTTGAGGTGAATCTTTATAATGCCCTAACTTTTGGCATACGGACTCGGATTAGTGTGCCGTTCACGGCCACACATAGATAGCGAAGAGTATTACGCTGTCCTGGGAATGTTTTTAATTAGACACAAAAATTGAAAGGTCTAAAATACCTTTGAAGACGGAACGAGTTATTTGATTTTTAGCACAACTTTAAATGAGCATAACTTTGTCATACGAATTCGGATTTACGTGCCGTTTGTGGCCACACATAGCAAATGGAGAGTAGTACGCAGTACTAGGAATTTCATTACTGAGGCATATATTGTGAAATGTCTAAAATACCCTTGGAGTTTTAATTAGTGATGAAACTTTCCCGAATTGAAACTAAAAATTGTTGGGAACTTTATGAGACTAATATGAACTTAGTCAAGTATATATGAGGTGAGATATATAATTATATAAATTATATTAAATAGTGGGATGTAGTTATTTTGGTATTGGATCGTATTTAATACGAGCGAACTAGTAATAATTGGAATATATGTATATATATATGAATGTGTGAATTATATATATAAATATGGGAATACATAATTCAATAGAAAAATGATAATAGGTTACGGGAATACCTAAAACAATGAAAGGTTGTGTGAATACCTAATATTTTAATAGGGTGCGTGAATACATATTTGATTGTTTTATTATGTGTATGACATACCTAGCTGCTTGCTATCGCGGGGGGGTTGTGTAGAGACGGTCTTATCCTGAGTGACCTTCGGGGGGATATTTGACTTGTATCTCAGAACATAGGACTGTGAAAGACTTATTTGTGAGTTGATAAGTCCGCTGACTATGGGAGCGTAGGTATGTGCGTGACCCATAGGTATGTGAACTATGTTCGCCGCCAATATGTGTGATTTGTTTATATGGTTCATGGGACATTTCCGAACCGATAGTCCTTGTTTGAGTACGAGATGTACCGGGACATGATAGCAGAGTATGCAATGCACTATAGGTGTATCCTTAGGGTGCTGTGTTAGTATATATATATATAATGGTGGTGGATATATATGTATACTTGTGATATAATTACAATGTGATAATTGTAGGCTATTAAGATTGTGTTAATACATATATATAATAGTGAGGGATATATATGTATGCTTATGGTATACCTACAATGAGGTAATTACAGACTATTAAGATAGTGAAATCTTATATAAACGTAAATAGTAAATACTTGACTTTAGTGTGATAACACTTATTTAAAAGTGATAATTGTTGAGATAAAATATGATATACTACTACGAGGGGTAACTAGAAGGATAAGCCTTTTTCCTAGTTAGAAGTGTGTCAGATGGCTAGGCGGAATAAATGAATGCGATAGGTGTGCACTATAGAAGAGAGGTGAGATTGTCCTCAAGAGAGTGGGACCGTAAAAGCAATTATGAACATTATATACTACGCATTTTATTTATTGCAATAAAATGCTTGCTAAACATTTTTATAAATCGGGTTCTGACCCGTTTCTTGTACTTCTTCTCTCTTGTCTATGTATATGTATATTAACAGGTGTCCAGCCACAGGGATGCCATAGTTGACTTATCTATTCCAGGGTTACGCAGCTGCAACATTGTGGATGGTTGCAGGATTTGATTTAGACGTATCATTTCTTTATTCCTAGAGTAGGATTCTTATCTCAGTTGTAGATTCATTCAGGTCATGTTTCCCCTTTTTACTTTTAGACTCAGTATTTGGTTTATGTATTCATTTATTGAATTATTATTATTGGGATTTTGAGCTGATTGTTTATTCGGCATGTTATTTAGTCATTTAGTACTGTTTTAGACTCATGGTTTGGATGTATGGTTTATTTGTTATTCAACATGCATATTTAATTGTTTAATAAAAAGATAAAATTTGACATCAGTCTTTTTGAATACTAGGTGGTTAGTAAAGTTTTAAAAAGTTTTCGACAGTGATGCTTAGAATGAACCCCTGAGATTCCTGTTTAAATTTGATATAGGACTGATCACCCGGTATTTATTTGGGCGGGGTGTCACAGGTCATCGTCGACAGACTAACAAAGGTGGCTCATTTCTTTCCAGTGAGGACGGATTATACGGCAGCACAGTACGCCACGGTGTTTATTAACGAGATTGTGAAGTCGCATGGGGTACCGCGTGATATCGTGTCCGACCGTGGCAGTATCATCATCTCGCACTTTTGGGGCAATGTTCAGGAGGCGATGGGAGTTCAGTTGAGTTTGAGTATTGCGTTCCACCCTCAGTTTGATGGTCAGACGGAGCGGGTAAACATAATTTTGAAGGATATGCTACGATTTTCTGTGTTAGACTTCAAAGGTGGTTGGGATACACATTTACCACTGGTGGAGTTCGCATACAATAATAGTTATCAAACAAACTATTGGCATAGAACAATACGAGGATTTTTACAGCAGGCCTTGTCGATACCCTACATGTTGGTTGGAATTCGGAGAGCACCGGATGCTGGGTCCGGGTATTGTTAGGGAGACCTCAGTGAAGGTAGACTTGATTCGTGCATGGATGAAGACTGCGCAAGATCGTCAGAAGACTTATGGTGATATAAGGCGGAGGAAGGTAGAGTTCGCCGTTAGGGACCAAGTGTTGTTAAGGGTCTCACCCATGAGAGGCGTTATTCGCTTTGGTGCCAAAGGGAAGCTTTCACCGCGATACGTGATTCCATTTATAGTGTTGGATAGGGTGGGACCGGTTGCTTACCGTTTAGCCCTACCTGACCATCTCCAGTGGGTACATGATGTCTTTCATGTATCCATGTTAAGGAAGTTCTTACATCCCGAGGACTCACACCTATACATAGATTTAGACGGGGTTGAGTTGCAATCCGATGGGAGCTATGAGGAGAGGCCGGTTAGGATCCTAGATCGTCGTGAGCAGCAGTTGAGGTCAAAAATCATTCCTCTTGTTCGTGCACTGTTCTTCAGGGCTCAGATTTATCTTTAATTCTGTTATTATTTCTGCAAATTCAAGTAAGTGTTAATTTCTATAATTCCGTTTTATTTCTATAATTATAGTGTAATAATTCATAATTATGTACAATTATTATTAATAAATAGTAAACATAACAATATTTGCAATGTGAGTGAGTGACTCCAGGTAAATACAAACACACTCGATCATATATGGGACCCTGCCAAAAAGTTTTGGAGATATACACGAATGGAATATATAAAGGTTTATATACTAGTGATGTGAAGTTCCAAACTTAGATTCTGCTACATACATATCACATGCATACAATTGCAAAACTAAACGAGTTTTAGTTTATAATAAGAAAACATTTAACATACCTGTAAGCACATTTCTGAGCCGTCCATAGAATGTATACATTCCAAGAGAGAGAGGTTTATTTGCATCAGGAGGTTCTGATCAATCAGAACATTAGGGAATTAGGATCAGATACCGTTTATTTAGAACATAACATCAGTGTAAAGTGTTTCTATAGATGTTATTCCCTAGAATTGTTAGTGGAGTATAAACATAAAGCTTCTTTATGCAACCCCTCTCTCACTCTCACACACACACAAAAAAAAAAAAAACAGTAATGCTGCACGAACCTTCTTTCTCATTATCGCATTACTGCAGCCACTGATCACATCAATCATGCCACCAGTATATCTCCTCTGTTGCTCGACTCTTTCACTGATACAACTAACATAACCTCCTCTCTCTCCTTCTCTCTCTGTCCCTGGATCTCCAATGGTGCTTTATCGTATTTTCTTCCCTATTATGTTTTTACTTTCTCTGTCAAACTCTTTTGAAACCACTGAAGCCCACGATCAGCTTCAGTTCTTTACTCTTATGAAAAAGTCTCTCTCAGGAACCGCATTATCTGACTGGGATGTCACCGGAGCAATCCCTATTTGCAACCTCACAGGTATTGGGTGCAACAATCGAGGGTCAGTTGTAAAGATTGATATCTCTGAGTGGTCACTATCTGGTCACTTCCCTAAACAGGTATGTTCTTACCTGCCTGAGTTGCGTATTCTTCGTCTCAGCCAGAACAACCTCCATGGCCATTTTGATGACAGCATCACCAACTGTTCTCTCCTAGAAGAGTTAAACATGAGTTCTACGTATCTCACAGGAACACTGCCTGATTTTTCTCCGATGATATCTCTAAAATATCTTGACCTGTCATACAACTACCTAACAGGCCAGTTCCCTATCTCAGTAACCAACCTTACCAATCTCGAGATTCTGAACTTCAACGAAAACGGCGGTTTCAACCTATGGCAACTGACCGATAATTTCTCCACGCTTGCAAAGCTCGAATCGATGATCTTGTCGACGTGCATGGTGCACGGTCAAATCCCAGCATCTATAGGAAACATGACCTCCCTTGTTGATCTTGAATTAAGCGGGAATTATCTGGTGGGCCCAGTTCCAGTAGAGCTCGGGTCACTTAAAAACTTACAGCAGCTTGAGCTTTACTATAATCAACTCGTAGGTAAAATACCCGATGAGCTTGGAAATCTAACGGATCTCAGAGATTTGGACATGTCTGTCAACAAGTTGACAGGAAAACTGCCCGAATCTTTATGCCGCCTTCCCAACCTTAGAGTCCTGCAGTTTTACAATAACTGTCTCACGGGAGAAATCCCGAGCATTATTGGAAACTCAACAACCTTAACCACATTATCACTTTACACCAATTCCTTGACAGGAAAGTTACCAAGAAATCTAGGGGGATCATCACCTATGATTGCTGTGGACTTGTCAGAAAATCAACTATCTGGGGAAATACCAGCTCAGGTGTGCAGTGGAGGTAAATTGATATATTTTCTTGTCCTGAACAATAATTTTTCTGGAAAACTACCTGAAAGTTACTCAAGATGCGGGTCTCTTCTCCGTTTTAGAGTTAATTATAACCTTCTGGTGGGCTCGATACCCGAAGGGCTTCTTGGTCTTCCCCATGCTTCCATAATTGATTTGAGTGACAATCGTTTGAGTGGTCCAATACCCAAAACAATTGGAAGTGCTAGGAACTTGTCAGAACTGTTCTTACAGAACAATAGGATATCTGGGGTTTTACCTCCTGAAATCTCTCAAGGTATCAATCTTGTAAAGATTGATCTCAGCAACAATCTCCTGTACGGTCCGATACCTTCTGAAATTGGCAACTTAAAAAGGCTCAATCTGTTGCAGCTGCAAGGGAACAAGTTCAATTCTTCCATCCCAGATTCTCTCTCTTTACTTAAATCACTCAACGTTCTTGATCTGTCACGCAATCTCTTGGCGGGTAATATCCCAGAAAGCCTCTGTGGGTTACTACCAAATTCGATCAACTTTACAAACAATCTACTTTCAGGTCCCATACCTCTCTCATTTATAAAAGGAGGGTTGTTAGAGAGTTTTGCAGGCAACCCAGGTCTTTGTGTCCCCGTCTACCTTAACTCATCAAACCCAAATTTCCCCGTCTGTCCACAAAATTATAACCGAAAGAAAATGAATTGTACCTGGGTGATTGGGATTTGTGTTGCGATTGTTATTGTCGGAGCTTTATTGTTTCTGAAGCGCTGGTATAGTAAAGAAAGAACTGTCATAGGACACGAGGAGACCTCATCTTCCTCGTATTTCCCGTATGATGTAAAAAGTTTTCACCGAATAAGCTTTGATCAGCGTGAGATCGTCGAAGCCATGGTCGATAAGAACATAGTGGGCCAAGGAGGATCGGGGACTGTTTATAGAATCGAGTTGAGCAACGGGGAAGTTGTTGCCGTGAAGAGGCTTTGGAGTCGAAAAACAAAAGATTCTACTTCGGAGGATCATTTGACTATAGACAAGGAGCTGAAAGCCGAGGTAGAGACTCTAGGAAGCATTAGACACAAAAATATAGTGAAGCTGTACTGCTACTTCTCAGGTTTGAATTGCAACTTGCTAGTTTACAAGTACATGCCAAATGGGAACCTCTGGGATGCGCTCCATAGAGGAAAATCTGTTTTGGATTGGCCCACACGTCATCAGATTGCACTGGGGGTAGCACACGGACTAGCATACCTCCACCATGATCTGTCGACGCCGATTATTCACAGAGACATCAAGACAACCAATATCCTACTGGATGTTGATTACAGGCCCATGGTTGCAGACTTTGGCATAGCGAAAGTTTTGCGGGCCAGAGGAGGGAAAGATTCCACCACTACTGTTATTGCAGGGACTTACGGTTACTTGGCCCCAGGTAAATTTCGTATCAAGCTAAATTTTAATACGATTATATTAGTTATGTGGATATATCCGAACCATGCACATATATTAGTGGTTTTCATTATTTCAAAACAAACAGATTTAACGGAATCCAAAAAAAAACTACTTTTTTTTCATTTTATTTTTGTGATCCAATATAGACTGAACTAGATTAGAAATCCAATCCAAGAAAAGGTTGGATTAAATCGGTTATGGGTAATTTTTGTTATCCATATTAGTCCTTTTTTAAAATAAATTTTGGATCCGATTCAATCCAATTCCAATGAGTAATCATTTATCATGAGAAAATTAAATCAAAACTTTTAATAATGGAAAATTAAACAATAAAGGAAACAGTACATTACACAAAAATTAAACAGAAAAATCAAACAAAAACTCAAAAACAAATGAATATAAACGAGTTAGATTGGACTGGTTTTGGCTGATTTTGAAGATTAAGAAACTGAAACCGATCCAATTAATATGTATTTAATTGGATTGTATCATTCAATTTGATTGGTTTGTTTGCATTTTGAAGACCGTATGTAAGGATAACTTATATCCGAGTTATAACATAGCCTATTCAATGACATCTCTAAGCTATTCAAGGTTGTCCATTTTGAAGATGCTAATAACCTTGTGAGAATAATTTCCAGAAGCATGTATAAGTAGTCATACATGGACATACGGATTAATAGAAACTCATCCTTCAAGCAGTTGTAACATAAATGCTTTTAGTAGTTCTGCATTAGTCATTGTGGTACATTCATTTTACAGTATATTACCAAAAATTCAACGGTGTTACCACAATTTATATTATCCTTATTACTATTAAAAGTTCTTCTATTCAAATTCACTCATTCTGAGATAACTCACTTTCATGCATATATTTGATAGCCTAATGTTTTTTTTGGGTACCTATGGTGGTAGAGTATGCTTATTCTTGCAAAGCAACAACAAAGTGTGATGTATACAGCTTTGGAGTTGTACTAATGGAACTAATAACTGGGAAGAAGCCTGTGGAAGCAGAGTTTGGAGAGAACACGAATATTATATGTTGGGTTTCGACCAAAGTGGAGACGAGAGAAGGAGCTATGGAGGTTTTAGACAAACAATTACTAGCCTCATTCAGGGATGAGATGATTAAGGTGCTCCGGATTGCCATGCGTTGTACATGTGGGACCGCGGCCCTTCGTCCATCTATGAATGAGGTTGTTCACTTGCTGATTGAGGCGGACCCCACAAATCTTCAAATAGGGCCAAAGAAGTAGAAAATGCCACTAAGCCAGACAAATCATATGTATTATAATAGCAGTAATAGTTTGGCCGGGCTTAAGGTTAACAAATTAGAATACTATAGAACAGTATTAGATCTCTAGCTATTGAGAGACTATTTGTAAAAATTTACTTACCCTATAGATTCTGTCTCACCTTTTTTTTTCTTACATGGCCTTCGTAAGTATTTCAGAATTATCATCAATATGACTACTTTAACATATATCATTTACGGCAATATATAACATTTGTATATCTCATTGAACCACAAGTGAAATGATTCTTTAGCTTTCAAGAATTTTTCTTTTTCCTTCTTTATCAAGCTCTATACTTTGTGAGAGTAATCCAAGCAAAAGCAGCACCGAGAAAAGGTAGTGATGTTTGGAAGGGATGGAAGGTCCTGATTCACAAAGGTGCTGCTTTTTGTATCAAAGTGGGTTGCTGATTCTCAATTTAAAGATATTTGCTTGTGCAAGTCCTATTGAACTCGGATATATTGGAAAAGAACATTGTCCCTGCTTGAATGATAAGCAACTTTTTCTCCAGATATACACTAGGAAAAGCATATATATCAGATTGTTTGGTGGGAATAGAAGTATAATAAGAATGAAAAAGCATCAAGCTTGTTTCACCGTAGATGGTGTGCCATGAACTTCCCACTTAAGTCTACAAATTCTTTGTTTATATAAAGTGATTTACTAATGCTGGGAATTATTCTAATAATAGTAGGAGCATAATATAATGTTTCTATAATACCCAAGTCTTGGTGTAAAAAACATTGAGTTCGCCTATGAATTGATCAATTTTGAGGTATTTAAATAATTTTCTAAAGCATATTGAGGGACAAGCATAAAACATGATCAACACACGCATGTGTTTGCATTTCTGCATGGTGGGCGGGCAGGGTCTTATTAATAGAAAGATTCATGGACTTGTCATTTTTTAACATGGTGGGGAGTCCATAAATAAAGTATCAAAAACTTTCATCAATATAATAGTTCTTTAACCCGAAAAAAGAAAAACAAGACAACACTAGCCAGGAAATCTCAGCAACAAGAAGCTTTCAATTAATTTTTCATTCTCAGTGATTTGGGTTTAAACAAATTGCAAATATGGAAACCAGTGCACTGCTTGAAAATGACAATTAGGATTAAATTAGTAATAATGGGCTAAACCCATTATTACAAATATACTAATGGACATAGTGAGTGTGTTTTCACAGTTGATAAAAGTAGCACCACGTTGAGGTGCTTTAACCCACTGAGTCAACTCCACATACTGGTGGTGAGCATTCTTTAGATTAAAGAATTTTTATATAAGAAGAGTGAATAATTACATGGTACATAATTTTACTAACCTCAAAGAGTGGTTTTTTGATCTATCGAAGTATGATCATGCGAATCTGATCCATTTAGAGGACCACCATTTTTTTGTACTTCTGAGAGATTAAGTAATAACCTTACACTAAAAAATTAAGATTCTAATTTCGAAATCGAGGGAAGCAAAAATATGGCTTTCAGGTATAAATGTCAATTGTCAAATATATATGGATGTAAATTTTCAACAAAAACCGAGTGAGAGATTTTATTACCTAATATTTACCTCAATTGTTTTTACCAAATTGAGCAATACTCAAATTTATATGGAAAAAAGAAATGGTTTCTTACCGATTAGTCGCGTTTATTATGTAGGTAGTTGAATAGGTCTTACGATCTTAGTGAATATTCACTATAAATTAGCATGCAGGCCACGTGATGCGTGGTCGAATTTATCAAAATTTTATTTTTTGATTGTTGCGTCTTTTTTCAGGTAATATATTCCATTAATGAAAGGATATATAATTTTAATTTAATATTAACAGTCATATGGTTGACATATTTTTTTACTGAAAAAAATATGTTAGCATGTGTTAGAAAACTAATAAATTATTACTGGAATGTTCTCGTCACTAAAGCTTAGAAATTAGACACATTTAAAGGCACTTATGGATTACAGAAAACATGATAATTGTATAAATCAACTATGATCAATTAGGAAAGAAGTAACCCATTACCCATTAAACAATGATTTATTAAGGGAAAACGCTTAAGTAATGAAACCAAGAAGCATATAAATGAGATAAGCATCGGAAGGGAAGTACACATAAAATTAAACCAAACAGATATTAATTTAACAAATTATGTTTTACATGGTTTCTATAACCTCCTTTCTCTTTCTTCTACTCCTCTCAAAATTGTATCTACGTAAAGAAAAGACATACAAAAAGATACCACCAAGCCCAACTTCAAATCTAATAGTTGTCCATCTCCCTCTAACGAATGATCCTATCCACCAAATGTTACAGAACCTTTCTAAAACCTATGGTCCAATTATTGCCTTCCGCTTTGGCTCCCTCCTAGTGGTTGTCATATCCTCATCTGAAGCCATGGAAGAGGGTTTCACCAAAAATGATATCACTTTTGCAAATAGGCCTCGCTTTCTTTCAAGAAAGCATCTTAACTACAACTTCGGAAATGAAACGATGGATGAAGCGGAGTTTGGAATATATAAGGGTCGAGAGGAGACGGTGTAATACCCACATTTTTTATGATTTAAATAATTAAGGAATTATTTATTACAACAGAATTAATTAAATTTAAATGTGAAGAATTAAATTGTTAATTAATTCGGATCCAATAAAAATAAATATTAACTAGCGTGTTAAGGGTTAATACTTATTAGTTTAATATTACTGTGCGATATGTAATATGGAACTATACACTTTGATAAATTGTCGAGAGATAATAATACGACATTTTAGTAAATTAAGTCAGACGCGCGTGTGAGTCGTGTCGGGACTAAATTGGTGGAATAAATATATCAATTATTTTTAGTAACCCGTATGATGATTTCGAGTGTACCGTTGAGTCCGGAAGGGTCGAGATAGTCGAAATAGTATACTCGGGTGTTTAGTTTGGGTCCCGGGGTAATTTTAGACCTAACCGGCACCCCCAAAAGGGCATTATGGCAAATTGGATTTTTAGGCCTAATTAATGGACGAAAATTAGGACTTAATTTATCAGCCAAAACATTTGCATTAGGGTTAGAAAGATGGAGAAAGCAACAACGGCCATAGGAAGTGTGAGGGAAAACCTTTGCCAAGAGAAGTTGGCTAAATCGACATCACCGTGCACAACCACCACCATGTAGATCGGGACGAGGGGAACACACATATACCAACAATATCCAGAAATCAGACTACTCACTCAAGGCAAGTGTTTATAACTTGCTGTATTTCGGTATTAATTTGATTCATGTTACTGTAGGGTTGTTAGGATTATGTTATTGGTTATCAAAATGGTGAAATTGATGAACTTGAATGTAGAAATAAGTTATGTGATATATTAGATTGAAACCCTTAATGTATGAAGACTGGAAATCACGTTTTAAGGAATTGATATGTAGAACAAATCTGGAAATAATGGCTTCTTGAACATGTATTGAAAGAACTAGGGTTTTGATAAAATTAAATTGGGGATTTCACATTTTATGAACGATTCGTAATAAATTGATGATCCTAGGATGTTAGAAATCATGTGTTATTGATGGGGTTCAATGTAGAACTATTTATTTGGAGTTTGGGGTGCTGATTGAGAAGGTTTGAGGTTAATAATGGTGGAAAACGTTGAAAAACCAAGGTAGGGGACGAATAGCGAATTCTCGCGCGAAGTCGTTCGAGCGAGATTGCTATCTCGCGCGAAGTCGTTCGAGCGACATGTGGCAGTCGTTCAAACGACTTGCCACCTCGTTCGAACGACAGAGTGGAATTTTGAAAATTTCTTTTAGGACCCAGTTTTGAGTTATCAGTTCAGAAATGAGAGAAATATTTTCCAAATAATAAACTTATGTAAGGCAGGATTTCGAAAGAAGTATGGGGAACTAAATACTTTAATAAACTCGGTACGGAGAGAACATATCGTAGAGATTTCGAGAGGGACAAGAATCAAAATAACTAGTGAGGAAATGTGGAAATCAATATGCGTTAGAGAAGCATATATGTAGGTGAGGGAAAATACCTATCTATTATAATAGGATGTGTGTATACCTATTATGTATTATTACTATTAAAAGCACTAATGGGTGATAACCCGGGGGTGTGAAAATCTTATTTTTATAAGTGTACTAATGGGTGATAACCCGGGGGTACAAGATTATCTAAATAAGTGTACTAAAGGATGATAACCCGGGGGGTACAGCATGTTGACTAGGTGCACTAATGGGATATAGCCCGGGGGTGCAGTATCATGTTATAGGGAAGAAGTGACTATATGTATATATATATGAGAATTGTAAATTAATTTAATGGGAATATTAATAAATGTGGGCATGGAAATTTGTTAAGAAAATTCTAATCGAATATCTGACTTATTATGGAAACGAAAAATGTATTAATTAGCTTTTCGATATAGGCTAATTGGTTAACATATTGTATGGGAGATACGGGCGTACTCATAGTAAGGGTAAATACTATTAGGATGGATTCAGACTAGTTATATTGGGAGGTATAGCTAAGGAGAAAATTTAGATGCGTGTTAGGCGTGCACATTAGAAGATGGGTGAGAATCTCAAGAGAGAGTTCGAACTAACATGTACTTGATACTTTCTTTACTGCAAATTTTAAATACTTGCTTAAACAAATATTTTTACACATCGGGCTCTGACCCGTTTCTTGGATCTTCTCTCTTTCTTGCTATATATATGTATTATATCAGGTGCTCAGCCGCAGGGACATCAGGCTTAGAGTTTCGGATTACGTGATATGCTGTAGCTGATGTGGGAGCTACAGGACTTTGTTTAGACGCTTCGACTATTTCATTCCTATTCATTATGACATTTCTTTAGGGCATGTGTCGCTCCTTCCTTAGACAGTTTCAGAGATTATGTTTACTCTATTTCTCTATAACTTTCATTTGGATTGTTGGCTACTTCTGTTTTGGTTTAGAGTTTTGAACTGGGATGTTTATCCAGTCTTATTTATTTCAGCATGTGATTCTGATGTAGTATTTGTATTAATTAATTGTGCATGGATGTTTCATATTAAATTACTTGGTTTGGTAATTAAATGGTTATAAAAAAAATGTTTTGACACTTAGCTTAATTATATTAGGTGATTAAATAAGTTATTGCGTTTTCGACAGTGGTGCTAAGAATGAACCAACCGAACATTCTGTTTTAAATTTTATAAAGGACTGATCACCCGATATTTTATTGGGCGGGGTGTCACAGGTGGTATGAGAGCATCAGGTTCTAGTGTCCATTAGGATCTGTACGGCTTACTATGTCTTCAGCTTTGCGTCCTTTGATATAGAACCCTATTTTTAGGACTGTTGTGATCTTATATTTTGCGGTTACGTCTTCAGCTATTTGAGATTTTGAAATAACTGTGGACTAATAATATTCTTTCTCATCTCAGATGCCTACTCGACGTGCACTAAGATACCGACAGGCCCATCCAGAACAGCCGACCATACAAGCACAGGGGATAATGAACCCAACATAAGTTGTCGCGATCGTTGCACAAGCGGTAAATGCAGCCTTAGCGGTGGTGCAACAGGCCCCACCTCAGGTTCAGGAAGTAGCACCAGTTCCAGTGCATCCGTTTCCCACTGCATGGGAGAGAGTTAGAGAGTCCTTTCAGAGGGTTTGTCTCCCAGAGTTCTTGGGCAGTTCCGATGTAGTTACCGCGAGTCAGTGGAAGAAGGACATACAGCGGCATCTTCGCATGTATGAGTGCACAGAGGTTCAAAGGCAGGTTTTGGCTACCTTCAAGCTGAGAGGGGCAGCCTTACAGTGGTGGGAATCCACTACTACTACGGAGGAGCGAGATGTGATGACTATCAACGATTTCTGGGTGCGGTTTGATCGCAAGTATTTTCCTTCCGCCGTCAAGACTGAGATGAGACGGAGACTTTTAGACCTCACCCAGGAAGGGAAGACCGTTACGGAATACGAGGAAGAGTTTACACGCTTGAAAAACATGGTACCGGAGGAGGTGTCTACTGAGGAGAAGCGCATTCAGATGTTCATGGATGGCTTGACTTGGAAGATACGACAGCATTTATTGGGTAACCTTTCTCTACACTCATATACCGACGTTTTGAATGCAGCCTTATTTCATTATCAGGACAATCGCTTTCATGCTAAGGGAAACAAGCGAGGGGGAGATCCCAACCAGTTGGGAAAGACGGGGGGAGGAAATTCTAGTGGAGTACCAGTTGAGTAGAGTCAGAGGCAGGGTTCCCAACAGGGGGAGTCTGCTAAGAGGTTTCGTTCGGGAGGGTTCAGGCATGGTCATGGGGGTTGGAGACAGGGCCACCAGGGCCAACCACAGGGCCAACCACAAAATCAGCAGCAGGGTCAATAGCAGGGAGGACAACAGGGCCAACAGGGCCAAGGTAGAGGTGGTAACGGCCAACCGGGCCGAGGCTACCAGGGGCAGAGAGGAGGAAACTTCATTAGGAAATGTTATACTTGTGGCAAGACTGGCCATAAGAAACAAGAGTGCCCGGATAGGGACAGAGTTCCTCGACAGCAAGGTGCTCACCAAGAGCCCCAGAGACCCATTTTTCCCGTCGCCCTACCAGCGCCGGCTCCAGTTCCAGCTTTACCCGCAGTTCCGATGCATCAGGGACAGTTACAGTATGGACGTGTCTATAACGTCCACCAGGCCGTAGTTCCGTAGGCACCGCCCGCAGTGGAGGGTAAGTTTTCTATCCATGGCACTTTGGGTCGCATCTTATTTGACACGGGGGCATCACACTCTTTTATAGCCACTACCTTTGCAAAGGCCACAGGGTTGTTAAGCACGGCAGAGAGTACAGTGACTTGTGTAGACTCACCACTGGGTAATGGGTCATTAATTTTCTTTATATACCGGAGAGTAGGCATAGAGATTGGTAGTTTAATCTTACCGGCTGACATGCTAGTATTAGATATGTTCAAGTACGATGCCATTATTGGTATGGATTGGTTAGTCGAGTATAGGGTCATGATTGATTGCTTCAGTAGGAGTATAGTGTTTGCCATTCCGGGCCAGGAGATGTTCTTGGTGGCGATGCCTCGCTCGGAGGGAGGGTCGTCCACCCACCTGTTTTATATAGAGGATGAGACCTCTGCAGTCATGGTTCCACTTGATTCGATTCCATTCGTCTGCGAGTTTGCTGATGTATTTCAGGATACGTCGGGGTTACCCCCGAGTAGGGAGATCGAGTTTGTGATAGAATTAGCACCAGGAACTCATCCGATAGCACGTGCAGCTTACCGTATGGCTCCGGCAGAGATGAGGGAGTTACAGGATCAGATAGAATAGTTATTGGGATAGGGCTTCATCCGTAGGAGTACCTCACCTTGGGGTGCCCCAGTTCTGTTTTTAAAGAAAAGGGATGGGTCCCTACGAATTTGTGTTGATTAACGGGAGCTTAACAAAGTCACGATACGGAATAAGTATCCGTTGCCTCGGATCGATGACCTGTTTGATCAGCTGAGAGGAGCGGCCCACTTCTCGAAGATAGATTTGAGATCCGGGTACCATCAACTACGCATCAGGGAGCAGGACGTGGCCAAGACTGCCTTTCTGACGAGGTATGGATCGTACGAATTCAGGGTTATGCCATTTGGGCTAACCAATGCCTAGCAGTATTCATATACTTAATGAACAGAGTATTCATAGAGTTCCTAGATCAGTTCGTCATCGTCTTCATAGATGACATCCTGATTTATTCCCGCACTGAAGAAGAACATGCCGAGCATTTACGTATGGTCTTATAGACCCTACGAGAGCATGAGTTGTATGCCAAATATGAGAAGTACGAGTTTTGGCAGCGGGAGGTACAGTTTCTGGGACACATTATGTCAGAAAAAGGGGTATCTGTAGACCCTAGTAAGGTGTCAGCGATGAAGGAGTGGGGATAGCCCACAACACCGACGGAGGTGCGGAGTTTTCTAGGATTGGTCGGATACTACAAACGGTTTATTCGGGGATTCTCGAAGATTGCGGGTCCGATGATAAATTTAACTTGAAAGGGCGCACCGTTTGTTTGGGACGATGCGTGTCAGTTGGCATTTGATGAGCTGAAGGACAAGTTAATTTCAGCACCTGTTCTAGCACTTCCCAGAGCGGGAGTGGAATACCTGGTTTATACGGACGCATCATTACAGGGGCTTGGGGGAGTACTCCAGCAAGAGGAGAAGGCCATAGCTTTTGCTTCCCGAAAGCTTAAGCCTCATGAAAAGAATTACCCCACCCACGACTTAGAGCTGGCAGCAGTTGTGTTTGCGCTTCGAATTTGGAGGCATTACTTATTGGGGGAACAGTTTCGCTTATTTACAGACCACAAGTCACTACAGTAATTGTTCATGTAAAAGGAGTTGAATATGCGTCAACGCTGGTGGCTTGAGTTTGTAAAGGATTACCAGTTCGAAATACACTATCACCCGGGGAAGGCTAATGTGGTTGCTGATGCATTGAGCCGCAGGCCGGTCGATGAGACGGTCGAGGTGTGGAAAGCTAAATGGAAGGAATTGGGATATCAGGATGTTGTGGCCCAATCATTCATATCGGCGATGACAGTTACACCTCAGATCATTACGCAAATAGTACAGGCACGGGCAGCGGATTCGTTCTTTCAAGATCGGGTTAGGCAGCTTTTGGCCGCGGGAGTCGAGTCTTATTCAGTAAGTTCTGATGGTGGGTTGCGCTTCAATGGGAGGCTCGTTGTTCTAGAGGGGGAGCACCTTCGATATGCAGTAATGACGGAGTCGCATGGGTCCCGATTTGCGGTACATCCCGGTGGGGATAAAATTTACCAGGATATGAGGCGGCAGTATTGGTGGAGGGGGATGAAAAAGGATATCGCAGAGTTCGTATACAAGTGTACCACTTGTCAGCTAGTGAAAGTGGACCATCAGAGACCACCAGGTTTACTCCAGCCATTGGAGATTCCTACCTGGAAATGGGAGGGCATTTCTATGGATTTTATCATCGGGTTGCCCACTTCGCAGAGGGGGCATGATTCTATATGGGTTATTGTAGATCGGTTGACGAAGGTAGCCCACGTTTTGCCCGTTAGGACAGACTACACAGCGGGACAGTATGCTCAATTATTTATTGCAGAGATAGTGAGACTGCATGGTGTACGTCTTAACATCGTGTCAGATAGAGACAAGACATTTGTATCTCATTTTTGGGAAAGCTTCCAGGAAGCTATGGGTATCGAGTTGCGATTGAGTACAACGTATCACCCGCATACCGATGGGCAGACTGAACGCACTAATCAGATGCTCGAGGACATGTTGCGCATGTGTATCCTTGATTTCGGGGGAGGTTGGGAACAGTATCTTCCACTGGTAGAGTTTGCTTATAACAACTCCTATCAGTTTACGATTGGCATGGCCCCGTTCGAAATATTATATGGTAGACCTTGTCGTTCCCCAGTTTGTTGGCTAGAGGTAGGAGACAACAAGCTACTTGAGCCAGAAGTAATTCAGGATACGTCGAGCATGATCGAAATGATTCAAAATCGCATATGGGTAGCCCAGGACAGGCAGAAAAGCTACGCCGATGCAAAAAGGTTCTTTCGTGAGATCGCAGTAGGAGTCCAGGTTTTGTTGAGAGTATCTCTGATGAATGGGGTAATGAGATTTGGGAAGAAAGGGAAGTTGACTCCGAGATATGTGGGACCATTTCCTATTATAGAGAGGGTCGGACCAGTGGCATACATATTGGGATTACCAGTGCACTTGCATTGTATCCATGATGTGTTCCACATTTCGTCACTCAGGCGATACCTTCGAGATGAGTTAGCACAAACTCACATTGCAATTGAGGAGATTGAACTACAGCCAGATAGTTTATATGAGGAGAGACCGGTAACTATTCTAGATTATAGTGAAAGGAGGCTAAGATCAAAGGTAGTTCCACTTGTTCGGGTGTAGTGGCAGCATCACAATGTGGAAGAGTCGACTTGGGAGCGTGAGGCAGATATGCGTGAGAAATATCCAGACTTATTCATACCAGGTATGCCTTATTTTTCCAAATTTCAGGACGAAATTCCTTTGTTAGGGGGGAAGTATGTAATACCCCACATTTTTGATGATTTAAATAATTAAGGGATTATTTATTACAACGGGATTAATTAAATTTAAATGTGCAGAATTAAATTGTTAATTAATCCGGATCCAATAAAAATAAATATTAACTAGCGTGATAAGGGTTAATACTTATTAGTTTAATATTACTGTGCGATATGTAATATGGAACTATACACTTTGATAAATTGTCAAGAGATAATAATACGACAGTTTAGTAAATTAAGTCAGACGCGCGTGTGAGTCGTGTCGGGACTAAATTGGTGGAATAAATATATAAATTATTTTTAGTAACTCGTATGATGATTTTAAGTGTACCGTTGAGTCCGTAAGGGTCAAGATAGTCGAAATAGTATACTCGGGTGTTTAGTTTGGGTCCTGGAGCAATTTTAGACCTAACCGGCACCCCAAAAAGGGCATTATGGCAAATTAGATTTTTAGGCCTAATTAATGGACGAAAATTAGGACTTAATTTATCAGCCAAAACATTTGCATTAGGGTTAGAAAGCTGGAGAAAGCAAGAACGGCCATAGGAAGTGTGAGAAAAAACCTTTGCCAAGAGAAGAGGGCTAAATCGACATCACCGTGCACAACCACCACCACCACCACCGTGTAGATCGGGACGAGGGGAACACACCTATACCAACAACATCCAGAAATCAGACTACTCACTCAAGTCAAGTGTTTATAACTTGCTGTATTTCGGTATTAATTTGATTCATGTTAGTGTAGGGTTGTTAGGATTATGTTATAGGTTATCAAAATGGTGAAATTGATGAACTTGAATGTAGAAATAAGTTCTGTGATATATTGGATTGAAACCCTTAATGTATGAAGACTGGAAATCACGTTTTAAGGAATTGATATGCAGAACAAATCTGGAAATAATGGCTTCTTGAACATGTATTGGAAGAACTAGGGTTTTGATAAAATTAAATTGGAGATTTCACATTTTATGAACGATTCGTAATAAATTGATGATCCTAGGATGTTAGAAATCATGTGTTATTGCTGGGGTTCAATGTAGAACTATTTATTTGGAGTTTGGGGGTGTTGATTGAGAAGGTTTGAGGTTAAAAATGGTGGAAAAAGTTGAAAAACCAAGGTAGGGGACGAACATCGAATTCTCGCACGAAGTCGTTCGAGCGAGATTGCTATCTCTCACGAAGTCGTTCGAGCGACATGTGGTAGTCGTTCAAACGACTTGCCACCTCGTTCGAGCGACAGAGTGGAATTTTGAAAATTTTCTTTTAGGACCCAGTTTTGAGTTATCAGTTCAGAAATGAGAGAAATATTTTCCAAATAATAAACTTATGTAAGGCGGGATTTCGAAAGAAGTATGGGGAACTAAATACTTTAATAAACTCGGTACGGAGAGAACACACCGTAGAGATTTCGAGAGGGACAATAATCTAAATAACTAGTGAGAAAATGTGGAAATCAATATGCGTTAGAAAAGCATATATGTAGGTGAGGGGAAATACCTATCTATTATAATAGGATGTGTGTATACCTATTATGTATTATTACTATTAGAAATGTGGAAATCAATATGCGTTAGAGAAGCATATATTTAGGTGAGGGGAAATACCTATCTATTATAATAAGATGTGTGTATACCTATTATGTATTATTACTATTAAAAGCACTAATGGGTGATAACCCGGGGGTGTGAAAATCTTATTTTTATAAGTTTACTAATGGGTGATAACCCGGGGGTACAAGATTATCTAAATAAGTGTACTAAAGGATGATAACTCGGGGGTACAGTATGTTGACTAGGTGCACTAATGGGATATAGCCCGGGGGTGCAGTATCATGTTATATATATATATATATATATATATATAGGGAAGAAGTGACTATATGTATATATGTATGAGAATTGTAAATTAATTTAATGGGAATATTAATGAATGTGGGCATGGAAATTTGTTAAGAAAATTTTAATTGAATATCTGACTTATTATGGAAACGGAAAATGTATTAATTAGATTTTCGATATAGGCTAATTGGTTAATGTATTGTATGGGCGATACGGGCGTACTCATAGTAAGGATAAATATATTAGGATGGGTTCAGACTAGTTATATTGGGAGGTATAGCTAAGGAGAAAATTTAGATGCGTGTTAGGCGTGCACATTAGAAGAGGGGTGAGAATCTCAAGAGAGAGTTCGAACTAACATGTACTTGATACTTGCTTTACTGCAAATTTTAAATACTTGCTTAAACAAATATTTTTACACATTGGGCTCTGACCCGTTTCTTGCATCTTCTCTCTATTATTTCAGGTGCTCAGCCGCAGGGACATTAGGCCTAGAGTTTCGGATTGCGTGGTATGTTGTAGCTGATGTGGGAGCTACAGGACTTTGTTTAGACGCTTCGACTATTTCATTCCTATTCATTATGACATTTCTTTAGGGCATGTGTCCCTCTTCCTTAGACAGTTTCAGAGATTATGTTTACTCTATTTCTCATTTACTTTCATTTGGATTGTTGGCTACTGTTGTTTTGGTTTAGAGTTTTGAACTGGTATGTTTATCCAGTCTTATTTACTTCAGCATGTGATTCTGATGCAATATTTGTATTAATTAATTGTGCATGGATGTTTCATATTAAATTACTTGGTTTGGTAATTAAATGGTTATAAAAAAAATGTTTTGATACTTAGCTTAATTATATTAGGTGATTAAATAAGTTATTGCGTTTTCGACAGTGGTGCTAAGAATGAACCAACCGAACATTCTGTTTTAAATTTTATAAAGGACTGATCACCTGATATTTAATTGAGTGGGGTGTCATAGACAGAAGGTATGGGTTCAATGAATGAAAGAGAAGAAGGTGTAGAGTCATTTTTATTGTTGTGAGAATTCTCAAAATTGTAGTTTTTTAACCACTAGTATTATAAAGTTGGTTACATACCATTTGTGAGACATTTTTACACAGGAGCACTATTAGTACCACTGAAGAAAAAATTAAATAATCCTTAAATTCTTTGTAAACTAATTTAACACCAAAGCAATGGTAGAATATGGAACTTTCTGCTGGAAAAAGTTAAGAGGGACTAAAAACTGATCTTGACCCAGATAATGAAATGCCCTTTAACAGGAAAAATTGTGACATGGGTATATGATATTGATTACAAAATGAGAATTGATGGGCTGAAATGTTTGAAGAATGGCATATTTTTTCGGAGTATTTGGCATTTTCGATAGCTTTTTGTGATGATATCCGTATCATTGCAAAGAATATGAGATATAATATGGATTTTCTAGTGGGGGGTTTGTGTTACATTATGTAAATTTGTAACATACAAATATATTTTGAAAAGAGACTTGACTTAATTTGTAACATGCATAGATACTTTAAAGGGATCTTAAGTATTTAGTCCTATTTAAAATGATTTATTTGTCACCATTCACATGTTTTTATTTTTTTAGTTATTGGTCCTATATGGGACAAGTGTCATTGTCTACAAAAAAATGATGGGTAGTTACATGAAAGTTATAGGCGGTTTTGGGTGATTATGGAACTTTTTACAATTTTAAAAATGCATGAGAGTGGAGCCTAAATACATATTTGTAAATGGGACTAAATCCAAAAAACTATATTTTGAAAAGGAACTTGGCTTCAAAGATGTATATCGTTGTGGCAATTCATCAAACATATAGAAGGTGCAAGAAATCTAACAAAAAATACAGGTAATTTCCTTATGTAACTAAGCACTGTACCGTAAGAACTTGTGAAGGATTAAATTTGTTATCTTGGACTTATCTTCCTACGTATATATGGAAGTGTCTTTAATGGAGGGAGATGGTAAATGGGTTGGCGAACCGTTTGGAGTCCGGAAGAAGAGGAAGATGAATGGGCAGAATTTATGGCCTGGTAATTGATTGAGAGAGAGACTATAAAGACACCCCAAATAAGGAGACTTGAGAGGCTAATAAATGTTAACTCACCACCATGCCAATGCATCCTTTTGTATTCTCATTTTCATGGGATATGTAGGGGATGAAACGGGCTTTTCCTTTCCAACTTTTTTTGGTAACTGTTTTATGTTAAACAACTAGTATATACATTTCATTAAAGAAATGGGACACATGTCAACTCCTCCTTATATTAGACTTATATTTTATACATGTACATAGATAAGACCTATTGATAAAAAAAAATGTTTTGATAAGAGTTATTAGAAAATATCTTATCTAAATAGAACTTATTTGTAAAAAATCTAAATAAAAAAGATTGGTGTAAAATATGTAATTTTAGTAGGTGTTCTCTCATATTCTCCATTATTAAAGGGCCTCTTAAAATACCATACATTGTACTATAAATAGGGGTAATACCCCTTGAGTATTTAATACAATAAAATAAAGAGCTTCTTCTACCTCAAAATTCTCTATGTCCTTTAGTTTATAACACCACCACCACCACCGACCTCCTATTCGTTTTTTTAACTTATGAACATTACATTTTGATTTGTTGGTTGACAAGAAAGAACAATATGGACTTAGATCTCCAAATATTGTTCGTAAAGTTGTTCATCTGGGAGCTACCAGTGATGCTCCAATCATTAAGCAAGCTTCCATGGTTTGGGGCTAACAACCAACATGCTTTAACCCAAAACAAACATAAAAAAGGTAACTTGATTAATAAAACTGACGTCTCTTATTTGGTTAATGTTATGGATTTTGATATCGAAGAATCTAGTGGATCAGTTTTCAAATCAAAACTCAAAGGTATGTTCGTTAATTTTTGAGTAAATTATCTTTTTAGTCCCTATATTATCTTTCAAATGTTTAAATGGTCCCTAATCTTTGGTTTAACTCAAGTTAGTCCCTCAACTATATCACTTATTCCAAAAGGGGGACTTTGTTGATTTGCCCGTTATAACTTGACAGAAATATGAAAAATTCCAAGTTTATCCTCATTTATCACTTTTATTAGCCAACCAACTTATTTTCCCTCTCATTCCACTTCATGTTTGTGCCAAAATCATCAACACACCCTCCCTTACACTCCATTCTCTTGAAGAAAAAGCAACAGGAAGAATAAATGGTGGTTGTTTAGCCGAAAGACATCCGTGTTGAATATTGTAACTGTGGATTTTTCATCTGGAAAGATATACTTAACTGGGTTCTCAAAGTTGAAAGAGTTCGAAAGAAAGAGAAACTGTTATGGGTTGTGTGTTATTATCATTTGGATTTTCTTATCTCGGACTGAGGTTGGTAAATGTAAGTGTGAAGTGAAGTAATGAATGAAGTATTTCATGTTTTGTTTTTTGAATCAATGAATGAAATGTATAATTTATTTTCCTATGATTTATATTATCAATGAATGAAAATAAACAAATTTATCAATTATTACATTAAATGGCATCGAGATGTTAGTAAATACAATGCCCAAATAATTTTAAAAGCCCTAAATAACAATACACGATAAAGTTATATCCCTAAATTAATACATATAATTAATATTAATAATACCCAACCAATTTCAAGCCTAAATAGAAATACCCAAATAATCTAAAGCCCAAAATAACAACATACAATTAATATTAACAATACCTAATCAATTTCAAGTGCTAAATAAAAGTATAAAAATAATTTTATAAACTAAGTTGATGCCTAAAAATGGATAGATTCCAATTTCGTAATCACATATAAAGTTTATGGAAATAACTCAAACCATACACACAAAAGACATAGATTTTAAAGTGGTTCGTCTCTAAAATAGCTTACATCCATTGTCGTTGTGATTCAATGAGGTTTACAGTAGCTTAGTAAGATAAGCATATGTAAGATTCGAGTTGTCCCTTGAGCTAAAGGATTGGTTTTTATTTATAGGGGGTGTGAAAGATGGAACGTCTATATATTTCTAGGCGTCTACATCTATGTATAATAAGTAAAACTCTTGGAATTCATAGTATTCCACCCGAGTAATTATTGATGCTCCAATTGGTTTGCCTTCTAGTGTTGATCGTCCTTCTAGTCGATCAAGTGTCTCTGAAGCCGATCAAGTAGGTTAGTTAGCCACATTGGATGGCAGGTGTACTTTCTTCATTGATCCACGTAAGCACATAATTTTACCTACAATAAACTATTTATCATAACAAATTCAATTCCTGGAAAATTTAGTACAAATTTATGTAATTAAATTGAACTAAAAACTCTAAGGAAGTTAAGATAGGGAGAGCACCTGAGAAAGAGAGATAAAGCGAAGGAGAGAGAGTGTGTGGTTAGAGAAAGAAAGAAAGAAATCATGAAATGAAAAAATATTTGGGGGTTTTATGTGTAAAGGGTATGGTCACGATCTTGAGCGATGACCCCAGGACGTGACCATTTATTATTTTACACGTCACGAACCTGATCACGGTGTAGGACCGTGACCAAGGTGATGGCGTGTAGAAAAATAAATGGTCACGACTTGGGATCACAGTTTAGGGCCATGACTACCTCAAAATGTTCACAACCCATGATCGTGGCCCATTTCAACTGAAACCCTAACATTCATCATGCCTTTGGTCATGGTCCATGGCTATAACCCACTTTGGGAGGAGTTTTGGCACCCATTTGGTCACGGGTGTAGTCATGAACCAAGGTCGTAGCCACAACCATTTAATGGAACCCTTTTTCTTGTTCACGACATTTTATCACGTGCTTTTGGTAGGACTGTGACCACCTGATCATGGTCCTGGGCCTTGACCAACTTATCATGATCGTAGTGTGGTTTCATATCGAATGAAATTAACTTCCAGGGCTAATAGATGAAAATCGTTATTCTAGGGCTTTTATGGCTCTAACCAACGATTCCAATGTGTCAAACATTACTCTGGTTTTAATGGTTAGTTTTTTTTATTTATAAGAATTTTTAAACTTTATTAGTATTTTAAACATTATTAGGGTTTTATGTTCATTTTTAACAAGGTTGTAAACATTATCTGATATGTTAACACCCTAGTATTTTGGTGTGGATGATGTTAATGATGTTGAGTACCAGCCTAATTGAATGGGTGTTCATGATGATTTGTTGGTCTTTGAAGTTGATAGCTTGATTGTTGATATTTAGATGTTAGAAGTTGAGAGGTTTTTGGACTTTGAGAGGAGGAGGGAAAGGGAAAAAAATATGAATTTTGAACTTTAGGTAGTGGGTAGACCTTATGGTGGTATAATGAAGTAAATAATGGGTTTGTATGGTATTTTAGAGTTAAAATTATCTTGTGGTATTTTGAAACAAATAGTGGGAGGGCTTTAGCGCCACCTTTTTCCACCATATATATATATATATATATATATATATATATATATATATATATATATATATATATATATATATATATATATATATATATATATATATATATATATCTATATAATAAAGTAGCAAAGATATGTATGTCATAAGCTTAAAGTATGATGTCATCAATATGCATTTTTTCTTGCAATACCTATTTTACCCTCAAATATTTGATTTCCCCCTCTTTTGACACACTCTAAATTGGTTCTTCCTTTTATTCAAAATTCAAAAATAAGGATAAAAGTGTAAATTGGTGACACTCTCCAAAAGGTCTCTCATTTACCCCACTCCTACATTACACGCTTCTATCTCTCTCTCTCTCTTAGGTCACAAGAACCCTCACTCTCACGGTCACAACCCTCCCTCTCACACCCAACGACCGCCATCACCAATCTCTCATGTCACACCCATTTGTTTCAGAGTTTGTTTTGGGGTTCACCTCTTCGATCACTTGGTAATGAGTTTGTTTCACTTTCTGTCAGTAAATTTTTGTTCCATTTTAGTTTCATAGTTTGTTTTGGGGTTCACTCTTTTGGGTTTCAGCGCTTCTTATTTTTGAGTGGTGGTGGATGATGATTTTTTATTACTTATTTGTTTTGTGTTGATAATACAGGTAAACAAGTGCCGATTCTTTCAAGTTTCAAGTTTAAGTACAGTAAGAATAAGTGTTGATTCTTTCAAGTTTCAAGTTTGTGTTGATAATACAGGTAAACAAGAAATGTTAAGTTTCAAGTTTCAAGTTTTGATTCTATACGAGCACATTTGTTCTTTTAGGAGACTGAGTCCTCTGTTTTTTATATGTAATGTGCTATTCTAAGCAACAGTGATATAAATATGAGTAAATGTGCTCATTTTGGAAAATTCTATCTATATGTGTGTACCATCAAATTTAATGTGATGACTTCTATAACATTAATTGTTGCCGATAACTCCGTACACTTTTTTGGAATCGTTGTATTACACAAAGATATAAATTGCAAACTATATCTTTGTTTGTTTTTGGAATCCACAATAAACATCCTCTGTGAATTTAGTTAGTTTTCTATGACACAATAAACATCCACACATATAGGTTATTTTATTGTTTGAAACACAAATTAGTTTTCCCTAACATAATTTTTTTATTGGTTGTTTTGCAGATCATACTCTTGGTTAAAAAGGTTACTTTCTCCCTCTCTAGGTTTCATACTTATAGCTATGGCACTCAATATTATGTTATGGCTATGACACTCATTAATCTCACTTTGGAGATCGAAACGCAATTGCCTGTTTCCAAAAGCAGAGAGGGGTACAACTTTTCCTATTTGAGAGGCTAATTTGGACTGCATAAAATGGTTATTTTGTACAAGTTTGTTACAATTTTTCCTAATGTTAATCATTTCTATTCGACTTTAAATTGTGTGATTGAGACCGTTTGAATGGAAAGGAAGAGCAGTCAATTGTTTTTAGCAAATCATTGAGGTCAGTACCATATTTATGGCTTCATTATTTTAGAATGCATCAATGAGATATGATACATCCTAATTTGTAGTCAATTATGTAATGTAGTATCTTCATCACAAGTACCTTACCACATCATGTCTGATTTTGAAGGATACTAATTTAGACATTATGCCAAGGACATATACGGTAGATACTCTATTTTGACAGTAGATATCTTTATGGAATGTAGTATCTTTATGTGAAATCGTCGCCCTGTTTACATTTGAGCAGTTTTGTATGCAACAATTTTGTATATAAGCACAATTTTGTATACCATATATGCAAAAGTTTTGTATATAAGAATGTACCCATTTTCGCTTCATGTATGGTTCATATAGTTAATTGATTTGTAGCATATATGTAATCCTTCTTGGTTTGATTAAGCAAGTCCAACAATAAAAGTATATAGTTATGGTTCATATAGCTATTATTTTGAAGCCAAGATATCAATAACTTTGTTACTATTAATAAGCATATAGCTAGCAGTACATATTTGTTAGAAATTCGTATCTCCTGCTATTATTTTGTTAGCTAGCAGTACATATGGTGTTGAGTAATAATCTCGATATTAATAAGCATATATGTACATATAGCTAGCAGTACTATATGAACCATACATATATGCTAGAAGTACATATTCTTTTGTTAGAAATCCTCAACACAAAATTCTCAACTTTTTTCGTATTAATACATAAGAAGTCAGTGAGCAGTACATAAGGCATGTTCTTGCTTATTATTTAGTAATAATCCCATCACAAAAAAAGAAAAGAAAAATGGTTTGCTTTTGTTAAATAACCTGTGTATGCATATATGTTGGAGCAGTTGGTTGCTGACCGGGAAAAAGCCTTAGCTTGGATGGATGTGAGCTTGGGCACTACCGAATAGTCATTTCATAGGTATGTGTCCTCACACAATTCTCTTCTCACTCTCAACATCCGTCTATTCATAACTAATTTTACCTACAGTGTTATGTCTTCTTGCTTTCTCTGTTTTAGTTAATTGGACCCCTGAATTTTATTCATCCAATGATGCTTATGCCCTATGATTTTTGGTTAAAAAGTTATGCTTTTGAGGTTGCTTTATATGTAAAAAGTGTCGTACAGAACTAGATGATTTTATTTTGCATAGTAAACAGTAATGAACGATAACGTATCTAAAAGCTGAAAGGATCTATATGATGTGGATAATTTTTGTATAAATCTTTAAACAACACACTACTCATTTTTCTGAGTTGTGATTAATTATGGTGTTCACATTTTTTCCAGAATAATGTCCTACTTGGCCATAGGTTTTCCATTGAAAACTAAAGCATAACTTCACCCGGAGCAAAAAAAGATCCCTCAAAACATGTAGCCAGGAAACATTATTCATCCTTAAATTCAGATGTGAAGCTCGGGACCATTTAAATACATATAAAAGTTTTGCAATTTTAGGTAAACTCTCTCATTCTCTTCGATTTGTGGTTTTCGTCAAGACTTTTACAATTTTAAGTCTCATCTCTCATATATAATCTTTTTTTTTTGTAATTCAGAGTCCAATTCATTATCGATCTTCTAATGCTTACTGTTGTGTTCAATTTGTTTCTCAGGTAGTCATTCTGCAGTTTGTGTATTACATTTTTACCCACTTCTTTGTTGCATTGGATATTTACCAACGCAAAAATCAACCTGATCACAAATGGATTAGAACGAAACAGCTAATCAAACATCCATGATTATCTTGAGTGAGACCGAGTGTGTCCAAACAGCAGCTATACCAAGCTGCTTATCTCTAGACCAAGCTGAACTCTCTGTTATTTTGTTTTTTTATGCCTTCTTAAGACAAGCCAGTGTTGACTGAACTAAATTTCATTGGTCCCTTTGTGTTTCCACCACACTGGATCACGATCTAGATGCTTCCTTTCATTCGCCAAGGTTGAGTGTACTGAATTTTATTTACGCTAATATTTAGATTTCATAGGTGTGCAACACTTTTCTTTCCCAACTCCACTATGGATTTCGAGAACTGCTAAAATAAAGCGACTACATTTTTAGCATATTTTCGGATTAACTTCTTAGTTTAAATTCCAAACAGGATAGAATACAGTTCCTAATCAGAATTAGTTAGGCATTCTCCTCTCAATAGTATATATTAATGTGTTATCAATGAAGTTAGGGGTTATCAAATAAGTTGGTAAGATGTACGAATTTCAGCCAAAGCTAAACTCCGGCAATCTAATTCAAGGCAATTAATACTACAAGGTTGCAAAACTAACAAAATTTGACCTCAACAAAGACGTTTCTGATTCATTGTACCCACAAGATGAATGAAAGGTAAAATTATTATTAAATTCAATATATCTATATTATAATATTTTAGGTTTTATCACAAATAGATGTAGAAGAGGGTTTTCAATTACTCTAACTTGATTTTACGATGAAGGCTATTTGTGCAGCTATTGATCCTTTCTATTCTCTTATCAGGGTGTTAATTATGGACCATTGAAAGTTAATGAAATGACTACATTACGAGCGCAATGGAGACATTTTTTCATCAACATGTCTTTTATCGAATTAGAGGGCCATAATTGTTTGAATTATGCTTTTTGAGTGTAATACTAAATGTAGTTAACTTTTCCTTCTTTTCTCCTTCCACTTATCTATTTTATTTATCATTTGCAGGGAAACATTTTCGGGTCAAGTATCTTAGGACGGAGGTTGAAATTCAAAGCCTATGGAGGTTATTTATATTCAATTGAGTATTTTGAGTAAAGTTTTTCGGTTGACGGGGGTAACTTCCTATCGAATTATGCTTTGCTACATAAGTTCCTCAAACTTAAGAGAAATTGGTATCGCTTGCAACAATATGGTGGTTCCATGTTTGAATCTAAGCATACTTTGGTCACTAAACTGTGTCATAATAATATCCGTATTGTAGAGCACAATGGAGACATTTTTTCATCAACATATCTTTTATCGAATTAGAGGGCCATAATTGTTTGAATTATGCTTTTTGAGTGTAATACTCAATGTAGTTAACTTTTACTTCTTTTCTCCTTCCACTTATCTATTTTATTTATCATTTGCAGGGAAACATTTTTGGGTCAAGTATCTTAGGACGGAGGTTGAAATTCAAAGCCTATGGAGGTTATTTATATTCAATTGAGTATTTTGAGTAAAGTTTTTCGGTTGACGGGGGGAACTTCCTATCGAATTATGCTTTGCTACATAAGTTCCTCAAACTTAAGAGAAATCGGTATCGCTTGCAACAATATGGTGGTTCCATGTTTGAATCTAAGCATATTTTGGTCACTAAACTGTGTCATAATAATACCAGTATTGTAGTCAACAAGTAAATTCATTTTAAGACCTAAGCATCATTCCCTAATAGTATTGTTTTTATATTATTTAATGTAATAGTTTGTCAACATAATTGCATATTAATGCCATTGAAATAATGTATTTTGGCATGATATGGTGTTTCTGGATCATCCATATATGTTGAGGGGCTATCTCAGATTGATTGTGGAAGTCGATCAATTCTGAAAATCACTGGAAAAGGTCCTTCGAACCCGCTGGATATGGTAAGAGTGTTCAGTATGTTGTAATTTCTTCCATGTTTAAGGAGAAAACCAGGACTGATTTTAATAAACTTTGACCTGTTTGGAGTCTTCTCATCTTGGAACAGACTTTTTATATTTTTTTCATTAGGTCTTCTTAATGTATTTTATGTCTTTATCAAAATGATTAATAATTTTCTACAGCGATTTGTAGGTTTTACAACAATCAAAGTTGTTAGATTTAGGAGATTTGGGAGTTTGTTACATTATTTGTCCCTGTTTCGGAGCTTTCAGACTGTTTCTTCTGATTCAAGTTATATAGTTCAGTTTCAAGTTATATATTAATATTTATGTTATAGGTCCACGCATTTTTTTATATGCATACACAGATGTGTTCACTCTAAAAATTTCCAATAATGTTTTTGCTCGGCCTTAAGTAGATTAAGACAGACATACTATTTTTGATGATTTCTTTTATTTTTTTACAAGAGTTATATGTTTATTATGCAGATTGGAGGAGAAGAGACCCCATAAATGGGTGTGGGGGTTCATTTTGCTAGCTTCGACGAGTTAGTTATTGAAGTCATCAGAAAGCAAGTCTATTAAGTGAATTATGTTCAAATACATTTTTCTTAATTTTTGGTTTGTTAATGTTGATACTGTAAGGATACCATGTAAGGATACCAGTCCAAGGCACATGTAAACTCTCAAAAAGTGAAACAAATGTAAGTGGCATTTAATTTTTTTACAAATACCACTTATTATGTGTGTTGTGGGTAACTTATGATATTGTGTTTTATACGAACAAAGAGTACAAATGATGTTCCCATATCATGACTACTTTATTTTTTTATTCAATTCTTATAGGGTTCCTTTATTTCAATCGCCATTGAATACAAATGATGTTTCCTAGGCATGATCTACGGTGTCTGCTACACACACTATATAGGTGTGATACATTAGCGTGTGGTATACCTTAATAAAGATGTGAAAACATGTCATGGGAATATGATCTTAGCAAACTTGGAAGAAAGTTATGACTTCGTTGATGAAGTATATTTTTACTATACTTCACATGACTAATTATACTCTATCAATAATATGTTAGGTTCTGTATTAGTAATACTATAGTTGATATTTTTGTTCTTAAACAAGTTGAATTATTCTATAAACAAAAGAAATTATGTCCAAATTTTTTAAATGATCAAATTTATAATTAATAATAGTACAATTGGTATTTTTGTTCTTAAAAAGAATGGATTGTCTCACAAACAAAAAAAATCTGGCCCAATTTTTTTAAATTAATAGGTTTGTACCATGGGTTATCTAAAAAATTGTTTATATGTTGCAAACTAAGTACACCGTATGATCCTATCAACAACGTATACTTTTGAAAATTATCGTCGTGCCTTCAGGCACGGGCATACCCTAGTATATATATATATATATATATATATAGAGAGAGAGAGAGAGAGTTATTAGTTTATCAATTATGCATAATCAACATATTTGGGAGTTTTGTAATCATTTACTTTATAATTTCTTTACAATGTTGTGATTGTTTAAATTATGATAGTCACGTTGTTTGCTCATTTCTTGAGTTTTTGATATATACGTTGATGCTTTTTTATACTAATATTCTAGGTATTATTTTGTTATTTTCTCCTTTGCTCATTCGTGTAAAAAAAGGAGGGTGATATCTTGAATGTAACATAATATTTATTTTGATCAGACCATTGATAATACTCAAATATTGCATATCTCATCCTCCGAACCTACGCATTTTAGCCCCCTAGGGTATCTTATTCCCTATATTTATGCTCGTTAACCAGACAACCTCGGATTTCTACGTTAAGATATTTTGCAGGGGTTAATTGAGATTTTATAGGTATTTGGATGCTAAATGTGAAGTTGGGACGCATTCCGCACGATTTTTGTACACGATCGTATGTTCAAGGGCATTTTAGTCTTTTCACAACTTGGTCACCTGGCCCAACATCTACACGAAAGTTGTATCCCTCCTCGCAAGCTTTTTGTGACCACGAACGGTGCGTGAATTCGATTCAGAACGAAGAAGTTACGGCGATTTCAGCGGACGGGAAATCCAAACAAGCCAAAACAGCAAGCTGCTTGGCTGATACCCGCTTGATCAATCGATCGACCAAAGGGATCGATCGATCGATCCTTCAGTTTTCCCAAATCGTGGGGAGACAGTGGGCTTTAATTTTGAGCATCTATCGATCGAGCCCAGGGGATCGATCGATCGATCCCCTGTTTTCTGTAGATATTTTGGCTTTTATTTTCTTTTCTCTTTTCTTTTCTAATTTAATTCCACCTAGTATATAAGCATTTTTTTTTGTAAATATCAAATATAATGATTTTAGATAGTTTTAGAAGATAGTTTAGGTTAGGGTTTGGGTTTTTAGTTAGTTCTTCTTCATTTCTTCTT
The DNA here is from genome assembly GCA_949130495.1 of Sambucus nigra. Classification (NCBI taxonomy): domain Eukaryota; kingdom Viridiplantae; phylum Streptophyta; class Magnoliopsida; order Dipsacales; family Adoxaceae; genus Sambucus; species Sambucus nigra. The sequence continues at coordinate 202,554,628 of OX422211.1, read as the reverse complement.
GGATTGACACCATTTTTGGTTTGTAGGTTGACTATTCATTACCCTCTCCATTAATATAGTTGTATTTCAAAATATATACTGGCATCATAATTGTTTCAAAATGTGAAAATAATATGTTGTACTTAAATTCATAATTAATTGTTTGAAATATATTTTTAGGTAATTATATTCATAATTATTTAAATATATGAAAAAAAAATTGAAAAATGTACCCGCATTCCGATTGTGTCAATATATGAAAATAATTATTTATATTCATAATTGTTTCAATATGTGAAAATAATTAGTTGTACTTAAATTCATAATTGATTGTTTGAAATATATTTTATGGTTTTTATATTCATAATTATTTAAATATATGACAAATTTTTTAAATTATGTACAGGCATTCCGATTAAACAAGGACGACCCATTCAAAATCTACGAATTGAACAATATACAAATTTTGTTAATACTATAAATGATTTTTTCCCAGAAATTCATATACAAAGATTTACCGGTGCGGGAATTCCAGTTTCTGACCTCAAAAAATACATAGAAAGTTTTGTCAAGGTTGAACCTTTACCAGATTATATGTCCCCAATCATAGCTCGGGCAATTTGGTTCTATGTATTCGGGAGTGTATTTTTTTCAAATGCTCACTCCACTTTCGACCTCGGATTTTTATATTATCTGGAGGATATTCCTGCCATCGGCACATACGACTGGGGTTCGACTATTTATGCCCGTATTTTATGGTCTTTGGACAAAGTCAGTCGACGATCGTTAACTAGCGTTGAATGGATGTGGAAAATACTCAATGTATATTTTCGTTTCATCTTATTTAATGAAATTTATGTTTCATTACAATATATGTCAACTTATTCTAATGAATTAAATTTCTTGACAAATTTTGCAGTATTTACATCACGAGTCCATGGCCAAGGCATGTCCTATTCTCGTTGATGCGTGGCCCCACATATTTCGTTGGTTGACGGGGAACAGAAAGAAAGTAAAGGGAACATCTTAAGTAGTCAACATCAGCTTGAGATGCGGTCACCCGAGTCCATTATATGGTAGCCATACGAGACTTCTGTCTACCGTGACTCTGATGTCATCTTATATGCTCGTGAGATATCAGGGTTACGGATGGTTTTTTGGGATTTATTATTGAAGGGTTTTTGGTACTTGGGTGATCGGACCATCCGGCAATTGACGGGGCGGATATGTATAGCAGACAATCCACCATCAAGTTTGTATTGTGTCTCAGAACACGAATTCCAAGCAGCTGCCACCCAAAATTGGCATATCGCAAATCAACACATAAGAGATGTGTCACAAGAAGAGTATAATGCATATTGGAAGGCAGTAGCACTCGGGCCATTACTACCGCCGATTTCCAGATATGTTAATGTAGTGATTGGAGTTAGTTCAGTGGCACCTTCGACGTTGTGAATCCCGCAAGCACCAGCACCGACAAATGATTCGCATGTGTATGAGACACAGTTCTCTGTGGGTGGTTCTATGCACGTCCAATCGCTGAGGCAGAATTGGACGGTTGACGTAGGCCAACCGGAGGGGGCTTCAATAGTAGGGAGATGAAGCCATTTTTGAAATATAAGACAACACTAGATAAAAAATTATTGCAATCCTTCTAATTTATTTATAGGTAATTTTAAACCTTCGAAGTTATAATTTTATTTTACAATGGTAAAAAATATTTATAATAATACAAAGGTACGCATACCAATGGAAAAGATAAATTATAAAGGCACAATAATAACTTGCAGACGATTGTAGTTATCACATAGTAAAGATAAATTAACTATATATAAACTAGTTATCATACAGTAACTTGACATACAACATATTGACAACCTGAAGAACCTGAACCCAAAATGTAGCACACTTACCAATAGCAAGATAAAATTTGTAGCACACTTACCAAGATAATATCTGTAGCACATACCAAAATGTGAATATCATACAGTATATTTACATATGGTAAATTACATACACATGCAATCCAAAAGGACGCAGATATTATTGACGCTGAACGAGCGCACTGATCTAGATAATTTTGTATTGCACACTTACCAATAGGAAATAGAAATTAACATTTTACCTATATTATCTGTAGCACACTTACCTATATAAGATTTTACCTAAAATTATAAATACCTGTGTACCGTAAAACTATACAGGTAGAGTATAATATTTCATCTACATCTAAATTAATTTGAAACCATATTATATCATGGACTCCTCTAGTTCTAGCGACGAGGGACGAAATCTTTTTCTCCAATATGCACAATTTAATGAAAATGGATCATCCGATGATTCAGACGAGGAAATGATTATTATGATGGAGATTACCCGGTGGTGTGATGAAAAAAATATAATTCCCGATGGGAAAGAACTCGAAACGAGATGTCGAGTGAATCATAGGAGAGAAAGGTGACATGCAACACTATGAGAAGATTACTTTAGGGAAGATAAGGTATATAACGATTATTTTTTCCGAAGGAGATTCAGGATGCGGTATAGTGTTTTCAATCGCATCCTTGAATCTGTTTGCCTTTATGATAACTACTTTGTTCAAAAGAATGATGGTTGCTATCGTCAAGGTTAAAGCTCTCATCAGAAAGTGTTGGGGACAATTCGACTGTTAGCTAATGGGGGTTCCCATGACGTGTGGTCTGAGCAGTACGCTATGAGTGAAACCACTCTATTAGAAACTGTTATTAGATTTACAAAGGCAATTGTACGAATTTTCGGTCCCTAGTACGGCAGAAATTCGACACAAGGTGATGTTACAAGGTTACTAAAAAAAAATGCAAATAGAGGTTTCCCAGGAATGCTAGGCAGCATTGATTGCATGCACTGGCGTTGAAAAAATTGCCCTACAACATGGCACGCTCAATATAGTGGACGTAAAGAGTCACCTACTGTAATCCTTGAAGCGGTTGCCTCGTACGACCTTTGGATTTGGAAATCGTTCTTCGGTGTGCCTGGTTCTTGCAACGATTTAAATGTGTTGCACCGGTCTAACTTCTTCCAGGAATTGCGCAATGGAAGGGAAGCTCCCATTAATTACACTATTAATGGAAATTCATACGATATGGGGTAATACCTTGGTGATGGCATTTACCCTCCCCATGTTACAATAGTTAAAACTTTTAAGAACCAACAAGGGATTACAAAAAAACATAAATTATTTTGCAAGTACCAGGAAGCGTGTAGAAAAGATATTGAACGAGCTTTTGGTGTACTACAAGCTCGATTCGCTTTTGTTCGGGAACCTTGTAAATTATGGAATAGGGCATCACTATCAACCATAATGAAATCTTGCATTATAATGCACAATATGATTATTGACGATGAACGTAGATATTGTCTATGGCAAAATGAATACGAATAGAATGATGTAATAACTCATATTTTGAGGGTCCAAACTAATTTCTACGACTACCTCACGCGGGATGCAAAGATAAGAGATGCAACTAAACATCAACAGTTACGGAATGATTTAGTGGATCACATTTGAAACACCCACGGTGATGAAATGGTGGGTTGAAGATACGTTAACGTATTTCTGATATTAATTGTGGCTATTCGGTTTATTAGTTACATTTCCAATTCTTAATTGTACGATTTTAATTTGTAATTGTAGGACTATTGTATTGAAACTAAAATTAATAAACAGTACTGACATTACATATATTTAAACATTGACATTTGATTTATTAAAATGCAAACTGGGTCAGTGTACATATACTGAAAGTAAATGACGAAAATAAAATAACGAGGATTCAATACAACTATAATAAATACTACTAGTCATTAATTGAACCGCTTGGACTTGACGTAGGGTTAGACGACCTGGCATAGTTCGATTGTAACTCGGAAATTGCAGCTTCGATGGCAGTAACCATCGTTGTTAGGTCGTTGAACCTTTTATAATGAAACTACTTTTGCATATCATTCATATTGTTCATATCTAGCTCCATGATGTACGACTGCTCTCGGCCTAGGCGCACGAGCTGATCTTATTTTTTGGTGATCTGATCTTATTTTTTTGGCGAGTTGATCAGCTCGCTTCATCTCGATGAACGCATCCATTTGAGAGTCAAATTTAAGGGCACGATTATTCTTCCACTCTTGCTTGCTTTTAAACATTGCATTGAAGTCTTCGCAATGTTTGAGTACTGTCGTGTTACAATCCAAGCTATCAGAACGCGCTCGTTGACGTGCACATTGTTTCTCACCCTTCCTGCCTTGGGGTCTATTCGGTACGTCTCGTACCCCGGGAGTGTCCTCTTCGCGTACAGGTGTAGGGCTGTCGTCGTTCCCCGCTGTGTTTTTCAAGTCAAATTTTGGTAAATCTTTTAAAATTTGATAGAAGTTATCAAACGTAAAATGTTTGTTGGTTTCGGCACTGTGCGCGTCGCGTGCATTAGTAACCGCTTGGAATTCGTTCGTCCCGCTTTCCATATTCTTCATTTGGTAATAAAGCTTTGCAATATATAGCATTATTTGATGCGATATATGATTATAACGTGTTGATAGCATGGATCTCGTACGAGTAATTGTAATTTCATGCATGACGTTATACTCATCTTTCACAGTGTCCCAAAATGTGCCCGATGATATTGAGTTTCCTTCAATACTTCAAGCTGTATATTTTGCATAAATGGTACATAATACTTCGTCCTCAAAAGGAGTCATATTAGGTTGTCGAGGTGTACTATAACTAATCGGTTGAGAGGAAGACATGTTTTTTGTAGACATAAAATATATTAAGAATGGAAATAAGAAAATGGCACAAAGCAAATTATACTCTCAAAATTTATAAAGGGGGAGAATAAAAATTTGTGAGGAAGTTAGGCTCTATTTATAAACAAAAGGCTCCAACGGTGTTAGATTTACCAAGCAGTAAATAGAACTTCCTACGAACTTCTTTTGTTCGTAGTAATTCTTACGAGCTTCTGAAGTTCGTAGGAACTTCCTACGAATAAAAGAAGTTCGTAGGAACTTCTTACGGACAAAAGAAGTTCGTAGGAAGTTCCTACGAGGATCAGAAGTTCGTAAGAAGTTTTTACTGATTTAGTACACATCCGGTAACTTTGTAAATCCTTTACCTTTTCTCTTTTCAATTTTGCCAACTAGCTATCCCTATTGTACGTCTATGAATTGATAATTTTACAAATTCTTTTGTCCAAACTCTCCATCATTGTGGATGCTCTAAGGTTATGTTTCGTGTACACAACACACTACGTGCGTTAGGGGTGTTCGCGGTCCGGTCCGGTTCGGTTTTAAGGTTTTTTTCGGACCGGACCGACTTGGTCGGTCCTCTAAAAAAATGGACCGAGGCCGGACCGAAAATGTCGGTTAACTGACCCTAGTCGGTTCGGTTTTTTATAGGGTCGGTCCGGTCTAACCCGTCGGTCCTCACATTAATGAATTACATCATTTATAATAATAAAAATATACTCGAGTCTATTTTTTCCAAATATTAAAAACTAAAAAATATCGAAATTTACAATTAAAACAAAACTAGTATTGGATTAAACTATAATTTAAACTAGTCAAATATTAAAATTAATATTTTCACTATTTGTTTATCTTATATATATACATATGTATCTAAAAATATATTATTTTATATATAGTCGGTCCGAGTCTGTCCTAACAGGGTTTTTGAATCTGTAAACCGTGGACCGGACCGACTAGGTCGGTCCTCCAAAAAAATAAACCTAGACCGGACCGATTAAGAAAAAAGATCGAAAAAAATAGTCGGTTCGGTTCGGTTCGGTCCAGTCGGTTTTTTGAACACCCCTACCATGCGTGCGAGAGAGGGAGGTGTGGTTCAAAAGTTGACTTGACCGGAGAGTCGCATATAGTAGAGACAAAATAAGAGAAATTTGAAAATTACCCCTGACCGGCGAACCCAAAATACAATATCAAAATAGACTAAAATTCCAGAGGCAACAAAGAAAAAGACACTTTATTGTAGTTGGGCTTGTGCTATCCCGTTCCGTTTGGTTCCTCAATGACCGTTATTCTCCAACACCATGTTTAATGACGAATTTACCCTCCTTGTTCCAAAAGAGGTACCCATAATATTTCTTAATCAAAGGCCGTTTTGGGGTACTAGCACATGAGATGAGACGGACAATGTAGAAGTGGAAAATGGCAGGCAAGATGGAGCCAGGCAATCCTTTACATATACATGTAAACTCTCTCTCTCTCTTTTATCCTTTTTGTTTCTTTAGTTTTTTCTTTTCTTTTAATTTATCTCTTCCTTTTATGTTTTGATTTTCCCGAGATAACAAAGTGTACGTAGCATTTCAGTGTGTGTGTGGGGGTGGGGGGGTATATATTTGTTTTTTCTTTTTATCAAATGTTGTACTTGATTGATGGCCACTATTGCATGGTTGGGTTATCTTTCGATTTGGGTTAGAAATTTTATAATTTTAGGGTGCTTTTCATTTTCTCTCATTCAATCCTTTGGGGAAAGTAGAAGGGTGATATGGGGGAAATGCAAAGTAAATAATAAAAAAAAGGTATAAATATTTTATATGATATTTTTGCACCAAAAGGAAACCTGCAAGGACTATGTATAACTTCATGTATCATATCATTCTATAACTGTTCCATTCTTTTCTTCATTAAATATGGTTCAAGAAGATTTGATTTTTTGTATGGGAATAAACCCCCTTTTTATATACAATATATGAAGAAAGCAAAAGGAAATTCATTTATGTCCCCAATGTATATGCACTGCTAGGTATAGCTCATTCAGTTAACGTTCTCTGTTTGAGTTGCATTATAAATTGACCGATGTTAGGGTTGAAAGTTTCTTTAAACATGGACAAATTTCACTGAATGAGGTTCATTTTCTACTGTGAAATCTATGTGAAGCAAGGTTTGTAATGTGAATCAATCATCTGCATCGATAATGTATATAAACGACACATGTAACATATACGGGTCTAGGATCTAGGATATACCTTTTGTAGAATAACTCAAGAATCGTAGAACCCACTTGTTGATACATGTAAAATGTCACTCCACAAAAGACACATACTTTAAGAAAGAGATATTATCTTCCATTGTACGTTTCCAACATCGTGAATAGTCGTCATAGGGTTGGCTTCAAGAGTTGCTCATTTCATATTCACGTGTGTGTGTGTGTGTGCGTGCGTGCGCGCCTGTGTGTGTGTGTGTGTGTGTGTTGTGTGAATCTCTGCACGAAAATCCTCTTATATAAACAATGAAGAAACCTAATTTCATTAGGTTTAGGAGATAGTTATTCAAGTCTATTAGGATTTAGCGTATGACTAGATAGAGGAAACTTCCACCATCCAAGTGCGCAGGATCATGGGTACTGGTTCGGGATAAGCCGAGCAGAACATTAAAAGATAGATAATAGAAAGGGTACACGATACACCAGTTCCAGTGGACTCTGATGATATATTGCAGAGAGCATTGTGCAACTAATTTCAAGGTAAGATGAACCAGAATGTGCTTACTACTATTAGCTGGAAGTGACATGACCATGCATTTTCTTAGGTCATTTTTATTCCAATTAATCCATGAGTTTTCGGAAATGTGCGTACTGCCATTTGCTTGTTAACCAATTAATAGTTGTTGTATGAAAGTTAAACATTCCAAGGAATTTTTTACTTTCAAAGTTTATCCTACCAGAGTTAATGAAGAATTTTGAATTAAATAAAGACATGTACTTCGATAATTGTTCTCTCAAGAGTAGTGCTTCGATGTGTAACTTTGTAATTTGTAACCTCTCCAAGTTTTATATACCATTTTTCGAAATATCACTATTAATTTGGGATGAACTAAAATGGAAGTAGTATAAAAATCACCATTGGGTCTGCGTCTTATAGTTGATTCTACAAGCATGTTCTTTATTTAAAGGTGGAAATTTGTGAAGGGGAGAACCTATTATTAGAAATCATTGTTATGCTTTCTTGTATTGTTTTTTTCTTACAATATTATTGTTTGTAAGCTGTTAAGTGCACAAGATGGTTAACATCAACCTCCTTGATTTCTTTCCTACTGCTTCATTAGGAAGGTTTATTTGTTTTGCATCCTTTTTTTATTTACTTAACATTCTCCTTTGGGGGGGAATTAACTTTTGTTCCGTATTGTTTTGTATTTTTTTTCTTTTGATTAATATTTCTGGGTTATATGATATTTTTCATTATTTTGTGCAATGTCAAAGGCCATTTGTGGGAGTTGAATGGATTCTCTGTGATTTGCATCCAACATGAGTATTGATGAATTTGGCATTTGTCATGGATAGGGCATTGAAAAAAAAATTCAGCCATCTTTGTGATTTGTGATTAAAAAGGAGAAAACAAAAAGAAAAGAAAACATTTGTAGAACACAAATCTGCAATTTCTTCATGCCATATGCATCCTGAAACATCTTGCCTAACTACGGCTTCCCTGTAGAGGAAAGTACAATAGAGTCATTCACTTCTATGTAACATCCGAAACACCCTTAAATTATCATATATCATTACGATGTATATAAAAATCCTTGTATATGTATATGTATCTGTGTGTACCTACGTTCTTCCTCGCCTTTACATGTTGCAAATATAAAGTAAGTTAGTATTTTCCCTTCTAATATTACCTCCATCCAAAATTAATAGTCGTTATAGAAAAATGACGGTTTTTAAGGATTCACTCAATCAATGGTCAAGATGAAGCCTTGTTCACTATCCTGAAATTTGGTCCGTCAATTATGTTTAAAAAAGTAAAGCGACTATTTATTTGGGATGACGCAAAAAGGAAAGTAGGAATATTATCATATATGATCCTTTGAGTTGAAGGGATTTGACAAATGCCAACCCAGATGACATGAAGCTTCTGGTCACTGTAAGAAGGATTCATTTTCCTACTATGTTTCTTTATGTCCACTTATTCTCACCATTAATTTTTCACTCACCAAGGTTTCTAATAACTTTTCTTTCCTGTTATCTATTATAATTTGTGTTCTACTTTTAATGGTAGGAATAGTAAAGATCTATGTTTGTCACAATGATAATCTGTTGCCACAGGTAGCATCACGGTGGGACTGACAGGTTGTTTACCCATTACATGTTGAATATCTAAGGTGATTTGAAATGATTTAAATTAGTGCTAAAAATGTTTTAGTCTTGTTGTCAAGATTGGCTCCGTTTATACCCAATACATTTCTGGTCATGTATAGTCGTGGTGGATTTGTATCAAGGATAAGTTGTATATTATTCATCTACAACAGGTTCGTGTGTATAGGTGAGGTTCATTTCACACTGGTCTGCTTATTAGTGTTCCGAACCTGTTTAGGTTAAACAAGACTTATTATTGGAACCATAATAGTGTTGCAAACGGGAATTAAAGAATTACAAAGATTGTTCTTATTTATATCATTCTGATGCAATTTATATTTTCTGTAACAGTCTTAACATCAAATAACTAAGTCTTTCTCTTTTTTTTTGGTGAAATGTAAGATTTTATTAATTAACAAATATCATTTACAAATACCCAAACGAGAAAGAACACTGGCCCACCAAAACTTACAAAAGCGATCCAAACAATAAACAAAACAAGGTCCAGGAATGTAGTCCAATCAACCCCGGCCTAGCCTACAAACCAACCAAACAGACCCTAATTGCCAACATTTGACACGCGTCATAACCACCCATAAAATCCAATAGAATCCATCCACAGTTAGGGATAAGAAAACACGAGATAGAAACCCACAAGAACCTAAAGAAAATCAAAACACTTCAAACACTCCCGCAAAAACACAAACACAAACCACCTCTTCGTTTTTCTCTCAGCCATGAACCTCGAAATCAAACAGCAAACTAATTCAAAGTAACAAATCTCAAGCAACAAGTCTTTCTCAATTTAAGCATCTTCCATACTAAACTGACCTCAATTAAAGTATCTGCAGTGTAATGCTTAAACTTAAATATATGTTGAGCATGAATGGTATAGTCAGAGCTTAATTTTAATTTAACACACACTATAGGTGGATAATGCTTAGACAATGTCTGGCCAGATGTCTGAGACCACAAGTTTTTTTAAGTTGTTCTTTGTTTCAAATGAAACCCGGGCTGTTGTCCAAAAGATTGGGACAAAAAAAATAATTTTTGTCCCAGCAACTTGTAATAATAATAAAATAAATTATTTTATTGAGATGCAGTCGAGTTCCTGTTTGAAAACTTTAATCATTATCTAATTAAAGCTTACATGTTTCAAGACAAGAAACTCAAATATCAGGACAAATTTTCAGTTCTCATTGCATACCCACCTTTTAGGATGCCTTATATATTAGTCATCCAACATTTCATTTTCTCTTAGAAAGCACTTTGTGGTGTTGAATCTGGAGCATGAACCACCTTGAATCTTATTACCTACTTTTCTGTTCCCAACTCTAGTTATGGTTGTTATACCGGACATCCTTAAATGATGAGAAAGCTGTTTTCGTTGGATTAAAAAATAAATAATGAAGATATTGAAGCATAATGAGTACTTGTATTCATTGCCAAATTACACTTTCTGTACATCCAGGTTAAGATGAATAGCTATGGAAAAGGGAGGGATTTTTTCCCTTTTTTATTTTGGATAACAAAATACAAGAGCATTGGCAATAAGCTAATAAAAACTAGGATATATTTTATTTAGTTTTTTCTGGCTGAAAAACTCGAAAATAGTTGAAGTTACTTTAGCTTTTGTTTAACGGTTTCGAGTGGTTGCTGAAAAGCAAAAGTTCATAATTGTATAGAAATTAATCTCTACTTATTTTGTATGTTTATCTGGAGCCCAATTTTAAAAAAATCCATTTTCCCATATGCTCTATTGAGATTAGGGGTGTTCGTGGTACTGTAAAAATTCGTACCGTACCGTACCATTTCGTATCGGAAAAAAGTGGTAATGGTTTATATTTTTTACTTACGGAAAACCGGAACTACCGAAACCGAAATTATCGATTATTTTGTGGTTGGTTTTGGTTTAAACATTTTAAAAACCGATTTATCGAAATTACCGCTTTTAAAATAACAAAACATGAAATATAAAGAATGCCGTGATAATATACCAAATATATTGTGATATAATATACCTAACTTAATAGTCATGTAATTTTTCTTTGATGTAAATCATTTGTTTAATTAATAAGTGACGTGAGATCAATTAAATATTTAATATACAAGATCAGCTAAAGTTTTTATTTGAATATGATTTTTCATATATATTTAAGTTTGTATACATTTAAGTGATATGAGATGAGTTTAAGCAAAAGTGAGTAAGCCTTTATGATTTCCTAAAGTCTCACATCGGATGAGTTCATAACCAAAAGTGTTGCTAAATCTCTATATAAGGACTTCCCAACTATGCAAAACTTAGGATAGCTTTAAAGCAAAGCTAATTCATTGCAAAGTTAAATGTTATGTTTTAATAGTAAATATTTTTTTTTCGGGACTCTAGTTTTGGGACTTGTTAATAAATATTTAAATATTGAAATAATTTCAGAATTATCAAAAATATCGGTTTTACTGTGGTGTAATGTGGGTTGGTTTTGGTTTATAAACCATTGTATCAGTCGGTATAATTGATAATTCCGATTTTTATAAATTAAAGTCGGTTTGGTTTTGATAAATCCATTTTACCGATCAAACTGACCGATAACCAGCGCTAATTGAGATTCTCATTTTTGAATTCGTAAACATCAACAATTATTAACTAAGCAGCATTAAGAATATAAAAAAGGGTTTCTGCACTTTAGTCCCTCAACTATTTTTATGGGAGATTTGCATTGACAATGTAATGATATAAATTCTTATGTCCCTTGCACTGAAAAACACATGCTCGGGGCAATTTTTCTGAATTCGCAATCCAAAACTAACCATTCTTCATCCAAAACTAACCATTCTTCTTCATCAACATTTTCCTTCTTCGCAATCAAATTATAGTTTGTCTTAAAAATTTAGATTCTTCTTCTCTCTTATTTATTCAAATAACAAAAAAAAATTACACACACCTTTATCACGTCTTTTATTTGTAAAACAAACAAATTTAACTTCCACCCATGCAATATAATCTATATAATATGGGACAATGGTGTTATGAATAGTAACTTATACATGATAAACATGCATGATAAACATCCATGGCATTTTATGTGTTGCATGCTTGCATGCATACACATGCATGTATACATTATTATTTTATTATTTTTTAATAATATATTTTTTTAAAATAAATTTTTTAAAATTATTTTTTATAACACGAGGGCAAATTTATCGCCGTGCCCTCGGGCACGGGCATCCGCTAGTCCATCAATATCACATTCAAATTCAATATAAACTTATTAAGTTAAATATATAAAAAATAACACACAATTAGAATGCACAAACGTTTTTCCAAATATAGGTCGAGTTGTGAAACATTTAAGTTATCGATGTCTTAAGATAAACACAATCTCAGTTTCGTAATTCAAGTTTCACAATGGTCACGCGATTTCCCTCTGAATTTTAAGTATTGTGAACTATAATTCCTAATACATATTTGGTAAAGTACACGTAACTTCCACATTCTTGATCCTGATAAGCAATATTTCATGCAATTATCATTAAAGTTAGTACACCCAATTTTCACAAAGTACACTTGAATTTGTGTCGTCATTTTTTTCCAATTTTATATGTATTTTAGTAAAGTTGACTCCATATAGTTCTTAATTATCTTGGTAAAGTTGACTTCCCACTTATCTATTATCTATTATATATATTATAACACGTTGTACAACCCATTAATTCAAATCTACTCTTACGTTGTCTACGTGGCGCATTCATTGAAATTGGTTCGTACGGCTCTTCAGTTCTCCGTCGCCACCTGTTGTGCGAATTTTGTTTGCTCATTTTGAAGATATGGGTATATGACCTTTTATTTTCTTCAATCTTTAATACTCTCTCGATGACTATTCATTTCCATCAATCTTTATTACTCACACGTAGGGCTGTAAATCGGGCTGGGTGAGCCGGGCTTGGCGCTGCTCAGGCTCGGCCCGAACTCACATACCCATGCTCAAGCCCGAGCTCGGCCCGAATTATTTTTTCCCACCTAGGCCCGAACTCGGCTCATAATTATTACGGGCTTCGGGCTCTATTTCGGGCAGGCCCGATTCCATTTTTTTTATTAAAAAAGTTTGAATTAATTTTTTTTTCTTGTATTTCCATCATGGACAAAATTATACATTAAAATCTAATTGATATTTCATGAAATAAAATATATAATTATGAAATGTATTAAATTAAAACAAGGGAAATAAGAGTTAAAAGCTACAAATGCCTTTTAAATTTCAGACATTTAGCATAATTTGATCACTTACAAAGGCCTATTGTGACTTGATCAATTATTAAATCAAATACCCATAATGAGATTAACAATAAAATCACAAAATTGAAAATCACATGTAATCTAATGTATTATGACAAATGATTTTTTTTAGAAAAAATAATAAATGAAATAAAAGGACGAAACCTAATTGAACAATATTAACATAAATATGTTATATTATATAAATTATTTATTTATTTATTTATTAATATGAAGTTCGGGCTTCGGGCCCAAATCGGGCTTGGCGAAGTTCGGCTCAAGCTCGGCCCGAAATTCATTCGGGCTTGGAATTTTGGCTCAGGCTCGGCTCGGCTCAAACTCAAATAAAGCTCGGCCCGAAAATAGCGGGCCGAACGGGCGGGCTTCGGGCCTCGGGCGCTCAATTTACAGGCCTACTCACACGGTTGAATACCTAGGAAAATAACTGTTCGATTTCACAGGTGATATAATCTGAATGAGATTGCAACTGAATGAGATTGTATGCCTTGAATACCTGGACAAATTACTCACAGGTGATAGAATTGCTCAATATATATATATATATATATAAACATATTAGAATTAGAATTGCGAGATTACTTCCTAAAGTTTTTCACGTGAGAAATTTGATCTGTGAGATACATACTTTGTTATTTACATTTAGAGCTATACAGTTTATTAAAAATGAGATACACAAAGTGGGTAACCCCCCTCATTGAAACATACCTATAGGGGTTTTTGAAGAACCTCAAAGGAGAACAGTCCATTAGCTAAAATGTTATTTAAGGTTGTTTGTTGGTTGTTAATGTGAAAGATTTTAGTATTATTGATTACTAGCATGTAACCTGTGCTATGCGCAGGGGAATATAATGGGACTTGCAAATCCAAAACTATTATAAATTCACTTAACATGAGATATGTAAAAGTAAAGGGCTAATAAAATAAATAAAAATCTAACCTCATGATTCTTTTAATGTATGTCGCTGTTGAATAATAAACACATAAAAAACAAAAGCAGCAGAAATATACATAAAACACGTGTATGTGTATCTTTAGTTTCATACTTGCATAATCTTAATACAAATAGTGACATGAACTACTTCTTTAGATAACAAAACTACCATATTGAAATTCTGTTTGACACATTAATCAACAACATAAGACTTCTCACCATCTAAATAAGTGTGTACACACATGGGTATGCTCCATGTGGAGGAAGTTGGAAAGTTTAGGAGACAAAACATTTGGCTTTTTACGAAACAGTAACCCGGGGGCTTAGATTAAGCAGTGCTTCTGTTATAAATCTCTCATTAATTCTTGAACACGTGTCGTAACCGCACTCTTTAGAATATTGAAGTCTCCTCATTAACCTCTAATCCTCATATCACCAACTTGTCAACACTTGAAAAAGCAAAAAAAATAAAAAATATTCCAACTTGTTAAAAAAAATATTTCCAACATGTTAAAATAAAATACAATTATTTGTTTTACAACTATCCCATATAAAATACAATTATCCCAAAAATCTGTTTTATAACATATAATGGTGATCCGCCGATATGTTTTGCAACATATAAAATATTTGTTTTACAACATACAAAATACATTTATCCCAAATGCAATAATTATCCCAAATGTAATAATGGTTATCCTAAATGTCTGCTTTACAACATATAAAATATAATTTTCCCAAATGCAATAATTTATCGCATATAAAATACAATTATCCCAAATATCTATTTTACAGGAGATAATTTACAACAGAAAAAGGGTGTTTTTATATAAACCCTCATTCTATTTTTATAAATCCTGTTTTCATTAAACCCATAATAAAGGGTCAGAATTCATTTAATTCAACAAACTTATGTGGTTTCTTGAAAAATTAAGTCGACAAATCCATAAGAGAGGTGAATTCAAAATTAGTTCTTTGATGGATTGTAATTTTAGTTTAATTGACTCAAAATGATATCTCTGTTTGGGTTTGGGATAAAAGCTTATATACGGTTTTCGTATCGGAACCGGGAGCATGAACTCAGTCCGGTCATGAGTTTTCTTTTCCTTCAGATTTTTCTTATTACTAATTTTACAACATTTTAGGTTGAGTTCCTATGATCTTAAAAAAATTGATATAAAGTAATAGTTATCTTTGGTACAACTCATGCATTCCACCCCAAACTACCAGCATAGGGTTCCTGTAATGTTATTTGAAAACTTCATTCAACTAAACCCATCACTCGCTCTGAACTTAATATACTTGTAAAAATCTATTTAATTCACCCAATATGGGACTTTTGTAATTCATAATTATGAATTCTGACTCAGTGTATGGTTAGTAATCAGTTTGTACTTAAATAGAGGGATCGATTGATTCCTTCCTAAATGAAATAAGTTATTTTTGTCGACTACCTGTAATTGACGACTGGGTGAACTAAAAGGGTTTTAAATTTTTTTATACAATGAATTATTTAAACTTCAAAAACATATGAAGGGGTATGTAGAAATAAAAGTGGGTATAAACAAAAACACCCCCAAAAAATATTGAACAAATCAACAAATATTTTCGTGAACATATATTTACCTGATGAAAAGTGATTTGCACGAACAGGTGGGTTAAGCCATGGAGATGAGATTCTCAACAGTGGTTTACCTGATGAACAAATCAAATGGGCGATTAAATCAATTGTAAAAGACACTCAAATGGTAAGGATGGCTTGCACGCACAGTGATTTAATCATTTAATCAATTTAATATGCAGAAGTCTAGCAAACCTTGAGCGAAGAGAACCCAGTTAATGCGTTGAAATGTTAAGGTGGGAAGAGTTTGGATAATGGCAGACAACGGAGCAATTTAAGAGTTTGGTGATAAATGAGAGCAATTTGAGATGAGAGAGAGGGGGTATGCTTGGCTTGGAAAAGGTGGGGCTATTGAAATATGAAATATAAATGAAGGGTTTCGGGGAAGATGGGAGATGGTATGCTTAGGCTTCTCAATTAGAGTCTCTTGGTATTAGGCATAGCATTAAAGGTTTATTAACTTCTAATACTATTGTTTTAGAGTTATAATATAGATATTCAAATGAGGTTTGCCTAAATTTCTCTCATCTCTTCCTATATCTTTTTTCTTATAAGGTTATTATTACTCATCTTAAGATCTCGATACAGTTTTTATATCTGGTGTTTGGGCAAATTTGATGTTTATTGGAAGTCGATTGGCTATTTATGGATATTTATCTTTAGTTTATTGAACTTATGTCTTTCAATTTTATCTGTAGACACACCATTCTAGCACCCCCTAACCTCTTCTAGGTCCCTATCACCTCCATTCATCACTACACACCTAAGTCATACCCCGGATAGTGACCGAGAGGCCATCGGGCACTCCCAAGCTTCTTTTGACCAATAGTCAAACTCTTCATCTCGACCGAGACGGAATGAATCTTCAAAGGGTACTGAAATCCATTTTTAATGGTCCATCCCGTGCGTGATTCTGACTTACGATGTGGACGAACAACATGTTTTCCCCCGAAACTTGATCAGGAGGCCACTGGACGCTCCCGGGCTTCGTTTGACCAAAGTCAACTCTTTAGCTCGACCGAGACTGAATGAATCTTCAAAGGGCACTGAAACCCCTTTCCAACGGTCCGACCCGTACCCGATTCTGACTTACAGTACGGTCGAATGATCCGTTTCACTTCGAAAGGTCACCGAACGCTTTCAGGCCCCGATTGACCAAAGTCAACTTCCCAAACTGAGTCAAACTCTTTGGAATGTCGAAGTACATCTCCTAACACTACAAAAAAATGCTTTTTACTACGGAGGCTTTTGAGACGGCTAAAATTTGGGTCTCTAAAAGTTACCTTTTGAGACGGGTAAAATTAACCGTCTTAAAAATTATAGTTTTTAAGACAACTAATTTTACCCGTCTCACAAAATATACCTTATGGGACGGCATATTAAGAGCCGTCTCAAAACATATACTTTTTGAGACGGCTAAAACAAATTTGGTTTCCCACTTTACCGATTTTAACCAATTTGGTTTCTCCCCTCTTTTTATTAGCCAAAGAAAAAATAGAAAAAAGAAAGGAAAAAGAGACAAACAAAAACAAGTCAAGTGTGGCTGATTCTCAGCGCTGCTTCGGCCGCCCCGCCCCCCCCCCCCCACCCCCCCGCGCGCGCGCGCGGGCTTCTCCTTCTTCTCCATGCATCTCTCTCTCTTCACTCAGCCTTCATGTTGATTTCCATCTAAGTTCTACTTATCTAGGTTAAGTAATTTAGGATTTACAAATGTATTTCTTTGTTTATGCATTTAAGATTTTTAGTAGTTAGGTTTTTGATTTAAAGTTGTTGTTGATTTGCATCTGAGAATCTGGACAATGGACCCTTTCATTTCAAGATCTAATTAGGTATATTTAGTTTTGATTTTGTTTTGTGTCTTAGTGTTTAAATTTGGTTTGTTGATTTTTTAAGGTATTAGGTGAAGTGTCTGTTTTGAATCTTACTCTATTGTATTTATTTTCTTACAAACAGTCACATTAGGTTTTGCAACAATTTGTAAATTGTTTGTTTTCTCTTATAGATTGATTTTACATAGTTGAGCATGTATCACCCATGATAATGGGTTAGTTATATTTTGTTTTTGAATTCACCTCTGTAGATGCTATTGATTGTATTTGTATTTTGTAATTGGAAAATAGAAAACAATGAAATCATTGTAGTATTGGTGAATAGTTTTATTATACGATCATTCATCATCTTCTTACTATGCAAATATTATCTAAAAGAAGTATAATACACAAAATAGAATTAGAAAGTTTCATATTGAACAATATATTCAATATTATTCCTTGAGTTACAGTTCGAGCATGTAGATTATGGTAGTTTGTGCAAAAACACATTTGTTTTTCATATTTGGCTCCATCCCTGATACACATGTTTTTCATTTATGGGTATTTGACAGGGAGCTACTACTTGCATTACCGTTTTTCATTCATTTTGAAACATATTATTGAAGCCCAGGCATTTAAGTTACAACATTGAATTGATACGGATACAAGGTAATTTCAGTTCTTAATTATGGATCTATATCATCATTTTTTGACAAAAACTTTTTGTACATATGATTTATAGTGATGATATGAAGTTGATGGTGAGCCAATTGAAAACTTGGATTAATTCGTAGTGGTGATAGGAGGTTGAGGGTGAGCCAACTGAAAACCCAGATTGCCAATTGGTTGTTGTAGTATGTTTTTATATTAATATAAGATAATAATTGTTTACTAGTTTGTATGAATTTTAGTTATATTATTGATATGTTTGTTTATAATTAATAATCTAATTCAACTGGGTTGGTTTTGGTGGGGACCCACCCTGCACCAGCCCCTAATGGGGGGAATTTTGGGTAAATAAACGGGTGGTCGGGTCGAGTTTGAAATAAAAAACATCAAGTTCGAGGCATGGTGGGTGTTTAAGGCTCTTATTACAAGTATTCTAGTTAAATCTATACACCTTAGTTAGTTTGGCACATACTCTTAGTTAGAGGACTTCAATTTTTTATTAGTTTAACATTAAAAAAACTTAAAATCCATTAAAATACTTGAATAAAATAAGTTATAAAATATCATAAAAATGTTTTAGGGTGGGTTCGGGTTCCTCACGGGCTTTTTAAATGGGTTTGGGGCGGGGGTGGGGTCAACGGGTTTGGGGCGGGGTAAGGGGGTCACATTTGGCCAAATCCGCCTCACTGCCATCCCTAAGTGTTACACTTACCAGTCAGTTAAAGCGCACCACTCCCAATGCTGGACTTTACAGGCCCCTTCTAGTCCACCACCAACAAGATGAAATGGGAGTCGTTGCAAGTTCTTAACAATTCTATACATCAGATGTGCTTAGGGCGACAATAAAATAGGATTTTGAATTATGTGTTCTAACCTAGTGCTTAATATGCCAGGATGAACACTGTATTCCTTGGCAAAGACAAAAGGAAAAATTCCTTATGGAAGGATTGCCTGTAAATACATAGATTTTATAAGTATCTATGTATTGCAGATATCTGTTGAAAAAAAAGAAGAATATACCTACTATTGAATTCTAAGGCATAGATTCAATTTTATGTAAACTGTATTGAGCTAAGACCATCTCTGGAGGATTATGCAAAATGGTAAAATAATTACTCCATGTAATATTGTATTTTACAAAAAATGCAAAAATTTAGCATAACGGTTGGATTTTCGCCAACCAATATGCCTAAGGTCCATTTATGTCAATACTCTTTTATTACTTTAACGGATGAATTGAATGGAATGAAATTATTACAATCGTTGATGAATGAAACAAATGGTATGAAACTTACATAGACTTGTATGTACATTTAATCAAATAATAATAAAGAACAAGCCTCTAAGAATTGTATACTGAGTATAAAAGAATCTCCAAACCACTATATAGTAAATACAATCTGTATCTAGTCAAATACCCCAATCATTCACTTTTTGATGGAACATCATCATCATCAGCAGCCCCATAACTGGCAGTAGCCATCTCTGGCTTAATCTCCCCCAGTTTCTGAAGAACTTGGGTAGCTTCTGGTCGAGCTGCATGTGAGGGGTCAACACAGTGTAGAGCCAATTTCAGTGTATTAAGCAACTCATCACCCGTGCTAGTATCAGACACATCTCTCATAAGTTCCAAATCAAAAATTTCATTAGTCCACTCTTCTTTCACAATTGATGCCACCCATTGGGGCAAATCAAGGCCGTCGATCTCCTCGCTGGTGGATTTGCCCGTTAAGAGCTCCAATATGATCACCCCGAGGCTGTATACATCGGTCTTTTCATTGGCGTCCTTGAGCTTTGAGAACTCCGGTGCACGGTAACCATGTGTACCCGCAGTGGCCATCGCAATGGTGTTAGCAGCATTAGTCATGAGACGCAAGAGGCCGACATCACCAATGTTAGAATTATTGTGCTCATCAAGCAATATGTTGCTGGATGTAAGATTTCGATGAATTATGTTCTCTTGGGTATGTGAAGGCCGCAAAGTCCTTTTGTGATGCCCATAATTATGTTCATCCTTGTTGGCAATGGGATGGCTGTTTCAGGCCCCCTAGCTGCATATAAAAGAAATATACAAAAAATCAGTTAATCATTATTGAAACTGTATGTGAAGTGAACACAAATCTGACCCACATCGACCCACAATGTTTAGCGTAAACTGACGTTAGTCCCCAAAATTTCCATTAGTTATAAGTTGACCCTAGTTTTTACTACTTAAATCATGTCATGTGCTACGTGATAAGTGGCATTCAGCCAATTGCTAATTGTCCAAGAAATAGAAACTTAAACTGGTAATGTGAGTTATAAACTGAAGTTTAGCGCAAATGATCTAATTATATAAATAACTGTCAATCTTATGGCCGATGTCGATATTATATATAAACTGGTAAATGATCTAAATATATATAAACTCTCAATTTGTTAGATTACAAGTGTATTTCAAAATTTTCAACTCAATCGTGTATTATGTGTATTATCCATATACATTATACGTTGTAAATATTACAGTTGAATATGATATTGAACCTATAGAAGTGTTATTACTTGTATTGAACCTAATATGCAGATGCATATATGCATATGTCATATATGCAATATGGATGAGTTGCGTGAAATTGGATATCTCTCTCACGCATACACAATTTTTAAACACCAGTAGCAGTGGTGCATTAGAGGAGACTTGTTTAACCATCCCTACTTGTATGAAAGTATGAGATGATCCTCTCCAAATATACATAAAAAGAAAGGTGATTTCTCTCTGATCAGATATGATCAATTTCATTTCTGATTAGATATGATCAATTGTGGATTGTGCGTAGCGAGAAGAGCGTTGGGATAGTATAGATGCTGCAGTTTATTATTCTTCTTTCTTTTCTAAACTATAGAGCAGATAATATCGACATCGGCCATAAATATATAAATTATCAAGGCTCCCGAGATTTAGCTAATAGACTATGTTCTTACTATGAAAACTCAGCCTATCCTGTGTCAATTATGATAAAGATATTTGTTATACACAAAACAACAAATATACATTTTCCCACAAAGACTGACATTGTATCAGCAAATTTCCAACGTATTATAAAATCTTCAAATTGTTATAGATGCTTCAAAATTTTACTATCAAACCAATAAAGTCTTGGTACAAGAATTATTTTCCTGATTCATAGGCATACTCATAAGTTTCAAATGCCAACGTTATGTAGACACAGGGTGTAATGGATCTAGGAACATCATCTGTGTACATTTGAAAACATTCTTGCTTTCTTTTTTAGTCCATTCCAAATTATCAATCGTGTTTCTTTAATAGGGTGTGATTACAAAATTATCCATTCGAACAATATTCATTGGATAATTTTTACAAAACTATCCATCCCACTAGTGAAAGATTCAACAGTGGGAATCAGATGAACTTGATTCCTAAAATGTTTTTGTACTTGAGGACTTTCTCGATGGAGTTAAGTCAATCCACAGAGCTGTCAATATTCATGTGCCCACTGAACGTTGGCACATCTACACTAATCATGTGAAGGCTGATTATTCCTTAGTATGTTTATCTATTTTTCATGAATTGAATTAGTTTTTGTTATGTTTAAGACATATTAGAGGTAGCTTCTTGTAATCGTTTAGGCAATGGAGAAAATTAGTATTTTAGGCAATAGTCTTTCCATCGTATTAGATGAAAATCAGTATTTTTCTTACATGTAAACAACTAACTTAAACCAAGTAATATCCCGGTGAACTGTAGCTCTGTTTCCCGTAGGAGCCTAGGTCCTTCACGAGGATATAGTTGAGGTTGCACCGGTCACCTTTCGGTCGTTAGGGAAACCCATATCCCCAAACAAGCCCATGGTTTCGTTGATCACATAAGCCACGCATTAGTGCGCCTGCATCATGTGCCACTCTTCAAACTCATCAAACAACTCTAACCGCTCAATCCTGCGTCTTTCCTGAGTCTCAATAAAATTGGTATAGACTTTTTCAGCATGTCCCAAGCAACAACCTTTTGCCATCCTTGATCGAGGAAAAGTTTTTCCTTTGCGAGTAAAGTTGGTGTCGCATTGATGCTTAATAGAGCACAACCTCGACTCTCCAAATTTCTGATCATTTGCTGACCAAAACATCATCTGGATAAATCTTCTCATATAAGAAAAAACTGCTGTAGAGAATGCTTTTTGATCAATTGTCTTGCATGAAGTAATTTTTTATATGTTCATTTAATATTTTTCATGGTTCAAGTGCCAAGTACTCTGTTATCTTAGTTTTTTAATATTTTATTTATGTTTTTCATGTTACATAGTTCATGAACAATCATATTCAAGTCAAATTGGGTGTATTTAGATGGATGCTTGGTTCAAATTGGGTGCTATTTGTATTTGTATTTGTATTTGGATGGATGCTTGATTCAAATTTGGTTCAAATTCCGTTAAGTCAAATTGGGTGTATTTGTATTTGGTTCAAATTGGGTGCTAGATTTGATGGAAAAAAGAAGTGGTATGTGGTCTGAACAGTTTCTGTGTAAGTGGCTTATTTAAGAAGATGGGAATTCTAGCAGCCACTGGTGATTGATAAGGCCCTTGTCTAGTTTGGAAAAAATAGTCCCATTGACTCTATTGTTAGTCCAAGTGAATCTTGAACCATTGTAGCCTAAGTTTATTAGGGAACAGGCTGCTATCATGTCATTAAAGTCTTCCATTGCATTGAACTCCACCTCAGCACCTCCTGACTTTTCTTCTTCATTTGAAATCACATTAAAATCTCCTATAATCATCCAAGGAAATTTAGTATGGGAATAAGTTATATCTTCTAGACAAGACCATAATATTCTTCTTTCCATAGCAGAGAATTTGGCATAAACAATAGCCACAAACATGGTTTTGTTCATAGCTTGGATTTCCACTTGTAAACACAATAACTCATCCTCATAACTTACAACCTTAACTTGAATATCATTGTTCCAAAAAAACCATATTTTTTGGATATATTGAAAATAATGTTGGGGAATTGCCATTTCAACTAGTATTTCCTTATTTGGGATGACTCAATTTTAGGCTCTATTAAAGCCATAGAAGGCACACAGTGGGATCTTGTGAGAATTATACTTACCAGTAGATCTTGTGAATCTCTTGAAGAGAGGATCAATGGGGATAAGTTTGCTAGCTTAACTGAATCTTTGGACTTGTTCACTTTTTCTTGTTTGGCTGTAGCATCATAATTGTTCTTCAGCTTTATTTCCAACCAAGAAGTAAAGCTTTTAAGTTCCTCCATCATAGGGACTGCATTTGCATTCTCTTTTATATCTGATTGAAAATCTTTATTAAAAGCTTCATGTTTGTCGTATTCTTGGAGATCAAATCCTCTTGGAGATAAATTGCATTGATCAATAAAAATCACCTCTTCAATAGTGAGAGCACTTGGTTGAAGTTTATACTTTTGAATTTGAGTTCGTCCTTCAGTTATTTTCAAAATTAAAACTTCCCCATATTTCAAGTTATTGGTGGAGGGTAGCAATTATTGGTTCTCTTATTCATCTGCTTGTACATAATCAACTATTGGAGCTTGCTTTTCTTACGAGACTTGAACTGTTGTTTGGGGACGAACTTGAACTATTGGAGCTGCTGGTACCTTTCTTGGTTGTTTCTTGATTAGATCTTTGTTAGTAGATTCTAGAAAATGCATTTGTCCTCACTATAACCCTTCTTTCATACAATATTTACAAAATGATGGTAGAATTTCATACTCTATATTCTGCCAGAATCCTTTAGAGCCACATCCTATCCAAATTCTATTGGGAAGCTCCTCCAATAGATTTATTTCAACACATATTCGAGCTATACTTGGTCGTGCAACTGAGGATTTTGACGCATCCATTTTTAATGGTTTTCCTACCAATTGAGCAATGGAGTAAAGAGGATTTTTCATAATGGTAATGTTGGTATACAGGCTATGACAGGTGGCATGTTTAGGAATTCTCAAGGACATCTTATACACTGTTTTCGGAGTAGAGTTTGGGCTTACTCAGCCCTTGCTTCTGATTTACTTTGTTGTTCTTACAGCCTGCCAGCATGTCCAATCACTTCGGATCAAACATGTGATTATAAAGAGTGACAACTCTTCTATTGTCAAATATTGTTTGGCCCAAGAAGTTAAATTCCGCATCATTATGTTGTGGCACGAGTATGCCACACAAAAGCTCCCGTCGTCACCGACGACAATTTGCAGAAATAACAACCTTTTTCTGACCCACCAGACCACTTTGGTTTGGTATTGTCGTCACAAATGGAACTGCCGGTAATCGATGTAGCTCCCTCCCTATTTGGAGATCTCCAATCAAATAAGCGGAGTAGAGGTATCCTCAAGTGAATGAGCCGTGCTTGGAGATCAGTCGAGGCCTAAGAGAAATGGGAGCTCTGTTAATATATACCATCATACCAGCAGCGTTTGTGAGCTCTGTTACTATGTAGAAACAATTTTTATTGACTTTGAGCTGATTCTTTGATCAACACTAAATGGGTACGTGATGTATATTAAATAATGTGTACAAATTTGGATACCATCTCAATCCTGGTTATTTGGGAGGACACAAATAAGATTATAAGGTTTTCGATAGTACTACATATTTAAAAGGATACAGTAATAGATAGTTGGACTTGGTTTCCAATTGGATATGAATAAGTATATGGATAGTACCTTTCTGAATGGATATGATAACGAATAGTTTGGGATCTGTTTTGTTTACACTCCCTCATTATATGCTCCTCTGGAATTGGTTGTCTTTTTCTCCAACAGCTAAAAATTTGTCGCAAGTGATTTAACCAAATCCTTGAGATCTATTATAAATGATAACTGGTTAGCATTAGTCATTTTTAATTGTTAAAAGTAAATGTTCTAAGCACTCACTGCATTTATTTGT
Source organism: Sambucus nigra (assembly GCA_949130495.1). Classification (NCBI taxonomy): domain Eukaryota; kingdom Viridiplantae; phylum Streptophyta; class Magnoliopsida; order Dipsacales; family Adoxaceae; genus Sambucus; species Sambucus nigra. The sequence continues at coordinate 202,529,295 of OX422211.1, read as the reverse complement.
TGATGGAATGGTTGACTGCAGGAGACTGTATAGCTGGTATGCATGAAGTAGTTGCAACTAAGAGGACAATTGACGCAGTTAAATTAGCAATGCAGCAAAATCGCAGCCTTTGGAGAATATCCTCAACGGTGAGTGTATCAAACCTTAATTTAATCATCATTTCCTTTCATATTTTCCATTAACTCAGTTTTTTGTTTCTTTTGTGGTCCTATCTAGCTATTTGCACACATGGCATCCGATGCTGTGCTAAAGCCATTAGGCCACTTTGCTGAATCTCCCCTTGCATGGAAGTATCCGCCCATATGTGCAGGAGAACTTGTACGAAAAGAGATTGCTATTACTAAAAAAATAAAAAGCGATCCTTGATATCTACCAATCTCAATAGCACATCATTTGGCCCAAGAGTGACATATTCAAGCTAAATTTTGTTCATTATGTTGTCCAATGGTAAAATGAATCGTAATGTGTATATTTATTTACATTAGTTGTTTAGAGTGTTGTGGCTATTTATGTCGTCATTTTTGAGTTAATTTTTATGTTTAAACAGGTTGGTTTTCATGAATAAATAAAGGAGACTCTGCCGAATTTAAAAAAAAATATTAAGTGTTTTTAAAAGTAAATAATATAAAGATGATTTAGAGATGCATGGATCGATATTTCAATTACAAATTCATGTTTGTTTCATGTACCATTAACGTGATTAATCCCTCAATTTTATTATTGTGTAATTAAGTTGATTATGTATGTTATATGTACGTACACAGATTCATGGCAAGAAAATGTCGGCATTGTTTGAATATGTGCAATATCATTGTCAAGGAAAGATCACTTGAGAAATAACCATTCACAACACGAGTGGAAGACAATTTAGAGACGTATATCGTTATCCCACCGGAGTGAGGTGTTGCAACCCCAACCAACGACCCTAGTGGCACCCAGTCAGAGATGTCAACGACCCATATCAACTAGGTAATAGCACATCTTTATTCTATTTTTCTATATGTATGTGATGGCGTGTTATGTAAGATATATATTGTGGGTATTTCGTCCTTAGCTTTTTTATAATGTTGCGGCTATTTCTGTCATTTTTGAGTTAATTTTTATGTTTAAATATGTTGGTTATCATAAATAAACAACGGAGACTTTGTCGAATTTTTTTAGAAATATTAAGTGTTTAAAAGTTAATAATATGAAGATTTACAAATTTGATAAGGTTTTTAAGGATTGTCATCTATAAATACTATTAAAAAAGATTACTTCCTTGTTTAAGGTAACTGACACTAAATAAATTTTATTGCAGGTCGAAATTTTTTGTGGACAAGGAAAGTCATTGAAGTCATTTTGATGGAGGATGTATGGTTCAAGATCGCGAGTTTACTTTTGCTTACATTATTTTATTTTAGGAATAGATGAAATTTTATGTATTTTTTCTAATGAGACAAGTGAAATTTTGTAGAGATATTTAGTTTGGTGGGCACAGTGTTGAAATTGTCTATTTTATCTTTGTATGTACTCTAATTTTAGTTGAATGGAAAATTGTGTGTTATATTTGTTGAAATGAGATGTCAAATATGTCATATATTATTTTAAAGAGGTTTTGTTTAAAAGTATATTGAGCATATTATGGAATGGATGAAATTTTAATTTTGGTGCAAAAATTATTAAAGACGATTTTTTTGCCGTCTAAAAAGGGTTCCATAAACGGGGACTTTTTTAGACGGTTAAGTTATCGTTTCAAAAAACTCTTTGGGGATGTATGTTGGTGTCACTAAAAAAAACTTTAAAAGACGTATTTTTTGCCGTCTCAAAAGGGTCCTGTAAGCAATGACCTTTTGAGATGGCGTATTTCCCGTCTCAAAAAGCTTTTAAAACGGGGGTTTAATACTATGCCCCTTTGCCGTCTCAAAAGGCGTCACAAAAGGCTTTTGAGACGGCTAGATGACTTTTTGAGACGGTTGGAGCACCGTAGTAAAAAGTAATTTTTTTTGTAGTGTAAACTTTCTAATGGTCCTCCCTATGCGCGATTCTGACTTACCATGCGGACGAACGATCCGTTTGCGTTCGACGATTCTCCGTCTAAAGGACCCACGAGCGCTTCCTAGCCACATTTGACCCAAAGTCAACTCCCGAACCCGGGAGTAGTCCAAAGGACTTTCGAAGGTCTCTGAATTACCTTTCCAAAGCTTTCACCCTGTGCGCGATTTCGATCAACAGTTTGCGCTCTAAGGCCATTTTTCTGAAGGAACCTGAAAGAGACTGCCAAACGGCAGGTCCCAAACCCTGCCTATCGGCAGTGTGCCTAAAAACACCTGTCGATTGGCAAGAACAAGGCTATCCCGATCGTCAATGCTCTGGGCCTATAAAAAGGAGGGCCTGGCCTCATTGCAAGGAAACCCAAGATCTGAAATTCATCACTCAAAGCGAACTCAGAAAAACTCTCTCGAAGTCAGCGTGATTTTCACATCCAAATCCTTTTCCAACCTTCACTTTTCATCATATTTTTCACCAAACTTGGTGAATTAACTACTCTTCATCATAATCCAAGTGCAAGATCTGCTCTCCAACATTCAAAACCAAGCTCAAGATCTTCAAGAAGGTCCAACTTTCTCAACTCCTTCTTCAAATTCTCCTAAATTCGCATTAGCTTATTTGATTACTTAACACTTTTATCCACTCATCTCACAGATCCTAATATATTTTTCATTTAGTATTATTGCACATCTCTTTTTTCATATAAATAAAACCCAAAAAATAAGAAAAAGAGGGTTTGTTCATAAATTCCAAACGGGAATTCTCACACTTTTCTCACATTTTTCTCACAACTAAAACACCTTTTTATACACATAAATAAATAAGAGAAGTACCCGATTGGATTTATAGGATAAACCCCACCCTTCATTTTGTATACGAACTACGTGGACTTTGATGCCTCTATAGGCTACGTAGGCATCTCGGGGTAAAACCCGAGACTCGAGTCCTATTCCTTTCATTTTTGTATTTTTCTATATTCTTTAACTTAATTCTCTTAGATTCTATATATTTACATATACATATATTTGTTCTTAGTGGTGTATTATTCCACATGTGTTATCGTTCCATCATAATGATCAACGCGAGGATAATCACGTAAATCCTATTTTCTAATATTACTTTTAGAACATTCCTACGGATGACTCGCTCTATCTCTTCCATGATACAAGTCGACGATTTCTATCTCCACTACATATACACATGCACACATATCACGGGGAAATAAAGAAAAATAACAACAATCCATGAGAGACCGCAAGGGCGGAATGGGTGCCTAACACCTTCCCATTTCATAGCTTAGCCTCTGGACCCTTTTCGAATCATTTTGGTTTCATATGTATCAGTATGTCTTTGGATGCTGTCTTTCGGGATGGCTCCCTTTTCTTTTGTCTATTTTGAGTAAAATAGACAGGCAACTCCGTCTCTCTACATTTTTCACCTCATCACCGACGCCGGCCGAAGCGCTCCCGAGAGGGATGCACGGGACCGAGTTCCTCTTGACACGAAGATACCCCTCTTCTTAGTCTCTCCTTCGGCGAGGATCGGGGATGGTCAAAGTGACGAATCCACTAGGGAAACTTTCATTTTGAGGGCTAGACTTTATTTATATGGGTGTTATATTTGCTTATATTTTCCCCTATTTTTCATGCCCCCTTTACTATTTATGTGTACCTCATGCTTATGCTTATATTCACACACTTGTAGAAGGTTCTCCATGTACACTTCACACCACGTGCATCTAGGATCACATATATCCACATGTTGCACGCATCACCCATCCATACTTGGCATACCATTGGTACTTGTACTTTGCTCCCTGTTTGGCATGATCAAGAAGATACTCTCATCATAAGATACTAATAAGATAATCAAGCATGATTCACACGACATCACCAAAGATCATTGTTATTGACCAAATTTTGTCCAGTAACGGGAGGGTCACTTCGTGATGGGCGCTGGTCCGGTAGGGCGCAATTAGCCTAAGCGATATGACTCACACATTCCATTGGCCAAGTACCTTCGACGTATATCGAACGGTTCCCCCGCATTGTACCGCTTGACCGAAGTCATGACAGGGGATATATCGCAGGGAACTCGTTCAATTACGCCGAGTATATAAAATTCGCTCTCACATGTATCGTCCCACGAGGTATATAGTAAGTCAATTCACGTACACTCAGGTATATCAAATGGTTTGTCCACACTTACCGATTGCCCTAAAAAAGCAAGACGTATATCGTGGAAGTCACGCCAAAGGGGGATCCCCTTTGTGACACCTCGCCTAATTAGTCCTAGGTGATCAGTCTTAAATTAAGTTAGAACAGGTTTCTCAGTTGGTTCATTCTTAGCATCACTGTCGCCTTTTTAATTACTAACCACCTAAGTGAGAAAATTAAACTGGTGCCAAGTTTTATCTTTCATTAACTTAAATGAAAAATTATGCGGAAACAAAACAACATAATAATCCCAATTAGCTGAAACAACCATTCACAATTAATTAACTGGCCGAATAAACCATCGGCCCAAAATCCAACAAATATAAAATAAAGACAAGTAATCAATCTCAACAAGTCTGAAAAAAACTAAATTAACTGTGAGCAACATGCTCAAATAACTAATAAGGAGTCTCTATACTAGGAATTAAAGAATGAGGTGTCTATCAAACTCCCGCAACATCCACATATGCTGCAGCAACAGATCCTTGGAATTTAATCAAGCCTGGCGTCCCTATGGTTGGACACCTAAAAGGTTTTTTTTTTTAAAATTTATAGCTGGGGTTAGTACTAAAAAAACATTTGAAAAACATTTAGCAAATGATTAACTCGCAGTAATAAATAAATATGCATACTCTTCAAATTTAAGTTAGTGCCGCACTCCCTTGAGAACATTCTCACCCCTCCTCTAATGTGAACTACTAACGCCTGAGTTAATTTACCTAGTTATTTCTCATGACTAGTTAACTGATATACTCTTTCCAACCACCCTACTCTAACCGAGTGAGCCTTAATTATGATTTTTAAGTTATTATCAACATTAACTTAAGTAAATCATTTCCCTTTTTAATTTCATATAACTTCCACACCTGTTATACAAATAATACAACTAATGCTTTGTATTAATTAGCCCGTATATAATTATTTACCTAATTATATACTTATAGTCATATTACAGCATTCACAAACATACTGAAATAACATTTAATAATGGTATCCACCCGAGTAAAGTCTCACCGGATATAAATTCTCTAAAGTGCTATCCCACTAGGTGTATTCACATAATCTAGTTACCCCAAGTTAGAATCGCTCACTAACTTGGTTAATACATACATGTTGGAGGCGGTTATATTCCTTCCCTAAAAGTGAGATGCCCCTCACCCATATAACGGAGGCTATGGCCTGGGAATATAATCGCCCTACTCCTCAAGCTAGGGGATTCATACACTACGCGCAACCTCCCCCTATAGCACTAGAGTATATAATAATAAAATCTATCCACTGATATTAATGCACACACCATACATAAATACTATCACACACCGTATATATATAAATATAAAACATCCCGGCTACACCATCGACTAAGTCCGTGACACAAGACTATTCCATTTTATTATGAGTTTATGGCCCAACTCTAATTATTAATTAATTTGCATATTAATTTCTTTTAGTATCGCCCCAACCAATATATTCGGACTTACTCTCGTGGCCCGAAATAAAATATCACCCGAGTCTAAATCCCCGACTCTAAATTATTTAGCCTTCACCTAAATAAAATTTACGTCTCGGTATCGCTCAACCAATATCCCCGGACTTGTCCACTATATCCGTATTTAATCACTTTGAAACAAAATTCCCAAAATTTAACCTTAGTGTGTCACACCTAATTTCCTACAAATCCCAATTAATTTTAATCATGATGTGCCACGCAAAGTCTCCCTCAAATCCTAATTAATTTTATTCACAATCAATTAGATTTAAACTCATGTATTAATTTCTCAATAAATAAGACATGGAAGAATATTTATTAAATTTCCCTTTATATACATAACTGGGCGAAGCTGTCAAAATTTTTGAACCATCGATCGATCGATGGTCCACCTTCGATCGATCGATTTATCAGGTCCTCGTCTTCTCCTAGTTGGCTATTTCAGCTATGGACGAATACCTCCAAACCCTAACTTCTTCTACAGTGAAAATCAAGCCTTCCCATCAACAATAAATCTCAAAAACCTTATAAGGAAACTCTATAAAGTCCAAAAACATCAATTAATTCACTTTCTCTACCGTTTTCACAAGTTTGGGGTAAAATCTAGTTTAATATTTAACCCATTTAAACATCAATTCCGTATCCCCAATTCATTTCTAATTCATCCGGGTTTACACATCTTACCAGATACAAATACAAAACTCAAATTATACATGAATTTCTACTCAATTCAGAAATCAGATTCATGATTTACAAAACCCCATGTTTATACCCTTTAAATCCCAAAACGAATTTCTTTGATTACCCACATCACATGAATATGAATTGAAATACAATTTAAATGCTACAGCAAGTTAACCACTTGCCTTAGGGTTCGTAGAGTCTGATTTTGGAGTTGTGAACGCCCAAGGTTGAAGATGATTCCTTTGTTTTGGCTCTCCTTTGATTCCCAAATTTGCGTTTAACTGCTATTAGGATTTCCTAATCCACTAAGTCTGTTTCTAAACTCAATTGAGTCGTTCCCTTATTTCTTATAATTGTTTAATTAGGCTTAATCCCATTTTTTGCCTAATGGGCCAAGCCCAAGTGACCCAAATGCCCCCGTGTGGGCCCGGTTATGCCTAAAAACGTCCTGTGACCCGTTTACTACCCCGGGTACACTATTCGACTATCTCGGCCCATCCGGACTCAACCGAACACTCAGAATTAGCATCCAAATTAATTTATAAAAATCATTATTTCACACCCAAATTAGTCTATACCTACTCCCGACTGAGATAAGTACATATTCCGTTATTAATACCCAAAATGATGTAAAAACATTATTACTATTCACTTAGTAAATAAATTTCCCTAACTATTAACAATTCACTCCCCGATTAATATTTAAATATGAATTACCATAATTAATTCAATTAAAATTACGACACACAAGTAATTTTGAATTCCCGAATTAATTAAATATTAAATACATAAAAATACGGGGTGTTACATACTCCCCCCTTACAAAGGAATTTCATCCCCGAAATTAGGTCGTACCTGTGGTGAAAAGATCTGGATATTGTTCCCGCATATCCTCCTCCCTCTCCCAGGTAACATTGTGATGACCCCACTATACTCTAACTAGTGGAACAACCTTGGATCGTAACTTACGCTCACTACGGTCCAGAATAGCCACCGATCTTTCCTCACATGAGATGTCTGGATGTAAATCAATTTCATCGAGTGGGATGTGCCAGAAGGCCCTCTCACTCCTGCGATATTTCTTCAGCGATAACACATGGAACACGTCGTGTATCCGCTGAAGGTGCTCTGGTAACCCCATCCTATGAGCTACTGTTCCCACCCTCTTGATAATAGGGAAAGGTCTCACGTACCTCGGTGCTAACTTACCCTTCTTATCGAACCTCATCACCCCTTTCATAGGGGACACCCGGACTAATACCTGGTCTCCAACCTCTAACTCCACATGTCTCAGTGAAGCATCAACGTAACTCTTCTGCCTATCCTGATCTATCCGAATCCTCCCTCGAATCAACTCTATATTGGCAGACATCTCCTGAACAATCTTCGGCTCTAATAGTTTGTTATCCCCCACCTCTAACCAACAAGCGGGTGAACGACAAGGTCTCCCGTATAGTGCCTCGAACGGTGCCATATCGATCGTGAATTGGTAAGAGTTTTTATACGCGAACTCTACCAAAGGAAGATATTTATCCCAACCTCCCCCAAAGTCTAATGTGCACATTCTAAGCATATCTTCCAGCATCTGATTGACTTTCTCAGTCTGCCCGTCGGTCTGTGGGTGATAAGCTGTACTCAAACGTAACTCCGTGCCAATGGCCTCCTGAAATCTCTGCCAAAAGTGGACAACAAAGATCATATAACTGTCAGACATAATATTAACGGGTACCCCGTGCATCTTAACAATCTCAGCTATGAATAACTATGCATATCGCATCGTCTCAAAGTCTGTGCGAACCGTCAGGAAATGGGTCACTTTGGTCAACCGATCCACAATGACCCATATGGAATCGTGACCCCTCTGCGATGTAGGCAACCCTGTAATGAAGTCCATGGTTATGCTCTCCCACTTCCACACAGGAGTTTCCAGCGGCTGTAGCATCCCTGATGGTCTCTGATGATCAACTTTCACAAGTTGACACATGGCACATTTTGAAAAAAACTCTACTATGTCCCGTTTCATTCCTGCCCACCAATACTGCCTCCTTATATCCTGGTACATCTTATCCCCACCGGGATGTACCGCGAATATCGACCCATGGGACTCTGTCATAACAGCATGCCTCAACTCCTCATCCTCTAGTACAATTAACCTCCCCTTAAGGCATAAGCCTCCTTCCGAGTAACCCTTAGCTCCCTCAGCTAGCAACTGGCTCACCCTATCCCGGCAGGTCTGATCCTCTGCCTGAGCCCTCACAACTCGCATAATGATCTCAGGTGTGATGGATAATGCCGACATGCAAGCCCTGGCTACATCATCCTCATATCGAAGCTCTCTCCACTTCGCTTTCCAGACTTCTGATATTTCCCCCATCGGTCTTTGGCTTAATGCATATGCCACCACATTAGCCTTACCAGGATGATACTGAATATCAAACTGGTAGTCTTTCACTAATTCTAGCCATCGCCTCTGCCTCATATTCAGATCCTTCTAGGTGAAGAGATACTGAAGTGATTTATGATCCGTGAATAACGTGAACTGCTCTCCTAGAAGATAATGTCTCCATATCCTCAAAGCAAAAATGACCGCTACTAGCTCCAGGTCGTGAGTGGGATAATTCCTCTCATGGGGCTTTAGCGGACGCATAAGCTATAGCCATTTTCTCCTGCTGAATCACACCCCTAAGTCCCTATAAGGATGCGTTAGTGTAAACCCGATACTCTAATCTTCCCTTCGACAAAGCAAGTACGGGTGCAGATGTGAACTTGTCCTTTAGCTCGTCGAAAGCTAATTGACAATGATCACTCCAAGTGAAAGGTACCCCTTTTCGAGTCAGATTCGTCAAAGGGCTCGCAATCTTTGATAATCCTTTGATGAACCGCTTGTAATAACCGGCCAATCCTAAAAAACTGCGCACCTCGATCGGTGTCGTGGGCTGACCCCACTCCCTCACCGCCGATACCTTACTCAGATTCACCACAATACCCCGGTCTGACACCACGTGGCCAAGAAACTATACCTCCCTTAGCCAAAATCCACACTTCCCAAATTTGGCATAGAGTTGGTGATCCTGCAGTGTCTGTAAGACTATACGCAGATGCTCTGTGTGCTCCTCCTCGGTGCGCGAGTAGATAAGGATGTCATCAATGAACACGTTGACAAACTGATCGAGAAACTCCCTAAAAATTCTGTTCATGAGGTCCATGAACACTGCTGGTGCATTATTGAGCCCGAATGGCATCACCCTGAACTCATAAGATCCATACCGCGACAGGAAAGCGGTCTTAGGAACATCCTCCTCTCGGATACGCAGTTGATGATACCCTGGCCTCAAGTCTACCTTAGAGAAGTAATACGCCCCTCTCAACTAGTCAAATTGATCATCAATCCTAGGTAACGGACACTTATTCCGTATCGTCACCTTGTTCAGCTCCCTATAGTCCACACATAATTGTAGTGAACCATCCCACTTCTTCACAAACAACACCGGTGCTCCCCACGACGATGTACTCCGCTGAATAAAACCTTGACACATAAGCTGATAAATTTTCTCTCTCAACTCACGCATCTCTGAAGGGGCCATATGGTATGGGGCCCGAGCAATCGACCTCATCCCCGGTGCTAAATCGATTACAAATTTGATTTCCCTGCTGGGTGGCAACCCTGGTATCTCTTGGAACACATCCCCAAAGTCCCTTACTAACGGTATTGAGTCCAACGAAATCGCCACCTCCTGTGAGGTTTCCTCCTCTATGTAATACAGGTGCGTGCATGACCCTCCCTCAGGTAACAACATTTCTATCAAGAACATCTTTTGTCCTGGAATGGAGAACACGATTGTCCTCTCGTAACAATCCACAGTCGCTCGATAGCCGGCCAACCAATCCATACCCAGGATGACATCGTACCCCTCCATATCTAACACTAAGAGTTCCGCTGCTAAACTAAGCCTCCCAATAAAAATGTCCACCCCCCGACAAATCGAGTGAATCGAATCCCCGCTGCCTACTAGCAACTCTACACACATTCGAAGACTACCCGCGGTCTCTAGTAATTCAGCCCGTTTAGAAAAATTAGATTTAATGAATGAATTTGATGCTCCCATGTCAAAAAGAATACTACCCTCATAACCATGAATGAGAAACATACCCTCAACTGCTGGCGGTGCTTGTTGTGTTGGAGGATTGGGAACATCCCGGACATTATACACACACCTGTAGTGCATCTGCCCCTGCTGCGGTGGGGCGGGTGGAGCTGCTGCTGCTGGCGGCATCTGCCCCCGTTGCCCCTGTTGGGCCTCCTGCTGATGGCCTCTTCCCCTCTGTGGGCACTCCATCTTGAAGTGTCCTAACTGGCCACAGACAAAACAGCGTTTCTGACCATCCCCCTGTCGTTGGCCCTGACGTGGCTGGCCCTGCTGGCCTCCCCCATTGTTCCCTTGGCCCTGACGGCCCTGAGGAGCTTGCTGCTGCTGATTCGAGCCCTGCTGCCCCTGCCTGGACCCATGTCCTCCCGATCGGAACCCACCAGGCTTAAACTTCTTAGCCTGATTCCCTTGCTGATTGTTAGTCTGTTGTTGAGTACCACTCGTGTCACCACTAGTAACTGCCTTGCCCTGATGGCTCGACTCCCCTACTCTCTTGCTCCCCTTCGTATGGAAGTGATGATCAGGGCAATGTACAAGTGCGGCATTAACGACATCTGTATAAGTCACTAAGGTCGAATTCCCAATCAAATGTTGCCTGATCCGCCAGGCTAAGCCATCCATAAATCTCGATTTCTTTCGCTCCTCATCGTTCACCTCATTTGGCACAAAGTTTTCCAAACGGGTGAACTTTTCCTCATAATCTGCCACTGATCGGTCATCCTGTACTAAATCACTAAAATTCTTCCTCATCTCAGCCTCTACCGCTGGTGGAAAGTATTTACGGTCAAACCGCACCCAGAATTCTGCTATCATCATCAAATCCCTCTCCTCAACGGTGGTAACTGACTCCCACCACTGTAAGGCTGCCCCCGACAGACGAAAGGTAGCAAGCATTTGTTTCTGCACATAGGTACAATCTAGCATGCGTAAATGGCGCTGAATGTTCTTCTTCTAGTCACAAGCCTCTACCACATTGGTGCTACCCCGAAACTCAGGTGGGTGACCATTCTGAAAGGTCTCCCTAACTCGCTGCCAAGACGGTTGCCCCCTGGAGCTTGAACTGCTGGTGCCACTGGAGGCAGTGTCCGGGGCAGTGGAAAGTAAGCTGCCATAGCTCGCATCGCTGTCTCGATCGCCTGGACCCCTATCACTGCCACCTGAGTAGTGGAAATCAACTCGGGTGGGGGTGGTGATGGCGATACCTGTGGCTCCTGATGAGCTTCCCTGACCTCATCCCTAGCCTCATCCCTCTACTCTCTCTGTCTCCTCAGTGACATCTAAAATAGATTGAATTGTATAAGTACACAATTTACAGAAAAATATTCATAGCAGATATACGATATCTCACAAGCGTAAAAAATGAATCAACGGTCCTAATAATTGGGATATATAACAACCGAATGCTACGCTGAAACGTAGTAAGCCGCACAGATCGTAAGGACACTAGAACCTGATGCTCTGATACCATCTGTGACACCCCGCCTAATTAACCCCGGGTGATCAGTCCTAAATTAAGTTACAACAGGTTTCTCAGTTGGTTCATTCTTTGCATTACTGTCGCCTTTTTAATTACTAACCACCTAAGTGAGAAAATTAGACTGGTGCCAAGTTTTATCTTTCATTAACTTAAATGAAAAATTATACGAAAACAAAACAACATAATAATCACAATTAGCTGAAACAACAATTCACAATTAATTAACTGACCGAATAAACCATCAGCCCAAAATCCAACAAATATAAAATAAAGACAAGTAATCAATCTCAACAAGTCTGACAAAAACTAAATGAACTGTGAGCGACATGCTCAAATAACTAATAACGAGTCTCTATACTAGGAATGAAAGAATGAGGCATCTATCAAACTCCCGCAACATCCACATATGCTGCAGCAACGGATCCCTGGAATTAAATCAAGCCTGACGTCCCTATGGCTGGACACCTAAAAGCTTTTTAAAAAGTTTTTATAGCAAGTGTTAGCACCAAAAATTATTTGAAAAACATTTAGTAAACGATTAACTTGCAGTAATAAATAAATATGCATGCTCTTCATATTTTAGTTAATGCCGCACTCCCTTGAGAACATTCTCACCCCTCCTCTAATGTGCACTACTAACGCCTAAGTTAATTTACCTACTTATTTCTCATGACTAGTTAACTGATATACTCTTTCCAACCACCCTACTCCAACCGAGTGTGCCTTAATTATGATTTTTAAGTTATTATCAACATTAACTTAAGTAAATCATTTCCCTTTTTAATTTCATATAACTTCCACATCTGTTATACATATAATACAACTAATGCTTTGTATTAATTAGCCCGTATATAATTATTTACCTAATTATATACTTATAGTCATATTACAGCATTCACAAACATACTGAAATAACATTTAATAATGGTATCCACCCGAGTAAAGTCTCACCGGATATAAATTCTCTAAAGTGCTATCCCACTAAGTGTATTCACATAACCTAGTTACCCCAAGTCAGAATCACTCACTAACTTGGTTAATACATACATGTTGGAGGCGGTCATGTTCCTTCCCTGAACGTGAGATGCCCCTCACCCATATAACGGATGCTATGACCTGGGAATATAATCGCCCTACTCCTCAAACTAGGGGATTCATCCACTACGCGCAACCTCCCCCTATAGCACTAGAGTATATAATAATAATATCTATCCACTGATATTAATGCACACGCCATATATATATATATATATATATATATAAATATATATATATACTATCACACACCGTATATATATAAATATAAAACATCCCGGCTACACCGTCTACTATGTCCGTGACACAAGCCTATTCCATTTTATTATGAGTTTATGGCCCAACTCTAATTATTAATTAATTTACACATTAATTGCTTTTGGTATCGCCCCAACCAATATATTCGGAAATAAAACATCACCCGAGTCTAAATCCCCGACTCTAAATTATTTAGCCTTCACCTAAATAAAATTTACGCCTCGGTATCGCTCAACCAATATCCCCGGACTTGTCCACTAAATCCGTATTTAATCATTTTGAAACAAAATTCCCAAAATTTAACCTTAGTGTGTCACACCTAATTTCCTCCAAATCCCAATTAATTTTAATCATGATGTCCCACACAAAGTCTCCCTCAAATCCTAATTAATTTTATTCACAATCAATTAGATTTAAACTCATGTATTAATTTCTCAATAATTAAGACATGGAAGAATATTTATTAAATTTCCCTTTATATACATAACTGGGCGAAGCTGTCAAAATTTTTGAACCATCGATCGATCGATGGTCCACCTTCGATCGATCAATCGATCAGGTCCTCGTCTTCTTCGAGTTGGCTGTTTCAGCCATAAACGAATACCTCCAAACCCTAACTTCTTCTACAGTGAAAACCAAGCCTTCCCATCAACAATAAATCTCAAAAACCTTATAAGGAAACTCTAAAAGTCCAAAAACATCAATTAATTCACTTTCTCTACTGTTTTCACAAGTTTGGGGTAAAATCCAGTTTAATCTTTAACCCATTTTAACATCAATTCCGTATCACCAATTCGTTTCTAATTCATCCGGGTTTACACATCTTACCAGATACAAATACAAAACTCAGATTATACATGAATTTCTACTCAATTCAGAAATCAGATTCATGGTTTACAAAACCCCATGTTTATACCCTTTAAATCCCAAAACGAATTTATTTGTTTACCCACATCACATGAATATGAATTGAAATACAATTTAAATGCTACAACAAGTTAACCACTTGCCTTAGGGTTCGTAGAGTGTGATTTTGGAGTTGTGAACGCCCAAGGTTGAAGATGATTCCTTTGTTTTGGCTCTCCTTTGATCCCCAAATTTGCCTTTAATTCTATTAGGGTTTCATAATCCATTAAGTCTTTTTCTAAACTCAATTCAGTTGTTCCCTTATTTTTTATAATTGTTTAATTAGGCTTAATCCCGTTTTTTGCCTAATGGGCCAAGCCCAAGTGACCCAAATGCCCCCGTGTGGGCCCGTTATGCCTAAAAATGTCATGTGACCCATTTACTACCTCCGGGTACACTTTTTCGACTATCTCGACCCATCCAGACTCAACCGAACCCTCAGAATTGGCATTCAAATTAATTTATAAAAATCCTTATTTCACACCCAAATTAGTCTATACTGACTCCCGACTGAGATAAGTACACATTCTATCATTAATACCCGAAATGATGTAAATACATTATTACTATTCACTTAGTAAATAAATTTCCCTAAATATTAACCATTCACTCCCCGATTAATATTTAAATATAAATTGTCATAATTAATTCAATTAAAATTACGACACACAAGTAATTTGAATTCCCGAATTAATTAAATATTAAATATATAAAAATATGGGGTGTTACACCTTTCCAATTCACCCAACCAACTGCATACCCACACATAGGTGTCATGCCTAGGATAGACATGTTAGATTGTCGGTTTCGATCCGAAACTCTATCGAAATTCCGTCGGTCTGCCGCCCAAATTTTCGCTCATTTTTAAAACAGGATCCTACCCGTGAGCCTGGTTACAAGTCCAACCATAGCTTTGCATATGTTGCAAACTCGATTTTTTCAGGCTCGGGTCCCGTACGCCATTTCATTTTGCATTTAGGAGAATTTAATATAAGTGCGAACATAATAATTATAATAATCATGCTGAGACCTGTCTCCCAAAATATTTCCCCCTTCTTTATCAACAGTCCAAGAACATTTTTCCTTTCTTTATCAAAAATAAAAAAACATTTCTCCTTTCTTTATCAAAAATCCAAAACATTTATCCTTCCTTTATCAAAAGTCCAAAAATATTTCTCTCTTCTTTATCAAAAATCCAAAAATATTTTGTCTTTCAAACTCAAAAAGAAAAAATATCATAAAAAATTCATTCTTTTTTTTTTCAAAAATAAATCCCATTTTACGCCTTCTTAGGTCGATTGCACGCCCTTGGCTTGGCTCCTTATTGGCTTCGATCTTCAGTCAAATCATCCCGGAGTTCCGTCAGTTCCCCAACTACTTCTTTCAAGTCCGAAATCCATTCGTTTTCCATGGAGAACATAGATCATGTACCAGTTGTGCAGCCAGATTTGATGGCTGTTTTTGCTCAGCTCGTGCCCAAGATTGACAACCTCCAGACTGAGGTTCGAGAGATGCAACGAAACCAGGTCCCTGTTCCTCAAGAGCCCGAGGCCCTATTCCCTTATGCTATGGGTCCACCCGATCCTATCTGGGTTCCCAAAGAGTATCAGCACGCTCCACGTGCCCCTCTTGTTAATGGGCCACCGCCTACCTAGCTTCCTATGGAAAACCTTTCCCAGCCTGGGGCTAACTTGCCTATGATCATTGATCCGAAAGAGGAAGAATTGAGCAAGGTCAAAGAAGATCTCAAGATGCTAACTAAGAAGTTTGACCAAGTCAGAATCTCTGGGAATTACATGGACTACACCCACATGTCTCCTTATTCTAAAATGAGATTACCCGAGAAGTTCAAGATGTCAAATATAGAGAAATTCGAAGGAAATGGACTCCCGATTGTTCATCTTCGCAGTTATCACCGTTATATGACTCTCTTGGGGGCTTCTGAAGAAATGATGGACCAATTATTTCAACAAACTTTGAAGGTTAGTGCCCTCAGATGGTTTTTATCTCTCGAGGAGTCCAGAATCCGTAGCTAGGAGGATGTGGCCCGAGAATTCATTTCACAGTACAAATACAACGAAGATCTTGAGGTCACCCGTCGTGATTTAGAGCTGCTCAAACAGAACTCTGGGGAATCAGTCAGTAACTTCATAACCCGATGGAGGGAAAAAGCAGCCACCATGACCAATCGGTCATCCGAGGAAGAACAAGTCAACATAGTGAAAAAGAACTTCTTACCCCATGTTCGAGCAATAATTAGAGGGCAATACAATCCCCACTTCCGAGCTCTCAGAGAAGCCGGAGTAGAAATTGAGGAAGGTCTTGCTAAAACAGAGGTTGAACCAAAGAAAGTGTCTAGACAGTTCACCCCTAGAAAGCATAACAAACCTGTCAGTGCTGCAGTCTCAACCATCAACAACATCTCTCAACCAACTCGTGGGCACTAGAAAGTCGCCATGTCCCTGGCAAAAGGAATACACCGAGCTCCATGCTCCCATATCCAAAGTTTATCATGCCCTGTTAATCCGAAACCTTATCAACCCTTGGACCCCCGTCCATTGCCGAATCCACTTCCAAGAAACTTCAAAGCAGATGCCCATTGCGCCTTTCACTAAACTGCTGGTCATACCACCGACCAATGTTTTCACCTTCAAAACATAATCCAAGGTATAATTGATTGGGGTACCATTTCCCCACCAGCCAATCCTAAGCCAAACACTACTCACAACCCACTCCCCAATCATGCCAATGCCATCTTCCTTTAAATGAACCCATAATTCGATCGCTCGACTCAAATCACGCCCATATACTCTCCCAAAGCTCTCCAAATCTGCCCATATTTCCTCCTATACCCTACTAGCCTCGATGATCAGGCACCGTCACTCCTTACCAGAGCATGCATCGTTGTGCGTACCCGTTCCGAAAATGAAAGTATAGAATTATCAGAAGTGTCAAACCAACTCCTAGAGTTCGGGCTGAAATTGCCCTCACAGATGATCATTGATTGCCAGAAGTTCAGTACGCTATTCTTAGAAGTACGAAAATTGGCCCGAGAGTCAGACAGTTAGGTGGTACCAATTGATGAAGTCAGCCTAGATGACATTGTCCAGATCATGGCAGAATCATTCAGGCAAACCAACGTTATTTGCAATATGGCCGAGTTACTTGATACTCTGAAGCTACAAGGACGCCTTGCCCCTTAACCCTTATTAATACCCACAGAATGGGAAGACCTGTATGAAGAAGCCATTGAAGTTGTGGAATGCATTGACTTTAGAGGGAAAGACAGAATTGTTGCTACCGTATGGGGGGAAGAATTCAAAGATTCAAATAAAAGGCAAGCTTCAGAGAAAACTGGCCTGATAGCCAACATGTTTGGGATGATATCATTTAAAGAAATCCTTAGATACATAAACAAGGTGGCAGAACAACCCGAGATTGACGAAGAAATAGGGTTCATGTTCTTCCATTCTTCAGTAAATCACATGACCAGATCAGGGAGGCATTACCAGATCCCAAGCTCACTACCAGCAAATGACAAGGGGAAGGGCATTAAAAACCTTCTATGCCAGAGATGACCCTCGAGGAGAGCAAGATCCTCGAGCAACTGAAGAAAACTCAAGCTAACATCACTTTATGGGGATTTTTCATGTCTTTCTAGCTTCACATAAATTCTTTGATCAAGTTTCTAACTCGATCCACAATTCCTCTTTCTACTACACCAGAAGAAGCGGTAAATTTAGTCGAATCCTTGACATCTACCTGAATGCTATCCTTTTCGAAAGAAGTAATCCACAGAATTGGGCCAAACCACAATCATGCACTCAACATCTTCGTCAAAGTTATGGGGAAGGTCGTTCCACTCTCTCTTGTTGATAATGGATCCGCCTTGAATGTTTTCCCATTAAGAACCTTCAAATGCTTAGGACTAAAGGAAAGTAATTTCTCCCCAACCTCCGCTGCTGTACGTGCCTAAGATTATACTCGTCAGGAAGTGATGGGATCCATAAAACTTGTAATATGTGCTATCCCAACTTGTTTCAACTTGTTGCTTGGATGACCTTGGCTCCACAGTATCAAGGGTGTATCTTCTCCGCTCCATCAGAAATTAAAGTTCTTCGTCGATGGGCGAGTCATCACCATTTTGGGCAACGATGATAATATAAAGGGTGCAAGTACCAGCAATACAGTCCTTGAGATACAACACGGGTCAAATGATATGATCCTATCAGAATTTTGGGTTGAGGCACTTCTACTCCCGACAGGGGACAATTTCAAAGAAAGAGTTTATCCAGAATACGACCCTCGTGGCAACGCCAATGTGATTTAGATGTTTAGAAACATGCACTTCATGCTCGGACTAGAGCTAGGCCAAAGACAACTAGGGATAATTGAACCAATCATACTGAGAAAAGCTTTCCCTCCTTGTGGTTTGGGTATCAATCATCAAAACAAGAGCTCAGAATGATCTGCCAGTCTTAACCAAAGAGAAGACTAGACTGCACCCAGACTATCCCAGGTGACTCCTTGAATGGACGATTCATTAAAGAGGGCAAGGACTTACCCTTTTGTGGCTTTTTGAAACTATGGTATGATCGTATAAATAAGAAGATGAAGCCTAGAATGGATATCTTTTTCCAAGACAGCTACCCATGGGCTAAAAATTCCCAACACCGTGTACAATCGCTCATCAAAGATACCGAAAAGACTGAGGAAAGTGACTCCGAGGATTCTTTCAGCTTACAGACACTAGGGCTGACACTCTGTATGGTTCATTTAAGCACTACATCACTGGATCCATCCCACCTGATTAAATCCGCCAGTACACCTCTCCTTAATTGGCATGCTGCCCTAGTTCTACCAGTTGAAATCCCACCTAACCCTCCCCCCCCCAATGTTTACCCCATTTCTTCTTATGTTGTCTATCCTTGCTCAAATGTAATTGAGACCTCCTTTGATAAGGTTCTCAATGCAGTTTTTCCTATTAATGAAATAAACGAAGATTTTGAGTGTCTTGTCGTTCCTTACATTAATTATTATGAACAATTCTTAACTGATCTAAATAAGGTTAATAGCAAACAGTAAAAACGCGTTCAAGTTAATGAAGAAGAAACTGTTATTGTTAACCTCGGTTCTAGTATCCAACTACGCGAGATTAGGATAGGGGCTACCCTTGACGATCATGAGCGTGCACAACTCGAAGAATTATTGAAAGATTTCGTGGATGTCTTCGCATGATCCTATGACGATATGCCCAACATTGATCCCGAAATAGCTCAACATGAGATCCCCACTCTTCCAGATTACAAGCTGGTTAAACAAAAGTTGAGAAAGCTCCGCATCGAATGGTCGCTCAAGGTCAAAGAATAGGTGATCAAACAGGTGAACGTGGGATTTATTCATATGATCAAATATCCCACATGGCTAGCCAACATAGTGCTTGTGCCGAAATCGGGAGGGAAAGTTCGGATGTGTGTAGACTACCGGGACTTGAACAAAGCCTCTTCAAAGGATGATTATTCGCTACCCAATATTGACATGATCGTGGACAACACAACCAGTCATGCTCTCAAGTCATTCGTTGACGGGTTTGTCGGATACAACCAAATCAAAATGCACCCAGATCACCAAGAAAAGACCACGTCCATCACCCCATGGGGAACATTTTGCTACACTGTTATGCCATTTGGTCTCAAGAATGCTGGGGCTACCTACCAGAGGGCTGTCACAACCATCCTGCACAATCTGATTCATAAAGAAGTCGAGGTTTATGTGGATGATATGATTATCAAATCCAAAACTAGAGAAGGTCATGTTCCCGCTCTCCGGAAGTTCTTCGAACGACTGCGACGGTATCAGATGAGACTCTATCCACATAAATGTGTCTTTGGCGTTACAAAGGGAAAACTCTTGGGATTCATGGTCAGTGAAAAGGGGATAGAAATAGATCTTGACAAACTGAAATCCATACTTGAGATTCCACCTCCCCGAATGGAAAAAGAAGTTCATGGTTTCCTTGGAAAATTGCAATACATCAGCTAGTTCATCATCCCGTTAACCTCCATATGCGAACCTATTTTCAAACTCCTCCGAAAGGATTCAACCAAGGATTGGAACGAGGTCTGCCAAGAAGCTTTTAATCGAATCAAGAAATATCTGACCCAACCTCCGGTACTCATGCCACCACAGCCTAGTCTCCCCTTGCTTCTATACATAACCATAACCTGTCGCGACCCTAACCCAAAAATATTAGGTAACGAGTGTCTTGACATGCCACCAAGGCATCCAATATTTAGGCATTAATTTTTTTTTTAAATATATGTAGCGGAAGTATAATCACATGGTTATGAAGCGTAAAATACTGAAAGTGAAGGAATTACATCATCAGAGATTTCTAAAGGGAACTTTATTTGTATTAAAATATCAACGAGTTACAACTTGACACAAAGAGCTAAACATGCTCTATCGAATTAAACAAACTTCTACTTAAGGTAACAAAAATAGTTTTAAAAGTTAAATCTTCAACATATTCCTTTTTCGTTCCATCCACGAGCTTAATTATTTCATGAAAAATGGTTATTTATACAACGTCAACTAAAAGCCGAATGATATTCAATCTTCAGACATTTCAGGGTTTTTCAGAAAATTGATACCTATTCAATTTAGAACATAAGGTATATACATAAAGATAGGAATTTCAAGTAATATATATAAAGTAAATGACAATATATATTCAGAATAAACAGTTCAGAACAGAGCAGATAAAATAATTGAGCATATGTCAATTATTCAGTTTTAGTGTCCATGTACGCTCTAATACCTAGACAGATAGTGTTACCAAATGTTTCCACCCGGTAACATCACAGACAGATAATCATGATTTCTAGAACTACGCCTTGTTTAGGGCACACCAGCGATAAACCATCTGGGAGGGTACCACCTAAATATTTTCACCCGGTAGTTAAGGTCAATATAGTAAGAGAGTTTCCATAAGCCGAATCAATTATTTCAGAATTCAAATCACATGTTTATATGGAGAGATATAAACATATAACAAACGACGGAATCATCGGTATCAGATGCATTTTTAGAATAAAAGCATTTCACAAAATATACATAGTTTCCATAATATAATATAATCAAAATGCGCAAGAAATTGCATAGAGTACTCACCAAAAATAGAGATCGAAATTATAGATAATAAGTCTTCGATCGCATGTTAATCTAACAAATACGATAAAGGTTTAAGTATACGTTCTAAACAAGGTCCAGTCTACATATTGTATTTTAATAATAACTTGTTTGAGAGGATTACAAAAAACCATTTTCTTAACTTTTAAAACTCATTGATCATAACTAAAGGATTCAATTCATAGTTCTTCCTAATCAGTCGGTTCCCAGTAGAGATGGAGGGTCACAGGGGAACTGCTTAAATACCATCTCCTCTAGACAGAACATTTTCGGATTCATTCCTAGTAGAGATGGAGGGTCACAGGGGCACCACTTAAATACCATCTCATCTAGACAGAATTTCACCGGGCCTGAGTTTGGAATTACTTAAATGGGATTCCATAATAACGAGCAATTACTTTTAAAAAATCATTTTTTTAAAAGCATATATATAATTTCAAACAAGTTTACGTGAAAATAAAATCATCTTGGATTTCTTCTAAACTTTAAGTTTTGATTAGTGAAGTCTTTAGTGTATTTTACCTGCACAACTACTAAGTAAAGCCATAAAACACAAAATTAAAACTATAAAAATACATTATAACATTTAAATAAAATCACACCTACGAAATGAATTCTTTTTTCGAAATTATAGAACTCCTTCTTAAGATATTTCTCAAGCTTTCTATCACTCTTTCTTACTATAATTCTCAAGGAATTGGCATGAGTTTCAAATGAACCCTAAGGCCCTATTTATAGGTTTCCAAAAGTATCGGTGTTGACACGTGTCTAATGACTAGGATTTTGGAGTGGTGATTCAACACCGAGGTGTCACGATCCGGAGTGGTCTTGCAGTGTTAATATCACCAAATGATGACAAGTGTTTTATCTTTCTCTCTAAAGACGACATGTGTAAGGTGGAAGTGACCAGCACGTGGTGGAAAGGTGATAAGGGTATAAGGGTTATTTTACACATGAAGGGTATTTTGATAATTTTACACTATATATTTTGAATATTTCTTAGAGGTTCTTGAAAATATTTTATTTACAAATTGGCCAATTTTGTATTTTTTATTTTAGTCCTTAAAGTTTCATAAAATTATATTTTCTAACCCAAAACTTATTATTTACCTTAAGATATGTCATAAGACTTCGATTTGATCCAATTTACAATTGATTCTTCGTAATTAAAAATGGGGTTTGTTATACTGATAGCCAATAATACCACATATCTAATAATACAAAATTTATAAGATAATAAGTAACACAAGAGTGTAAAAACAAACTATATATATATATATATATATATAAGTGGGGTCATTACATAACCGACACTGCAGCTGGGGCTTTGCTAGCCCAATACCTTGAAGATTCCAGCAAAGAGAGAGACATCTATTACGCCATTCGCAAATTGACCGGGTACGAAGTCAACTACACTGCTTTGGAAAAGGCATGTGTCGCGAATGTCTGGGTCACCCAAAAGTTGCGACACTACATGCTCGCCTTCCCCATCAAACTTGTCTCCCGAATGAACCCGATCAAGTACCTACTTGAGAAACCCGCCTTATCCAACCGAATGGCTCGATGGTTGACGTTACTAGCCAAGTTTGATATCGTGTATGTAATGCAGAAAGCCATGAAAGGAAAAGTCATCTCTGACTACCTCGCTGACTACCCTGTGGAGGAAGATGATGAAAACATCCTCTGCGTTGCTCAAGATAATCGTCGATGGCAAATGTTCTTTGACGGCGCTGCCAACAAAAAGGGATATGGCATTGGGATACTTCTGATCGCCCCAGATGAATCACACACTCCCATCGCCATCAAATTGGATTTCCTCTGCACCAATAACATGATTGAATATGAGGTGTGTATGGTAGGCCTCAAAGTCGCTCTCAAGAGAAAGTATTCAATGCCTAGATGTCTATGGGGATTCCGCCCTCATCATCGGTCAAGTGCTTAGAAAGTGAAAACTCAAGGATGAGAAACTCCAACCCTTTCATGCCCACTTAGAAAAACTATCCTCCTAATTCCAAGTTGTCACCTTCCACTACCTACCTCGAGCAAAGAACAACCTAGCCGATGCCCATGCTACTTTGGACTCCACGGTCGACATGCCTGAAGGAATAACAAGGGCTCCTTTCCTAGTTCAAAATTAAGACAAACCAACCCATTGCCACCACATTAAGCTCATCACCATGGAAGATCCCGAGCTAGCCAATTGCTGGTACTATGATATCTGGCACCTCCTCAAGTATGGTAGGTATCCCGAGGGTTCTAACAAGAAAGACCGGGTAACCCTCCGAATATTGGACGCCCAGTACATCATCCATCACAAATCACTGTTCAAAATGAACTTCGATGGAACTCATCTACACTGCATCACCGGTGCTGACATTGAAGAGATAATGCAGAAAATCAACAGCGAGGAATGCAGGCCCCATATGAACGGTCACATACTTGCCAAGAAGATCATCCGACAAGGCTACTACTAGACCACCATGATTAAGGATTTCACCGCCTATGTTCAGAGATGCCTCAAATACTAACAGTTCTCCAACCTCCAACACTTGCCTCCGCGATAATTATACAATATGACTTCTACCTGGATGTTCTCCACTTGGGTTATCGACATTATAGGGAATGTTACACCCAAGGATTCCGGTTCCAACGGGCATGAGCTCATCCTAGTTACCATTGATTACTTCACCAAATGGGTCGAAGCTGAGTCATACGCAATCCTGAATGCCAAGAAAGTGGCCAAATTCATCAGAAAGAACATCATCTGCCGATATGGGGTCCCGCACGAGCTAGTGTCAAATAATAGGTTGCATTTTAAGGCAGAAGTCACAGAAGTGGTCAACGAGTATGGGATTCAGAGACACAAATCTTCTCCCTATCGACCTCATACCAATGGTGCAGTCGAAGCCGCCAATAAAAACCTTAAAAGCCATCATCAATTACGATGATCGAAAGCTATCGAGATTGGATCGACTGAATCCCCTACACCATCTGGGGCTACCGAACCTCAATCCGAACCTCTACTGGGGTTATCCTTTACTCTCTAGTCTACGACATGGAAGCAGTCCTACCCGTGGAGCTGGAAATGTCCTCGATACGCGTCATAATTGAAAGCAAGGTTAATAAAGAAGACTGGCACCAAAGACGTATTGACGAGCTGACCCTCCTAGATGAAAGGAGATTGAAAACTCTATACCACATACAAGGGTACCATCGCCGTATAGCACGATCATTCAATAAGAGAGTCAAGGACCGCGGTGTCCGAGAAGGGGATTTAGCCTTTAAAGAAATCGTAGAGCCCATTTGGGAACCCAGAGAAAAATTCAAGCCAAATTGGCGCGGCCCATACATCGTCAAGAAGATCTTATTCGACGGTGCCGCTATACTCACCGACCTAGATGGAGAAGAGATGGCTCGTCCAGTCAACCTGGATCATCTCAAGAAGTTCTACCGCTAGTCCGAAATCTCAGTGCACTACGACTCTTCTCATCTCCCTTTATTCTAAAAAAAAATAAAAAAAATCTCTTCATTTCCCTCTACCCAGAACTACGTGGACCTGATCCTCTACAAAAAACATTTTCAGAAAAATTAAAACATTTCAAAAGCCCCTAGAGGTACGTAGGCAGCTCATACATCTTACATGAGCACGACCCCTTCTTTTTCACAAAAAACTATTCTTTTCTTATCTCCGAGAATGACAGTTCATTTTAACATATACATGAACAAAAGAATTATGCATGCCTTAACAATCGGTATAGATAATTCAAAAATATAAAATTCAATAAAAGGCACAACTAAATGATCAAAAACTTGTTTATTTCACTAATAACTAATTACGATACAATTACATAAGAAAAGGAACGAATAACTCCATTCCCCCTACCTTCTTAGAAAGCCAAATAAATTCTCAAACTTATTCCCCATTATAAAATTAACTCCCCCGAGAGTCCTACCCAAAGCTACCAGAGGAGCTCGCTCCGTCATCGTCTATATCCTGAGGTCCCCAAGCTTCCCCTGTCTGAATAGAGTGTTGCAGACGTTCCATGGACCGATAAGCTCAAGCCAGCCTCGAAAAAACCATAATACCTCCCTCCATAGTATCAGATAAGACAAGCCACCATTATCTAGTCTCCACTTCTAACATCTTGCTAACTACTCTTCTCCATAACCACTTCATATAATCCCCACGGATGTGTCAAACTCTCCCAACGCACTGAGAAAGACGGGTCGACGGACTTCGATTCTCCCATAAAAGAGCCAAGCCACATACACATATGCTCTGTCAGATCTTCTACTGGAAAGAAGTCTAGTGTCCGAGGTGGCACGACCTGCTCCCAGCCAAATTGGCACAGAAGTCGCCAAGGGAAATAGAAAGAGGTTTGTCTATGACTAACCAGTCGAACATACGGGTATTCCCCTAGCTCCAGAATAGGCAGTAGCTGTCCCCACCAAGGCACTAATCAGTACAAATTTAAATCCCCAGGCTCCACAAACCAGTTCTCCCAGCTCTCAATATCAAGTCCAGCGCTGATGAAATGGCGCAAAAAGAAGTTGGGTACATCCTACAAAGGATATTCCAGAGGAGTCACCAGGCGAAATCTTTCAGACAACCACATGAACAGCATCACATCGCTACCCCTCAGAAACTCGGAACGACCTTCTTGCCAGGCATCCAGGCCATTCAGAGTCTTCTCCAGTATCACCACCACAGGATTGCGATGGTAGGACATCCATAAAGTAATAGCTACAAGTTGTGGGTCCACCAGCAGCAATTTCAAAATCAATCCTAGAACGAAGACTCTGACATATCTAGCATATCCAACCTCTTGCAAATGCACAGACTGCAACACTGTCGGAAGGGAGCTCATTCCTCCAGCAACCAGTGGTCTGGCCGTCGAAGGAGAAATATGAAGAAGCCCGGCCAATAAATCACTGGGAGAACGAAACAACTCATGTAGAGCCACAGCAACTCTGGGATTTATCCCCAGCATGGCAGAAAATTCTTCGTAGGTAGGAGAAATCTCATCCAACTCGAAGCGAAAGATAAGATCCTCGAGATATCAAAACTCGACATCTGCCATCAGCATGCTCCACTCAATGGGCCGGTTGCGCCATAAAGAGACTCACCGTATGTGAAAAGCGTCATAATCAACATTGTAAGAGCACATTGCTTCCAAGGCTTCGAGGTAGTTAGCAAACTCAATACTACCAGGGAGAGTCATCTTTCAAGACTAAGAGACAGTAAATAAGTAAGAATGTGGAAAAATAAGAATGTGAAGGTGTGATGAAAACACTCCACCCTTACCCCTCTTTTATACTTGAAAACCCTCACAAAAGACATAACCCCTGCAGAAATAAGAGGAAATCCTGCCCCATAAGGTACCAAAGGCTGAAGAGGGTACCAATCAAAGCTTTGAATTGATGGGACTAGACTGACCTACCGATAGGCAGGACAAGGTGCTTGTCGATCGACAACCCCTATTTTTGGAAACTTCCCTTTTCCCTCTTTTATCAAAATTTGAAAACTCAATAAAAATAAATGGATATTCTCAACAGAATTTCAAGAATCCCTTTTTCATCTCTATATAATTCCTCATTGTGAATAAAACTTCCTTTTAAAACTTTTAAAAATATTTTACGATCTCAGCAGAAAAGTAAAAAGCGCATGTGCATGGATTCATTCATTCATTACTAACATAAGATAATAAAAAACTCCATTGCATTGCATAGATATGTTTCTGTGATACATCATTTTGAAGATAAAGAAAAGCAGAAAAACAATGGGACTCAACCCGAACCCACACTCTCTCACTTACCCATCCCCTCTCTCCTAAGAGCTTCCATCCCTGCGACGCGCTCTCTTTCCCCTGCGACGAGATGACGCACCACCACTACTCGAACCAGACTCCTCCACGGATGAGGAAGACGACACCAAACAAGAAGGAACAGGAAACGCATCCTAAATATGGGCGATCACTAAAGATATCCAGTCTCTAATGTCCCTCAGCCAAGTGGTGGACACCCGGACTTGCTGCAAGAAAAGGCAGAAATCAGTATCAAGCAGAAAAGATCAAAAGAAACAAAAAAAGGAAACAAGAAGAACAAAAAGGTTTACCACAGGACGAAGAACCTCTTCTGTCAAGCCCAACTCCTCCGGGTCCATCGCATGAGGACGATGCAACATAGGCACCATCCCTCCATCAGCTCGTCGAATGTTATAAGAATGGGTATGCAATCGCACAAAGGGGAGCTCTGAGGTCACCGCAGACGTCGACGGACCACCATTGCTGTGGGAGGACCCCACTGGCTGACTCGACCCCGCAGGAGGGAAAGACAGTGCATCATATATGCTGGGCACCATCGTCCAACTCGTCACGAAGTCCATATAATCCTACGTCACAACCATATCAGTGTACAATAGATTGGACTCGCCAGTCATCGCCGTAATCCTCGCATCCTTTATCAACAGCCGCTCCCGCCTCATGGACATAAGAGGCCTCGCAGGTTGTACCACCACCTCCTCCTAAGCAATCTGTCTGACCACCCTCTCCCCGAGATACCAGGAGTGGCCAAAACTTGTGCGCCAGCAGGTGCCTCATCTGCGCATTCACCCCAGTCGAACCCGTGTCCTGAACAACTATCCCTCAAGGGTAAAAGGTCACCAGAAAAATCCTCAATAAGAAATAAGTCAAAAATGGAATCAGAGCACACAAAGACCAGGACTGAAGAAGGGAAAAGTCTTACCCTATTACTGGTCAGGTCATTCAAGACCTGACGCACCGCCTCCAGAGAAAGAGGCTTCCTTGTCTGCTGATTGGCCTTCCGCCACCGATACAACCGACAAAAGTCCCCAAAAGTCTCATCCTTCAGAGCAACCATCTGGGTATTACACCCAATCACCTCATAGAACCACGCCTGTCAAAGATAAGAATCCGCAATAAAAAAAGATGCACAAGGAAAATGAGAATGCATGAAAGGAAAATTTACAAACTAAAAAATGCCTCGAGAAGATACGTGGCTCCAGTAAAAGACTACTAGCAGCACCGACTGAATGCATCCAGAGAAAAATAAAGGGTCGCCAAAGTCAGGCTCCCCCAATCATAGAGAGGGATGTTCGAAAACTTACTAATCAACAATGACCTTTTACCTTCTCGAGGCGGTCCAAAAGTCCGTGTCACTGTCGAATGGCACCCTCCACACCATGTCGACCGACACCCCCCTTAAATTTTCGTACAAAAATTCCCAGAAAATACCAGAAGAGCCTGAAAAATTCTCAAAAAAATCCTGAAAATCCCAGGGATGGTTTAGAACATTTTTACTAAGAAAATTTCACACTCCCTCAAGCGGAACCCCTATTTCCCCAGCGAAACTCTCAAAAGCCAAGTGAATCACCTCCCAGCAACGTCCCCGGAGGACCCCTAAAGCATCCCAAACTTCAGGATCATCTCCTATTCCCCAAAGGTATCAAATTTCCCCGAGCAAAGCGTCTAAACCATGGACCGCCTAATCACTTCCCCAGTGGAATTTATAGCATTAGATTGGCTATTCCTTCGCAAAGTCTCTAAAAGATACGAGGATTTACCCAGCAATCGACTCCCCAGCTCAAATCAAAATCACGAGGAAATCTCCCCGACAGTGTTCCCCGAGAACATCTCACTTTAATCCCTCAGAATTGGCTTCGAATCGTTGAATTGGTCATCACAATTTAAGCCCTCATAATTGGCTTCGACATGCAGAATTGGTCATCACAATTTAAGCCCTCAGAATTGGCTTCGACCCACATAATTATTCATCTCAACTTAATCCCTCATAATTGGCTTCGACCCGCAGAATTGATCATCATTCTTTAAGCCCTCAGAATTGGATTCGACCCGCATAATTGGTCATCTCAATTTAAGCCCTCAGAATTCGCTTTGACCCACAGAATTGGTCATCGCAACCTAAGCCCTCAGAATTGGCTTCGACCCACATAATTGGTCATCCCCATTGAAGCCCTTAGAATTGGCTTCGACTCGCAGAATTAGTCATCTCAATTTAAGCCCTCAGAATTGGTCATCACAATCTAAACCCTCAAAATTGGCTTCGACCCTCTGAATCAGTCATCCTCATCCCTAAGCCCTCAGAATTGATCTTGACCCTCTGAATTGGTCATCCTCATCCTTAGGTCCTCATAATCGGCCTCGACCCTCTGAATCGGTCATCCCCATCCTTAGGTCCTCATAATTGACCTCGACCCTCTAAATCAGTCATCCCCATCCTTAGGACCTTAGAATCGGCCTTAACCCCCTGAATCGATCATCCTAATCCTTTAGGTCCTCGAAATCGACCTCTTTTAAAGGCATCATACGGTGTCTATTCGATGGCTAACGTTTGTTCCAAACTCATCCGTCGAGGGGCTCTGTAGACACCCCATTCTAGCACCCCGTTAACCTCTCATAGGTCCCTTGTACCTCCCTTCATCACTACAAACCTAAGTCATACCTCGGGTACTGACCAAGAGGCCATCGAGCACTCCCAGGCTCCGTTTGACCAAAAATCAAACTTTTTAGCTCGACTAAGACTGAATGAATCTTCAAAGGTCATTAAAACCACTTTCCAATGGTCTTCCCCATGTGCAATTCTGACTTACGATGTGGACGAATGACCCGTTTTCCCCCGAAACTTGATCAAGAGGCCACTGGACGCTCTCGGGATTCGTTTGACCAAAGTAAACACTCCAGCTCGACCAAGACTAAATGAATATTTAAAGGGAACTCAAATCCCTTTCCAACGGTCCTCCCCGTGCGTGATTCTGACATACGGCACGGACGAACGATCCTTTTTACTCTGAAAGGTCATCAAAACCTTCCAGGCCCCGGTTGATCAAAGTCAACTTCCCAAACTAAGTCAACTCTTTGGAATGTCTAAGTACATCTCCTAAACTTTCCAACGGTCTTCCCCGTGCGCGATTCTGACTTACCATGCGGACGAATAATCCATTTGCGTCCGACGATTCACCGTCCAAAGGACCGACGAGCGTTTTTTAGCCACATTTGACCCAAAGTCAACTCTCGAACCTAGGAGCAGTCCAAAGGAATTTCGAAGTCCTATGAATTAACTTTCTAATGATTTTCCCCATGTGTTATTCGAATCAACGGTTTGCGCTCTATGGCCCTTTTTTGAAGGAACCTGAAAGAGACTGCCAAACGGCAGGTCCCAAACCCTGCCTATATGCAGTGTGCCTAAAAACACCTGCCAATTGGCAGGACCAGGGCTATATCGATCGGCAATTCCCTGGACCTATAAAAAGGAGGGTCTGGCCTCATTTCAAGGAAACATAAGATCTGAAATCCATCACTCTCAGCGAACTCCGAAAACCTCTCTCGAAGTCAGCGTGATTTTCACATCCAAATCCTTTTCCAACCTACATTTTTCATCATCTTTTTCACCAAACTTGGTGAATTAACTACACTTCATCATCATCCAAGTGCAAGGGTTGCTCTCTAACATTCAAAACCAAGCTCAAGATTTTCAAGAAGGTTTAACTTTCTCAACTCCTTCTTTAAATTCTCCTAAATTCGCATTAACTTATTTTATTACTTAGCACTTTTATTCTCTCACCTCTCAGATCCTAATATACTTCTTATTTAGTATTATTGTACATCTCTTATTTTCAAATAAATAAAACCCAAAAAAAAAAGAAAAAGAGGGTTTGCTCATAAATTTCAAATGGGAATTCTTACATTATTCTCACATTTTTCTCACAACTAAAACACCTTTTTACACACAAAAATAAATAAGAGAAGTCCCCAATTGGATTTATGGGATAAACCCCACCCCTCATTTTGTATACGAACTACGTGGACTTTGATGCCTCTATAGGCTATGTATGTGTCTCGGGTAGTAGTGGCAAAATGTGGCCCAAATAATAAAACAATCCATATTAGTCCACTCATCTAAATATGGGGCCCATATTTAAAAGCTATGAGTTAAATATGGGCCCCATATTTCAAAGCTATGAGTTAAATATGGGCTCATATTTGAAAGCTATGAATCAAATATAGAGCCCAATTTTAAACGATACAAATCAAATATAATACTCATTTTTAAAAGTTGAGAGTAAAATATGAGTTTTTTTACATATACCTCGAATTGTAATACTTATTTTAGTAGAAAAATAATGGGTTGGCCCAACCCATATTTGATCCGTCCATATTTGGCCCGGCCCACATTTAACCCAACCCATATTTGGCCCAACCCACATTTAACCCAACCCATATTTGACCCGCCCAAATTAGGTCCAGCCCATAATTTTGCCAGTGTAAAACCCAAGACTCGAATTCTATTCCTTTCATTTTTGTTATTTTTCTATATTCTTTAATTTAATTCTCTTAGATTCTATATATTTACATATACATATATTTGTTCTTAGTGATGTATTATTCCACATGCGTTATCGTTCCGTCATAATGATCAACGCGAGGATAATCACGTAAATCCTATTTTTAATATTACTTCTTGACATTCCTACGGATGACTCGCTTTATCTCTTCCATGATACAAGTCCATGATTCCTATATCCAATACATATACACATGCACACATATCACGGGGAAATAAAGGAAAATAGTAACAATCCATGAGAGACCGCAAGGGCGGAATGGGTCACATTTCGTAACTTAGCCTCTGGACCCTTTTCGAATCATTTTGGTTTCGTATGTATCAGTATGTCTTTGGATGTTGTCTTTTGGGATGGCTCCCTTTTCTTTTGTCTATTTTGAGTAAAATTGACTAGCGACTCCATCTCTCTACATTTTTTACCTCATCACTGACGCCGGCCGAAGCACTCCCGAGAGGGATGCGCGGGACCGAGATCCTCTCGACACGAAGATACCCCTTTTATTCATCTCTCCCGCCGCGAGTATCGAAGATGGCCACATTATCTATGTTTAATAAAAAAAATATCTACTACGGTAGACACAATTAAAAATCGATGATTTTGTGTTTACAATGATACCCTTTATTATATTATTTAAAGACATTATTGCCCATCAATTGTTTGTCTTTTGCAGGATTCAGTGTACAAATATTACCTAGCACTAGATGAATAAGTTTGAGTTTGTAATGGGTTTTCCAATCATTTCATTTTAGTTTCTAATGATAATATAATATTTTGTCCATTAAGACAGTATCCTTTAGGCTTGAAACTACTTCCTCTTTCAATGTTAAGTTATGGATTGTAATGTCTCTTCGTATTTTTCCTTTTTTCTTCAATGTCATAAAACCGAGAGTTATTACCATCTAAATATCTTCAATTAAATAAACTTGAGTTATTACTTAACTAATGTTTCTAGAAAGTGTGGAATTAAATGTTTCTATAAGGTGACATGTATTTATATTCCATCCACATGTAATGTCCTTGAATGTATTATTATTATTTTTTACTTTAAATCTATTCATTGGATGTGTCAAATGAAACTAATATAATTTTTTTTTCATGAATACCTTATCTTGACATTTGTTTCATTTAAAGTTCATTACTACCTTTTAATCATAAGAATTCTTTCGTTTTTGTAGCAATGGAAAATTTCACCTTCATAATATACAATACAATAAGACATTGCTTAAATTCTGTAAAATGTTTACAGCACTCATAATATGCGTGTTCGACTATTCATTACTAGATATAAAAATCGTTTGTTTCCATTACCTTAATCTAAGTTACACTTAATTGCTGTCAAGCTAATGACGTGAAATCACACACACGATAATTTTTTTCATCCTAAAGCATTAGCTGAACCTATATACCTAGACACGCTGTATAAATTGTATCCAAAACATTTTCAGCCAAAAGCTTTGAATTTTGTTGCCTCTATTCAAGCCTCAACATGCACATAGACACAACATTTTGAATTATTACTTACAAATCCAATATCAAAATCACTTTCGGGTATTATTTTTTATATAATAATGTGTTGAACAATGGATTCTAAAATGCTCATACAACGTGCGGGTTAAAATCTAGTTGCTATTATAATGTTATTTCTATGCATTAAATGCAATTCTACTCATTTCAATCATACCAAATTGGGTACAACTTAGACATAAGCCATTACCACACAAAATAACACGAAAATATTACATATATACGCAAAAAATGTTTACTTATCTCCTTTAAAATATTAGTACATTGGTAAATTAATACATTACGCGCATAAGTGAATTGATACACAAATTCGCATTATAATAATATCACTCAATGCATAAATTAACAAATTATATGTAGAAATCATCTCGTATACACATTCTTAAGAACACAGAAAAATATATAATGCTCATAAGTTCATCGGATAGTGCTTTCACCATAAAGTACATGCACAAAACTTAGGTCCATAGAGATATTCAATAATATAGCACATTCAATCAAAAGTACATGCAAAAAGTTAAATTGATGAATATCAATATTCTAACCAAGAGAGTGCATTAATGGAGACATTGCATCAATGTAAAAAAGGTTATGATCCCTTGGGAAATATAATGTTAGATTAGCATACATTTTCATACTCTTTATATGAAAGATTATTATTTCTTATAGTTACAATAAACAAAAGAAACTTTTAAATATACCCATTATATTATTTTCCACGCCCCTATTTTAGAAAACATGCAACCCACCCTATCATATTAGTTGGTAAATTACGATCAGTTGTTAAGATATGATGGGGTGAGTTACATATTTTTAAATAGGGCTGAGATGAGATGCATCCTTTTATGAGTGAATTTAAGAACTCCTTGAACGAATGCTTATTGAAAAAAAAAATATACTTTATAACCATTTATTATAGGGTGTGAATATTAACACTTATTTTTTAAATCATTTCACTCCACAAGTGTCATAATAGAGTACTGCGAGGAGACCTTATTTATGTTGAGCGATGGCTGGACTGATCACAAGACAAGAAAGATTGGTGAGATAGGAAGACATGGGAATATTCCTTAGTTATGTATCTATTGGAAGGCGTCGAATAGTGGCTCTGAAGAAGGTTACAAATGAGTAATGGCATCAAGACTTGAATGCATCGAGTCTATGAGTAAGTCTATGTTGTTTTTGTAAATAGACATATATCGTAGTGTACTTGTGTGGCTGGATCGTTCGAGACATTTTTCCCTGTGGGTTTTTCTTGTACATTGTTGTGTTGTGGTTTGCTTATTTTATTCTTGCTTATTCTAAGCTAGATGCATGCTTAGGACAAGACTAAAATTGGAAAAACTATTTCACACAGCACTTGTAGTTTTAAAATCGGTGCAAGCATCTTAAACTTGTGAAAATTAAAGATTGGTGGTATTTTCATACAAATTTTAGGATACACAAGCTTTCTTCACTCATCAGGGGTTGATCGGACTTGTTAGTTACCTAATTCTTATTTTGATTTTAGTTTTAATTCCACATACTATAAGTATTAACTGGATTTTTGTTGTAATTATCTCATTTTTATAATGTCTTTGAGATTAGAAGATAGAATTTAGGAAGCTTTGGTTCTCTTCTCTCTCCTAGAATTTACTGTATTTCCTTACTTCTCTCTCTCTCTCTCTCTCTCTCTCTTTATGTACTTCATTGTAAGTAGTCAATCTTGGTTTTATTAGTAATTAATACTGTCTTGATCATTAATATAGTTGTTTTGTATTAAATCCTAGATTTTAATGTATTTCTTCCCTTTAGTCAATCCTACTTTGTGTGTTTTTATTGTTATTATTATGAGTAACTAAGTTACTTAGGCTCGGATAATAAACCCACTTTTGATGATTACACTTCTTACTAGATTTGGAGTTTGAATCCAATAAATGGGTGTGTGTTGATATTGGACTTTATTAGGATTTTAAATTCTATTATATTGATATATTTGTATTCAATACTTTACTCCAACTTCAATGCATTTGTCCGATAACAAGTTGAAATCTTCATTTTTTATTGTTTGGGTGATACCTTCCATTTGTGATTGTTGAGAACAATATTTTATTCCCATTTGATTTTTATTCAATCATAATAACTATTTAGGTTATGATAGTCCAAGGTGGGGGAATGCTCCTCGACCTTCTGTTAAACTCAGTTTTTCATTCGTAGTATAAATCTCGCTTACTTCAAAGTGCTCCCCTTAAATGTGCTTCACTTTGATTCATTACATCTTTAGAAACATAAATCACCTTTTACTTATTATTATTTCAATCTTATTAACTTTTAACTAAAAGAATATCTATGTTGCTTCTTATAATTCGCTGCGAAAATTGACTCCGGTCTTATCGGGTTTTATACTACACTCGTGATAATTTTATCTCGTGAGTGTAGTATAAAACTCATGATTATCTTATTCCATCTAGATGGAATAATATTTCAAGGGAAGTAAATTATCCAATGTACGCTTCTTATACCATTAAATGTGTGATAAAATCATCCCCCTTAGGAGGTAAGATTATTTAATCTCGTTGTAATGAAATAACTCTTATCATATCCCGTTGTTTAATCTGGCGCATCAAACGGGGACTTAAGTGATAACTAGCTACTTGGTCGCAAAGGTGTATTGTTGTATGTGTTTAGAACATATCATCTCAGCATTAAATATGAATTAGTCGTAAAATAATGGAATACTAGAGTTTCAACTCGCATGATGCACGGGTATTATATAATTTTTATCTTTTACTGGAATACACACACACATAATGTTCATCCACGCCTTTATTGAAAATTCTCAAGAGATAGTTAAAAGTAAATAAACTTGTATATTAATTGATCGTGATTATTTTATAGTTTTTTATTCTTAATCGATATAAAACATAAATAGAAAACCACTATTATATCTCCCACTAATGCTCAAAATGCTCATAGTATGAAGAGAAAACCACTATGGTGCAACACAGAAGAGATCTCAAACAAACATATGTATGTAGGATTCTTGGATCTCAAACTTAAGTGTAAACTAGGGTTATGGAGGCACAAGATTTAACTTGAAAAAACGTTTTTGTGAAAACCCTCTTTGAAAATTGATGCCAAACTTAAGTATTTATAGAAAACACAAATTTTGAGGCGACATGTTTTAGAGGCAACGCGATTGAACGAAAGCATATAGTTTATTTGAATGAAACACTATACTGTTCGAACAAAAAAAAACACATTCAAATGAAAATGATAATCTCGTTGAAACCAGATTCGAACGAGCTTCAAATGATATATCTCTGGTAAACAAATATATCTTGTTTGATGTTCATTTGAAGGTTGTTCTAATGACATTCATATCTCATTCGAACGAACTGTGTAAACTCATTCGAACGAACTAAAACCAAAAAATATTTTTCTTTCAAAAATCCATTTTATGGAAAGGACTTAAACTTTTATAAAATAACATCCAAATGTATCCAGGGATCAAACACAAATATATATATTCATACCTTCATTGAGATCCCTTTGATGTTGAAGATGAAAAATCAGCATGTAATCCAATGTATTCTTGATGTCTCTATAGATTTTCTATATGGTCTTCAATCACATATTGTAGGCTTGAATGACACAACGCAAGTCCTAACATATGACTCAAATAAGTTTTGTTCAACGACGGAATAAACTCAATACATACAAATTAACTCGATTACGAAATTTGTCCTTACAAATCTCCCTCATTAGCTATTTCAATACAAAACACAAAATAAAATTCTACAGGGCTGCCAAGCTCACTAGGACTTAATTCTCAAGCTTAAAAGGAAAAAAGTTACAAACGCTTAACTGACACAAATTTAGTAGATTTACTCGTGTAAACCTTTGTTGAACCATTGCTCACCTACACATTTAAACACACCCTCAAATGCAAAGAGAAAATA
This sequence comes from Sambucus nigra, assembly GCA_949130495.1. Classification (NCBI taxonomy): domain Eukaryota; kingdom Viridiplantae; phylum Streptophyta; class Magnoliopsida; order Dipsacales; family Adoxaceae; genus Sambucus; species Sambucus nigra. Next base: position 202,492,014 of record OX422211.1, on the reverse strand, counting down.
ATAATATATAAACTGCATATGAAAAATCCTCCCCTGGTATCTAAACATCTCTACTAGTACTGGCAAAATGTGGCCCAAATAATAAAACAATCCATATTAGTCCACTCATCTAAATATGGGGCCCATATTTAAAAGCTATAAGTTAAATATGGGCCCCATATTCCAAAGCTATGAGTTAAATATGGGCTCATATTTGAAAGCTAGGAATCAAATATAGAGCCCAATTTTAAAAGATACAAATCGAATATAATACTCATTTTTAAAAGTTGTGAGTAAAATATGAGTTTTTTTACATATACTTCGAATTGTAATGCTTATTTTAGTAGAAAAATAATGGGTTGCGCAACCCACATTTGGTCCGCCCATATTTGGCCCAGCCCACATTTAACCCAACCCATATTTGGCCCAACCCACATTTAGCCCAACTCATATTTGACCCGTCCAAATTACGCCCGACCCATAATTTTGCCAGTGCTAATCTCTACCTAAGAAAGGATGTCTCCCCTTAGTTAAGGATCTCCCTGATAAAAAACGTTCGATACTGTAACACCTCGTATTTTTTAATAATTAATTTTAGTATTTTATTGCATATTTAATAAATATTAATCAGTGAGAATAAAATTAATATTTTTGTGGAAATAAATTTACTAAGTGTGATTAAGTAAATTAAATTCAATCAATCGTTAGTACGTCGTAGTGAATAGAAAAAATAGGGATTGACGGTATATCAACCAGGGCATACGTTAGGCAACTCATGGGTTGAGGTAGGATATTTATGTTTGGTGACTCAGATTGTGATTTCGAATGCACGAATGATCCAAAAGTGATCAAAATAGTCAAAATCATGTAGCTGGCGGTAGGGATTTGTTATCGGGAGCTTTTTAGACTAGTCGGGACCCATTCTGGGGCATATGGGTCATTTTACATATAGGGGCTAAGCTAATTTCGAGATTATGAGGTTTAAATAAGAGATTGGCTTTAGATGGCAGCCACTTTACACATAAAAACCAACAGAGAAAGTTATTATGAGAAAAGAAGGAGGCAAAACACTTGGGATATTCAAAGGGCTTAATTTGGACAAGGAAATTGAGGAGGACTCTTCCCATCTTCAACTCGACACAAAGGAATTCAAAATCCTATGAATTTAAGGCAAGTATATATCTCACTTTCTTGATTTATGTGTAGTATTCGTATATAATTGGTTGTAATTAATTGAATTTTGGGTTGAGGATTACTACATGAAAATGGGTTTGGGGAGACAAATCGTAATGAATGAATTAATGAGCTATATCCTAAATTGCTAGAGGATGCATGTCTTAGGTAATCAAAATTATTGTGGAGAAAAATTTAGATTTGAGATGATTAATGTATGATGTTTCATTAAGAAAATTCTAGAAAATTTATATATATATATATATATATATATATATATATGTGTGTGTGTGTGTGTGTGTGAAAATGATGATTTGATTAAATTTGTGATTGAATTGCGTTAAATTGAAGAATCTAAGGATGTAAAATGGTTAGGTACATGTTTAGGATCATTAAGACATGTAGTAAAGAAATTTAGTTTGGTTGGCTATTGATTTGGAGACTTGTTGTTGGAAACCCGTCACTTTGGTGCCATATACGGGCTCTTGTCCAGAATCGAATCGATTCGGCCTTCATAGGCGAATTAATTCGGCGGACAAATCGATTCGTCTATGAACCTGAATCAATTCGGACCTGCTGTGAGGGACACCTTGGTATTTATTATGAATAAAGGGTAGATTTGGAAATTGAAAAATTGAGTGACGTCAAGTGAATAGTTTTAATACTCCTAGAGATGTGATCAGTAAAGGTAATTCGGGTAGATGGGAATTTGTCCCATTTACATGTACGTAGGGTATTTATGTGATAAAATACTCGGAACGTAGAATACGAAATGTGATAAAGTGACTTCCAGTTATAAATTTAGGATTATATGGGAATGTTCGAAATAACTCAGAGATGAGGAAAATATGTTAATTATTTAATTAAGAGGAGAATTTAATTAAATAAGAGTCATGATTAGACTCGGGTTATTAGACTAGTGCTTTGGGGAGTGAACAGGAATTAGTCTATCGATGTGATTATATGTATGGATATGGGCAGTGTATATATGTGAATTATGATATCTTCATGTAAGATATTATGTGGAACATACCCCTCTAGTGCTATCAGTGAAAGTTGCGCGATATGGGCGATCTTGCCTGACGAATCACAGCAGGCTATGTATCGACCCCACATCATAGCGCCATATTTATTTTCGTGTGATTTATATTAACAGTGAGGTAAGTGTGGGTATGGTTATGACTCATTGTCGAAGGACTATAACCTCCTCCAATACGTTTGCAATTTTATCGAGTCAGTGTGAGAGTCTGACCTTCGATAACCAGGATGATGTGAGCATGCTCTGGATAATGATAGCATTGTAGAGACCCGCATCCAGTGAGTTATTACTCTAAGAGATGATGTGTATACGCGACATATGTGTGTTTATTGAAGTATATTATTGTATATATTTATGTGTAGACAAATATATGGTTTCAAATTGTAAGCGGCATCTGTTTAAATAACTAGTGACAGTTATTGGAAATAAGGTAATAAATTATTAATGTGATGGTGGAAATAAATAACTCGAGTAAGGTTATATCTTAAATTGTGATAATTTAATAAAATATTGATTAAGAAATTGTGAAAGCTAATTAATGAACTAAAGTTAGATATTATAATCGAGCCAAGATAGTATAGTATTGATGTTAGTGGCACGGCTAGTTAGGTGGGGTAACATAACTAGGCGGGTTGAAATTCATAAGTTAGGTGCGCACTTTAGATGAGGGGTGAGGAGTGACTCAAGAGAGTGTACTACCGATTTATTAATAAAAAAAGTTCTTAACATTTTCATTTACTCATCTTATACACTTGAAAAATATTTTCAAAGGGTTTGTGCTCTGACCCATATCAAATCTATTTTAAAAACTTTTAGGTGCCCATCCACAGGTTTGCCAAGGATGATTATTCTTTCCAAGTACTCGTAGCTGCAGCTGATGTGGAGGCTTGCTGGATTCAGGGTAGCCTCTTAATTTATTGCTCTCTAGATTAGGTTCTCTATTCCAATATTGGTTGGGTGTATTGTCCATTTTATTCAGACTTACATATTTTAGATTATTTGAGTCAGTTGGCTTGGATGTATTGGATTTTTACCCAATGGTTTACTCGGGGACTTTAGTTATTTATCTCAACTTCGGACTTTATATTGTGATTTCATTTATATTGGTTACTATGCATGGAATGATTATGGATTGGTTAACATTTTTTATGTTAATAGAAGATAAAATTTGACACTCCTTGTTAAATTAATTAGGTGGTTAGTAATTAATCACGTCCCGACAATGATGCTAAGAATGAGCCATATGAGACTAGCATTTTATTTTGGTAGAGGGTTGGCCACCCATTATTTTAATAGAAAGGGTGTCACGGATGGTATCAGAGAATCAGGTTCTAGAGTCTTTTAGGGTCTGTGCGGCTTACTACGATTTCAACATAGCATTCTTTAATATAGAGCCCTATTTTAGGATTGTTGCATTCATACTTACGCATTTTCGTGCTTACGTTCTTCTGCTATTATTTTGTATTATAATGTGAACTTATACAAATTTTAATCCGGTTTTAGATGCCACCTAAGAGAAGATGACCCGCCAAGGCCTCCATGAGGGCCAATGAGGGAGAAGCTCAGCAAGAGACACAAAGGCCACATATTACAAGGACAACGACAAATGTGGCCAATATTGTTTCTCAGGTGGTCTATGCCGCCATGACCGTCATGGCACATCATTTTTCACATACCCAGACATAGAAGCCAGTGGCACCTGTCGTCTAGGACCACCTAGGGCCATCAGTATGGGAGAGAGTGAGGGAGGCCTTTCAGAAAGGGCATCCACTAGAGTTCCAGGGAAGTTCAGATATGGTAGTTGTTAGCCAGCGGAAGAAAGATATCACACAACATCTTCGCCTTGTGGAGTGTAGTAAGACCTAGAAATAGACACTGGTTATTTTAAGCTAGTAAGTACGACACTGCATTGGTGCGAGTCAGTTACCACTGCAGAGGAGAGCGATGTTATGACTATAGAAGAGTTTTGGGTGCGGTTTGACCGCAAGTATTTTCTGTCCATAATCCAGACAGAGATGCGATAAAAAATTTTGGATGTTACTCAGGGTGATAGGTCGATGGTTGAATAGAAGGAGGAGTTTATCCGTCTGGACAACTTTGTGCCCAATGAGGTGAACACGGAGGAGAAGAAGATGCTGAAATTCATGGATGTACTTACTTGGAGGATTAGGAAGCACTTTCTTGAAACCTTCTCGGAGGTAGACAACATCACATAACTTCATTTCTAAGAGCATATCTTCCATCTGAAGGGAAATAAGAGAGCTCAAGATACTATCCAGGCAGGCAAAGTAGGTGGGAATGGTGTCAGTGCCTCAACGTAGCAGTACACGGTAGGCAACATGATTGGGATTCCCGACTGGGGGATCCGACTAAAAGATTTTGATTGGGAGGTTTTCGACCAGATAATAGTGGATTCAGGTAGGGTCAGTAGGGCCCTCAACATCAACAACAATAACAACATATTCCCCAGGACCTGCAGGGCCAAGGGAATATTAGGGGTGGGCAGCAGGGTGGGGGCCAGTAGGGCCAGAAATAAAGACAGCCCCGATAGGATCATCAGGGTTATATGCGGGGAGATTTCCTTGGTTGTTATTTCACTTCTGGAAAGTTAGGCCATCGGAGTAAGGACTACCCGCAATCAGGCCGCGGACTACGGTAAGGTACCTAATAGGGGCAGCGGGAGTAGTTACCATCTATAGCACCGGTGGTACTAGCCCCACAGCCACAAGGGCAGTTACAGTACGGACGTGTCTACAACGTCCATGATGTAGTCATACCACAGGCTCAGTAGAAATCACTAGCAGTTGAGGGTACATTTTCTATTTATGGGCATATGGGTAGGGTGTTGTTTAATACGGGAGCCTCCCACTCATTCATAGCTACCACATTTGCACGCACGTCTGGCCTACTAGAGACAATCGGTAGTACTGTTATTTGTGTTAACTCACTTTTAGGAAATGGAGCCCTTATACACTTTATTTGTAAGGGAGTAGATATAAATATTGGGAGATTATATTTTGCGACCGACTTGCTTATTTTGGATATGGTGGGGTATGATGTCATTTTGGGTTTGGATTGTTGGCAGGGTATCGGGCAATGGTGGATTTCTTCGGTAGGACCATTGCGTTCTCTATCCCCAGATAGGAGATGTTCCTCGTGGTGATGCCTCTTACCGAGGGAGGGTCAACCATGCATCTTTATTATATTGAGGAAGAGTCCTCACATGAGGTGGTTATTTCCTTAAATTTTATTCTGGTAGTGATGGAGTTGGCATATGTTTTCTAGGACATACCCGAGTTGCCACCTAGTCGGGAGATAGAGTTTGTTATTGACTTAGAGTCTCGGACTAGGCCGATTGCATGAGCATCATATCGAATGGCCCTGCTAGCGATGCGAGATTTGAGGGATTAGATTCAATAACTCTTTAGATAGGGCTTTATCAGGCGGAGTACATCACCATAGGGTGCACCAGTATTGTTTGTGAAAAAAAGAGACGGGTCGCTTCGTCTGTGTGTAGATTACGGGGAGAAAAACAAGGTCACGATACGGAATATGTGTCCATTGACTCGAATCGATGACCTGTTAGACCCGTTGAGAGGAGAAGCCTTCTTTTCGAAGATAGACCTGAGATTGGGGTATTATCATTTGTGCATCAGGGAGGAGGATGTTCCTAAGATCGCATGCCTGACGCGGTATGGATTGTATGAGTTCAGGTTAACGCCATTTGAATTGACGAATGTGTTAACAGTGTTCATGGACCTCATGAACAGGGTGTTTAGGGATATTATGGACCAGTTCATGATCGTGTTCATAGATAACTGATTAGGCATAAATTCTTTCGAATTTATCCCCTTAATTTAGAGATTTTTATCACCTCGGATAATGTAATTCATCTTGATTTATCTCATTTATATGCTACTGACCTTTAAACGTAGTATCTCGAGTTTTGTGCTTTTTTCATGATATTTAGAGGTGCTTATTTCTAAGTGAAGAAAGGAAATGGGCAAAGCAAAAGACTGAATCAAGGGAGAAAAGTCAAAAGGGCAAAGCGTAATTTTCATCAGGAATTTGGACGAGAACCCATAATGAAAGTTAAAGATCTCGAGTCTACGAATGCGTAGGAAGAAACGGCGTCCAAATCCGAGTTCCGGAGCAGAAGTTACGAGGTTCTAAAGATGAGAGATAATGAAGAGATGATAAAGAGAAATTGAAGAGAAAATGAAAAATGAAGGCGGATCGATCCTATTTCTTAAAGAAAAGGACCGATCCGAACCCTTACAACTCACTGGCCAAATTCCCCTAGCGGACCGATCCTATTTCCCATAAAAAGGGACCGATACAGATTTGAATACAGACCGATCCACTACTAAGCTCCCGGACCGGTCCGCCGAAGATAGATCCTAATTTTTGTTCTGATTTTAAAGTTTGATTCAGCTACAACTCCGGATTTTTCGTGATGTATTTAACTTTTAGTTATTGTTAGACAAAGGAGTTGGAATTTTTACTTTTTACTTTTTTAGTTTTTAGAGAGAGAAAACTCTCTGACGTGTGTTGCAAACCCTAGTTTTGAAGATTGATTAGAGGATTCATATTTGAGTTCAGATTCAGTGAATGTAAGTAATTTCGTTTCATTTAATTTATTCTCTCTTCTACTTAGTTAATTTGTTCTCAATTCTTAGTGGCTATCTCAAATTACCAATTTGTTCATCTCTTTTATGGTAATCATGAATCTTGTTAGTTTTAGAATTAATGTTTTTCTTCACCTAGTCATGTCTAGCTAAATTCTTTAGGGTTGGGGTGCATGAACCCCACCCGATGTGATTTGTCATAATGGAACTAGATTTTTGAATCGAATTTTAAAGGAATCATGTCGTGTAATTATCACAACCATCGTAGGACTTTTGATCTCATTTTCCCTAGGTAACTGGAATGCTTAAGAGTGCGACGCACGTGTAGTTAATGCGACACTGCTTTGTTCTTACCTTTGATTTCGTATGATGCGGGCTACGATCCTTCATATACGGAATGCTTAGGATTAATAAATACCGGGTTCCTTGTAAATTCTAATTCCTAAATCTAGTATCCTATAGGGTGAATTACTAGGGTGAGGGGGATTGTAACCCAACCTCTCATTCTCATTTGCAGTTAAGTTAGTTAATCACTGTCCATCCCTTTTAGGTTAATTAGCTCTTTTGCATTTCATTTATGCATAGCTTAGTCAGTCCTTAATTTAAATACGCATTTAGTTGTAGCAAATCTCCCATTCAAATCTTTTTTTCGTTTCTTTTGGGGTCAAGTTAGGGTTCTCCGTCTTTCTATACGTCGTTACGATTCTCTCGTCCTATTTCCCTGAGGATTCGACCCCGACTTACCGGGATTATTACTTGAGGGACATGATTGAACTTGAGCCTAGATAGCATGCACACTAGAACACATTTGTGATCGCGTCAAGTTTTTGGCTCCGTTGTCGAGGATCTAGGTAGACTGTAAGTTAGATCAAGTCAATCTAAAACTTTGACCAAATACTCATAAAAATAAAAATAAAATCGGAAAAATAAATAAAATCAAAAAGAGACACAACATTTCTCATAAGCCTGTTAATGTAAAATCCACACCAAACTCCTCAAAGCACTCCTACGCGCATGCACGAAAACCTGATTGTCGAGTACAACCGAGATAGCCCACATACGCCTAACCATCCTTAATTTTTGGGTTCCAACTCCTACACCGTCAAACTCAATAGCAAGCTACCCATCTGGTTAAACTTCAGGTTACACTCCTAGTGCACCGAGTGAGGATACCGAGTCATTAAGTGAGAGAGCCATGTCACAGCACGATAGCATAGGCGCGAGTGAGGGAGATGCACCTTATCGAGAATTCATGTACCCTGAGCGGTCAGTCACTTCAGGATGCATTTTTCTCCCATATAATGTAGGGAAATTCCGTTTCCAGAATGGAATGATCCAAATCCTTCCCACATATCATGGAATGGAATTAGAAAAGCCCTATATCCACATTTGGGCATTTGAAGAAGCGTGCGGGACATTCAGCGATCAAGTATGCACGAAAGATGTGATCCGCCTTAAGCTTCTCCCATTCTCTCTCAAAGATAAAGCTAAGACCTGGTTATGGTCTTTACCTCCTAATTCGATTACTTCGTGGAACGAGTTACAATCTATGTTTCTCAAGAAGTTCTTCCCTCCACATTGGATGAACTCCATTAAGGCTTAAATTCAAACCTTCCGACAATTAGAAAATGAGCTGTTTGATCGATGTTTTGAACGTTTCAATGAGTTAATTACTTCATGCCTTCATCATGGACTTGATAAACAGCAAATCATTTCATTCTTCCATAATGGGCTGAATATCAACTCCAAACAACTTGTTGAGACAATATGTGATGGACCTTTCGTCGAATTAAATGCTAATGATGTTGAACTCTACTTGAGGTATGTTGTCGACACCACTCAAGCATGGGATACATTTGACCCGAGCACTCAAAGTTGAACTCGCCAAGCGGCCACCACCCCATCGACGTTCGATCTGTTCAACGTCGAAAAAGATACCATGACGAACCATTGACTAGATCAAATTGAGAAAGATATGATAAAGTTATTAACTAGGTGCGTAAGAGAACCAATTGTCCCAATCCACATCCCTGCTGAGAAATTATGTGCTATTTGTGAAGTGGGACATTCAAAAGAAGAATATTCGACGATTCCCACTTACAAAATTATGCTTAATGAGCAGGTGAGTGGTGTAGGAGGATTGAAGGGTAATTTCGGTGCCCGTCACGAAAATTCTTATAACCCTTCATGGAAAAACCACCCGGGTTTTAGCTATGGACAATCGCAGTCTGCATTGAATCCTAATTCACATGTTGCCCCTTCTCCACCTCCACACTTTCAACAAGCACCACCTATGCAAGGACATGGGCCAACATCTCCTCCTTCACCTCCATATATCACTCCACCATGGAGAACTCTTGAGAACACGATACACCAATTTATAAACTCCCAAAGTGAAACCAATGCTAAATATGTGCCCATTTTCACCAACATATATGCGACCATTTCGAAGTTGTAATCATCCTTAAGTATCCAAGAGAATGGTAAGTTTCCTTCTCAGGGCCAAAGACCTCCTCAAGGTCAAACTAGTGTTAGCTCTACTTTCATAGAATATCAAGATCAATGTCAAGTCATAACCACTCTACATAGTGGGAGGGTTATTTATTTATCACCTCCCCCACACGATGCACGAAAGAGGCCGAAGATTTCCTCTTAAAAGAGAGTTATAGTGAAGACACTAGTGAGACTGAGGTAGTTGTGAAACCACCCTTCGTAATGCCATTTCCTCAACGGTTGATTCCTCCAAAAAAATAAACCCCCCGCGATGAAGTGTTAGAAGTGCTAAAGCAAGTAAAGTTAAACTTAGCTTTCGTTGATGCCATCAAGAAAATTCCAGCTTATGAAAAAGTCATTAAAGACTTATTGACAATAAAAAGGAGGATGAAGGTAAAGAAAAATGTCTTTCTAGCACAGAATGCGAGCTTTGTCTTGCTTAACAATCTCCCACCAAAATTTAAAGATCCCAGTGCACCCACCATTTCGTGCATCATTGGAGAGAATAGAATTAAAAACGCCTTACTCGAATTAGGGTCGAGTGTAAATATCCTCCACTATTCCATCTATAGGCAACTTGATCTGGTTGACCTCAAACCCACAAAGATCACTCGCTAATTAGAGGATTGAACCGTGAAGATACCTAGGGGTATTGTCGAGGACGTGATAGTCAAAGTTGACACCTTTTACTTTCCCGTAGATTTTGTTATATGGGACACAGATCCCTCTTTCACCTAAAGTAATCATGATCCCATCATTATTTGTCACCCATTCTTTGATACGGCTAATGCAATGATTAATACTCGAAATGGGCAGATGCAACTCACTTTCAGGAACATGACTTTAGAGACTATATCTTCAACATAGCCCAACATGTGGGGGAAGAAGATGATCTTCACGCGGTAAGCCTTGTAGATAAGATCGTAGAAGAGTACATAGAGGAAAACTTTTGTGGAGATGCGTTAAAAGTGTGCCTAGTGTCGAGTAACAAGAGTGAGGGAGCATACACCGACTTTGAAAAGGAGGTAGAGGAGCTGAGGGAAATTCTGGATGAGAGAGCGTCGAACGAGGATGTGAGAGATGTGAGTTGGGTTTCTAGATTCGAGGAGCTGCCACCGAAGCAATCACGCATGGTTCCCTCCAGTGATAAATTCCCGACCCTCAAATTGAAGAAACTACCCTCCAATGTTAAATATGCTTACCCAGGAGAGAATGAGACATTTCCTGTTGTTGTATCCTCTAGACTAGACGAAGAGCAAGAGCGTAAATTATTAAAAATTTTGAGGAAGCACAAAAGTTATTTTGGTTGGTGAATTGCTGATATTAAGGGGATAAGTCCTTTTATTTGTACCCACAAAATCCACCTCGAGGAGGATGTGAAGCCCTCGAGAGAAATGCAAAGAAGGCTGAACCCTACTATGAAAGAGTTAGTGAGGGATGAAATCATTAAATTATTAGATGCCGGGATTATCTACCCAATCTCATATAGCAAGTGGTTGATCCCCATTCAAGTTGTCCCGAAGAAGTCGGGCATGACAGTGATTAAAAATGCTAAGGGTGAGCTGGTTCCCCAATGTACCACCACCGGTTAGCGCGTTTGCATTGATTATCGAAAACTCAATGCGGGAACTAGGAAATATCATTTCCCCTTGACATTTTTTGATCAGATACTAGAGAGAGTAGCAGGCCACCCTTATTATTGCTTCCTAGATGGTTATTCCGTATATAACCAAATTGAGGTAGATGTACTTGACTAGGAAAAGACAACTTTCACTTGTCCCTTTAGTATGTTTGCCTACAAACATATGCCATTTGGCTTGTGTAATGCACCCGCGACCTTTCAAAGGTGAATGTTAAGTCTGTTCGGCGACATGATTAAGAGAGGACTAGAAGCGTTAATGGACGATTTTAGTATTTTTGGAACCTCTTTCGATCTTTTTTATCAAATCTTGAAAAGTTCTTGCCCGATTTGTGGAGAAGAACTTAGTGTTGAATTGGGAAAAATGCCATTTTATGGTAACTAAGGGAATTGTTCTTGGCCACATTGTCTCATCCAAAGGGATAGAAGTTGATAGAGCTCAGATAGATGTCATAGCTGACCTACCCCCACTAAAATTGCTAAACGACGTGCGCTCTTTCATGGGCCACATAGGGTTTTATAGAAGGTTCATCAAGGACTTCAGCTCCATCGCTAGACCCTTAAGCAACCTTCTTATGAAAGACACCCCATTTGAGTGGAACGAATCATGCCAAAGTGCTTTTGAAAAATTAAAAAGCATGCTTATTTTCGCTCCCATAATGCAAGCCCCGGATTCATCCTTACAATTCGAGCTCAATTGTGATGCAAGCAATTTTGCGATAGTGGTTGTTTTGGGCCAAAGGAAAGACAAAAACGTTAATGTCATCTATTACGCTAGCTAAACTCTTACCGAACCACAACTCAATTACTCCATCACGGAGAAGGAATTGTTAGCGGTAGTATTTGATCTAGACAAATTTCGATCCTATCTCATTGGTTCCCCCATCACTTGTTTCACCGACCACGCAGCTTTAAAATATCTCCTCACAAAGAAAGACGCAAAGTCGCACCTCATAAGGTGGATCCTATTCCCACAAGAGTTTAATTTTTCCATTAGAGACAAGAAAGGTGTAGAAAACGTCGTCACCGATCATTTATCCCGACTTTCATCCGACGTACCTAGTAATTATATACCCATAGGCGAGTGTTTCTCAGATGAATAACTCTTCGCCACCTCTTCTTTGCCCTGGTTTGCGGATATAGTCAACTATCTTATCACGGGATCCGTCCCTCTCGAGTGGACACCGTAAGATAAGAAGAGGTTCATTACTTAGTCGCGCATATTTTTCTATGATGATCCATTCCTTTTTAAATATTGCACATACCAAATCATCCGACGGTGCGTACTGGATGACGAAATACCCATGGTCATCCAATTTTGTATTCGGAGGCATGAGGAGGCCATTTTTTTGACGAAAAACACAGCCGCTAAAATTCTCCAAAGTAGTTTCTACTGGCCCACTATGTTCCGGGATGTAAGAAATTATTGCAAATTTTGTGACAGGTGTCAACGGATGGGAGCGATTACCCGACGAGACATCATGACATTATCCCCAATACTCATTATTGAGATCTTTAACTGCTGGGGTGTTGACTTCATGGGACCTTTTCCCCCCATCTTTTGGATACCTATACATCCTGGCTGTGGTAGACTACGTTTCTAAATGGGTGGAAGCTATAGCTACCAAGACAAATGACAATAAAGTGGTGATATGTTTCCTGTAGGAAACACTTTCTTGCTTCGATGCTTTGAAAGTGATAATTAGTGATAATGGCACGCATTTTTGTAATTAGCCATTCGAGAAGATTATGAAGAAGTATGGCGTTGTTCACAAGGTTGGAACGACCTATCACCCACAAACGAATGGGCAGGCCGAGTTGGCGAATCGAGAAATCAAAAACATCCTAAATAAGATCGCCGATCCCAACCAGAAAGATTGGTCCCTTTAATTGAATTATTCACTATGGGCCTACCGCACCGCATACAAAAACTCGCTCGAAATGTCCCCATTCCGCTTTGTTTATGGCAAACCTTGCCATTTTCCCGTCGAGCTAGAACACAAAGCGTATTGGGCCATTAAGAGGGTAAATTATGACATGGATAAAGTCGGTGAAGCTCGCAAGATTCAATTAAATGAGTTAGAGGAGATACGCAATGATGTATATGAAAACGCTAAGATATCCAAACAAAGGATGATACTAGCACACGACAAGATCATTCGACACAAGGAGTTTCTTCCCGAAAAAAAAGTGCTCCTCTATAACTCTCGGCTTCATTTATTTCTGGGTAAGTTGCGGTCTCACTGGACTGGCCCATTCGTTCTGAAGAGCGTATTCCCCCACGGAGCTGTGGAATTGGAAGATCTAAAAGGGGGAAATACGTTCAAAGTCAATGGTCAATGCTTAAAGCCATAGTTAGAGGCATGCGTAGAAGATGTCAACTCCATTTGGTTGTCGGACCCCGTTTACGGGGTAGAGTGAGCTGAAATTGAGAGGTCGTCGCACCCCCAACGTGTACAGGGTGAAATATTGTGTATAATAGTTATGATTCAATTAGTGTCATTAGAGTTTGTAGGTTTGAGTTTTGAGAAGTTAAGGGTAAGCACTAAGCACAAATTCCGAAAGAGCATCCGTAGTAGAATTGGAGTTTGTGGAAGGTTGTAGGGTATTCATGAAGAAAAATGAGTGAGGGAACCTTCTAGTTGAGAGATAAGAGCATTTCTGCATTTCAGGAGGATTTCTGGAAATTATGGGAACACGAACCGATCTGCCCCTAGGCACGCGGACCGATCCGCAGGGGAGAAATTTAAAAATAAAAATAGGGATACGGACCGATCTTCCCCTTGCAAGCTGACTGGTCCGGTTGTTGTAACTTTACAACTCTCCAATTCATTCATCTCCCTCCATTTCATCTCTTACATATTCCCATTCCGTTTTCCCTCCCAAAAACACACCCCTTTCCCTCCCAAACCATTCCCTCCAAAACCCAACCCCTCCCCTTCTCCCACCTATAAATACACACCTCTCCCACCCCTTTTCCACCACAACTTTCCATTACCCACACTCTCTTCCTCTCTATTTTAGCCTCTGTTTCCAATACCATCCCCTTTCATGGAGAACCAACCACCCCCATAAAAATATGGTCATTACTGAAAATAGGCCACCCCCGTTTCGTTCCTACGAGGAGCAACGTTGGTGTCGACGCTTCTTCAGTCACACCCGGGCAGGTTCTTTAGGATGAGCTTCCCACAAGTGTCACCAACCTCTTCGTCGCAAAGGGGTGGTGTCGGTTCTTCCATGAACCATTCGATGCCGTCTGGGAAAACGAAGTGCATTCCTCCTACGGGTCCCTTGTGCACATCGATAATTTTTAAGCCGAGGCGTACATTGACCAAACCCCCGTACCGTTCTCTCTCGACATCCTCATGCGCAAGTTGATGGAGAAGGATGTCCTTCACCCATCCCCATATCAATACCCCAACAACAGCCCGCCCCTAGACAAAGATGTATGCATTTCCCGTATTTCTCTTGAACAATAGTAGCTCCGTGCACCTTTTCCCGTTGGCCAAATGGACGACAAAGCGTGCATCACCTTCCAAATCGTTTGCGCCAACATCCTCCAAGTTTCAAACGATTCCGTCAAGCGACCTCGACAAACCACCCTTATCTACCACCTCTATGACCCAAACTCCACCATCCACTTGGCCCGCACAATGTACAGAGACATCTTCCACGCAGCCACAGATGAAAAAGGCGCTGCCCCACTCCCTTATGTCAGGCTAATCTTATCCCTTCTCATCGACGATGGCATTCATCCACCCACCGGGTTTCCTTGCTTGCCAAATCCTTTTGGACTGGTTACCCGCACCGAAAGCGTGACACAAAGGGTAATTACTAAGCTAGGTAGGCAGTCGATGATAGTGACGAAAGCGATGAGGAAGAGTCCACCAATGAGTCCTCGTAGGATGAGGTGGCAGCTGATGATGTGAGCATGGCCGAGGGCAAGGATACCGAGTATGTATAGGAAGAGGATTTCGATTTTGAGCTTCCGGGTAGCAACATTGATGCGCGCATCTCTACACTTGAAACACAATTTTTGGGGGACATGGCTCACTACGACGCTCATAGGGAGGAGGATCAATGCACATATCGACGCGATACGAGCATGATGCACCGTCTTCAAGCTCAAATGTTCAAAATGTCTTTCAATGCCCCTCCCCCGTCTTACTTTTATGATCCCTATGACCCCAACGCCCCCTGACCCTCCATCCCGCCCTTGTTTTATTTTCCTTGCTTTGCGGATGTTTTGGACCTCTTTTCTTTCCATTTGCCTCAGTTATGTAACTTTTATCATATTTTAATGGAAATTGGAATGCTTATCTCGTGTGTCGTGTGCTTATTTTTAAATTTTTGCATTTGTGTACTTTGTTCATTGATTATGATACTCTCCTTAATTTAGTTTTTAGTCCTTTTTTCCTCGGGACGATGCAAAAGCCTAAGTTAGGAGGGTATGCATGCGTGTTTACATTTCACAAAGTCCAAATGCACAAAAAAGAAGCCAAAAATATTTTTCTTCAAAACAAATAAATATTAGAATTTAAATTTTTTGAAAATATCACCAAAAATTTATTTAAAGTCTCAAATTAGCAATAATCTAAATACACAAATCCAAAATAGACTAAAGATGGAAATTGATCGTGAATTGATGACTTAACAAATAAGTGTGGAGATTACTAACCTGGTGAGATGTCGAGTCTATCCACTTTTCTGAGTTTTTAAAAATCAATCCGAGTTAATGGTTAACTCAAAGTTCATTTTAGCGTTTAAATAAGTCGTCGGGGATCTCAATTCTTTAACTTTGATCGGTTATGGGAAATGGAGTGTTGTCTTGAAAAATGCGCTGAAAATATCTCTAAACTTAAATTAATCTCGAAACGCATATGGTAAAGCATTTAGCAATTTGGACAATGAAGTAGGCCCTCATTTGTCACTAAAAAATATTGGTCAGAAAAAGTCGTGTAAAATTAACCTTTTTGCAACCCAATTTGAGCCGAATAAGTTTTTCCCTTTCGTTTGACAACCCGAAAAACCCTAATTGGCCCGAAATTGTGAAAAGAGAAAATTCAGAAATAAAGTCTGGAAAGTGCATAAAAAGGGGCAAGAAAAGAAAAATAGAAAATGCTCAATAAAAATAGCAAGGAAAAAAAAAGAAAACGAAGAGAAAATGGGAAATAGCCCGAAAAAAAGCACAAATGGACATCATAAATGAATTCTCCAATTCCGAAGTCCTCACCATTTCCATTTTCCTAATACACCTTATAACCCGAAGAAGTCCTAACCGAGTCCGAATTGGGAAATTGGTTATCGCGTAGAGTGTTAAGGCACAAAGGATGATTAAAAAGATTAAATATGTTAATTAGAGATAATGTTTCATGTTTCCCTATAATCGTATTCCGATGATGAGATCATTCCACCCCAAATAGTCCGTCTTTCATGATGGTGTGCGTGAACTTGTGTTCTATTACATTTACTCTTATAAATCGCGCACACCGAGAGAGAATAGCCACATTCTGAGTGATTCGTTTGCGAGAGTATCCAGTGAGCATTTGAATCAAAACGAATTTTTGAAAAGTAACGGAATGACAAATTAGTGGATATTTGCAGTTTGATTTTTTGCTTCGCACAAACGCACAGCAAATTGAGACTTATGAATACAAATATAGGGTGATTATTTTCCAGGAAATTTAAATTGAATAATTTTTAAGCATTTTGAATTTCTTTGAGTCTAGGAAAATGAATTTTGTGGGTATATTCACTGCAAATTCTCACGAGACACAACTCGTCCTACTGGGCCTAGGGGTTTAAAGGCTTATTGCATATGATAAATGCAATCGCTTGCCCGCAAAAGTGGTATTCTATCCTAATAAAACGAATCTCGTGAGTTGAGCCTTAGTTAGATTCTTTTACATTTCTCGGGACGCGCAAAGTTCAAAGTTAGGGGGGTTTGATTAAGCGTAAATTTTTCTGAATTTATCCCCTTAATTTAGAGACTTTTATCGCCTCAGATAATGTAATTCATTTTGATTTATCTCATTTATATGCTACTGACCTTTCTACATAGTATCTCGAATTTTGTGCCTTTTTCATGATATTTACAGGTATTTATTGCTAAATGAAGAAAGGAAAAAGAAAAAGCAAAGGACTGAATCACGGGAGAAAAGTAAAAAGGGAAAAGAGTAATTTCCATCAGGAATTTGGAAGAGAACCCAACTGAAAGTTGAAGATCTTAAGTCTACGAGTGCGTAGGAAGAAACGGTGTCCAAATCTGAGTTCCGAAGCAGAATTTATGAGGTTCTAAAGAAGAGATATAATAGGAGAGAAACTTAAGAGAAAATGAAAAATGAATGCGAACCGATCCTATTTACCAAAGAAAAGGACCGATTCGGGCCCTTACAACTCACTAGCCAAATTCCCCTAGCGGATCGATCCAATTTTCCAGAAAAATGGAGCGGTCCGAAGTCCTATCACCCACTGGAAAATTTTGTAGATCACCCTAGTAAAAGGGACCGATTCGGATTTGAATACGGACCGATCCACTACTGAGCGCCCGGACTAGTCCGCCGAAGATAGATCCTGATTTTTATTCCGATTTTTTGAGTTTGATTCAGCTACAACTTCGTATTTTTCGTGATGTATTTAACTTTTAGTTATTGTTAGACAAGAGAGTTGGAATTTTTACTTTTTTATTTTTTAGTTTTTAGAGAAAGAAAGCTCTCTCACCTGTGCTGCAAACCCTAGTTTTGAAGATTGATTAAAGGATTCAGATTTGAGTTCGGATTCAGATTTGAGTTCAGATTCAATGAATGCAACTAATTTTGTTTCATTTAATTTATTCTCTCTTTTACTTAGTTAATTAGTTCTCAATTTTGATTCAGCTACAACTTCGTATTTTTCGTGATGTATTTAACTTCTAGTTATTGTTAGACAAGAGAGTTGGAATTTTTACTTTTTTATTTTTTAGTTTTTAGAGAGAGAAAACTCTCTCACCTGTGCTGCAAACCCTAGTTTTGAAGATTGATTAAAGGATTCAGATTTGAGTTCAGATTCAGTGAATGCAAGTAATTTCGTTTCATTTAATTTATTCTCTCTCTTTACTTAGTTAATTAGTTATCAATTTTTAGTGGCTATCTCAAATTACCAATTTGCTCATCTCTTTTATGGAAATCATGAATCTTTTTAATTTTAGAATTAATTTTTTTCTTCACCTAGTTATGTCTGGATAAATTCATTAGGGTTGGGGTGCATGAACCCCACTCGATATGATTCATCATAATGGAAATAGATTTTTCAATTGAATTTTAAAGGAATCGTGTCGCGTAATTATCGCAACCGTCGTAGGATTTTTGATCTCGTTTTCCCTAGGTAACTGGGATGCTTAAGAGTGCGACGCACGTGTAGTTAATGCGACACTTATTTTTTCTTACCTTTGATTTCGTATGATGCGGGCTACGATCCTTCATATACGGAATGCTTAGGATTAATAAAGACCTGGTTCCTTGTGAATTCTAATTCTGAAATCCAGTATCCTACAGGGTGAATTACTAGGGTGAGGGAAATTGTAATCTAACCTCTCGTTCTCATTTGTAGTTAAGTTAGTTAATCACTTGCTATTCCACTTAGGTTAATTAGCTCTTTTTCATTTCATTTATGCATAGCTTAGTCATTCCTTAATTTAAATACGCATTTAATTGTAGTAAATCTCCGATTCAAATCATCTTTTAGTTTCTTTTAGGGTCAAGTTAGGGTTCTCCGTCTTTCCATACGTCGTTACGATTCTCTCGTCCTATTTCCCTGAGGATTCGATCCCGACTTACGAGTATTATTACTTGAGTGACAGGCTTGCACTTGAGCCTAGATAGCACGGACACTAGAACACATTTGTAGTCACGTCAATAACTTATTTGTCTATTCTCATACTGAGGGTGAGCACACAAAGCATCTCCATATGGTTATGCAAACACTACATGATCATCAACTTTATGCCAAGTTCGAGAAGTGAAGATTCTGGCAACTGAGGTGTAGTTTTTGGGGCACATTATATCAAACATAGGGTTTTCCATGGATCTGAGTAAGGTATCAGTTATGAAGAAGTGGGGATATCCCATGACACCGACAGATGTCCGAAGCTTTTTCGGGTTAGTCGGGTATGATCGCCGCTTGATAATGGGGATTTTGAAGAGTGCATGTCCACTAATAAATCTAACTCGGAAGGGGGTACCATTTTTTTGGGATGAACACTATCAGCTTGCTTTTAATGCGCTAAAGGACAAGTTGACTACAGCACCCATAAGCTTACACTGTCTAGGGGAGAAGTAGAGTACAGTGTTTTCACCGATGCGTCCTTATAAGGACTTGGGGGTGTGCTTCAGTAGGATGATCGGGCTATAGCTTATTCCTCTCGCAATCTTAAGCCCCACGAGAGGAATTACCCCACACATAACCTAGATTTAGCTGCGATTGTGTTTGCCTTGAGGATTTGGAGGCACTATCTTTTGGGTGAGTGGTTCAATTTATCACGGACCATAAGTCGCTATAGTATTTGTTCATGCAGAAGGATCTTAATATGCGATGGAGGAGATGGTTAGAGTTTGTAAAGGATTACTAGTTTGATATTCAATATCAGTCTGTGAAGGCTAACGTGGTGGCCAATGCATTGAGGCAAGGACCTACGAGTGAGAAAACAAAGGTTTGGAAGGTGAAGTGGAATGAGCTTCGACATGATGATGAGGTCTGCAAAGCATGTATGGAAATATTGGCTATCAATCCCGAGATTATTATATAGGTGATAAAAGAACAGGCCGAGGATCAGTTATATTAGGATAGGGTGCGTCAGCTGTTCGGATGAAGCAAAGTCTTACTCGATCAGTTCTTAAGGAGGAGTATGCTTCAATGAGAGACTCATTATTTCGGAGGATGAGGATTTTAGACGCGCAATGATAATCGAGTCTCATGGTTCGAGGTTTATGGTACATCTCGGTGGGGATAAGATGTACGAGGATATGCGTAGACATTACTGGTGGTCGGGGATGAAATAGGACATAGTAGAGCTTGTCACAAAGTGCACTACATGACAGTTAGTGAAGGTAGACCATTAGAGACCAATAAGTATGTTTCATCCATTAGAGGTTTTGATATAAAACTAGGAGAGCATATTGATGGATTACATCACTGGGTTGCTAACATCACAGAGGGTTACGATTCCATATGGGTTATCATGGATCATCTAACCAAGGTGTACCACTTCCTTCCAGTTCGTAAAGATTTCGAGAAAAGGCAATACGCTCAACTATTTTTTATCGATATAGTGCGGTTAAATAGGATATCGATTAATATCGTGTTCGACAGGGGCAAGATTTTTGTGTCCCTCTTTTGGAAGAGCTTTCAGGAGGTGATGGGCACTAATTTACAGTTAAGTGCAACATATCATCCGCGAACAGATAGACAGACTGAGCGGGTTAATCAAATGTTAGAGTACATGCTCATGATGTGTATACTCGATTTTGGGGGAGGTTGGGAGCAGTAGTTTCTACTGGTGGAGTTTTCTTATAACACCTCCTACTAGCTCACCATCAGTATGGCACCGTTTGTGGCACTTTATGAACGGTCTTGTCATTCGCTCACTTGTTGGTTAGAGGTGGGGGAAAACAAGCTGTTGGGAGTGAAAATGATTCAAGACACCACTGCCAAGATTGATCTCATTCGAGGATGTATACAGAGAGCTCAGAATAGGCAGAAGAGTTAAGTTGATGCCAATAGGAGACACATAAAGCTGGAGGTAAGGGACCGGGTCTTGGTATGCGTGTCTCCCATGAAGGGAGTCCTAAGGTTCGAGAAGAAGGGAAGTTATCACTGGGGTATGTAGGGACTTTCCCCGTCATTGAGAGAGTAGGGTCAGTTACTTATAGGATGGGGTTGCCGAAACATCTACAGAGGATTCACGACGTATTCCATGTGTCGTCGTTGAAGAGATATTAGAGGAGTGAGAGGGATTCTTAGCACATCCCACTAGAGGAGAGTGAATTGCAGCTAGACATCTCATACGAGGAGAGATTGGTTTCAATTCTTGATCGTAGTGGGCGTAAGCTACGATTAAAGGTGGTACCCCTGGTTCGCGGTCAGTAGGGACACCATAATGTAGATGAGTCTACGTGGGAGAAGAAGGATGATATGCGAGTGCAGTATCCAGAGCTTTTTACAGCAAGTACATTCGAATTTTGAGGATGAAATTCCTTTGAAAGGGGATAAGTATGTAACACCCTGTATTTTTGAATAATTAATTTTATCATTTTAGTTACATGTGTGCTCATAATAATATTGCATATTTAATAAATATTAATTCGTGAGAATAAAATTAATATTTGTGGGGATATAAAATTTACTAAGTGTGATTAATTAAATTAAATTTGGTTAATTGTTAGTACGTCGTAGTGAATAGAAATGATAGGGATTGACGGTATCTCAATCGGGTTATACGAGTAGGCTATTCTTGGGTTCAGATAGAATATTTATATTTAGTGACTCGGATGGTGATTTCGAATGCACGGTTGATCCAAGAGTGGTCAAAATATTTAAAATCAAGTACCCGGGGGTAAAGATTGATTACCAAAAGCTTTTTAGACTAGTCGGGACCCACTCGGAGGCATATGGATCATTTTACATAAAGGGGTTAACCTAATTTCAGAGGTTTAATAAGAAATTGGGTTTAAAAGGCAACCATTTTACACATGAAAGCCTATAGATAATGTTATTCTGAGAATAAAAGGAGGTAAAACACTTAGGATATCCAAAGGGCTTGATTTGGAGAAGGAAATTGACGAGGACTCTTCCCATCGTCAACCAGACAAAAAAGAATTCAGAATCCAACAAATTTAATTCAAGTGTATATCTTGCTTTCTTGATTTATGTGTAGTATTAATTCATATTAAAATTGATAGTAATTAACTGAATTTTGGATTGGGTATTACTACACGAAAATGGGTTTGGGGAGACAAACCATAATGAATGAATTGATGAACAATATCCTAAATTGTTAGAGGATGCATGACTTAGGTGATCGGATTATTGTGGAGAAAAATTTAGATTTAGATGATTAATGTATGATGTTTCACTAAGAAAATTTTGGAAAATTGATATATATATATTAGTGATTATTTGATTAAATTTGGAATTGAATTATGTTAAATTGATGAATCTAAGGACGTAAAATGGTCAGGTTCATGTTTAGGATCATTAAGATGTGTAGTAAATAAATTGAGTTTGGTTAGATTATGATTTGGAGACATGTTGTTAGAAACCAATCACTTTGGTGCCAATCTGGCCTCCTGCTCAGAATCGAATTGATTCGACTTTTATAGGCGAACAGTTCGGAGAGCGAATCGATTCATCCCGAAACGATTCGGACTTGCTGTAAGGGAAAGCTTGGTCTTTTATTGTGAATGAAGGGTAAATTTGGAAATCGACAAATTGAGTGATGTCAAGTGAATAATTTTATTACTCCTGGAGATGTGATCAGTAACGGTAATTGGGGTAGATGGGAATTAGCCCGATTTACATGTACATAGGATATTTAGGAGATAAAATGTTTGGAACGTAGAATAGGGAATGTGATAGAGTGACTTACGGTTATAAATTTAAGACTGGATGGGAATGTCCGGAAAAACTCAAAGATGAGAAAAATATGTTAAATTATTTAATTAAGAGGAGAATATAAGTAAATAAGAATTGGGATTAGACTCGAGTTATTAAACTAGTGCTTTAGGGAATAGACATAGATTAGTCAGTTAATGTGATTATATATATACGAATATGGGCAGTGTATTTATGTAAATTATGATATCTTTGCGTATGATATTATGTGGAACATACCCCTCCAGTGCTATCAATAGAGGTTACGTGATGTGGGTGATCTTCACTGGCAAATCACAACAAGCTAAGTATCGACCCCAGGTCGTAGCGCCATATTTATGTTTGTGTGACTTATATTCACAGTGAGATAATTGTGGGCATGGTTATAACTCACTGTCGAAGGAGTATGACTGCCTCCAATACGTTTGCGATTTTACCGAGTCAGTGTAAGAGTCCGACCTCCAGTAACCAGGATGATGTGAGCATCCCCTCAATAATGATAGCATTGTAGAGACACGCATCCAGCGAGCTATTACTCTAAGGGATAGAGTCTATACACGACATATGTGTGTCTGTTGTAGTATAATATTATGAATATATATGTGTGTGTAAACAAATATACGGGTTAAAATAGTAAGCGTATACTGTTTAAATAATTAATGACAGTTATTGAAAATAAAGTAATAAATTATGAATGTGATGGTGGAAATAAATAAGTGGTGTAAAGATATATCTTAAATTGTGATAATTTAATGAAATATTGATTAAGAAATTGTGAAATCTAATTAATGAACTAAAGGTAGATATTATCATTAGGCCAGGATAGTATAGTATTGATGTTAGTGGCAAGGCTAGTTAAGTGGGGTAACGTAACTAGGTGGGTCGAAACGCATACGTTAGGTGCGCACTTTAGATGAGGGGTGATGGGTGCGCTACCAGTTTATTAATATGAAACATGCTTAACATTTTCATTTACGCATCTTATATACTTGCAAATTATTTTCAAAGGTTTTGGGCTCTGACCCGTATCAAATCTATTTTCAAAATTTTTAAGTGTCCAGCCACGGGGACGCCAAAGATGACTATTTTTTTCTAAGGTAATCGTAGCTGCAGCTGAATTGGAGGCTTGTAGTATTTAGGGTAGTCGCTTCATTTATTGCTATCTAGATTAGGCTCTCTATTTCATTATTGATTGGGCGTGTTGTCCGTTTTATTCAAAATTATGTATTTTATATTAGTTTAGTATGTTGGATTGGATGTATTGGATTTTTACCCGATGGTTTACTCGGGGACTTTAGTTATATATCTTAGCTTCAGAATTTATATTGTGATTTCATTTATATTGGTTATTGTGTATGGAATTATTGTGGATTGGTAAGCATCGTTGTATGTTAATGGAAGATAAAAATTGACACTGCTTGTTAAATTAGTTAGGTGGCTAGTAATTAATCATGTTTTGACAGTGATGCTAAGAATGAGCCATATAAGACTACCATTTTATTTTGGTGGAGGGCTGATCACCCATTATTTTAATAGGCGGGGTGTTACAGATACCATTTTTTTTCCTTTTTGTTCAGGAATAGACAAAGAATAATGTGCACAATAAAATCAAATCGACCCCTAAGTGAAGCATGAGTAATTATAAGGTTAAATAAATATATCATGTAGTGGTGTGAAGCAAGTCATGCAAAGACAAGTAGTTTAGAAACACAAGCACAAATAATCTAAACTATGAATAAATGATATCAACTAAGATGCAATTATTTAAGTATAAGATACCAATATGATGATAACACATGCGAATATGAATAAAAAATTAAGCATACGGAACACATAAATTAGATGAAATTGTAAAGACTCAAAACACAAAACATACCATATATATAACCACACATATATAGATGCAACATAAGTATATATTGGTATAAATGACCACAAAAGACACAAACACACAAGCTTTACACACTCGCATAATATCAATGTGTCTAAACATGGTGGTACGAACCAAAGAGGCGTGAACTAGAAACAAGAGAAAATGACCCAATCACTCAAACATGTCCAAGAAGATTTATTTGACAATAATAATTTATCAACATTAGATTTATCCTCACATTAAAATAAAGAACTCAAAAGGACAAACAAACAAAATGCACACTTGCCAAGAAATTTTGATGATTCTCGAATCAATAGCACCAAAATACTTAAGCTTAACTAGGACTCATTGTGCAAACCTAATGTTCATCAACTAAACACCCTAAAAATATATAACATTTTTCTCTCTCATTTTCTTTTAAATATATCTAACTTTTTGAATCATCAATGCAAAAATTTGGCCTTGACAATTTTTCTTTTTTTATTCCCTCTCGATCTTTTAGGCTCTTGCCGACGATGGCCTTTTATGCAAATGAGATTTATCCTTTCATATCCTTTTTCTATGCGCACTCATATTTTCAAAAATATCAAATAAACTCAAGATAAATGATTTTTTACGTGCACAAATCCCCCGTAGCAAAAAAATTTATATATACGACAAGATTGTTGGGAGAAAACCTCACTTAGATCTTATGACATATGGAGTTTAAATTCAAAACAGCTCGTGCAAAGTGTGTACGGAGGCAAATTCAAAGTGAATCCATCATGCAAATCAACTTCAAAGTACTTCATTTAAATATGATTAAGAACAATCCAAGCATTAACAATCAAAATCAAAATTCCCTGTCACATGGATACATAGAATGAATGGGATTCAAACACACCAATATACCACACAATATTTGTAAATTTAAAATACACAAAAACTAAAATCTTTTTGAGTTTTTAAACATTTTTCAAAATGATACCAATTTTAAAAGACAAACTCAAAAGACAAACAAAATCTTTTTGTATTTTTCTCATAAAAGCCTATAAAAAAGGGGAAAATAAAATACAAAAGATAACATGTCATAACACTAGCAATAACATATAGCATAAGTCACAATACTAGTGTATGACAAACATGCAATCATAATCATTTATAAGATATATCATGGAATGAATCATGTGAAAGAAAATGAGAATCAACGAGCCTAACATTTAGCGCCTTCAAATCGGATCTCTTAACCCACATAGGTGTAACATGAAGAACTCCAACTTAGGGAAACTTGGTGACAGTAGCCTCAATCTTCCTAGGAGCTTATTTAAGATCATAACATAAATGCCTAAGGCTATCTTTCCTACCACAGTGTGTGCAAGTGAAGAAAAGAGGAATGTTACCTTTAGGTTAACTTTTACTAACGTTTCTATCTTTAGTTGTCTCTCTTAAAAAAATGGTCTTATCTGTATCAATGGAAGTATCTATATCATCAAAACCAATCGCACACTTGTCATTTTTTATTCGGACGGTGTCAAATCTCTTCTACCCAGACTCCAAATCAAATTTGATTACTTAATCTCTCAACTTCTCTTCTAACTCCACAATTATAGACTCAAGAAAACGCCTAAACTCTTCAAACTTAATAAACTCCATCAAACCATGAAAGTTATCTATCTCCCCTTAAACTACTAAGATTCCTCTCACGTGCCCTAAGATCCTCAATCAATTTAGAGTTATCATCTCCTATGGCACGTTCCTTCACCCTAGCTTCTAAATGCAAGTTGACATGTTTCAACTTTAACTACTCTTAATATAACTCTCTAAAGTACAATCGAGGCTCACTCACTTCATCATCTTCTGATTCTTCATCGCTCCCATCCTCACTATCGTGGAAACCTAAACACCAGACCTAACTGTCATGCACAAGATCATCTTTTATGGGAAATACTCTTTATTTAAGCCCACATGGCCATACATGAAGTGTAGTTGTGATCAATGGAGGAACTAACTTCCTCTTCCGACTCAGTATCACTATGGGTGGTATTGGATACCTTTGTGGAATAGTTATGAGGACAATGCCCAAAACCTTAGCATTTAAAACACTTGTCCCGATCATCCACCTTCTTAAGACCATTACTATTCTTCCTATCATGATCAACAAAGTTCTTAAGTGTCTTTAAAAACTCTTCTCCAAGATCTTCTCATATCTAAGCTTAAAAACTTCTTGAATTTCCTAGCAAACCTAGATATCTCTTCAGCATCAAGCTCACTGTCACTATTGGAATTCGATACTTCCTCTTTTCTGGATTTTAAAGCAATGCCCTTGTTTTAAATTTCTTTAGAGGACACATGTTCATCTTATAAGTTTAAAGATCACCCACAAGTTCTTGGAATATCATAGCATCGACACCACCTACGGAATCTCGGATAGTGACTTTGGCATTAAATATTTCGGGCAACGAGTTTAAGACTTTTTTCATAACTCTAGATTCAGGGATTGGCTCACCTAAGTTAAATCAGGAATTGACAATATCTGATAACTTAGCATATAACTCATTAAAAGACTCATTATCTAATATCTTAGTCCTCCCAAACTTAGTTATCAGATTTTATAACTTGGAAACCCTAGCGATATTTATTCCCTCATGTGTGAAACGTATAATATCCTAAGAATCCTTAGCGCTTTCGCAAGCAATAATACGTCTAAACTTTTATGTGGTGATAGGGAAAAAAATAACATTTATACCCCTATAATTAAAAGTCAGGGAATTCTTTTCAGTCGTTGTCTAGGAGGAATATGCTTTAAGAGAACCACCTTCGGTGGGAGGAGTCCACTTATACTCAGCCAAGTTCCAAACATTATCATTTATCAATTTCAAGAAAAATCACATTCGAGTTTTTCAATAGAGATAGTTTAACCCATAAAACAATAGAGGTCGGGCAATGGAACTACCTTCTCAGTTCAAATCCATCTAAATCCTTAACAAGCACTAAATAAGGATCTAACACAAAAAACTAGTGCAACCCGCTCTGATACCAATTTGAAGAAAACTAGTGTGCCTTGGGTTTGTATGAAAAATTGCCAATTTTTAATTTTCACAATTTTAATAAACTTGCACCGATTTGAAAACCACAGGTGTTGTGTGGAATAGTTTTTTCTAATTTTAGTCTTGTCCTAAGAATGCATTTAGGTGAGCATAATCAAGAATAAAATAAACAAACCACAACACGATGATATATGAGAAATACCCACAATGGGAAAATCCTTGGACGGACAAGCCACACAAGTCCACTACAATATAGTCTATTTACAAGAAAAACTTAGACTTACTCATAGATTCGACGCCTTGATGCACTTCATCGTTCCTTATAACCTTCTTCGTAGATATTATTGGATGCCTTCCAACAGCCGTACAATGTGGGCGCGTTCCCATGTCTCGATATTCCACTAATCTCACTTGTCTCATGACCAGTCGAGCTTCCACTCAATATATACACGATATCCATTGCTCAAAATGCTCACAGTTTGATGAGCAAACTACTATGGTACAACACATAAGAGATATAAAATAGACATTTATATGTAGGGTTCTTAGATCTCAAATTTGGGTGTAAACTAGGGTTTGGGAGGCATAACATTTAACTTGAGAAAACGTTTTCGCTAAAACCGTCTTTGAAAATTGATTCCAAACCTGAGTATTTATATAAAACACAAATTTTAAGGCAGAACATCTTTTGAGGCTACTCGTTCGAATGAAAACACTATCTCATTCGAACCAATAAAAAAATTGTTTGAACGAACATACTAATCTCGTTCGAACCAACTTCAAACGATATGTCTCTAATCAATAGAAATATCTCATTTGATGTTCTTTTGAAGGTAGCTTTATCTACGTTCACACCTCATTCGAATGAACTGTATAAACTCGTTCGAACGAACTAAAACCCAAAAATATTTTTCTTTTAAAAATCCATTTTACGAAAAGGCCTAAAATGAGTTTTATAAAATAACACCCAAACGTATCTAAGGATGAAACACAATTAATACGTATTTATACCTTCATTGAGATCCCTCGAATATTGAAGACGAAAAATTGACACATAATCCAATGTATTCTCGATGTCACTTTAGCTTTGTCGCATGTTCTTCAATCACATACCATAGGCTTGAAGGACATAACTCAAGTCCCAACCTATAACTCAAACAAGTTTTGTCCAAACACAGAATAAAGACAATACATGCAAATTGACTCGATTTGAAAAAAAAACCATTATATGAAGACAACCAACTAGTTACAATCATTGGCAAAATCAACATCATCGATCGATCGCGGTTCTTTGACCGATCAATAGGAGCCCGGTTTTCGGCACAAAAGCTCCTTTACTTTATGCATAAAAGGACTCCAAGAAAATAATCATAACTCGATCATTAGGAACAGTATTGATGCACCATCGGTCGTTAGATGAAGATAACATGGAGAGCTATAACTTCCATGAAGCGTTTGGGCATGAAGCTCGAATGAAAAAATGACTAAAATGCCCTGGAAGTTCCATAATGTGTTAAAACTTTCCCAAAAAGTGCACAATTCCACCATTTAGCATTCCAATACCTAGAAAAACTCAAATAAACCTTGCAAAGCATATATATAACGAGAACAAAGTTGATACAGTATAGGAGCTTAAATACATGAATTAAGGGCCATAGTTATACATGAATGCATAAGTATAATGGGAGCTAATATGCAATATTAATGATTAATAACCCCCTCTAACTTAAACATTTCTAGTCCCTAGTGATGAACAAATACAAGAACCATCAAAACATGGGGATAAGAATTAAATAAATATGCACACAGGAAAAGTTTCACTTTCACGGGCACACGGTTGAATTTAGTGAATGCAACAAACCATTAAAGACCTAGGTTACCCTAGTGGATGAGTGTTGTCTCGTGAGGATTTTCAGGGATGAAACCCACAAACATAAAAAAAATCACGTATTTCCGCACTCAAAATTCAAAGCCAAACTCAACAATAATTCGATAATCAACAAGTTAGTAGCAAAGTAAATGAGTATTTATGCAAAAGTCTGTAATTATAAGCATTAAAAGAATAACTTCGTTACATTTGAAACTCTAAATATGTATAATGATTAGTGAGCACAAGTGAATGTTTTGATTTGGCAATTTTATTATAAACCAAGCGAATACTAAAGAATATCATGATATCAAATTTCTACAATGATTACACTCAAAAAATGATATCACTCATAATGGAGTGTAACACACAGAAAATACGGGCATAATGAGTAAATGTAAAAGGAAGCAAGGTCACGCACATGTCAATGAAGAACTCTATCTATATAAAATAAAGCATGTAATCTTAATAGAATTGATATGTCACATTAAGAGGTGAAATGCATTTTAACAGATTATCACAATTATTTTGACTTTCAAATCAAATTCGCCCTAGGATCAAATATGACTTTATAGGGTCGTAACATAGACTAGGCTTGGGTTATGAAATGAAAATAGTATTTACAGATTCAAACGGGCTTGGGAAGCAACGCTTGGGGTAACGGACGTGTGGTAAATACCAAAAATTAAAAAGTAACTTCCAGAAGCATAACTATACAAGTAGAGTGTGACTTATTATTTTCCCAAAGAAACATTTGGGATTAAAATTTATTTCAAGTTTTCTTTTCTTTTATTTTCTTTTGAAGTCAACTCAATGCTGAAATACAATCACACAATCACGAACATCATATCATCCTATATGTGCTCCCAATCCAAAGATGAGGGTGGTGTAAATATGGCTTAAATCTCCAATGTGGAGTTGGTTATGGGATTAGGGAGACGAAACGAAGGGTTAATATTTAGGCTCAACTGGGTTGACTAGGGAAATACATAAGATGAGTTCAAGGTCAATATGGGTTAATTTAACAAAGAGGGCTAATGATACTTTCCTAAAGCTTACGCGATTATAGAGTCAAAATGATGTTAAAAATCATGCTCAAGCAATACATTTCATATTAACTCAATTAATACTAGATCAAAGAAAGAAAATGAGATTAGAGGCAACATTAACGTTTTCAAGGAGAGATAGAGTAATTGTATCAACACTCACAATTTTTAAGAAAGTGTAAATATCGCTCACTTAAAGTGTATACAATGCACAAAAGATCACCGAGTTACAAAAATCTTAAACCAAAACTTTAAAACAAAAGAATGCATATGTGCTCATGGGTTCAAAGTTAAATCATGAAGTTATTCTTAATATCAATGATTGAAGGACTAAAATTTAATAACCTCTAAATTATAAAGCATGCGTCATTGTAAATGAATTTGAATAGGGCATTAATTCTTATTAATCTCAAAAAAGCGCAAAATGCCCAAGAGATAAATGAAAGAAATAAATTTATTTTTTCATATATATATATATATATATATATATATATATAATCGAGGAAAGAACGCGCACACACTCTAACTTGAATTATACATTGTCCTCAATGCAATTAAAGATGTATTAAATAGAGAAGGAATACGCTACCCTGATTCGGACCAATCTCCACGATATGCATTGTCAGCATATACGAACACAAGAAATAAAAACAAATATATACAATAAAATACGTTAAGTTAAAGAAACTATAACATGAGTCACAATAATATAAAGGGTCTAAAACGTAATACTAGATAAATTTATGTTGAATAAATAATTTTATAAATTTGCAAGTTCAGACACATCAAAATCTAATAGAACTGCATCATCATACCAACCCATACTCCCGCAAAATAAACATAACAAAGAAAAAATATTTTTTTAATAACTTATGATAAACCATCCATAAACAGAAAAAGAGAGAGATATCCCACGTCATAATACAGAAGATGCCTAGAAATCGGAACCACCAGAGGGTCTCGAAGCATTCAGGTCGCGCGCATCGTATGGGTTACTAAAATGACTTAGCATCGATGCATCTGGACCATGATGGTGTATATAAAGGTCCCTTATCATTATCTACATCAATACAAACTCATGGCGCTACTCGGAATGGTCCCGGTCAAGTCAGGTCTCCAGTGTAGCCTACCTCATCTGAGTCTCTTTTCATCTCTGGTATGAAAGAGCCTCAAATGTTGCAAAAGTGGGCGTCGGTGAATATGGGAGCACTCTCCACCACGGGCACCTATTCAACCTTCCTAATCTCATCCTCCTCGTCTAAGTCATCAACCACTACCTTTGCTCTCTTCTAAACTGGTGGCTCTCCCCAACATTGACCCATTAATATCTTGATATTTAGCCTATCAAGAGTCTTTTCGAGCTTTGTCATTTTGTCACCAGAGTACTCGAGGCTTTTTACGGCATGGACCACAGAACTGATCAACCAAGCAAAGGAAGGGAATAATTCCATGCCCGTTCCTTTTCCACAATGTACATCTAATCCAACAATTAGTCGGGTATTGATGTAACCTGAATGATTCAACAAAGCATAAAGAAAAAAATCATGCTTATGATGAACTTTCGATCAGTTGTTGGTCCCAATAAAAAAATCTTAATATAATGAAAAAGCTGAGGCAGTTCTTGCATTCGATAAAATTTGAACATTTTCTTTGACCACACTTGGCCAGGTGCCAAGTACTGAATTAGGGTATCCAAGTTAAATGTTTCCTCATCATTCAAGTTCACAAACTCTTCTACATCTGCAACATTGACCAACTATAGGGCTAAATTCTTTATCATAAAGGTAATCCTCACTCCTCTCACATATGACTCATAATAGACCCTCTTCCCTTTGATTTGAACCAAAGAATCATTAATTTAGTGCACCAACTCTTCATTGGTATCTCATTGAGGCCTCCCAATTAAACTGGTGAAGAAAGGGGAGTTCCACATGAGGAATGTCCTCTAGTACCCAATATTAATTGAAACATAGTGGGCCCTGGTGGGTTGTAAAGTATGCCTCAAACCACTGCTTTTCTTGCTGACATCAGAAATCTTCAAAACCCTTCGGTGGGTTGCAATGGGTTGAGTCATATTTCTCAACAACATCCATGTATACCTACAAAATGAAAATTAGTACAACAATGCAAATTGAAAGTTAAATTAAAGAATTGTGAGGTGTAGATGGAAAAATGGCATCTAGTGCATCAAAGTGAGTTAGAGCATGCGATAAACATCCCAAGTGAGACCCAACTTATTTAAACATGTGAGAACGAGTGAGAAGCATGCAAGAATACATCCAAAGTGAAGAATTGAACTAGGTTAGGCATTTAGACATGCATTTGGTCTGCACAATGTGATAAAAGGGGTGGGTAAAATTTGAACCAAGAACCAATCATCATCCATGAACAACTTAATATTCCCGCAACAATGTGTTCATGGATGAGTTTTCATAAAGAATATAACATTTACAAAGTGTAAACAAGTTAGACAAATTCTAGAAAAAATATTGGTTGAAACACCCCACAAATAGTGAAAACAGTCCCAAACATTCAATACAATAATGAAAATCAACCCAATCAAATTAAGCTCATCAAACAACATAATACTCACGTCACTATAAGAAAATTGGGATTTAGAGATGTTTTATAAATGTTGACATAAACTCTAAAAACGTTGGGAAAGGTATACTCGACGTGTGTATGACATTTTTAAAAAATATCGGTGCATCCATAGTCGGAAAATAAGCGTCATTTGTAAAAAAACGTTGGGTATGTTTTTTACGACATTTGCTGTGATGTTTCTTAATCGTCGAGAAATTTCCCTACCCTATTGATATGCTTGCCATCTTTTTTATAAAGCGTTGGATTATGTTCCAATGCTTCCCCAAAAGTGCTGGGAATGTTAGATTAAGTATTAACCCACCCTTTCATCATTTACTTAAAAACATCATAATGTTAACTATTTTTTCATATTATAATCCAACATTTTTATTGTAAATAGTAAGTGCTTTAACTATCATATAATATAAAAAATTTAAATTATAAATTTTATGCCTACTTTTAACTTTAGATGAAAACATCATATTTCTCAAGCTAAATATAAATTCAACAAAACATTATTAAAATTATAATTAATCCCTCAATACATCTTCAATAAAAAAAACTAGGTACTATAATAACCAATTATCCCAAAACAAAATTAAGAAAGTGTATCTTCAACTATCCCAATCAAGTTGTCTACTAATGAGCTAAAAAATTGTACGAAAACATTCTAAATAAAATATGAACATAAACCGTCATCAAAATACGCTAGAGTACTATTCAAAATAGTCAAAAAGATATGTCCATGACCATGACCAAGACAAAACAACTTGCAAAAGGAAAGAAAATAAGTATTAAAAATTAAATGAGCCAATGTAAAAGTTATATACACAAAAAAATGAAAGGTGGTTAGGGATTATTTTCCGAGTCAATTTTTTTTATTAGTTAATATTTTTTGTCGTCTTCATCGTCATCCTCTCCTAAAATTGAACAAAAGAATAACTAAGAGGGATACTAATTGTATCCAATATTTTCAAATCAACAACTTATATAGTATTAATGAAAACAATCAACAACTTGTACGAGCAAACCGAAAAACAGTGATATATATAACTTTAAAATAAATTTTGAGATATAAATGTACCAAAAAAAATTTGATATGTTAGCAAAACATATCATCATATAGCTTATTAATTTTGTGATCTAACCCACATAACAACCATAAGCCTCACATTGTAGGCCTAATTACACGCAAATATTACATACCATGAATAAAAGTCATGTTAGTCATTTTCAACGCACTTGTTATTTTGAAAAAAAATCGGTAGGGTTTCCTCTGTCTATTCATGGAAACCAACTTGTATAACATTTACAATTAATCTCAACAACATAAATAGCCAAATTAAATCACAAATAGATCCCTTCCACCAATTTTAACATATATAACCTTATAAATTAACACAAGTTCAACGAATTCATGTCCAAGTTATAAGATTATTTTCCAAATAGTTACATCGTCCCACACGGCAAAAAAATGCAGAAACTATGACAAATATACTTTGTTCATTGTTTTATAGATTTAAAAAATATATACAATATATTGATTTGTACCTGTACAGTAAAATCATACAATATGACAATAAAAATGTTCATATAGGGTGATACATATTATTCATATTATGAAGAATTTGACAATGTAAATATAACTTAAAGTATTCTTTACTATATAGCATGTATGACAATTCATCATTTGATATGAACTAGAACAATTTGTACATACATTAATTATAACTTGCTTAATTTACTTCATGTTAATCATTTTTAACAGACTTGTTATTTTCATAAAAACTCAACCAAGTTTCCTTTGTTTATTCATTAAAACCATCGGTTTCAACATTTATAATTAACTCAGCAACAACAATATTAGCCAAATTAAACCACCAATAAATCCTTTCCACCAATTTCAGCATATATAACCTCAGAAATTAGTTTCATCACCACAAAAGTTCAACCACTTCTGTTAATTTCAACATAGATGACCCCATAATCTATTAATCGTGTTATTGACATGGGTATAACTAGTATATAGATAATGGATCTTATATGCATCAAACGAAGAAATATTAAATGCATCTCTTGCTTTACAATGTGCCTGCAAATATACTAACCTCGCAATATTTTCAAAGTTGATATCACGATATAATTTGTAGTAGTTCCTTCATTGCGAGTTGCAATCGGTCCCATAACTTACCCAAATATAACATCCCGTGCAACACTGATCTCCGTGGTCTTTAGATGTTGCGATTTGATATCATCCATCTCTTTCTGCAAAAATCAACCACGATTCTTATACAGTGAAATAAATTAGTTTTAGTATAATGAAAAGATGTAATATGTAGTAAAACATTTATTGAGTAAATAAGAGTAGGTGTTCCCCTAGTAAATCGTATGCAGAAATCTCATGAATACCAAAAGAATATGATAAGAAGAAAAAAATGCTTCTCTAATGTATTTGTCGTTGTTGCACAATTCTTTTTTCATCAAAATTCCCTTGAACCTACAAATAAACTCAAAATATGTATAGGGGTAAGTAAGGGAGTATCAATCCAAATCTAAAGCTGGAACACAAAATAAGCGAAGCCATATGTAAATTCATTTGCATTTTATTATATTATTCTATTTTTGCTTTTTATATTTTTTATGAATTTTTCAAGGGATTATTAATTAACTAACTATATACTAATTTTTAAAGTACTAACTAAGATGTAAAAGCTAATAAAAAATGAGGTAAACAAAAACGTGCTAAAAAATAAACTAACTAAATTGGACTCATGAGGGCTTCAAAATAAATCCCATGAATGGGAGATTAGCCCTCAATAATCACCATCCAAAAATATAAGATAAACAAATGAAAGCATGAGATGATTAAAATAAAAGTAATAAGAGAGGAATATATCAAACCCATTTAAGCCTTGAATTGGAATGGAATCTTCAATTATATCAACACTCTCTCAATTACAATCAAAATTCTCTCAATCGCAATACCTCACTAATGTGTTTATTGAATCTAAAATACAAACTACAAAATAAAAATAAAAAGGAATAATGGATGAGTTCATAACGGACAATTAAATAATAAAAGAGATTTGCTAAAAATTCAAATCCTAACATTATAAAATTGTACATTAGAACTCATCCAAAAAAATAAATTCTTAATCATTATTTTATATTGAGATAATTGCTAAAAATGCAAAATCTCAACATAAAGGAATGGATTAGAATTTACCTCCCAGAAGGAATGAATTAAACTACATCAATCTATTTTGAAATAATTGCTAAAAATGTAAAAATTCATTATAGAGGGGTGGGGTTGAATTTATCCTAGAGATAAATTTCACTACACACCTCTATATTGAGATATTTGCTAAAAATGCAAATACTCAATATAGAGGGATGGAGAGAATTTTATCACACAAAGGTTAAAAATTAATTTGGAGATCCCATTGAAAGTGACCCTAAGTCTTCTTTTATAGTGAGGCATATGGAGCTAGGGACAAATTGGGTATGGATTAAAAGTTTGCATGTGGTTTGGGTGTGTCATGTGAGAAGGAATAAAAATCAGATTGCTCATGAGGTTATTTTTAGGAAAAGGGATATTAAGTTAGTTGGGGGTAATTTGGGAAAAGGGGTAAGTGGGTTATAAAATATGTGTTGGGGGCATATTGGGAAAAGGGGTAAGTGGATTACAAATCATGTGCGGGGGTATATTGGGAAAAGGGGGTTAAATTGGCTAAAATTAAAAGACATGTGGTGGATTTGTTTTTGGTTTCTTGGTTTGTGCAAGTAGATAAATCATGTAAGGCTTAGGTATTGAAATGGGTTTGTGGGTTTATGGTTTGGATTGAATTGGGTTAGAGCAGGTGGTGGGTTCAAATGATTGGGTCGAACTAGAGGTTAACTCTAGTTGGATAGATGGAGTCGCGTCAGGTTGGGGTAAGGCGCCGGAGAGAGGGGTGAGGTCGGCGCCGAAGGTTTCGTCGCCAGCATGAGGGAGCTGGGCGAGGTGGTTTGGACGCGGGTCAGCAGCGGGGTCAGGAAAGTGTGGGGGTAGGGATCTCGTCGATTTTGGGTTGCGAAGGGGTCCAGGTTGGGGCTGTCCGCCGGCGCATGGCTGGTGGTGTCGCCGACGAGAGGTTGGGCTGATAGGTTTTGTTGATTGTTAATGGGTGTGCGTGGATTATGGGTTTGAGGTCCAGCGGGTTTCGGGTTAGTGGTGGCCGGAGGTGAGATGGGATGGTTGGCTAGTGTGGGTGTTGGTGTGTTTTGTTGGTGGTATAAGAGTAGGATGTGCGGTGGAATGTGGTTATGGAGGAGAGAGAAAGTGGGGTATGGCTTGTTGGAGAAGATGGAGTTGGGGGGTGATAGGGTGTGTGAAGTGTAGGTAATTAGAGTGTGAGTGTGTATGGTTTAAAGGTGTGAGTGAGTTTATGTGTGTGTTTAATTTGGACCCTAATAAAATAAAACTAATTAATAAAAATAAAACTACTAAAATTAAAAATCTAAAAATTAAATTCCTACTCAAAAAATAAAATAAAGACTCAAATAAAAATGAAATTATAAAGAAATAAAAACTAAAAATCTATTAAACTAAAAACTAAAATCCTAAAAAAAAGAAAAATCTAATAAAACTAAAAACATAAATGAAATCCTAAAAAATCTAATCCTAAAAACAAAAAACTAATCGAAATCAAAATCAAAATCAAATAAAATTATACTAAAAAAATTAAATAGAAAAACAGAAAATAAAACCTAGAAATTCTAAATAAATCTAAAAATAAAATGACTCAAACTAAAAATCTAAGAAAAATAAAAAGGCACAAACTAAACACACACGGGTTCCGAGGTAGGTTTAGGGACAGGTTTAGGATCAGGTGAGGTTACGGGACAAGGGAATTAGCTCCATAATCCGCACTATTGCCTTGAAATATGTGTTTGAACGTCACAACGTGCATTCGACCTACAAAATAGACAATATAGCGCATAAGATCCAAATTTCCGAGAATTAGCAACTAAAATACGTCTATTCGGGGTATAAAATGTATACTTTTGGGTGCTTATCAGAATACATGTTGGAACTTATATACATATGCATTTTTACTGAGATAAATGACATCTATGTGACAACCCGTGATCCGAACTAAGGGGTGGCCAACCCGATACTCCAATAAAACGAAATCATGGATGGAAATCATTCTCAGCATCACAACAATAAAATAAGTATATGGGAAAACCACCCAATAATTTAGAAAACGGGATGCCAAAAATTTTAGTTTTATTTCAAGTTAAGAAAATTATTTAAACAACCCAATCTGAAGAGAAAGTGGAATTCCAAAAGAGCTTATATTACATCCATAACAAATATACAATAAGGGACCGAATATGCTGTCGGTCAACGTGTACATACAGCGTATTACAAAAGTTTAATAAATTACACAATACATGCATTAAATAGTTACAAAATTTTGGGCCACACGCCCGAGTGAAAGATCCGATCACATCTAGAATAGAAAAATAAAGGCGTCTAACAACACATCCTGTAATATCCGCAAAATCTTACAGCTCCTCAAAAGCATTGGAGTAGGAATATCAAAACGGGCGCCCTTCCGGCGGAGCACCTGAGCGGATACAATATCATCCACAATAAGGAAAATGAACGGCTCAGGGCTCGATTTTATATGATTACCAAATGAATAGGAAGCATGACAATTATGAACAGTTAGTCATGAATGATGAAGATGAGAATCCAACAACCAAATCTCAAAGTATAATAAGACAATTTAAGGGATTATACTTTTATTTAATTATGCAAGAGGATATAATTAGACAACATTAATTAAACTCTCCATCATTTTACTAATTCATTTCGTCCTTCCATTCCTTATCAGGAATATAATTACTGTCAAATGCACTTATGGCACTTCACATATATCAAGACCCACTTGAATTTAGAATGGTTATATTCTTATACATATAACGATTCCAAGACCTCCCCTCCGAGTTTCCCCATTGGGCGCGCCCCTAAATGACTATTATCTTCCTGGGCCTATCAAATAAGACAACCCGGGCACCTAATGCACGTCGAGAAGTGGCCATATGCCTGCGAGTGAGTCATAACTACACCCGGAATTACCTCACTAGTGCAGAATAAAAATATATAGCAATCCCGCATATGTCCGAGGACTATAGTCTCCCTGCGTTCATTAGTCAGGGGACTTCACCTCATGCGCGAACTTCCCTTATGATAGCATTTAGAGAGGTGTGTTTAAGTAAATTAGCATTTACCATTTAAATCTCATTATCATTTCCATTATTCATATGCATGTTTCATTTCATCCAAAACCATAATCATTGAATATTCTCATTAATATTCATCATATTTTAAGTCTCTAATTATTCTCCAAGTGATCACAATAATTCTACAAGTCCCAAGGTTTTATATACCTCCAGTGAGCCCCTAAAGTCTCCAAGTATGGGCTTACAACTCCTAATAATGTACTAAAGGAAAGAAATGCCCTAACCTCAATTTGTACACCTCAGGAATAAGGCCCGTTTAACCCATTCCTAATGTAGGGTAGTGACTCAACTCAACTAAAACTCTAGGACTCTAAGTTTACTTCATACAGGAAGGTTACTAGGTCGTAAGCCTAAAGAAAAAGGGTAAAAAGTGAGTTAGAAAAATAACTCAAAAACAGCCTGATTCCGAATCGATTCACCCAAAAGCGAATCGATTCGGATGTCAAATCCAACTTTCTGCTTCAGCCGAATCGATTCGGCCTTAACCCAAATTTATTCGGGTTTGCAGACTTGTCGGAATACCCCTAAGCGAATTGATTCACCCTAGGGCTGAATCGATTCGCCCCTGCGAATTTGCCAAGTTTGGCTATGGAGTCTTGGACTCCCAAATTTCCCCAAATCTAATGAACCCAAACCAAGATAATTTATTGCCACCAACTGATTATTAATGCATTCAACAACAATGATTTACACCAATACACTTCCAAATCAACCTCCAAGGATTCAAAACCCATAAATCTATAAAAACCCTAACTTTGTTAAACCATAACTAATACACAACTATCAATACTTATTATTCATCTTAAATCACATAGTAGCTAGTAGAAAACTTGCCTTGGTGTAGGAATATCAGATTTTCTTGTAGTAGCAACAATCTCTAAGCTTGAATCTCTCTCTTTTCTTCTTTCTCTCCAAAGTTCTCTTCCTCTCTCTCTCTCTCTAGGTCACTAAATGTACTCAAGGGAAATAAATGAAATGCAAGACTTAAAAATCGTGGCTTAAGTCTTAACTCCAACTTAAATGATTAATTCCGCGATAAAATGACCTGCAACTACACATTCAAGCTATTACCAATCAAAAGTGCCCGAAACATCAAAATACAATATGGCACTTATTTCGACTATCTCGCACATTTCGGGACTAACTACCCCTCCAAATTATCATTTGAAAATTTATAACTCATTTCAAATTTCGGTTTCATTTTAAACCATAATGTCATTTTAAATCTTATGACACAATAAAACACAACATGGTGATATTTACCTACACATAAGGTAAATATGAAACATTTTAGTAACTATTAACTTTTATCTTCATTAAATTAATACTTACTCCACATTCCAACATTTTATATATATTTACTTCACATACTAAATAAATATAAAATAGGTTCTCAAAAGTGAGGGTTGTTACATACTCCCCTCCCCCCCTTATGAGGGAATTTTGCCCCCAAAATTCAGGCGTACCTTGTATAAAGATATGCGATTACTTTTCCCACATATCATCTTCGCGTTCCCTTGTTAATTCCTCGGCGTTGTGATGACTCCATTGGACTCGAACCAAGGGCACCACTCGAGACCTCAACCTACATTCCCCATGCTCTAAAATAGCAACTCGTTGTTCTTCATATGAAATGTCGGATTACAAGTCAATATCCTCGAAAGGGATATGCCAAAGGTCACCTTCACACCTCTTATACTTCTTCAAAGAGGAGACATGGAACACATCATGAATTTGTTGTAAAGGTTTCGGTAAGGCAAGTTGATACGCCACTGGACCCACCTTAGCAATAATGGGAAAAGGCCCAACAAAACGCGACGCAAGCTTTCTTTTCTTATCGAAACGCTTTATACCTTTCATTTGTGACACTCGCACCAAGACTCGCTCCTCAATCTCCAACTCCATGTGCCTTCTATTTGCATCGGCATAACTCTTTTGGAGGTCTTGAGTTATCCGAATGCGACTCCGAATGAGTTCAATCTTAGAAGAAGTATCTTGGATCATTTCGGGTCCAAGTAATTTATTATCCCCCACTTCCAACCAACACGTGGGTGATCTATAAGGTCGGCCATAAAGTGCTTCATAGGGCGCCATTCTAATAGTAAATTGGTACGAGTTGTTATAAGAAAACTCTACCAAAGGGAGATATTATTCCCAACCACCCTTGAAATAAAGCATGCACATACGGAGCATATCCTCCAACATTTGGTTGACTCTTTCAGTCTGGCTATCTATTTGAGGATGATAAGAAGTGCTTAACTTCAATTTGGTCCCCATAGCCTCTTGGAAACTTCGCCAAAAGTGGGAAATAAAGATCTTGCCTCGGTCAGAATCGATATTTAAGGGCACCCCATGGAGTCTGACAATCTCCGCGATGAATAATCGGGCATAGCGAGCAGTGTCATAGTCGGTACGCACGGGTAGGAAGTGTGCCGACTTAGTCAAGCGGTTGATAATCACCCAAATAGAATCACAACCACTCTGTGACCTTGGAAAGCCTGTAATAAAGTCCATCGATATTCTCTCCCACTTCCACACTGGAATCTCCAACGGTTGCAACAAACCTGTCGATCGCTGATGATCTACCTTGACCAATTGACAAGTAGTGCATTGGGATACAAACTCATAAATATCCCGCTTCATGCCTGGCCACCAATACTGACGGTGCATGTCTTGATACATCTTGTCCCCACCAGGATGTACCGTAAATTTAGACCCGTGAGATTCTGCCATCATCGCCCGTCTCAAATCCCCCTCCTCCGAGACAATGAGTTTCCCGTGAAAACGTAATCCACCCTCTAAACTTATCGAGTAGGATTCTGCTCCCTCGGACAGTAAACGGCGTATATAGTCCTGACAACCTCTATCTCTTCCTTGGGCTTCTACAACCCTTGCCACAATTGTAGGCGTAACGGTCATCACCGACATGAACGCTGTCACCACCGCATCCTCCCGACTGAGCTCTTTCCATTTAACTTTCCATACATCAGCTAACTCTCCCTCGGGCTTTCTACTCAAAGCATCCACTACTACGTTCGCCTTGCCCGGATGGTAGTGGATGTCAAATTGATAGTGTTTCAAAAACTCCATCCATCGGCGTTGCCGTATATTTAAATCTTTCTGTGAAAACAAATATTGCAGTGATTTATGGTCCGTGAAAAGACTGAATTTCTCCCCTAGGAGATAGTGCCTCCAAATCTTCAAGGCAAAGACAACTGCGACAAGTTCTAAGTCATGCACCAGATAATTTCTTTCATGGGGTTTTAGCTTACGGGAAGCATAAGCAATAGCCCGTCGCTCTTGTTGACGTACACCTCTTAATCCTTGTAAAGATGCATCGGTGAAGACTAGATATTCCAACCCCGGCTTTAGCAATGCAAGGGCTGGAGCCGAAGTCAACCTATCTTTCAGCTCGTCAAACATAGCCTGACAAGAATCATTCCATACAAACCTCACTCCTTTCAGGGTTAAATTTATCAAAGGGCTAGCGATTTTTAAGAAACCCTTGATAAACCGAAAGTAATAACCCGCCAAACTCAGAAAACTACGAATCTCGGTAGGTGTCGTGGACTGACCACACTCCCTCACCGTAATAACCTTGCTCGAATCCACCGATATACCCTGGGATGTCACAATATGTCCCAAAAACTGTACCTCCTGTAACCAAAAGCCGCACTTCTCGAACTTAGCATACAATTGGTGATCCCTCAACCTTTGTAGGACCAACCTCAAATGAATAGCATGATCAGATTCTATTCGAGAATAGTCTAGGATGTCATCGATGAATACAATAACAAATTGGTCCAGGAAGTCCTAAAATACCCTATTCATGAGATCCATAAATACGACGGGGACATTGGTTAGTCCAAAGGGCATAACCAAAAATTCATAGGATCCATATCTCGTCAGAAAAGCGGTCTTGGATACATCCTGCTCCCGTTTTCTCAACTGGTGATACCCCATCCTCAAATCGATTTTAGATAAGTACGACGCTCCCCTAAGTTGATCAAATAAGTCATCGATATGAGGC
The DNA here is from genome assembly GCA_949130495.1 of Sambucus nigra. NCBI lineage: Eukaryota > Viridiplantae > Streptophyta > Magnoliopsida > Dipsacales > Adoxaceae > Sambucus > Sambucus nigra. The sequence goes on along the minus strand of OX422211.1, from coordinate 202,448,719 downwards.
AAAGGGTATTTGTTTCAGATGGTGAATTTATTCAACTCTCTGTAGTCAACACATAACATGAGATAACCGTCCCTTTTCTTCACAAACAACACCGGAGCACCCCATGGCGACGTGCTACTCCTAATGAATCCCTGCTCCAACAACTGTTGGATTTAATCTCTTAACTCCCTCATTTCCACAGGAGCCATGTGAAATGGATCTCTCGCAATCGGTCTCGTTCCCGACGCTAAATCGATCACAAAATCAATCTACCGACTCGAAGGCAAACCCGGTATTTCTCGAAAAACATCCTCAAAATCTCGAACAACCGGAATAGAATCCAAGGGAACAACTACATCCCGAGAAGTCTCCTCTGCAATACAATACAAATAAGTACTAGTACCTCCTTCTAAACGAGGCGTAACTACCAAGAACATTTCTTGTCCCGAAACGGTAAAGACTATACTCTTCCCGTAACAATTAACTATCGCATGATACATCACTAGACAATCCATACCCAATATGACATCATAGCCGACCATGTCTAGGACGAGCAAATCGGACTCAAAGCACAAATTACCAAGATTAATTCCTATTTGTTAACAAACAAAGAAAATGAGTGAACCATCACCCATAGAGGACTCAACGCTAGTGAAAGTACTCTCTGCAGATTTTATCAACTCTGTAGAATAAGCAAAACTTTTAGAAATGAATAGTGTGTTGCACCCGTATCAAACAAAATGCGATCCATGTGCCCCTGAATAAGGAACTTACACTCAATGGTTGGCGGCGCCGGAGGAAGCATAGCATCCTGGATATGATAAAATCTCCCATACTGTAGCTGACCTTGCTGCGAAGGGGCAACTAGATTAGGTACCTGCGGTGGTAACTGAACCTGTGGCTGCTGAGGAACCCTAGGAAGCTGACCCCCAACCAACTGAGGACACTCCTTTTTATAATGGCCCGTCTCTCCACAATGGAAGCACCGTCCCGCCATATTCTCCGTATTTCGGCCCCTGTTATTTCTAAATTGGTTAACACCTTGGCCTGGATGGCCCCTACCCCCTTGACCACCCCGGACTGTTTGTTGTTGCGGAGCACCATGACCATGCCGATTATTATTGCCACCCAAATTAAACCCACCAGAACGTTGCCTTTTTGACAAGTCCCCTTGCTGGGGATCCCTTTCACGTTGCTTATTACTCGAAGATTGAGACGAGGGAAAAGCTCCTCATCCAATCCCACTACCTCCAGGCTTTCCCGCTTGCCCCACTATGGTAGCTTTCTTGCCACTCTGCATTTATAACCGATGTTCTTGGCAATGGAGCAATGCTGCATTCATTACTTCACCAAAAGTTTACAAGGCTGGATTACCCAGCAAATGTTGTCGGATTCTCCAGTTCAAACCTCCCATAAACTTTGAAACCTTCCTCTCTTTCGGAGTCACCTCATCCGGTACAAGACTTGCTAACCGGGTGAACTCCTCTTTATATTCCGCCACGGATCTCTCACCTTGCACCACATCCTGAAGCCTCCTTCTCATCTCCCTTTGAACTGCGGGAGGCAAATACTTTTGGTCAAACAAGACCCAAAAATTAGTGATCGTCATAGTATCTCTCTGTTCGGGTGTAGTCATCGACTCCCACCAATGCAACGCGGCCCCAATAAGTTTAAAAGTAGCAAGGACTTATTTCTTCTCCTCTCTACACTCCACCATTCGCAGATGGCATTGCATATCCTTCTTCCACTGATTAGCTCTAATAACATCATAACCTCCATTAAATTACAGGGGATGGCCCTTTAAAAAGGACTCTCTAACTCTCTCCCACGGAGAAGGTCCCATAGGAGCTTATGCATCCTGCGCTCGTTGTTGAGCTTATGGAATTTGTTGTACCACGGCAGTCATAGCGGCATTGACCGCTTGAGCCATAATGTTTTCTACATCAGGAGCATTTATATTTCCCTATGGCGGCGGAGGAGGACCAACATCCTCTTCTAAAACTCTAATGTGTCTCGCTGGGTGACCTCTCTTAGGCGGCATCTGAGATGAAGAAACAATAGAGTTAGAATACTTATTCAAAACAATCTATTTGGCAGAAGATCGCAAACATAAGTAACAAAGCAGTCCTAATATTAGGCTTTATATCAAAGAACGCTACGGTAGAATGTGACAAGTCCGCATAGATCCTAAAGACTCTAGAACCTGATGCTCTGATACCATCTGTGACAACCCGTGATCCGAAATAAGGGGTGGCCATACCGATACTCCAATATAACGGAATCATGGATGGAAATCATTCTCAGCATCACAACAATAAAATAAGTATACGTGAAAACCACCCAATAATTAAGAAAACGGGTTACCAAAAATTTTAGTTTTATTTCAAGTTAAGAAAATAATTTAAACAACCAAATCTGAAGAGAAGGTGGAATTTCAAAAGAGCTTATATTACATCCATAACAAATATACAATAAGGGACCGAATATGCTGTCGGTCAACGGGTACATACAACGTATTGCAACAGTTTAATAAATTACATAATACATGCATTAAACAGTTACAAAAGTTTGGGCCACACGCCCGAGTGAAAGACCCGATCACATCTAGAATACAAAATGAAGGCGTCTAACAACACATCCTGTAATATCCGTAAAATCTTACAGCTCCTCAAAAGCATTGGAGTAGGAATATCAAAGCGGGCGCCCTTACGGCGGAGCACCTGAGCGGATACAATATCATGCACAACAAGGAAATTGAACGAGTCAGGGCCTGGTTTTATATGATTACCAGATGAATAAGAAGCATGACAATTATGAACAGTTAATTATGAATGGTGAAGATGAGAATCCAACAACCTAATCTCAAAGTATAATAAGGCAATTTAAGGGATTATACTTTTATTTAATTATGCAAGAGGATATAATTAGACAACATTAATTAAAGTCTCCATCATTTTACTAATTCGTTTCGTCCTTCCATTCCTTATCAAGAATATAATTACTGTCAAATGCACTTATGGCATTTCACATATATCAAGTCCCACTTGAATTTAGAATGGTTATATTTTTATACATTTAACGATTTTAAGACCGCCTCTCTGAGTTTCCTCACTGGGCGCGCCCCTAAATGACTATCATCTTCCTAGGCCTATCAAACAAGACAACCTGGGCACCTAATGCACGTCGAGAAGTGGCCATATGCCTGCGAGTGAGTCATAACCACACCCAAAATTAACTCACTAGCGCAGAATAAAAACATATAACAATCCGGCATATGGCCGAGGACTATAGTCTCCCTGCGTTCATTAGTCAGGGGACTTCACCTCATGCGCGAACTTCCCTTATGATAGCATTTAGAGAGGTGTGTTTAAGTAAATTAGCATTTACCATTTAAATCTCATTATCATTTCCATTATGCATAAGCATGTTTCATTTCATTCGAAACCATAATCATTGAATATTCTCATTAATATTCATCATATTTTAAGTCCCGAATTATTCTCCAAGTGATCACAATAATTCTACAAGTCCCAAGGTTTTATATACCTCCAGTGAGCCCCTAAAGTTTCCAAGTATGGGCTTACAACTCCTAATAATGTACTAAAGGAAAGAAATGCCCTAACCTCAATTTGTACACCTCAGGAATAAGCCCCGTTTAACCCATTCCTAATGTAGGGTAGTGACTCAACTCAACTAAAATTCTAGGACTCTAAGTTTACTTCATACAAGAAGGTTCCTAGGTCCTAAGCCTAAAGAAAAAAGGTAAAAAGTGAGTTAGAAAAACAACTCAAAAACAGCCTGATTCCGAATCGATTCGCCCTAGGGTCGAATCGATTCTCCCCAGGCAGCGAATCGATTCGCCCAAAAGCGAATCGATTCGGATGAGAAATCCAACTTTCTGCTTCAGCCGAATCGATTCAGCCTTAAACCGAATCGATTCGGGTTTGCAGACCTGTAGGAATACCCCTAAGCGAATCGATTCGCCCTAGGGTCGAATCGATTCGCCCCTGCAAATTTGCCAAGTTTGGCTATGGAGTCTTGGACTCCCAAATTCCCCCAACTCCAATCAACCCAAGCCAAGATCATTTATTGCCACCAACAACAATGATTTACACCAATACACTTCCAAATCAACCTCCAAGAATTCAAAACCCATAAATCCATAAAAATCCTAACTTTGTTAAACCATAACTAATACACAACTATCAATACTAATTATTCATCTTAAATCACATAGTAGCAAGTAGAAAACTTGCCTTGGTGTAGGAATATCAGTTTTTCTTGTAGTAGCAACAATCTCCAGGCTTGAATCTCTCTCTCCTTTCTTCTTTCTCTCCAAAGTTCTCTTCCTCTCTCTTTCTCTCTAGGTCACTAAATGCACTCAAGAGAAATAAATGAAATGCAAGACTTAAAAATCGTGTCTTAAGTCTAAACTCCAACTTAAATGATTAATACCGCGATAAAATGACTCGCAACTACACATTCAAGCTATTACCAGTCAAAAGTGCCCGAAACATCAAAATACAATATGTCACTTATTTCGACTATCTCGCACATTTCGGGACTAACTACGCCCTCCAAATTATCATTTGGAAATTTTATAGCTCATTTCAAATTCCGATTTCATTTTAAACCATAATGTTATTTTAAATCTTATGACACAATAAAACACAACATGATGATATTTACCTACACATAAGGTAAATATGCAACATTTTAGTAAATATTAACTTTTATCTTCATTAAATTAATACTTACTCCACATTCTAACATTTTATATATAATTACTTCACATAGTAAATAAATATGAAATAGGTTCTCAAAAGCGAGGGTTGTTACAATCTATTATTAAAGCTGTAAAGTATATGTTGGTCTCCTTGCTAATAATTAGTAATATTAATGTAATTAGTATTATTAAAGAAAAAACAATCTAATAGGGTAAACATAAGACCCAAACAAGATCCATTGAACTGACGGAAAGCATAAATGAAATATAACATAGGATTGTGTGAGATTAAAGAAATCGATTTTTGTTTCTATAAGTAAAAGATATCAATTTTTAGAATAGGCGATAAGGAACAAATAAAGGTAGTTAATTATAGTAGTCCACTTGAAATACAATGTGTGTTTGTATGCGCATTAATTATGTTGGAACACTCCCTTAGGGTTGGAATTCGAAAACAAACATATATAATCTAGTGATGGAAACTGAAAACTGAATAATAATAATAATAATAATAATAATAATAATAATAATAATAATAATAATAATAATAATAATAATAATAATAATAATAATAATAATAATAATAATGATAATAATAATAATAATAATAATAATAATAATAATAATAATAATAATAATAATAATAATAATAATAATAATAATAATAATAATAATAATAATAATAATAATAATAATAAGCAACTAAAATTTAGCTAGAGGAGAAAAGTATAAAGCTAGGATTAAGACTAATATTATATTAGTGTCTCCCCAACTTTGGACAATTGAATAATGGCAAAAATCCTCTTTTAGATGAAAACATACTACTTCCTTTTATATAATTTTGACAAAATACGATATTTTACCATATACTAACCACCAAGACTCTAATAAATTAACCCGGAGATTTGATTAAATATTGATTTATGATTTATCAAGTTTTACTACATATCCAAGCCCTACACGGGCTAAGATATTATTATTCGTAATTTAATATATTGCATATACTCCGCATTTGACGAAATACACTAGACAATACTTTAGTAATGATTTAAATAATTATTTGATATGCCACTACATATATTGTGACAAGTGGCACCATAAATATTGGACACTTAGTGCCACAGATTACATGACATGTGTCAAGCCCACTTGGGGGACTTTTGCTATAAAAGAGGGTCTCCCCCCTCATTTGATGGATGATGGTCTGGAGGGTAAAGTAAGGAGAGGAAATATATTTCTCGCCCCTCCCACACGCACCTTTGGAGCTCCGTCACAAGTTTGATAGTGGAGAGCGGATTTTTATAGTTTCATTATACGGTATATGGGCATTTGAGAGGAGGATGGCCAGATTTGGCACCCCCACGCACCAAAGTTACCAAAACTGGGGGTTTGAGAGGCGGCTTGCAGGATTTGGCACCCCCCACGCACTAAAACCACCAAAAAACGAGCTCTCTCCGGCGTATCCTATGGACCCACGAACTAAGAGGACTTTGATTCCGCTTAGATGGATACATAGGTGAAACCACGTTGCTCAAGTCTAAAACACGCTCGACGCGGTGCCTCCTCAAATCTGCACTCACATCTTACATTTGGCGACTCTGTTGGGGAGGTATTCATGATTTCGGTTGCGTAACGCCTCGTGCGCACACATGGAGAACTCGGTAAGAGTGGAGAAAACATCCCATTTTAGATAAGCGATCTGATATATTTCATTATTTAATTTTCGGTTATCACATGAGATGACGTGATGCATATTATTAAATCTTAGCTGAAAAAGAATATCATGTATCGGTTATTTCAAGGTTTAGTCGAAAAACGACTTCAACATTCATTTTCATAAAATGCAGTGTATACATCTCATATGATATAATGCATATATCGGTTCGTAATTATTACAGAAACTAGTTGAGATATAGAAGCATGTATATACAATAGATTGTGTCAACTGTACTTGTTGTCGTGTGGATTTGGAAAAAAATCCAAAAGAGATATGTCTTGATAAATGTTCATATTAAATAAATATATTCGTACACTTTTGTCAAACAAAAGATCTGAATTCCTACTTTCAAGGGACTGTTTATAAGCTTTAAGTCACATTATAATGTGTACTTTATTTTTGAGCCACACAAATTTACTTTTAGCTGTCAGGAAATAAAGGCAGCACGCCAAATTCTAAGACATCTGGGCAACTATTCCTGACAAATACTTTCAAAGTCACCTACACAACTATTTTTTTTTTGGTGAAAACAGGAAATTAAGCAAAACAGAAGCAAAACAGCAGCATACAGATGGTTCTAAACGAAATAGAACCCTTCTTCCTCCATCTCCTTGTCGACCATCTTTAGGAATTCTTCCGGCGCTTGGTTATATTCTTTGTAAAGGTCATCCAACTCTCTCCCAATCTTCACCATGATATCCGCCATAAAATTGCTTGCTCTTGGGATGTGAACGATGTTGATTTTTAGGTCTTTCGCAAGCACCTTACAATCCTCTATGATATTTGCCAAAGGGTGATTTTGGGTTTGTTCCTGCTTGATGAGATTGATGGCTTCAAGGCAGTCATTTTTCAGACAGGCATTCATCCATTTTTTTCTGAGGGCGAGGTTTAGCCCATGAAAAATTCCTTCTAGCTCTGCACGTAGAGGACTTGCTGTACCTTGCATTTTTCCAGTAAAGCCCATGATCCATTCTCCATCGTCATTTCTAGCCACTCCACCAAAAGAGCCCGTACCACACCTATGATCAAACCCACCGTCAGTGTGAATGATGACTTTTCCTGCAATAGAACACGGTTCACGAATTAATAATTTATTTTTTCCCCACTAACCTTTGCTCGCTCGGTGTTTTGAGTTTCAAAAACATAATTTGTGTAAATCATAACCAAGTGGGCAATTGTTGGTGGGGACTCATCAATGTTATTAAATATGAAATTGTTTCTGGATTTCCAAATATGCCACAAGGTAATAATAAAGCATTTGTACCTTTCTTTCTTCGAATCACCCCAAATATTTAGAGCAATCCACTCATTAATACTACCTGGTAAATTGAGGTCAAGGTTGTGTTCGAAGCCAAGAGTATTCCAAATTTCCTTAGTGTGATTGCATTCCTTAAATAAATGATCGATGTCCTCGAGGAGCCCACACCGTGGGCAGTCACCATTGTCCGTAAGCCCTCTACGCATACGATGCTCATTTGTGAGGATTTTACCATGTAACATGGTCCACAAAAACGTGCAAATTTTTGGTGGGACGTTTAACTTCCATAACTTTTTCCAAACATCCCAAGGTTGGTGTTCATTATTCTTGGTAACAAGGGATTGATAACACGAACTAATTGTGAATTTTCCTTTAGTACTTAACGACCAGGATGGGTTATCATCACAACGGCGAATATGGGAAAGTGGGATGTTAACAATATCATTTATAGTGTTCAAGTTGAAGGAATTTTCAATAGCTTTAACATCCCATTTCCCGCTCTCATCAATAAGGGCCTCCACATTAACATTTTCAAGGTTCCCCGGGTGTTCCATAGGGTTGATAACTTTATTCCCCACCCACCAGTCTTTTAATATGTTAATGTTCTGACCATTACCAACATTCCATTTGATATTTTTCTCAAGATTTTCTCTACATTTTAGAATACTTCTCCAAGTATGAGAGGCCTTTTTACATTTACCCCACATTCTAGGATTTTGACCCGCTTTGTATTTGTTTCTTAAGACGTCAGCCCATAGAGATTTATCCTTATTAACAATTTTCCATCCCAGTTTAGTGACACTAGCTTGGTTATTTAGATCACTCTTTCTTAACCCAAAGCCACCATTAACTTTGGGACTACAAACTTTATTCCAATTAACCAGGTGAATTTTTCCCTTACCATTATTTTCCCCCCATAGGAAATTTCTATTAAGTCTATCAATCTCATTACATATCTTCACCGGGATCATGACATTTTGCATACTATAATTAGGGATGGTGGAGGTTACCGCCTGGATAAGTGTTTTCCTTCCCGCAAGAGAGAGAAGTTTAGATTTCCAACCCATTAATCTTTTTTGGATTTTTTCAATAATGTCTTTGAAATGAGAGGCATGTAACCTACTATGTATCAGTCTATTACCGAGGTAAGTCCCAAGATCGTTAGTAAGGCTCATGCCAAACAAGTGTCCCGCCTTTAAGGCCTCCCTTTTTGGTATATTTGGGGAAGCAAACAACTTAGATTTAGAGTAGTTTATTTTTTGCCCAGAGATGTGGCAAAACTCCTCAAGAGTATCAGTGATATCTTTACACGAATTAATATCATTCTCCGTGAAAAGAATAAGATCATCAGCAAAAAAGAGGTGGGTGATGCGGGGACCCCTAGGAGAGGCCCTAATACCTTTCCATTCATTACATTTTACTCTATCCGATATCATAGCAGATAAGTAATCCATGCACATAACGAAAAGATAAGGGGATAGAGGGTCTCCCTGTCGGAGGCCCCTAGATGGTTTAAAGTTGGGGAGGGGGGCACCATTCCAAAGAATAGAAGTAGTGGTATTTCTAACACAACTCAATATAAGGCTGCAAAAATCCTTATCAATATTAAACCAGTTTAGAACTCCCTCAAGGAAGTCCCAATCCACTCTGTCATAAGCTTTTTCTAAATCAATTTTAAGAATATAGCCCCCTAATTTACCTTTAGTATTCATAAGGGTGTGTATAATTTCCTGAGTAACAATAACATTATCAGAAGCTTGTCTCCCAGGGAGAAAACTAGCTTGGTGGGGGCTAATATTACGACAAAGGATAGGTCTAAGCCTATCCACGATAATTTTCGCAAGAATTTTATAAGAAACATTACAAAGAGTAATAGGTCTAAATTGTGAAATATTCTCAGGGTTGTCCACTTTAGAGATGAGCGTTATAAAGCTGTTATTTAGTTCACTAGGAAAGTAGTTCTCCCGAAAACATTTTTGGTAAAAGGTAAAAATGTTAGTAGCGATAGTTTTCCAAAAATGTTGGTAGAACAACGGTTGGACACCATCCGGTCCAGGAGCTTTGATACTAAATGTAGCTTTCCTCACCTCCCCCACGGTAATTGGGGTAGTTAAGAAAAGGTTGTCATCATCCACAAGTTTCAAATTATCCAAATTTCTCAGTTGGCTTTGAATATTATAATTAGATTCAGCTTTGAATAATTCCATAAAATATTTATTAATGTGGTTTGAGATGATAACACCATTATCAGTCCATCCCCCATTAATCAGTAGTTTTTTTATACAGTTTCTCCTTCGTCTTATAATAGTAGTAGTATGGAAGAATTTTGTGTTTCGATCACCCTCATTAAGCCATTGGATTCTCGATTTTTGTTGCCACAAACTTTCTTCGTATCTAAGAATCGTGTTAAACTCATTACGTAGTTTACTTTCAAGGTTGGCGAGGTTATGGGAGTACCAAGTTTCTTGAGCTTTTTGTATACCACTTAAACGTCGAAGAATACGCTTTTTATTTTTAAAGATATTGCCAAAAATAGTATTGTTCCAACTTTTAATCTTCTCCGTACATATCTGAATGTTATTATCAAGATTTGAGACATTATTCCAATTTGAATTAACAATATCATTAAAATCAATTCTATCAAACAAACAAGCTAAAAGCCTGAAAGGTTTAGGAATATTGAGATGTTTAGACATACCTTCCATTCTGATAATTATAGGACAGTGATTCGATGCAGTCCGCGGAATGTTCTCCACATTTGCTTCAGGGTATTTTAGATTCCACTCCGCATTGACCAGACCCCTATCCAGTCTGACAAGAGTATTTGCCATGCCCTTCCTGCTGTTCGTCCAAGTCAGTTTTGGTCCGGAACACCCCAAGTCAGAAAGATTGCATTTGTTAATGTTTTCAAGAAAAGTAGTGTCATTTTTTTCCACCATCTTCTTCCCAAAGCTTCTTCTTTCAGAACTATCTACATGATCATTGAAATCCCCCGCTACCAACCACGGAATATTAATGTTTTTAGACATATCACATAGGTTATCCCATAGTTTCCTGCGCAATTGTCGAAGTGGGCTTGCATAAATCGCAGAAAAAACCCACTCCTCATAGTTATTTTTGGAAGCTAATAAGTGTATAGCTTGTCTGGTTACAGATAGAGTCTCCATTTTTATGGAGTTAGGATTCCAGGTAACCCAGATACCCCCGGACCTGCCAATTGGTTCAGAGACCTCCCTGTTATTTAAACCAAGGCTGTCAAAAAAACCACATAGGTTTCCAATAGGGATATGGGTTTCAAGAATCACCACAATGTCCGGGTTATAAATATTTTTTAGCTCAGAGATAGTAGGTTTAAAGAGGGGTTTACCAGCCCCACGACAGTTCCAAACAATTATCACCATTGACGACCTATTTTGAATGAGTGTGTCCATCTCGTTAATTATCCAGAAACACCTTTTAGCTATTTCTTGATGGAGCTGTGTGTCTCTGCACTTCTCTTCCATTATCGCTGAGATTATCTTCTCGTTTTCCCATATCTGTTCCAGAGTGTTGATTATGATCTTGGTTTTGGAAATTTTCCAACTCACTTGCATGATAGCTGCCACCTCTACACTCTCCGCTAAGTTGGTTGAGATTTCTCCTGCTGACAGCATCAGATTTTGAATTTGCACATCCCCTAGGAAGGCAAGGGGGAAGGGGAGGTTCATTTCTGGGTTTATTTACGGTTGTTTTTTCTTTATCAGCTATGGTTAATATTGAGGCATCACTGATAGTCGAGTTATTTGCAGTTGGGTTCCGTGTTTGGTCGAGTTGTGAGCTTCCTTTTTTGTGGATAATACCTACCGTCAGACAACTTTTACTTACAGTATTTGACTTTGGGCAATCCGTACTACTGCCGCTGCATATGCCGACTTGGCTATTCCCCATGCCACTGTTTTCTATTATTTTAATTTTGTTCTTTTGCGTGTGTTGTACCTGAGCTATGCATCCACCTGTCTCCATATTTTTTGTCGGCACCTTTCTTTTGGGCGTTACCTCACGAATTGCACAATTCATACCCCCATTTTCTTTTCTGACGTCAGCATCATTAATGGTAGAGTTGATGCATGCAACAGGTGTCGCCCCCAAACCCTTCGTATGCAGGCTTCTTGTGCTGAAACTTGCTTTTCCATTTGTTTTTTCATTTTGCCTCTGTACCTTGTCACCTCCATCACCATTAAGGACGGAGAACCTATTATTATTTCTTCCTAAGTTTTCTTTAGTTCCATTTGAACTAGTTCTGTTTCTATCATTCCAAGATTTTTTATTTCGTTGAACTAACATCCACGGCCCAAATTGGTCATTTTTCTTTTCCACGTCAAGCTCGCTGTTTCCATAGTTTCCTTCTATTGCCCTCTTAGAAATATAGCCGTTATCAGTTGACTTTGTCGGAGCTGCTCCCATACTTTCCGAAGGAGTATTTTCAGTTGTAGTGCTTATATTTCGGTTTGAAGTGTTTAAGTGGGCAAAACTCCGTTTTGTGGCAAATTTTACCACATTTAAAACATATATACGGCAAGAATTCATACTCCACTCTATACTTACGTCCATCTAGAATGTAGCATGGGATTAGAGGTTTTTCCAGATCTACTTCAACACATATCCTCGCATATTTGCCTCTAGTAGAAGACACAGAGTTGAAATCTATCTTAATTGGTCTTCCAAGCTTGCATCCAATCTGGAAGAGGGCTCTTTCATCAAACCATTCAATAGGAAGCCGATGTAGTCTAACCCACAAAGCAGTAATCACCTGATTTGCTTCGAGAGGGTTAAAATTTGGCACCCACTTTCTAACAATTAAGTAATGGTTATTTATTACCCATGGTCCACCTGTCAAGACATTATAATAGTCTTCCTTCATCATAAATTTAAATAGGTAATGACCCTCCTCCAAATCAACAATTTCATAATCACCCTGCAGGTTCCATAGTGAGGAGACTCTTGCATTTAGGACCTTGAATCCAATATTCCTACCAAGGAGACTCACAATAACACTGTCGTTCCATTTCTCCCTTAGTTTATCTACGTGTTTTTTGGGGATAGAAACCACGGGACATAGTGGATCCTCCTCCTCTTCCACCGGTTTGCTGTTGAGGTCCATGGCTTGGCTGTTATTCTCATTTGGTTCCTCCATGTCGTCATCAGACCATACACAGTTGGCATCATCAAATAATATATCTGAGTTCTGCTTCTTACCCACTACATCCTTGTACGATAATATCTTTTTTGGTCCCTCCATTATTTCACCACATTGGGTCGTGATTGGCTTAGTTGTCATCATGGTTGAGCTTTCGTCCAGAATCATGTCTACATTAGTCCCTTCCATGTTTGAGTAGTTCATCACATCACTTTGGTTTGAGGTGGTGATATTTTCGTAGTTCTCCATTTCCATGTCCAGGATTGTTTCATGGCTGTCTTTTTATTTTTTTGTACTCCTTAATAGGAGGTCTTCTTCCTCTTTAGAGTTTCTAGTAGTTAGTGGTGGAGGAACTCCCCCACAATTTCCATCCTCCTGAAATGAATGATCCAGATGGTTTGCTTGTACACCAAGCATGGTTAGAAGGAGCGTTTTCTTAGAGCGTTTTACTCTTACTGTTACTATGAGCGTTTTACTGTTAGCAGAAATCCGGTGAAACCCGTCCTCCCTCACAACAGAAATCCGATGAAAATTATGATTGACCCCTACACTACTCATTTCTGGTCAGAGCCGCCGATGAAAACTCTTACAAGTTGTGAGCTTTAAACAAGCAAAACCCATTTCTGAGTTTTTAGCTAACAAACCGAAGATGAGCCATGATGAAGTATGGTCACTCGACCCAGTAAAAAAAATGATCCATTCTTGACGCGTTTCATCCAGCTCATACGAGCCAATAAACAAATAAAAATATGACTCAACTCAAAGTTCAACTTCGAGCCAATTCAAAATTCGAACGAATTGAAGATTCAATCCAGGTCAAAAATACCTATGATCCACTTAAGTTCGACCCACATCATCACTGTCAGAGCAACCATGCGATCCACAAATAATCACGGATCCCCAAACCACCTCTGACGATCGGACCTTCGAACTGGTAATCAAAAATCCCAACGATCATGGCACCCCAGGAGCCTAGGCCACCGTAAGTGGCTCAGAGGACCTCGCTCGATAAACCACGAAACCCTATTAGTTAAACCTATGATCGGGTATCCGCAAACACCCTCGATCAGATCAAATTAGCTATATGCGAACAAATTAACCTCTCCGAACAGGTATCTCCGGAATATCCTCAACTTCCGAACAAGCGATCAAAGCTGCCTCGATCATCGGGGAGGAACTGAACATAGATGAGTCTCATATAAACTCGGGTATAACCTTTTTCTGGGAGCTATGATTTTAATAGAGGAAATACCCATTTGGACTTAAAAGCCCCAGGATAAAGGATTTAGCTTTGGTTTAGTATTTTATAAAAGGCACTATATAGTGACAGTAAACCACATCTGAGATGCTTTCAAAATTAGGCACTATATTTGAACAAGTTTGACACTGAACATATGCTAAATAATATTGATTACGATGGTGCTAAAAAAAAAATATATATATATATATATATATATATATATATATATATATACACACCAAATAAAGCATATTGCCTATTTTATTAATTGTGGATGTTATGGAATTTAATTTGTACATGTTTTATTTACACATCCTGAAAAATCCCCTTCAAAATATTTCTACCCTCGCACGAATTTGAGTTGCTCAAGTAGAAAAACATTCATTCTTGAAAAAATTATATACCCATTGAAATTACACCAGTATTTTATGTTATCCCACGAGGAACCTTTTTAAAGACTTAATACGTACATGTACTCGAACAATCTTGCCAAAATAATATTTTTTGAACAATCATGTCAAAAATGACATCCTTTGGACAACTATATCAAAATGATATTTTTTAGAATGACCTTGGAAAATAATATTTTTGCTGAAAAAAATTAGCATTTTTTCGCAAGACATGGTACCTCGATCAACTACCTTGAGCAGGTTCCTCGAACAACTTCATCCGTGGTGCCTCGAGCGGGTGCCTCGAGCAACCTCGTCCTAGTGACTTGATCAACTTGTCATAATTTAAAATAGTTTTTGAAACTTAGCATTTTTTGTCAAGTCATGGTACCTCGAGCGACCTCATCCATGGTGCCTCGAGTAGGTACCTTGAGCAACCTCATAAGCTGTGCCTCGAGGATGTGCCTCGAGCAGCCTTCTCCTAGTGTCTCGAGTAGCCTCGACCCTAGTGGCTCGAGTTGCCTCTCCATAGTGGGTCGAGCAGCCTCATCCTAGTTCCTCGAGCGGCCTCCTCTTAATGGCTTGAGCAGACTCACCCTAGTGGC
Source organism: Sambucus nigra (assembly GCA_949130495.1). Taxonomy (NCBI): domain Eukaryota; kingdom Viridiplantae; phylum Streptophyta; class Magnoliopsida; order Dipsacales; family Adoxaceae; genus Sambucus; species Sambucus nigra. The sequence continues at coordinate 202,433,629 of OX422211.1, read as the reverse complement.
GCGAGCAGCCTCGTCCTAGTGACTCAAGCTGCCTCATTCACAGTTGATCGGAGCAACCGCCTGAGCAACCGCATCCATGGTTGCCTGGAACAACTTTTTGTGCTACCTTCTATTCGATTTATGCTAAACTATGATTTATTCACATGATGATGTTAGCTACATAAATTTCGAACTGAAAGTTATTATTCACCTCGAGGTGACTCAGCATGCTTATTGAGGCATGCTTATTGACAAAATTATTCTGCATATGATTTAAATAGATTCAAAACTTCTGAGTTTTCGCAGCTGCGATAAAATAATAGGGGCATGAGATAAGTAGCTCACCACATGATATATGTACACTTTATCAACTGCATATTGTAGCATATCAAATTCACATCATAAAGTTGCACAAATATATTTCATTATTTAATTTTCGGTTATCACATGAGATGACGTGATGCATATTAGTAAATCTTAGCTGAAAAAGAATATCATGTACCGGTTATTTCAAGGTTTAGTCAAAAAATGACTTCAACATCCGTTTTCATAAAATCCAGTGAATACACCTCAAATGATATAATGCCTATATCGATTCGTAATTATTACAAAAACTAGTTGAGATATATGAGCATGTATATACAATAGATTGTGTCAAATATACCTGTTGCCGTGTGGATTTGAAAAAAAAAATCCAGAAGAGATATGCCTTGATAAATATTCATATTAAACAAATATATTCGTATGTGAGTACATCATTAAATTCGATTATTCCCAACAGTTAACTGTTGGAAATCCAGAAGAGATATTCATATGCCTTGATAAAAAACAGTTGGAAATCCCAGAAGTCAACTATTGGGAATAACCGAATTTAAGTGTCAAAGAAAATATAAAATTAAAAACAAAAAACAGAACTGGGCCGAAATACCCCAAGCTCGAGCCGGGCGGGGTGCGGCGGGGTGCGCGGGTAGGCTTGGAAGCCAAACCAAGACCATGTAAGTCATCCCTATTTCAAAGAGTTGGGATACCCCAAGGGCACTAAGCCTTTAAGCCAAATTGGGTTATATTATACTACACCCATTTTACACATTCTTCTTATGTGGGACAAACTTTAACTTAAACACTTCAATCATGTTCCATGTTCTAAGTGAGTACTTTGAGCTACAATTTCTCATTCAATAATTTATGGTTTTTCGTATGTGAGTATACCATGTTATACTCCTTGCGGAGGTAAACGAGTTACCACTTTGAATTGTCTTGAAAGACGTGTGAGTCCCATAATAAATTGACCCCAAAGTTGACCAAAATCTAATTTTGTCGACTTAAAAAACCCATAAATTCTAACAATATAATGCTATGTAAGTTACATTTAAGGTCCGTTTAGTAACCCAATTTCAAGTCGTAGGCCAATTTTAATTGCATGGAATAGAAATTGGTCTTCCAATTCCAAGCCTTGGAATTGGGTTGCCAAACGAACCCTTAAATTCATTTTTGTTTCACATTAGCTCAAATGTAATGCGTGGATTATTTATAGTTATTATCTTCATTTATTTAATTTTAAAAAGATAATTATTTCATATTTGTGATTATTACACATTTCACACGTTGCGTGTGATGCAACGGTAGTAGTATTTTTTACAAATTTGTGTAATTTTTCCCATTGTGTTCGTATTATAGATCTCTTGGCTTAAAAAATTCTAGTACAATCGAACTCTAGGAAGATGATGACAACATTACAATAAAAAATACAATCATTGAACAAATAAGTATCAAAAACCCAACTAGGTATTCATGGGCTGAGTTTGGCAAAAACGGGTACGTATCTGGCTGGGGCAGCATGCACTCCTCCTGGCTATTGAAGTAGACTTTCAGGGGGAATGCCCATCCTTGCTTAAAAGTGAAAGTGTTCTTGTTCTTTTGACGAAGCACCTCTGACTGAACATTTTCGAGTGGGCCTACCTCTATTAGAAATTCTCCCTGTAGAACATTCCCGTGTATTTATAAATTGGTAGGGAACGAGAGGCCTGTAATTGAAGTTGAAAACTTGGGTAAGTTTGTTAAGATTCGGGTGTTGAACGACGAGAGTCCAAAGCATGTAATTCATATGGTAGTTGAAGTTTTTTATTGCAACCTTCACACGCCAGCAGTCCTTGTAGTTAAGCTTGACATGCCCGTGCAACCGGATAGGGAGTGATCAATTCGTTGTAGAAAGACGAGAATGAGACACGACAACTGGGGTGTTTTTAGGCTAGAAACTGTAAATGAGTGCATGTCATGTTCCATGTGATCAGGGCTTGTGTTTTCCTATGGCGATCAGAAGTGACAAAATTTGTGTAGAAATAATTTTTGCAGGCCCACATATAGCGTAGGCCCGAAAGTTATTAACAAAAGGTTAAAATTTAAATAAATTCTGAATAAATTTGTTGAGGAAACTCCTTTTGTTGTAAAACACAAAATGTGTAAAGATTGTTACTGACTAGATTTTAGCCTCGCGCGATGTGCGAACACCTTATAATTTTTTTACATTGCAAATTTGTAAAATGTTTATAGAAAATGTATGAAATATATGTGAAAATGCTCTTGAAGCTCAACTGGGATTGTAGGACATTTATCATGTTCGTCATCTTCTGTGAAATAAATCATAATAAAGATAATCGAGTGATAATCCCATATAATATATTAAAGAATTAAATAGTTTAGGGTTATTCTTGCTTAATATGTTTTTTAGAAAAGGCATATCATAAAAGCACCGAAAATATACATATTTTCAAAGTAATTTAAGCAAAATTGGGTCAAGGGACAACTAAGTTGTATAATATGCCACAAACCACATGCTCTAATCTAAAATAAATTGGACAGTAGATTGAACTATTATATTTTAACTACAATTATCTCCCTATATTATATACAAAATATTTATACCATTATGACATATAGCGGGGTATCTTTTTAAACCCCAACCCCACAATTTGAAGCCAATCTAGAGAGAGAAATATGAATACATTTATAACACAAAAATTGCTATAGACTCAGGAAATTTATACTACTGTATATTCTGCATCTAAAAAATCTAATTAATTAAACAATAGTCTTATGTACACAAAGAAAAGTGAAGTTTTTTAATTGACACAATAAAAGTTTGTACTTATGATAGTAAACACACACCTTTTCATGACGACACCAACACATATAACTCAAATTTTGAAAACATCAATAATCAAATATTTGTCATCCATATATAAACAAAAGTAAATGTATTAACCAAGTACGAAATAATCATTTTTTATAGAAGCATCATTTAGTTAACTCAAGCCCAACAAATAAATTATAAAGGCAATTCTTTATAACAACAGTAGAAGAAATTAAAGTATTTATAATAAGTAATTGTTATAATTTGACTAAACTGTATACTATATAGTACCTATCATACAATGCTAAATTTTACTAACTTTGAAGTTTTTGACAAATCTACCCGCACAAATCAACAACATATATGAAAAAAAAAAGTGAAGGCATCGCAAATAGTGGTTCAAGAGTTGAGAAACAGATGTTATGTCTGCTTTGCAATGGAAATGGTTTCCTGTTTATGAATACAATATAGGAATATAAAATGAAAAGGTTGCATTCATTGAGGGAGCTTAACAGTCTGAGGAGAGAATAGGAAAGGAACACTGAGAGAGTATGAATCTCATCCATTTGGAAGGCAAAGATGAGAGAACATGCGAAATGGGCTAGAATTAATTGGAGCTCAATTTAAATGCCACATGGCACATCCACACTAACAGACACCATTTTTTAATATATATATATATATTAGAGTTAAATTCAAGTTGCTTGATTACTCAATTTTGCTTGGAAAGAACCTTATTAAGTGTTTTAATCCTACGTTCCAGTTCAGTAAGAGTTAAGAACACGAATAAAATGAGTACATAGCCATTTTTAACGTGGCAAAATCTCAAAGTAGGGGAAACATGCATGGCGACCTCTACGCCACAACTAAAAATAATCCACTAAAATAAAAAAGAATTACAAGAATTTAAAACATAAACATAAAATCCTATGTAAGACAGAAATATACCTACTGAGCTCTTCTCCTCCCATGGTATTATCCCTTATGCGTTGATTTTCCCATCTATTTTTTCCAGCTTTAATTCCTTGCTCCTTAGCAAACTCAGTCAAAAAGATTATCTCAAAGAAAAAAAAACTTTACTCTTTAAGTGTTTGTGCGTAAGAGTGTCTAGTGACTGTGAAGTTCTTATATGCAAGTAGGAAATCTCACCCACTCTTATAATACAAACAAGCCCTACAAAGTACAAGATCTTCTAATGATCATAATGAGAGATTTCAAAATCAAAGAAAATCAGACTTCGTTTTATCAAGAATGGTTTTTAGATCTGGAGATTTTGGATGTTTTAAAGCTTAGATCTAAACTGGAATTATTTATATACAAAATAAAAATTTTACAAAATGTAAAATTTATAAAAAAAAAAAACTCAGATTTAGAAAACATATAATTTTTTAACTCTTTTTTTAGGATTCTGAAACAGAGGATGTTCGATCAACTAAAATATAGAACTACAAAATAGGATCCAACGAGAGAAAATTTTATATAAAAGAATTTTAACAAGCAACCTAAATACTCGTGAAATGTGTCACTAGGTTTTAAATCTCAGATTTCTAAAAGAAGTAAGACTTTAAACCATGTGAGGTTGTTTTGAGAGAGAATCTATTTATCACATGGGTAAATCACAAAATATCCTAGATCTACTAACCCAGAAAATCCTAAATGGTATGAAAGTGAAAATAGGTTTTCTTCATGTGAGGTTTTATGAAAATGGCAGGGAGATCCTTTCAAAACTAAAACCTACACTCTTATGGTTTTTTGAAAAGAAGGATTTCAAACAAAGTTTGAAAGAATTTCTATGCACAAAAACCCTCTTCTCTCTTTTTTCTCTCTTCTCTATCTTTTTCTTCTCTCTCTACTCTCTTCTCCTTTTTTCTCTTCTCAGACCTCGATGTCCCAAAAGTTCTCAAATAGATGAGACTAAGGTCTTATATATACTAAGGGATGAAGGTTTTGGAAGATCGAAACGTTTCCAACGGCTGAGATTAATTCGACTTACCAACTTCTGATCTCACGATTAATAAGACACGGCTTAATTAAACGTTCTGATTGGTTGAGGGTGCATAAATATTATAAAAGACAACATGCAGGTTGTAGGTTAATTTGAACTAGCATCTGAGATATACTCTCAAGCGTGTGAGTGGGAGTGTTGATACCAAATTTAATCTGCTGACGTGGACCAATCATATGAAGACACGTGGCTATCTACATGGCAACTACAAACACTTTCGAGGAACTCCCACGCTCCGAGGAACAAAATTGCTTACCCGAGGAACTCATAGTTCCCCCGAAGAACACTGCTTACCCGAGGAACTCACATGCTCCGAGGAACTCATACACTCCGAGGAACAAACCTCTCCGAGGAACTCTTGAATACCAAGAAGCTTAGGCGGTCCGAGCTGCATCTCGAACAAAGCATTAATAGCTGGATAACCAACAGTTCAACTCATTCATTAAATGCTTATCATTTGGACGCGAACGCAAGAGGGCATTTAATGTATTACCCTTTCACATTACAGCCTCAGGGCTATAAATACATTGTACAATCCTCATTGGAGGAGGACCCCCAAACCGGAATTTCTTGAGATAACTACAAATCGAGAATTCCCATACAAATAGCAATACCAAAACAGTGGATGTAGGCCATTCTTATAAGGCTGAACCACTTTAAAATTCTTGGTCTTATTTATTTATCTGTGATTGAATAATTAGAGAGATCTAATTTTTTACATCAACAGATTGGCGCCGTCTGTGGGAATCGACTGGTAAAATCGTTTTTTCATAAAAAATAATCCATTACCAATGGCTGATATTCCTGAATCCAGCAATCGAAACGCTGTAACCCTTCCAAATCCATCTGCTACACCAATTGTTCCAGATCTGACTGGAATAATGGCAAATCTGGCTCAGGGCCAAACCGTCATGCAAGAAACAATGCGACAACTCATTCAAACCCTCCATGGCGGTGCATCAGCCCATTCCGGATCACGAAGCATTCAAAGAAATACCCGTGCGCCTTCTTCGCGTACTAGGCGTACTGATTCATATCGCAATGATGAATCTAAAGATTTTTCTTATCAACCCGGATGAACTTCATCAGTACGAGCCACGGATACTGAACAACGTGTCACCCTCTCCCCAGAAAGGACCAGCGCATTGGAAAGGTTAAGTGGGGCTTCTCCTTTCGATCGTTTAGGTCCTACGAGGAACAAAAGTCCTCTTAATGCAGCATCGAGGAGCTTTCGACGACCATCAGATTTAAGGGAAGGATCTGCCTAGTTGTGACCAGCTGCTCGTCAAGATGGATCTTATGACCGACCAGCTGCTCGTCGAGATAAATCCCAGGAAGCCACTTCAACACGATCAGTTGCTCGAACCAATAGGCCCTAGGAAGGAAATGATGCATGGAAAGTCTCTATTCAGAGGCTGGAGGATAGATTAGGGGAAATAGCTCAGGCCAAGAACCCTCTACAAAGAACCTTTGTTCGAGGAACACCTTTTGTCCAAGACATTATTGATTTTCCAACACCATCAAAGTTCAAAGCACTTGTTGTGACTCCCAAGTATGATGGGAAGACTGACCCTGTCCTTCATATAGAACAATATCAAGCTGCTGCTGACATTTATGCTATCCCAGACGAGATGTGATGCAGGGAATTCTCAGGAACTCTTACCGGATCTGCTCAGATATGGTATAATAATCTTCCTCGGGGTAAGATTTTAACTTTTCTTCAACTGGCCGAGTTATTAATTGGGAATTTCTGCTTTGGAGTAAAGCCAGTTAAGCGAGTAGCACATTTGTTAAGTGTTAGACAAAAAGCTGGGGAGAGTATTAGAGATTATATAACTCGTTTTAATATCGAGAAATTCGAAGTCATTGATTATGAGGAGAAAACAGCGATTACTGCTTTGATGAGTGGACTGCTGCCAAATAAGTTATACTATACTTTGGCCAAAGATCCACCTCGAACCATGTCGGACCTGATGGGAAAAGCGTCCAAGATTATGAACGCCGAGGAGGCTATGTCTGCGAAGAAGAATATGGACACCAAGGAAACCAAGGTGGAAGGTGATAAAGCTAAGAAGAAAGAACATAAGAACAATGGTGGTGACAAACAATCCAAAAATAGGTCGTCATGGGAGGTCTTGAGGAAATTTGATAATTACACACCTTTGAAGGTAAATATCAACCACGTCCTGGAAGAAATTAAGAACACTGAAGAATTAAACTGGCCAAAGAAAATAAAGGCAGACCCTGACATGAGGAATAGGGAAAAATATTACGAGTTCCATAAGGATCATGGCCATATGACTAAAAATTGCATAGCTCTTCAGAATGAGATTGAAACACTAATTCGACGAGGAAAGATATCGAAGTATGTTGATCGGGGAGGCGAAAGAAGAAACAACTACCTAACTAGAGAGAGATCTAGATCTCCTCGTCGAGCAGAGGAAACAAGAGGAGAAACCATGAAGTTGATCCAGAGGATGACCCCGATCTTCCCAAGAAACCAAGGTAGCCAGAACGAGAGGTATTTTCAATACGCTTTGGGTTATTTGATTGTAATGTTATTATAGGGGGAGATGCAGGAGGAGGAGACCTTACTGCAGAAAGAAAAGCTTACCTCGGTGAGGCTCAAGCTTGCTCGTACAATCAGCGAATAAATTTAGCTGAGGAAGATCGCCCGAGAAAGGTGAACAAGGAGAAGTTGGTTATTGGGTTCTCAAAGAACGACCTTGTAGGTGTTCTGTATCCTCATGATGACCCGATGGTGATCAAAATAAGGATGAAGGAGGTTATGATTTCAAGAGTACTGGTCGATAATGGTAGCTCGGCAGACATCATGTTCTACTCGTGTTTCAATAGTTTAAACCTAAAGCTATCTCAACTGGAGCCTTACCACAGACCCCTCATCGATTTTGCTGGCGAGAAAGTATTTCCACTTGGGACGATCAAGTTGGATATATTCATTGGTACGTGGCCTGCTTGTCGGACAGAAAGAATACATTTCTTCGTGATGGATAAGAATGTCCAATCATTGTACAATATCATCATGGGAAGAGTAGGATTGAAGAAGTTCGAGGCTGTACCATCTACAGTACATCAATGCCTAAAATTTCCAACAAACTTTGGAGTAGGAGTTGTGAAAGGTGATCAGAAAGTAGCTCGGGAATGCTATTATTCATCCGCCGAGCAAGAAAAACTGGAAGAATCAAAGAAAAAGACCACTACTTATCAAGTGGATGAAGGTACAGAAATTGAAACATTGGATCCTCGAGATGAGTCGCAACTCGTGAAGGGTCAAGTGGTGGAAGCTACTGAAAACATCATTCTGGACGACGAGCACCCTGAGCGAACTACTCAAATAGGTTCATCGTTGGAAGCCTCATTAAAACATGAATTGATAACTTTCCTTAGAAGCAGAAGACAAACTTTTGCATGAAGTCATGAAGATATGCCTGGGATAGACCCAAACTTCTTATGTCACGAGCTCAATGTGAATAAGGAGATCAAGCCTGTGAAGCAGAGAAGAAGAGTATTCAGTCCCAAGAAGAATCAAGCCATACAGGAGGAAGTCGAGAAGCTCCAGAAAGCTTGTTTCATTGAAGATGTTAAATATCCAAATTGGTTAGCTAATGTGGTGATGGTAAAGAAGAAGAATAACAAGTGGAGGATGTGTGTGGACTTCACTGACCTCAACAAAGCATGCCCAAAGGATCATTTTCCATTGTCCCGAATTGATCAACTAGTGGATGCTGCCTCGGGACATGAGTTGCTGAGCTTCATGGATGCTTACTCTGGTTACAATCAGATTAAAATGAAACCTGAAGACAGGGAAAGTACTTATTTTATTACCCCTAGGGGAACTTATTGTTATAATGTTATGCCTTTTGGTTTGAAAAATGCAGGTGCGACATATCAGAGGCTGATGAACAAGGTCTTTGTTGAACAAATCAGTGACAATATGGAAGTCTATGTTGACGACATGCTGACAAAAAGCAAGAAAGCTGCCGATCATCTAGCTGACTTAAGCCAGAATTTTGATCAACTAGATAAATATCAAATGAAGCTGAACCCGATAAAGTGCATCTTTGGAGTACGAGAAGGCATGTTTCTCGGGTACATTGTCAATCAACGAGGCATTCAATCAAATCCTGAAAAAATTAAAGCTCTATTAGGGCTACGATCTCTAACGACGAAGAAGGAAGTACAGAGTCTCACAGGACGAGTAGCGGCACTCAACAGATTTGTGTCACGAGAAACTGATAGATGTCTCCCATTTTTCAAGACACTCAGAAAGACTTTTGAGTGGAATGATGAATGTGAGAAGGCTTTTCAAGACTTGAAGAAATACTTGGGAGCACCTCCACTATTGTCCAGGCCAGTGATGGGAGAAAAATTGTATGTGTACCTTGAAGTGTCCAAGAATGCAGTTAGCTAGGCATTGATCAGAGTGGAAAATGGAGTGCAAAAACCAATTTACTACACAAGTAAGGCCTTCCGAGGAGCCGAGATCAGATATCCAAGGCTGGAGAAATTGGCACTGGCACTGATTGAAGCGAGTAAGAGAATGAGGCCATACTTCCAGGCTCATACTATAGTAGTATATACTGATGTGCCATTGCGACAAGCCCTTCATAAGCCAGAAAAATCAGGAAGATTGATGTACTGGGCAATAGAACTCGGTGAATACAATATAATTTATGAACCCAGATCATCACTAAAAGAGCAGGCTGTAGCAGATTTCATAGCGAATTTCACCTATCCTGATACCCCCAAGGAGCAAAACTTGCTCGCTGATCAATCTGTGGATGTTACAGGGTCAACAAACACAAGCTCAGACCAATTCCGATTGGTAAAAGGGCGTGTGGATGTTACAGGATGTGATACAGAGATAGTTATGAGAACTCCGGACGAGAAATAAGAGTTGCTCGCTGATCAACCTGTGGATGTTACAGGATTAACAAACACTAACTCAGACCAACTTCGGTTGTTAAAAGGGCTAGTGGATGTTACAAGATCATTGACTTCGGGCTCAGACCAACTCCGGTTGGTAAAAAGGAAATAAAAAATGACCGACGAGGAGCGAGTAAAATCCGGGGAGGATGAAAAGAAACTGCAAATATTTCATCGAGGAACTCTGACTGATTCAAAATTTGAAGACGAGTTACCTATATGGAGGCTATATGTAGATGGCTCATCTTGCAATTGAGAATGTGGTGTGGGGATAGTTTTGAGCACTCCGGACGAGGTCGATATGGAATACGCCTTGCATTTCCAATTCAAAGCTTCCAATAATGAGGCTGAATATGAGGCTATGATTGCAGGGCTTAATTTGGTAAAAGTTATGAAGGCGCAGCAAATTATGATCTTCGGTGACTCTCAACTGATTGTAAACCAAATGATGGGAGTATATGCAGTTAGAGGAGAATTAATGATCAGATATCATGCAAAGGCAAAGGAGTTGGTGTCAGAATTTTCCGCTATTCAACTGGTTAGAATACCAAGAATGGAGAATGCGAGAGCAGACGCCCTAGCTCGACTAGCATCAGTAACTCGCACGGAGCTACGACGAACAATCCTAATTGAAGTGTTAGCTGGTCGGAGTATAAATGAAGATCTGACGACTTTATCACACTTGATTTAGGTCCATCTTGGATGGATCCCATCAGGGCGTATATCGAGGAGGGAGAATTCCCAATTGATAAGCTCTCTGCCAAAAAGTTGAAGTTTAAAGTTGCTCGGTATGTACTAACTAATGGTGTTTTATATAGACGAGGAATTATGGCAGGTTTGTAGAGATGTGTACATCCCTCCGAGGTAAAAGATCTGATTGAAGAGATCCACGAAGGGTCTTGTGGAGCACATGTAGCAGGACGGACGCTTTTACAAAGGGTGATGACGCAAGGATACTACTGGCCGACGATGACGGCTGATTGTATAGCTTATGCCAAGAAATGTGACAAGTGCCAGCGCTTTTCCTCCATCCGAAGAACTCCACAAGAATTGTTGACACCCATAACTTCCCCTTGGCCATTTTCCATGTGGGGAATTGATTTGGTTGGACCACTGCCAACGACCTGAGGAAGGTTCAAGTACCTCGTCGTCGCAGTGGATTATTTTACTAAGTGGGTAGAAGCTGAGCCACTCATTGATATGACGTACGAGAAGGTGTACTAATTTATTTGGAAGAACATCATTTGTCGATATGGTCTCCCTCATGCCTTCATCACAGACCATGGGACACAATTTAATAACGAGGAGTTTTTCGCCTATTGTCATCAATCAAATATTTTGAAGGTCCACTCAGCACCAGGCCATCCTCAAAGCAATGGACAAACTGAAGTGACAAACAGAACGCTGCTGAACGGTTTGAAGAAAAGATTGGATGATGCGAAAGCAAACTGGATCAACGAGTTACAATCAGTACTCTGGGCTTACCGAACTACTCCCCGAGTAGCAACTGAAGAATCACCATACATGCTGGTGTTTGGAAGTGAAGCTATCATACCTGCCGAGTTGGGCCTCCCAACACACAGGGTACTGAATTTCAATTCCCCTGTCAACGACTTAATGAGAAGACTGGATTTAGACATGCTCGAGGAGGTCAGAGAAGAAGCAACCATTAGAAATGCTGCTTACCAGCATCGAACAGCTTTGTTCTACAACAAGAGGGTGAAGAAGTGCGACCTGAAAGAAGAAGACTATGTGCTGAAGAAAGTAATTCAAAAGCATAACAAACTGGAGGCAAACTCGAATGGACCATACCGAGTTACAGAAGTGGTTCGACCAGGAACTTATCGAATAGCCACTTTAGAAGGCGAGGAGTTTAAGAATGCATGGAACGCAGAGCATCTGCGCAAGTATTATCAGTGATGTATATGTAACACAGTTCCATCAGTATGAATAAAATGAAGATATTCTTCCAAAGTATCTCCGTTTATTTTAAATTTTTGGGGAATACTAGTGCTACGCACTACTTGGCAAAGCTCGGCAGACTACTCAACGAAATATTCCAAACTGTACCAAGTATGGTTGGTCGGGCATAAAAACCCACTAACTGTAGTTGGTCGACGAGGAGAAATATTCCTAAAAATGCCAACCTGTTTGGCTAGGAAACAAAATATTCCAAACTGTCCAAGTATGGTTGGTCGGGGATAAAAACCCACTAACTGTAGTTGGTCGACGAGGAGAAATATTCCTAAAAATGCCAACCTGTTTGGCTAGGAAACGAAATATTCCAAACTGTACCAAGTATGGTTGGTCGGGGATAAAAACCCACTAACTGTAGTTGGTCGACGAGGAGAAATATTCCTAAAAATGCCAACCTGTTTGGCTAGGAAACGAAATATTCCAAACTGTACCAAGTATGGTTGGTCGGGGATAAAAACCTACTAACTGTAGTTGGTCGACGAGGAGAAATTATCGACCTTGGTTGGTCGGACACATGTTATGAAAAAGACAAAAATTTACCAAGTATGGTTAGTCGGGGATAAACTCTCACTACCGCAGTTGGTCGACAAGAATAATTTAACAACCTTGATTGGTTGATACTCGTGAATTTATTATTAAGTGATCGAGCAATATTATTGAAACTTGGAACTTTTTAATTATTACTGAATTGGTCGGCAAACATCACAATATTTTTATTTTTAACAGATATGCATAAATGTAAAGTGTTGATATTTACAAGATAATAGCAATTAAGATTTGCAAACAGAAATGAAAGTTTTTCATTAAATTCGAAATAAATTACATTGATGATAAAATGAAAGTTACATTGATATGTATGCTAACTATTACATCAAAAATTTCTATTCTACTGGTTTTTTCCCCTCGGCTTTTGATGCAGGTTCCTCACCAGCAGACGGATCATTTAAAGACTGAGGAGAATTGATGAAGTTCAAATCCTTCAGCATCCTGACGTTCATCACAGAAGGTCGATCTAAAAGATGCTCGGGACGAGATACCTCAATTTGAGAATCTAAATTGTAGTCACCGAGGTATTTTGAAATTAAGCTCCGAGGAATGACACGAGTTGGGATCCATTCCATGTCCAAATTGTACGGTGGCACAGGCAAGTCGAGCAACCCGGGATCATGGTAGTCCCATATATATTGTCCTTGTTCGAGTTTCATCACACCAAAGGCATTCAGCCAGCCTTGTTTGTAGCCCTCATTGTTGGCATTCTGGATACGATCGTCCAAATGGAATAGTGCCTCGTTGTATCCAGCCATCCAGAATTCCCTGGGCTGTTTGTGAAATTGATATGTTAGCCTTTCCAGCTGCTCATGGAGACTCTTGATGAAAATCTCCTTATTCTCCAAGACGGACTTCTGCGTAGAGAGCTATTTTTCCAAGTCCCTAATCTTCTTTGACATATCAGATAACGTCTAGTTCTTCGCCATTAGTTGGAAGGCCTGGTTCTCTAAGGCAGATGCTGTCCTCTGTTCCTCGACAAGAACCCAAGCTTCTCTTGCTCGTCCCCGAGGAGCTATTCCTCATCCCCGAGGAGACGTGGAAGGGCCCGACCTCCTCAAGGTATCCAATTCGTCCCTTAATTTGGCATTCTCAACCTCTAAGATTGAAAATCCCTCGTCAGTCACTGGGATTATGGTTGTTGAAGAAGAGGCTGCAGACTTCAAATGTGATAGCTCTTTCTGCAATTTATTATTTTCCTTTTCCAGCAGCTCGGCAATCTGTCTGCATTCCTTGACCTCGCCCCTCAGGGTTCTCTCCCTTACATCATAACCAGCAAAAAGCTTCTCGTAGCCCTTGTCAGCAATGATCAGCTTATACTTATTCTCGTAACTCTCATGCAACAAGGCAGTTGATTCCTTGTATTGATTTTGAAGGTCTTCGAGGGTGCACTGGAGATCCTCGATCATTTCATAGTAAGACACATTATTGGCTACCGCTCGATCAAGCAGACACTTCAGGTACTGATATGCTTCCACTGCCTGTTTTGAAGCATCCTGGCCAAGGATGTCGGCAACTTGTGCAGCACTCAAGTCTGTGTGACCAGCCTTAAAGTACTCATTGCACTGTTGCAGTAACTTTGTATCATGGGCAGATGGCAGATCCATCCTGGCCAGAAACTAGCAGAGAAAGAAAAGCAATCATTAATAAGAAGAACAAGCGGAGTATGAATAGAAGATGAACAACAGTATATGAGAAAATTCAAGTTTTATTAGATCATAAAATTCAAAATTACAAGTGCTGGATTACACTTGACAAAGAAAGAAAAATATAAAAGTAAGCCCGAACAACACTACACCTTTTCCTTATTTCCCAAAACCTTCTCGGGAGGTTGGGAAGAGGAAGCAGGTTGCTCGGAGGGAACTGTGGGATGTTCGGAGAGCACCAGCTGTTGCTCGGAGGAAGAAATGACTTGCTCGGCAGCAGACTGGATGACTGGGGGGTGATCTCCCATCACCATTGAAGACTCCTCAGAGGTAGCTTCGTCCTCTTCTAATTCTTCTGGAGTAGGAGGGGGACCAGGGATATGTCGTTGGAAGAGCTCGGATTATTCGTCGACCTTTATTTCCTGAAGGGCAGCGACCCATCCATCCCTAAAGTACTTTAGACTGCCATAGTCCACTTGAGATACCATAGCAGCACACCCCTTGTTCCACCCCTTGTTCCAGCCAGAGCTGAAGGACTTTTTCACAACAGCTTTCCTCTTCAGCTTCTCTGAGGAAAGCATCTCGGACAGAAGGTTCTCAGCATTCTTCAGTTTGATCTCAACCTCCTCCTTCTGTCGACCTACTTCCTGGAGCTGGTCTAACCTCTCCTCAGCAACTTTGAGCTTATTCTCAAGCTCCCCTTCAGCTCTGAGCTTCTCTTCAAGCTCTTTATTTACCTTCTCCAAGGCAGTCTTTTTCTTCTCCAACTCCTTGGAGGCATCAACAACTCGAGCTTTTTCCTGCTCGGAGGAGGCAAGCTTTTTCTCCCAGATAGCTTTATCATCAGCATATTTCTGGGGAGAATCTGCCAGGGACTTGGTAGGTTCTTCCAGAGCTCCCTCCACACTGGACGAGGAGCAAGAAGCCTTAATCGCTTCATCCTTCTTCAGGATTATGTTGAAGCAGCTCGTCAACTATGAACAGAAAAAGAAAGCAAGTTAAAAACAGAAATGACAAAGGGAATATGAAAAAAATTCTAAGTAAAGATACTTACAGAAGCAAGGTGACGAGCAGCTAGTGAGGTAACCATATCCCGAGTAAGGTTTTCTTCGGTACCTTGAACCTCGGGAATGGTCAAGGACTTTACCTAGCTCATGTCAGAGCTTGGGGGAACAAAATTGGGAACTCCACTCCCAGCAGCTGGGGGCTGAGTAGTGGTGACAGCCAAATTGATCGAGGAGCTTTTCTTCAGCCTCCTCAGGGGAACAGTTACAGATTCAACCAAGGATGAATCCTTGGTCGGTGATATCACAATCACCTCTCCAGGAGCAGCAGACCTGCTCGGAGCCACTGCAGGCTTCTCGAAGACTTTAGCAGGAGCAGCTGGAGGAGCTGCATCAGTCTTCTTTGTCCCCTCCCTTGGGACATCAATCTTAATCCTTTTTACCTCCCCGGAACCGGAGGCAGTTTTCTCAAACAGAGCAGGAGTTGATCTTTTCTTCATCCTTTCACTCAAAGGAATATGAGATTCAGGCGAAGAACTTGCAGAGGCTGGTACTGGCTCTGCTTCACTGATCACTGGACGAGCACTGAAGGAGGTTGTGTAGCTCTTGTACTGGAGCAGATACGAAGCCGACCTGATCTTCTCGTCGGCAACCCTTTGATGCAGATCCCAGATAAGTCCCAAATGCCTTATATTGACATTTGTTTCTTTTGGGCACTTTCTCCTGCTATCAATTGCAAATATATAAACATTGTTATCAGTGACGCATTTTATCAAACACAAAACAAACATGATTTCAAAATAAATAAAATAAAATAAAAATAACCTATCCCATTGCCATAAGGAGGGCATCTGGGACCTTGGTAAACCTCATCTTCGATTAATGGAGGGTGTTGCCAATTTTTTACGACAACCTCGTGTTCAAAATAATCCCTATTGGCATCAGGGAGGTTAACTACTAAGGCTCTATTTATAAACCTAGTTTTTAAATAATAAATATTATCATTAACTGCCCATCTATAGCAGTACATGATTTCTGGAATTCCTATACGAGTTCCATGCACTTGATTTAATTTATGCACCCCATTAACTATTATCCATGTGTTGGGGGCTATTCGTGCAGGAACAACATCAAAGTACTGACAGAATTCCAGATACATAGGATTTGGCGGAAAAGAAAATCCACACTCAGCAAAAAAGAGACTAGGGAACCAATGTCCCTTAGACAAATTGAAATAATTAGAAGGCTCAGAAAGCTCTTCCAAGACAACCCAAGAGGGAATGGAAAAATCAGATCGAAATTTATCAAGAGATTCAACAAGGTAAACCATGGTGATTAAAAGAAATGAAGAAGAAAGAAGAAGATCTTACAGGAAAAGAGTAGAGCTGATGACGACAGACGATGGAAGCGATGAATACACAAGAAAGTAGAAGACAATGAAAAACTCGAAGATGAAAATTTGAAAAGGTAGAAGACGATGGGAGTGTCTGTGAAGTTTAAATACCTTACCTTGGGAACTGGCGAAGTAATGATTATAAAAAAGGATGATTACATTACCGGCGACTAAAAGGGCATTAAATAATGGCGCGGGAATCAAAGCGGGCAACAGCGGCTAAAAAGACGAAAAGTAACGCGGGAATCGAAGCACGCAGAAAAGTCCAAAAAAGCATGATTCTACGAATTTGGAAGTAGAAATAAATACAAGGGAAATGCTCCTAAAAATCAGGAAGACTATTTAAAGCTACCATATTCCGAGAAAGAATGTTCCATACTCCTCAAATTTTGAACTATGAAACATTGGGGGCTTCTGTTGATACCAAATTTAATCTGCTAACGTGGACCAATCATATGAAGACACGTGGCTATCTACATGGCAACTACAAACACTTCCGAGGAACTCCCTGTAATACCCCGTATTTTTATAGCTTTTAAATTATGGGATTTATTAAATTTAATTGAGATAAATTAATTTAATTTTAATCCGGAATGTTGCTTTGAATATTTACTAGCGTGACGAAAGTTAGTAATTATTGGAAATTTGTTATTTGTTGCATATTACTGGATGAGTATAGTAATATATGAGATTTATTTTTATAATGTTGTCATGAGTGAATTAAATGACGATTTCGGAAATTTAAGTCGGAACGTGCTCGTGTCACGTCGGGACTAATTTGGTTAAATAAAAAGTGAATAATTTATAAGTTGTTCGTATGGTCGTTTTGAGTGCGCCAACGCGTCCGGAAGGGTCGAGATAGTCAGAAAAGTGTACCCGGGGGTTTAGTTTGGGTCTCGGGGGCTTAATTAGTACCCCGGGAGGGTATTTTAGTCATTTTACATAATTGGGTAATTAAACCCACGAATTTCAGCCATCTTTATCAGCCATTAGGTTAGCCTTTTAGGGTTAGAACTTTCAGAAATCAAATGACGGCTATTGGAGAAGAGAGGAGAGAGCTCCAAGGCAAATTCAAAGCCAAAAAGCCACCGGATTTCACCGCCACCACGACCACCGCGTAGATCGCGAGACAAGGAACGCAATCATACCAAAATCATCCGGAAATCTGCATACCAAAAATCCCAGGAAAGTATTTGACTTGCGTATTTTCGTTAATGCAATCTTTATATTAGTCTAGGATTGTTTAGAGATTGAAACTATGGAAGAAAACTCAAATTGTGTTAGGATAATGCATGTAGTTTTGATAATATGGGAATTCTGGAACCCTTGCCATGAAGAGGAATATAACCCACAAAATTTTGATGTTAAATTAGAAGGAATTTCTGGTAAAAACAGATTAGAACCTTGTTTTAGGAAAACTCCAGGGTTCTTGATGATTAGATGGGATTTTGAGTTAATTATCCATGTTTAATGATAGTTACACGCATGTTTTACGTTATAAACACCTGGTATAATGTTATTATGATGATAGTAGGATTTTTGGGGTGATTAGAATGGAAACACATCGTTTTAGATTAAGAAGTTGGATGAAACCCGAAACTGTATTCTGCAGAATTTTGCCCATACCTGCTTGATCGATCGATCGAGCCTAGAGCTTCGATCGATCGAAGGTTCGATCGATCGAGCCCCAAGCTTCGATCGATCGACCCCTCTTGGCAGACTCCTAATTCCCTCTTTAAATGCGTTAAATTCAAATTATCGTGATATAATTCTTGGGCACTCTTGATAAATTGATTTGGGCGACATTGAGGACCAGTAGGGGATATGAATAAATGTTGGAACCTTTAATCTTTAACGAAAATGGTATTTAAGGGATATTTAATTTAGGTTAATGGATTTATGAATTTAAAGGGTGAGGTGCGTAAGAGAGTTACATTGGAACTTAATAAAGACACTTACTGAAATTTAGATTTGTGAGGATATAGCCCACGAGTGTTAGGTAATAAGTGAGAAAACCCTTCGAGTTAAGGTTAGGAACGAAACCTTATACATATTTCTATAAATGTGAAATTTAGGATAAATGGTATAATTATGGATAACGTGAAGAACCTATGTTAATATGATAAAGTGGTATATTTATATGATTGTGTGTACATATATTATATACATGTGAAACATACCGCGCTACTTGCTATCCTTGAGGTTTCCGCGCTAGGACAGTCTTATCTCGATGGGACCTTTAGGGGGGATATTGACTTGTACCCTAGAAGATAGATATCCTTGGTACAGGCTATCGAATTGATAGTTCAGACGGTCCTAAGAGACGCGAGTATGTGCCATCCTCTTAGAGACTTGGAATCTATGCTTCGCCTCGATATTATTTGTATATGTGTTAATACAATTCGAGAGTGATTCCGAATTTGTATTCCCCTTGATTTGAGTGGTATGGGGTTTGGATAGTGGAAGTATGCACGCACCATAGTTTTATTCGGGGTGCTATTATATATATATATATATATATATATATATATATATATATATATATATATATATATATATATATATATATATATATATATATATATTATACGAGTAGTTAATATATATACGAGATTATGATATTTGAAACTGTCTACTGAGATTTGATAAGTAGGACATGGTTGTTGACTCAAATTATTAAATACTTGTTTTGAAAAAGTATAAGATGTCACTGTAAAACTTTATTGATTTTATAAAGTTAAAATGGAGGACTTTGATTACTGTTTGGAACATTCTTTTAAAATGGAGTCGTGAATTATAAATCTTGAGAGTAATCTAAGTTAAGTTAAATCTTTTAGAAAGACTAGTGCGTTAAATGATAAGAAACCGTGGGGAAGGTTAGTGCGATAGGTGTGCACATTAGAAGATAGGTGAGTATTTTCTCAAGAGAGTGACGTACTAATATGTTATTGCATTGGCATGTATCAATTTAAATACTTGCTAAACGTATTTTAAAATCAAACACACTTTCGGGCTCTGACCCGTTTCTCTCTCTCTCTCTCTCTTGTATATATATGTATGTATTACAGGTGCCCAGCCACAGGGGCGTCTTGATTAGAATCTCTTGGAAGGAATGTGTTGCAGCTTAGGTGGGAGTTGCAGGTCTCTGGATTAGACGACTTCATTCATTCGGATCTACTCTTAGTACTTTCATCAGTTGAGCATGTGTAGCTCTCTCCATTATCCCGTTGTTATTGGGACATTTGTATATCAGTTGTTTTCAGTATTGTTACTATGGGTTTTATTCAGTTTGTATTGGTGACTTTAGTTTTCTTATATTGACATTCGATTGACAAATGTATTATATTATTTGGTTTACTGTGATGTGATTCTAAGTTGTAGAAATGTTGTTTTTAAATAAATAAATCTTTTTCTTAAATTAAAATTTGGAAAGCATGTATGAAAATGGTTTTGACACTTAGCTTAATTATTTAGGGTGTTAAATTGGAAAATGTATTTCTATCGACAGTGATGCTGAGAATGAACAAACTTTTTACCTTGATTTAATTTAATAAAGGAGTGATCACCCGGTATTTAATTAGGCGGGGTGTCACAGGTGGTATCAGAGCATCAGGTTCTAGTGTCCTTAGGATCTGTACGGCTTATTATGCTTTCAGCGTTACTTTGTTTGTTATAGAGCCCTATGTTTAGGATTGTTGATTCCTTTGGCGAGATTCCGTTCTCCTGCTATAATGTGTATGCATTAGTGAATTCTAATTTCGTTCGGATGTGTGCGTGTGCCGAGCGATGATGGATGTCAGAAGAAGACCGTTAAGCATACATCAGGAGGCAGGGCTCAGTTGAGATTAGGAAATATATTCGAGGATGACGACCGTAGTCGAGGTCACCTCCATTATGGCACGAGAAGCCAAGACTTGAAAGGCGACTAAGATGCAGCAATAATTTTCAAATGCTGTTATAGTCAAATGAGGTGCGGGGGTAAACTTACCCAACGTTTTACAAAAACGTGTAGAGACTATCAACGGGAAGTTTTAGAAACACGAAAATTGTATGTGTCTTTACCAAAGGTGGTAAAGTAGCCAAAGGCTTAAATGTAGAACGGAGTGTGGCAAACCGAAAGTGAAAATTTAGAGAAAAAAAATTCTTGGCTTTCGGGACGAAATTATAATGGTCGGAGACAACTACCAATTTTATAAGTGTAATGCTATGCCTATAGGAGGACCTGAGGTACAGTGTTGACCGTATGTTCCTTCCTTAACCGTTCAGGATGAGAAGCAAATGTGGTCCTAAACTCTTCGAGGGAGGGCATATCAGGGGTCCATTCGTAAATTTGAATCTTAACCGTTAGCCAATTTTGTATCGGAAGATGTAGGTATAAGTGGAGAAACGACTCCAAGTGGAAGACCAACTCGTAAAAAAAAAAATAGTTGATAAAACTCGAGGAGGAAATTCTGGTGGACGAACGATCCAGAGGTTGACATTGTCATATTGTGTCAGAACAAATGATAACGCCTCTTTGTGGAGGAAGTTAAAAGAATCGAAGAATTTAGTCGAGAATGAGACTGAATGCAACGGTGGTGGTATAGCACCACAGAAGGATGTGGATACACATCAGGAAAACCATTAAAATGCTTCAGGCAGTTAAATTCTTACCAATCGATGGTAAATTCAGTAAGTACTAGTATAGATAATAGCATGATCTTTATGGCCTAAGAAGGCTATGGAACAACCGGGATGGTTAACAGAAATCCAGTCTACTAATGTCCGAGGAAAGGATAATCCTAACCGGGTTAGTAGGACAGGTGATAGGTGAATTATGTGTTGAGGTATTTTGTGCGGAGTGAGATCGCTCATGATAATATGTTCCGAAGTCAGTATAAGGGCAAGAATACGGTGCCTAGTAAAAAGGAAACGAGTAAAGTAATTTTGTTTTGGTTTGGGCAGACGTGTTACGTCCGAAAACCATTTGTGCAGTCAAAACGATTGCCAGGATGGAAGTATAAGTTGTATCCTTAGGATACGGCGTGTTTATGTGACATGAGCGAGTCACCATATTTTGTTTATTGCTAGATTGGCATGTGAGATGAGTTTAATGCATATCATTATAAATGTTACCACTATGTGAATATTTCTCTTAGTTTAACGGGATTTTTCTTTGGTGCTATCCGCGGGGGATGAATGAGCATATTACAGTGTTTTAAACTTTATTGAGGTTACTCGTTTTAGTGATACGATACACGAGTATGATATTATCCTTGTTAAAACGTTATATAAATGGGTAGTATGATAGTGGGCATTTATTGCGAGGCTATTGGAGTAGTTGCATTGGTGCAACATGTTTCATGTTTGTTTTAGCGAGGCTTATATGTAAGAGAGTTGGACTCGTACTTATATTATCTATCTTAGAGACTTTGGAGGAGATAGTGGGCTCGAGATATTCGATGCCAATGTATGTATAGACTTTGTTAGTATAATTCCGTATGTATCGGGATTTACCATTGAGCGAAAAGATTTAACTCAGTATTATGTTTAGCACTCCGGACTTAGTGATAGGAAGAGTGCATTTCTGTATTTAACCTTTAGAGATGTGGGAGTTAATCTTTATACCCTATTATTAGGGAAAGGAATTTCGAGAATTCCGAGTGTATGTATTCGAAGTTTTTAAATCCAATTACCATTAACCAATACGGGACGATAGTGAAATTGGTGAAACGTTCTTTGTTAAGCATAATTACGGAGAACTTGTAACTTTTCTGTCAAGGGACGGAATAAAGGGGTATATTCTATGGACAGAGGACCAAACGGATTTCGATAACCGACAATGCTAGGTAGTAGTGTATCGGGGGGGTTCCTTGTTTGGATTTCGCTTTGCGAGACATCCCACGCATGAAACTTAGCGTAAGGTTGGAAATAGGGAGACGTTTGGTCACTTTTCCACGAGTTTGGTACCCTAGTCGAAATGGGATCAAGTAATTATGTATGTAAGTTGGAAGTTGAATTTTGTTTTAAGGTTTTTGGAGCTGGATCTTGTGGTAGGCAAACATTGAAAGTTATACCCACAGGTTGAGGGGTGGAACTATGATAAGGAGAATTTAAGAATTTTGATTTCTAGGGTGATTGAAGTACCCGAATATCATAACCGCGTACAGAACACAAGGTGAATAAAGAGTTGGAATGATTTTTAGCATGGATTACCTGGAAAGAACTTTATATCATACAAAAGAGATGACGTGTAATTATTCTGATGAATAGAGCGTTAGTGATTTATTTTGGTTGTTGTACCTATTTGGGAAAATTGTTGTACTTATCTGAGGAAGGTGGAGATTATTATTCCTCTTTTATTGTCATGGAATTTGGATGCCCTATTTCTTCTATTCCGTTGAATTTAGTTAGTTCTACAGATGAGTAGCACGCCGTTCGCTCTCCCAGGGCGGTTGAAGTGTTGCAAAAATGTGGGCATCTTTGTTAACTACAGTTAAAATGCTCCGAATCGGAGGAACGTGGAAATAGACGTGAAATATATGTTTGTGGAAAATGTATTTCTATCGACAGTGATGCTGAGAATGAACCAACTGTTTACCTTGATTTAATTTAATAAAGGAGTGATCGCACGGTATTTAATTAGGCGGGGTGTCACACTCCCACGCTCCGAGGAACAAAACTGCTTACCCGAGGAACTCATAGTTCCCCCGAGGAACACTACTTACCTGAGGAACTCACATGCTCCGAGGAACTCATACGCTCCGAGGAACTCATACGCTCCGAGAAACAAACCTCTCCGAGGAACTCTTGAATACCAAGAATCTTAGGCGGTCCGAGCAACTCAAGCGGTCCGAGCTGCATCTCGAACAAAGCATTAATAGCTGGATAACCAACAGTTCAACTGATTCATTAAATATTTATCATTTGGACGCGCACGTAAAGAGGGCATTTAATGTATTACCCTTTCACATTACAGCCTCAGGGCTATAAATACATTGTACAATCCTCATTGGAGGAGGACCCCCAAACCGGAATTTCTTGAGATAAATACAAATCGAGAATTACCATACAAACAGCAATACCAAAACAGTGGATGTAGGCGATTCTTATAAGACTGAACCACTTTAAAATTCTTGGTCTCATTTATTTATCTGTGATTGAATAATTAGAGAGATCTAATTTTTTACATCAACAGGGAGAAAGCACAAATCCATCCACAAGGAGCGTGACACGTGAAAGTCATAAAAGACTCTCAAATGCGCATTTTATAACTCTTAAAAATCCCATTTGATACCATAATATTCTTTGTCGATTTGATATTCAGGGCAAACAATTTGTTAGGGAACTTAGAGAAATATGATTTTATCCCACAAAACTTTTTAAACCCTAATTTTAAATGTTTAAAAATCATTTTAAAATGTTTCAAAATTCCTAAAAAATATTTAAAAATATTTTAACACACACACAATGCAATATGTGAATTTCTAAACCTAGAGTGTATTGTTAACTACCTTTAGACTTATTTGGTAGGCTTGGAAGGTTGAGGATGCTTTGTTGATGTAGTCTTGATGGTACACATGGAAGGAAGCTCAGACAATTCAATAAAATTATTTTGTCTATATATTCAAACTAGTTGGAACTCTTATATGGCACAGACTCAAATAAGTCTACCATATAGTATGTTCTTAATCTCCCCTTTTGGATATCAGAGACAAAATTCCCTTAAGTACTTGGTACTCGTAGGTAGAAAATAAAATCCTAGAGTCCTATACAAAAGAGCTAATCTACCCATCCGCATTCTAGAACCGAAAATAAGATGAAACAAAAATTACATAACTCAACTATTTACATACCAATACCCTAATAGGTAAGAATGTACAAAGGATCTGTATGAGGATGCCTACAATAAAACACTTGGAATAAGGCATGTTAGTTAAATCAGTAATATATAAAATGTTAAGTATAAACCATATATACTCAAAGTTTTCTCCCCCATTTTGTCTCAAATAGACAACGGGTAAAAGATAGATAAAAGGGATACAACAGAATTATTCGACCACAGAAATGCCATAATAATGGTATATCAAGGGTCTCCTAATTAACAACATAAAAGAGGCATATTTTTTCATTTATTAAAATATCGTACCCTAAATCCTCATAAATTAATTGTAAGCAAGATATATACCGAGGATATGATAAAAACGCAGAATTATAAATCAAGAACTATCATCCCTATGGATTTACTTAATTATTCAAAACGAATGTCATGCAAGGGTTTTGTGAATAAATCGACCAACTATTTTTCAGTGTTTAGATATTCAATGTCTGGTTCTTTGGATTCAACAAGTTATCTAATAAAGTGATGTTTAATTTTGATATGTTTAGTGCGTGAGTGCTGAACAGGATTCCTAGATATGTTTATAGAACTTTGATTATCACAAAATAGTGTAAGTTTGTCTTCCTTAATTCCATAACTGTACAACATTTGTTTGATCCATAACAATTGAGCACAACAGCTACCAATTGCCATATACTCAATTTCAGCAGTAGATAAGGATATACAATTTTGTTTTTTATTACTCCACCCAACCAAATTATTTCCTACATAGTGGTAGGCACCAGATGCACCTTTACTATCATCTGAGCATCTTTCCCAGTCAGCGTCTGTGTAAGCAATTATAGTTCTTGTAGTGTCTTTTATGTACCAAATATCATAATTAAGTGTGACCTTAACATATTTTATGATTCACTTAACGCACAAAAAAGGATATTATTTTGGTGAACATTGATAGCGTGCACAAACACATACAGGAAATTAAATATCAGGTCTGGATGAAGTAAGCTATAGCATAATCCCTATCATACTTCTATACAGAGTAGGATCAATATTTTTCCCATGTTAATTTTTAGATATCTTAGTGGTAGTGCTCATGGGTGTTCGTGCAGTTTTAGCATTATTATGACCAAACTTTTAACTAATTCAATAACATATTTGGTTTGAGATACAATCAGGCCATCACTAAATTATTTAACTTGTAAACCAATTAAATATTGCAACTCCCCCATGAAGGACATCTGAAATTCCCCATGCATAATACTAGAAAATTCCTTTATTTGTCCAAGGGAGATAGAACCAAAAATGATATCATCCAAATAAACTTGTGCAATTAAAACTTCGTGATCAATTTTCCAGACGAATAATGTCTGGTCATTTCCGCCACTCTCAAACCCTTTATTGACTAAAAAGGTCGAGAGGCGTTCGTACTAGGCCCTAGTGGCTTGCTTTAAGCCATACAATGCCTTTTCCAATCTATAGACATGTTTAGGGTAAGAGAAATCAACAAAGCCCTTGGGCTACTCAACGTATACTTCCTCTGACAAAATACCATTTAAAAAGACAAGCTTAACGTCCATTTGGAAAAGCTTGAATTGTAAATGACAGGCAATGGCTAAGAGGAGACTGATCGACTCGAATCTTATCACCAGAGCAAAAGTCTCGTTAAAATCAATTCCCTCTATCTGAGAATATCCTTGAGCTACTAACCTAGATTTGTTTCTAACAAATACAGAAAACTCATCAGTTTTATTTTTGAAAATCTAGCAGGTTATAATAACCATTTTGTCTTAAGGCCGTGGGATTAGATACCACACATCATGACTCTAAAATTGAACTAACTCTTCTTGCATAGAATTAATCTAGAATGAGTTAGTAAGGGCATCACTCAGACTTTTTGGTTCTACCAGAGAAACAAAATATGTGAAGTTTGTCACATTTTGGAGTTGAGATCTAGTTCGCACCAAATGGCCCTAGTTTTAAAAAAAAAAATTTAGCCTTTGACTTAGAAAAGGTTTGAGGAGTTTTTCGAAATGATTTCTTCTTAGTTCGAGGTCCTCACCTTTTTCTCTTATAGTTAGAGTTTTGTTTGGTCTTTCTAGGGACAATATAAGTATTCCTACTTTTTCTAGAATATTTAAAGTTTTTATAAACTGGTGTGATTAATCATTTTTTAAAACATTCAGTAAAGGAGTGACCATAAACATCACAATACGAACAGTATTGATGTGATGCATGCTTGACTTTATTTTCTAAGTCCTTTAATTAGACGTGTTTGGCGCTTGAGGTATATTAGCAACAGTCTTACTCGTTTGTCAAAAATCTCTTAGGGGGGACAAATATACTTAGCTTTACCATTAGGTTTTGGCTATGGATTATTCACATTTTGTGTTTCTTTAGAGGCATCAATATTTAGAATTCTTTTTTGAGATTTATCCAAAGTCTGGCCTATTTACAAAGACTATATTTGAATCTAAAAATGTTGTCTTTGTATCTTTGATATTTTTATCAAATTTAAGGCCAGTTTTATTATCAGAACTAAGTTCGCTAGAGCTAATGATGTCGTCATAAGTTTTAGCATGAGTCTCACAGTGTAGGCATTGTTTGAAAACATTTGAGACCTTCTGTTTAGATTATTCAAATTCAACTAAGGTAGATTTATCTATTTCTTCTAAAATAAAGTTTTTCTCGAACAGATCTTTTAATTTGGAAACATATTCTTTAGTTTTTATCTCATGTGTAACACACTGGGCTATGTAATCCTCAGCATTTTTTCTAATAGTATTACTTAATTGTTCAACACGTTCAGTCAGCTATTTCACCATTTTTTCTAACTTGGAACTTCTCCTAAGAGTCTTAGTGTACAGTTCTTGAATGTCAGGGAGGTCATCTTCAGACTCACTAAGTGGTGTGTGTGATGTGCCCCTAACGCTTCAATTTGTGAAGTGGCACTCACACACCCATTCAATTCATCACAAGATTTTCCACTTTAGCACACACTTACACTATAACTATCTAAATCATTCAAAAAGCAATATATATAGCATTTATATCTACAGGAGATATATCACTATCAATAAGCAATATAGAACTCTCAACAAGCAGGCATCATTTGTCATCAAAATATATTACCTTAGCAAAGAAGGATGTGTATGATTCATTAGAATTGGATTACTCGGGTTCATCCTCTTCAGAGTCACTAGAGTCATCCCAAGTTTTGAATATATTAGCCTTAATAGTGTTATTGATTTTAACTCTACATTTAGCATAAATGTGTCCTATTATCCCACACTTATGATATTGGATATTGTTATAGTGTTTCTTACGTTTAACACTATTATTTGAGGTCTGTTTGTCACCATTCCTACTATGTGGTCTATGATTTTGAAAGTTCTAATAGATAGACTTCCTTTGTTTAAAAGCAACTGAATTTCTAAATTTAAGAATTTTCTTAAACTGTTTTCTCATGAGGGAAATTTGATTATCAAGACTTTCTAAGTCATAGTCCTTATCTAAGTCTAAGTCTAAGTTAGGTAGGTTTGTTTTAGGAACAATTGACTGAGATAAAAATACAACATTAGAACCAGATAATCTTTTACTATGTGAGGTCATTTTTTTCTTGTATTCCAAATCCATTTCAACAGTTCTAAGTTTTCTAGTCAATAATTCATAAGTTAAGTTGGGGTCATTGATTCGTATCAAATATGTCATAGTTATACCCTTAAATGTTATGCATTTTAGCCCCCTCGGGTGCCTTAATATCTATATTTGTGACCATTAACCAGACAACCTATCTTTTATATTATTAACGTGTTATATGAGGTATAATTAGGCTTTTGTAGGTATTTAAGTACCAAGCATGAAGTTTGTATGCATACCGATGAAATTCCTTACACAATCGCACGCACAAGGGCATTTCA
Source organism: Sambucus nigra (assembly GCA_949130495.1). Classification (NCBI taxonomy): domain Eukaryota; kingdom Viridiplantae; phylum Streptophyta; class Magnoliopsida; order Dipsacales; family Adoxaceae; genus Sambucus; species Sambucus nigra. The sequence continues at coordinate 202,405,266 of OX422211.1, read as the reverse complement.
GTCATTTTATAATTTAGGAAAATGGTCCAACATCTCAGTGAAGTTGTAGCCATCTGGGAAAGCTTCTCGTGGACATAAGCGGTGCACAATTCTGAATCTGAACAAAGAAGTTACGGCAATTCTCACGGAAGAGAAAGACATTTCAAATCAAAAAAGAAGAAGGAAAGGAAAAATAGGGGAGCGAATCGATTCGCTAAGAACCAGAAGCCATTTTTCCAGAACCGAATCGATTCGCTCCTTGGCTAATTAATTCGCTACAAGGCAGTGAACCAAGTCCTTTCCAGTGAATCGATTCATTTTCAGCTGAATCGATTTTCTCACTTGCAACCTTCAAGATATTTACCTAGTGAATCGATTCGCTACAAGGCGAATCGATTCGGCTCTGCAGATCTTTTTATTTTCTTTTAATTACAAATTTTCCATTGATACTTTTGTATATATACTTTCTTCTCTCATTTGAGAGATATATCTTCTAATAATAGATTGTTTTGATTAGGTTTCATTTTAGGTTAGAGATAGGGGATTCTTGGGTGGAGCTTCTCTTCTTAGGGTTTGCTCCCATTTGGGTATTGTAAGCACTATTCATCATCTCCTCCATTAATATAGCTTGTATTTCTTATTTTCTTGCTTTGTTAATTATCTTTCTTTCTTTCTAGTGTAGATTTACATGCTTTCTTTCTTGCTTTCTTTAAATACATGTCATTTACCATGCTTTCTAGCTAGTTTAATATAGGTTGTGTTGGATTGAAATCACCTAGGGTTGAATGATTTCTTTGCTTTGGTGATGGAGTTTTACGTGTTTATTTTGATTGTGTTGTCCTAGTTATTACGCTTAGGATATTTAACATGGTATTTCATGTATGCCCCGTATTTACGGCCTTGCATGCGTAATTTTCGGGGTATTTATTGACGCCAAAATCATATTAGTCCTTTATGAAAATTTAGGGGTGTGACAACTCTTGATTTAAATAATTGATGAAACGAGACGCAATCTTAATAATTCATGAATCCATGTAACCATTTTATACTAATTAACTCGGGATGAGGGATATCTGATGCAACCTATAGTTTTTATTCCTTTGTTAACATAGTTTAATATTCTCACGCCTAGATTAATCCTTTCATTTTGCTATCTTTTTCTTTTTGTTAGCATTACCTATTACACTTTTATTGAGAAGTAATAAACTAATTAAATTCTAGCAACTTATCTATGTGGATTAGCTACCCGGACTGGCAGTTATACTCCCTTAAAAGAGTATAGTCATAGTTTAGGTCTTTGTATAGAGTTGGTGAGCCAAAAACAAAATGATCGAAGCGTAGGTGACTCTTATGCCGCAACAAAATCCTAGTTATCAGTCATCCATCTATTTAATGATGTATATTTTATTATCGAACTTAGTAGACAGAGATCTCAAGATTTTAAGAACAATTTCTTCCCTATCATATATGTGGCCATCCCCGATCCTTGCAGAGAGAGAGAAGGTGGTGCGAGAGGATCTTGGTCCCCGCGCATCCCTTTCGGGAGCGCTTTGGCCGGTGGCGTCGATGTGTGAAGTGAAAAATGTAGAGAGACAGAGTCTCCAGTCTATTTTACTCAAAATAGACAAAAGAAAATGAAACCATCTCGAAGGACAGCATCAAAGACATACTGATACATACGAAACCAAAATGATTCAAGAAGGGTTCGGAGGCTAAGTTACAAAATGGGGAGGTGTTAGGCACCCATTACACCCTTGTGGTCTCTCATGGATTTGTTGTTATTTTCCTTTATTTCCCCGTGATATGTGTGCATGTGTATATGTAATGGGGATAGAAACCCTCGACTTCTATCATGGAAGAGATAAAGCGAGTCATCCGTAGGAATGTTCGTAAAAGTAATATTAGAAAATAGGATTTACACGATTATCCTTGCGTTGATCGTTATAATGGAACAACAAAGCGTATGAAATAGTACGCCACTAAGAACAAATATATGTATATGTAAATATATAGAATCTAAGATAATTAAGTTAAAGAAAAACAAAAATAAAAAATGGAGAGAATAGAAATCAAGTCTCGGGTTTTACCCCGAGATGCCTACGTAGCCTATAGAGGCATCAAAGTCCACGTATTTCGTATACAAAATGAGGTGTGGGGTTTATCCCATAAATCCAATCGGGGATTCTCTTAGAGGGGTGTGTGTAAAAAGGTGTTTTAGTTGTGAGAAAAGTGTGAAGAAAGTGTGAGAATTCCCGTTTAGAATTTATGAGCAAACCCTCTTCTTATTAGTTTTGGGGTTTTATTTATATGAAAATAAGAGATGTGCAATAATACTAAATAAAAATTATATTTAGGATATGCGAGATGAATGGAATAAAAGTGCTAAATAATAAAACAAGTTAATGCGAATTTTAGGATAATTTAAAGAGAGAGTTGAGAAAGTTGGACTTTCTTGAAGATCTTGAGCTTGATCTTTGACGTTAGAGAGCAACCCTTGAACTTGGTTGATGATAAAGGGTAGTTAATTGCCCAAGCTTGATGAAAAAGATGATGAAAAGTGAAGGCTGGAAAGGGATTTGGATGTGGAAATCACGCTGACTTCGAGAGAGGTTTTCTGAGTTCGCTGAGAGTGATGGATTTTAGATCTTGGGTCCTCTTGCAATGAGATCAAGCCCTCCTTTTTATAGGTTCAGGGCATTGCTGACCGGCATAGGTCTAGTCCTACCAATCGACAGGTGCCTTTGGGCACACTACCGATATGAAGGATTCTGAACCTGTCGTTTGGCAGTCTCTTTCAGGTTCTTTAAAAAAAATGGTCGTAAAACGCAAACTGTTGATCCGAATTGTGCACGGGGTGAACCAATGAAAAGGTAATTCAGAGACCTTCGAAAGTACTTGGACTTCTCCCGGGTCTGGGAGTTGACTTTGGGTCAAATGTGGCTTAGAAATGCTCGTCGGTCCTTTAGACGGGGGATTATGGAACACAAATAGATCGTTCATCCGCATGGTAAGCCAGAATTGCTACGGGGCTGACCGTTGGAAAGTTTATGAGACGTATTTCGACATTTCAAAGAGTTTGAATCAGTTTGGGGAGTTAACTTTGGTCAACCGAGGCCTGGAAGCGTTCGATGACCTTTCGGAGTAAAACGGATCATTCGTCAGTACCGTAAGTCAGAATCGTGCACGGGGTGGACCATTAGAAATGGGTTTCAGTGACCTTTTGAAGATTCATTCAGTATCAATCGAGATGAAGAGTTGACTTTGGATAAATGGAGCCCAGGAGCGTCGATGGCCTCCTAATCAAGTTTTTTGTGGGAAAACGGGTCTTTCATCCGCACCGTAAGTCAGAATTGCACACGGGGTGGATCGTTGGAAAGGGGTTTCAGCTCCCTTTGAAGATTCATTCAGTCTCAGTCGAGCTGAAGAGTTTGGCTTTTGGTCAAATGGAGTCTGGGAGTACCCGATGGTCTCTAGGTCAGTATTCAAAACATAACTTAAGTTTGTAGTGATGAAGGGAGGTGCTAGGGACCTAAGGAGAGTTTAGGGGGTGCTAGAATGAGATGTCTACATTATACTATCCCATTAGCATGTTGTCTAGTGATAATATCAGTCAACTTGATATAAAAGTCATCAAAGGAGTCAGTTTCATCCATCATAGGGGTGTTGAACTAGCATTTGTATTTTCCCAGTCATGATACGCTCATCACCTTCATGGGCAGTGACAAGGGTGTCCTAGGCTTCTTTGGAAGTGGTACAAATAGATATGCATTTAAAATATGCAATTTTTACCCTTATTATTTCTTAAGGACGTGAGTTTTTCTTCTTTAGTGAACTCACTTAGACTTTTCTCAATCCTTATTGTACTGGTTTCAGCTAAAGGCTTAGTATGGTGAACATAGCCTTTTTAAATCATCACCTAGACATTATCACCCAGTGTCCCTTGGATGAAAACAATCATTATTACCTTATAGTAAGGACAATTGTATCTATCAAAGAGAGGTGGTCTGGACAAGTTACCGAAATTCTCAAATCTTTCATCCATTTTGAGAAAAACAGTTTCAAAAGCAAATTCAGAAGTTTCAAGATCTTAAAAATTATGAAAATCGGCTCTGATACCACTTCACAAATACTTTTATCAAGTTATTAACACAAGTTAAAATTTAAATAAACTCCGAACAAACTTGTTGAGGAAACTCCTTTTGCTATAAAAAGATTGTTACAGATTTAAATTCAAATTCCTTAATTACTCAGTTTTATTTAGAAAGAACCTTATTAATCCTTTTAATCCTATGTACTATTTTAGTAAGAGTTAAGAACAGAAATAAAATGAGTATATAAAAAAATTTAACGTGTTAAAATCCCAAAGTAGGGGAAACATTCGCGGAGACCTTTACGCCCCAACCAAAAATAATCCACTAAAATAAACAAGAATTACAAGAACTTAAAATAGAAACACAAAATCATATGCAAGACAAAAATATATCTACTGACTCTTCTTCTCCTATGGTACTATCTCTTCTACGATTTTCCCGTCTGTTTTATCCAACTTTAATTCCTTGCTCCTTAGCAAACTCGGTCAAAAATATTCTCTCAAAGAACAACACACTTTACTCTCTAAGTGTTTGTGTGTGAGAGCGTACAGTGATTGTCAAGTGCTTATATACAATTATGAAATCTCACCCACTCTTATAATACAAACAAGCCCTACAAATTACAAGGTCTTCTAATGATGATGATAGATTTCAAACTCAAAGAAAAATCAAATTTAGTTTTATTAAGAATGATTTTCAAATTTGGAGATTTTAGATCTTTTAAAACTCATACCTAAACTGAAATTATTTATATACAAAATACTAATTTTATAAAGTGCAAAATTTATAAAAAAAAAATCACATAGGCAGCTGGCCCAGTCCTTTTAATGTCATAACTTTGTTAAAGAATTTCAATCCAATACACAGTTTAGTGGGTACTTTGGCAAAATTATTCTTAATCTCCAATATAATACAAAATTTGAAATATATTAAGGGGGATTTTATGTGACATATTTTTACCAATGAATGAATTACCTACCTTAAGTAGAATGTTATGAGTAGCCTTTTATTCACCGAAAAATGCACTGCTCCTTTAAGCAAACACACGATTATAATTTCTTGAATTTCACATATGAGATGATTTCAGTTTCCTATATGAAACACACGATTTCTATTTCGTATATTTCATATTTAGCTAACCATTTCAATTTCAAATTTGACAATTTTCCTATTTTAATTTCTTGAATTTCGGAATTGAACGAGGATTTCAGTTTCATATTTGACCAAAGTAGTCAACCTTTTATTTTCTAGATTTGATCAGAATATTTCAGTCTAGGAAGATTAGAAGAATAATTAGTTACTTGGGTTTAGTGCGTCTTGGAGTTTAACGAAGATTGTAGGTCAAGTGTATTATGAAATGAGGGTAACTCCAACGACATATTTATTATTTGGGAATGAAGTCCAATAAATTCACCAACAAGTCTTGTATATATAATATATTAATGTCAATATAACTACTTTACAGATTATAAATACCCAAGAGGCTCAAATTCAATTATTTTATGCTTACTAACAGCTGAAAGCAGAATAATTTGAACTAAAAAAACAGAAATCCAAGAAAGAAGATAACATAAACTTATACTTCATTTTTATTTGAACTTTTCTACACCGACTCTCTCTAGCGACTAACACAAGTGACTCTCTGACATGGCACCATAAGAAGACAAAAAAAAATAGTTGGATACTTTTGATTACCCATGTTTTCTCCAAATGAAAGAACCTTGCCAATCAATTCAATCCCCACCCATTTGTATCAATATTCAGAGAACTGGAAAAAAAAACTTAGTATTCAACTATCATCCATCACAATACTTTAACATACCCAAAATTCATATTAGACCCAAAACAGAAAATTATAATCGCAAACCATTCTTTAAAAAATAAATTATAGATAACAACCCTGCATAAAAAAATAAAAAATAAAAGCTAAACCAATTAACAGTTTACACTTTTAGCAAAAAACAGCCCTGCAAATTGTAGATAACAGCCCTGCAAAATTAATATTCAACTATTATCCATCCTTCTTGATTGCATATACTCCATGGAAAATTGTTGCATAATGTTTTGGCCGAATGAAACGCCGTTAATTCCACACCATAATGGGTTATCGTATTCGAACAAATGAGAAACGAAGTTCGAAAATTCATTATGAAAGCCCTCTGAATTTGTTGAATTATGTAATTGCTACATTTAAAAAAAATTACATATTAGTACTATTTCCATGAGAAAATTATATATTTGTACTATTTTCATGAAAAAAAAGGATTACTTACCTTGTTATTTTCTTCTTATGTCATTGTGCTTTTCCCTTTATTTGTTACTTTTCTCCTAATTTCTTGTTCAACAATAGATTTCTTCCTCTTGATAGGTGGTCGACCTTTAGAAGGAACGACCAAGGGACTACAAATAATAACACTTATTTTGTCAAAACTCATATGTGATGGACTCAACTAATTACTTTCACAATCTCCCTCATATTTATTCAAATTTTCAATCAACCCGTTCATCCTTTCGATAACAATTTTTATTTTCTCTTCATTGTTGGTTTCCAAGTTTGTGGCCTCGTAAAAAAAATTACACATTCTATCAAAACGCTCATTCTCCGGATTCAAGGCCCAATCGGAGTACATAATTTTAATCTTTGGGTGTGATCTCTTCACATCTCTCCTCCATCGTCGAAGAATGTATTTTTCAGGAATGTTATGAATATTTTTGTTAATTAAAACCGCAATAGCATGCCTTCAAATAATTCATCTAAATTCAACAAATCGATAAGTACACTTAATATCATAATCATTCTCATTCAACAAAACGATAAAAGTGGCTTGTCGGGTTGGTACTCCAACCATGTCTTTTGAAAGATTAAACGTGTAATAACCACAATCCACTCTAACTAAAAAGAAATTAGAATAAATCTTCCCCGTTATTTCTTGTTGAATCTCCTTAAACGTGGCAGTCGTGTAAGCATCTTGAAATTGTGTCTCCATCTTATAACGAGTAACACAAGGGATTCAAGAGTTAAAAGAATTAAAATCTTCTTGATTTTCCTTTTGCACCTTGCTCCTTAATTCATTTTCATATTGTTCCATAAATTTCTTTAAAGTTATCTTAGAGTTGACATACCCATCAAAAAATTTATCCATACTCTCGCTTCTTTGATTTGAGGACATTCCCGCCCAAAACGTATCTTTAACAAATGTCGGAACCCAACGTCACCTCTCATTGTATAACCCATTCAACCATTCATTATTTTGAATATTGAATTTATCAACATACGAATTCCAACTATCTTCAAACTCTTCAGTAGTCAACGATTCATAAACAGAATGTTGCATTGCAAACTTAAATGATTCATAATGTCCATGTCCCCGTAATTTCTCGAGTAATTTTTTTATAATATGCCATATGCACCATCTATGTCGTGTGTTGGGAAATACAATTTCAATTTATTTTTTCATAGCTTTATCTTGGTCGGTAATAATAGCCATAGGAGCTCGACCAACCATATAAGCAAGCCACGACTTAAAAAGCCAAATAAAAGTGTCAACATCATCATTCGATATCAAACCACAACCTAACAATATTGATTGTCCATGATGGTTGACACCAACAAAGGCACAAATGGCATATCATACTTGTTAGTTAGGTAAGTGGTGTAAAATGTGATAGCATCTCCAAACTCCTCATACCCCGCATGACTCCTTGCACCCGCCCAAAATAAATTTCTTAGCCTAGCATCTTTATCCAAATCTATAACATAATACAAATTTGAATTATCAGTTTGTATCTTGATGAAATACTTTTGAAGTGCTATAGCATCTCCATCACCAAGTCTTATCCGCCTAACCTTATCAATATAATTATAACAATATTTTTCTAAAATGGTACGTTCTCATGACCACCCGCTTCCATAAGAAATGAATTAAAAAATTTATTTGGACGGATATCGGCCCTATCGTTCAACATAAGTCTCCTCTTAACAAATGGTTTCATCACCTTATTCTTCTTATAAAAATGATATTTTGTTGGACTTATGACATGATTATGATCAAGGACTACTTTTGAAACATGCAACTTTCCATCATAACCTAATTTAGCCCTAATCTTGGCTTGACATTCACTTTTGCAAACCGAATGTTTTTTAAATGCATTTTTTACGATACTTGACTCTTTTCCAGACCGAGAGCATGCAACAACTACCCATTTAAAATCCCCATTTGTTCCTTTAACTGAAGATCATCTTTTCACCGGAAACCCCTTTTCATCACCATTCTTTTGGTAATAAAAATAAATAAATCATCATAATGGTCAAAAATCATTCCTAGTTCAGGGTCTTTTGTATTTTCTTCTAAATCTTCACCCCCAATTTTATCCTCCATGTCATTAAATTCATCATTCAAAGTTTCATAATTAGCATCACACTCTGCCTCACAATCTTCACTGGAACTATTAATAATTTCAGTTTCCATTGTTGCCATATATTTGATAAAAAAATTAACTCCAACGTGGTATTTTAAATCATATAAGTTATTCCACACAAAAAAATTGAGAGGAACAAAAAATACTAATATAGAAATATAATAATATGTTATTCTCCACTTAAATATACTAATACAAAAAGAAAAAAAATAGGCATCCATCTGCTAAGAAAATATAAATGAACAAATTAAATGAGAGGAACAAAATGATAAGAATACTTACCAAAAACAATTCTTTAAAACACTAGATAAAAGCATGAAAGTGGGGGCTATTGCTGTTGGGTTAGATCAAAGAATGAAATTGGGGTTGTTGAGTGAGGTAGCAGTGCTATTAGCGGGAGAAAAGTTGGGTGGGTTATGTTTTTGGAGGGATAAGAGGTAGCAATGCTTTTTTTGTCTTTTTATATGCCACGTAAAAGAGAGTCACTTAGTGAGTCGTATTAGGAAGTCGCTCTATAATTTCTCGTTTTATTTATATGAGCAGGTACCATCAACACAGACTTATGCGCCGTTGTCCCCTTCATATATTTTCAAGACTGGACCCAAAAACAACACAGGAACATCAAAGAAAGTTTTAAAACACACACATAAGGACCACAAAAACTAATTATATGTGAAATATGTTCCTAGTTTAATTGTGATGAACTGTATTATACGAGTCACTATAGAATGTAAACTTTAATTGCTACAAAAATGGCCAAGAATCAAGAAAAATATGCATACAATCGCTCGGGCAGTTGTTTTATTAACTCGACCCTGCCCTTTGGTTATATGTGTCTCATTGTACACCATGTTACGTGTTGTTTTGAATTCCATCACTTTAGTCATTGATAAACACCCAAAAGTGTTATATGTATACCTCAAATATACACATTTTACTTGCTAGTTCTTAGTAAAATCGAACTTATATTGGTATTTATTTGTTTTGTAGGTCAATAAGCATTTGCGGTGTCAAACAAGCTTAATTTCGAGGCAATGGCAATAAATAAGTGGTCAAGTACATCAAATGAGAATAATATGGTTAAATGAGCCTCAATCCAGTCCCTTATTAATGACATGTCCCCAAACACAAACCTAGGCCTAAACAGAGCCCAGACCTCCCTAATCATGTCACGAGTCTTGTGTGTGTTTTGTTTGCACCTTTTGTATTTTTAAGATTTTTATTTGAGTCGTTTATAATTATTATAATTTATTTTATATTTTATTTCGAATCATGTATATTTTTAGAATTTATTTGTGCGAATAGTTATGTATATTATAGTACGTTTCGTGCGTCTTTCTATTTTTTATGTAAATATAATATGTGCGAGTATGGTTGTGTCATTTTATTTTATTTTATTTTATTTTATTTTATTTTAGTGTCGTTATTTTTAGTATTTTATTATCTTATGTATATATTATATACTACGTGTGTATTTATGTCCGTGTCTGTACATATTATAGGTATGCATTTATAAGAATTTTAGTTATTTGTTTCTTTATTTTATTTTAATTATTTTTAATTTTATTAGTTTATTTTTATTTTATTTTGAGTCTTTTATTAATAGGTTAGGGTTTTAATTTTTAGTTTTAATAGATTTTACTTTTTAGTTTTATTAATTTTGTTAGTTTTATTTTTTAGTCAAGTAATGTTATTTTAATTATTAGGTACAAACAAAACACACACACACACTATCCCTATACACCTCACCTACACCAAATTAACACTCACACTTTTTTACTATTCACCATCTTCCATCCAAACCGATTCAAAAAAAGAATCCACACCTGTCATTTAACCCAAAACACCATAAATCGTCGAATCTGTTTGCCCGGAGCCAAAACCTATTTAACCGATGCCACCTGTGAAATACCCCGTATTTTTACGCATATTTATTTGATTATGAAATTATAGGAATTGGGATTAATTAATTTAAGAGAGAAAATTTATATTTTTATTAATCCGACTTTATGGTAATAATCACTAGCGTGACGAGAGTTAGTAGTTATCGAAAATATTTATATTAAAATCATGTTAAGTAATAACTATGTTGAACATGACGTAGTGAGTAACGTAATAGATAATTTCATAAATAATAATATGGCTGGGGATGAGATACACGGTAGTTAAGATATACTTATTCGGGATGCATGTATGAGTCGCGTCACTTTTATATAATTGGGGGTTAAAAAGGTAAATTATTTTTATATAACTGAAACGATTATTTTGAGTATGTCAGTGTGTCCGGAATGGTCGAAATAGTCAAAAAAAACTATTAGGGTATTTTATTCGGAGTCCGAGGCATTTTAGCCCAAAATAATACCCCGGAGGGGTATTTTGGTCTTTTGGGATTTTTGAATAATTAAATGAACGAAGATTGGGTTTAATTAAAAGCATTGAGGGTTAGTGGTCTGTCAGTTTCCACTTACGTGAGAAAGAGAGAAAAAGAGAGAGAGAACCAAGGAAGAAGAAGACTCCATTGGAGCCCTAAGCCAATAACTCAAGATCTCACACCAAACATTACACCAGCGCGTATATCATGTCAAGAGGTTCGTTCCCATACCAATTTCAGTTTAAGAATCATAAGTTCATTCTGAGGCAAGTGTTTATCTTGCTAGTTTATTTAGCATATATTGTTCTTGTTAAACTTTGTTAATGATTTAGACATAATAGGATGGAAATTTGGGGTTTCATTAGGTTTAATCGTAAAAGAACATTAGATTTTGGTGATGGGTTGCATGTAGAGGATTTACCCCATTTGTAGACTATTAAATCTGGAGATTTTATGTACAAATCACGAATTGAATTAAGGGTTTGAAATAACTAAAGTGTTGGGTTCATTATATGAGGATTCTTAGGGATTTTAGAAATTATTATTTTCCCTTTTGAAAACATTAAGATTTGAATACTAATTTGTGTTAGAAATTGTTCCATAATGATTAGAGGTAGTTTAGAAACATTTAAACTGATGTTGGACGAAGATTGGATTGAGTTTGAAGTTTGGAATGTTGAGAAAAATCAAAATTTGGAAGAACTAGGTATGTCCGGAATTCTCGTTCGAAGACCTACCAGGTCGTTCCAACGAACCTTCTAACAATATTTCCAATGACCTTTCTAACGAGTTGTTGAGTTCGTTCGATGACCTCATTTGAAGGAGAATCCTGGAACTTATAACGAGATTCCAGATTAGGTTTTTAGGGTTGGTTCGAGTTAAAAACCATCTTAGGGTTATCCAAGCGAGTGTATTAACCTACGTGAGTAACAGGTTGCTTAAATTCCAAAGTGTTAGGGAATTAAGGGTGTAATGGTCCTCGGGGTATTGAATTTATGTGAAAACCTAGGATAGAATGTAAGTCCTAGAGAGGCTATATATATACAGATATCGTGGAGAGTAATGGTGTTAATATTACTTACAAATTATAGTATTCGGGTTATGTGAATACCTATTAATGTATATAAGTTATGTGCGTGCTTACTACTTGGAATATCATTGTGTATGACGTACCTAGCTACTGGCTATCGAACGGGGGTTAACGCATTGTGGGCGACCATATCTTGTGTGCCTTCGGGGGATTTTGATTCGTACTACTAGAGCATGGAACCTAGGTACGGGCTATCTGTGAGAATGATAGTGATGACGGTCGTATGGGTGCGTAGGTATGTGCGTAGCCCATCGACTTGGGACTATGTTCGCCTCCAATATGTGTATATATTTTATTGGTTCTTGAGAGAGTGAACCTATCGTCCTTTATGCTTGAGCGTTGCAATGGAACTAGATAGCCAAGTATGCTTGGCACTAGGGGTTTCTTAACCATAGGTGCAGTATTTTTATATTTGTATGTATACATGGTGAGATTTTATATATGTATATTGAGTTCTTATTGTGTGTTGCATGTTGGCTACTTTATTAAAGTATATACTTAATGGGTCACAGTTGGGAATTAAGAATGTTAGAAGAATGAGTTATAACATCCTTAAACTTATTCCTAAATAATAGTAATATAATGGGTTCGAGTTGTCTAGATATTGTATCCGGCATAGTGGTTATCCTACATATAGTTAGGTAGAGGAACGAAACTAGTATGGGTAGTTGGACTCGCTAGGTGTGCACATTAGATGAGAGGTGAGCATCTCAAGTGAGTACGCTAAGTTATTATGGATAATATATGTGCTAATTAAATCAATTTAAGCACTTGCTATATTTAAACTGTTTTCTACTCTGGCTCTCAGCCGTTTCGTTTGCAAATATCTTTTCTTGTTTTATTATTTTAGGTGCTCAGCCACAGGGACACCAGACTTAGGAGATTACATTCATTTGTCGAGCTGTAGGTGCTGTGAAATGTACAGGATATTACTAGTAGACGCTTCTGAGTCTATTTCCTCTTATTTATCAGTCATTTTATTTCAGTTGGACATGTCGTCCCTTCTATCTTACATTCAGAGATTTGTATTTAATTAATTTTATTATTAGACCTTGATTTCATGTAATTGGATTATTATATGGGATTTTGACTGGGGGTGTTTACTCCAGTTCTTTATTTAAATTCAGTTAGCTATTTCCTTATGATATTGTGTTTTATGGTGTTCAATAATAATTTCTCTTAAATGACGTTGGTTAATAACAAGATAAAACTTTGACATCAACCTTTTTAAATATTAGGTGGATAGTTTTTATGAAATAAAATTTATGACTTTCGACAGTGATGCATAATCTGAACCAACCGGATATTCTGGATTAATTTTATAAAGGACTGATCACCCAGTATTTAATTAGGCGGGGTGTCACGGGTGGTATCAGAGCATCAGGTTCTAGTGTCCTTAGGATCTGTACGGCTTATTATGTTTTCGCATAGCATCCTTTGATATAAATCCCTATATTTTAGGATTGTTGTACTCTTATTGTACGTTCTTCAGCTATTTTGAGATAATAACTGTAGACTTATGAAACTTTTCTCTCCTTTTAGATGCCTCCTCGACGTGCACAGAGAGTTTCTAGGGATGCCCTGCCCGAGCCTCAACCTGCACCAGCTCAGGGTGTTATGAATGCCACTGAAGCTGCCTCCATCGTAGCTCAGGAGGTAAACGCGACATTGGCAGTTGTGCAGCAAGCACCACCTCAGGCACTGGTGGTGACTCCAGTTCAGGCCCAGGCCTTACCGTCTGCTTGGGAACGTGTTAGGGATGCCTTCCAGAAGGCACATCCTCCGGAGTTTATAGGGAGCTCCGATGTGGTAGTGACGAGCTAATGGAAGAAGGATATCCAGAGGCATTTGAGTATGCATGAGTGCACGAAGGTGCAGAATCAAATAATGGCCACATTCAAGTTAGTGGGAGCAGCACTGTAAAGCATCTTATACTCTTGACTCACTTAAGTCTATATTGTATAAGTACTCATCTAGTTTGGAAATAGTGACAAAATTGTGTCCCTTCCCAAGATATCAAAAAGTCTCAGACACTTCAATTCAAATCATTCATCTTGTTTGGATGTTCAAAGGTATAATCACAAGCACTCACACATATTAGGACTGCATTCTTGGGTCATATATTGCTAAATTGTTTGTATGAGTGTTTGTGTGTGTTAATTTCCCTTAAAAACTTTTTTAATATTTTTTTGAGAATTTTTAATATTTTTTAAAACAATTTTCTCTTAATTAAAATTGGAATTAAAAACTTTCGGGGTCACTCTCTAATTTTTGGTTGATTAGTTTTATCCCTGAAAAGTTCACTGGGGTAGAAACCGAAAGCGCTGGAGACATTAGGGTGTGTTTGTAATTAGTTTGGGATGCGCGTTTGTGGTCCGTTGTTTGCCCTACACCTAGTGCCCTCCTATTGGTTGGCTGTGTGTTTCTTTTTAGAGACAAAACCGGTGTTTATTAACAGCCCTTGTATTGAGCTTATCAACGCCCTGTATGCGTCCTTGCCCCAATCCCTATGAACCTTTCTTAGCCAATCAGAAAGTGTTTAACCAACCGCTTATCTTTAACCGTTGGATGGAAGTCAATATGGTAAGACTTAATCTCAGCCATTGATTTCGAATCCCCTTCTCGATCCTTCTCAGCCTTGTATTTAAGGAGGCCAACCCTCAGCCTTTGAGAAGTTTTTTCCACTTCGTCATTCCAAGAGAGAAGAGAGAGAGAAACCACAGAGTTAGAAACCCTAACCCTAAATCGTCCAAACACCTCTTCAAACCCTAACCCTTTTACCAAAAACAAGCTTATACACAACACAACCTTGAGTGTTTGAGAGTTTTTTAGTGTTGGTTTGAAAGTTATTTCGTGTTGTAACCTTTTCGCTTTAAGATCTTGTGTCTAACTTAAACATTAGGGTAGATCTGTATTTCTTCTTTAATAGAAATCATAGATCTATTCTTTATGTTATATTACACCTAGATCTTCATTTATAGTTTCTCATCTTGAGAAATCTTTTATTGATTATTTTCTGTAAATATTTTCATCTTTAAAATCAATAAAATTATTTTTTATTTCTAGTTCATTTGAAACAAGACCTTTGACCTAGTTGGAATCACACTTGGCAGTTTTCAATTTCAAAAACATTTTCAAAACCCTAAAATTGATTAAGATCTTGAAACGTCTTTTGAGCAAGATAGCCGTGGATTCTGGGTTCTTTTTAAAGGTCAAATAAGGTTTAAGTTTCCTAAGAAGAGAGAAACTGAAAATCACAGCATATAAATCTAATTTGTAATTTGCTAGGACTGTTTGTAAAAATAAGCGTGAGTGTGTGCATGCATGTGTTAGATCACCATCACAAACACTTACACACTACAACACTGAAAGTGTTGGTAATAAGATCTTGAAACAAGAGTCGACATAAAGACTGGAACAAAGTGGAAGTTAGCAAACTGGGAGAACCACATCAGTAATCAGAACTGCAAAAAAATTAGAAGGACACCAGTGGGTACATTCCTAAACTTTTATAGGACTGATTTGTCTGCAAGTGTGCTATATAGTTTGTAACTAATATATTTTGTTTTAGTGGATTTTTTTGGTTTGTGACTTAGAAGTCACCGTGAATGTTTCCTCAGTTGGGTGAGGTTTTACCACGTTAAAAATCTCTTGTCATTAATCTTTCTACATCTCCTCATCTCATTCTTGCTGGTGTGCTGATTTAATCTTTTAAGTTTTGTGTTTTCAAAACTTGTTACAAATCTTAAACTGATCTCGTGTATGTTTTATTAAACACATCTTGTGATTAAAACGCATTTGATTTAAAGAAAAGAGTTTCTTTAAAAAATAGTTCGGAGTTACTTAAATAGTTTAATCTTATATTAAACGACTTCAGTAATAGTTTTCCACACTACAATGGTGGGAGTCTATTACCATTGCTGAGGAGAGAGACACACTCACGATTTGAGACTTTTGGGTGCGGTTCGACCGTAAGTATTTTCCCTCAGCAGTCCAGACTGAGATGAGACAGAAATTGGTGAACTTGAAGCAGGAGGGCAAGACAGTAGCGCAATATTAGGCAGAGTTTATCAACCTTCTAAACATTGTACCGGATGAGATTCCGACTGAAAAGAAGAAGATTCAGCATTTTATGGATGGGTTGACATGGAGGATCCGCCAGCATTTTATAGGCAATCTTTCTTTGGCCACCTATTCGGACGTGGTTAATGTAGCACTACTCCACTGCCAGGACCACCATTTCCATCTGACAGAGGTTAAGTGAGTAGGAGAGTCAAATTAGTAGTGCAAGACAGGAGGAAATGGTGCCGGTGGGACACAGGCAGTCCAGGGTCAACATAGGCACAGTGATCAGGGTTCCCAGCAGGGGGATCCTAAGAGGTTCAAGTCATGGGGTTTTAGACATGGGCAGAGATGTTTTCAACATGTCCAGCAGGGTTAGCACGGCCATCAGGGCCAGCAACAGGTCTAATAAGAACATAATGGCCAAGGGAGGGGTCGTAATGACCATCAGGGCCGGGGACAGCAAGGACAGAGGGGAGGAACCTTGAGATATTTCACATGTGGCAACACTAGCCATAAACGTCAGGACTGTCCTCAGAAGGGTAGAGGCCAGTAGCAGCAACAACAGGAGGGTGCTCGTCAGGAGCCCCAGAGACCGTTATTTCCAGCAGCTCTCCTAGCACCCCCACAGATGCTAGCACTGCCACCCATTCCATCCATCTCAGTTCAGCAGGGACAGCTTCAGTATGGACGAGTCTATAATCTTTACCAGGCTATAGTCTCGCAGGACCCACCCGTGATCGAGGGTATGTTTTCTATCCAGGGGACTTTGGGGCACATTTTATTTGACACGGGAGCCACACACTGTTTTATTGCCATGGGGTTTGCACGTACTACGGGATCATTTGTTACGGCAGAGAGTAAGGTTACTTGTGTGGATTCACCATTGAGTAGAGGTTCCATTATTTCTTTTATTTGTTGGGGAGTGGGTATAGAAATTGGGAGGTTTATCTTACCCGCTGACATGCTCGTATTGGATATGTTCGAGTATGATGCGATTGTAGGTATGGATTGTCTTGTCAGGTATAGAGCCACGATTGATTATTTTAGTAGGAGTATAGTTTTTTCCATACTCGGTCAAGAGATGTTCCTAGTGGAAATGCCTCACTCTTAGGGAGGATCGTCCACGCATTTATACTACTTAGAGGAGGAGACTTCTAAGGAGGCGGCGGTACCACTTGACTCGATTCCTGTTGTCCAAGAGTTCGCCAATGTGTTTTAGGAGATTTTGAGGTTACCACTGAGTAGAAAGATAGACTTTATCATTGATTTAGCACTGGGCACTCGACCGATAGCCCGCGCACTTTACCATATGGCTCCAGCGGAGATGACAGAGTTATATGACCAGATTGAGCATTTATTGGGGCAGGGGTTTATCCGTATGAGTACTTCATCGTGGGGTGATCCCGTACTGCTTGTTAAGAAGAGGGATGGATCGTTGAGGTGATGTGTCGATTATCGAGAGTTGAATAAAGTCACAATACAAAACAAATATTCGTTACCTCGAATCGATGACTCATTCGACCAGTTGAAAGGAGTTCCCTTCTTCTCGAAGATTGACTTGAGATCGGAATACCATCAGCTGCATATCAGGGAGCAGGATGTGTTAAAGACTGCCTTTTAGGTTATGCCTTTCAGGCTAAACAACTCCCCAGTCGTATTTATGGACTTAATGAACATGGTGTTTAGAGAGTTCCTGAACTATCTCGTCATCGTCTTTATAGATGGCATTCTGGTTTACTCGTAAAACGAGGAGTAGCATGCCGAACACTTGAAGTAAATTTTACAGACACTACGCCAGCATGAGTTGTATGCAAAATACGAGAAATGTGGGTTTTGGATGAAGGAGGTTCAATTTGGGGGGCATATCATCTCTGACAGGGGGATATCTGTGGATCCGGGGAAGGTGTCAGCGGTGAGGGAATGGGGACAACCCACGACACCGACTGAGATACGCATTTTCTTAGGCTTAGACGGATAATACAGAGGTTCATTCGAGGGTTTTCGAAGATAGCGGGTCCATTGACACATCGGACTCGCAAAGGGGTGCTGTTTATCTGGAGTAACGCCTGTCAGTTGGCCTTTGATGAGTTGAAAGACAAGTTAACCTTAGCACCAGTATTAGCATTGCCCAGGGTGGGAGTGGAGTACCTATTCTACACTGATACGTCCTTATTAGGACTTGGGGGTGTACTTCAGCAGAAGGATCAGACTATAGCTTATGCCTCCCATAAGTTTAAGCCTCACGAGAGGAATTATCCCACCCACGACTTAGAGTTGGCGACGGTCGTGTTCACACTTCAGATTTGGAGACATTATCTCGTGGGGGAGAAATTTCGCTTGTTCATGGACCACAAGTCACTATAGTACCTCTTCACACAAAAGGAGTTAAATATGCGATAGCACCGGTGGCTTGAGTTCGCGGAGGATTATCATTTTGATATCCAATACCTCCTGGGAAAGGCTAACGTGGTAGCAGACGCATTGAGTCGTAGGCCGATAGGGGAGGTGGCCGAAGTGTGGAAAGTGAAATGGAAGGAGTTAGGGCACTAAGATGCGATGGTTCGCTCATTTATGTCTGTGATGACAATTACGCCCCAGATTATTACGAGAGTAGTACAAGCTCAGGCAGCTGACCCATTCTGCCAAAGTTAGATAGTGCAGCGTCTAGCTGAGGGGGCCGAGTCTTATATCGTGGGTTCAGATAGGGATCTACGTTTCAATGGTAAGTTGGTTGTCCCTGAAGGAGAAGACTTGCGACACGAGGTGATGACAGAATCACATGGTTCACGGTTTACGGTACATCACGGTGGGGATAAAATGTACAAGGATATGTGAAGACAGTACTGGTGGAGCGGTCAATTTATTGTTCAACACGACACGAGAACTTCACACACCCAAGAGCATGCAAAATCCATCATTACGCTTAGGTCCGACAAAGAAGTAGAGAAAAACATTTCACCACCTACCTAGAGTGAATTTGAGAAATGTAAGGAGAAAGTAGATCCAACCTTGGATCCAACTTCCTCCTCACCCTCACCTTCCGAGCCATCTGTCGAAACATATGTCCCAAAAGCTCCGTTTCCCCAGTGTTCGGTGTCCTAAAAGAAAAAGGCGCAAGTTGATAAGATGTTAGAAGTATTCAAGCAAGTACAAACCAATATCCCACTGCTTGATGTTATTTAACAAGTCCCATCCTATGCCAAATTTCTGAAGGACCTTTGTACCTTCAAGAGAAACACAAACGTACCCAAGAAAGCTTTTCTCACCGAGCAAGCAAGCTCGATCACTTCATATCAAACGCCCATCAAGTATAAGGATCCAGGTACACCGACGATCTCTACCAAGGTAGGGGATAACCTCATTGAAAAATCCCTTCTATATTTAGGATCAAGCGTGAACCTTCTGTCGTACATCGTGTACGAGAAATTAAGTTTGGAAGAGTTGAAATCGACTAGGATTACCTTATCCTTAGACGACTGTTCTATTAAAATCCTGAGAGGTATTGTTTAGGACATCCTAATTAAAGTGGGTGACTTTATATTTCCTATCGACTTTGTTTTATTAGACACCCAACAAGTGCAAAATCCTATTGCACAAATCCCTGTTATTTTGGGTCGTCCTTTCCTCCCCACATCTGATGCCTTCATTAGGTGTCATAACGGCCAATTGAACCTATCCTTTGGGAACATGACTATGGACCTTAATGTTTTCAATTTGTCTAAACAACCACCCGATGATGATGAACCCGTGGATGTTGACATAATTGATAATATCGTTCAAAAGACTTTTGAGCAAACTTATAATGATGACCCTTTAGCATTTTGTCTTGCCTTTTTCATGTCCAAATTTGATATCGAACAGTCAATTGACGAAGTCAATGCCCTTCTCGACTCCACCCCTATCATGTAAGTAGGAAGTTGGAAGTGTAAGCCTGAGCCCCTCTCACTTTCCTCATCACCTATTCCTCCCTCGATTGAGAAAGCTCCCGAGCTTGAATTGAAGTCATTTCCTGAAACGCTGCAGTATAGGTTTTTAGAACCTTCTGACACCTTTCCAGTTATCATCGCGTATGACTTGGACTAACAATAAGAAGGTAAACTATTGCATGTTCTCAAAGAACACAAGGAAGCCATAGGATGGACTATAGCCGACATTAAGGGGATAAGTCCCTCGATATGCATATATAGGATACACTTAGAAGACAATGCTAAAAATTCTCGTGAAGCACAACGTAGACTTAATCCCAATATGAAAGAGGTCATCCGAGCCGAGGTGCTAAAATTTCTTGATGCGGGTATCATTTACCCCATCTCTGATAGCCAATGGTTTAGTCCCGTTCGAGTTGTCCCAAAGAAATCCAGTGTCACGGTGGTGAAAAATAACGACGATGAGTTAGTACCCACTAGGATTCAAACCGATTGGCGAGTGTGTATTGATTATAGGAAGTTAAACGCTGTTACACGAAAGGATCACTTTCCTCTTCATTTCATTAACCAAATGCTAGAGGGATTAACCGGATATCCATATTACTATTTTCTCGACAATTACTCCGGTTACAATCAAATTCCCATCGCTCCCGAGGATCAAGAGAAAACCACTTTCACGTGTCCATTTGGTACTTTTTCTTACCGATGCGTGCCCTTTGGGTTATGCAAGGCACCCGCTACCTTTCAGTGGTGCATGATGAGTATCTTTTCGGATATGGTGGAGCGTTTTCTCGAAGTCTTTATGGATGATTTTTCTGTATTTGAGTCTAGTTTTTTATGAGTACCTCCATTACCTCACCCTCGTTCTGAAGAGGTGTAAGGAAAAGAACCTTCTGATTAATTAGGAGAAGTGACACTTCATGGTCAAACAGGGCATAGTGCTAGGTCGCGTCATTTTTAAAAAGGGTATCGAAGTAGATAAAGCTAAAATAGATCTCACTGCTAATCTCCCACCCCCTAAAACTTTGTGTGAAGTTCGGTCATTCTTAGGACACGCCGGTTTCTATCAGAGATTTATTAAGGATTTTAGCAAAATATCTCGACCCTTATGCAACTCAACCCTGAGATACCTTTTGTCTAAAAAGGATGCTCAGGCCCGTCTCATTAAGTGGATCTTATTACTGCAAGAGTTTGACCTAGAAATTCGGGATAAGAAAGGGTGTGAGAATGCAGTGACTGATCACTTATCTAGGTTAACTGTTTAGTCATCCAATAACCTATTATTGTTAAATGAGTCCTTTCCCAATGAGAAACTGATGCTTGTCTCTCAGCTTCCATGGTTCGTTGATATTATGAATTATCTTGTGACGGGTGAAATGCCTCTACATTGGCCTAAACAAGATCGTTCCAAATTTTTAAAGGAAGTCAAGCATTTCTTTTAGGACGACCCATATCTTTTCAAGTATTGCCCCGATAAAATCATTCGAAAGTGTGTACCCGATAACGAGATTCAAAGCGTAATCTCTTTCTGCTATGACTAAGCCTGTGGAGGTCATTTCAGTGCTAAAAATTCCGCTGCAAAATTTTTGCAGTGTGGATTCTATTAGCCCACCATTTTTCGTGAATCGAATGATTACAGTTGGAGTTTTGACCATTGCCAACGGTTAGGAAATACCATACGTAGAAGCATGATGCCCTTAAATCCCATTCTGATTATCGATATTTTTGACTGTTGGGGCATTGATTTTATGGGTCCATTCCTAAATTCCTACGGGAATCTTTACATTCTTTTGGCAGTTGATTATGTGTCTAAATGGGTAGAGGCTATACCGTGTAGGACGAATGACTGCAACGTGGTGGTCAAATTCATTCGAGAAAATATTTTCTCTCGTTTCGGTACGCCTCGAGCCATTATTAGCGATCAGGGAACCCGTTTTTGTAATCGATCCTTCGAGAGTCTCATGAAAAAAGTATTCAATCATGTACAAAGTAGAATATTCAAAATATATAAGGGACATAATATGCCTCACCCTCCGCTCCATCATGTGGCTCATGTGGATCCATCATTCACGGCAATATAATTCACTTAAACAAAACGCAATAGCAGCAATTTAATATTAACATTGTTAGTCAAAATCCAGGTCCACTGCCAATCTAGACCCCACACCCTATCCAGAACCTAATGACCACCCTCTGATACCAAGTTGTCGCGCCCCAACTTAATTTTGTTAAACTCATCCTTTTAATTAGAGATAAATTGGCTTAAACAACGCTTTAATTTAAATCTCTAAGGAAAATAGCATAAGATTTTGTTTTTTCTAAAGGTATGTGTAGATGAAAACATAACTGCCTTTACTTATAACTAATAAGTACTACATAGCTTTACATAACCAAGATCCTTAGTTTAATAATTACACAAAAGAAATCCTGATATTCAAACCATACTAAATATCCGTCACTCCCCCGTTTTAAGGTCCTAACTTGGCAGTGAACTCCAAATTATAATCATACCTGAAACAAAACATTACAGGAGTGTAAGCTATAAAGGCTTAGTGAATGACCACATACCACACATATAACCAATTTGAATAACCATTTTTATTTTATTCTAATGCTATAACCCAACAGGAATTGTGAAACTCTCGCAAGCATGGACCCGCCACAGTCCAATTAACCCACCACAGTTATTAGGAACCACCACATCCCTTTATTAGGCCCGAGTACACAAACCTTTAAGTTGGATTAACAGGACCACCACATCCCGTAGGACCCACCACAATCCTTAACATTAGATAAAGGACTCACTAGTCCATATCATTATGTAACATCGCTTAACATTTTTAATCATATGCATATGTTTCATAAATACAACATCACTCCCATAAACACTTTCACACATGTGTTTAACTACACATTTCCATATGAAATTATAAGCATTTATATTTCATAAGGAAGGTCACTCACCTTAGATTTAGTGCTAAGATTAATACCAACTACTTCCTTGGTATGGTAGTATTAGTTGCTTCCCCACCTAACAAGTCAATGCCGTTAGTATTTGAATACACCGATTAACATCAAACCCAGTAATACATCACATCATTTGGTCAATCAGAAATAACAAAGGAGGAATTAAATATGACACTTCACATTTATATAAAACCCAATTAATTAGGGTTCTAACACAATTTACAGAATTAAATTATGAATTTTCTAGACAAAGTTATGCCCATTTTATTACAGCCTTTTCCAAATTGTTTCTCAAGAAAAACAACGACACAACTTCAACTTCCTGGAATTCTCATAATTTTTGTACAACATAAATTTTCATGATATTCCACCCAATATCATTAAACACATTTAATAATACAAATTTAATATTTCATAATTTTTAGGGCTCATTTTCTATGTCGAGCAAAACGTCAAACACCTGGTATGCGTTTTTGCTCCTTTAGGGCAGATTTTAAACCAAGACTTCAAACTATCACCAAGGGTTCATTCCTTGGTGTTTTTACACAATTTTCGGTTATGTTATACATGTATGAGTTTATTTTACTCTCCAACTTGAATCACTCAATTCCAATAATTATTCCATGATTTATACCATTTTTAGCATAACTAGGTCAAAATAAAACATTAAGGCATAACTTAACATTTCTAAGCATACATAACCTTGACCTTGAGTATAATTCATGGAAACATATAATAAACATGTTTTATCAGAAATATACATCATAATAATGAATTTTCTAAATCAAAACTCTTTACGAAAAGATGATGTAAATTTAGGACTTTAAAGTATGCATTTACGATCCTAGCTCCAGTTTTAACTTATGTTCTTAACCCATCCTTATTCCAACACAATTCAGAAATATGGGTATCATTAAAATATATATCCAAATCAAAAATAAAATTATGATAAGTATAGAACTCATCCATGTGACCAACTTTAATAAAGATGTAATTACCTTACGAGGATTCCTTGATTTATGGAAAATTTCCAAAGATTTATTCCTTAACTTTCTTCTCTTTCTCTCTCTTTAGGCAAAACTCTTGTTCATGGCTGCATTTGATGAAAAAAGGAGTTGTTTTATACAGTTTAAGTCGGCCAAACCATCACCCACCCTTTAACCAATCAAAAAATAGCACATGGTGTGCTAATAAGACAATTGTCACTTAAAGGATGGACATATTTGCCCTTGTTTCGTACTTTCGGTATAAATTCTTGTACGAGCCTCCGTTTAACCCACCGTTTGTTGTGTTATAATATTAATTCATATATCTACAACTTTCATAATTTATGTTTTCCCAAAATCATAAACTAATACGCCTAATTTGGGCATCAAACAGGAAAGTAGCAATTTACCGAAAATCTCAAAACTTTCACATTTGGCGACCAAACATTGCCAATTTCGTATCAACACCCTTATTTACTTTTATAAACATAATCATGCATTAAAAACATAATTTATGATGCATTTAACCACCTAACTTAATCATATGTTCTAAACTTGGTATCCCCGATCATAAGCTCAATTAGCACCTAATGTAAACAACACATATATCACATGAGCATGCATCCCTTAAACATGATAATTAACATGTTTAACACACATAACCAATTTATAACTTATAACTCCTAAGTTATAATTAATCATGTAATTAACCTTCCTAATCATGTTTTAGGGCCTTACACTTATCACCTTCAAACCAGTGGTCAAGTTGAAGTTTCCAATAGGCAAATCAAGCAAATCATAAAGAAGACAGTGAATCTGAACCGGAAGGATTGGTCCTTAAGGTTGTTGGATGCACTGTGGGCTTATCTCACTGCCTACAAAACGCCACTTGGTATGTCCCTGTATAAGCTTGTCTATGGAAACACCTTCCACCCTCCGATAGAGTTAGAACACAAGGCCTATTGGTCCATTAAGACCTTTAATTTCTATTTACCTGCTATAGGAGAGGTCCAAAAACTCCAACTCAATGAGTTGGAAGAGATTCGAAATGATGCATACGAAAATACAAAATTCTATAAAGAGAAAATGAAAATGTTCCATGACAAGTCCATCCTACGAAAATCATTTGAGCATGGACAGAAAGTTCTCTTGTATAATTCTAGATTGCATATCTTTCTCGATAAATTAAGGTCTAGATGGTCCGGTCCCTTTATTGTTAGGACAGTCTACCCACATGGGGCGATTGAGATAGAGAATCCTAAAAATGGTGAAATTTTCAAAGTTAATGGTCAAAGGTTGAAGCCATATCTAGAATTTTCAAAGTTAATGGTCAAAGGACAGTCTACCCACATGGGGCGATTGATATCGGGAAGTGGAGGACGTTCTCCTCCAAGACCCTATGTACCACAAGTGAACATGAAATTGGGTCATTGTTGTTGTATCATAATTTTCATTTTACAGTAATTGTGCGTTGGAAAAAAATCCCTCGTTACGGTAATATCTTTCCCGCCTTTTAAATTTTTGTCTTGTACATTGAGGACAATGTAGAAATCAGGTTTCGGGGTATTGAGGTTAAATTTTTTTCTTCTCTCCGCTTTGAAAAAAAATCAGAAAAAATTCAAAAATCCAAAAAGATTTTCAATATAATTGAGTTTTGAAACGATTTCTTAATATAGAATTAATTCATGGATCTCTCAACTTATGAATTTTTTTACATATTAGCCATATAATATGATCGAAAATGGATATTGAGGCGAAAGTTAATATGCTTAACGAATAAATGTGGAGATTTTAACTCGGTAAGATATTGTGTCATATATCATTTTCGATAGATTTAACCAATCCCAGTTAAAATAACTCAAACTTTCCTTCAGTGATAAATTCGTTGATGATCTCAAATTTTGTGTTTTGTTCAATTACAAAAAACTAAAAGTCAAAATGTGAATCTTAAGCACTAGAAGTATTATTAAGTCCTCTTGAGACACAAATTAACTTAATGAAACTTGAGAAATGAGATTAGGCCATCGTTTGAAAGCCCAAAAATTAAGCCCAAACTCCAACATTTTTTGCATTATTACATTGCAAGCCCATTTGAGCCAAAAAGAAAATAAGCCTTTTGTTGAAAGCCCACTATCATACTTAACTCCAACTGGGAGTTTATAACCTATAAAATGAAGCCATACCCATTTTCTGAGAATATTAGGATAAAATTACGGTAAGAAAAAGGCTAAAAAAAAAGAAAAGGAGGTTGCAAAAATAATGTGTGAAAAGAAAAAGAAAAAAAAAGGAAGAAAAAATAAAGAGAAAAAAATGAGTTTGAAAAAAAAATGGAGGTTAGAAGAAAAAGTGCCTTAGAGTCAAAATACCGAAAAACCTCTATATTCTCAGAAGTTTTGAACTCCAAACAGCCATGCTTTCTAGCCAAAATCCGAGCCTACAATACAATCAAAGAAAGTCCCAATCGATCTCAAGTGAAATTAGTTAGAGTGTGGAGAGAAGATGAATATGTTCTATGGTGTGATTCAATGTTTTCAACAAGTAATCGATTTTCGGTTCATGAGATTATATTCATCCATCATATAAAAATACATTTTTGATCATCTATATGTGAAATTTGTTCATCTAAATTTACTCTTTTAATCACATATACCAAGAGAAAATTACCCATTTTCGAGTGTTCAATTTTGAGTGTATTCTGTGAGATTTTGAAATCAAAACGAACTTTCGGATAAGAAATGTAACGTTCAAATCTTTTGAAATGGATGGTTATATTGGCTATGCACACACTCACAATAAGTTGAGATTGAAAAGTGAAAGTTTACTATATTTATGAAGTTTGCATTCAAATTTGGTTATATTATTTTTTGAGTCTTTTGTATTGAGTCAAGTTTTTTAATTTTGTGTGTATATTCACTGCAAACCCTCACGAGACAAAACTCGTCCACTAGGATAACCTAGGGGTTTAACGGTTTGTTGCACATGCTAAATGCAATCGTGATTCCTATGAAAGTGAGTTAGATTTTAAAATTTTAGTTTTGCTCGAGGACTAGCAAAGTTTAGGTTTGAGGGTATTTGATGAGTGCATTAATTTGTATATTTTATACCCAAATTTATTCATTGTTAGTCCCATTTTATTTTATTTAATAAATTCTTAGGACTATTTTATTAAAAAGAAAAAAATACAAGAATAATTGAATTTTGATTCAAAATTGCAATTTTAAGTAAAAAAATGGGTACTTCGATAATTTTATAATAGGCTTGTGCTAATTTGTGAAAAAAGTTGCATAGTGAAATTTTTGCAGGTAATGATGGATTTTGGTGCAAATTGATGATCAATTCGAAAAAGACGCGAAAAAGATGATTTTCACGGTCATTCGAAAAAAGTTGTTTTTAGACTTGCGAAACCATGTAAAAAGTTATTTTTACATGGTCGGGAATTTTTATTCTCCGAATTGGACGAAACTTGGCATGCATGTTCAGCAAGCAACGGTAAGACTTTTCGAGTAGGGGGAAATTGAAGAGCTGAAAGTTGAAGAGTTACACCAAAACCCTAATGCCTCACCCTAAACCTATAAATAGGACCATTTGGCACATTATTTGAGTGTAGAATTTTAGAGAGAGTCACTTTAGAACAATTGTTGGTAGTTTTATTTTGAGAGTATATTTTTATTGAGGGCCAAGAATTATTTTTTGGGAGAAGTTTTTTCAACATCAATTGTAAGACACATTATTTGTAAGTTGTTTTATTAATGAGAATTCATATTCATTCTTGCAATTTTATGATATTTTCCATTATGCTAGCGTAATTTCTTTACTAGGAATAGGTGAAATTTATCATGTTTTATTAATATTATGCGTGATTTAAATCCGTCTTTGTTCCCGATATGTGCTAAAGGTCTTAAAAATTCGGTATTCATTTAAAACGACACGTGAGTGTGTTTTAAACCTTCGGCTTTGTTTGAGAAAAAATCATATTTTTATTTTTAAGTGTGAGTACTTTTTGCTGGATTATGCTTGCACTCGATTGTTTTGATAGTCCATGCTTAAAGACTATACTTTGAAATCTAAATGTGAACTTTTAAGGGAATAGGGATTTTAGACGTCTTAATTTATAGACGTTAAATTTTATTGGGAACTGAACCGTGTTATCCTACGAATTAAATACGATGAGAGTCGGTTTAATTTAAGTTATAAAATCGGGACTGAAGAGTTTAAATTATTATATAATATTAGTTGAATGTGATAAATGGATCCAACGTCCTAGTTTTCACGACCCCTTAATTATATCTCTCGTAGTCCTACTTTTTGTTTGTGTTTGCTTAGTTTAATTATCACATCTCATTTCTAGACCCATTTCATCTAGTTGGACAGTTACAATTATTTTTTAACGAAAAAAATTGATAAATCTCTGTGGGTTCAACCCATACTTACACTCGTTATTCTATATTAGCCCGTGCACTTGTGGCATTTTAATAAATTGGAAACACCAGATATAAAGGTATAATCCCAATAGTACCACTGAAATGTCCCTATCTAGAGAGAGAATAAGACAGGCGTCAAAACAAATATCCCGCAGCATCCTCATAAACTGCAGCTACGCACCCTGTAGGAAGAATCGAGCCTGGCTCCCCTATGATAGGACACCTAAAAGGTTTTGAAAAGGTTTTATAGCAAGGGTTAGAACCCAAAACATTTGAAAACATTTAGCAAGTGAATTTAAATGCAGGAAATTAAAATGCAAGTATGCTCTTTATATTTAAGTTAGTATCGTACTCTCTCTTGAGGACACCTCACCCCTCCACTAATGTGCACGCCTAATGTACTATACATGACCCATCTAGCTAACCACCCCGTAAATAGCCTTGTCACATAAATTCCACTTCTTCCCCCAGTACTCTATCCCAAGTGAGTTTAGCTTAGACTATATAAGTTATTAATCACACTAACTTATTTAAACCAATTCTCATTCAATACTATATAACCGTTTCACAAGTTATATTAATTATACATTTACACCATGTATATATATCCGTATATAATTATGCACTATATATACGTACCATATCTCAACATTCACATGCATGTCGGATGCGGTCATAGTTCCCTCTGAAAGTGCACGTTCTATACCATAACGGCCCACCCCTAATAACAGACGCTATGACCTGGGTAATATACTCGTCCTGCATTCGCTAGTCAGGGGACTCACCCACATCGCACAACCTCCTAAGATAGCATTAACATTGGTATTCTTTACTATAAATATTATTCACACAAATATTTATATATCATTTATATACTAAACACCGCCGTATATATATTGGAATCTAGGCTACCGGTGTACTACTATGTCCATAAACAAGCCTAAAACATGCAAGTCTATGGTCCGACTTCATTTCAATTGATTATACACTAATTAATTTTCATTATTTTGGTGTCACCCAACAAATTATACCCGGACTCTCTCTCTCGGCCCAAAATTCCATAATTTCAATCCCTCATTCAATTTCATTCAATTAAGCCTACCCACTTAATTAACAAGGTTTCCATTCACTAAATCGTGAAACTTAAATCTTCAAATTCATTACTCCTACAATTAATTCAAGGGTAAACATTCACCAATTAAAACCCTAAATCGTCACCAAAGTTACAGAATTAACTAAAGCAAAAATTGTGTATCTCAGTTACATAACCGGTCTGAATCAGGGGAAGAAATAGATCTGACAGGCTTAACAGGTCGTCCAAATGACAACCCCTGTCGTTCGAACGACAGTGGCTCTCGTTTGAATGAGATACCAGGTCGTTCAAATGAGGTATCATCTCCTTCATCAATCTGCCCAGAAAACCAGTATGCCATTAAAAGGTTTAAAACCTTCATTTTATACAGATTTCTTCATCAAAACTTCCCCAGATTCGTCCTAACTCCATACTTTTGTCATATTCAATCTAACCCCAATAATTGGATCAATTAGGGCATCAAATTAATCAAATCTTAACACCTCTAAAAATTTATAATTCCCAATCAAAGAAATCCCCAATTTCTCATGAACATAAACCCTAACATATTAATTGATTCCCACCTCCTTTAATATGAATAGATAAATACAAATTAACAATTGCAAATTAAACCACTTGCCTCAAATTGTTGATCAAAGCCTTAGGATGAAGATGTTGGATTGAATTCAAGGATCTCCTCTTGTTCTTGAAGCAATCTACCAAAATCCCCAAATTTTATTTTAATGGTTCTTCTCTTAAGATCTCCCCAATTTTAGTCTTCTTAAATGACTTTAAGTTGCCTTACCCTTTCACCATTAGGGTTAAAAACTCTAATCCCATTTTTAGTCCTATGGGCCTCCTAAAAAGGGCCCAAACTCTTTATTTAGAGCTCAATTAAGTCTAATTAAGTCCTGAAACCCAATATATACATATGGCCACTCATTTCCAACTATTTCAACCTATTCGCACTCAATCGTGTACTCCGAATTACCATCCGAATTAATTTAAAACATTCTCCAAATTCTTGACCTCAAAATACGACACAAAATAATCCAAAATATTAAACCTCAATTCTCCAAATTAATAAATTCCTCAAATTTAAAAATTCTCAAATAATGAATTTAATTCCTCAAAATAAAATAAATTCTTTTTCTCCATTTTTTTATTTAATTAAAGGTCCTTGAAGTTACGGGGTGTTACAATCACCCTCCCACGCAATACGAATCCCAACCCCATGTTGTGGATTGTCACACGTTCCAACAGTCGTTATGGAAACTTCGTGCACCCTATCCTGATCAGTCCCCTCACTACGCTACCTATGATTATCAAACTTTAGTCCCTTACGAAGTCCATCCTCCCGTGTATAATTAACTCGATTTCTCTCCACACACTTCATACGAGTATTCTCCGTCTAGTCCTACTAATAGTGAGTTGTGTCCACCTCAACCATACATTGTTGCACCACCACTCATCACTTCACCACCATCATCCATATCCTCTCTTGAAAGCCTCTTGCAAAAGTTCATCCTAGAGCAAGAGCAAGCCACTCAATATTAAAATCAAGCTCTCCAATGGCTTGAATAATGCTTTAATGAATTTGGGTGTGCGAGCGAGTCGGATTACCTCTTAAGTCAACCCATTATTGCACCCACGTGGAACGATGATGAGTCATCTTGTGATACTGATTTTGAGTACGACTAACCATGTCACCCTGAGAATCTCTAAGTTGTGACCACCTCGTGGTCCGAGCCCGAAGTTGATAATTATGTTGACTTATCCCTAGAATGCGAGATTGATCCATGCCCTAACAATCCAAAAGAACCTAATGTCGAGGTTCTGAGTTCCCTTCCATATACAAAAGAACCAACATTTGAGGTTCCCCCACCCGTTATATCAAAAAATATGCCCGAGTTTATGCATATTGCACCCATTGAGTGTATTCTCGAGAAGCCCATTCCCTATAGGTTAGCTCTGGCTACGAGTGCTCCCCAATGCACCGAGATTGAATCGGAGATGGTTCCTCACTATGGATCCTCTCCAAAGATGTTTGGTTCACTTTGAGTCTGATATTGATGTAAATTCATATATCTGGAATCTTAATGCCTCGTTAAACCCTTTCACCATTACGGATGGTGACATATTGGTGGATAACTTGATCTCGCAATCACTTGATACCACACTCCCTCTTCAGGAGGACCTTGAGGACTATTTTGACCCTTAAGATGAGTGTGTATCCCCTCCTCTCGAGTTAGATCATATTCCTCCACCCATTGTCCCACTCGACCCACCTGATATGCCAAATGCAACCCCGTCTAGGGCCATATATCCTCGGCCATAGCCGACCACCATCAGAGAATCTGGTAGTGGTGAATTACGACTCGGCCAGATCAAACTCGGCCTTGACCTTGGTTGACTAATTAATATGTCCTGGAGCATTAATTATATGGACTGGTAGCCCTCATCCTCGGACCCCATCAGGCCGACAAAGACGGGCCGAGACTACCCAGTGTGACAATTGTCAATTCCTTAGTGGTCCATGTCTTAACAATCTGACCTCGGCCATAATGGTCGGTCGAGGTCTGACAATTAATAGGGTGCGTGCATTGGGATACGTGTGAGAGTAAGTCCGTGGGCTATAGATCCCACATGGACCAAAATCGTTATAACAACATCCCCCCCTCACGTGAGGGAATATTGCATCATAATTAGTTACATGTGTGAAGGATATATGTCAGCTAGCTATTGGGAACCTTCACATGCACGTGATGATTACATGCTTGGGGGTACATTACACCCTTAAGGCACTATAAATACACTTCATCTTCTATATTGTAAAGGATCGGCTATTTAGAACCTTACTAAAACTCTGTCAAACTCACTAAGAGAGAGAAAGCTTGAGTACTTGTATTCAGGTCCATTAGTGCCTCTTTTAGTGGATTTCACATACTGCACAGTGGATGTAGGCCTTCAATAGGTTGAACCACTTAATTTTGGTTTTGGTTTCCTCTTTGCCTCATCTCATTCTCTCTACTGTTATTTTGCTTATTTTCTGCCATTATTTTACCTGTGTGAGCTCATTATCACTTTGACTTGGCGGTACCAATTCTGGCATCATCAGTCTGGAATCATTTATGGGAATCGATATAGCCATTTTCTTCCCCTTTTTCGACAGCTACTATACCGGATTCTCTGGTGCTGGTCCTATCTCATCCTTTGGTGAGCTTGAACCACTATTAAAAGAGCTCTGGGTGAGTTTTAGCTCATTTCCTGCTCTCCCATCCTACTACCAGTACCTCATTTGCTTTTTTTGGTCACTAAAATTATCTAAATGGCAACAGATTCACCCACAATAGGTGACCCAAGTACCATCCAGGTCCCTCTTCAGTCCAAAATGGTAGAGGTAGCAGCATCCTTACGCTCCTTGGTGGACAGCCAATGACAGATGCAAGAAACTCTTACTGCTTTCAGCTAAAATGTGGCGGTTAGGCTTACCAATGATGGAGATCAGATGATAACACCACCGTCAGAGATGGTGCTATAGATCAAATAGATAGGGGACCACCCATAGCTCCACAAAAGCATCTTCGTCCTCAACACAGGCATAGGGAGGTGGCTGACCCTAGGCATTTATGCCTGGAGAGGCTGGGTAATGAATGCCCTGACAAAGAGGACAACCAGTGTGATAATGAGGATGAAAGGGAATATTGGGAACCTTATGAAATCTATAGAGGCACTATAAGGCCGGTTAATCCTAGCCAAGCCGAGTGTGATAGGTCGAGCTAAGAATGCAGGCCAAGAGCATCAGCATTGAATAGACTGAGCAGGGGGTCGGCCTTTGATAGGCTCGGCCTAGTGGCACGCGATCTGAGGAAACATCTATCTAGATCCAGAAGTATTGAAGAAACCAGAAGAAATGAGAGAGCTGATGACCATAGGCCTTCAAGAGGTCGAGATGAGGATCAAAGAGAAGTTAATAGCTGACAAAGGATAACCCCTAGGGAGCACTCAGTACGTCCAAATCACAGAGAGGGCGCTGGTGATAATGTGGCCCAAGTTGATGTTCTAACGGTGGCCGAGAGACCCTGGAACAATTCAGTTCAGAGGCTGGAGGACAAAATAAGAGAGATCCTAAAAAATTAGGACCCCTTTAAGAGGGGATAAACTGAAGGATCTCCCTTCGTGGCAAAGATCATTAATTATCCAACCCCGACCAAATTTAAACTAGAAGTTATCACTCCCAAATATGATTGGAGCACTAATTCAGTCCATCAAGTAAAAATGTACCAGTCGACTACAAATATTTACTCAGTCTCTGATGAGATGAGATATCCTTCTCAAGCACTTAAACCGGAGCAGCCCATGTGTGGTTTACCTCACTCCCAAAGAGCTCAATTGAGAATTTTAAATAAATTACAAAGAGATTCATGAATAACTTCTTCTTTGGGGTAAGACCTCAAAAGAAGACAACATGCTTGCTTTACATCAAGAAGGGAAAGAATGAAAGCACGAGGAGTACATAGTGAGGTTCAACAAAGAGAAGCTAGAGGTCAAAGATTATGAGGAAATCATTGCTATGACTGCTCTGATAGGAGGGATGAATAAAGGAAAACTACTCTAAAAAGTCATTAAAGACCCACCAAAGTTTATGGCCGAGCTACTAACGATGGCCGACAAGGTAATGAACACCGAAGACGCTATGGCAGCAAAGTATAAGGATGAGAATGGTACTATTAGTGGGGGCAAGTTCCAAAAGAAGAATAAATATGTAAAGAAGAGGTCAGTGGACGACGAGTTCGCTGAGTACACTCCTTTGATTATCAGTCCCTGAGGTGGCCTGAGAAATTTAAGGCTCCTCCCCATAAGAGGAAAAAAACTTATGCTGTGAGTTCCACCAAGACCACAAGCACCTGACCGATAAATGTTTTGCTTTCAAGGATGAAATTGAGAAAATGATGAAGGACAATAAGCTGAGAAGTATGTGGACAATCACAACTCTAAGGGTTGACGAAACGACGCCCAGAAGAAAAAGATAAGCGACAAGTGTAAGCCAGATGCTCTAGTCAATAGAGACGACGCGATTCGGATGACTGTGATGAAGACGACCTTGACCTCCCTCTCAAGTTTACTTACCCAAAAGGTTAACTACATATGACCTCTCACGAGGTCAAGCTGATCTGCGAAGGACTTGCTGAAGGAGGCAAGGAGATTGTAGATAGAAAAGAGCATGTTGCTGAGGCTAAAGATCTTCCACTAAAACCAAAAACTATCAACTCTGGTGTAGTAGAGCCTGTGAAAGGTAAGAAAGCTAATGTGGATTTGAATACCTTAGTTGTTGGTTTTTCAAGATTGGATTTCAAAGGAATTTTATCACCACATGATGATACCTTAGTCATCACCACTTTGATGCACGAGTATGAGGTCCCAAGAATCCTTGTCGATGGCGGCAGTTTAGTCGACGCTATATTTTGGGACTGCTATAAAGGTTTGGGTCTGAGCAAGAAGAGGTTGATTCCCTACCATCAACCACTCATCAAATTCAGTGGTGAGAAAGTCCAACCACTAGGTATATAATATGGAAGTGAGAATGGGAAATAGCAGGCCGAGATTTCTAATAAGGAAGATCAGCTTCTTCGTTATGGATGAAAACGTCTACTCGTCCTACAACATAATTCTCAGAAGGGTAACTCATAAGGAGTTTGAGGTTATGCCCTCAACCGTTCACTAAATGATTAAATTTCCAACCCCATATGGGGTAGGGGAAGTTTAAGGGAACCAAGTTGAGGCGCGTGAATACTACTTTATTTCGGCTGAGGATAGGGAAGCATATAAAAGGTCCACTACGACCTACAATATCGAAACCTTGGATCCTAAAGACGAGACTATACTGAAGAAGGGAGAGGCCGTTGAGGAAGTAGAGTCCATCATCCTCATTGAGGACGAGCTGAAAAAAACCTTTCAAATCGGTAAATCCCTGAAGGAGGAAATAAAATTAGAATTGATCAAGGTGTTGAGGAAGAGGCAGAGTATCTTCGCTTAGAGCCATGAGGATATGCCCGGCATTGATCCAAATATTCTCTGTCATAAATTAAATGTGGTCGATGGTGCAAAGCTGACATAATAGAGAAGAAGGGTCTATTCACGGAAGAAATATGATGTCATCTGAGAGGAGGTTAAAAAGTTAGAGAAGGTCGACTTCATTCGGGAGGTTATTTATCCCGACTGGATTACAAATGTTGTCATCGTCCCCAAAGCCAAAGAAAAATGGAGGATGTGTGTTGACTTTACATATCTAAATAAAACATGCCCCAAAGATAATTTCCCATTATCGAGGATTTATAAGATGGTAGATGATACCTCCGTCCATGAGTTAATGAGCTTTATAGACACCTACTCAGACTATAATCAAATATTCATGGATCCATCCGACGTAGAGAAGACAGCCTTTGTAACTGATAAGGGGACCTATTGATACAAGGTCATACCCTTTGGGTTGAAGAATGCTAGGGCAACGTACCAAAGTCTAGTCAACAAAATGTTTAAAGACCAGATTGGGAAGACAATAAAAGTATATATCGACGATATATTGACAAAGAGTCTCAAAGTCGACACTCATGTGGCCGACCTTGAACGCACTTTTAACACGATGGATGAGTATAAGATAAAGCTCAACCCCACCAAGTGTGTCTTCGATGTTGGAGCAGGCAAGTTCTTAGGCCTCATTGTCAATCAGAGAAGGATCAAAGCCAACCCCAAAAAAATCAAAGCTTTACTGGAGATGAAGACTACCACAACAGTAAAGGATGTGCAGAGGCTAACTACATGAGTGGTTGCATTAAATAGGTTTGTGTATAGAGCCACCGAAAAATTATGTCCTTGTTTTAAAGTATTGAGAAAAGCTTTTGGGTGGAACGATGAGTGTGATAAGGCATTCCAAGTTTTAAAGTCCTACCTCGGCTCTCCACTCCTATTGTCTACACCAGTTCAAGGAGAGAAGATATAACTTTATTTAACATTGTCAGAATCGATCTTTAGTGCCGCTATTGTCAGAGAAGAGGATGGAATTCAATATCCAGTGTACTTCAATAGCAAGGCCCTCCAAGGGGCCGAGCAAAGATACCCAAAAATGGAGAAGTTAGCCTATGCTCTAATCCATGCCTCAAGAAAGATAAAGCCCTATATCCAGGGACATACCATGGTGGTCGTCCTCACGAATTCACCCCTCAGACAGGTCATTCACAAGCCTAAGAAGTGAGGAAGAATGATGGCTTGGGCAATTGAGTTGGAGGAGTTTGACATCATCTACCAGACGAAAATGGCTATTAGGGGACAGGCCCTAGCTGACTTCGTAGTTGAGTTCACCTGGGACGAGGCCAATATAGAAGATGTTGAAGCTATAGCTTATGAATAGGAGAACAGAGTATGTCCTTCCCTAGATGAGGCCGAGATGATTTCTATGAGAAGTAAGATGTTTGCGAATAAAGAGGAGTGATACCTCTTCAAGAATGGAGCCCTGGAAGAGGGTAGTTTTCACCAAATGATACTGTGTGGAGCCTCTTCGTTGATGGATCTTTATGTGAGGAAGCGGGGTTGGTTTAATCATGACATCTCTAGATAGGACCAATATTAAGTATGCATTGAGGTTCAACTTTAAAACCTCCAATAATGAATCAGAGTATGAGGCCCTCCTAAAAAGTCTCTCCCTTGCCCGATCATTGAATATAGGCCAACTCCTTGTCCACAATGATTCCAGGTTGGTTATCAACCAGATTTTGGGGGTATATGAGGCCAAAGATGACAGAATGGCTAAATACTTGGGAAGGGTGAAGACATCATTAAAGAATTTTAGTGAAGTAAAATTAAAGAGGATATCCCGGCTAGACAATGGTTGAGCTGATGCTCTGGCGAGGTTAGCCTCATCCACCAGAATTAAAATTAAAAGAACGGTCTCGATAGAGATTCTTTATCGACCGATGATTGAAGGAGAAGAAAATACTATGGAATTCTTTTTCAAATTGAGTATGGTAGCTTTCTAGATGGATTATATCATCAGCTACATTAAAGACAGGGAGCTACCTGAATTCAGAGATGAAAGAAAGAAGTTGAGGTATAAAGCTATCAAGTTCTCCTTCATAGGAGACGTCCTATACAAAAAGGGGTTCCTTCTTCCTCTACTCTAATGTGTCCATCCATATGAGTTAGAGTATATCTTAAAGGACGTACAAGATGGGTCATGCTCCAGCCATATTGGAAGAAGGCTATTAGCTAAGAGGATTATCACTCAAGGTAATTGGTGGCCGACATTGGCGAAAATGCAGATGTGTATGTTAAGAAGTGTGATAAGTGTCAGACGTTCTCCACCATACCCCATCAACCTCTCCTTGGATATTTACGATTTGGGGGATTAATAGTAGGGCCACTACCGAGGGTTGTGAACAACTATCGTTATTTGATTATGGCGATTGATTAGTTTTCAAAGTGGATATAGGCCGAGCCAATGATTACAATCATAAAGAAGAAAACCTTCAAATTTATCTAGAAAAATATCATTTATAGGTACTACTTACCTAACACCCTGATTTTTCATAACAAGACACAGTTCAAGAACATATCCCTAGAGAAATATTATGAACGAGTCGGTATCAAGCAGTTCTTCTCCACTCCTAAAAGACCTCGGGCTAATAGGCAGATAAAAGTAACTAACAGGGTGATCCTTGATGGGATCAAGAAGAGATTGGAAGATTCCAAGGGTAGATGGGTTAAAGAGGTGTATGTTATCCTATGGGCTTACAGGACTACAGAAAGGACTCCTACAAGGGAAACACCATTTATGTTGGCTTATGGCTCAGAGGAAGTAGTGCCGACAGAAGTAGGTCTCCCAACCCACAGGGTTCAGACATATGACGCAGAAGAGAACGTTATGGAACGAAAACTTAATTTGGACCTTGTGGAAGAAAGGAAATAAGATGCTAAGGTTAGGCAAATTTCCTACCAGCAAAAGACAACGAAGATCTACAATAAAAGGGTAAAAGCTCGCTCACTAAAGGTAGGAGGCTTGGTATTGAAGAAGACATGGCAGAAGCCTAGAAAGCTTCATCCAAACTGGCATCGTCCGTATAGAGTGGTTGAGGAGGTGGTTCCAGGGACGTATCGATTGGAAAATTTGGAAGGGGAGCCATTCTCCAATCCATGAAATGCCGACCACCGTAAAAAATATTACCAGTAAGATTTTAGTTTTGCTTGTTTCTTTTCAAATCCATTACATTACATGTATATGAGATTCGGATGATGAATGAAATATGAACAAAATTTAATAAAAATTTCAAGTGTTCTTTCATACTTTATCTGTTTGTTTGAATATATGTTATTTGCTTGTATCAACCCATCTTTAGCTATAAAACATCATTCGTGGTGAAGTAGCCGTAACTTACGCTCGGTGACACGAAAATCTAGGCGGGGTTAACCTCACCCATATACTGACAATAACATCGAGAGGGGTTCATTTATTAAACATCATTAGCTTGGTGGAAATTCTCTCTCAGCCAAGACGACAGTGCATGGACAAGAAAATTCTCATCCATACTCTCAAAACGACGAGAGGGGACTTGTGATATAACACCAAAACTTGATGAATTCAATTTTAAAAATCACTTAGTCGTGGTCCATTTATTAAACATCAATAACTTGGTGGAAATTCTTTCTCGACCGGGACGACAGTGCATGGACGAGACGATTCTCATCCATGCACTCTATAAATGACGAGAAGGGACTTATGATATAACGCCATAATTTGGTGAATTAAAATTTTAAAATCACTTAGTTGTGATCCATTTATTAAACATCATTAGCTTGGTGGAAATTCTCTCTTGGCCGAGATGACAGTGCGTGGACGAGACGATTCTCATCCATGCACTCTCAAAATAATGAGAGGGGACTTATGATATAACACCATAATTTGGTTAATTTGGTGAATTCAATTTTAAAAATCACTTAGTTGTGGTTCATTATTAAACATCATTAACTTGGTGAGAATTCTTTCTCGGCCGAGACAACAGTACATGGACAATATGATTCTTATCCATACACTCTCAAAATGACGAGAGGGGACTTATGATCTAACACCGTAATTTGGTGGATTTAAATTCACAATCACTTAGTTGTGGTTTATTCTAAACATCATTAACTTGGTGGATTTAAAATTTAACATGTGTCATCTCGTCCAAGGATGAGACTATGTACCATTATTCATTTATTCTTAGTGGCTACTTAATTAAAACATCAGACGATGGCATACACACAAAATAAGAAAAGACAATTTACAAGTACAAGGAAGAAATATAACCCATTCACCTCAAGAATTTTGTTCAGAAAATCTTGAATAAGTTTATCAAAACTGAATATAAAAAGTTGTTACAGATATGAGGGTATGAGTCATAGACGACCATCCTATGCAGTAGGCTCCATATTTGTGGTAGATCCCCCAACTCCTTTGTCGATCGGAACTTGCTCCACTAGCATGGCTGATCCAACAGCATCACCCTCGGCCTTAGGAGGGATAATATAAGCATTGATATCAACTCGCATTGGGTCCTCGTTCATTGCCTCATCTTCCTCAGTTGTTGGCAAAGATTCCACATACTCCAAAGCATCGGCCATAAAGGGATCTTCTATGTCAAGGGACTCCAACTCAGAGCGAATGGAGGCAACTACATTTGTAAATTTGGTGGTGACCCACTTGCAGGCCATCTTAAGGACCCTCTCAAAATACTCCATTCTGAAGCCACCAAACTCGTCAGAAGATTTATATGCCTCTATGGACTCGTCTATAATTTTTTAGAGTGCCTCGGCCGACAAAGCCTCGTCCTTGGCCTTAATGATGGAAGCATCAAGCTCTTTAACATGTTGAGTAGTCAGGGCAGAGAGGTCCTCGGCCTTATTTTTTAGAAGCTCACCCTGGGTCTTCAAAAGTTCACCCTTTAACTGCAATGTCGTGTCTTTTTCCTTCGGAGCATCTGGAGCCTTTTGAAAGTCAAGTCGACATTCTTTGAGCTTCCTTTTCAGATCCTCCTCAAATTTTAAGGCCCTGTCAGCCTCGCGAGCGTTGGAGTAATTCTCGTCCATCCATTTGGAGGCCGAGGTGAGACCACACACAGTCTGCAAAAAAAATTCAAAACGTCAAAATGACAACTGAAAGCTGAGACAAGATAAGACTTTACCAGAAAATTACAAATACCCGAGCTAAGGATTAGAGGTTAAAGTCAAGGACTTGTGGGGCAGGGACCTTGGACAAAAACTCGTAGTCTTTTTTGGAAGGGGTGTGCAGTATGGCCCTCTTAGCCCTTGAAGACGATGGCAAGATTATGCCAGGACAAGCTCTCAACTGGGAAATGTTATCCGCCTAATAATACTCAAAGGTTTCCCCAGACGATGAGCTAGGAACAGAGGATGAAGGAGTAGTATGTGAGTGAGTGGATGATGGAACTATCCTCAGCCTCGTCTGGTTGTCCTAATGGGTATCGGTCGGGGAGGTGGCACTTTCATTTATGATCGGCCTCAGTGTTGGCTGACCCACCAATTATGGAATCTTTGGCGAGTTTCTTGCCCCCTTTTTTAAAATGTTCGTTAAACTTAGAGATGTCATCTCCCAAAGCTCATCCCATATATGTGGGGGACGATCTGTAAAGTGGAAACAAAAGTGATTAGTAAAAATATGCAGAGCAAACAACAGACTTGAGAGTATAAAAGAAAAGACACTCATACAGCTCAGTTAGTGGATCAATCCCTAGATCGGCATTCTCTAAGTGGGTGGAAGTCATAATGTCCTCAAACTTAGGAGGAAAACCTTACTTCCCCTGATTATGTAGATATTTAACTCTCTCTCGGTTAGCCACGCTTAAGTCGGGGTCCAACTTAGACCATATAGAAGGGTTGGGCCAATTACGAGGGATCCTCGGCTCATTCTCGGATCAGTCGGTGTCGGATGATAATTCCTAAGATCCAGAGATAAAAAGAATCTCGGCTTCCAAAAATGATTTGAAGTCTGGGTGACTTGGATTATATTCTTCTCAGGCTTCCTGGCTCCTAGGTGATAGTAACCTGTTTAGTCTTAGAGGACGACACGTGATAGCAGGCTTTGAAGGTTCCCATATAAGGGTCGTCCGTATATTTATTTATCCATAGGGTAATATATTTGAGGATGACCCGCTAAGAATTTAGAGCCATCTGGATCGGAGCAAGCCCCAGTCTAGATAATATGGCTCGTACGGAAGGATGAAAGGGCAACCTAAAGCTGAGCTTAAATATCTACTCATAAACAAAAACTTCACCTTCTTAGCCATTATATGCTCTCTCATCATCGATCGGTACCCGCATGACAATATCAGATTTGATGTCGTAGAGGTGTCTCCAGAGGACGAGATCAGACTCTTTTATGAAAGACGAAAATTGATCAGTGACAGTATAATCAATAGGAACCTCAACCTTATAGCTACGGTTATCATCGTCTTCACTCTTATCCTCTGGCTCGGCCTCATCCCCTACCTCTGCCTTGGCCTCTACCTCGTACTCAGCTATCAAAAGATCATCTGGGAACCTCTTTTAAAACTCACCACTTGTTGTGGCACTTAGGGGAACAACGAGTGGTGGAATGGAAATGTTCACAGTCGGCTCAACAGACTCAGAGACAACCTGGATTGAAGAGTCACTAGAATTTTCATCATCTAAGATCTGGAGAGAGGAATCATCTCGGCCTGAAGACTCGGCCTGACTGGATGATGAGGCACGAGTTGAGGTCTCGACCGCCTCAAGGTAAACAGATTGAGATGGTGACATCCACATGGCTTCCTTAAATGAATCCCTCCCATCAGCCGAAGTAGGGATCAATCCTTTCATCTCGACCTCGCTAACTTCAGAGAATGAGGGGTATACAGTCTTCAAGGGAATTGGAAAAATTGGTGGTTGTTTTTAGCCTCGTATTCTTCTTTTATCCTATGAATCTCTTGGAAGCACCTTTCGCTAAATGTTAGGAATTCTTTGGCTAACTTATAAAGACTTTGTAACTTCCAAGAGCCGAGGTAAGAGTTGAGCTACCGAAAGCAGCTTAAAAGGAGCAAACAACTTAAGACTGTTAATACTTTGGACCCAAATATCAAAATGGGGGAACGCATCATTTTGTTCAAGAACACTCAAAAACAGCTTGAGTGTTCACTAGAGAAGGTAACAAAAAAAGTCGTCAGAATATCGAACAAGCTCATCAAAAAATAGAAACAACTTATAATCAACATAAAAAAAGATAACGGTTGAAAAAGATGGCAGAAGAAGATTACCTGGAGGGAATAGAAGAATAAGGAAGTGGGAGTAGCCTCGATACTTGCCTTAAAATGCTTGAAAAAGATGGAAGGAGCACTGGTTCTGGGGAAAGAAGGCACACGAAGGTTTGTAAGGAGATGGAAGAGAAAATGGTTTTAAAAAAAATATTTACATTCTAGTAATGATTTGTGCATGATTTACAAAGCGGCACACAATTTCCCATATGCCTCATCATTTCAGGCACGAAACTTTAAGTGTTTGGCCGTCATTCA
Source organism: Sambucus nigra (assembly GCA_949130495.1). NCBI lineage: Eukaryota > Viridiplantae > Streptophyta > Magnoliopsida > Dipsacales > Adoxaceae > Sambucus > Sambucus nigra. Next base: position 202,362,302 of record OX422211.1, on the reverse strand, counting down.
TGCCTCGATTAAACACAACCCTATGAGAACTGTGACAGTTGTCACACCCAATCTGCGCACCATTTGATGATTTCCATGTGTCCTCTCAACACCTGTCGCTAGCGTCACTAGACATCATTGCTCGTTAGCCTCATCCTCACGACGAAGACTAAGGGCTAGGGGTGATTGATATGCCAAGTGCAACCTCGTCTAGGGACATACAGCCTCGGTTATGGCCGACCACCATAAGAGAATCCGATAGTGGTGAATTATGACTCGGCCAAATCAAGTTCGTCCTCGGCCTTGGTTAACTAATTGATATGTCCTGGAGCATTAATTGTATGGACTAGTGACCCTCGTCCTCGGCCCCCATCAGGCCAACGAAGATAGACTGAGACTAGCCAGCGTGACAGGAGGCAATTCCTGAGTGATCCATGTATCAATAATCTAACCTTGGCCATAATGGTCGGTTGAGGTCTAACAGCTCATAGGGCGCGTACATTGGGAGACGCGTGAGAGTAAGTGTGTGGGCTACAGATCCCACGTGGACTAAAACCGTTATAACAACATCTCCCCCTCACGTGAGGAAATATTGCATCATAATTAGTTACATGTGTGAAGGACAAGTGTCAAATAGATATTAAGAACCTCCACGTGCACGTGATGATTACATGCTTCGGGGTACATTACACCCTCAAGGCACTATAAATACACTTCATCTTCTACATTATAAAGGATCGACTATTGTGAACCCTACTTAAACTTTTTCAAACCCACTGTAAGAGAGAGAAGCTTGAGTGCTTGTATCCAAGGCCATGAGTGACTCTTTTAGTGGACTTCACACACTGCACAGTGGACGTAGGCAATAAGTTGAACCACTTAATTTTGGTATTGGTCTCCTCTTTTCCTCATCTTATTCCCTCTATTGTTATATTACTAATTTTCTACCATTATTGTACCTGTGTGAGCTCATTATCACTTTGACATGGTGGTACTAAGGCCATTAGTGATCTCACCATCACTTGATACTAAACTCCCTCTTTAGGAGGACCTTGAGGACTATTTCAATCCTCAAAATGAGTGTGTATCCCTTACTCTCTAGTTAGATCATCTTCCTCCACCCATTGTTCCCCCCTGCCACCACCATGTTTGGAGCTTATTCCCTTACCATTCTCATCTACACATTTAGGTCCTTACTTAAAACTGCCACCCATCCATGAACTCCATGAGCAATCTCATGAGTTCTTCATCTACCCCACTATACATAAGAGTATTTGTGGTGCTACTCTACACTTACGTGATGCCGAGCTTGTTCCTCCACGTGCACCACTTGCCCATTGTGGTTCTTATTACTGTCATCAGCTCATCGATGTGTCACTATATGACCATTATCACAGACCATTATATAACGATCACATGATACCCATGAGCCTCGTCACGTTCAAATTGCTACACCATTCTGCCTTCCTCACCAAATTAAGCATCATGCTTATAGGGCCCTTGTCGCCCTCACCTTTAAGCTCAATAAGGCCCGTGGTCGGTGCCTCTTCATTATTCACCTTTTCATACTTTAATATCCCTTACTTCCCACCCACTCGTGGTCCACCAATGCTTTGCAACGTGTGAAACACTTTGCCATACAAGTGCAATAACCTGAGTAGCCTATGTCCAAACAAAACTGATTTTTTAATATTGTTTAGGGGTGACTGTCGTCACCCACACCTTCTGCCACCCTGTGTATCATAGTTCATGCTTCTCACCACCCAATGCTTTACCATACTTATAGACTTGTACAAATTTTGTCTCATCACTTATTCAGGTTTTATGTTGGATACATTCAGTGTAACTTCATTATCGGTCAATTTTGATATATTCTATCATTCCCAGTGCTTTAAAAAGTTCAAAATATACTTTTAAACATCAAGGACGATGTTCTTCTTTTTTTGGGGGTGGGGTATTTCTCAAAATCGTACCTATTTTGAATTTTTTTGTCAGAAACAAGTTACATTTTTCACTTTTTACACATTCTTATTATCTATGACGTGATTTATCCATCATCCACCATTAAAAGTCTAAAATACTATAAGTTGAGCCTGAAGTCGATTTCAAATTTATAAGCTTACGTAATACTTTATAAGGCATATTGCATCATGAATTCCTTTAATCAAAACTTATTGCGCACTTATCACATCATTATAGTCTATAGTTGAAGAGTGAAAATATTTTTCATGAAAACTTTAAAAATCATTTGTGGAATCTTAAAACCCGTGAGATTTGAGCTTTTCATCATTTTTGAGATTTTTTATACAATCTCCGAGTCACAAGTTGAATCAACTTCTTTTGGATACCGTACTTTAAGTCATTGCATGATCTCATCATCCTTCAAATTTGGCATAATCACTGAGGATGACATCACTTTCGAGTTATAAAAAACATGTGTCTTCTAGTTTGTCCCGAACACTAATCCTTTACCCATTTATCATTTCCTACCACCCATATAACATTATTCCATCGTCACCCTTGGTTTTTGAGAAAAGAGAGTTTGAAATAATATATGTAAAATGTCTTCATTAGTGCTCTAAAAGACGAATTGTATCGAGTAAAAAAGCATCGCAAAAAAAAAGAGAAAAGAAGAAAAAAATAGTTATATATAGAAAAAAGCACGCGATCAAAATTTTGTGAAATAGAGACATTAATTGTTCAAGTTGTCCCCTCTTCTCAAAATCCCACAAATCATCATATCATATAGATTACCCATCTCTTTTCCCCTCATCCTTTACATTAAATTGATTCTTACATTTGGTGAAGTATTCGGGCAAATGAAAAGTCTACGTGGTAATAACTCGACATTCTCGATCTAGTGATTTGCATTCCTTCCTTGAGATCAAATTCATTCTTGTATCCATTATTTAGTATATGTGTGTGAGACATTTAAACTTGTTTAAATTTACTCACATCCTCACACCCAAGAGAGATGCATTTACCCAAATCTCGAGAGATCATTTTAGAGAGATATATCCGGTGAGATTTGGAAGTCGAAGCATTGATTTTAAAGGTGATCTACGAATTACCCTTATGATACTTAAACTGTTTTAAGTGATTCACACTATGCACGTTGTGTTCTAGAAAGGATTTGTCTTGGGTATTAAGTGAGTTTACTTTAATATACTTCATTGTTTATTTCTCGTATTCCTTAAATGATGGATTGTATGATATTTCTCTGTCTACTAACTTCCTTTTTCAAATAAAGAATTTTACGGGTATATTCACTGCAAACCCTCATGAGACAACATTCGTCCTCTAGGGCAACCGAGAGCTTTAACGTCTTGCTACACATGCCAAATGTAATCGCATCTACCCGCAAAAGTGGTACACTTTGGTTTCTTCTCTTTTTTTTCTTTCTTTTTTTTATTTTTGCTCGGCGACTAGCCTTGTTCTGTTTGGGTGTAGTGTGATAAACACTCAACAGTGTTATATTTATACCACAAATAAACACATTTTACTTGCTAGTTCTCGGTGAAATTGGACTTATGTTGGTATTTGTTTGTTTTTTAGGTCAATAAGCATTTGTGATGTCAAACAAGCTTAATTCAAGGCAATTGGTATAAATAAGTGGTCAAGTACATCAAATGAGGGAATGATGCAGTTAAATGAGCCTAAATCCAATCCATTGCCAATGACCTATCCCCAAACCCGTACCTAAGCCTAAATCGAACCCAGACCTCCCTAATCCTCTCCCGAGTCTCGTGTGTGCTTAATTTTCACCTTTTAAATTTTTTAGATTTTTATTTGAGTCATTTACAATTTTTAGAATTTATTTTATATTTTATTTCTAATCATATATATTTTTAGATTTTATTTGTGTGTATAGTTGTATATATTAGAGTCCGTATCGTGCGTAGTTTATATTTTTTATGTAAATATAATATGCGAGAGTATGGTTGTGTCATTTTGTTTTATTTTATTTTATTTTATTTTAGGGTCGTTATTTTTAGTATTTTATTATCTTATGTAAATATTATATACTACGTGTGTGTCTTTATGTCTGTGTCTGTGCATATTATAAGTATTCATTTTATGAGAATTTTAGTTATATGTTTCTTTATTTTATTTTACTTGTTTTTAATTTTATTAGTTTATTTTTATTTTTAATTTATTTTATTTTGAGTCTTTTATTAATAGGTTAGGATTTTAATTTTTAGTTTTCATAGATTTTAGTTTTTAATTTTATTAATTTTATTAGTTTTATTTTTTAGTTAGGTAGTGTTATTTTAATTACTAGTTGTAAACCAGTGCGATGCGCGGGCTAAACGATTTTGATAGTTAATGCACACATAAAGTTTATACTTTTTGTCTTTGATTTTTTTTTGCATATTTAGTAATGAATAATAAGAAAGAATAACTTGTAGCATTATAAAATATTATACTTTTTACACCTCTTTACTGAAATAAAGCATCACATTAGTTAATTATAAAAATCTAAAAAGCCTATGATGAGCATAAACCACATTGCCATTATACTCACGCCACCATATCACATCACATCCCAAATAAATAAATAAACAAAAATTCCATAAATAAATTTAAAGCTAAAAATAATTAAACTTTTTTAATAAAGGTGAAATTACAAAAATTACTATAACATGACATAGTCCAACATAGAGAAGGTGAAAAAACAGGAACATAAATAAACATATTAAGTCTGGGGATTGGAGGCCCCTTTCCATATCAATTGTAGTCATCATCACACAACCCCTTGTGTCTGCTACGAACCGCACCATCTTCTATGGCAATCCAAACCACCAATATGAGAAGGAAGAATGAGAAAAACCCTCTGCAAAAGCATTCCCTATCCCTCACACAGTTGTAGTTCCAATGCGACTTATGTGGATCTCGACGAACTCGGTTGAACCCCACCGATCTCCTATGACTTTGGGAAACTACTTTCACCCTTCACGACCCACAAACAGTCGTCTGTGTCGAGATCCTAACCCTTGCAGGCAAGAACTACCACATCTCCGACATCTAGTTTTCTGGAAGCTCCGAAGGTTGTGAAGAGTAAAGGGTTTCACTCGATAACCCTTAAAATCCAAACCTCGTTCCATGCTTATTTTATCCTTGTGGGATAAATTTGTTAGGTGAAAAAAAACCTCCTTAATTTTTGGGATGTTTGGGTGTTGGGGGATTTATATAGGGGAGATAAATTGTAGGGAGGAATGAGAACGGATCGAATAAGAAGAGGCAAGAGAATGAGCATAACGATTGGAAGATGAAGATGTGTGGTCGTTGATTCATAGAGGAAGATGAATAGTAGGAGTGGTGGCTTATTCATATTGGTAGATGAAAGGTCGGCGCCTGACGTGGATGTATAGAGCTATTTCGCATCTTCGTAATTAGTAATCAACTTGCTTACATGGATAGCCTCCTTGATAAAGAATCATAAATGCTTGTAAAGCATTTTATAGAGATTAGGTATAAATAAAACACACACACACTCTATCCCTATACACCTCACCTATACCAAATTAACACTCCCACTTTTTTAATTATTCACCATCTTCCATCCAACCCAATTCAGAAAAAGAATCCCCACCTGCCACTTAACCCAAAACACCATAAACCGTCGGATCTGTTTGCCCAGAGCCAAAACCTTCTTAATCGATGCCACCTTCTCAATTCGATATCAGCAAAATCGAACCCATGCTCGACCCACAAGTTACCCGACCAAAATCGGGACCTGCTCCAGCCAAAGACCATACCCACGAACCACCTTATTCCTCTTTTCACCCAGATGCGACCTGCCAAACCCATTACCTAGAAAGCCCAAACATCTGTTCATTCTCCAAAAATAAAAGTCACATGTTCTGAATGACTTTTACCCCATTTCCTAAGCTACATTCATTCATTATACCTTCCAATTTCACCCCTAGCTCCATGACTATTGTAAAAGAAGACCCTCTCTTCATTTCAAAAAGCAAAGTGGGGAGAAAGATTTTTGGGTAGGATAGTTTTAGTTTAGGAGCTCCATTTGGTGCCCATTTTTTGTTCCTTTTGTGTGTAATTAGGATGAGTATTGTACAAAAAATTTAGTTCTTTATTTTTTTTATTTTTTACAGTGACTTGAGTGTGAGGCAGACTATATTAAGATCCAAATTGTGAGTTAAGTGACATATTTGAGTGTTGTAAAATTCATATTTAAGGATGCAATTATTGTTTAAGTTTGGGAAGTTAATATCACACTCAAGGAGACTTGTTTATTTATTTATTCTCATTCTATTTTATTTACTATTCCTCTTATTATGTCATTATTACATTTGATATGTAATAATACCAAAATGAGTGGTTAAATACCCCGTTCAAGGGGTGATATGATACTCTCAACTTAATTATTTTTATTTTCAGTTTGTGTATTTAATATGCCCCTTTGAATATTAATATTGAATTTTTACAATATATATTTACGCCTCGAGAGATGGTGAATTATTTTTTAGAGAAAATCATAAATTAAGATTATAATATTTATTCATTAATTAAACTAGAGATAGGCAATTTTTTAATGATGTTGTAGTTTGAATTTCTCAACTCTAAAACTTAATTTTGCAACGAGCGTTAATTTAGGAATATATATATATATATATAAAATAAGTTAGGGAAGTTTTTGAATTGTCTACACATTTTAACGGCCAAGATGTGTGCCACCTCCTTACACATTTTTACACATTTTAATGGTTTAGATCACCTCCATTTCTTTTTTACCAACTTACCCCTCACTTATTTGGTTTCCCCCTCTTTTATACTCATCAAAGTTACCCTTTAATTCAAATTTGAGGGTATATTGGAAATTGTCTCTCACTTTACACACGGAAGACCACCTCTCTCTTGGGCACTCGAGCTCATTTCTCAAAAACTATACACACGACGCACCTCTCTCTCTCTCTCTCTCTCTCTCTCTCTCTCTCTCGCGCGCGCGCGCGCGCACGATCTCAGTTCTCAAGAACACACATTTGTTGACACGCAACTCCATCTATCTCTCTCTCTCTAACTCCAACCCATTTCGGTACATTCTCCCTCTCTAAAGATTTAAGCTTTTGTTTTGGGATTTTTAGATTTTGTTTATTTGTAATGGTTTTGTTCTCAGATCTAACTCCAACTCCAACACCGCGTTTTTAGATTTTTTTTATTGTTAGATTTTGTTTGTTTGTAATGGTTTGGGGATTTAACCTATTTATTGATGTTTATTTTTGCGGGCATTTCCTCAGATTTTTCTCTCTCAGGCATATTACATCTTGGTTTAAAATCACATTTTTAGGGGGTAAAAAGTAAAAAAAAAAAATCAATTATAGGTATTGATGTTTATACCTGATGCTATAGAATCAATGGTATTGATTTGGGGCTAAAATCACATGTGTGGACTTTGGGGCTATAACTGTTGCTATAAGAATCAATTAGTTTTTTCTTTTAATTTGTATATGTATGCTATAACTGTGATATTGTAATTGTTTACCTTTAGACATAAATGTGATATTGTAATTGTTTACTTTTACTTCGGAATTCAATTTATGGAATTGGGATTCTTAGAATTAGAATCCCATGACAATTTCAAACTCAATTTTTTACTTAAATGAAAAATTGCAGTGAATTGGAGGTTTAAGTTCTAACACTATGGAGTTTACAAGTTGTTACAAGTTCATGCATTGATCTAGAGTTTTTTCTGGATTTTTTTAATATTTCTGGCTTTGGCATTGTAATATTTCGTACATTAAATGTTTCTACCTTATATTACATATCTTTAGTGTGGTGAAGATATACTGATCATTTATAGGGTTTGGAGATTTGATGATGTGGTGAAGATATTTTGTAACTTAGATTTTGTGAACAGATTTTGTTTTAGATTTGTTTATATTTATGTTTATATCTTGGGATCATATTAATTTTGTGTTTTGTTGGTACTCATTACTTCAAAAGCCTATAGTTCAAACCCTATTTAAAGGTATAGTCTTTTACATTTTTATATCGTGTTTTGTTGTTTTGTTTGCATTTTATGTTTTAGAGTTTTTTATTCGTGATTTTGTACCATTTTTGACAATAGGAACCCCTTCATATAAATCAAGTTTGGGTTCCATTTTGAAATTGGTTAGGAACAATTGTTGGAATGAATTTTTAGTTTTGGATATCTTTGGTTACTTGCAAGGTGTTTGATAAAACTTCCAAGTGAGTTGTTATTCCTTTGGTTCGTAAGTTAAACCTTGGTACCGATGTTTTTGTCTGTTTTGGTGTTGGTGGATTATCACGGTACCGATGTTTTTGTCTGTTTTGGTAGAAATAAGTTATTAACTCTTATTTCTAGGAAGCTTTGAAAAAGCACCCACATTTTTTCTCATGTGAGGGTTATGCTTTGAGTTCCAATTTTTAAATTATGGAATACAATTAGAGTTTTACTCATTTACATTGACTCCATTTCATCACCAACTGATTCTGTGTATAATGATGTTAGTCATAGAAGATAATATGTATTTTTTGCCAAGTTGATGTTAAACTCAGTTGATTCCATTACACACTAATAGTTATTGATAACTCATTTTCTCTATTTGGGGTGTATTTGTGAAATTTGTGAGCGTGAATTTTTAGATTTTAGTAAATGCATCAAGCATGGAACTTTGAGATTGGGTGTTAAGTGACTTATTCTTCATTTTCTCTACTCTGTTTTCTTTTGCTATATATGGCTCTGTCAACTTCGTGTTTGGGGCTCTACGTTGCACATGACTTTCTCCCTCTAATTTTTTGTACATGAATGATCCTCTGTCTATTTTCCTTCATTTTATCATGCTTGAAGTCAAACTAAAGCAACATTATTGGATTAGTTTCATTTTTAGGTGTCAAGTTTGTTGTTTAGCTATGAAGCTATTAAGTTTGGGTGTTTAAAAGAGGGAAATAAAATTTATTTTCATTCCTTTTTTCTCAGAGGTAAATAATATTTGGTTTCATTAATTTTTTCTTCACTATGTAAGGCAATATTGATGTTACGTTATGTTTCTTTCTTTTGAATACCAATGATGTAGCCATAATGCAACTTATTTATATCAATTCATGCTAACTTTAGCAATGGTTGGATATGGGGTAAATTACGTTAATGTAAGTTTGATGTTTCTAACACTCCCCCTACCCCGTCCCCTGCCCCGTCCCCTCCCCCCTTCCCCACTCACACACGCACACACAAACACACAGATATATGCATATGCTACATATATATGCAGTGCATTTATATGCATATGCTGCATATATATATGCAGTTGCCGACATTTCTCTATTATTCCTCTATATTTGATTCACCATTTCTCTATTATTCCTCTACATTTCTTAAAATATTGTAGTCCCTAATCAAAATACGTTCTTGGTTTTTCCACTTTAAAACCATTGCCGACATCAAATTGGAATATTTTCCACTGAAATTCATTACTTTTCTATAGATCTCTATTTTTTTTTTAGGATCTGGATGTTCAAGATCTAGCAGAAGGGCATGAGGCAAAATAAAGGAAAGTGAATTGGTATTATATGGACAATTTCACCGTAGTTGTCACCAATGGAAGATGCAGCCTATCATGGATGCATTTTGAGTATGAATAAGTGAGATTCTTTTTTATTTTTTATTTTGAATATTATTACTTAATACTTGAATTCTGCTCTATCGAATCAGCAAATCAGGTATACTCTATACAGGGTTTGATTTTCCTAATTTGGGTTTTTATGGTTCAAATAATGTGTTTTTGTTGTTGTTTGCAGATATCTATTCACCACATCACGGCTCAAATCAGATGTACCCCTCTTTTTTTTTATCGGTGAGTTTTCAATTTTGGGTGTTTTATGGTTCATATCGCGTGAGATTTGGGGGTTTTGTTTTCAATTTTTTGATCTATTTTTTGTGTTATGTTTTGTCTTGATTGGTATATTAGTTTTGTGTTATATTTTGTCTTTGATTTGTATACATCAAGTAAAGTAATTACTAATTTCTCATTTTTGGATTATGTATTTAATGCTTTGTGGTATAGGGTTTGTGGTTGGGTGTTTTGTTGCTGATTGGTGCATTTATATTTGGTTTGAGGGTGAGTTGTTGACCTCATTATATTTGATGATTTATTTTGTAGCTCTGCCATTTAAGGATTCGCCATCTCAGTGTGTTCAAAGGGTACACCCTCACTCTTTAATCTTCTTTGTGGTTTTCATTTAACTATTTTTTGTTTGCGTGACTTTTTTCGGGAGTGAACACGAGAAAGTATCACCCACTAATTGTTTTTTGTTTGCGTGGTTTTTTTCCTTTGATGATTTGTTTGCGTGGTTGTGTGCTTCTTTCTGTAGTCAAGTGAATGTCATGTTTTGGAAGCCTATGAACAGTTTTTTTGAAATATCACACACTCATGTCGGCACATGCCCCAATATTGTGTGTTTGATATTTTGAAATGTATGGCCATTAGCAAAGCTTGGGTTTCCACACATTCATTTCTCACATTATTTAGAATTTCGACATAAATTAGTGTTTGTGCCAAGAAATCACGAAACAAATGACACACACAATGCACGGACACATATATGTTGTGTGCCAAACATACAATGTTCAGTGCCAAACACATATTTGTTGAGTGCCAAAAAATTCTATGCAAGTTTTTGTTTACTGTTTTGCCTTGCTCATATAGTTTAATTTTGCTAATTTACTGATATCAAGCTCCTATTATTTGTATTTCTCACCCGCATTGTGGTGATATTGGTGTACTTTACAATCCTTTACATTTTGAAAAAAAATGTTATAGCGTTGTGTGTATTTATGTATGCTTTGGACATAGTATTACACATGTAGTGTTTGTTAAACTGCCTCTAACGCATAATAAATGCATATCGAGTTTTCACTTCTCAGTTTTATAATCATTTTGTTTGATCATACCTTTGATCATTGAAAGGCATATCGTGTTTTGGGAGTTTTCTTAATTGTTTGTTCCCCTTCAGTATATGAGCTTAATTGTTTGTTCCCCGTGTTTGGGCCGTGTCGTGATATCAATCAATACCCAATTCGTTAAAAGTCATCCTGGGTCCATGTCTGTAATATCGTGTTTGGGCCGTGTCTAAATTGTGTAGTCACTGTATATCGATGTGTGCACGAATGAAATGAACATACATAAGGCGAATATACCGTGTCTAAATTATGTAGTCCATGTCTGTAATAATTAATCATTGAAGGAAATTTTATATGTAGACACAAGGTATAATATTAGTGTTACTACCATTAACTATTATCAATGTTTGTATCATCTCAAAAAACAAAGATACTGAACATTTTCTGAAAGAATTTTTTACGACTCTAGAGATCCAAAATTGCAGCAGCCATGTTGGAACGACTGTAGTTGGCATTGTAATTTTGCAATGGCAGAAATGCAGGGTGTGTGAATTGGAGGAAGAAATGAGTGTATATAGTTTCAATTTTGTTGTTGGTGAAAACCCCATAGTCTCTGCAATTTGTATGTGTTTAGGTATGATCAGTTTCAATATCCCATCATTCTCTTCCATTATTAGAATCTTCAGTTTCTACCAGTTTTGTTGTTGGTAAAACCCCATACTGTTCCTTTTTTTTTAGGCACAAATGAAATTGATGCGAGTTTATTATCATAGATCCATAGGTGTTTGATTGTGTCAAATTATGAGTACACAAGTTAGTTATACACTATCTGATACTTGGATGAATTTATCCTATGTTCATAGGTAGAAATCATCATTTTTATCCTATGTTCACTGCTAGAAATTATCATTTTTATCCTATGATATGATATGAGTTTCTAATGGATGAGTTTCTAATGGATAATTTTATAATGGGTGAAATTATCTGATTGGAGTTTCAGATGAATTTATCGTATCTGATATTGTATTTTTTATCATATGTTCACAGGTAGAAATTAGAAGTATATGAAGCTTTTGATATGTTGGGCCTTTGAATTCTGGACTGACTTAAAGTTCTCCAAGATTGTCCCTGTAAGTTATTTTTAGAGTTAAAGTGCAATAGTCCAGAACAAATGAAGGCCAAAATTCAAAGCACAAAAAAAAATGGTTTGAAGATGTAAATTTTAGTATACTAAGAAAGCTCAACCGTTTAGTTTGGTGGTGGACTTCCATTCAAATTGTCATGTGAATTGCCATGAGGTGTTTCTGCGCCTGAGAACATCTCCATGACAGATCTCAAAGCCCTGAAAAGTTCCTCAGGTATTGCTACCTCCTTCAGGCCCTTGTGAATGATGTCCTTAGTACACATTTGAATCCATGTTCATAAACATGTTCGCGATATCAGATGGGATGTCGTTAGCATTGAATGGCATCGAATTCTGGTCGTGTTCTATCCTCTGTTGATCTTCTAATAACTTTTTCTTTGCTACCCGTATATTTTATTTGATGGATTCATTATTTGGTTCTAATTGCAAGGCTTTCGTAAATCCTTTGGCAAATCCTAGACGACTATATGCCTTGCTATAATTTGGGTCAATTTCAATGGATTTAAGACTGTCTCCGATTGCTTCTGTATATTTGTTGATTTGGGTGTAAGTTGCTGCCCTGTTGCAATAGTAAACATCGTTATCTTTACAAAATGCTATAGCGAAAGTGTACAGCTCAATTGCATCAAAGTATAGCTTTGATTGTATCGCCTTGTCATCATGTTCATCAGGTGTAGTCATAAGATATCCATTGTTTGTCATCATGTCCATCAGGTGGACAACAAATACCCCATGCTTTTGGTTACCATGCCCATCATAATATTTATGATAAATCTCCTTATGTTCTGCCATAATAATTTAGAGTTCGTATACATATGTAAACATTTAGCTAACCCCTTCTCTTACTTCATTAAACTTGAATTCATATTGGTCCACTTCGCTTATGTCAGGGATGAGTGGCGAGTTTATCAATCTCTGGTGTTGTTACTCATATTGGAAAAGATGACAAGTGATAAGAAACAACTTCCATTATGTCTGAATGTGTGTGTTTATTCCAGATCTTCTTCCCCCTTTTTTTTTATTTAGGCACTTCTGTTACTCTAACTTTGTTAAATCTGCAGCAACTTTCTCAGATAACCACTTTATCACTTGAACAGTATATTCAGTCCCACCCATTAATCAAAGAGTTCATCATGAACACTAAAAAGTAAATGCATTAGAAATTATAAACCATATATCAATGGGCAAGACTCCGGAGCCACTCTATCTATTTTTCTATTTTTGTACTATTTTAAACACATTGCATCTCATTTTGAATCTATTACCGAGTGCACATTTAATAATTTGTTATTAATTTCACATTGCAGCTCTTTGGGTTTGTAAGGAAGTTGATTTTTCAACTAAGTTGTTCCTTCCATCACCAATTTTTCAACTAAAGCAGTTCCTTCCAGCTCTTTGTACCATATTGGTGTTTAATCTGCATCTATGTTTAATTTGCATCTATTATTTTTATGATTTATGTTTAATATGCATCTATAAGTTGGTACAAAATCTTAATAGTTGATTTATGCTCTTTAACAATTTTTAAGTTGGTACTAAATCCACTTCTAAACTTTTCTAAGTTTACTGGACGTAAGTTGATCCACCTTTAAACTTCTGTAAGTGAGTTGGATATAAATTGATTTATGCTCTTTAGCAATCTGAATAATTGATCCACCTCTAAACTTATGTAAGTTGATTCTGTAAGTTAATTTATGCTCTTTAACAATTTTTTAAGTTGATACTAAATATGAATAGTTTTTTTTTGTTTCAGCATAGGGACATAGCTTGGCTCCATTTAATTTTGCCTGGTATTGTTATAAGGGGCGTGTTGAATCTCAAAGTGACTAACTCGTGCAATATGGTGAAGTTAATTTAGTTGTCCTGATTATGCTTCTATATTATAGTGTTTTTTTCCTGTTGCAAAGTGTATAGTTTGCATTATATTCTTTAAGTTCTGTCATTCGGTATTAGATCTCTAATATTAGAATTTTTTCTACTTATTCATATATTATATTTGTGAAATTTGGTACGGAGTAATTCTAATGTGACACTATCATATATTATGTTTGTTCAAACTAATTGCATATATTATGTTGTATTGTGTCGTTTGGTGGTCGTAGCGTCCTAAGTATATATTACAATCAACATTTATAATGGATAAGTAACATTAACGTTGCTTGGGATCTCCTTTATGTAGCTGCTGGGGAGGTTTCTAGGATTTGAATGGCTGAAGAAGGGGCTGGGTTTTATCACAACTGTGGTCTTTTAGGACCAGCTAGAAAACCAAGTCCTTTTGTTGTACCACAAAAAAGCACCAATCCTAACCCCAACTCTCGGTACCAATCTTACCATCAATTGCAAGCTGCACAAGTAACTTATTACAACTTTAGTTTTCTTTGTCCCTCTATTTACTATTATATTTGAGGGTTAATGTTCAAATTTTTTTTTTGTACAGTTTCAGCAGTTGAAACAACAACAAATGATGAAAAATCAGTACCAATACCAGCATTAGAGATTAGTTATTTAATACATTGGATAAAATTATCTTTGCATCGAAGGCCCCTTTTAGTGGTAAGTTACTTCTTTCATATCTTAAAGAGTTACCGTGTTGTTTGAAGAGTTCGTGTGCATTATTTCATGAAGTGGTGTATTAGTTGAATAAAAAAAGTCAAAGGTCTCATGAATTTATGATAGAATCCCACTAAATCTTACACCTCAACCTAAATTTTGAGAAATTTATATTGCCCTAGACAATTTTTACCAACTACTCAACGAGGACACCGCGATCTAATTGTTTTGCAGAATTTTACATAGTTTTAGTTGTGAACATTATGTTGGATGGATAGTTAGAAAGTGAACCACTTTCTAATATTCTTCCTATAAAGCTGTCTATATGTGTACATTTTTGTTTTTAAGTGTATATAGCTCGGGTTAGTTTGTGGGTGAATAAAAGTATAGGGGAATATATATGTAATAGAACAATGAGAATATGATTATCATTACACCAATCATTGTTTTTATTTCATAAGTACTAATAACCTTCAAAGCACAGAGAAAAAAGTACTATTTTGTTAATTACTTTCTTCTTTATGCTAATATTTTTCTTTTGCCGAATAAAATATGGTGGAAATGTTGATACTATGGAGATACCCGTACATTCAAGGCACATGTGAACCCTTAAAAGTGATTCAAATTCACGCAACATTTCTCTGTTTTAAAAATTCCATGGTATTATGTATATTGTTTATACTATGTGTATTGTTAGTAACATTATGGTATTATGCTTGATGCGAACAGAGAGCATGATGTTGTACTATCAATCTTCCGCGGCACCTCAATTTTTTTTATTGCATTCTTATTGGTTCCTAATTTAATTTGTCATTCAGTACAAAATGATGTTTCTTAAGAATGATATGTGGTGTCTACTACAAACAATATTTAGGTGATACATTAGCGTGTCTTTGGCAAGCATACTTGGAAGAAATTAAATTAGCGCATGTTAGTGTGTCTTAGGGATGATATATTAACATGCCTTAGGCATGGGAATGTGATACGAGCATACTTAGAAGAAAGGTTATGATCGTGCCGATGGCACCGGTATTAGTGTATACTTACATGTATATTTGCACTATACTTTACATGCCTGTTTCTCCAAAATTGTATATCATTATATGCCACTCTCCATTTTAATGACAACTAGAGAGTGACCATGAACTCATTATGTTGTCATATCTGCTCAACTATTATACCTGATTAATTATGTTTATTGTTTTTCAAATCGTAGAGAAAATCGAGAGGGAGAGAGTGATAATGGCGAGAGGTGGGAAGAAGGATAGGAAGACAGCAGTAGTATTATCACCTAATCCAGAAGCAGATGAGTGCAAAAGACTTAAAAAGAATTGCAATTTTCAAAAACATGCTCTTCGATGCTCCCGCAAAGGCCTGCTCAGTTTCTCTCACTCCATCCAAGATGGTGGTCAAACACCACGGCACAAACATTTTGAGGAAGTCCCACAGAAAGAATAAATTCATATTCTCCTTTCCTGGCCTTCTAGCTCCCATCCATCTCCGAAATTGGGATTTTTTTTAATTTGTTGGATTTGTTGTTACCCCTTAAATAGGGTGGATAGTCCAATAAACAAAGGAGATTATGCCCAATTTTTTTAAAAAATTGACACTTTGTTTTTTTTAGACATTTAATTTGATTGGTAAATATTGTATATTTTATTTTATATGTGAATTTGTTTGAAGAATTTACACAATTTGGATGTTGGACTATTTGTTATTTGTTAAGCAGGGTGAATAGTTTCATAAACAAAGGGGATTATGTCCAATTTTTTTAAAAGTTTAACACTTTGTTTTTTTGAGACACAATGTGAATTCGATGGATGAATATTGTATATTTAGTATTATATGTGAATTTATTTGATGAGCCTCGACTATTTTAATGTTATTGGACTATTTGACATTGTTTTAAAATTACACTTCGAATTTTTTGCGTTTCGCTATTACGTACTTTGAAAAATTGTCACCGTTTCACGATTACGTACTTTGGAAAATTTCTTCGTGCCTTCAGGCACGGGCATACTCTAGTATATATATATTAGGGTATTTCAAATAGACAAACTGATTAATGATGATAACTATGTTAAGTGGTGAATTTTAATCCCTTAAATTAGCTCATAATTGTCCACTCCTCATATTTTGTCACTTTATCATTTTATTTATTTATTAGTGTAGTTTAATATTAGCACATTATTACTTATATACATATCCCTACACAGTTGTTTTAAAAATCATACTTAGTATTTACTTTCCTCCTGTCCACATTAAGGATCACGGATTAACCCCTTACTTGCCATTATATATGTTTTAGTGTATTTGTAGGTACAAAAGGGATTTTTTTTATTAATGGACTTTTATTCTACAATGACATATACACAAAAGACGTAATATCAGTCATCTACAAGTATAATATATTAAGTGTCAAGACATAATAATATAATAATAAGAATGAACTAGTAAGCACAAAATGTTTACCGTGTTTCTAATTTCAGCAAGACTTTTTCTGCCATGACTTTTTCAATGAGATGTGTGGCGTTTGAAGAATTAAATGGATGGTTATGTTCTTCACACTTTTGGCATAATACAATAAAAATATAGTTGATCATATAACAAAATTTGAGTAAATCCTAATATTAATCTTTTCAATAAATTAATTCATTTCATATTGTTCTTTATACGCGAGATAATCATAGTGTGTACCTGTAATTCATGACTCGACTCAACAACTATTACATACATGTGCTTGGGCGGAGTCCTAGTGATAAACGAGCGTTTTCCACTTATTTTCCTTGACTATTTTGTGACAATTTTCCAAACGTTTCTCATTAGTTCTATACTTACTATATACTTGACACTTTGTTGTAGCACTCAACAACTAGTACATACATGTGCTTGGGCGGAGTCCTAGTGATAGACGAGCGTTTTCCACTAATTTTCCTTGACAATTTGGGGACAATTTTCCAATCATTACTCATTAGTTCTATACTTACTATATAATTGGCACTTTGTTATAGCCTTCTGTTCCTTCCATTTTCTTCCGACGGATTCCATCATAAATTTTCTCATCTCTTTCGTGATATTCGTAATCTCATATATTAAATCAACGTGTTAGAGAACTAAACCAGAAAATATAGATTCTCGTATACAAATTAGGAACCCTATTTTCATTTTATTAACAGTATACCATGATATATGTCCAAATCTTGTTCTCCTCCTCTTGAGGTATTTATCTTCAATCAAAGTAGGTCAATAGTGCTAGTTGTCCATTGCGTGCTAGAAACCTTAAATTTTAAGCAAGTCTAGGCGCGGGATCTTCAATGGGTTGGCCAAGCTCATTAACCTAAATGTCTGAAATACCACCATCTTTATCCCCACCCAATATGCATTAAAGTGGGGCCTCAAATTCGCTTATGCTCCTTCAGCTCCTTTTGGCCAAAATTCGGTACTAAGTGCTAAGTAAGATTGACCAAAAAAATCATCAATGAATTTCTTAAATGTCAAGAATAATACTTTTCATCAATTACTAATATAAATAAGTCAACTAAAAAACCATACATGTAACTAGCCCTTCTTATTGTTCGTTGTTGCCTGACAATGAAGGGATCAATGGTGTAATAAGTGGCCAATTCGATGGAGGTTTAGGCATCGCAGGGTCGGATCCTACATGCTCCTCTTGATCAAGGGTTCGCATAGCTCCTCTAACGTGTTGGGTTTAATATTTATTGATGTCATACTATATGAAACAACAAGATAAAAATATTAAATTATCAAAAGGAACTACGAAGTATGGAATTCATATATTTGATAAATGTTTACAACTCATCTTTTAAAACTAACAATGTACAATAATTGAACAAGAAACGAGAGAGTTACATACATGTGTGAATAACTTGATTATTCCTCAATTTCATGACGAAATAGTGAGAAAAAAACAAACATTATGAATGTAATTCTAATGAACCTCATAACGGCAAAAGATATCAAAAGTGAATTTTAGCTTCTCATCCGAAACTCTAACATTAACATTATTTCTATCACTTAATTTAAGAAAGTGATTCAACCAAAAATGAGAAGCAGCAACGAAGGTGGTCAGAATCACAAGATTGAGAAAAAATTCAATCGAGATACATTCCTTTGCAAATAAGGTCAGATCGGGCAAAAAAAGTAAGATGAGGGTAAAAAGTAATTATACCAAAAAGTAAAATGAGGGTAAAAATAAGGTTATAATAATATGTTCAATGAAGATAAACTCCAACCAACCAAAATATTTCACTTTTCATACCAAATTTTTTCTAGAGTTTTTATAAATTAAGGATGGCCTATGATAACAAATTGGCCCTCGACCATTCTAAAATCTTTCATCAGCAGACAAATGAAAAGAGCCAGATTTTAAATCCAAAACTAAATACCACATGATCTTAACATAAAAATATCACTACAGGGGATGACTTTAATATACCAACTATTGACTATAAACCTTATCTTAGTCACTAATTGTCATAATCAACCCATTAATAACTGTAAGTGTAAGGCAACATCAATTATAGTAACAGTGGAAATAAAAACAGGTCCTTATTATCACTATTAGTCTATAAAAAAGAAAATCAACCCTTATATGACTTTATTACTTGAACCATTAAATTTTGATAATCAAATTTCATATTCATAAATGGAATGAAAACAATTTCATATTGCTAATTCAGATAGAATGAAAAAAAATCCAAAATGATTGAACCAAAACTTAAAGAGACCATTTTGACATATTCCAAACAAATCTTAGATGCAAAATACACAGCAATAAATAAACATAAATACAAACATATAATAAAAGACATACACAATGAAACATAATCGATAATTAAGGGAAAATAAATTACCATAAAGAGGTGAAGATTTAGGCAGCGATAGCGTTGTAAAATCAAGAGAGGCACTAGTAAGTTAAGAATTTGGGCTTTATTGTTTTCTTTCAAAGATCAAAAATCCCTTGGGCTAAAACTAACTTCCATGATGATAACCAACCTACATAATAAACATCACAGACTTGTAATCCAGATCATCAAACTATACACACACACACTCTGTGTGTGTGTGTATAAAAAGATTTGAGAAGGGGGATACAATAGAAAGAAAAATAACAGGCATTGGAAGTGAAAATGAATTTGGAACATTACTTCATTACAAAACCATTATCATAGCTAAAGTTTTCAAATGAAAGTATGAAATTAAATAAACCCATGAATTAAAAATGGAGAAAATCATGCATTAGCAACACTTGAGTTTTGAAACAATAAGAGAACAAGAAGTTCAGAAACGCAAATCGTAGAATAAAAAGAAGGGACCTAGAAAAGTGCCATCTTTTTTAAAACTCTCCTTTTCTTTGTGTATCTAAAAAGATATTTTATTTTTGGTGACAGAATGGAAATAAAAAATCAAAAGAGGAAAGAAAAGAAATTCAATTAGTGAATGATAACAACAAGAGTTTACAAACACGCAAGTTACCTGTTTCCATAATTAAGTCTGGGATCTAATCTCTTCTAACTTTCATGAAGGTGGGTTTCTTTTTCACGATAACGATAGAGAGGTGAGATTCGAAGTGTTGTCAGAGATGAAAATAAAATATCTAATATCAAATAATGGTCCTATATGTATCAAAATGAAAATTTTCCAATTTGAAAAAACTAACCATTCTCTTTTGGTGCAGAAAAGCCATACTTAATCGAAATTGGATATAGTGATTTTGAGTCTATTTGGTAATTTTGATTGTTGGCTAGGGTTTCGATGGTAAAGACGACCTTTGTGAAATTTGGTGAATGGGGGAAAGAATTGGAGATTTGGACGATACCGAAAAATATGAGGAGTGGTAATTAAGTAACACGCCAATTTATTTCTCTACCCAACATTTTTATCCCAAAACGAGGGGAAATAACCCATGTTTTTTTATAAAAAGTTGTATTTTTTCAAAGGTTTGAATAAACGTCAATAATATTATGACACTCTTTCTAAAATGTCGATAAATTCCAAATGTTTTCATATAAACGTCTTTATATATCCTATATGCCTACATTTGTATAAGCATTGAGAAAAAAAATGTCGGCATATAATAGTTTTTGTAGCGTGTGAATCTGTTCTATTTGAAGAGGAATAATAGCATTTTAATGTAAATATTGGGAATTTGGGACTAAAAATGAACTATCTCCCCAAAAACTGTCAACATGCACTCAATTCAGCCCAAGCATATTGTTCATTAACTAGGAATACACAAAACAAGTGTAAACAA
This sequence comes from Sambucus nigra, assembly GCA_949130495.1. Taxonomy (NCBI): domain Eukaryota; kingdom Viridiplantae; phylum Streptophyta; class Magnoliopsida; order Dipsacales; family Adoxaceae; genus Sambucus; species Sambucus nigra. Next base: position 202,341,473 of record OX422211.1, on the reverse strand, counting down.
TACAATATGTGCGTATATTTTGATAACATGGATAAACAATTAATTATTCATGGGAAAAAATGAATTTAGACAAATTAAATCATATTAACCAAAACAATCCCTAGATTAAGAATAACTATCCAAAACTCAAGAAATCCATAAATGAGTTGAGGGATCATACGTTAGATAATAAGAATGGATTAAAGGAGTAATTTCGGGTGGAAATATAGGTATGAAACTCGGGATTAACAAATGGGATTTTCGGATTGGAAGAAATGAGAGAAAGTGTGAAGTTACAAAGGGTTAAGGTAAAATGAATCAATTAAGTCTCAAAACAACTGATGGTCTCGGTCGACTGCTGGTAAGGGACAAATTGACCACTAATTGAAAATAAGCCTTGGGTTGTTGGAAGTGTCTCTTAAATTTGGACACAAATCAACCATTTTATTTTATCAGTCGACTGATCACACAGTAATATGGCCACTGCCTTGATTGCAAGGCATAATTAAAACAATCGATCGATCGTGATTTTGGGCCAATCGATTGTTCCTCTATTTCTGGCCAACTTTTACACGAAAAAATAGGGCTCTCACGGATGGAAGGGTGGGGGATTGGATGTTTTGATAAAATGTTAGATGATTACACATAAGTACATATAATATCTATTTCCAAGGATTCATAAAAAGGCAGTCCAAAAATGGGATGACCCGAATCGTACTACACCACGCCCAATGAGGAACCCACGGGAGAGTCTTCGAGAGGGATCTCAACAAGATCAGGATTGAATCCCTCGAGGTAAGGCTTAAGTCTTTTCCCATTAACCTGAGACAAGGTTCCAATCATCTCTATGGACCATGATCGTAAACCTTTTACACTACAATTTTCATGAAAGGCCTTGCTTTTGGCCATACATATATGAGAGTTCTCGTACATATAATTCCTAAACTCTTCTAGTTCGTTAAGTTAGAACTTACGAAGGTCTTCCCCTTCAAAAATGTTAAAATTGATCTTTTTAAGCCCAATATGCCCGATGTTCAAGATCAATCAGTAGATGGCATGATTTTCCAAATATCACCCGATAAGGAGACATCCCAAAGTACATCTTATAAGCTGTGTGATATCGGTTAGCCTATATGACCAATCCTTGGTCAAAGGGTCTACGATCTTCTTAAGAATCCTTTTTATCTTCATACCGGCTAAGTCCATTTGGCCGTTTGTTTGTGGGTGATTTGTGGTGTAGACCTTATAGGTGACACCATATTGCGAAATCAAGGCAAAGAATATGTTATTACAAAAATGCATGCCTTGGTCGCTAATGATTGATTTTGGTGTGCCAAATCGAGCTAACATGCTCTCTTTTAGGAATTTTAGCACCACTTTCGCGGTGTTATTCCTAGTAGGCATGGCTTCCGCCCATTTTTATACATAATCTACAACGACTAAAATGTATTCAAATTGATTGGATTTAGGGAAAGGACCCATGAAGTCCATTCCCCACAGTTCGCATTCTCAATAACTGTGACACCCGACTTTTTCGGCACAACTTGTGTCAGGCTCACCCACTCACTATTGAAAATTGGGTAAATTATCCCCACATCTAATATTTTTATCACTTCCACCATTACCACCTTTCTTATAGACGAATTTAACTGTCTTTGCATTTGATGGGTGGGCCTGGCGTCTTCTTCCAAGTAAATTGTATGAGTGAAAATGGAGGGATTAATCCCTTTCAAGTTGAATATGCACCATCCGATGACATTTTTATATTTCCTCAACACCTTTAGCAAGGCCTCCTATTGAAAATTATCAAGGTTCGTCGCTATAATCATAGGAAATGTGTTCTCACCACCACAAAAAACATAATTAAGCTCCTTTGGTAAGGTTTTGAGCTCAATCTTAGGCATTAAAACATTTGATGGGAAAGGAAAGAGTTATGTGGGGGTAATTTCTCAAAGTGGGGGATCTACATAGAGTCTTCGATAACCCCCCTCACTTTCATCATTTGTGCGATCTCTTTTACCATCCCCAACATTGTTACCATCCTTAATACCTTCATTCACCTTCTCAAAGTACTCAAGGGAATTACACATGTCCAATAACTCCCCATTTAGGGAATAAAAATTCTCATTAAAGGCATCTTTATAGCCCTCATCATTAATGAGAAAATCTCTATCCAAAGAGTTTGCAATGCACGCCTCCAAAGGATCTCAAAATGAAAAAGGTTGAAATATTTTTAAACAAGAATGCTAATGCAAGCCGTTGTTTCAACCGCTTCGTCATTATCGTCATAACTTTGGGGCTGATTAAGGAGTTTGAACACATTAACTTCGATCGTAATACAAGTGAAAGATAAATTCATCACCACGTACCTACAATTAATGTTTGCATTAATGGTAGCGAGGAACGGCCAGCCGAAAAGTATTAGAATTTGAGTACTACCTTTTGGTACGGGTTGAGTGTCCAAAATAATGAAATTTATTATGTAGAGGGGGCTTGAAGGTAATACTGAGATTAGGGATAATCCCCCCATTAACAACAGTGTTTGGGATTAAGGTAGCTCAAGCGTGACAGCTCAAGCGAGGCAGCTCAAATGAGGCAGTTCAGCGTGGCAACTCATACTTTAGCTTGCTGTGTTAGTTAGTCATATTGTATTTTTGTTTATATTGACTATGAGATATAACGGTTGTAATGAAATAATGAGAATGATAATAACTTGGTGTGAGGTCGAATGGTACTTGCGAGAGACCAGGCTTGGCAGGGCCTGGGAGAACTTCCATGCTCTATCGAATGACCTCGCCGTAGGAACTTCAGAGGGACTTAGTTTGGAGGATTGAGAAGTGAGGCACCATTGGGGCTTGTCCTGACCATCTTAGATACACCTGATAAAATACCTAAGGACCCTTACCGTGGAACCTCGGGCGAAACGGTGAGTTGTGAACCAAATATCCCTCTACTTAATGTCACATCTACTGTATGTGATGTCACTAGCCAACTAGACAATGTCAAATCTGCACTTGAGTAAACCACCGTCGTATTTGGGGCTGTCAGTAGGCCTGTCAATTGAGCCGAGCAGGCCCAAAGCCCGCTTGCTCGGCCCACTAAATTTGGGCCGAGCCGAGATATTAAGCTCGAATTCAATTTGAGCCGAGTGCGAGCGAAGCACTTTCAAGCCCGAACTAGGCTTGACCCGAAATAATATATATATATATATATATATATATATATATATACGAAATTATTTATTTTCCATGATATGTAAAAACAAAATAATTTTTTTTAATAAGTTATTGAACTTAATATTAAAGAAATAAAAATAAAGTGGTTTAGAGACTTAAAAATATAACTTATAACTTAATATTATAAGCGTGTGGCACACAAGCAGGAGAGCAGGCCTGGCCAACCCATTTCATTAAGAAGATTTCATTTCCCACTCTCTCTCTCTCTCAACTATAATCTAGGGCAAAAACCGCCCGCTATTCGGCGCCGCGTGATCAGGATACAGTTCATTTGCGCCCTTTCTCTTCATATGCTTGTTGCCCGTTAATTTTCCCTTTCTCTTCATCACGAGACTGAAAACTTCATTTGTTGTTGCTTTATTTATTGATCAGGTATAGGCAAAAACATAAGTGAACTGTATACTTTAGTTGTTGCTTTTCGGTCGCTGTTCTCTTCATCACCCTTTTCGGAACTGTATATCTAAGGTGAGTAATGAAGAACCCAAAATCTATGGGTTTGATATGTGTATATTTATGGGTTTGATTTATATACAAAATCAGCAGTATGAAGAACCCAAAAATCAAACCAGTACTAGATATTTGATTTCGTGTTCTTCATACTATAGATTTTGTTAATATAAATATGTAAAGAAGATTTTGTAAAGAATTCAAATAACCAGTACTCGTGAATTGTAAATATCCAGTACTTTTGAATTGCTAATTATTGTAAAGAATATCTGAATGCTCGGTTTGGTTTTGCTAAGTTGAGAGAAACTTGGAGCAACTTGAGATTTGAATTACTGAGTTGAGAGAAACTTGGAGCAATTTTAGTTTCTCATTTAATTTCAGTGAAAAAGTTAATTTCAGTGCAAATAATGAAGTTTCCAGTTTGGTTTTGTTTTTAGTTTTGGAAGCTTTCAATTCATGTTGTTCTGCTTTTTTTATTATGTTCAGTTCATGATGTCAATGTTATGTTTTTATTATGTTTTTTTTATTATGTTCAGTTCATGAAGTTTTCAGTGCAAAAGTTAATCTCATGTTATGTTTTTATTAATTTCAGTTCATGATGTCAATGTCAGATGAAAATAATGAAGGTGTTGGGAATACTACTAACACGCAGTCTACCGTTCCAAATGTCCCTATCGAGTCGGTTGAGAAGCGCAAAAGAGAAGTGAAAACGAGATCTCTAGTGTGGATTCATTTCACAAAGGTTGAAATAAGCATTGGACTACAAAAATGTAAGTGTAATTATTGTAAGAAATTATTTTCTTGTCCGAGTAAGGGTGGAACAACCCATTTGCTTCATCACATAACAAATAGGTTGTGTCCGGTTTATAATAAAGAGAATCCTATTGAGGGGATGGGGGTGGATCACAAACATTTCTTAATTTAGAAAAAGGGAAATCGGAGGAGGGTATCAATCTTATTCCATGGAAATTTGATCAAGAGCACTCTAGGAGTGACTTCACCGAGCTTGTTACTTGTGTGGAATTATATTTCAACTTCACAGACCATCCTGCTTTTCGAAAATATATTCGGGGTATATACCCGAAGTATAAGTTTCAATCAAGGAACATGGTAAAGAGTGATTGTGTGAAACGTTACATCAATGAAAAAACAATTTTAAAGGAAATGTTGCAATCAAGTGCTTGCTCGCGAGTTTGTCTAACAACCGACTCTTGGACATCTCGTCAAGACTTGCCATTTATGGCACTTACGGCTCATTTCATTGATAAAGGGTGGAAGTTACACAAGAGGATTATCAACTTTGTGATCGTGCCTATGCAAGCTACTGGAGAAAATCTTGCGGACGTCATTATAAGTTGCTTACTCGATTGGAATGTCGATAAGATATGCACCATTACGATGGATAATCATACTGCCAATGATATTATTGCTAAAAATATAGCGGATCATTATTCATCTCGAGGTTTGTTGTTTCTTGGTGGAGCACAGATCTAAGTCCGTTGTTGGGCACACGTGTTAAATTTATGTGTTCAAGATGGACTGGACGAGATTAAGGATTCCATTCATAGGGTACGCAATCCAGTGAAATATGTTAAAGGGCCTGGTAGAAGGAAACTTGAACTAAGTAAATACGCCGATCAAGAACGTATTCCCCGGGTTAAGATGTTAGTTTCAGATGTGTCCACTCGATGGAATTCAACATACTTAATGCTCGGATCTGCATTGCATTACAAGAAAGCGTATGATCGTTTGGAAACACATGACCTAAATTTTAAGAATCCACCAACTTCTGAAGATTGGGAGAAAGATGAAATTGTTCACCAATTTTTAGACGATTTTTTTATGGTGACAAATGTATTCTCTTCAAGTAATAACTGTACTTCTAAGGTCTTCTTTTGTGAGGTTTATCGAATTCTTATGTTGTTGATGTGACACCCCGCCTAATTAAATACCGGGTGATCAGTCCTTTATTAAATTAAAATCAAGGTGACGGTTGATTCATTCTTAGCATCACTGTCGTAAAAAATAACTTTACCAATTTAACACCCTAAATAATTAAGCTAAGTCCCAAAACCATTTTATACATTTCTTTCCAAATTTTATTTATATAAACCAACATTTAAACTGGACATCATTCATAGATAAAGAATCACACAACAACTATCCTGGAATATATAAATCCAAATAACCAAACATTTAATTAATTGAATCCAACATTTAATACTTAAATGAAAAACATCCTGACAATACTAATCCCAAAGTGAAAATACTGGAAATAAATGAATTACAATATCCAATAAAACAACTGAATAATGGAAAGGGCGACACATGCCCAACTGAAATAATAGTGCTAGAAGAGGAATCAAGAAGTGAGGTCGTCTAAGCAAGAGGCCTGCAACTCTCACCTAAGCTGCAGCGCGTTCCTTCCAAAGGATCCTATGCAAGATGCCCCTGTGGCTGGGAACCTGTAATATATACATATATATACAAGAAGGAAAAGAAAATGGAAACGGGTCAGAGCCCGATTGTAAAAAAATTTGTTTATCAAGTATTTAAAATGTTTACTGGCCAATGCAACAACATATTAGTGCGACACTCCCTTGAGAAATTATCACCTCTCTTCTAATGTGCACACCAATCGCACTAACCTTCCCAACGGATAAACTTGTCTTATCTTAGGTTACTCGTAAGATTTAAACTGGAAACTCAACTGTTTAAGAAGTAAATTTAATTTAATAACAAAGCTCTCAATTTAACGTTATGTTCTAATAAATTTTTCCAATATCACATTATATTTTTCAAACAAGTATTTCCAAATTGAAATCATTTATCATCTCTTACTTACTATAAACACAGGAGGTAGTTCTCAAATTTCAGAATTTAAATATATATATTAAATACTCATATAATATATATATTCTAACAGCACCCCACATAAAAATTATGGTGCGGGCATACTCTGCTATCCAGTCCCCGTATCACTCGTACTAAGGGAAATACAAGTTCGGAAGCACTCTCGAATTGTATTAACATAAACACAAACAACCTTGAGGTGAAGCATAGAGTCCCGATCTCTAAGAGGTCAGCACATGCCCCCACGTCTCTTAGGCCGTCTGACTATCGATCCGATTGGCCTGTACCAAAGGATCTCTATCTTCTAGGGTACAAGTCAATATCCCCCATAAAGGTCCCATCGAGATAAGACTGTCCCAGCGCGGTAACCTCGGGGATATCAAGTAGCGCGGGCATGGTTTTTACACATTTATAATATATGCACAATCACATAGCCATATATATACAACACTTATTCACATTTCTCAATTTGGTGTACCCACAACCTATAATTATAACTTCTTGTTCTGAAGACATTTTACTCACTTATCCCTTATAACGGACTCATATCGTTTATTACGGTTATCTCTCTCTCGTGATCTTTAAAGTAACCTCACCGTCCCAAATAATTAAATCGTCACACCTACACAACCCAAAAAATTTTGTACTAATCTGAATTCCTCGAATACTGGTTTTCCTCACTCAAATTAACCTATTTCTAAAATAGGGGTAAAAATAGGAATTTCCCAAAAAATTGAAAATCTCGCTCGAACCAGAATGGTTCTCGCTCGAACGACTTCCACATGTCACTCGAACTACTTCGAGCGACTTGTCCATCTCGCTTGAACGACTTCACGCGACATTGACATCTCGCTCGAACTACTTCGCGCGACATCGCGCAAACTGCACTGTTTCGTCTTCAACCTTTGGCAGATTCGTTTTTCACCATTTTAAGCCTAAAAACCTCTATAGTTTAATCCCAAATGTCTCCTCTTCAATCCCAATCAATAATATCATGATTATATAACATTAATAACTTCCTAGAATCATTAATTCATCAAAAATCATTTAGATTACATGAAATCCCCAAATTAATTCGTAAGAACCCTAATTCCCAAATTTTCAATTAAAGAACCTAATCAACATCAATTCGTTCATCCATATTAATTCCAAATTTCGTAATACAACCTCTACATATGATGAAGGTTCAAGTTACACAGATTCTCCTTACAACACATGCGATTTCTTCTTCCAAAACATACAATTTTTTCAATCAAAATACAAATTTTTTTTATTCCTAGACTAACATGATAGGAACATTAACTAGAATTCAGCAAGATAAATACTTGCCTGTAGATTTCAGGGTTCTGATTTGTGGACGAATTTGGTGTGGTTGCATTCCCCGTCGCGCGATCTACGCATTGGTGGTGGTGGCGGTGCAACCGAATGAATTTTTGGCCTTGGATTGCTTGGAAAGATTTCTACCTTCCTCTCTAATGGACGTTCTAAGGTTGTGAGTCTGCTAACCCTAAAAGACCATTCTGAATGGCTGATATAAACTAATAAATTTCGTGGGCTTAATTACCCAAAAATGTAAAATGTCCAAAATGCCCTCCCGGGGTGCTAAATAGGCCTAAAACGCTCCGAGACCCAAACTAAACCCCCGGGTTCACTTTTCTGACTATCTCGACCCTTCCGGACACTTTGGCGCACTCAAAACGACCATACGAGCGACTTATAATTTATTCATTTTTATTAATCAATATTTAGTCCCGACACGGCACAGGCGCGTCCCGACCTAAATTTCCATAATTGCCATTTTATTCACACGTGACAATTTTTATAAAATAAATCTCATATATTACTATACTCTTCCAGTAACATTCAACAAATTTCAATAATTACTAACTCTCGTCATGCTAGTAAATATTTAAAACAACATTCCGGATTAAAATTAAATTAATTTATCTCAATTAAATTTAATTAATCCCTAAATTTAAAAGCCATAAAAATATGGGGTATTACATACTTCCCCCTAATAATGGAATTTCGTCTCGAAATTCAGAAAATAAGGTTTAACTGGTAGGACAATTATGGATATCTTTCCAGTACGCAAACTATGTACATAGTAGGGCATTTAAGCACTATAGCCCCTGCCTCACAGCACGCTTGATTAACATTCTCATTGGAGACACTTCACATGGTGCTCCTCACCGACAACATTCGCATAGGTCACGTCTATACATTATAATTTCCATTATCTCACTATCATTGGGAGGCCGCACCTCACTACATGACAACTAGGATTTATTTATATACAAGACTCCCATTCTGAGAAAAATCATACGAACATTTGACCGCTCTTGTTCGCCTAAAATCGTCGTGGAATTCCACCATAGTCATCGGATTATTCTCAACCGATCCAAAATTTTAATTATCCACTCACCTCTAAACATGCGGAAGGAGAATAGTCCAGGTTCTTTCATACCAAACCTTAATAAGCAACTCGTACACGACAAACAGGTGCGAGTGCTTCTACAGAGCATTCCTGAAATCATCGTACCAAGATTCCAAAACTTCCTTCACGTGGCTCCACTAATCTTTAATCACCGTGCGCCTATTCCCTGGCTAAGGGTGATACATCCTACTCGAAATGAAACCTTCTCTTCGTTGGTTCCTGAAATCCCATATTAAAGGTGAGATTAACAAATCTCATCCCGATTCAAAAATTAATACTGTGACGTACCATGTACTGGCACGATCCTTCCTTTTAAAGGAAGTCTGGGGCATACTAGTTAATATTGTAAACTACCCCAAAGGAATATCAATTACTTCCTTCTCGGGTGACTTAAATCACATGTTCGAATGAACCCTTGATTGTGTTTTGAGGATGGCAACCCATCCAAGAACTTTACCGACTTTACCGATCTCTTCCAATTTCAGGAATTTTCGATAAACACAAAATCCTCTGGTTGATTCTCCTCTTCCAACCGAACCTTACCTATGGGTGGTGCATGTAGACACTACTCACTATGTCCCGCTAAACATCAATTTTTCCTTTAAATGTCCCACATTAAGTGACACGTAATACTCCCCTTCCTTCCTTGGTGTATGCCAAAAGTTCCGACCCGTGCTCTTTCCTCCACGATGCGCACTTCTGGGACTTTTATACCATACTATCATCATCACTCTTTGCATGCGCAAGTTCGCTCTCACACTTGACTAATAACAACTCCGCTCCGAGTGTTCTTCATAATAATTAAATTCTACTTTATTCAAGAAATACCCCTTCTTAAATGGCTTCCCACATCCTTCCAATCAAATTAGGGTGTGTTATTCTAATTGCACACTTACGTATGGATTATCTCCCCTCATGTGACGTTTAATCCACTCTATCACTTCCACTTCGTTATGCTAGTCCCATAAACATATATTCCACACTTCCATTCCCATGTCCCCTCAACTCGGATGATTCGATTATCAGATAATTAAGATTCCCACATTTTTGCAACATCCCGACCGCCCTGGGAGAGCGAACGACGTGCTACTCATCTGTAGAACTAACTAAATCCAAAAATATATAAGGAATAGGGCATTCAAATTCCAGGACAACAAAAGGGAAACAATAAATTTCAAACTTCTTCAGATAAGTACGATAATTTTCCCCAAATAGGTACAACTACCAAAACAAATCACTAACGCTCTATTCATCAAAATAATTACAAGTCATCTCTTTTGTATAATAAAGTTCTTTCCAGATAATCCATGCTAAAAATCATTCCAACTCTTTATTCACCTGGTGTTCTGAACGCGGTTACGACAGTTTGGTACTCTCAATCACCCTAGAAATCGAAAATGTAAATCCTCCTTATCATCGTTCCACCCCTCAACTCGTGGTGATAACTTTTAATGCTTTCTTACCACAAAATCCGGCTCCAGTGGCCTTAAAACAAAATTCAACTTCCAACTTACATACATAATTACTTGATCCCATTTCGATTGGGGTACCGAACTCATGGAATAGTGACCAAACGTCTCCCTATTTCCAACCTAACGCTAAGTTTCATGCGTGGGATATCTCGCAAAGAGAAATCCAAACAAGGAACCCCCCCCCCCCCCCGATACACTACTACCTATCATTGTCGGTTATTGAAATCCGTTAGGTCCTCCGTCCATATCAGGTACCCCTTTATTCCGTCTTTTGACAGAAAAGTTACATTTTTTCCCGTAATTACACTCAACAAAGAACGTTTTACCAATTGCACTATCGTTCAGTATTGTTTGATGGTAATCGTATTCCATAAACCTCAAATATATACAATCGGAATTTTCGAAATCCCTTTCCCTAATAATAAGGGTATAACTCTTAACTCCCACATCTTTAGAGGATAGATATAATAATGCACTCTTCCTATCACTAAGTCCGGAGTGCTGGACATAATACTGGATTAAATCTTTTCGCTCAACGATAAACCCGATATATACTAAATCATACTGACAACGTCTATACATACATTGGCATCGAATATCTCGAGCCCACAATCTCCTCCGAAGTCTCTAGGATAGATAATATAAATGCGAGTCCGACCCTCTTGCAGGTGAAGCCTAGCTAGAACAAAAACATACTACACTAATGCAACCACTCTGATAGCCTTGCAATAATGCCCACCGTCGTACTAATCATTTCTATAACGTTTTAACAAAGATAATATTATACTCGCGTATTACTACAACGATTAACCTCAGTAAAGTACATAACACTTTTAATATACTCATTCATCCTCTGCGGATAGTACTAAAGAAAAATTCCCGCTACACTAGGGAAAAATATCCACATAATAATAACGTTTATAATTATATGCATTAAACTCTTCTCACGTGCTAATCTAGCAATGACAAAATATAGTGACTCGCTCGTGTCACATAAACACGCCTCATCCTCTGAGGATACAACTTATACTTCCACCTTGGCAATCGTCTTGACTGCACAAATGGTTTCCGGACGTAACACGTCTACTCAAACCAAACAAAACTACTTTAATCGTTGTCTTTTAGTAGGCACCATATTCTTGTCCCTTTACTCACTTCGGAACATATTATCGCGAGCGATCTCACTCCGTACAAAATACCTCAACACATAATTCACTTATCACCTGTCCTAATAACCAAGTTAGGATTGTCCTTCTTTCGGACTTTAGTAGACTCGATTCCTGTGACTTACATTGCTATTCCCTTAGCCTTTTAGGCTCTAAAGAACATGTCACTGTTTAGAATAGTCCTTACTGAATTTACCATCACTTGGTAAGAATTCAACTATCCGAATCATTTAATTGGGTCCCCTGATGTGTATCCACACCCCTTTGTGGTGCTACACCACCACCGTTGTATTCAGTCTTATTCTCGACTAAATTCTTTGGTTCTTTTTAGCTTCCCACACAAAGAAGCGTTATCATCTATATTGACAAAATACGACATTGTCAACCTCTTAATCGGCCGTCCATCAGAATTTCCTCTTTGAGTGTTATCAACTATTATTACGAGTCGGTCTCCCACTTGGAGTCGATTCCTCCACTTGTATCTACATCTTTCGATACAAAATTCGCTAACGGTTAGGATTCATATTTACAAATGGACCCCTATCACGCCCTCCCGCGATGAGTTCAGGACAACGTTTGCTTCTAATCCTGAACAGCTGAGGAAGGAACATACGGTCAACACTGCACCTAAGGTACTCCTATAGACATAGCATTCCACTTCTAAATTGGTGGTTGACTCCCATCATTATAAATTCTTTCCAACAACCAAGAAAAATTTTTCTCTAAATTTTCACTTTCAGTTAGCCACACTCCGTCCTATATCTAAACATTTAGATACTTTACCTCTTTTGGTAAACACACACAATTCCCGCATTTTCTAGAATTTCCCACTGACAGTTCTCTACACATTTTGTAATACGTTGGGTGAGTTTACTCTCGCACCTCATTTGACTATAGTAGCATTTGGAAATCATGGCTGCACCTTAGTCACCTTCCTAGTCTTGGCTTCCCATGCCCTAATGGAGGTGACCTCGACTACGGTCATCATCCTCGAATATATTTTACCACCTCAATAGAGCCCTGCCTCCTGATGTCCGCTTAACGGTCCTCTTCTGACATCCGTCATCGCTCGTCACACTCACACATCCGAACGAAATTAGAATTCACTAAGATACATCTGTTATAGTAGGAGAACGGAATCTCATCAAATAAATCGACAATCCTAAACATAGGGCTCTATATCAAATAACGCAATGCTGAAAGCATAATAAGACGCACAGATCCTAAAGGACACTAGAACCTGATGCTCTGATACCACCTGTGACACCCCGCCTAATTAATTACCGGGTGATCAGTCCTTTATTATATTAAAATCAAGGTGATGGTTGGTTCATTCTTAGCATCACTATCGTAAAAATAACTTTACCAATTTAACACCCTAGATAATTAAGCTAAGTGCCAAAACCAATTTAGACATTTCTTTCCAAATTTTATTTATATAAACCAACATTTAAACTGGACATCATTCATAGATAAAGAATCACACAACAACTATCCTGGAATATATAAATCCAAATAACCAAACATTCAATTAATTGAATCCAACATTTAATACTTAAATGAAAAACATCCTGACAATACTAATCCCAAAGTGCAAATACTGGAAATAAATGGATTATAATATCCAATAAAACAACTAAATAATGCAAAGGGAGACACATGCCCAACTGAAATAATAGTGCTAGAAGAGGAATCAAGAAGTGAGGTCGTCTAAGTAAGAGGCCTGCAACTCCCACCTAAGCTGCAGCGCGTTCCTTCCAAAGGATCCTAAGCAAGATGCCCCTGTGGCTGGGAACCTGTAATATATAAATATATATACAAGAGGGAAAAGAAAATGGAAACGGGTCAGAGCCCGATTGTAAAAACGATTTAAAATTTGCTTAGCAAGTATTTAAAATGTTTACTGGCCAATGCAACAACATATTAGTGCGACACTCCCTTGAGAAATTCTCACCTCTCTTCTAATGTGCACAACAATCGTACTAACCTTCCCAACGGATAAACTTGTCTTATCTTAGGTTACTCTTAAGATTTAAACTAAAAATTCAACTGTTTAAGAAGTAAATTTCATTTAATAACAAAGCTCTCAATTTAACGTTATGTTCTAATAAATTTTTCCAATATCACATTATATTTTTCAAACAAGTATTTCCAAATTGAAATCATTTATCATCTCTTACTTACTATAAACACAGGAGGTAGTTCTCAAATTTCAAAATTTAAATATATATATTAAATACTCATATAATATATATATTCTAACAGCACCCCACATAAAAATTATGGTGCGGGCATACTCTGCTATCCAGTCCCCATATCAATCGTACTAAGGGAAATACAAGTTCGGAAGCACTCTCGAACTGTATTAACATAAACACAAACAATCTTGAGGCGAAGCATAGAGTCCCGGTCTCTAAGAGGTCAGCACATGCCCCCACGTCTCTTAGACCGTCTGACTATCGATCCGATTAGCTTGTACCAAAGGATCTCTATCTTCTAGGGTATAAGTCAATATCCCCCATAAAGGTCCCATCGAGATAAGACTGTCCCAGCGCGGTAACCTCAGGGATAGAAAGTAGCGCGGGCATGGTTTTTACACATTTATAATATATGCACAATCACATAGTCATATATATACAACACTTATTCACATTTCTCAATTTGGTGTACCCACAACCTATAATTATAACTTCTTGTTCTGAAGACATTTTACTCACTTATCCCGTATAATGGACTCATATCGTTTATTACGGTTATATCCCTCTCGTGATCTTTAAAGTAACCTCACCGTCCCAAATACTTAAATCGTCACACCTACACAACCCCAAAAATTTTGTACTAATCTGAATTTCTCGAATACTGGTTTTCGTCACTCAAATTAACCGATTTCTAAAATAGGGGTAAAAATAGGAATTTTCCTAAAAATTGAAAATCTCGCTCGAACCAGAATGGTTCTCGCTCGAACGATTTCCACGTGTCACTAGAACTACTCCGCGCGACATCGCGCAAACTGCACTGTTTCGTCTTCAACCTTTGGCAGATTCGTTTTTCACCATTTTTAAGCCTAAAAACCTCTATAGTTTAATCCCAAACGTCTCCTCTTCAATCCCAATCAATAATATCATGATTATATAACATTAATAACTTCCTAGAATCATTAATTCATCAAAAATCATTTAGATTACATGAAATCCCCAAATTAATTCGTAAGAACCCTAATTCCCCAATTTTCAATTAAAGAGCCTAATCAACATCAATTCGTTCATCCATATTAATTCCAAATTTCGTAATACAACCTCTACATATGATCAAGGTTCAAGATACACAGATTCTCCTTACAACACATGCGATTTCTTCTTCCAAAACATATAATTTTTTCAATCAAAATACGAAAAAATTTTATTCCTAGACTAACATAAGAGGAACATTAACTAGAATTCAGCAAGATAAATACTTGCCTGTACATTTCAGGGTTCTTATTTGTGGAAGAATTTAGTGTGGTTGCGTTCCCCGTCGTGCGATCTACGCATTGGTGGTGGTAGCGGTGCAACCGGATGAATTTTTGGCCTTGGATTGCTTGGAAAGGCTTTATACCTTCCTCTCTAATGGCCGTTCTAAGGTTGTGAGTCTGCTAACCCTAAAAGACCATTCCAAATGGCTGATATAACCTAATAAATTTCGTTGGTTTAATTACCCAAAAATGCAAAATGTCCAAAATGCCCTCCCAGGGTGCTAAATAGGCCTAAAAACGCCCCGAGACCCAAACTAAACCCCCGGGTACACTTTTCTGACTATCTCGACCCTTTCGGACACCTTGGCACCCTCAAAACAATCATACAAGCGACTTATAATTTATTCACTTTTATTAATCAATATTTAGTCCCGACACGGCACAGGTGCGTTCCGACCTAAATTTCCATAATTGTCATTTTATTCACACGTGACAATTTTTATAAAATAAATCTCATATATTACTATACTCTTCCAGTAACATTCAACAAATTTCAATAATTACTAACTCTCATCATGCTAGTAAATATTTAAAACAACATTCCGGATTAAAATTAAATTAATTTATCTCAATTAAAATATAATTAATCCTTAAATTTAAAAGCCATAAAAATACGGGGTATTACAGTTGAGAGAGACTTCGTTGGATTTAAATTCATTGCTTGGACGTATGGCATTAAAAATGCTTGTGAAATTTGAAAAATATTGGTCAGAAAAAGAACCAAACATATTACTTTCTATCGCTCTTATCCTTGACCCGAGGTTTAAGGATAAGTATTTGAAATTTTGCTACCAGAGGATATACGGTCCTTCCACCGTTGATAGTTTGATGAGCCGCGTGCATAGTGTGATTCATGATTTATTTGATGAGTACATGTATTTATATAAAAATTCTTATCATTTGGAAGAGATTAGTGAGAGTGAAAAAAGAAAGAATGTTATGTACTCTAGCACATCTTCATTTTCCAAAAGGATGGATTTTATGGAAGATTTTTATAAATTCAATGAAGAAGAATGCACATCTCGTAATAAAACAGAATTAGATGTGTACTTAGAGGAAAATCTCCATCCAAGCAAAAATACCAATGATGATGATTTCGATATTTTACAATGGTGGAAGCACAACTCTTCCAAGTTTCCGGTCTTATCGATGATGGCGCGTGACATTCTTTCTATTCATGTGTCATATGTTGCTTCGAAGAGTGCATTTAGCACCGGGGGGCGTGTCCTTAGCCGATTTCGTAGTTCATTACTTCCTTTTACTGTTGAATCATTGATTTGTGCCCAAGACTGGATTCAAAGTGCACCCGTACAAACTGAATTTGAAGATGAAATTGACACTACATTTGCTAGTAATTTTTCATATGTTACCTATTGCAATTTTTATCTTATTTAGCTTATGTAATTGGATTTTCTTTAGCTAATGTAATTATTTCTTACAATTTTCAGACTTGAACATATGTACGGCGACCGACTAGCTGTCAGATTTCAGACTTGAAAAGTGTTGCAAATGGCCGTCGAAACAGCTTTATATATCAATATCAGTGCAGAATTTTGGGTGTTGAATGCAGAATTTTGGGTGTTTAATGCTGTCAAAACAGCTTTATATATCAATATCAGTGCAGAATTTTGGGTGTTGAATGCAAAATTTTGGGTGTTGAATGTTGTCAAAACAACTTTATATATCAATATCAGTGCAGAATTTTGTTTTTTTAGTTCCAAAATCCATTTTTTAGTTCTGAAATGTGTTTGTAAAGTGCTGAAAAGTGTGTTTAAAGTGCTGAAATTTGTTATTTAAGTGCTAAAATTTGGTTTTGTAATGCTGAAATGTCAAATATTAGTGCTGATAGCTACTATTTTAGTGCTGAAATGTGAGTTTTTAATGCTGAAAATGTCAATAATATTGCTGAAATGTGTTTTTAAAGTGCTGAAAAGTGTGTTTAAAGTGCTGAAATTTGTTATTTAAGTGCTGAATTTTGGTTTTGTAATGCTAAAATATCAAATATTGGTGCTGATATTTGTTATTTTAGTGCTGAAACGTGGGTTTTTAATGCTGAAAATGTCAATAATATTGCTGAAATGCGTTTTTAAAGTGCTGAAAAGTGTTTTTCAAATGTTGAAATTTGTTATTTAAGTGCTGAAATTTGGTTTTGTAATGTTGAAATGTCAAATATTAGTGATGTTATCTGTTATTTTAGTGCTGAAATATGTTTTTTTATTGTTGAAATATAAAGTTTAATTTGCTGAAATAAATAAATATGTATTTAAATATTCAATTCGGGTCGGCTCAAATTGGGCCCGATGCCCGATTTACTTTGTGAGCCGAGCTTGAGCCAAGCACTCTTAAGCTCGTTCGGGTCGAGCTTGAGCTTGAGCCAAATTAATAAAAATAGGGCCGAGCCTGAACAACCATAAGCTCGGCTCATAGAGCCCGATTGACAAGCCTAGCTGTCAGACAGTTGGTAAGCCACCTCTGTAGCGACAGCCCCCTGACACAGTGGTTAGGCAAAAGGCATATCTTGGCATTTAATGTCTATGACGTGGATATAACTAGTGCATCAGGTATTTAATATTGGTAACATAAAGTATGAGGGATGTCTTTCACACTCATTGATGACTGAGTTGGGGGCTATTTAAAGACCTCAACCACTTCTGAGGAGAGATCATGTTCTTTTTTAGAGTTCAGAAGTTATTAATAAAGAAGAAATATACAAGAGAGAGTTATTACAAACCAGATAGTTTTACTCACCCACCATTGTCGATTGATTACGAAGCCTTTAATACTTGACAAAGTTTCTTGAGGGTGGTTGGTGTATTTGGGCTGCCTGCCAAGATGTATCTAGGGTGCTTACTTCTCTCTCCCTCTAAATGAGTTACTTCTGAGTTCGTTGTTGTCTGATTGAGTTATACACGAGAGATTTGTGAGTTTATCCCAGCTTTCTCTTCACTAAGTTGTGTTTGCGTTTCCTATAGTTAATCCAAGTTTTTGTTAATTAACTTATCATTACTATACTCAAAAGAGGTTATGCCTCCATCTTATCTAAACTACCCTCTTACATTTGGCGACTCCGCTGGGGAGGCATTCTTCTGAGTAAGGAGTATGGCACAGGATAACATTAATTGAAGGCTCAACTTTGATGACATTCAACATAATGAAGAACATGTGCCGAGAGATCTGGAGGCTCTAAGGGACGGGGATCCTCGAATAGAGGTACCTCTAGTTCAGGTGATGACAGGTGTTCCAGGGGTGACACAAGCTTACACGAGTGCTGGGTTGGGACCAGTCCAGGTGGCACTCCTCATGAATAAGTTTTATTAGTTTTTGCAAACTCCGATAGCTTCAACGGTGTTGGGAGGATTTGAATCCAACTCCTTCGTAACATCAGGGGCAGCCCCAACGACCCCGCCAAGTGCAGGCATAACGGGAAAAGTCCCAGAAAGTATACCCTCTGTTGTGAATCCATCAGTGGGAACCTTAGGAGTATCAATGGCTCTAACTGTGACAATTGCTCCAGCTGCAATGGGCACTCAGCCTATAGTCCCGTTGGTTATTTCCCCAGTGGCATCACCCATGGAGGAAATGAGGAAAGAGATGCAAAATCAGATGTTGAAGTTCATATAAGATTCCTCGCAATCTTCGGGCAATGTAGCTTCGGTCTATGATGATTTTCGAATACCTTAACCCCAGGAATACAATGATGAGCCTTATTCGAAAGATTATATCCCTCCTATCTTTGAAAAATACACAGGAAAAGGTGGAAATTCGAAGGAACACATTAAGCGCTTCGCTGAACACTTGGGGGCGCATTATAATAATAAGAAGCTCAGGTTGAGGGAGTTTTCCAAATCCTTAATCGACAAGGCATACACCTGGTATTCTCACTTAGCTCCCAAGAGTGTTTCCACGTGGGAGGAAATGCACGTTTTGTTCGTCCAGAAGTTCTTTATGGTGGAGGATGAGTTTACTTTAACCTAATTTGGGAGGGAGAAGCAACGACTCGGGGAAGAAGTGGTGGCTTACGTTCGAAGGTTTAGGGAAAGGTTCCTCGATTTGAGGGAGGAGACCAAAGATTCCAAGTTATTACAGATCTACGTGAAGGGGTTGCATCCTGAATACATCTGCCATCTTATCAATGAGACGCGCGAGGGGACTTTTTCGGCATTCTTAAAGGTGACAAGAAACATCTCGTTAGTTGTGCAGCCAAATCCAGTGGTGGTGCCCATGATGTTTAGGCAGACGATATAACCTGCGGGGGGAGGTCTCAGCCCCCACGGGTAGGGTACATCGAGGGAGTAGATGGGGGTAAGGCACCGAAGAAGGACAATAAGAGGAAGTTTAGAAGAGACGGGGGGGACCCACCGCCATTGCCTTGTACAGTGGAGGAGGTTGTCAGCTGTTACAATGCAATGGTCCAAGGAGGAAAGGTTTATGAACCAAAGGGAATTTCTGTTGGGGAACCTGATGCTATAATAAGGGCGGATCCTAAATATTTCCAGATTCATCGGAAGATCCAGCATCCAACAGAGAGTTATTTCACGCTGAGAAGAATCATCGATAAGTACGTGAAGGCAGGGACATTGAAAATCCCTTCGTATAACGTTAACAACAACCCACTTACAGCACATGGGACCAATCTGGTGGTGGCCTATGATGCAGAGACAGAGAGAGAAGAAAGAGAGCCAATGAAGAAGCTGGAGGAGTTCAAGGAAGCTTTGGAAATCTGTACTAAGGGAATGGCTAACATAGTATTAGCCTACGATGAAGCAAGTGCTAAAGAAGTGGAGGATGTATACAGCATTGAAGGTGAGGAAGCAGACCCAGTCCTAGAATACTGTGCAGTTTCAAAATCCCCAAAGTTCACCTAGTTCTTCGACCAAGTGGGGATACCGAAGGAGAGTAAGTTGGAAATAACCCAGGCAATACTTGACATTACGAGGAAGAACGCAGTCCCTTCGCTGAGATGGAAGGGATCGATGGTTAGGTTAGTAAAGAGGTTTCTGTCATAAGTAACTTTTAGCGATGCAGATAGGGCTGTAAGAATCCCTCATAACAAGCCATTATATGTGACCGCCAGTGTCAACGGAGTTAGTTACGCAAGGACTCTTATAGATGGGGGAGCTTTCATCAATATTATGCCAATCAACTCTTTTTACGCAGCTAATATTTCGGAGGAAAGGTTAGTCCCCATGCCTTTGGTGATTTTGAGATATGACAACTAGTCCTCCAAGTCCATTGGGTACGTGAATGTTGGGATTGTGATGGGAAATTTGAGTTCTCATATTAAGTTCCACGTAATAGAAAGTGTAACTTCCTACCAACTGCTGATAGGAAGAGTGTGGATGCACAACCAAGGGCCAGTTACCTCGACGTATCACTAATGCACCAAGGCAAATATCAAGGGAACAGAGGTGACCATTAGGCTACGAAGAGGCCCTTCACTATCGAGGAAGCTCACTTGGTAGATGCGTCATTTTACATAGAATTGGAGGAGGATGTGCGCGTCCTAACGAGAAGAATGGAGGGAGCGTGGGTTCCCTCGATCAGAGAAAGGATGGGGCCCTTTAACGAACAGAATAAGCAGGTTGCAAAAAGCACAAAAGTAATGTTCGAAGAAGCTCACCAGGCTGTCCCCCGGCCTCAAAACATCTTGAAGCAGGATGAGGCCTAGAGTGGATTCGATGGAACATGACGTCCAACGGCAAAGCGTGCTGAGCCGATTTTTAGGAAAAAGAGTGGCTGAGGTTTTTAGAGAGAAGCAGAGGAAGGCAGTCACGACCATCAGCAGATAGTACAAGAAGGTCATTATTGAAGAAGGAAAAGTGGTATATTAATTATAATAGTGTGAGCGGGCAGTCGAAGGAACTGATGATGAGGCTGACCCGATATATGAATGTTTTCTAGTGGATCAACAGGGACAATATATGGTGATAGATAACTCCAACATACAGGAATTTATGGAGGAAGTCACCGAGGAACCAGATTACATGGCAGATTAACCGAAACCACAGGCACAAGAACTAGAGCAGTTGAACCTAGCAAAAGAAAAGGAGGACCCAGGGCCTATTTTTATTTTAAAAGATCTCAGTGAAGATAAACGAGAGGCCTTGGTTGAGCTGATTCAGGAATTCATAGACATTTTACGTGGAAGTACACAGAGATGGAAGAGCTGGATGAGTTAGCTACCACAAGTTGAACGTGATGCCTTCAGCCATCCCAGTGAAACAAGTAACGAGAACGTACAAGCTTGAGCTAGACTTAAAGATCAAAGAAGAGGTCCAACATTTATTAACGGCAGGGTTCATCTAACTGATACAACACCTACTCTGGCTTTCTAGTATTGTCCCGGTGGGAAAGAAAGACAAAAACCAAATAAGGATCTGTGTGGATTTCAGATATTTGAATAGAGCTTATCCCAAAGATGAGTTCCCTCTGCCCTCCATTAACAGCCTGATAGATGCAACGGGTGGTCGTGAGATGCACAGCTTCATGGATGGGTATGTAGGGTACAACCAGATCAAGATGGACCTCATGGATGCAGAGAAAATGATGTTTAGAACCCCATTGGGCAACTTCATGTACAAGGTCATGCCGTTTGGACTTAAGAACGCTGGGGCTACTTACCAGAGAATAATGATGACCATTTTATATAACTTCTTTCACAAATTCGTGGAATTTTATGTGAGTGATTTAGTCATCAAATCAAGAAAGGAGGAGTCATATCTGAACGATTTGAGGAAGGTGTTTGCCCGATGAAGGAAGTATAAATTAAAGATGAACCCACTGAAGTGCGTCTTTGGAGTCATAAGTTGAAAATTTCTAGGCTTTATGGTTGATCGACAAGGGGTGCAGATGGACCAGGACAAACAGTGGGCGATCTTGGAGATGCCAAGTCCAAGAATGGCGAAAGAGCTAAAGAGATTTCTCGATAAAGTTTCCTATCTTAGGAGATTTATGACTGGAATGGCCGAAATGACACACCCGTTGATGCAGCTGTTGCGAAAGAACACAAAATTCAAGTGGGAGGGGGTTCACCAGGAGTCTCTTGCTGGGCTGAAGAAACTGCTCATTTCACTACACAACATGGTTCCCCCAAAGGCGAGAAAATCGTTGTAGTTGTACCTCACATCCACCACGAGGTCCGTTGGAGCTTTGTTGGTAGAAGAGATTGACGGGAAAGAATGACCAGTCTACTACCTCTACAGGATCATCCATGGGCTAGAGGTCAAATATAGTAGCTTGGAAAGGCATTGTTTAGCCTTAGCTTTATAACGCAAAAACTTATACCTTATATTCTGTCTTTTATAATTCATATTGTAACTAGATGTGATCTTATTAAGTATTTGCTAGCAAGAACTATATTGATTGGTAGGGCATTTAGGTGGTTTCTTATCCTCTCCGAATATCACTTGAAGTGTGTGGTTCCTCGCGCGATGAAAAGCCAAGCGTACGCTGACCTGTTAGCAATCTTCCCCTCGGGAACATTTGATCCACCCAAAGAAAGTATTTCAGGAGACGATTTGCAGGCCAGTCACCTAAATGCAACTGATGAGGAATGGACGATGCAATTTGATGGATATTCGGCGAAAAAGAAAGGAGGAGCAGGGGTTATTATTTCAAAAGGAATGTAGGAGATTTATCTTTCCTATAAGTTAGATTTTTCTTGTTCCAACAATGAGGAAGAATATGAAGCATTGGTGCTGGGGTTGCTAGAGGCCCTTCGAAGAGGAATTCATTCACTTTGCATCAAAAGTGATTCAAACTTGGTAATTCATCAGGTGAACGAAGAATATGCATTAAAACACATGAGTCTGGCACCATACAAGACAATCATTCATAGGCTCCTCTGCTAGTTCCATCAGACGAAGATCAAGAGACATCCTAGAATAATGAACCGCCATCCAAATGCTTATGCCACCATTGCCCAGAAAAGGTTATGAGGAACGATGAAACTACCATCATGATGCAATGAAGAATAGCTCCTTCGGTAGTACAGATAATTTTACCAATGGAGGTGGACGTAGAGTGGAGGGGAGAGATTAGGAAGTAACTAGATTCTGGTGAAGGAATAATGGGGCTAAGGGAATTAGCCCAATACTTCACAAACCAGGGGAATATTTACTTCAAAAAAGTAAAAGGATGGTTGTCAAGGTGCATCGGCCCAGAAGAAGTAGAGCTAAGATTAAAGAGAACACATGAAGAGCACTGTGAGACAACTGAGATACCCCTCTATCGAAGGATTCAAAGAGAGGGGTATTTTTGGCCTAGAATGAAATAAGACGCGACAGAGCTACAAGGGAAGTGCGATAAATGCCAATTATTCTTCAAAGCAGCTGAATCTCATTTCTTGGAAGCTCAAGATGATTGGAGACAACCCTATATTGACTTCATTAAAGATGAAGTTGTCCCAACAGAGAAGATTGACGTGGTGGGACTTAAGTGAAAGGCCCCAAGGTTTTATGTTCCAGAGGGGTAGATTTTTCGAAGGGGCTACTTCAATAGGCCGTTGCGTTGCATCACGAAAGAAGAAGCAGTCGAGGTCCTCAAACAAGCACACGATCAAACTCACACTACTGAGTTCGGTCAAAAGTGCAAAGCTTGCCAACTTCATGGAAATATGATCCATGCCCCATCGGTAGATTTACACTCCTTGGCAACGCCTTATCCTTTTCACACTTGGGTGTTCAACCTGGTAGGGTTAATACATCCTTCTTCGAGGGGGAAGATATAGATACTAGTAGCAACGTAGTGCTTCACAAAGTGGGCTGAAGCTATACCAGTGAGAAGGGCAACAACAGGGGTGGTGAGCAGCTTCATTAAAGAATACATCATTTGTCGTTTTGGGATTCCAAAGGTTATCTCTCGAATAATGGAACCCCTTTTGTCAATTCAGAGGTAACAATGCTCATGGACAAGTACTCCATCATTCATCATACTTCAATGGTGGCATACCCAAAGGGAAATGGTCAGGCCGAGGCAACTAAAAAAACTTTGGTTAATATCTTAGCTGAAACGATAGAGGATTTCTCAGGATCATAGGATGACAAGATACCACCTATATTGTGGGCCTATCGAACAACTAAGAGGAAGCCCACATGATATACTTCATTCTCCCTTGTTTATGGGGATGAGGCAATCCTTCCAGGGGAGTTAGAAGTTCCCTCTGCTCGATATGCCTTGCGAAGTAGCATGCTCCCTCAGAATAGGCACGTGTAGTTGGAAGCGTTGGATGAACACAGAGATAATGCAATGCAGCACTTTTAAATGTATACAAAACATCTTTCCAGGGCATATAATAGCTTGGTGAGATCAAGGAAATTCGTGGAAGGAGACCTCATTTTGAAGGCAGTAGTAAAGCACATCAGGGGGCTTCCTCTACCTAAGTTTGTAGCAAATTGGGAGGGACCTTTCATTGTAAAAGAAGCTTATGACTCAGGTTATTGCTTAATTTCTAAGATAGAAGAAGATAAACCATTCAAGATTAACAATAAATGGTTGAAAGTCTATCATGTGTAAGCAATTATGTTTGGGCCACTGATGTATCTAGTTGTTGTTATGAATATAACGTTCTTTTTATTATAACTCGAGTGGAGATGAAAAAATTATAGAACTTCATAATATACGCAAACAGTTGTAACACAAAGAAATGATATGGGAAAACATATATTTTTTTTTCTCATTCATAAACTTTGGGGCATTACAAAATTGGGAGCTATTACCCAAGAATTACATAAGAAGAAGAAAAGAAAAAATATTTACAAAAAATCATTGACCTAAGAGGGACCTAAGATATAGAGCAGAGACCAGGAAGGATCGAAGAAGCTACCAGGCAAGACTATTAGGCATTTATAGAAACCTCCAGCCTCGTTTGTGCTTGTATACGCTCAATGAGGAGTCTCTCTCTCTTCAGCTTTTCCAGACGCAGAGCTTCTTCGATGTCCCCCACCTCTTTGTCAACAGCTACAAGGAGAGGTGCTAACTCAGCCAACTTAGATTCCTCAGCTCATTGCTCCTCCTGATGTTTTTGGAGTAGTTCCCTCTGTCTATCGAGTCACTCGCTCTTCAAAGTTTTCAAATGCGTGATAAGACAATCAAAACGAAAGCCATCGTGACCCCACTCCCACAAGTAGCCCAAGAATTGGTTGAGGAGGGCTCTGGTAACGTTTGAGGTCTAAGTGCTGGCGATTTTAGCAACAACAGTAGCCATGCTCTGAAGCTTGTAACTCATCACGGAGATGTTAGAACGCAGGCAATCCACCGTGAAGGTTTCAGGGTGGTGGCTTGCAAGCTGCTCAACTACCAAGCGATGGTTGGCAGGCATTTAAGGAGAACGCTGAAGCACCATCAGGCAAAAGGCATGAGGAGCCAAGTCAGGTAGAGGAAGCTCACAGCCAGATTTGCTCTCAGCAGCAGCACCAGTCATGGAACCTTGATCATTGTGACTAGAGTCTTCTGAGATAACGGGTTCCCGATGGGGTGAGGTAATGGGCGAAAGAACTGGTAAAGAATCCTTCCGAGTAACCTGAGAACAGGAAGAAGAAATAATGAGTTTATGAAAAACCTTAACAAGTGTTTTCGTTAATTAAGTCACCAATATAGGTGGAATTTACGAAAAATCTTAACAAGTGTTTTCGTTGTTAAGTCACCAATATAGATGGAGTTTATGAAAAAATCTTAACAAGTGTTTTAGTTGTTAAGTCACCGATATAGGTGGAGCTTATGAAAAAATCTTAACAAGAGTTTTCCTTGTTAAGTCACCAATACAGGTGGAGTTTATGAAAAAATCTTAACAAGTGTTTTCGTTGTTAAGTCACCATTATAAGTAGAGTTTATGGAAAAATATTAACAAGTGTTTTCGTTGTTAAGTCACCAATATAGGTGGAGTTTATGGAAAAATCCTAACAAGTGTTTTCAGTGATAAGTCACCGTCATAGGTGAAGTTTGAAAGGTTGTGAAATGTAGAGAAATTAGCGAAGCACCTCAGCAGTTGTAGGAGCTAGAATTGGAGTCACCGTGGAGGCCATAGCGGCAGGAACCGTTGGGGGCAGGATTACTTCCTCAGAAGCCTCAACGGTGCCCTTATCTGAAAAAGCCTCAATGGTCGGCAAAGCTCCCTCGCCAATAAAAGGTACCAATGCCAACGTAGGAGTTTCGCTCAAAGAAGATGATGGACCTCCAACCTATACCTCAGCACGGGTAGGCACCAAAGAATCATCACGTTGGGAAGAACCATCACGCTGGGTAGAAGCATCGACCCTGACCTTAGAAAGAGGAAGACCACTAAGAGAAAAGGGCGGCGTAAGACTTGACGAAAGCTGCAAACATGAAGCCACGAGTTAGACACGGGGAGCAACTACAGGAAAAATGGAGAAATGCATCTAAGTGTTACTTACCCCCGTTATGGCACCAAAAAGGGGAACCATGGTTATGGGTCTCGTCAGCATAGTGGGGAGAAGAATGCCAGCTACCAAAGACGCCATTTCCACCTAAGGCATCTCATCATATTACAGTTCAGCATGAAAAAAAGGGGGGTGGGATAAGAAAAGACGTGAGCCACGATAAGTAATTATTTATATTACCTCAGGGGCACTTTCCTCAGCTTCAACGATGGTCAGAAGGACCTCTTGCGGAGATGAAAATTCAAAAGGGGCTGGGGGAGTTGTCTCTGGTTGAGAAGAGACTCCCCCGTATTCAACGGAACCTCCCCCCACAGCAGCGTCCTTTGTGCAGTAGAAGTAAGTAACCCCGATCGTGGGGGAACGGGGAGTAGTAGTATCGGCTTGAGAGATACCAAAACGTCCCCCCCACGAAAGGGCTCACGGGGGGACTGGGGGATCGAGCCTTTCTCCTTCAACTCCCTGCACCAAAATTCTCAAGAGATAAGCAGATGCAGCCTTCCTTAAAAAAAGGGGAATAAGAACAAAAACATGCACACGTACCTCAGATCCGGAAGGAGAGTGGGAAGATATAACCACCGCCGAAGGAGGAGTAGCAACAGAAGGAGCTGGGGAGGGATGTATCAAGGGAGTCCATTTCTTCTGGGACATGGTACCCATAGTTTTCTTCCTCGTACCCATTGCACCAGCACCTGGAGGAACCCTCGAACTTTTTCTCCTCTTTGACGTTGGCTCAGTTGGATCAACTACGATCGTGGGAAAGATAACCTAAGGAGGAACGACGACAGCGCGTCATTGAAACTCAACATTTATTCTTTTGATCTCAACCTGAACATGCCTCCTCAGCTCTTCACTTACCTCTGCAGACATGGGAGGGGGAACGGAGGCAATGGGGAATGCCTCCAAAGGGCTTTGTGCTTGAGCTTGAGATTGGATTTTGAGGACTTGGATTTTGAGGAAATCCCACTCTTAGACTTCCTGGTCTTTTTGGCTAGTGGCTGGGAAGGCCCTTCGCCAGTAGCACCTTCGGTTAAAGGGGCAGGCTGTTTGGCGGTTGCAACGGCCTTGGGCTTGGGCGTGGCAGTGGGGATCATCGAGAAATAAGGGGGTAGTTCCTGGGGAGGTTCTTTAACAGTTTTACTTAGAGGGAACTCAACTCTAAGAACGGAGTTGTCCTTTAAACCCATCTCAGAGGCAGAGAAAGAAAGGACTGGGGGATATTGGGGGGACTCTGTATAAACTCACAAATCCTGGTCAGTTACACCAGACGAAACTTGGTGGCATAAGAGGTAGATATATCCCCCTTCCTAGTGGCACTAGGAAGGGTGACTCATCCATCGATGGTAGAGGTCACACCAAGCACCGTTGTTGCAAGATAGAAGGTGCAAGCTTTAGTGAAAATGGCCCTTGTATGGTTTTGTTAAAACACAGGTCGAGGGGCCTCCTGATCAAACTCAAACTTCCTGCTACATCTATCGGGGTCATAAGGTTCAGAGGTGTATCCCCATTCAGTAAAGGAGGGAAGAAACCCAAGGGTAAACAGAAGCACCACGGCCTGTGAGGGATTTTCTATAATCGGGATGAACTTGACCGTTGAGGCTGCAAAAGAAAAAATCCCAACAATGGGCAAACGTAGACTCATTGTATGGCCTCATTACAAAAAAGAGTCGAAACGATTAAAAACCCTCATTATCTCCTTCTGACTCTATTTTTTATGAAAACATAAGAAGCATGGGGGCTTAATACCTTGTCCCACGGGGAGAGAGATAGACTTAGTGGTAATGGCAAGAAAATGGGTGTAAAGGAAGCCCGTCAAGATAATGGTGTTGGCAAAATTAGCCAAGTTATAATGACCCAGTGATCGTGCCATGTCGATATGAGTTCGATCCAGCCATGTATAGAGGGATCCCAAGGCAATGGCGACCAAAGGAAGGTTGAAACCCCTGTCCAAACGGATGTACATATTTATGAGGTCCCTCATGGGTTGGTCGTTGGGTTTCCCAGTCAGGAAGAAGCGTGAAAGCAATACAAGAATGTAGGCTGGTAGTTCCAGAGATGTACCTCTACCTTGGCCCGTTACAGCGGTGACATCCTTCGGAGTTGGAGCTTCAAAAAAATAACTGATGAGTAGAGTAAAAGTGGCCTTGTTAGAAGACCCATTGCAACTACGACAGATTTAATCAAGCTCAGCTAGATCAGCAGTCTCTTAGGAATCTAAGGCCTCATCGTGGTATGAAAACTCACCCATGAGCTCAAACCCAACCTTCGTAAGAGCAGCAGCGTGAGAGCTCTGCATATGTGTGTGCCAGGCAGCGAAATGGGTTGGCGACCCCCCAGGTGCCTCGAAATTGATTTGAGAATAGGGGAAGTCATCACTAGGGGTGGAAATTTATGACACGACCCGTTAACCCGACATGAAATTGACACTCTTTAAGTGGGTTTGGGTATAGCCTTAACGGGTTCAGTCATAAACGGGTGGACCCGTCAGACCCGTTAAGAAAATGAATCGGGTTCGTGTATATTCGCGAAACTCATTACCCGTCACCCGTTTAGAACCTGCGACCCGTTTATAACCCATTAACTCGTTTACAACCCATTAACTCGTTTACAACCCGTTAACCCGTTAACAACCCGTAATCTAAACATCCCATATCGATTTTTTATGAAAATTCTCCATTATTAACCAAGTATAAGTAAGTTCTTTCCTCTCTAGATTTTTAAAGTAACCGAGTTAAACGGATGAATCGTGTTAAACGAGTGAACGAGTGAATCGAGTTAAACGAATGAACCGGGTTAAAAGGGTGAACCGGGTCAAACCCATTCATTTATTTAACGGGTGTAAATGGGTCGTGTCGTGTCATTCGTTAAGTAAACGAATCGTGTATGAATTTTATTTTTCCACCCGTTTAGTAAACGAAACATGTTTGGGTGGATGAATTTTTTACACGATTCGTTTATCATCGGACACGAACCCGGCTCGACACGACCAATTGTTACCCCTAATCACCACGGTCCAATCGAAAGCACAGAGTCCCCTCTAGGGGAAGGTATCCCCACTTCGACGAATCCTCATCTTCATCACCCAACAGTAAATGGTCATACTTGGCTGAGAAATGGCAGGTCTTATATGCATCAGAGAATTCATCATCTTCACCAAAGATGGGAGACCGACGGTAAAAGCGTAGTTTCTCTTGACAAGCAGCATTCCGGGTAGTGGTTCTAGGGGTAGCAGCGCTGCCAGAGGTGGCAGAAGGGGAGCTTGGCTAAGCAGCGGAGGTGGCAACCTTTGAGGCACTTGAAGAAGCCATAGTAAGTGGCGATGAACGAAATATCTTGGTAAGAAGGGCTAAGAACAAAGATGGAGGAGCACAACCACAGGTGGTGGTGTAAAAGATGAGAGAAGGAAGAATCTAGGTAAAGAGATGGACAACAATGGGGTTTTCGTACAAAGTTCTCTCTCTAAAGAAGACGAGAGCATGAAGAAGACAAAAGAAAGAGAAGGGTTTTGAAAAAAGAGACGTTTGAAACCTTTTAAACCTGTCTATTGAGTTTCCCACCACTACACGTGTAAGGCCGCCTATAATCATTTCAAATGAACACGTGGCAATTCGAAAAGTGTTTTGACAGCTGAAAAGACAGCATCACGTCATTTACGAAGTGACGTCTGGGGAATAGAAAGAGTTGCCTTCTTAAGCAAGTTTGAGTTTTGGTGCCAATATTTTTGTCAGACATATCCAATAAACTCCTAACGAAGAAGATGTCCCAACGGTTCAAAAAGATATGATGTCCCCTCACCACAAGTCCAAACGTTGTTTAAATTGTGACTCGGCTACATCGGGGAGAATTTGTGCTTTTTTGAACATAGCGAAGCGTTATAAGGGAGAATTTCACAAGTCCCAATGATAGGGGCAACCCTAATGAAAAAAATCACTGCTCACAACTATACTCCACAACAGCATGAACGGGAGAATTTCACTTCCATAGAGCAAAAACGAGTATTCGAGAAGGTTGGTAGGCCTTTCGGGAGACTTTCAAATAGTTAAGCTAGAACGGTTCACGCTCAGTGTAAGGAAAAAGTGGCGATATCCCTTCACCAAAGCACCAATAAACTGCACCGCTTCGGCTCAGGTATATTGGGGAGAATTTTACTTTTTCCTGGAGGTTCTAACACAATGGCTATAACGAAGGAAAGGATGACAGAATTTTTTCACACAGAGAAGACTCGTCGGATTAAGAAGTTTTCGTGCAGACATTTCTTGTTCCCACAATAACTCTCTCCACGAAGGGGCAAATGTAAAGGGGGCTTGAAGGTAATCCTGATATTAGGGATAATCCCTCCATTAACAACAGTGTTTGGGATTAAGGCAGCTCAAGCGTGACAACTCAAGTGAGGCAGCTCAGCGTGGCACCTTAGCGTGACAACTCATACTTTAGCTTGCTGTATTAGTTAGTCATATTGTATTTTTGTTTATATTGACTATGAGCTATAATAATTATAATGAAATAATGAGAATGATAATAACTTGGTGTAAGGTCGAACGGTACTCGCGAGAGACCAGGCATAGCAGGGCCTGGGAGAGCTTCCATGCTCTATCGAACAACCTCGCTGTGGGAACTTCATAGGGACTTGGTTTGGAGGATTGAGACCCTTACCGTGGAACCTCGGGCGGAGTGACTTTGAGTTCCATCGGGCATTGAGTTGTGAACCAAATATCCCTCTACTTAATATGACATCTACGGTAGGTGATGTCACTAGCCAGCTAAACAATGCCAAATTTGCACTTGAGTAAACCATCGATGTATTTGGGGTTGTCATACGGTTGGTAAGCCACCTCTGTAGCGACAGCCCCCTGACACATAGTGGTTAGGCAGAAGGCGTACCTTGGCATTTAATGTCTATGACATGGAGATAACTAGTCATCAGGTATTTAATGTTGGTGACATAAAGTACGAGGGATGTCTTTCACATGCATTGATTACCGAGTTGCCTCGGGAGTGGTGTGGGGGCTATTTAAAGACCTCAACCACTTATGGGGAGAGATCATGTTCTTTTTTAGGGTTCAAAAGTTATTGCTAGAGAAGAAATATATAAGAGAGAGTTATTACAAACCAGAGAGTTTTACTCACCCACCATTATCAATTTATTACGAAGCTTTTAATACTTTGGGCTGCCGGCCAAGGTGTATCTAGGGTGCTTACTTCTCTCTCCCTCTAAATGAGTTACTTCTGAGTTCGTTGTTGTCTGATTGAGTTATACACGAGAGATCTGTGAGTTTATCCCAGCTTTCTCTTCACTAAGTTATGTTTGCGTGTCCTATAGTTAATCTAAGGTTTTGTTAATTAACTTATCATTACTATACTCAAAAGGGGTTGCGCCTCCATCTTATCTAAACTAACCTCTTACATATTGGGAAGTACAAATAATCAACTTGGACAATCTGATCCTCTACAACTCCTTGCGGTACCCTAGTCGAATGATCGACCAATTATAAAGTGATGGGAGTCACTTTAATCTAACCGAGACTCAACTCAAGATAAACAAAATAATGAAAAAAGTTCACGCTTGCACCTAAATCAAGGAGGGCACGATCTAATTAAGAATCCCTAATTATGCAGGAAATGGTGGGGCAAACCGGGTCCTTGAACTTTGGAGCGAACTCATTGGTTATGATTGCGCTCGTTGGCACTGCCATGTAAGCCTTTGTGCTCACATTTTGTCTACATTTCACCATGCATAAGTCCTTCATGAACTTTTCATACTTCGGCACATGATCAATTGCCTTAAGAGGGGAATATTCTTATTCACTTGTTTGAATAGTTCAAGAAAAACCCGCATTAGTAGCCTTTTCTTTGAGCCTTAATGGAAACAAGGTCAAAATGGGACAAATTGTGCCCTTCATAAATATAGGCTCATCTCCTTATTTGGGTATGTCATTATTTATAGTTACATGAATAAGAGGTTGCATATCCTTTAGAGCAATGGATTTTCCTTTGGTAGAAAATGGAATGGGTTGTTCTGGCGAAGTCCTCACAACGTTGTTATCAACCTTTTATTACACTCCTAAGGGTTGTGATACCTTTTACATTTTCAGTTTGTGATGTGCTCGAATTTTAACTCTTAATACTCAATTAACCTTTCAGATTGGGTTGAGGTTATTCCGGTAAAAGCGTTCTCGTAACCCCTTGAGAATTTTACACCAATTGAGCAAGAGATATTTTCATCTCTTGCATCGTGCATGCCATTTGATAAATGGATTGCTCAAGTTGGGGAACCTTATGGACAATGGCGTATTATTACTCATTTAGTCTTTCCCGATGAGGAAAATATGGAGCAGGGGAGGAGGTCCTGTCGAAGGATGTTGCGATTATTGATAAGTAGGAGGTATATGTTGATGGTATTAAGGAGGTGGTTATTGATATTACGGGGGTGGAGGTGAAAATGTGCCTTGAAAGCTGGAGTTTGGTCCTTCCATATCAAGAGAGTGTGTGTTCTCCTCCAACTTAAATTATACGGAGGATTATTGGGATCATAGGGGGTATTTGTATATTGCTTTTTATATACTCCTATAGCATTTGCCTGCTCTTTCAACTGGCTCTTGGTACTAGGAAATATGGGTCACTCCTTTGTTTGATGGCTAATGTGGTCACATATGATGCACACAAACTCCTCCACGATGAAAACCTTTTGGATAGCTTTCATATGGGAGGATTGTTGTGTAAGTTGCAAAGAATCGATCCTACGACATAATCAGTAGTATTTGGTTTGTGCATCATTACCCTCATGGAGGATAAATACACCTTGGTTTTGCCCTTGATGGCTGGTTCTATCATTGCTAGTGAGATCAAAAGGATTTGTGGTATCCCAACCCCAAGAGGTCTTTGAAACAAACTCAAAATGGGCCTCAACTTCCTCACCACTCAAGTCAAGTAAGCTACCTTGACACATCGTTTCGACCAATTATTTTGTCAAGGGGTTTAACCTACCATGGAAAATGGATATCAATCACATTTAGTCATAGTTTTGGTGAGGGCAAGACCACTTCAAACACTTAAAATGCTCCAAACACTTATAGAATGTCTCATGATCATAGTGTTGAAAATTTTGAATTTGTTTCATGACAGCATTCATCTTGCGTGTGGGAAAAATTCTTTTAAAAATAGGTCTTGATTTTTTTCTCAATTCCCAATAAAATTGATAGGAATAGAAATTAACCATTACTTGGATTTATCTTTAATGGAGACAGAAAAAATCATAAGTTGCACAAGCTCGGGTGTGCAATTTTGGTTAGAAAATGCGTTTCACACCTTTTTAAAGTCTCGTATGTGTCGATATGGGTTTTCATTATCCATTCCATGATAGGAAGGTGGCAGATTGATCATGCCATTTTAAAAGTGGAAATTTCCATGATTAAAGGGGAACATGATGCACTCGGAGAAATGACCGACTCCGATCGGAGGTAGTCACCAAATAATTAACGTACGAGAGAAACACTACGTGGTGGCACATGATTGTACTCTATTTGAGGTTCAAAGGATTCCACCGATGGCGGTGCACTAGGAAAATGTGATACACATGGAAAATATGTGTGAGAAGTCACCGTATTAACCATATAAGGATATTAGGATGAAGTCCCAAAATTAGTGAATTGACTATTCAAACCAGCGGATGACTTAAGTGGTAATCATTCCCCGTCAAAATCTTAATTTGAGTTATTACTCATTTGGACAAAGAACCAAACCTTCAAAACAACAATAGCTCAAGAAATCAAATTCAATAGGGATTATCAACATAGAAATAACTTAATATAAACGTTACTAATAAATTCCCCGATAACGATGCCAAAAACTTGACTAGCCTAAAATACTATATAGCGAAGTGCGCGCTAATCACGAGTTTAGTATAAAACTCGGTAAGGCCATAGTCGATTTTCGCAAGGAATTATAAGAGGCGATGTAGATATTATTTTAGTTAAAAGTTAATAAGCAAGATATAAAAATAAAGTAAAGTATGATTTACGTTTCGAAATATTTAACGAACAAAGGTGAACCACAATTAAGGGGAACACTTACCTAAAGACTATTGACGTAAGCGAGAGTTATACTACGGGTGAAAAACTAAGTTTAACAAAAGGTCGAGGAGCATTCCCCCACTTCGAACTATCGCAACCTAAACGGTTCTTACAATTGAATCATAATCAAATGTGAATAAAATATTTTTCTCAACAATCACACATGAAAGGTGTCACCCGAACAATACGAAATGAAGATTTCAACATGTTATCAGACAAATGCATTGATGTTGGAGTAAAGTCTTAAATAAAAATGTTACATGATAGGAGAAGTTAAAATCCTAGGAAACTCCAATATAAACAGTTACACCCATTTATTGGATTCAAACTTCAAACCTATCAACAAGTGCAATCATCCAAGATGGGCTTATGATCCCAACCTAAGTAACTTAGCTAGTCATAATAATAATAATAATAATAATAATAATAATAATAATAATAATAATAATAATAATAATAATAATAATAATAATAATAATAATAATAATAATAATAATAATAATAATAATAATAATAATAACAACAACACATAAGGTATGATTAACTAAAGGTAAAAAAGACATTAAAAACTAGCATTTAATACACAACAACTATATTAGTGAACATAAGAGTATTAATTACTAACAAAAGCAAGTTTGATCACTTACAATGAAGTAAATGAAAAGATAGAATCAAGGAAATACAACAAATCCTAGGAGAGATAAGAGAACCAAAGATTGCCATATACTATCTTCTAATCTCTAAGACATTAAAAATAAAATAATTACAAGAAAAATCCACTTGTTACTTATAGCAAGTGGAATTAAAATCGAAAACAAAAATAAAAACAAAAATAAGAATCAGGTATCTGATAGGACCGGTCGACCACGGTCTTTAGACCGGTAATTCCCTGATGTGAATACAACACAATGGTTATAATCGTAGGCAAAACCAACATCATCGATCAACCGTGGGTCTTTGACCATTCAATCGGTGACATTTTTCAGTTTAAGCACAAAAAGACTTCGAGGAAACGGTTATAACTCGATCGTTTGTAATCGGATTGACGCACCATCAGTGGATACACAAAGATAACTTAGAGAGATACAATTTATGTGAAGGGTTAGGGCACGAAGCACAAACATAAAAATGACTCAAATGCCCCCGAAGTTGCATAATGCATTGAAACTTCCCCGAAAAGCGCACAGTTACGCCGTTTAGCATTACAATACCTACAAAAGTTCAAATAAACCTTGCAAAGCATGTATATAGTGAGAACAAAGGTTATACAGTATACGAGCTTAAATACTGAAATTAATGGCCACAATTGTGCAAGAATGCATAAGTATAAAGGGAGATAGTGTAAAACTTCGTGATTAATCAATTGACACGGTGTGTTATCATCGTGGGTGGGCATTATACACGGTGACTAACTGCCATGGTGTTTTAGGAATCCATGGTGTCTTTTGGCCGTGATATGTTTTGCTGTGTGATGTCACCGTGGTTTGTCCATAATTATGATTACAACTCACCATGACATTATTAATTACTCACAGTTGAAACCCACTGTGTTTGATATTATTTGTTTATTAATACTTGAGGTTAATGTTATTTGTATATTAGTTTGATATATTATTTTTTTTACAGAATATAGATGGAAATAACTCGAAAAGATCCTATGGATTTTGAAAAGAAACACAGGTTGGAGGATACGCAGAAAAAGGGTGAGGAAAGATAAGGAGGATGAGCAATCGAGGAGTTCATCAAGCAACAATAGTAGTGAGCAATCGAGGAGTAGTGAGAGTAATAAAGCTTGTAAGAAGGGAGGATATAGTGCATCACATAGTGATGGTCCAAAAGAGATGAACAAAGTAGGTGGTAGTGATAAGACGGATGAGGAGGTAGGGGAGAAAGTGGGGGGTAATAAGGTTATTGGGGGGAAGTTGATAAAGAGGAGAAAGTTGTTGAGGGTACAAAAAGTGATGTTGAGGATGAGGGAGACGAGAAAAATAATAGGGGGCATGTGGTTAGAAGAACAGTGAGGATGGTGATTATGAAGATGGTGGTGAGGAGGAAGTTGAGGTAAGGGGGACATAAAATAGTGATTCTACTAGCCATGACGAAAATGATTAAGGGTATATCTTCATCAAATAAAAAAAACGCCAAAGAAAGCAAATGTGCAGGCGAAAAAGTGTGACATTGATTCTAAAACTATTGTGAGATACAACACATGACCACAAGACACTTTGGGATTGATACCATAACCATATATAGCCGAACGGTGGCAAATGTTTAATTTTATAGGTATTTTCCACAGCCTCTAACCACCGTGAGATTGACCTCACGATAAAATGTCACCGCAATAAAAATTTACATGTTATTTCTCACGTATACTAACCATCGTGATTTGCATCTCATGGACAAAACCCACTGTGAGATGCATCACATGGACACAAGACACCGTGTATTGATCCCACGGCCACATGTCACCAAACATTGCCAAATTTTCAATTTTGTAGGTATTTCCCACGGCCTCTAACCATGGTGATATTGAACCGACAACAACATGTCACCATAGCCTTGATCACATGGTTACAAGGCACCGAAGGGTGCCAAATGTTTGAATTTACATAATATTTCTCATGTCTACTCATGGCTAAAACTCATCGTGTAATTTCAGACACGACATCAATTCACCGTGTAGTTATTTCCACATCCAAAAGTCACCGACCAGTGGTGTTATCGTCCAAAAATGGGGATAGAATATAATTGAATAATCAATGAAAAGATGAATAATAATAGAGAATGGGGGTGATAAATAATGAGAACAAGACAAATTTTATGTGGTTCGGCCCAAGATGGAAATCTACATACACGAAGTTTCTAGCTCTTCCTGCACTGTTATCGAGACTACAATTAGAGTTGATTTGGTAGCTCAATGATTGAGAATGAGAGAGGGTTCCCTTTTCAGATGGATTCGTTCCCTATTTATAGGTAGTTCATGAAGAATATTTAGAGTATAAGTGGACTGCCTTTATAGGGTAGACAATTACATTTGCATACACGTGCTTATCAAGTAAATAAGAAACAAATAGCCTTAGATCTCATGCTGACATCCCTGAAGGGCATGTAGATAACAAACTCATAACAACTAAGTTCCTTTGTTCCATGTGACTAGTGGGAAATATCTTGGGTGTATAGGAGAATACACATGTACAGTGTGAGCAAATACTCATGCTGAGTGGGACAACAGTCAATGCAACGGGCCGAGCAGATTAATACCTGAGCCGACCTCCTGCTCAAGGTGAGGCCAAAAACATCGCGAGTCATCTTTTGGTATCCCGGAGAAGAACCAAGCTATACAGGAAGAAGTGGAGAAGCTTCAAAAATCTTCCTTTATTGAAGATGTGAAGTATCCGAATTGGTTGGGCAATGTAGTTATGGTAAAAAAGAAGAACGATAAGTGGAGGATGTAGATTTTACAGACTTGAATAAAGTTTTCCCGAAGGATCACTTTCCTTTGCCACGAATTGATCAATTGGTAGATGCTACTTCAGGGTATGAGTTGCTGAGTTTCATGGGCGCATATTCTGGTTATAACCAGATCAAAATGAAGCCAGAAAATAGAGAAAGTACTTCCTTTATCACCCCTCTAGAAACTTATTGCTATAATGTTATGACATTTGGTCTGAAAAATGCAGATGCTACTTATCAGAGACTGGTGAACAAAGTATTTGAGGAGAAAATAGGTAAAAATATGGAGGTGTATGTTGATGATACGCTCACTAAAAGCAAAAAAGCTACTGATCATATGGCCGACCTCAGCCAGACGTCTGATCAATTGAAAAAGCACCAAATGAAGTTAAACCTCACCAAATGCGTCTTCGGAGTGTAGGAGGGGATGTTCCTTGGGTATATAGTGAATCAAAAGGGAATTGAAGCAAATCTAGATAAGATTAAAGCTCCGATCGAAATGAAGTCTTCGACATGTAAAAAAGAGGTTCAAAGGCTAACTGGGCGCGTAGCAACACTCAACAGGTTTATGCCACGAGTAACGGATAGGTGTTTGCCATTCTTTAAGGTACTCAGAAAAACCTTTGAATGGAACGATGAATGTGAAAAATCCTTCTTAGAGTTGAAGAGGTACCTAGGGGTACCATCACTGCTCTCCCAACTAGTGTTAGGAGAAAAGTTGTATTTATATCTAGGTGTATCTAAGTCAGCTGTTAGCTTTGCCTTGATCAGGGAGGAAAATGGAGTTCAAAAGCCAGTTTATTACACTAGTAAAGCTTTTCGAGGAGCAGAAGTAAGATATCCCAGACTGAAAAAATTAGCGTTGGCCTTAATTGAGGCTAGCAGATGCATGGAGCCATATTTTTAAGCCAACACCATAGTGGTATACACTGATATGCCACTAAGACAGGCTTTGCATAAGCTGGAGAAATTTGGAAGACTGATGTATTGGGCTGTGGAGTTGGGGGAATATGACCTTGTGTATGAACTAAGGACTGCTTTAAAAGGCCAGGTTATGGCTGATTTTATTGCAGAGTTCACTTATCCAGAGGTCCCGAGGAACAAGGAACTCCAGACGAGCAACAC
The DNA here is from genome assembly GCA_949130495.1 of Sambucus nigra. Lineage (NCBI taxonomy): Eukaryota > Viridiplantae > Streptophyta > Magnoliopsida > Dipsacales > Adoxaceae > Sambucus > Sambucus nigra. The sequence goes on along the minus strand of OX422211.1, from coordinate 202,302,332 downwards.
GTAGGAGTCAGCAAACCAATTGGGGATATACCCGAACAACTCCAAACAGGAGAAACTGTAGAAAAAGACCAACCAGAACCGTCCAGTGGAGTACAGGAGATGAAGAAGAAATATGAGGAGACGAAGGATAAAATCTTCCATCAAGGGACTCTAACAAACCAAGCGTTTGACAACAATATCCTTATATGGAGTTTGTATGTTGACGGGTCATCTTGTGCCATCGAATGTAGAGCTAGAATCATTCTCAATACTCTAGACGAGCTAGATATAAAGTACGCTCCACGTTTCCAATTTTAAGCCTCTAATAATGAGGCAGAGTATAAAGCTATAATTGTTGGTTTAAATCTAGCTAAATCACTGAACGCCGAGCAAGTTGTGGTGTACAGCGATTTGCAGTTAGTTGTAAATCAGGTGTTGAGCTTATATGCAACAAAAGAAGAATTGATGACCAGATATTTGGCCAAAACTTTAGAAGTAATTGCCACTTTGCTAGCAGTTTAGGTGGTCAGGATTCCAAGATTGAAGAATGCCCGAGCAAATGCACTTGCTCGGCTAGCTTCAGTAACCAGAACATAGATACGAAGAACTATTCCTATTGAGATACTTGCTAATAGGAGCATTGATGAAGAAATAATTATTAACTTTATTGTAGTTGATAGGGGGCATCTTGGATAGACCACATAAGAGCATATATTGAAGATGGGATTATTCCAGTCGATCTACTTAAAGCTAAAAGGATGAAATATAAAGCTGCAAGATATGTGCTAGATGGCGATGTGTTTATACAGAAGAGGATCAACTGCTAGTCTACAACGATGTGTGCATCTAGATGAGGTAAAGGATTTGATTGAAGAAGTCCATGAAGGTTCCTGTGGAGCCTATGTAGCAGGAAGAATGTTGTTACGAAGAATACATACAGAAGGGTACTACTGGCCAACCATGCGAGCAGATTATGTAGATTTTGCCAATAAATGTGATAAGTGCCAGAGGTTTTCTAATATATGCAAGGCTCTACAAGCTCTCGTAACACCCACCCCGACCTTTTTCTATGTGGGTAATTGACTTGGTCGGGCCCCTACCAACCACTCGAGGAAGGTTTAAGTACCTGGTTGTAGCTATTGATTATTTTACAAAGTGGGTGGAAGCTGAACCATTGATCGATATGTTATATGAACAAGTTTATCAGTTCATCTGGAAAAGTATTATATGTAGGTATGTCTTACCTTATGCCTTCATAACTGATTATGTCACACAGTTTGACAATGGCGAATTCATTGCTTATTGCGCCCAATCCAATGTAAAAAAATCCACTATATTCCTCGCCATCCTCAAAGCAACAGCTAAACAGAGGTAACTAATAGAACTTTATTGAACGGGATGAAGAAAAGGTTGGAAAATACAAAAGGAAATTGGATCCATGAGTTGCAGTAGGTCCTCTGGGCTTACTGAACAACTGCCAGAATAGCTACTAGAGAAACTCCCTACCTATTGGTGTTTGGTACTGAAGCCGTAATCCCTGTTGAGCTAGGTTTACCTACGCATAGTGTTCTTAACTTCAATACCCTAGTCAGCGATTTGATAAGAAGGTTGGATTTAAGCATGCTAGAAGAAGTCCACGAAGATGCAACTTTAAGGAATGCAGCCTATCAATAAAGGACTGCATGTTTCTATGACAAGAGGGCCATGCCGAGTAACTTAAAAGATGGCGATTATATTTTAAAGAAAGTGATTCAGAAGAACAATAAGTTGGAAGCTAATTCGCATGGGACTTATCCTGATACTGCAGTTATCCGACCAGGCACATATCGGATTGAAACTTTGGAAGGCAAAGAATTCAAGAACCCATGGAATGCAGAGCACCTGAAGAAGTATTATCAGTAAAGGTAGTTATGTTGTACTCAATTCACTTCAATATTAATGAGAAGATGACTTCCCAAAATTATTATTTTGTTGTTTTCTTTTTCGGAGTACTAGTGCTATGCACTTACAAAACTACCAACAAAGTTGGTCGACATCAAGAAAGCCAAAAACAAAGTTTATCGGTATTACCAACAAAGTTGGTCGTTATTACCAATAAAGTTGGTCGGCATCACCAACAAAGTTGGTCGGCATCAGCAAAGGCCACCAAAAAAGTTGGTCGGCATCAACAAAGGCCACCAATAAAGTTGGTCGGCATCAACAAAGGCCACCAAGGCATCAACAAAGGCCACCAACAAAGGTCACCAATAAAGTTGGTCAGCATCAAGGAAGCTACCAATAAAGTTGGTCGATATTAACCAAGATGACGCGACTGAAAATGTGTCTCAGAAATGCGTTCACTCTAGGCTCAAGTGTAAGCATGTCGCTCAAGTAATAATTCGACAAGTCGGGTATCGATCCTCAGGGAAAAAGGACAACGAAGTTGTGACGACGGAAAAGACGGAGGAATCCTAAGCTTGACTCTAAAAATAAAGGGAAAATGATTTGATTTTGGGAAATGATTACAGCTAAGTGCAAAGATGAAATTATGAACAATGCAACTACAATAAGTTACCTAAAATATGAATAAAAATTGATTTTGAAACTTTTGACAAAGTGATGGGAAAAACGAGGACGGGAATACAATCCCCCAACCCTAGTGTAGCGCAGTGGTAATATTAATCATAAATTTATCTGATTGATCTGACCCAAAATTTAGTACTCCCAAGCATTATGTATACGAGGTTCAAGCCCGCGGCATACCTAATCTGAGGATGAGTAAATCAGTATTGCGATAGTGACACTCGAATTGCACTCTAAATCATCACGAGTACCCAGAGGCAAACGTGATATAAAGATCTACAGTTATTGTATCATTATGCAATACGATCGTAGTCAATCAATAAATTCATCGGATTAATTTTATACAAATACACTAACACCTCAGGTTTGGTTCATGTACCCCGACCTTGGTAAATCTAGCCTAACATGTTGAATTTAATGAAAACAATAATTGATGTGCAGGAATTCATGATTAATCTAAGAAAAATGATAATTAGATGTAGAAACGAATTAGAACTAAAAATTACTCACTAAAATTATCCAAACAATAAGTGCAACAATGAATGAAACCAATACTCACAAAAATTACTGGATCAATCTTCAATTCTTGAAATAAAACTACAATTCTTAGCTAAACTAGGGTTTTTGGAAAAGAAGGAGGAAACCCTACTAATTCTTCGTCCCAATCACAATAATAAATCGGGTCTTAAATACCCTACAATAATATCGGAAGTCAACTTCACTAGGAGCCTCTTTAGGAAGAGAAAAGATTTCCAGATCTCGAGAATCGGACCGATCCAGGTCTTAGGCGGACCGGTCTGCCCCCAAGGCGGATCGGTTCTTTTTATTTTGGGGCGAACCGGTCCGGGGGCGGAACGGTTCGTTTTATTTTGGCCTCCTTCGGTTTGCATGCGATCCGTGGTCTTCTGGAGTTTGGCAAGGCGGACCGGTCCGGGGTAGGGGCGGACCGGTCCGGCTATTTGACTTTCTGGCTCATCTTTGACTGCTCATAACTTTTGTTCCGGGATTCCGATTGGGGTGCCGTTTCTTCCTTTGTGCTCGTGAATGAGATGTCTTCAACTTCTCTTTAGGTACCTTATCCGAATTCCGTGTAGAAATTACGCTTTTGCCCTTGAGACTTTTCCTTCTTTCTTTCTTGATTCTACCGATTTCCTTCTTTCATTTCTTGACATCAAATACCTGGAAAATCACTACAAAATACCAGAAACTCGGTGTACTCATTAGGATCAGTCAGTAGCACAGTTATGAGATAAATCCAACTCAATTACGTTGTTCGAGGTGCTAAAAGTAACTAAATCAAGGGATAAATTAGGAAGAATTTATGCCTAATCAAACCCCCCTAACTTAGAACTTTGCGCGTCCCGAGCAATGTAAAAGAATCTTAGCGTGGCACAACTCTTTTAAAAAATCATTTTATTGGGATAAAACACCTTTTTCGTGGGCAAGCGATTGCATTTATCATATGGAACAAGCCGTTAAACCCCTAGGTTACCCTAGTAGGACGAGTGTTGTCTCGTGAGGGTTTGCAGAGAATATACCCACAAAATTCGACTCAGAGGATTCAAAATATGCAAAAATTGTGCAATTCAAACTTTTCCAGAAAATATTCATCATCAAGTCATATTTACAAGTCTCAAACCGTGGTGTGTGTGTGCGTAGCCAGAAATATAACCGTTAATTTCCACCGATTGATCATTACGTTACTTATCCAAAAATTCGTTTTGATTTCAATTTCTCACGGAATGTTCTCACATACGAATCTCTCGGATTATGGCTATTCTCTTGGTATGCGTGATATAAAGAGTAAATGTAATGGAGGCAAAATCACGCATACGGTTAGAAATACGGACACTTTGTGGTGAAAGGACCTCATCAAAGGATTACGATTTTAAAAATGGGAACATTGCGGTTTTAATCTCCTTTATTATCTTTTGGTGTATTAGCTCTCCACGTGGTAACCAATTTTGCAATTTAGACTCGGTTAGGACTTTTCTGGGTTTTAAGGTATATGGGGTACAATGACAATTGTCGGGAAGGATGGAATTGGAAGAGTCATTAATGGTGTCCATTTGTGCTTTTTTTTCGGGCTATTGCTCATTTTTTTTAAGCATATTTATTTATTTCTTGCCCCTTTTTATGCACTTTCCGGACTTAATTTCTGAATTTTCTCATTTTTCACAATTCCTACTGTTTGGGTTTTTCGGGTTATCAAACGAAAGGGACCATTTGTTTGGCTCAAATTGGGTTACAAAAGGGGTAATTTTTCGCTATTTTTTCTGGCCAATATTTTTGGGTGACAAACGAGGGCCTATTTCATTGCCCAAAATGCCAATTGTGTTACCGTATGCGCTTCGAGATGAATTTAAATTTAGAGATCAATTTGGAACGTTTTTTTTTTCAAAGCAATATTACACTCATTTTTCCAAAACCGATCAAAATGAAAGGATTGAGATCCTTGACAACTTTTTAGGCGCTGAAAAGAACTTTGAGTTAACAATTAACTCGGATTGATTTAAAAACTCGCAAAAAGTGATATACTAGAATCTCACCGGGTTTGTTAATCTCCACACTCATTCGTTAAGTCGTTAATTTTCGCTCAATTTCCATCTTTGGTCAATTTTGGCTTTGTGTACATTGAATTTTACAACTTGAGACTTCAATTCGACTTTTAATGATATTTTTGAAAATTTTGAATTCCAATTTTTATTTATTTTGAACAAAAATATTTTTTGGTTTTTTTCAAAATTTTATGATTTTTTTTTTTGGAAATTTTTGGGCATTTTGGAAAATTTGTGAAGTTTTAGAAATACGCACTTGTGACCCCCCCTAACTTAGACTTTTGCATTGTCCTCAAGCAAAAAAGGACTAAAATCTAACTCAAAGCGAATAAAAAGTGCGGAAAAATAAAACAAACAAATAGAGAAAATGCAGTTTTTATTACAACTAGACTGTGTTACATGTGCAGGGGAAAACATATAACTATGAACAGGGGAAAAAAAAAAGAAAAAGCTGCCAACACCAGATAAAGCTTCACCGGGGTGGGGGATGGGAGGAACCGGGCGTGGTGGGGTCATAGGGGTTCTGGTAGTAGGAAGGTAATGGCTCATTAGGATCCCCTAAGCGCCGATAGATGTCCTCTTGGAAGCGGAGAACGATGCTCATGTCGCGCTCGTAGTTGGTCTGAAAGGTGTTGAAGTTGGTCTCGAGCGCCGACATACGCGCGGTTAGGTCCGTTCCCTCCCACTCGAAATCTGGGTCATCCTGCTCGTTCGCCGACTCTTCGTCCGTACCGAGATCCCCCATCTCAACGTCCTCACCACCTGCCCCTATGTCTTCCTCGTCGTCGCTCGAGGAAGCTTCCTCGTCGACATCATCACCCCTCCGAGCCTAGAGGACTGCTAGCTGTTTGGCGCTTTTGGTGCGGGTCCCTTGTCCGAAAGGACCAGGGAGGCGCATAAGGTCGCTCGTCGCCTCTATGCTAGCATCCTTAAGGATGGAAGTTATTAATCGGGCATAAGGAAGGGGGGTGACGCCCTTCTCATCCAAGGACGCATTGATGATATCCGCGTATAAGGTGAGGCCCAAATGGATGGAAGTGTGGGGGTCGAAGAGATGATATGTCAAGGTAGCTTGCCGAGGCCGCATGGCAGAGTCATTGGACGTTTGCAATAGGTTGGCGCACACAATCTGAAATGTAAGGCGCGCCTTCTCGTTGAGTCGTCCAACGACAACGGTTTGCCTCGCCTAAGCCACGTTCGGTGCAATGCGGGCCATGATAATGTCCTTGTAGACCGGGGGGACATTTTGGGGATAAGTGAATTCTTGGACATCCGGGACATCAAACTCGACCAGCTTGGCCGTGAGACGGGCCAAGGAAAAGGGTATGGGAGTCCCATCTACGAAAGCTTCGGCCTCGAATTGGCCCGTCCGGACGAGTGTACCATAAAATGAGCGGACTTCGGTTGCCCACACCGCGTCGTGAGGTTGGTTGAGGAAACGGCACCATCCCCGGGCCATGAAAAGGGCGGTGACGGAGTTGGGCAGAGCTTCCCATTGGACCGCGCGCTCCATATGGAGTTTGCGGCCCATACCGAAGTATTGAGCGCACCATCACTCCTCTTGGCGGGAGAGGTATTCGCCGTGACCGGAGGGGTGGATCACGGTGGAGTCGTATTTGGTGGGGGCAGCACGGGGGGCCATGGAAATAGGAGGGAAGTAAGGCTGTAAAAATAGAGAGGAAGAAGAGAGTATTTGGGTTGAAGGTGTGAGGAGAAAGAGAGGATTGGAGGTGTATTTATAGTGGAAAGGGGAGGGGAAAGGTTGGTTTGGGAGGGAAAAGGGGATGAATTAGGGAGGGAAAGGTTGGGGTTGGGAAGAGGAAAAATGGATTAGAGGGAATGAATGGGATTGGGGGGAAAGGGGGATGAATCTTGGTAAGAGGAAGAGGCAGGTCTGTAGAAGGCGGACCGGTCCGGGGTAGGGGCGGACCGGTCCGTCCTTTGGACTTTTCAAACCCTCGACAGGCGGACCGATTCCTTTAAAAATAAAAGGAACCGGTCCAGGGTAGGGGCGGACCGATCCGCCCAGGGTTTTTGGGCTGGACTTCTTTTACTTCGGTTTCGAGCTCTCTTCTTCAAAAATTCTCACGTTCCCGATATCCTCTCTATCCAATTGAACTAGGACCCGCTCGATTTCACTGGTCAACACCCTTTGAATCAGAATTCCCCAAAACACATGAATGCTTCTCCTGAACAAAACCTAGTCCTAACGACTCTCAAAACACACACGACTCTCACATACAGGACTCTCACCCCATACACGTCGGGGGTGCGACGACCTCACTTCAACAGCTCACTCAACCCCGTAAACGGGGTTCGACAACCAGACAGTGTCGAATTCTTCTACACACGCCTCTAGATATGGGTTTAGGCGTTGTCCATTCACTTTGAATGTACTTACCCCTTTTAAATCGTCTAGTTCAACAGCTCCGTGGGGGAAAACATTCTTCACGACAAATGGGCCAGACCAACGTGATCGCAACTTGCCTGGGAAGAGGTGAAGCCGAGAGTTGTAGAGGAGAACTTTTTGCTCGGGGAGAAACTCTTTTCGTCGAATGATGCTATCATGAGCGAGTTTCATCCTCTCTTTCGAAATTTTGGCATTCTCATACGCATCATTGCGTAGTTCTTCTAACTCATTCAATTGAAGCTTTCTGGCTTCACCGGCCTTGTCCATGGCATAATTCAATTGCTTAATTGCCCAATACGCCTTGTGTTCGAGCTCAACAGGAAGATGGCAAGGTTTTCCATACACAAAGCGGAAAGGGGACATGCCTAGTTGATTCTTGTATGCGGTACGGTAGGCCCATAGCGAATCGTTCAATCTAAGGGACCAATATTTCCGGGTAGGATTGACGGTCTTTTCAAGAATATTCTTGATTTCCCGATTTACTAACTCGTCCTGTCCATTCGTTTGTGGGTGATATGTCGTTCCAACCTTGTGAACGACACCATACTTTCTCATAAGCTTCTCTAATGGCCTATTGCAAAAGTGAGTACCATTATCGCTGATTATTGCTTTCGGTGCACCGAAGCGAGAAAGTATGTGTTCCTGCAGGAACTTTATCACCACTTTTTTGTCATTAGTCTTGGTAGCTATAGCTTCCACCCATTTAGAAATGTAGTCTATCGCGACGAGGATGTATAAGAAACCAAAGGAGGGAGGGAAAGGACCCATGAAGTCAATACCCCAACAGTCGAATATCTCAATGATGAGTATAGGGGTAAGAGGCATTATGTCTCGTCGAGTGATGGCTCTCATCCGTTGACACCTATTGAATGATTTGCAAGCATCGTTCACATCTCGGAAGATTGTGGGCTAATAGAGGCCGCATTGCAGAATTTTAGCGGCCATCTTTCTCGTCAAAAAATGACCTCTACAAGCTTCCGAATGACAAAACTGGATGACTTTTGGGATTTTGTCATCCAGTGCACATCGTCAGATGATTTGGTCTGTACAGTATTTAAAAAGGAATGGATCATCGTAAAAGAACATGCACGACCAAGTAAGAAACCTCTTCTTATCTTATGGTGTCCAGTCGGGAGGGACGGCTCCCGTGACAAGATAGTTCATTATATCCGCAAACCAGGGATATGAAGAGGTAGCGAAAAGATGCTCATCCAAAAGATGTTCGTCTATGGGTACGGGATCACTAGGTACGTCGGACGAAAGCTGAGATAAATGGTCGGCAACGACGTTTTCTACTACTTTCTTATCTTTGATGGAGAGATTGAACTCTTGTAGGAGTAGGATCCACCTTATGAGGCGCGGCTTGGCATCTTTCTTCGCAAGTAGATATTTTAAAGCCGCATGGTCGGTGAAAACAGTAATAGGAGAACCAATGAGATAGGACCGAAACTTATCGAGGGCAAAGACTACCGCTAGCAACTCCTTCTCCATGGTAGAGTAGTTGAGTTGAGGTTCGGTAAGAGTCCGACTGGCGTAGTAGATGACATGAGCTTGCTTATCTTGAGGTTTTCCCAAAATAGCCCCGATCGTGTAATCACTGGCATCACACATAAGTTCGAATGGTAATGACCAATCTGGAACTTGCATGATGGGGGCGGACACAAGCATGTTCTTCAATTTGTTAAAAGAACTTTGGCATGCTTCAGTCCACTCAAATGGGGACTCTTTCATGAGTAAGTTGCTTAAGGGCCTAGCAATGGCGCTAAAGTCCTTAATAAACCTTCGATAAAACCCCGCGTGACCCAAAAAGGAGCGCACGTCCTTCAGCGATTTCGGTGGGGGAAGGTCAACTATGACATCTATCTTTGCCCTATCAACTTCTATTCCGTTGGATGATACAATGTGACCAAGAACTATTCCCTCGGTGACCATGAAATGGCACTTCTCCCAATTCAGCACTAAGTTCTTTTCCACGCATCGGGTAAGTACTTCTTCTAGTTTTTCTAAATAATGATCGAACGAGGTGCCAAAAATGATGAAATCGTCCATGAACACTTCGAGTCCTCTCTCGACCATGTCGCTAAATAAGCTCAACATGCACCTCTGAAAGGTCGTGGGTGCATTACACAAGCCAAATGGCATACGTTTGTAGGCAAACGTGCCAAAAGGGCAAGTGAAGGTTGTCTTCTCCTGGTCAAGTACATCTACCTCAATTTGGTTATACCCGGAATAACCATCAAGGAAGCAATAGTAAGGGTGGCCCGCTACTCTTTCAAGCATTTGATCAATAAATGGCAAGGGAAAATGGTCTTTCTTGGTTCCCGCATTGAGTTTCCGGTAATCAATGCAAATGCGCCACCCGGTGGGGGTACGTTGGGGAACTAACTCTCCCTTGGCATTCTCAATCACAGTCATACCCGACTTCTTCGGGACGACTTGAATATGGCTTACCCACTTGCTATCCGAGATTGGGTAGATGATCTCGGCATCCAATAATTTGATTATTTCGGTTCCCACAACTTCTTTCATGTTGGGATTCAGTCTTCTTTTCATTTCTCTAGAAGGTTTGACATCCTCTTCGAGATGGATCTTATGAGTGCAAATTAAAGGACTTATCCCCTGCAAATCAACTATGGTCCAACCAAAAGCACTTTGGTGCTTCCTCAGAATTTTCAATAATTTACCCTCCTGCCCTTCATTTAAGCTAAAGGAGATAACAACAGGAAATGTCTCATCCTCTCCTAGATATGCATATTTAATATGGGAGGGAAGTTTCTTTAACTCGAGGGTTAGAAATTTTTCACTGGAGGGAACCATGTGCGTATCCCTCGGAGGTAATTCCTCGAATCTCGAAACCCAATTAACCTCTCTCACGTCCTCGTCCGACTTACTCTCATCGAGTAGCTCGCTCAATTCTTCAACCTCCCTCTCGAAGGCGGTGTACGTCCCCTCACTCCCGTGTCTCACTGCTAAATAGGATTCAAAAGCATCGCCACAGTAATTCTCCTCAAATTACTCCTCTACTATCTCATATATGAGGCTCACCGCGTGAAGATCATCTTCCTCCCCTGCATTTTGGGCTATGTGGAAGATCTTGGTATCCAAGGTCATGTTTCCAAATGTAAGTTGCATTCGCCCATTCCTAGTATTGATGATTGCGTTAGCCGTAGCTAGGAAAGGGCACCCAAGGATGATGGGAACATAATTACTCGAGTGGAAGGAGGGCTCCGTGTCCCAAATGACAAAATCCACCGGAAAGTAGAAAGTATCAACTTGAACGATCACGTCCTCGACTATACCTCGTGGGATCTTCACTGTTCGATCCGCTAACTGGAGAGTGACTTTCGTGGGCTTGAGGTCTCCCAAGTCAAGTTGCCTATAAATGGAGTAAGGGAGTATATTTACGCTTGCTCCCAAGTCAAGTAAGGCTGTTTCGATTTTGTTTTATCCAATGATGCAGGAAATGGTGGGTGCACCGGGATCTTTGAACTTAGGCGGGAGTTCATTTAGTAGGATGGAGCTCACATTTTGTGCTAGAAAGACGTTCTTCTTCACTTTCATCTTTCTTTTAACCGTCAGCAGGTCTTTGATAACTTTGCCATACGCTGGAATTTATTTAATGGCCTCAAGGAAAGGTAAATTAAGCTTGACTTGCTTTAGCACTTCTAACACGTCATCACGTGGGTTTCCTCTGTGGGAGGGAATCAACCTTTGAGGAAACGGTGCTACGGAAGGCGATTTCACTACTACCTCTGGCTCACTAGCAGCTTCTTGGTCACTCTCATTCAAGGGGACATCTTTGGCCTCTTTCGTGCGGGGCGAAATCTCCTTGGCTTTCGTTGTGTCGGGTGGGGGAGGTGATAAATCAACAACTCTCCCACTACGAAGAGTGGTTACAGCTTGACATTGCTCCTGATGTTCAGTGGAGGTGGAGCTAACGCTAGTTTGACCTTGGGGAGGTCGTTGGCCTTGGGCAGGAAATTTGCCCTTCTCTTGAACACTCAATGAGGATTGTGTTTTAGACAGATTCTCAGTTATGTCGTCGATCAGACGATCATATTTGGCATTGGTGGCAGTCTGGTTTGCTATGAATTGATTCATGGTATCCTCGAGAGTTCTCCGCTGTGGTGGAATATAATTTCCTTGAGGTGGCGGTGCTTGCACATGTCCTTGCATGTGTGGAGCTTGATGAAAGTGTTGTGGTGGAGGAGGGGCAACATGCGAAGGAGGGTTCATTGCAGCATGTTGTTTCCCATAGCTAAAACCGGGATGATTTTTCCAAGAAGGGTTATATGAATTCCCGTGCGGGGAACCGAAATTACCCTTAAAACCTCCTACACCACTAACTTGCTCTTGCAGCATTGCTTTGTAGGCGGGTATCTTCGGGCATTCCTCAGTTGAATGTCCCGCCTCGCAAATAGCACACACCTTTACGACTGGGTTTGGAATGGGTCCAGCTGGTCCTTTTCCATATATCTCGCACAGATCTCGAAATCCTATCTCAAGAGTCTCTAATCGGTTATCCGTCATAGAATTCTTATCTACATGGAATAGGCCAGATGCTGACGGAGTAGTGGTCGCTTGTTTATTTCGATTTTGAGTGTTGGGATTAGAAGTGTCCCGGGATTGGGTAGTCTCGGCGACATACCCCAAGTGAAGCTCGGCATCCTGGGCATCTAAATCGATAAACGGACCACTTCCCATTGTTTCAACAAGTTGTTTGGAGTTAAGATTCAACCCATTATAGATAAAAGAGATGACTTGCGCTGAATCGAATCCATGATGGGGGCATGAAGAAACTAACTCGTTAAAACGTTCATAACATCGATGAAATGACTCATTTTCAGCTTGTCTGAAGGCCTGAATTTGAGCCTTTATGGAGATTGTCCGATGTGGTGGGAAGAATTTCTTGAGAAATTTCGACTGTAGCTCATTCCAGGATGGAATTGAGCTTGGAGGTAAAGACCATAGCCAGGCCTTAGCTTTATCTTTGAGCGAGAAAGGGAAGAGTTTGAGGCGGATTACCTCTTGTGTGCAGGTTTGATCATTTAGAGTATCACACACGTCCTCAAATTCCCTAATATGGAGGTATGGCTTTTCAGAATCCATACCGTGGTAATGTGGTAGCATCTGGATCATCCCATTTTTGAAACGGAATTTCTCGGCATTATACGGGAGTATAATGCATCCCGGAGTGACAGTACGCTCGGGATATAAGAATTCTCTAATCGGATGGTATGGGGGCTCTTCCTCACCGGCGGGTGCACTGCCGTGTTGTGACATATCTCCTTCACTTATTGACTCGGTGTTCTCACTGGGCGTGCTCGAAGTGTGTCCTAAGAAATGGAAGGGAGTGTTATCGGAGATTGAGTGCGACGGTGTGGGAGGTGGGATCCAGAACTGTGGGGCGTTTGGAGTGTGGGGACTATCAGGATTATACTCAACAATTGGATTTTCGTGAATGTTGATTGGAGTATTATGGGGTGTGGGAGTGGTTTCAGAATTTTGCATTAAAGCTTAAGAGAGATGATGGTGAATCTTTTTTTTTTCTTTTTTTTTATGTTTTTGGATTTTTGAAATTTTTGGTCAAAGCTTTGGATTGACTGAATCTAATCCTAAGTCTACCTAAATCCCCGGCAACGGCGCCAAAAACTTGACGCGACTGAAAATGTGTCTCAGAAATGCGTTCACTCTAGGCTCAAGTGTAAGCCTCTCGCTCAAGTAATAATCCGACAAGTCGGGTATCGATCCTCAGGGAAAGAGGACAACGAAGTTGTGACGACGGAAAAGACGGAGGAATCCTAAGCTTGACTCTAAAAATAAAGGGAAAATGATTTGATTTTGGGAAATGATTACAGCTAAGTGCAAAGATGAAATTATGAACAATGCAACTACAATAAGTTACCTAAAATATGAATAAAAATTGATTTTGAAACTTTTGACAAAGTGATTGGAAAAACGAGGACCGGGAATACAATCCCCCAACCCTAGTGTAGCGTAGTGGTAATATTAATCATAAATTTATCTGATTGATCTGACCCGGAATTTAGTACTCCCAAGAATTATGTATACGAGGTTCAAGCCCACGTCATACCTAATCTGAGGATGAGTAAATCAGTATTGCGATAGTGACACTCGAATTGCACTCTAAATCATCACGAGTACCCAGAGGCAAACCTGATATAAAGATATACAATTATTGTATCATTATGCAATACGATCGTAGTTAATCAATAAATTCATCGGATTAATTTTATACATATACACTAACACCTCAGGTTGGGTTCATGTACCCCGACCTTGGTAAATCTAGCCTAACATGTTGAATTTAATGAAAACAATAATTGATGTGCAGGAATTAATGATTAATCTAAGAAAAATGATAATTAGATGTAGAAACGAATTAGAACTAAAAATTACTCACTAAAATTATCCAAACAATAAGTGCAACAATGAACGAAACCAATACTCACAAAAATTACTGGATCAATCTTCAATTCTTGAAATAAAACTACAATTCTTAGCTAAACTAGGGTTTTTGGAAAAAAAGCAGGAAACCCTACTAATTCTTCGTCCCAATCACAACAATAAATCGGGTCTTAAATACCCTACAATAATATCAGAAGTCAACTGCACTAGGAGCCTTTTTAGGAAGAGAAAAGATTTCCAGATCTCGAGAACCGTACCGGTCCGGGTCTTAGGCGGACCGGTCTGCCCCCAAGGCGGATCGATTCTTTTTATTTTGGGGCGGACCGGTTCGTTTTATTTTAGCCTCTTTCGGTTTGCATGCGATCCGGGGTCTTCTGGAGTTTGGCAAGGCGGACCGGTCCGGCTATTTGACTTTCTGGCTCATCTTTGACTGCTTATAACTTTTGTTTCGGAATTCCGATTGGGGTGCCGTTTCTTCCTTTGTGCTCGTGAATGAGATGTTTTCTACTTCTCTTTAGGTACCTCATTCGAATTTTGTGTAGAAATTACGCTTTTGCCCTTGAGACTTTTCCTTCTTTCTTTCTTGATTCTACAGATTTCCTGTAACAACCCGAGGTTTTGGAGTCGACAATTTATTTATTTGGGGAGAAATAAATAATATTTTATTAGGGAAATAATTAAATTGGCAATTAAAGTCAAAATTTGGAGTTGTTAAAAAGTGTGTCGAATGGAAATTCTGAGGGTACCATAGTGTCCAGAAGGGTCAAGAAAGTCGAAATGACTGTATTTGGGGTCTATTTGGGTTCCGAAATAAATTAGGACCGTTTGACTCGAATTAAAGTCACCGAGTCATTTAAAGTGTGTATTATCATTTAAAGATGTGTACATTGGGAGACAAGGCTTAAAAAACCTACGGGAGATAATTCTCCAAAAAGAGAAAGAGAAATAGAACAATGGAATTTGTTTAGATAGTACCTTCCTGCTTATTGGCGATTTATCTCAACAGATAATTCTAGGTACTCCTTTTTTATCTATGCTTATGCCCATAGATAAAATTGATTCCAGTGGTATATACACCACTATTCAAAATCAAAAAATTGCTTTTGAATTCATTACCAGACCTGAGATTAAGAAAATTAATTCTTTGACTAATAACATTATTTTCAAAGAAAACCATCTTAATTTTCTCCAGAAAGAAATCTTTAATCTCAACATTAAAAAGAATTTAATGTCCCCAAATATCATTAGCAAAATTCAGACTGTAAAAAATCAGTTAACCTCTGAAATTTGCAGTGATATCTCAAATGCTTTTTGGGACAGGAAAAAACATATTGTTTCTCTTCCTTATGAAAAAGATTTTCATGAACGATCTATTCCGACCAAAGCTAGACCCAGTCAGATGAAGACTGAGCTCCTCGATCTTTGCAAGGATGAGATCCAGAACCTGTTAGATAAAAAGCTTATAACTAAGAGTTATTCCCCTTGGAGTTGTACAGCTTTTTATGTTAACAAGGCTGCTGAAAAGGAACGAGGTGTTCCCAGGCTTGTAATTAATTATAAGCCCCTTAACAAAGTTCTGCAATGGATAAGATATCCAATTCCTAATAAAAAGGATTTATTAGATAGGCTTCATTCTGCCACCATTTTTTCCAAATTTGATTTAAAATCTGGATACTGGCAGATCCAAATTGCGCCTCAAGATCGGTATAAAACTGCTTTTGTGGTCCCTTTTGGCCATTATCAATGGAATGTTTTGCCTTTTGGGCTTAAGAACGCCACATCTGAATTCCAAAATATCATGAACGATATTTTTAATCCTTTTTCAGATTTTTCAATTGTCTACATTGATGATATCCTTATCTTCTCTGCTTCAATTGACCAACACTTTAAACATTTAAATTTTTTTAAAGATGTTGTTAAAACTAATGGTTTAGTTGTCTCCGCCCCTAAAATGAAAATTTTTCAAACAAATGTAAGGTTTTTAGGGCATAATATTGGAGAAGGGAAGATACTCCCCATTGACAGAAGTATTGAGTTTGCCTCTAAGTTCCCTGACGAACTCAAGGAAAAGACGCAACTTCAACGATTTCTGGGCAGTCTCAATTATATTGGTGACTATTACAAAAATCTTGCACAAGATAGTGCTATTCTTTACTCAAGATTGAAAAAGAACCCTGCTCCATGGACTGATGAGCATACTAAAGTTGTTCAGAAAATTAAACTGAAAGTCAAGCAATTGCCTTGTCTTGCTTTAGCAAATCCTTCTTTTTTCAAAATTGTCGAGACTGACGCCTCTGATTTAGGTTTTGGTGGAATTTTAAAACAAATAAATTCTTTAACTAAAAAGGAAGAACTTGTTCGTTTTACTTCAGGATCTTGGAAAGATGCCTCAAAAAATTACTCCACCATAAAGAAAGAAATCTTTTCGGTTGTTAAATGCATTTCAAAATTTCAAGATGATTTATTAAATCAGAAATTTTTACTGCGCATTGATTGCAGTGCTGTTAAACAGGTTTTGCAAAAAGATGTTGAAAACATTATTTCAAAACAGATTTTTACCAGATGGCAAGCAAACTTATCAGCTTTTGATTTTGATATAGAACATATCAAAGGGGAAAATAACTCTCTTCCCGATTTTCTAACTAGAGAGTTTTTGCAGGACCGATGAGTGGCCCCTCTCGTGGGCGTGGTAGAGGCAACAGCAGCGGGTATTCTCGCCGGCCTGGTAAAGAAAAAATCATCGTGAATGATGATCAATATCCTCCGATACAGGATTATGTTGAATTCCTTCGCCAGAGTGCGAAGAACAGGGAGAAGAATGCTCCCCCTCTTAACCCCTTTAACAAGAAAAAATCTGCTAAAGAGGTTTTAGAGACTATTAAGTACAATTTCCTTCCTAATATTAGGACTTCGGAATTGGTACTTATCCTCAATGAAGAAGATGAGCAGCAGATGTCTGCCCCCTGGGAAATTAAGTCCCAGTACCTTGATACTCATAATTATCAAGTGCAAGAAGGCAAATACCGAACGGTATACGAGGCGATTCTCGTGGAAACAGAATCTGTGGTGTTCAATCATTCAAATAAACACCCAGGAAATTCTCATTCCCCCATTGCTTATAGCAAGGCTGTTTTGAAGAAATTCATTTCTCCCCGAGAATGGGGAATCCATCCTTTAAAAGCGCGAAAATTAAGTTCGCATGCCGGTGGATCCTATAATTATTGGGATTATGTCCAGGCTTGGACAAAAGCATTTTATTACCAAAATTCAGAGCACAAACACACTTGGTTTTTTGTTTTGTGCCCAAATTCTTTGCGAAAATCTTACCCAGGATGGGTATTCAGTTGGTGGGACAAATTTGGCCCAGGAATTGATTTCCTCCCTGATGAAATCACCAAGCTTAAACTTTTTCTTCCTTGGTGTCAATTTCATCCCCTCTTAAGAGGGAAAAACAAAGCTCCGGTAGGCTTAAACACCCTACTCTTTTTTTCGGAAATGGATATTCCTTGGATCTGGCGATGGGATTTGCGCTGCAGAGTTAACTCTCTCCATGTTCCTCTTCTGGAATGCATCTTTTCCTATCGGTGGTGGAGCGGTGTAGATTTGAAGTCTGCAGAAGCCCAGATCAAGCACAGCCGGCAACAAAACATGGACTTGGTAGAAGAATCTCCTCCTCCTGCAGAACAGATGATGCCTGCACCTAATCCAATTTTGGATTTGAAGAATGCTATGAAGAAGAAGCATCCCAGAGCTACAGAGCAGGAGCTCTCTCAAATGGTTATGGAGTATACTCAGAACCAGCTGAAGATCGGTGAAGAAACTGCCCCTTGTGCCGCAGCAAAAACCAGCTCAGACACCTCTAATAGGAATCCTATTCCTATCCCTTCTGATGATGATGACGCATCAATGACCTCTGCCCAGAAAGATAATCCTTTCTTCTGTCTTGCCGGAGAGTCTCAGAATCCAGAGGACGATTTCCTCAGCGGTGACCCTTTCATCAGTGAAATGTTCGATGTTAGCCGAGCCACCAATCCGACGTTAAGAATGTACATGGAGACTCTTAACTCGGCTTGCCCAACAAGACGGTTGGATGATTTACACCCAAGCACTGGCATGGATGGCCTAGATGATTTGAGGTAGCTGGCCCACCTGGCCCCAGTCGGTCCCAGAGAAGATTCTCGCCGACGCAAAACGACAAGTTGTGGACCCCTTTCTGCGACCCTTCAACCCACTGATAGTCACCCGTGTTTTGCCTGGTCCCACCTGGCCCACATGGCCCATCTGCCGACACAAGATGACAAGAGACTTTGTCAAGCCTTTCAGCATCCGTGACCTGGAGAACCCCACTCGGGAATTATTTATTCCTATCCTTTGTGTATAAATAGAGGGCTTCCCCTCTTCATTTCGGACGCTTTTAATTACTTAGCTCTCTCTCCCTCTCTCTCTATATTTGTAATAAGAACTTCCCGGCTACATTCCGGTGGACTTCTCTTCAGTTTGTAAGTTTTAATTTCCGTCTTTAATTCCAGTCTGTAATAGTTAGTAATAATTTCCAGTTATTATATTTCCGCATTTGATCCTCTACTTGTTGGTATCAGAGCCATGATTGGCTAATTTGTGTGTTAATGTTTAGAATGTAATCTTGGTCTGTGGTATTATCCCGGAACAGTAAACGTTATGATCTTCCAGGCATCGGAACAGTAAAAAATATGAAGTTCTCGATGTACGAAAGTAATGACTGTTACTCTTGTCCGGTATAATGCACGTTTGAACAGTAAATCACTGTTCACCGATGTGAATAGTATTTTACTATTCACATCAGAATACTATTTTAAATAATCACTATTCACATTAAAATCCTAGTTTAAATGATTACTATTCATATTGAAAACCTAATTTAAATGATAATAATCAGGAGTAATAGAAATCTGGTTGTGATATACTGGCAACTTGTCGCGTAACCGGGTTGCCGTTTAGCCAGGGAGGCGTTAGGCTTATTCCCAAAGTAAATCGTTGACCGCCGGGTATCAAAAGTGATTTCTATTACGGCTTATTATATTCATTTAACTGGCGAATTTCGATTTAAATATTAATTATTTAGATTCAGTATTTTAATTTGGGTATTGTTTCGTTTAAATAAATATTTTGATTTGATTTTACACTCCTATTCCAGACCATGTGATTATTACATTTCTAAACATTAACATCTGTATTATGGAAGAACAAACCATTGATACACACACAACACAAGAGTTCACGAAGAACTCTTCTTTAATTGAATTTGATGTTCAGACTTAGCTCTCTCTCCCTCTCTCTCTATATTTGTAATAAGAACTTCCCGGCTACATTCCGGTGGACTTCTCTTCAGTTTGTAAGTTTTAATTTCCGTCTTTAATTCCAGTCTGTAATAGTTAGTAATAATTTCCAGTTATTATATTTTCGCATTTGATCCTCTACTTGTTGGTATCAGAGCCATGATTGGCTAATTTGTGTGTTAGTGTTTAGAATGTAATCTTGGTCTGTGGTATTATCCCGGAATAGTAAACGTTATGATCTTCCAGGCATCGGAACAGTAAAAAATATGAAGTTCTCGATGTACGGAAGTAATGACTGTTACTCTTGTCCGGTATAATGCACGTTTGAACAGTAAATCACTGTTCACCGATGTGAATAGTATTTTACTATTCACATCAGAATACTATTTTAAATAATCACTATTCAAATTAAAATCCTAATTTAAATGATTACTATTCATATTGAAAACCTAATTTAAATGATAATAATCAGGAGTAATAGAAATCTGGTTGTGATATACTGGCAACTTGTCGCGTAACCGGGTTGCCGTTTAGCCAGGGAGGCGTTAGGCTTATTCCCAAAGTAAATCGTTGACCGCCGGGTATCAAAAGTGATTTCTATTACGGCTTATTATATTCATTTAACTGGCGAATTTCGATTTAAATATTAATTATTCAGATTCAGTATTTTAATTTGGGTATTGTTTCGTTTAAATAAATATTTTGATTTGATTTTACACTCTTATTCCAGACCATGTGATTATTACATTTCTAAACATTAACATCTGTATTATGGAAGAACAAACCATTGATACACACACAACACAAGAGTTCACGAAGAACTCTTCTTTAATTGAATTTGATGTTCAGAAGGATCTGAACAGGTGGACTATTCCTAAGGTCCATCCTAAAGTTATATACAACACTAACTGGTATAACTTTCGTAGCAAATATGCTATTAAGACTATGGAACAAACCCTTAGTCTGGTCGAGCAAGATAAGACTATCGAGCTCTTTGATAAAAAAGATCTTTTGGGTCACATAAAGGATAAAAATTATCATTTTATTCATGTTGGTTTAATTCAGATTGCTTTTAAACCTTTGACTCTTTCTGGCATGAACGCCTGTCTCCAAGCTACTCTTCGTGATGGAAGATGTACTAATTTTAGACAATCTTTGATGGGAGCAATCGAAACTAGTTTATGTAATGGACCAGTTTATTTTGATGTGTTTCCAAACATAACTTTGTCTTTAACCGATATGCACCTTTGTAAGTGTTTGAGTCTTAGGGTCCAAACCAAAGGTTATAACTTTCTTCCGGGATCGGAAACTGTTGGGATTATTTATAGAATTTATTACAAGGTAATGAATACTATGGCTCCCAATATCAAGCAATTGAGTCCTTTTGGTAAAACTGTGTTAATTGACACACATCTTATAGATTCTAATGTTCACACACCTAGAACTATAAGTTGGGACGAGATTGACTTCCCAGAGACTTGGGCTATAACTAATGATGTTCCTCCTCAACCCCGTCAGAACCATGATGTTGAAGATATCAATGAGGAGAAGGATGGTGATGTTTTTCTAAATTTTCGAAAATTCAATAGGTGTCAATCCTCTAGGAGTTACTCTTCTAGAACCCCTTTTGTTACCTATCCTCCATCCACTTCACGACACTCTGTCTGTGAAGATAACCTTAGAAACCCTTCATATCAGGATGATATGAATGTTCATGGTACCTTTACCCATGACCAAATACCCCATGGTATTTATGAGAAGAAGGATTCTTCTCAGCGCAGGGAACCCCATACTCCGTCCCCTACGCCGTCTGAAATGAATGTCAGACTTTAACCCTTCTTTCTTTTTAATGGTCTTTACGATTAATAGGAAAGAAATTAGTGCTGAGTTTAACTTACCAGAATGGGCTAGTTTTAGGACTTGGTACTTTAAAAAGTACGATAAAACTATGTTAGAATTTTATAAAAATGAATTTTATAAATGGGTGGAAGAAAACCAGTTAGTTACTTCTTTTGCTGTTTGGTTTCTCATGTTTACTAAAGATAGGGAACTTTTTGTTCTTGAAACAGAAAATCAACCTAAAACTGAGATTAAACATGAAACTAAATGGACCACTGTGAATAAACAGATTATATCTGCTGTTCACCCTCCTACTGAACCCCTTTCCATAGATGTTGGAAGCACTAGCCAAAGTAGTAATACCCCTAGGCTAGAGGTTAATGCCTTTGTTAATATGGAGACTAATGATTCTAGACTTCTTACTCATAATAAGGAGCTAAATCCTCTTTATAAACAAGGTAATTACACTAACCATATCCTTAACACGATAGGTAAGCAACTCAATAGAATTGAGAATAATCTAACACCTAATCCTGTTAGAAAAACCCCAGACTTAGAGACTAGTCTGATTAAACCTATTATTCAACCCCCAATTGAAGTTAAAGGTTTTAAAACTGGAGCTAAAACTGATTTTATGTCTAAGCTCAAAGAGATCGAGAACGATCTCAAGGGATTGAAAATTAATACTCTATCCCATGATGATTCTGATATTGAATCAGATGTCTCGTTAAAAGATATTCAAGGATTTGAACTATCTTTTGGTCGTCCTCCTGAGGTTAACAAAATAACTTACAGTAATAATATTGGCCCTGCCAAGAATTATTACCATAGGCCGACACCCCAAAATTTGCTCTTTGAAGAGGGCACCGTGGCACAGAACACCTTCCACGGCAAGTCAATCTATGATTGGAATCTGGATGGTAAAACCGAATCCCAGATTTACGAGATGATCCATCAGATGTCTATGTATGCCACCATATGTAAACATAATGATGCATCTGATTATAGTATTGCGCAGATGATCATTGTCGGGTTCACTGGCACCATCAGTGGTTGGTGGGGAAATATTCTGACTGATAGTCAGAGAAGTGCTATCCTTACTGCTACAAAAGTGGTCAAGAATGAACAGTTGCAAGACATAATGGTACCAGATGCTGTCTATACCCTTATACTTACTATTTCTTTCCACTTTATTGGTAGTACGGATCACCATAATGAACGTAATAGTGAATTATTACAAAACCTTAGATGTCCTACTCTTAGTCAGTTTAGGTGGTACAAGGACGTGTTCCTTGCTAGGGTTACTCAGAGAGCTGATGGCAACTCTGAGCACTGGAAAGCCCAGTTTATTGGTGGCCTTCCGACTTTCTTCGCCGAGAAAGTCCGTAAGAAGCTTAGAGAAGCCAATAATGGCATCTCTATCCCTTACAATGGTTATACTTATGGTCAGCTCATAAGTATAGTCATTCAAGAGGGTCTCTCTCTTTGTAATGACCTTAAGTTGCAGAAACAACTTAAGAAACAGAATCTTTCAGGAAAGAAAGAGCTCGGTGAGTTTTGTGAACAATTTGCGTTTGACACAGGAACTTCTACCCATAAAGTCTCCAAAAAGACTAAAAAGGTTCCTAAAAAACCCACCTATAAACGTAAGAAGAAAAGGGCTAATATTCCTAAAGAAAAAGAATATAAACATAAAAAGAAATTTGTTAAAAAGAAAACTAACAAATCCGGCCCTAAATGCTTCAAATGTGGTAAACATTTAGGGCCGGATTTGTTAGTTTTCTTTTTAACAAATTTCTTTTGTATGTTTATATTCTTTTTCTTTAGGAATATTAGCCCTTTTCTTCTTACGTTTATAGGTGGGTTTTTTAGGAACCTTTTTAGTCTTTTTGGAGACTTTATGGGTAGAAGTTCCTGTGTCAAACGTAAATTGTTCACAAAACTCACCGAGCTCTTTCTTTCCTGAAAGATTCTGTTTCTTAAGTTGTTTCTGCAACTTAAGGTCATTACAAAGAGAGAGACCCTCTTGAATGACTATACTTATGAGCTGACCATAAGTATAACTATTGTAAGGGATAGAGATGCCATTATTGGCTTCTCTAAGCTTCTTACGGACTTTCTCGGCGAAGAAAGTCGGAAGGCCACCAATAAACTGGGCTTTCCAGTGCTCAGAGTTGCCATCAGCTCTCTGAGTAACCCTAGCAAGGAACACGTCCTTGTACCACCTAAACTGACTAAGAGTAGGACATCTAAGGTTTTGTAATAATTCTCTATTACGTTCATTATGGTGATCCGTACTACCAATAAAGTGGAAAGAAATAGTAAGCATAAGGGTATAGACAGCATCTGGACCCATTATGTCTTCCATCTGTTCATTCTTGACCACTTTTATAGCAGTAAGGATAGCACTTCTCTGACTATCAGTCATAATATTTCCCCACCAACCACTGATGGTTCCAGTGAACCCGGCAACGATCATCTGCGCAATACTATAATCAGATGCATCATTATGTTTACATATGGTGGCATACATAGACATCTAATGGATCATCTCGTAAATCTGGGATTCGGTTTTACCATCCAGATTCCAATCATAGATTGACTTGCCGTGGAAGGTGTTCTGTGCCACGGTGCCCTCTTCAAAGAGCAAATCTTGGGGTGTCGGCCTATGGTAATAATTCTTGGCAGGGCCAATATTATTACGGTAAGTTATTTTGTTAACCTCACGAGGACGACCAAAAGATAGTTCAAATCCTTGAATATCTTTTAACGAGACATCTGATTCAATATCAGAATCATCATGGGATAGAGTATTAATTTTCAATCCCTTGAGATCGTTCTCGATCTCTTTGAGCTTAGACATAAAATCAGTTTTAGCTCCAGTTTTAAAACCTTTAACTTCAATTGGGGGTTGAATAATAGGTTTAATCAGACTAGTCTCTAAGTCTGGGGTTTTTCTAACAGGATTAGGTGTTAGATTATTCTCAATTCTATTGAGTTGCTTACCTATCATGTTAAGGATAAGGTTAGTGTAATTACCTTGTTTATAAAGAGGATTTAGCTCCTTATTATGAGTAAGAAGTCTAGAATCATTAGTCTCCATATTAACAAAGGCATTAACCTCTAGCCTAGGGGTATTACTACTTTGGCTAGTGCTTCCAACATCTATGGAAAGGGGTTCAGTAGGAGGGTGAACAGCAGATATAATCTGTTTATTCACAGTGGTCCATTTAGTTTCATGTTTAATCTCAGTTTTAGGTTGATTTTCTGTTTCAAGAACAAAAAGTTCCCTATCTTTAGTAAACATGAGAAACCAAACAGCAAAAGAAGTAACCAACTGGTTTTCTTCCACCCATTTATAAAATTCATTTTTATAAAATTCTAACATAGTTTTATCGTACTTTTTAAAGTACCAAGTCCTAAAACTAGCCCATTCAGGTAAGTTAAACTCAGCACTTATCTCTTTCTTATTAATTGTAAAGACCATTAAAAAGGGAAGAAGGGTTAAAGTCTGACATTCATTTCAGACGGCGTAGGGGATTCCCTGCGCTGAGAAGAATCCTTCTTCTCATAAATACCATGGGGTATTTGGTCATGGGTAAAGGTACCATGGACATTCATATCATCCTGATATCTTTTGGGTCACATAAAGGATAAAAATTATCATTTTATTCATGTTAGTTTAATTCAGATTGCTTTTAAACCTTTGACTCTTTCTGGCATGAACGTTTGTCTCCAAGCTACTCTTCGTGATGGAAGATGTACTAATTTTAGACAATCTTTGATGGGAGCAATCGAAACTAGTTTATGTAATGGACCAGTTTATTTTGAAGGGTTTCTAAGGTTATCTTCACAGATAGAGTGTCGTGAAGTGGATGGAGGATAGGTAACAAAAGGGGATCTAGAAGAGTAACTCCTAGAGGATTGACACCTATTGAATTTTCTAAAATTTAGAAAAACATCACCATCCTTCTCCTCAATGATGTCTTCAACATCATGGTTCTGACGGGGTTGAGGAGGAACAGCATTAGTTATAGCCCAAGTCTCTGGGAAGTCAATCTCGTCCCAACTTATAGTTCTAGGTGTGTGAACATTAGAATCTATAAGATGTGTGTCAATTAACACAGTTTTACCAAAAGGACTCAATTGCTTGATATTGGGAGCCATAGTATTCATTACCTTGTAATAAATTCTATAAATAATCCCAACAGTTTCCGATCCCGGAAGAAAGTTATAACCTTTGGTTTGGACCCTAAGACTCAAACACTTACAAAGGTGCATATCGATTAAAGACAAAGTTATGTTTGGAAACACATCAATAATTATAGGATCCCAATAAAACTACAATTCTTAGCTAAACTAGGGTTTTTGGAAAAAAAAGCAGGAAACCCTACTAATTCTTCGTCCCAATCACAACAATAAATCGGGTCTTAAATACCCTACAATAATATCGGAAGTCAACTGCACTAGGAGCCTTTTTAGGAAGAGAAAAGATTTCCAGATCTCGAGAACCGTACCGGTCCGGGTCTTAGGCGGACCGGTCTGCCCCCCAAGGCGGATCGATTCTTTTTATTTTGGGGCGGACCGGTTTATTTTATTTTAGCCTCTTTCGGTTTGCATGAGATCCGGGGTCTTCTGGAGTTTGGCAAGGCAGACCGGTCCGGCTATTTGACTTTCTGGCTCATCTTTGAATGCTCATAACTTTTATTTCGGAATTCCGATTGGGGTGCCGTTTCTTCCTTTGTGCTCGTGAATGAGATGTTTTCTACTTCTCTTTAGGTACCTCATTCGAATTTTGTGTAAAAATTACGCTTTTGCCCTTCAGACTTTTCCTTCTTTCTTTCTTGATTCTACAGATTTCCTGTAACAACCCGAGGTTTTGGAGTCGACAATTTATTTATTTGGGGAGAAATAAATAATATTTTATTAGGGAAATAATTAAATTGGCAATTAAAGTCAAAATTTGGAGTTGTTAAAAAGTGTGTCGAATGGAAATTCTGAGGGTACCATAGTGTCCAGAAGGGTCAAGAAAGTCGAAATGACTGTATTTGGGGTCTATTTGGGTTCCGAAATAAATTAGGACCGTTTGACTCGAATTAAAGTCACCGAGTCATTTAAAGTGTGTATTATCATTTAAAGATGTGTACATTGGGAGACAAGGCTTAAAAAGCCTACGGGAGATAATTCTCCAAAAAGAGAAAGAGAAATAGACGAAAGAAAGAAAAAAAGAAAGAAAAAGAGGAAGAAGAAGAAGAAAAGGAAGGAGAAAGGAACGAAAAAGAGGATTTCCGAGCCAATACGCGATTTCAAGGCGGATTCAGACCCTACGAACCCGATGCAAGTGATTAAACTTGCTAAATAATTGTTGTGTACATTTATTGCATGATTTGTGGATTGATATTTTGGGTTTTAGGTTATATTTGCTAAAACCAAATTTTTGGGAAAAACCTTAGATTTGTTGTGCATAAATGGATTTAAGGTTAGAAATTAGTTTATATGTATTCTAGGATGAATATTGTTGTTATATTTGTGATTGGGTTGAAGAAGAATGGAGAGAAAACCATTTAAAATGATTTTTGGGTATTTTGGCTTACTTAAAAAGTAGCTATTTTCGAGGTTCAGCAGGGCCGAATCGATTCGGCCCCCTAGTCGAATCGATTCGGAAATATGCAGGTGCCCAGGTCTGAGTGACCGAATCGATTCGGACTCCAGCCGAATCGATTCGGCCTAAGACAGAGTCCCAGGTCTGATGACCCGAATCAATTCGCCTTCCTGGCCGAATCGATTCGCTGGGCCGAATCGATTCGAAATAAGCCCGAATCGATTCGGAAACAGGGCTTTTGGAGGGATTGTTTTTCTGAAGAGAAATTCATCCCGTTTTGTTCGAGGTTATCGATTGGGGATCTCTATAGGAGATATTTGGAGCAGGTTTTGTAGACTTTTAGCGAGTTTCCCCTAAAAGAAATTTTGGAGTCATATTGACTAAATTTGAGGAATACCGATTAGAGACTCTGGTATTTTTCTAAGTGGGGAAGCCCACTTTTATTTGAAGTTTTTTTGGTGATGATAACAACTACACGATTTGAAAATGAGGTTGACTTAGAGGTGCCGGATCTTAGGATCCAATCCCAATTGGGATAACTTTAATGGTTCATAAACTATATTGAACCTTATAATGGATGGAGAATTGTAATACTATTTGATGTGCAAATGGATATAGAAATATCCTTATTGATGATTGACTTGGGAGATATCTCATACAATGAGAAATGCTAATTGAGGTGCATTAGGATATAAAATATCCTTAACTTAATTAGAATTGAAAGACAATTCATAATAGAAGCGACATGAGAGCTTTAAGCGAGAATTAGTGTAGCATATACTAAGTGGGGTAAATGTGTGAGTATTGACGATAGGTGTATCATGAGAGAGATATACTAAACAATGATGTTAATCAAATTACGCCTAAGAGCGTATAATGAATATGAAAATGAATATGATGTTGCAGGTGTACCTTATATAAAATGGTATATCTTTATTATGTGGGATGTATGTATACCTTATATGATGGTTTATATACATGTTAAGCATACCCCCTCCTTGCTATCATTGGGAAGTTTCGTGCGTAGAGGGTGAGCATTCTGACTAGAAAAGCAGGATGTGGATATTCCCCAGGTCATAGTCGTCCTTTGTGGTCAGTAAATGACATTTATGATATATATATATATATATATATATATATATATATATATATATATATATATATATATTTTGGGGGTGAGAGGTCGGGGGTATGTGACGCTCTCAATTGCCGGTTAGGAACTATGACCGCTTCCCGGGACGTTGTGTGCGTGAGTTGATCACGAGGTGGGTGTCGTTGAACCCCACCAGGTGGCCCCAGTTTGCTACGTATATGGGCTGCTGGAAGATGATAGCATGTGAGCCTGCGTCCTTCAAGTTATAGCTCGGTTGGATGGTTATTATTGCCTGTGTTTGTATTTGGGTGTCAAGGGCATAATGGACCTCAACGACCTACATTGCCAGGATTAGTGTATCGGGGGAGTTCCTTGTTTGGATTTCGCCTCAGCGAGACGTCCCACGCATGAACCGCAGTGTAATGTTGGAACTTGGGGATAAGTTTAGTCCTTAATGCTCATAATTATATATATCTAAATCACTTATCCCGACAATCGACAGTGCCAGGAGTAGTGTAACGGGGGGTTTCCTTGTTTGGATTTCGCTTCGGCGAGACGTCCCACGCATGAAACGCCGTGTACTGTTGAGAATTGGGAATATTCATTAATTAAAATTGGACAATAATCATTTGGGTTACATGCATCTTGCTTTGAGGGCATAATGAGCCCCGAGGATCGATACGGTCAGGAGTAGTGTAACAGGGGGGTTCCTTGTTTGGATTTCGCCTCGACGAGACGTCCCACGCACGAAACGCAGCCCTTGTTGAGAATCGGGAGGAGTTTAGTTCTTAACTCTTGATGCTAATAACTCATCTATTATAATTATATATATGGTTTCATGCCTTATATGGGCATCACTAGAATATAAATTCTAGTAATTGAGATTGATGGTGTATGTTGATGATGTGGACATGATTGGATCATGTAACTGTGATAACCCGCTCTCCGAAATAAGGGGTGGCCAGCCCGATACCTCGACATAATGGAATCATGAATGGATATCATCCTCAGCATCATAACAATAATTAGGTATATAGGCAAGCCACTCCATAAATCAGAAAGCAGGTTGTCAAAATGTTGATTAAAAAAAAATTAAGAAATGAATTAAACAACCCAAATCTGACAAAAGTGGAATATCCATAGAAAACATAAATAGTTAACCAAAACATTATGCGATAAAAGAACCGAATAATCTGTCGGTCCACAGTTACATCACAAAGTTATATATGATACATACTACATCCATTAACAATTACAATTTATGGGCCACTAGCCCGAATATAAGACCCGATCATAACTAGATTCCAAAAATGAGGGCGTCTAACAACATCCTGTAATCATCCGAAGGTCATACAGCTCGTCAAAATCATAAGAATGGAAATCACAACGAGCGCCCTTGTGAGTCATAACCACGTCGGGAAGTGGCCATGTGCCTGCGAGTGAGTCATAACCACACCCGGAATTACCTCACTAGCGCAGAAAAACATACACAAAACCCGCATATGGCCGAGGACTATAGTCAGCCTGCATTCAATAGCTAGGGGACATCACCTCATGCGCAATCTTCCCTTATGATAGCATTTAGAGAGGTGTGTTTAAGTAATTTAACAATTACCAAATCATCCCATTTTTCATTATCATGAATCTCATGTGTTTCATTTACTTGAAACATTTATCTTTGAATATTTCTTATTCAATTTCATATCATTATGTCCCAAAGTATTGACCAAACAATCCCCCAAGGTCTAACAAATCCCTAGGTTTCATACACCTCAAAAAGGGGGTTCTAACATCTCCACATATAGGCTTAGAACTCTAACTTTAACTAATTTCCTAAAAGTAAAGTGATACCTAAGCATCACTTTAAATACCCCTGGATTAACCCCAAGTGTTCCCCTTCAACTTTAGGGTAACGACCAAACTGGACTAAAACTCTAAGTTTACTTCATGCAAGAAGGTACCTATTCCCTATGAAAAAGGAAAACCTAGGAAAATGAGAAATGAATAAAAATAAAGTTTAAGAATGAAAAATAGGGGACCGGTCGACCGGTCCTAAGGCCCCGGTCGACCGCGTCTCAAATCTTTTGCCTTCGTAGGAAAGCAGAAAGTCCAGGAAGAGGGGGTCGGTCGACCGGTCACGGACCGCGGTCGACCGCACGCCAAAAATTAGGCCTTAGTGAGAAAGAAGTATGCCCTCCCCCGAAGGCCCGGTCGACCGGTCCTGGATACGCGGTCGACCAGTCATAGCAGACCCAAAAACCCTCTTCTTCTACAACAAGCCTCCACACCATATTTTTGATACCAAAAGATTTTAAATGCTTCCAACACCCAAAATCTATACCAATAACAATTCAAAGCAACCTCCAAGGAGTTAAAACCCCTAAATCCACTAAAAGCCCTCATATCCAAAAACCATACACTACCATAACTATCAATGCAAATTACTCTACTTAAATCATGAAATAGCAAGTAGAAAACTTGTCTCAAGGTTGTAAGTTCAGATTTTGGTGAGGTTGTATGCAAGATCAAACACCCAAGCTTCAATCTCTCACTTCCACCCAAGATTTCTTCTCCTCTTTCTTTTTCTAGGTTTAGCAATTCAATTAGGGGAATAGTAACTCAAGCAAGACATAAATCGTGGCTTAGGCTCAAAATTCCAGCTTAAGTGATTAATGTGCGGTAAAATAATGCGCATCTACTCATGTAAACTACAACTAGTCAAAAGTGTCCGGAAACTAGAAATACAATATGGCACACAATTTGACTATCTCAAACCTCCCGGAACTATTGGCACCCTCCAAATCATCATTTGGGGATTTAATAATTTTTGTTTAGGTTTCGATTTCATTTTAAGCCCAAATGTCATTTTAAATTCTTATGACATAATAAAACATAGCATAGCAAAATTCACCTCTACAACGGTAAATATGCAACATCATAGTAGATATTAACTTATCTATCTTAAATTAATACCTACTCCACAAATCAACATCATTAATTAATCACTATAATAAGCAGATTAAAATATAAAATAGAATCTCACAAGCGAGGGTTGTTACAGTAACTTTATATGTTCAACAAATGAACATTATAAAGATAACTATAACTATTACATTAAAGTTAATGTATATAACTTAAAGTATAGAAATAAATGTAGAATTGGGAGATAGGTTAGATGGTCTCACTTAAATACTTTATTTGGGTTTAAGTTAGAATCCTCTCACCTAATTAGAATCGGACATCCTTTTGGAGACACATGCATACGCCTAGTGCGCGCTTTAGATGAGAGGTGAGTTGAATTTTAGGGAGTGCTCGATTCCAACTAAATCATGTAATAATGAATTTATAATTATTATGCATTTTAATACACTTGCTATAAACTGATTTTCAAAACTCGGGCTCTAACCCGTTTATATTTTCCTCCTCCATGTATATATTGTATTACTTCAGGTGTTCCTCCGCAAGGACGCCTTTGATATTCATCCATTCAGGATTCGTGGAGCTGTATCAGTAGCGGACTGTTGCGGCACTTTGCTTTAGTCGATTCCTATCTATTGTACATCTATATTAGGATTCCGTTTTATTGAGTTAGTATTCAAGTGTTGTAGATTAACACTTTCATATTTTATTTATTAGTTTATTGTATTCTCTGTTGCCCGACAGCATATTCGGGTATTTCATTGTTGAGATTTTGTTGTACAATGTATTGTACTCTTTTATTATTGGAGCATGCACATTTCACATCATAGTTAGATGTATATTGTTGGTTGTGTGCATTATTGGTTTTGTTGTTGTTGTTAAAAATAAAAGTTTTAAATTTTTTGGCAATTCACACTTTATGATTTCGGGTAGTTAGCCTTATATTAGTGTTTAGTTGTTGATATTGAGACTGTACCATCTGAGAAACCTGGTTTATGTAGTATAGGGCTGGCCACCCATTATTATTTGGAGCGGGTTGTCACAGGTGGTATCAGAGCATCAGGTTCTAGTGTCTTTAGGATCTGTGTGCGTTACTATGATCTTTCGAAAGCGTTCTTGATGTAGAGCCTCATTATTAGGATGATTACATTCATACGTCCATATCTTTTTGTGATTCGAAAGTATTTGAAAGGCAATCTGATACAATTGTTCTTGTTTCAGATGCCACTGAAGGGAGGTCGTTCAGTCAGGGCAAATAAAGGGAATGTGCAACCCCAAATGCCTCAAAGGAACATGACTACGGATGATATTGCCCATATAGTGGCACAAGCAATAACTGCTGCCGTTTCCACGATGGCTCAGTAATCTGTCGCTCGAGCAGCCCCACCCCATTTATGATTGTCCTTATGGGAGAGAGTGAAGGAAGATTTTAGTAAGGGGCATCCTCCCGAGTTTGCAGGGGGAGTTGATGCAGTGGCTGCAAGTCATTGGAAAAATATTATGCAGAGGCATCTTCGTATGGTTGAGTGTAGTGAGGTGCAGAAATAATTTTTAGTCACCTTTAAGTTATCGGGTGTAGCTCTTCAATGGTGGGAGTCTGTCACCACATCTGAACAGAGAGATACTTTACCCATAACAACATTTTGGGAACTTTTGGATCGAAGGTATTTTTCCTTCCCCTAATCGAGATATAAAGATTTTTCAAGGAAATAGAACGGTGGCGGAATATGAGGAAGATTTTTCTCGGTGGGCGAGATTAGTACCTAATGAGGTAAATACGGAAGAGAAACGTATATCGAAGTTTGTTCGAGGTTTAGATTGGAAAATCCAACAACATTTGTTAGAAAGTCCTAAGTTAATGACTTTCATCGAGGTAGTGAATGCGGCACTACTAAAGTGTCATGAATATCGTTTTCGTTCTCAAAAGAGTAAGAACTTTGGAGGTTCGAGTTCATCAAGTAAGTTTGGCAAAGAGAGTGCCAGTAATGTGAGTGGGCAGAAAAGGGTTTATGGGTAAGTGTTTCTTTTGTAAAGAAATGGGTCATAAAAAGAGAGATTGTCCTAATAGAAGTAAAGGACCACATTTTGATGAAATTTTGGAAGTGCAACCCCTACAGCAGATTCGAGGTCGCTTTAGACCGGGGGACTATGTTTGGGAGCCCATTGATGAGGATGGGCAATCGGACTAGATACGGATGTTGTAAGTAATTTTTCCTTTATTAATAGGATTATTACTATATGAAATTTTGGAATATCGTATGGGAGATATATATGAATAGGGTAGTGCTTTAGCCCTTTTTGTTTATGTATGGTATGTAATGGCCCTAAAGGGAAATTTGGAGCAAAATAGGCTCTTATTCTATGATTTTGTAAAGGATTGAGGATTTTTCAAGGTGCTCATAAAGAGCTTTAAACCTTGTAGTTAATATAAGAATGGGAATGGTGATAAGTAGTAATGATAAAAGCTACTTCTTTTATATAGTCATGATAGACTATTGTGATTGTTGAATTCCAGATATGGATGTGCCTTATAAAAAGGCTATATATATTGAAAGGATGTGAGATGATGTTTATGTTTGAAAGTTGATTGTAGTTTGATGGGACGCAGGTAAAATTTTAGCTCATGGGTATGATAATATTTATGAGCTACATGTTATAATAAATGATGATCTATAAAGACCTTGTGTTGGACATGAGGCATTTTATGTTATATTATAATATATGAACCGTTTTCAAAATAAAACTTTTATCGGCCTTCGGTCCCTTTCAAAATAAATTTTCCACCAAAATATTTTCAAACTTTAGTCCGGATTTAACAAACTCTCAATCCCCGACTTCGCCACACAGTAGTGTATTGGGAGGGTTCCTTGTTTGGATTTTGCTTTTGCGAGACGTCCCTCGCACGAAAGTGGCGATTGTCAGGAATTGAGAGGAGTTATTTCTTTGGACCATTCAAATTTTTACTCTATTAAAATTAATTCGTCGTGGGAAGTTAGAAGTTTGGAGATAGGATTTGTGATAATGGGTAGATTTGGAATGGTTGAGCTTTGGGAGAATTGGGCTTAGCTAAATTTCGAGGACGAAATTTCTGTAAGTGGGGAAGTTTGTAACAACCCGAGGTTTTGGAGTCGACAATTTATTTATTTTGGGAGAAATAAATAATATTTTATTGGGGAAATAATTAAGTTGGCAATTAAAGTCAAAATTTGGAGTTGTTAGAAAGTGTGTCGAATGGAAATTCTGAGGGTACCATAGTGTCCGGAAGGGTCGAGAAAGTCGAAATGACTATACTTGGGGTCTATTTGGGTTCCGAAATAAATTAGGACCGTTTGACTCGAATTAAAGTCACCGAGTCATTTAAAGTGTGTATTATCATTTAAAGATGTGTACATTGGGAGACAAGGCTTAAAAAGCCTACGGGAGATAATTCTCCAAAAATAGAAAGAGAAATAGAAGAAAGAAAGAAAGAAAGAGAGGAAGAAGAAGAAAAGGAAGGAGAAAGGAAAGAAAAAGAGGATTTCCGGGCCAATACGCGATTTCAAGGCGGATTCAGACCCTACGAACCCGAGGCAAGTGATTAAACTTGCTAAATAATTGTTGTGTACATTTATTGCATGATTTGTGGATTGATATTTTGGGTTTTAGGTTAAATTTGCTAAAACCTAATTTTTGGGAAAAACCTTAGATTTGTTGTGCATAAATGGATTTAAGGTTAGAAATTAGTTTATATGTATTCTAGGATGAATATTGTTGTTATATTTGTGATTGGGTTGAAGAAAAATGGAGAGAAAACCATTTAAAATGATTTTTGGGTATTTTGGCTTACTTAAAAAGTAGTTATTTTCGAGGTTCAGCAGGGCCGAATCGATTCGGCCCCCTAGTCGAATCGATTCGGAAATATGCAGGTGCCCAGGTCTGAGTGACCGAATCGATTCGGACTCCAGCCAAATCGATTCGGCCTGAGACAGAGTCCCAGGTCTGATGACCCGAATCAATTCGCCTTCCTGGCCGAATCGATTCGCTGGGCCGAATCGATTCGGAATAAGCCCGAATCGATTCGGAAACAGGGCTTTTGGAGGGATTGTTTTTCTAAAGAGAAATTCATCCCGTTTTGTTCGAGGTTATCGATTGGGGATCTCTATAGGAGATATTTGGAGCAGTTTTTGGAGACTTTTAGCGAGTTTCCCCTAAAAGAAATTTTGGAGTCATATTGACTAAATTTGAGGAATACCGATTAGAGACTCTGGTATTTTTCTAAGTGGGGAAGCCCACTTTTATTTGAAGTTTTTTTGGTGATGATAACAACTACACGATTTGAAAATGAGGTTGACTTAGAGGTGCCGAATCTTAGGATCCAATCCCAATTGGGATAACTTTAATGGTTCATAAACTATATTGAACCTTATAATGGATGGAGAATTGTAATACTATTTGATGTGCAAATGGATATAGAAATATCCTTATTGATGATTGACTTGGGAGATATCTCATACAATGAGAAATGCTAATTGAGGTGCATTAGGATATAAAATATCCTTAACTTAATTAAAATTGAAAGACAATTCATAATAGAAGCGACATGAGAGCTTCAAGCGAGAATTAGTGTAGCATATACTAAGTGGGGTAAATGTGTGAGTATTGACGATTGGTGTATCATGAGAGAGATATACTAAACAATGATGTTAATCAAATTACGCCTAAGAGCGTATAATGAATATGAAAATGAATATGATGTTGCAGGTGTACCTTATATAAAATGGTATATCTTTATTATGTGGGATGCATGTATACCTTATATGATGGTGTATATACATGTTAAGCATACCCCCTCCTTGCTATCATTGGGAAGTTTCGTGCGTAGAGGGTGAGCATTCTGACTAGAAAAGCAGGATGTGGATATTCCCCAGGTCATAGTCGTCCTTTGTGGTCAGCAAATGACATTTATGATATATATATCTATTTATTTTGGGGGTGAGAGGTCGGGGGTATGTGACGCTCTCACTTGCCGGTTAGGAACTATGACCGCTTCCCGGAACGTTGTGTGCGTGAGTTGATCACGAGGTGGGTGTCGTTGAACCCCACCAGGTGGCCCCAGTTTGCTACGTATATGGGCTGCTGGAAGATGATAGCATGTGAGCCAGCGTCCTTCAAGTTATAGCTCGGTTGGATGGTTATTATTGCTTGTGTTTGTATTTGGGTGTCAAGGGCATAATGGACCTCAACGACCTACATTGCCAGGATTAGTGTATCAGAGGGGTTCTTTGCTTGGATTTCTCCTCGGCGAGACGTCCCACGCACGAACCGCAGTGTAATGTTGGAACTTGGAGATAAGTTTAGTCCTTAATGCTCATAATTATATATATCTAAATCACCTATCCCGACAATCGACAGTGCCAGGAGTAGTGTAACGGGGTGGTTCCTTGTTTGGATTTCGCTTCGGCGAGACGTCCCATGCATGAAACGCCGTGTACTGTTGAGAATTGGGAATATTCATTAATTAAAATTGGACAATAATCATTTGGGTTACATGCATCTTGCTTTGAGGGAATAATGATCCCCGAGGATCGATACGGTCAGGAGTAGTGTAACGGGGGGTTCCTTGTTTGGATTTCGCCTCGATGAGACGCCCCACGCACGAAACGCAGCACCGTGTTGAGAATCGGGAGGAGTTTAGTCCTAAACTCTTGATGCTAATAACTCATCTATTATAATTATATATATGGTTTCATGCCTTATATGGGCATCACTAGAATATAAATTCTAGTAATTGAGATTGATGGTGTATGTTGATGATGTGGACATGATTGGATCATGTAACTTTATATGTTCAACAAATGAACATTATAAAGATAACTATAACTATTACATTAAAGTTAATGTATATAACTTAAAGTATAGAAATAAATGTAGAATTGGGAGATAGGTTAGATGGTCTCACTTAAATACTTTATTTGGGTTTAAGTTAGAATCCTCTCACCTAATTAGAATCGAACATCCTTTTGGAGACACGTGCATACGCCTAGTGTGCGCTTTAGATGAGAGGTGAGTTGAATTTTAGGGAGTGCTCGATTCCAACTAAATCATGTAATAATGCATTTATAATTTTAATGCATTTTAATACACTTGCTATAAACTGCTTTTCAAAACTCGGGCTCTGACCCGTTTATATTTTCCTCCTCCATGTATATATTGTATTACTTCAGGTGTTCCTCCGCAAGGACGCCTTTGATATTCATCCATTCAGGATTCGTGGAGCTGTATCAGTAGCTAACTGTTGCGGCACTTTGCTTTAGTCGATTCCTATCTATTGTACATCTAGATTAGGATTTCGTTTTATTGAGTTAGTATTCAAGTGTTGTAGATTAACACTTTCATATTTTATTTATCAGTTTATTGTATTCTCTGTTGCCCGACAGCATATTCGGGTATATCATTGTTGAGATTTTGTTGTACAATGTATTGTACTCTTTTATTATTGGAGCATGCACATTTCACATCATAGTTAGATGTATATTGTTGGTTGTGTGCATTATTGGTTTTGTTGTTGTTGTTAAAAATAAAAGTTTTAAATTTTTTGGCAATTCGCACTTTATGATTTCGGGTAGTTAGCCTTATATTAGTGTTTAGTTGTTGATGTTGAGACTGTACCATCTGAGAAACCTGGTTTATGTAGTATAGGGCTGGCCACCCGTTATTATTTGGAGCGGGTTGTGACATTTCCTTCTTTTGTTTCTTGACATCAAATACATGCAAAATCACTACAAAATACCAGAAACTCAGTGTACTCATTAGGATCAGTCAGTAGCACAGTTATGAGATAAATCCAACTCAATTACGTTGTTCGAGGTGCTAAAAGTAACTAAATCAAGGGATAAATTAGGAAGAATTTATGCCTAATCACAAGACTACCAACAAAGTTGGTTGTCGAACATCTAAAACCATACAAGGCAAAATTATAAGTCCCGAATGCTTGGTTAACGAAGACCCGAATGAATAATTTTCATCTAAACTAGGCTAAAAGTCCACTCAGGCCTGGGAACCAAGGTAACTAATACAATTACCATAAAATTTAGGTACATTAGTATAACCATGGTGAAACATTGGTAATCGGTATTAAACTTAGGATAATCCTAAGGATATCAATAAAACCGATGAAAGACTAAAGATTAACTAAAAGTTGATCCATTCATAGTCAAAGACTAAGAAAACATTCACAAACATTTAGAGATTGACTAAAAGTTGATCCACGTATAAAATATCTTTTTCATTAAAATAAATTAAATGATTACATATTATTGCTTAAACACAAAAAGACAAAATATAAAAGTTTATTCTACAGAACGCTTTCCTTTAGCCTTAGAAACAGGATCCATATCAGCTAGAGGATCATCCAAAGTAAAAGGAAAGTTGATAAAGTTAAGGTCCTAAAGCATCCTGGTATTGCTACTACTAGGACGGTCAAGCAAATGAGGAGGATGGACGATCACTAGTTCATCATGCAGTTCATAATCCCCCAGTAATTGGAAATTAAGCAAAGGGGAATACGATGAATAGGTATCCAATTAACATCCAACTTAAATAGAGGATTGTCAAGCTACAACAATCCCGAATCTTACTAATCCCATAGAGAGTCATTCCCATCCACCTTCAGCACAGTTTAAGCATTTATCCAGCCCCATTTATAGGATTCGTTCTAGGCCTGTTGAAGTCTATAGTCATAATGTCCCAAAGCTTCATTATATCCACCCATCCAAAATTCTCTAGGTTGTTTATGGAATTGAAAAGTTAATTTATCAACTTATGATTGCAGCTTCTTCAGTACCCCATCCTTAACCTCCAATTAGGAAGATTTAGTGGACAATTATTCGAATAAGGTCTGCAGTTTTTGGGACATCTCAGCGATAACTCGGTCTTTTGCTTTTAGATATGCAGCTTGATTGGCAAGGGCCTATTGGGTTCTAACTTCCTCAGTAGTTCCTCGGCCAGGCCTATTTCTAGCTCGGGAAGAAGAAGCGAACTTAATGTTTTTCAAGGCCTCCAATTCATCTCTCAATGTGGCATTTTCAGCTTCTAAAAAGGAGTAACCTTCATCTGTAGTAGTAACAACAACTCCAGAGGAAGACTTCAGAAGACTCACTTCATCTCTTAAATTATTATTCTCATCTTCCAGGAGTTTGGCAATAGTTCCAGTTTCTTAAATT
Organism: Sambucus nigra; assembly: GCA_949130495.1. Lineage (NCBI taxonomy): Eukaryota > Viridiplantae > Streptophyta > Magnoliopsida > Dipsacales > Adoxaceae > Sambucus > Sambucus nigra. The sequence continues at coordinate 202,263,425 of OX422211.1, read as the reverse complement.
TCAAGCTTAAGTAAAGCTTACTTTCTATTATAAATAGAGATAAATTTATCAAAGCCCCAACCCACACTTAAGCTTTAATACTCCTGCTCATAGCTCTGGTGCAACAACGTAGTGGATTCTTTATACTATTCTTGAAGTTATTTTATCATTTCATAATAGGCAATATTATTTGCTATTGTTTATTCAAGTAAGTACTTCAAATATTTGTAGGATTCTTTAACCTGCTCTATTCAAGTAAGTACTTCAAATATTTTTAGGATTCTTTAACCTGCTTTGTGGCATCATCACCGAGCAACTGAGTGATTTCTTCTTCAGACAAGTCCATATGACCAACTTTAAAAAAAGCATTGCATTTCCTCAGTAGCTTGATATCATGAGAAGACACTTGTTCCATCTTAGAAATAAACTAATAAATTAGAAATAATCACCAATCAACAACAAGAATGGAGAACAGATATAATCAACAAGAGACAAAAAGGAACAACAAAAGCTTCTTTTATTGATAACAAAGAGTTTAAGTACAATCAAAACAAAGAAAAAAGAAACAACAAAAGTAAAAGAGAAAAATATCGAACAACATTACACTTTCTCCATATCACTTTCAATCTTCTTGCTCTGCTCAGAAAAAGGGGCTGCAAGTTAGAGTTGCTCGATTTGCTCAATTTGCTCATCTAGAGGAATAAAAGACTCATGGATTTTAGGTTATTTGGCAGCAGACTTAACCATAAATGAAGACTCTTCAGAAGCATCTTCATCTTTATCCTCATCTTCTATGACTGGAGGAGGACTATGAATATACCTCTGAAAAAGTTCAGAGTCTCCATTTGTGTTGAACTCTTGAAGGGTAACAACCCAACCATTTCTGAAATATTTTTGCTTCACATATTGAATCTAAGCAGAAGCAACATATATGGCTTTATTTCAGCCCTTATCCAAATCAGCACTAAAGGAAGCCTTCACAGCAGACTTTTTCTTAGCTCTGACAGAGGATACAAGCTCCTCAGCAGCCTTTGCCCTGCGCTCAGCTTCTTCTGCCCTGCGTTCAGTTTCTTTTTTCTGGCCTCAACTTCCTCTTTGTAGCGCACAACTTCTTCTTTCTAGAGCCCATCTTCCTTAGCCCATGCGCTCAGCTTCAAGGGCATTTGTATCAGACATTTGATGAGCAGTTTCAGCTGTCTTCAGTTTCTCTTCCTCAAGTGCTTTGCTCAGTCTCCAAAGCCTGTTGAGACTCAAGCAGAGACTTTTTCAAACCAGACAAGGCTTCCTCCACCTCATTTGAAGAAGAAGAAGCCTTAATTTTATAATCCTTCTCCATCATATTATTGAAGTGAACCAAGAACTAAAAAAAATGAAGACCAAAGTGAGCATATGAAGAATGTGAATGATAAGCAAATCAAGACAGTGGAAATTACTTACTGATGCAAGGTTCTGAGCAGTCAATTCAGAGACCTTCATTCTGGGGAGCTTGGCATTCACCCCCCGTGGTCTAGAAGAGTACCAGACTTGATCAACCTCCTAGCCAAACCAGGAGTAATAGCTATTAGAGGAATATCATCAGAAGAGGGTAAATCAACCAAGGATAGTTGATCGGTCACTTGGTCGACTTGCTTCTCTGCAAGCCCTCTCCTAAGTCTCCTCAGAGGAACTTCAACCTATTTGGGAGCTACATCCTTAGGAGCTAGGTCTTTGGGGGTTGGATCCTTAGGGGCTGGACCCTTGGGAGCTGGGGGCTTCATAACATCCCCTGTTTGATTCTTGGCTCCTTCAACAGATAATTGGGAACCAGAAGCACTACCGCTGTAAAGGTAAGAAAACTTCCTCTTCTTCATAATTTCAGACAAAGGAGAATCAGAATTAACAACAACCTCTTATTCAAGATCAATTACCAGAGCATGAGAGGCAGCAGATCTGGCAATAAAAGAAGAAATCGTGTTTTTGTACTGGAGCAGATAGGAAGAAAACGTGTGCTTCAGCAACTACCTTATGAAGACCCCAGATAAACTTTCTCTTTCAAATTTACTTCACTCTCTCTGGGGCACTTTCTTTTTTGCTCAACTACAAATTAATTTATAAAACAACAGTTAGCATGACATTTTATCAAACATAAATAGGGCAAATTTACTATAACTTAAAACAACCTATTCCCTTGCCAACTAAAGGTCATGTTGCACCTCTAACTAAAGGGCATGTTGCCAGTTTTTTACAACGACCCCATGATCAAAATAACCTCTATTAGAATCAAGGAGATTAACTACCAAAGCTTTACTAACAACCATAGTTTTCAAATAAAATGTGGTATCACTACCCATTTATATCAAAACATAATTTCTGGAATCCCTAGATAGATTCCATAAATCTGATTTAATTTATAAACTCTTGCAGCTGGGAGCCACTCTTGCAGGTACAATGTTAAAATATTGACAAAATTCCAAACACAGGGGATTGGGAGGGAAAGTGAAACCACATTCAACAATAAAGATGGAGGAAAACCAACGACCCTCAATAAGAGAGAAAAAATCAGAAGGAGAAGTGGAATTTTCTAAAACAACCCAAGATGGAATATTAAAATCGGTTATGAACTTATCAAGTGACTCGATAAAGTAAACCATGATGAAGAAAATAAAGAAGAAGAGAAGAAAGATTCTTACAAACATTTAAGGATTCAGCAAGAACTGAAGAAAAAAAAACGATCGCACAAAAGCAAAGAACCCAGTAGCAGAATCAGAAGAAAGAGGTAGAAAATATTCGAAGTTTTACCGTCATGTTTATAAGACGCATCGGAAACTGGGAAAAGTAATGATTAAAGATAACGACGTTTGGGTTTACGACGGATAATAAAGGAAATGACTAAGATACCCCATAAAAGTTCGCTGAAATTTGAAATAGTTACAAAATTGACATTCGTGCCCAAAATCATCAATCGAGTAGATAAAATTCACAAGTATGAAAGGTCTGCGGCTAAACCAAATAGCCCGAGCTACTGTTGGAGTATAATATTTCACACTTTCGCATCAACTCCAAGTATAAAACCATGGGGGATTCTGTTGATACCAAAATCTACCACCCTACGTGAACCATTCACAAACCAGCACGTGTCATCCTATGTGTGGCACAAGTCCAAGTTAACATGATAGAAAAGCCCGACCAACAGTCGAAAATCCATTATGTACAGCCAACTAAGTGCCAGCAGTCTTACAGTCTGCATTGCCTATGAAGCGACAACATTCATATAATTAATTCTCATTATGTATTGATGTAATGTCAAACGAATAAAGGCATTCCATCCCACCACATGACAACTATCAAGACCCCTCTTGGGCTATAAATACATTGTATCATCCTCACTGCAGGGGGACGGAAAAATAACTCAAGGCAGTCAATACATAACAGTGGACGTAGGCTATTCCATTGAGTCAAATCACTTTAAAAATTTCTTGTGTCTTGTTTGTTTTACTTAATTTATCTATGATCAATTAATTAGGATTAGTCTAATTTTTTGCATCAATAGTAACTATATTGATCATCATTGCGATTACCCTCATCCGACACATTTGAGTAAATAGGTTCACTATCATTAGTGCCCGAATTATCAATTTTCTGGATATCATATAATCCACCATTGATACTAGCATTACGGACGCATATATTGTCAATGTCTCGCCAAAATGTGTCATCGTTGAGAAGTCACTCATCAAACTTAAATGTAGTTTGTATTAACCATCAGTTGATTTCCATATAGCAGCAGTGGTACAACACAATTAGAACCTTACACATGGTGGCTTACAACCATGATTTATGAGATAACATTGCCACAAGTAGATTTGGTAAAACAAAAGCAAAAACCCTTTACCCACGGTGAGTTGTAACCGTGGTTTATGAGATTTCACGATCACAAGTTAACGTGGTAAAACAAGAGAAAATCCCTTTAACCACGGTGAGTTATAACCGTGGTTGGTAAGATTTCACGACTACAAGTTGTCTTGATAAAATAATAATCCAAATCCTTTAGCCACGGTGAGTTGTAATCGTGGATTGTGAGATTTCACGGTAACAAGTTGTTGTGGAAAACAATAGAAAAACCAACAAAAATATCATGACAACTTGTGGCCGTGATTTGTGAGCTACCTCGGCTACAAGTCACCGTGGGTTTCTAGTGAGGAAATGCCCATTTTCTACGGTGACTTGTGACCGTGGTTGGTGAGATAATATCGTCACAAGTCACCGCGTGAAATCAAGTTACCAATGGCCACTACCACGACGATGGGTCATCGTGAGACTTCATCTCTTACGGTGACTCGTCACCGTTGTCGCAAGTTCTGGAACTAGGATTTTTTATGTGTGCATTTTTTTATTTTTGGTGCTCAAATGATTAAAAATATGATAAAATGATGAAAATATACCTCAAACGTATTAAGTGAACATTAAACGTTGGTTTTTTGATGATCTTATTCTTTGGTGGGTTTTTGAGGTTCCATTGCAGAAAACTACAGTTTTTTCTTGCAAAAAAGCTCCAAGTCCAACACAATAAAAAAAATAATGCAAATGCAGAATATAACGGTGGAGGTTGGTTGGTAAAGGTAACAAGTGGTGTTAATATAGTGTTTATCGCCGTGAAGATGGCTTTTTTATGGTGGATGTGTTTGAAATGAATAGCGGGATCGTTTTTTTTTTGTTTAAGAAAAATATTTTTCAATATTTTTTGTTATCATTTATTATTTTTAATAAAAATATTATAATAAGTTCATCAAAATAAAAAGTGAACAATTTTTGATGTGTTAAAGTAAAATATTATTTGACTTTTAATCTGATGCTACTAAACAAAAAAAATAAAAAATTGAGGTGATTCACCTTGTCCCATGAATCACAAATTGGGATGAGATAAAACTATTATCCAAATTTCTCTCAGTATATATCCAAAACTAACGATTCGTATATAAAATTACACTATTACTAGTTTTTAACCCCGCGCGATGCGCGAGTGCTTTGTAATTCTTATTATATAATGCAATACAAACATACTTACAAAAATAGATGTAAAATATATAACGTTAAAAGACCTATATCACAATTGGGTGATACGTATTATTAATACAGAAAAATTGAAGGAAAATGAATATATGTATTTTAATAATTGAATATTTGATGCCAAACAAATACTTGCTTGTAAAATTACAATGCAAAAGGAGAAATTTAATGATGAAGTAAGGAGAATTAAAAAAATGAATAGATCACACACACACACACCACACACACACACACACACACACACATATATATATATATATATATATTGAAAGACTGTTTATAAATATAAATTATTTCTTTTAAACAATACTATTTGTATAAAAATATAAATATATAATCTTTTTTATAAAACTATAGCGTTAACAATTTTATATTTTTTTAATAAAACCTAATTTTATAAAGATAAGTATAAAATATTTTATTATATATAAAAATTATATTTTTATAAAGTAGTTTTCAACAAAAACTTTAGTTTAGAATTTCATTTCTTTATATAAATTTTGTTTTCAAAGGGTGTTCTATAAATATAAATACAAATTATTATAAGAAAAAAATATTTTTATAAAGCAATGTTAACGTTTAAAATTTATAGTGTTTTAGAAAACTCTACTTTTTTTTATAGAACTCATTACACGCATCACACAATTTTGAATTGAAATATAGTCTTAAAAGGTAAGCACAAATTGATTTAAACTTCAAAATGATATGGCACCATGTAAAATTTCATTAACATCCCAAACATAATGTCATTCACAATAATCTGATCCAAAAAATAGTTCCAGTAAGGTACATACAAATTTATCTCATTTGTAATGAAAAAAATAATCTAAACATTCCGTAACAATTCATTCAAATTACTAAGAGATAAAATTAACAAATAAATAGGTTTTCAGCAAAACAATGTAGTTAGTCAAATCAAATACTAATTACAATAAAAAAGAAAACATAATTTTGAATTGATTACCCATTAAAGCAATTACCTCAAAAGCTTATAATTTCTTTGGTACACTCCTACCTACACCATGCTTCATCAATCTAACGCTATAAAAAGGGATCTAAATAAAAAAAAAATTAGAGTCTTTAAGAAATAGCTATTCAAAAAGTGTTGATAATATTTTATGTGATCTAAAGATAAGAGTAAAGATCTTCATACACCAAGTTACCTTTATAATCTTCCTTGTTGAATGGCACGGGACAATAATAAGAATTTCAATGAAATTTTGGCAATATCAACATCTACATAAACAAATTAATTCAAATCTTAATTATGTTCCTGCGTATTTTAATAAAAAGAAAACTCGTAAGCCTTAAACAACGACAAATGTTATCACAATTGTAAGACCATAGAAAGAGTACTGAATTAAAAACTATATTTTGTTATGTTCGTAAAGTCACGCCCAAAACTAAATTGCATTTAATTCCTCTACCCGCCAATTTATTAGATTTATATAAACATGACAAATTTGGGGCATGTAATAATGAGCATCAACCCATGACACCATTACTTTACAACTAAAATAATACCTACAAACATGAATCACATTGAGTTATTAACGATATATTTGGAGAAAAATCATACCTTTTTCATATAGAATAAATCAAGAAATGTACAGTCAAAGAGGCTAAACTCTTTTGATTTTATATTAACTCTTTGTTACTGGTATGGCTGGCCTCGGGTGACACGTTCTGGAAGTCTCCATGTGACGACTTGGAATACCCAAATCTCAATTCGGTGTGGTAGGGTTCACACCTTCACAAAGAGTTAATATTTTAGGTTTCTTGATAGCTTTAAAGTAAGAATTTAAATGGATGGCGTCAAATATCCTAGGCATAAAATGTTAAGTCAATCAGGTTGTAAATAAAGGAAGATTTTTTTTTAAAAAAAGTAAGAAACAGTCTACATATTGGAGTTCAAATATAATCGATGACTATACATATAGTGAGTATAAGAATTAGAGGTGGCATGGCAAGAATAAGGAAAAAAGGGAATCTGAGACTCACCATTTTTGTCCTTGCCAGAGATAGGCATTAGTGTTGGAACATTAAAGTCCACTGTGATGTTGATAGAATTATACTTATTAAAACTATGATTTTCATTTTGGCAAATGTTAAATCACTCCTCTCTTGATCTGTGAATCCATACTAAGGGCTCGCTTATGTGTGTATATATAAGAAGAAATTATAACTTGGAAATCAAAGAGGCTAAACTCTTGGAAATCTAAAGAACGAAAATTTAAGAGGAACTCTTGGAAATCTAAAGAACGAAAATTTAAGAGGGGATGGTGAATGACCAGAATGGTAAAAGACTTTTAAAATATATAAAAGATACGGATGCATAGAATGGAGAGGAAGAATCAGTCGAATTATTTGGGAAAAGGAGGATAATTTGAGGAGACATGGAAAGCTTCTTGTAAATGACCGGGTCTTCTTTTAAAACAACATTAAATGCAAAACAGTTGTAAATAAATGGTCTTCTTTTAAAACAACATTAAATGCAAGACATGTGTCAATACTTTCTAAAGAGACACTAAAATTATATTAAATGCAAAACAGTTGTAAATAAATGGTCTTCTTTTAAAACAACATTAAATGCAAGACATGTGTCAATACTCTCTAAAGAGACACTAAAATTATATTATGTTATTAGATTTGAATCCGTTAGCTGTGAGATTACTCTGCCGATCGCTCCCATTCATCACCCCTTGTTAGTTTTCAGGTATTCTGCAACTCTCTTATCATATTTCTATCATTACGTCATTTTCTACTCTTCTTTTCGGTTACGTTTTCAAGGCAATTTTGATTCACCTCATTGCAATTTTCTTCTTCTTTAAAACTTTAATTCAAAGCATTTTAAATTTGATTTTTCTTCTTCTTTTGCAATCTGGGTTGTTTAGATTACACCTTGGCTTACTTTGTATTGGAAAAGACTAATCTTTTCTAATGGACAACTCATCGCTTCCCCAGGAGGCTCTTTTCCTTGGTTTTGACAGCTCTACTCAGTAAGTTTTGATTTTTCAATTTCCATATTGGCATATCTCACTAATCTCAGATGTTTATGTTCATCAGCTCTTCGTGTCAATTCAATTGGGTCTGCTACATATATTCATAAATCCTTCACACTTCACCAAATTTCATCCTTCAGTTGATTTGCAGAAAACCTCAATCATTTTAGTATACAATGAACTTCAACGTTGTTAACTTGTGGGGTTCCCGTCCCTATTCAATTTTTGTATAGATTGAAGATACACCAATTCAATGGCAGGCCATGACCAACACTTGATCATGGTTCGTTGATTATGTCTTAAAAAAAAGTGGACTATTAATTTGAGACAATCAAAAAGGAATAGAGGGCCCTTAATTTGGGACGAAGGGAGTATAAACATTGTGGGCCGGTCCAAAAACTGATAGAACGTTGTATGCAGTCCCTGATTTTATATTTTTACACTCTTACGTCAGAAATATATATACCTATTAATATAGCAGTGAGGGGGCGCACAAACACTTAAAAAAACCAAGCCTGGGGGCTTTTGATAAGTGCTCAATCGTTAATTTTTGATTGCTACTTTTATTGGGGTGATACTAAACCAAATTTGATCATTGAATTGAAGTCAATGGTGTTAGACACCAGCATTGAGAGATTGTTGATTGTTTGACTTATTTAGACTTTTGACATTTGCTGTGAAGACACAAAATAATCTAGAGGGGGTGAATAGGTTATCTCGATAATTTTGTTCAATTTTAAATTCAAATTCCAAACAAAACTTAGATCTAAACCATTTTTCAAGTTCCAAAGTGATTTACCTAAATTGCATGCACACCTACACAATTAAGCAATCTAAAATGAAAAGCAATCACACAAAAGCACACAACACCGGGTATACGAGGAAAAATCCCAACCTATGGGTAAAGAACCTTGGTTGACCTAGCATCTCATTAGATTTGAAAAGTTCATTTTATACAATACAAGAAAGCAGTTCACTCTCGTGCACTCACAAGAGATTACATATGAATATTGTGACTCTCCCTCGTTTCAATGAGAAATCTGATTGAAGCTCCATCTCTCGGATACAAATGTCCACTCTTCCTCATAGATCCACACCATGCTCCAACTCTCAATAGCTTGAGCACCTCCTTTTAAATCTTGGAGTGTAGATCATGTGGTTGATTTCAAATTCAAATGTAAACATGGTTCAAAGTTGCGGTATCGGTCTATGACGTGGACGCTCAATTTTTGACTCGGTATCGGTATCGATATCGGTCTCGATCTTGGGTGATACGCATCTATACAATATTTAGAGAACTAAAAAAAATTGAAAAAAATAGAGAAAAGTTTAGAAAAATAAGAATAATAACATGGCTCAATTAGAACAGTACAAAATCATCATTTAATATGCATAACATTGTCTAATTATTTATACTGAATCATCATTTAGTATGCATAACATTGTCTAAATCAAAATATATATTTAGTAATATATTCTTTGTGAATTTTATAATAGTACCTATTACTAATTAAGGATATATATAATGTAAATAATTATACACTTTAAGGATAAATAAATAATGATACATTTTAATACAAGTTAAGTATATACAAAAAGAAGGTTAAATGGGAGATAACCCCTCCAGTAATACAAGAAAAGAAATGAGAGATTTAATTCAAAAAACCCGATTTGCGATCACAAAACATCATAGACCTTGTACCGAATTGAAAGCGATTGCTCCGATCGTGACATGGATGCAAAATCCAGGCTCAATTGAGTGAGAAAGAAGCTGAGATAGAGAGATCGATGTTTAGTAACTTATGCTATCTCGGTCGATATATCACCGATATGGGTCGATACTATCGTGATATCGTCGATATTGGCCGATTCTACCGCGATATCACCGATATGAGGGAATACTATTGAGAAATTACCGATATAGGGTCGATTTACACCAATAATCGAAAACTCCACTCGTAACTCGGAATCGGATCGGTGGGTACTGATACCTAGTCAACTTGACCGTATCGTCGCGGTATCGGCCTTGACTTTGAACCATGAATTTAAACAAAGCTATATGTGAATAAAAGCTTCTCAATTCATCTCTCAATTGAAGATCTCAAGGTAGATCTAGAAAAATCTCACAAACTTTCAAATGAACACTCAATTTGAATTAGAGAGAGAAACTAGTGCACATTAAATCGAAAAATTTATTAGAAGATGTATTTTGAAATGAGGAAAATTTGTTGTATCGAATTGGAGGGACACGAGGCCTTTTATAGAAAGATTTGAAAATTCAGTTTTCTCGTGCGCACGATTTTGGACAGTATGCCCCCCGATAAAAAATGACACAGATTCGTGTGCACCGGCAGATATTCTTCAATATCAACAACAGAAGACTTCAAATTTTGAGATGTCTTCATGTCTTCAAATCACAAGTCTCCATAGGTTATGGACAAAGACACTCTCACTCAACTAAGTGAATCAAGCTTTTGGGCTCGACTTTGTGCAAGACTCAAATGTTTTGTCACGAGAGATATCCAACTAATATATAATACAAATGGTTACATTTTCAACATTAACCCTCATTTATTTGTGCTAACCTAGGCTGACCCTTACGTTGTCTCTTTACGGAAATTTAACCCCAAAATAGCTTTTTGGCTTTTTCCGCACTTGTTCAACTCTTTTGCGACCCTTCGTTTGATTTTTTGTGTCCCCACAAGCCATTTTAGGGAGGCTAAAGAGTGAAAAGTGAAAACTTTGGGGCCGAGAACCAAAGTCAAATAACCCTAAATAATTTTTTGTGTGTGTTTCATTAGTTGGGTGTATTATATTGATAAGTCAGAACCAAATTTTATCTTTGAACTGAATTATATAAAACACGGATTGTTTAGGTCATTGAAAGCGACTGTGTTAGATGCTGACCTCAACATTATCACTTCGGAGATTGTTAAGTTTGATTCTGAGTTGCCACATTACAAAACCAAAGATGGTGTCTACCGAGACCCATCTGTTAATGGACGGATTGTTTCACCCACTTTGATGTGGGTGGAAGCACTAGATCTCATACTGTCGAGACTTGAAAAAGCGGGATTGAATTTTGAAAAAATTGCTGCTGTTTCGGGTAGTGGACAACAGCACGGTAGTGTATATTGGAAGAATGGAAGTTATGCAAAATTTTCGTCATTGGACCCTAAAAAACCTCTAGTGGATCAATTTGGTGATGCCTTTTCGACCAAAGAATCACCGGTGTGGATGGACAGCAGCACCACAGAACAGTGCAAAGCCATTGAGAAAGCTGTGGGTGGTGCAATGGAGCTATCCAAGCTTACTGGATCAAGGGCCCACGAAAGATACACCGGCCCACAGATTCGAATGATATATGAAATGCAACGGGAGGTTTATCACAATACGGAGAGGATATCTCTAGTTAGCTCCTTCATGGCATCTCTTCTTATTGGGTCCTATGCTTGTATCGATCAAACTGATGGGGCAGGGATGAACTTGATGGACATCAAGCAGAGATCTTGGTCAAAAATAGCTTTGGAGGTTGGTTTTTTATATTTTGGGTCAAAACTGTGTTTCTTCTTCCAATGCTTGTGTTTTGAGAAGTTGCTTTGGGTATTAATTTTCAATCTTAGGTTTCAATGTTAATGTAGAGTTTTGATATTTATTATAGGCCACTGCACCGGGTTTGGAGGAAAAACTTGGAAATTTAGCTCCTGCACATGCTGTTGCTGGTTCCATTGCTCCCTATTTTGTGGAGAGGTTAGTTACGCACCTTTTTATTTTTAATCATTCAATGTCTATGATGTTTCTTAGAGATGGACAAGATATTTGTTACAGTTGATATAGCTTTCATGTCTAATTTTGAGGTGATATGTAATTTTCTAAGCTGACATTAGATAATAGTTTTTGGTAGCTACTATGGAGGACATGATTCTAGAGATGAACTGAACTTTGGGGACTAAAATTCAGTCTAGTAGAAGCTTATCGTAGAATAATTAGTTCAGTTAAAAAGATAAGGACGATATCATTATAACTATTTTAATTATATAATGAGCATCTTATATGCTTAATGTGACCTCAAGGATTGCATGTTTGTAATTTTCTCACCGATTGAGTTCAACCGAGCTTCCTTCATTCAAAGAACTGGGGAAAAAATAGTTTGTATGACTCAACTTAGCAATTCTAATCCAAACTGCTGGAGAGTGCAAGGGAACACTAGTAATGGGTATATAAAAGATGCAAACGCTTGAACTTCATTATAGGGATTAAATTAGATAGAGCTAGAGAGTAATCTGAACTTATATCAATAAAATGAGTATCCTGCGATACTTATGTTGATTTCTTCTACTTCTTTTCTTCTTCTTTTCACGTACATTAGTTGCACTGTATTCTCTTGGTACAATATTGACAACTATATCTTGGATCAAATCACTTTCAGGTTCCGCTTTGACAAGAACTGTTTGGTTGTTCAGTGGTCTGGAGACAACCCTAACAGCCTAGCAGGTAAAAGTTATATTCTTTCGTAAATTTTTACATTAATATAATGTATATTTGTGACAAATACCCTCATTATTATTTCTGTTCAGATGCTTACCTCTTTCTTTGACCAACTATGTCAAAAGTGATGCTTTAGTAGCTTTTCATATTGAATCAAGTTTACATAGCAATCAACATTCATTAATGCATGTTCATTTAGAGATTTTGCTGCTGCTAGTTCATATTGTGAGACCTGTAGCTTTTTCAATGTGGTGTTCTTGTAATTGTTTTCAGTTCCATGACATGTTCGTAACAATGATGCTGTCTGTTTATCCTTCTTCAACCTTCCGTATCACAGTTCCAATATTAGCATGCAGTATCACTCAAACTCTTTAAGTACATCATATTCTTTGACTTATCTTAATGTGTTGCGTGTCTCACCTAAGGGGCCGCCGCCTAGGATAGATAAAGTGAATTATTTCTTTATTTTGTTTTATTTTTATTTTGATTATTTTAAATATCTCTATGTTTATCTCATGTTTTTTTTTATATCCAACTCTTTGGTTAGTCCGTGTTTAGATTTAGGTCTCTAGTTAATTTTACTATTAATGAGGCCCTTGCGCTGTCATTGTAATCTTTCATTTTAGTTAGATTTTAGTAATAAGTGCATTTACATCTAAATGGTATGATAGCTACGTCGATTCGTAGTCAAAGAAGTTTGACCGTGTGGTGCAGTCTGTTAACCAACTTTCGACTCAGATTCAAGCTTTGATCACGTCACTCACTCCACCCGCTCCGACATCCACGATGACCCAAAACAGTAGCCCCGCTATTGGTGGTGGCGGCCTCCCCGCCGGCCACCTGACCGCTGGCCAAGGACCACAAGCCGCTGCCTCCCCTTCGTTGATCGACTGTTTGATCTCTCCTCACTTACGCTACAAACGGACTTTGACGCCTAGAGCCACCTGATACACGGCTAACCCCTCGTCAGATCTACTAGTGATGCTTCCCACCATCAGCGCGTCCTCCCACATGAGCTTTGGCCTGCCCTTGTTACTCCATCGGCCTATGGCCACCACCTATATGACGCTTACTCGTCATTTCTCCAGGTACATTCCGGCAAAAAGTTCATTGACCTTAACCTATCATCCCTGTCCGACTTGGCGTCCCCTCCCCCCTTTCTAGCTGTCTATCTCCTTAAATCCTTGTGGATCTGCAACTGCCCATTGTTACTGATCCCCTATGACACGAATCTCACTGGGCATCCAGCGAAGTCCCGCCCCATCACACTCCCACTTCTTTGACCCCGCATGGACTATACATCACCCTGGCCCTAAACCCTCCTTCGCTGTGGTCATTGTGGAGGGAACCCGCGATGATCAATTCGTTGCCTCGGCCCCTACTATCCCACCCAACGCTGGTTGGGACCATTGGCAGGTGATCCGCGATGGGATACAACTATACAACCACCATCACTGCCAACCCTTAGCATTTAATGACTTCCCTCCCGTTGAGGTGGGTTGTGACAATGGGTAAAACTCTCCACGGCAAGCCTCCGAGTATTAATTTGTTAGTCACCGAATCCAAAGAGGGTCCCTATCAAATCATAGTCGGTTTGGAAGCCCCTGTGGTTCACGTGACTCCCACCGATTCACCACTTGCCACAGGTGTGGTCGTAAGGTGTCTGTTTTCCCCACCCACTTACATGACGAGGCCCACCGCAGTGCCCGCCTTTGTCTTGCCATGGTTCACGTTAGCAAGCCTGCTGGCAATGTTTAAAAAGGTGTTTGAGGCTTGCCTCAAGGTGAGGTAGGACTAAAACAGCCATGAGGTTGAAGCCTCGGGTCTAGAGGCTTGCTCCTCGTTTGTTTGAGGCATTAAGCTTTCTTACCTCTGATCTTATGTAAGTCTACTTCTCCTTCTCCCTTTCCTCCTCTTCCTTTTTTTATTTTTTTATTTTCAAGTTTCTCTTTCTTCGTTTGTCTTATTAAGAGCATATATGCTCTATCTACACAGACAAACACACGTATGCGCACATATTATTCTATTGAATATATATACTCATGACACGTCCAAGAGCCCAAAATATTAAAATATTTATTTTTTTGACATCGACACTTTTAATAAATAGATTGAAGTTGAGCTTTTCTAAAGACCGGGAGAATGTTGCATATGCATGATAATGGAACCTTTGGGGCGAAGAGCAATATTTGTTCTGAGTATATTTTTTATTTTACTAATTTAGAAAATAATTGTTTGGTAGTTATCTATTGAAGTCTACTTTTGTCCTCTTATCTTTCGAGGATTGCTTAGTGCCCAAGGTTATCCTTTGTCAATCTATCATTGTGATGAGTTTGCGACGATATATCATATTTTATTAATAAAATTGATAATAAACTTTTTTGGCGATGATGTTATAATGCTACGCTATTTATTGCTTTAGTAATATTAACTATGTATATATGTTTTATTTATGATGATAGCCATGATACACAATTTATGTCATATTATTAGTATTTTTTTAAAAATACTTTTGAAGACTTATTTTCGCCTAAAGGCTTACGACTTTCTTCGCAAGAGCACAACACCTCAGATTCGGCTCACGTCTTTTAAAATATTACCCACTGAGCACTACCCTGGCATCTTGTGGTTGAGCGGCGCGTGCCGAGAATGACTACAAGTAATGCGACCTCGACGAACCTCCTGTTGACAATTATATAGGGTAATGCACAAGCCTTTTGGAGAAAAGCATTTGATGGGCGGTACATTCCAGTTGATGTACCCACACTTAATTGATGTCTTGAGCTTGCCACTTATTTGATTGACTCGACACGTTCATTATTTGTGTATGTTTTGGGTGTTCGTTGTGTTCACCTTTCTGCTAATAAATTTGGGTCTTGCATGAGTTTGGTGGCAAGAATTCACCCATTGCTGCACACTTGACCATCGACCTACTCAACGCATTTGGGCTGAGTTGAAGATAATCATGCTCGCACAACTTCTTTTGTGCAACTCATGAAATCTTCATACGTATTTAAAATCTTCAACTAGGCACTCTCCGTTACCGAATATATATTGAACCTTTCTAGCTCATTTGTACTCGTGCTCAACTCACGAAGGCCGATGATCAACAACTAGATCACCACATGAACGGCCTTCAGACACGGATTCGCCAAGACCTGCTCACCAAGGTGGTTCTTGTTGTGTGGATACTCATTTGAATGATTCATGCGTGCTGAAAATCCAAAGTGAGGAAATACAATCTAAATAAAAAGTAATGAGAAAGTAAAGAGACGTGGTTCAACAATTTGACTACGTCCATGGATAATGATGGCTTCCTTTCTTTGATTAAATCAACAGGGTTACAAGCCTCACAATCATCTCAATGTGTATATAAGAGAAATAACAATAAATGATAAACGATAACAGCTCCAACTTAGGGTTTAAAGGCGCTAAAATGATATATTTATACCTGAGAGAACTAATTAGAGAATCCCCCAAAATAAACCCACTTAAAACCCCTTTTTTGCACAAATCCGGGCTCGTTCGCTTCAGTGAACGCAACCCTTCGCTGGTTGCGCATTTCTATCCAGAAATGACCCCAAACTCTTGTCTACGTCCGCGCCTTTTGCTACTGCGAAGCTCTTTGCTGATAGCGCAAATAGGGACTTCTGAATTCAGAGCCAAAATTTCGCAAATCCCTACATTGGTGAAAGAATACATCAAATCAATCATCGAGGAACACCACCACCAATCAAACCCCGAAGGGCCTCAACAATATAGAACATTGATAAGGTTTGAATAATGTTCAAACTTGACCACCAATAAATATGTTGGCGGGATTATCTTTAGTGTCAACTTTCTTCGAAACAATAACCCTATTAATAACCTCTCATATGAAATGAAATCGAAAATCATTATGCTTGGTTCTTCCATGATGAGTTTGGTTCTTGGCCAAGTGGATAGCGCTTTGGCTATCACATTGCACCTCGACACAATCTTGTGTAATCCCAAATCACTAATAAGACCCTGAAGCCATAAGGCCTTTTTAATGACTTCTTTCGTTGCCATATACTTTGCCTCCATAGTAGACAAATGTAATATGGACCTCCAGCTCATCTGACCCTCGTAGTAGACCGAAGCTTGTCCAAGTCACCCGCATAGTCCGAATTAACATGCCACACACATGTGACTTCTCCACCTATTGGTACACAACTCCCACATCAAGTGATCCACTTAGATATCACAAAATCCACTTCACCGCATTTCAATGCTCTTTACTCGGATTTCCCATATACCTATTGTGGGAGCCTATTTAATACCGTCCATGAAAGTAGCCGACCAACCCTGATGGATTAACACGCTGCCCGACCCAAATCATGACTTAATTTCCACACGAGTATTTTAGTGATATAAGAACACTTACGGATATGGTCAAATCAAGTACCAAAAATCTCGGATGAGATATTCAGGTACCTCATGGCAAATCCGCGTATTATAAGTTCCTTGAAACAACTCAAACTCTGTAACAGTATATCTATAAATTG
Organism: Sambucus nigra; assembly: GCA_949130495.1. Lineage (NCBI taxonomy): Eukaryota > Viridiplantae > Streptophyta > Magnoliopsida > Dipsacales > Adoxaceae > Sambucus > Sambucus nigra. Next base: position 202,246,384 of record OX422211.1, on the reverse strand, counting down.
TACACCCTGACCCGGGGCAAAGGGATTGAAACTTGAGATGTGAGAGACACTTAATAAGAACAAGTAACCTCTCCATGGACGTAGGCAAATTGTCGAACCACGTATATCGTTGTTGTGCATATGATTCTTTTTATTTTTTTGTTCTTTGTGATTGTTTTCGTAGATTTCTTTATTGTGATAATTTCTGCACTCACAAGTGGCGCTCTCTGTGGGAAACGACTTGTATTCCTACGAAAACATTCATTACCAGAAAGCCGTTATGCCTCACCACAACAACAACATCCCCTAAGTCGGCGACGTCCAAGAAGATCCAGTTCCTCCCAGGGTCAGGTCTGAGATTCGCCAGCATACAAACCCCAAGTTTCGCCAGGATAGGCGACCTTCTGAAGAAAGTCATGGGCCACCTAGGTCTGTCCAGATTTCTGGGCTGGTCGATGCTTATGAAGCTAGGCTTCATGAACAAGAGGAGGCTGCCCGTTCCAAGCGAAAGAAAATGCTCGCCTACAGAGGCGACTCGAAAGAATGGAGAAAGACCTCCAAAGGGCCACTGGAAAATGTCGTACGAGGACTCTTAGCCCTCAGGCGAGCAACACTCGTGTAGGCCCCTTTTTCTTTCGAAAGTGATTTAAGGATGACAAAACTAGTTTCTCTTTTTGAAAACCCTTTTTCCAAATTTTAAACCGCACCAAGTATGTGAACCAATTTTAACTTCACCAAATTTTATCTTAATTAATCCTAAACATGCATCTAGTGATTAAAGCAAGTAAAATAAATAAGTTCACAAATGCGACGCCGGATGTACGAGGAAACCACTAAGGGAAAAAATCTCGGACGACCCAAGCCAGACAATCACTATGATGTGGTATTACAAAGTACAAAAACAGACTTACTCAATGACTCGATCCCCACAATTGTTGAAGCTTCTCTGAATCTTCAGCCACTCCTTCACAGTGCCCATGCGAATCCTTCCGCAATACTTGTCCACAGCACACGTATCCACGAATGCCTCGGTATCCACCGATGTAGCTTAGAAACGTTTACGATGTTGAACACGAACTCCTTCGCTTCTTCACCGCAAAACCCAACGATGTTCAAAGTGATGAACAACTCCAAACGGTGCAAACAAAGATCACTTTTGCATATGTGAATGAAAGCTCGGATCTTTGAACCAAGGATGTTTTTAGACTTTGAAAACCTTATAAAAATTGTGCAGAAAACGTACTGACTATAAACTGATTTTCTAGACTGCACACTTCCGAAATTCTGAGAGAAACACGCCTTATATAGAAAAATTGAGGCGGCGGATTGTTCGAAAGAGATATGCCTGTCGCTTGAACGAGATGCACATGTCGTTCGAACGACATAGTGATCTTGCTTGAACGACTGGCAAAGTCGTTTGAACCACTTGAAACGTGAGTTTGTGATTTACACAACTCTAAACCATTTTTATCTCAGAATAAACGAAGTATTAAATATTTTAAAAACATTTTTTTAGCAAAAATAACATCCTAAAACATTTTTCCGAGTCCCATAAACATTACGCATTCATACCTGAGCGATCTCGGAATGCAACGAAGACGTGAAATGAGCACCAAACTAATCTCGGCATGATTTATCTTTGAAGCTTGGCCGCAACGTCTTCAATAAACTTTATGTCATAGGCTGTCTGGGATCATGACAATAAAAATCTATTTATGACTCAAAAACATTGTTTTGTTCCAGGAATAAGTCAAATACAACAATGGACTCAATTGAAAATTTTGTCCTTACAAATCTCCTCGTTTAACTATTGGGACAAAACCCAAACAATGAAATGCCTAAGTCGACTCTTCAAGCCGTATGGTGCGTAAATCCCATCCCATAAAACCCCAAAACAAAAATTACAGGACAAGACTCGTAAATGATGGTCCTGGAGGCATGAACTGTTCGAAGGTGATGTAGATTTGAAATCTCGAATCTCTAAAACATACTTACACACATGAAACAGACAAATACCTAGTGAAGTATGGAGGAACAAATGATATAAAACATTATGATACCAATATGTATTATTAGTACTAATATGTAAAATCACAATCCAATCATTTGTTAAACATGTGAGTAAATTTAGACACCAATTTGAAAACAAACATTGAAGTCAGGATACCAATTTGTGCAAACTAATCATGAATGCATATGATCACAAAAATGATACCAATGAGTAATGCAACAAAATTATATGCTCAACAAACAAACTCCCCCTACATCACATACATCTCTCCCCCTTTTTGTCTCGAATAGAAAATAAGAGAAAAGATAAACAAATATAGAATGTGATAAACACTAAAGCATCTCTAGATAAACATGAAACAATCAGCTAATAATGATAAAAAAATAAAAATATCAAATCCGTAGCTAGCAAACAGAACAGTCACATGTGAGAAATCATCAATCTAAGAAGGTATGACTAAATGAACATAATGTAGTAAAAAAATGTAATCAATGTGAACTGCATAAAAATAAACCCAGCAGTACATAAGTATATGTCAATATGAAGCAGGGTACTGAAACAATCAATTTTTTTTCCAGAAGGTCACTCGAACGACTTAGCCTTGTCGTTTGAACGACATAGGCAAGTCGATCAAACCAGAACATCTCGCAACCTTAAAAACGCCAAACCAGTAACCTCTCGCTTGAAGCAACCTATCTCGCGGCCATGTCGCAGCCATCTCGCAACCAATTCTGGCAAATCGACGCCTCGAAAAACGTGTCGCTTGAACCTCACTTGTACAGTACTTCACGCGACATAAGGATGTCGTTCGAACCAAGCCTCATTGTCGTTTGAAAGATAAACAAAATCTCAATTCCAGTACTAAAAGCCTTGAAGTTTTGCCCAGTGAAAAAATTTCCTGAAAAAGTTAACTGGAAAGAGAAGAAAACAGCAAAATAGACTCAAAACAGAAAAATAAAGTAAATAAAAATCAACGTGAGTTATATGCTAACAGAGTACCGATGTGCTCAAACATGGTTATGGAATGTATGGACGTGAACTACAATAAATGAATCATAATTCCAGCACATCGAAACGATCAAGAAGCTCTAATTGATAGCTAAATGTCATCAAACTTTATTTTAGCCATTTGTGACATTTGAAGAATTGAGCTTAATGAACTAAACAAGCATTAGCACACAAATCCGGAATTTTAACAATTCTACAAACAATAGCGTCATGACACGATTTTCAACGTTAGGATTCGTGGTGCAAACCCGTTTAATTTTTCTCCAACCAAACACCCTCGTATATTTATTCTTTTTTCAAACTCTATAGAGGTTTCTATCTTTCTCAACTTAAAGGAACTCCTATTAGCCCAAATTTGGCATATTAATCATTTTATTGCCTTGATTTTCTTTTGGTCTCTTTTAAATGGTGGCTTTCACGACGAGTTAATGTTGTACTCTCGCAGCCCTTTCCCGTGAACACTCATCATTTTTTAATTTATGCAATTATAATCCTCACGGTAAACGGTTCTTACATACACACCTCTTTCTTAAGTCTACTTACGCATAGATGACATGATTGAGATAAGAACGTCTCACCAAACTCAAATATGCAAGAGAAGTTAAACATTCATATACACTCGTGCATGTGTGCAAAGATGGCATATATACAAAGTCGAATCAAAATGCATATCAACTTCGAAACAACCCCATAATATAATGGTTAAGATCCATTCTAAGCATCAATAATTATGATAAAATGTCCTAGCCACATGGATAATGAAGTGAAGGGGTCCAAGCACACCAATATGCCACATTAAACATGTAAACTCAAAACTCAAAACAAACCGAAAATCTTTTTGTTTTTTCAATATATTTTGACTCAAATAAATGCAAAATCTTTTTGTATTTTTCAAAAATATATGAAACCAAAAAACTTTTTGTATTTTTCAATAAGACTTAATAAATAAAAAAGTATAATACAATAGATACACATGTCATAACACTAGCAAGATATAAATCATGATGCAAAGACTAACGTATGGCAAACGTGGCAACACAATCATCCTTTAGATTTAGCATGGGAAGAATCAAGAGCAACCAAACAAGAACCATGAAGTTTAATTCCTAAAGCCTCCAAGTCCAATTTCCTAAACCAAGTAGGTGTGAAACTACGCATGGGGGTTTTGGGAACCGAAACGACTTTATTCCTTAACTTCCTATGAGCATTCTTAAGGTCATAGCAAAAACGTCTTAGGTGACCTTTCCTACCGCAATGGGAACAAGTGTAAATACGGCAGGAATGATTACCAAGATGTCGACCTCTCCTCACGTTCCTAGTGGGTTCTCTCACACGATTGGTATTGGCATTGGGAATGGGAACAACTCTATCATCGTAGCCTATACCAAACCTACCTCCCTTGATTTGGATGGTGCCTCTAACATTCTATCCAACTTCTCCGACCTAGATTCCAAATTAAACTTAACTTTACTCTAGACTTTCAATCTCTCCTCTAACCTATGAAGCACGGACGCTCTCTCAGAAGCCACGAGTCACGTGTCGTGTCGAAACACGTATTATTAGCGCGTTGTGACACGCTACTGTGTATTTGAATTTTATGATGGTGATTCCGCTTTATTTATGATTTTTCATGTTAAAGTGTATTTGAATTTTGTTTTATATGGTTCATTTTCTTAATTTCATATTAAGAATGCTCTAATAATGTTTTTTATGGAAAAATATGTTTAATTTCATTAATATATATTATATATTATACTTATCCTAGCGTGTCGTATCTTAGTCTTAAAAAGCATCACGTGTCGCATATCGAAATGCGTATTACGAGTCCGTGCTTCATAGCCTTTAACTCACTAATCCTAGACTCAAGCAAACGCCTAGACTCCTCAAAACTTTAGAGCCTCTTTCTTTAAGGCTTCCATCAAACCACGAAGGCTATCTCTCTCCTTCTCAACATATTCTAACTTCTCCCTAAGCATCTTCTCCCGTGCTCTAAGATCCTCAGCTAAAGCATTATTATTCTCTACGGCATGCTCATTCAACCTAGCTTGCAATTTCGAGTTTGTCGTTTTCACCTTTACCGCTTCCTCATATAACTCCCTAAAGGCAACTTCCAACTCTCCTACATCGATCTCCTCATCCTCACTAGCTTCACCCTCACTCACTTGGGATTCAACTGCCTCGGAAGTGTCATGCACATGAGAATCTTCATGGGAAGATTTATCGTCGTCGCTCACATGACATGCCAAGAAAGCTATAAATTTGCTGTCATTGGGGGGACTCTCTCCCTCATCCGGATCACTATCACTTAAGGAGGCATTATATGCTATCGGTTTCTTGCCCTCCTTCTCAAGTCTAGTGGGACACTCGACAACCTTGTGACCATACCCCTCACACCCAAAACACCTATCCTACTCAACCCTCTTAACTTTCTCACTTTTATCCTTAGGAGTGGAATCTACTTTATTGTTCTTGAATTTCTCAAATCTTTTGGCATCTTTCTATTGCTTTTGGAACTTAAGAAATTTTTTGAACTTCTTTGCCAACAAGGCTACATCCTTAAAATCTGAATCAGAATCATCATCCGAAACTTTAGTCTCCTCCTTCTGGGCTTTCAAAGCAATGCGCTTTTCTTTCTTTGTCACTTGCTTGGAGGTAAACATATCGAGTTCATAGGTTTGTAAGTCACACCTACAATCTCTTCAAGTTTCGTCGAATCAAGCATGCCTAACGAGTTCAAAACGACCACTTTTGCATCAAACCTACTCGGTAACGATTTTAAAATTTTCTTTATGACTCGGTTATCGGGTATCTTCTCTCCTAAGTTAAACGACGAGTTGACAATATTGGAAAACCTAGCGTAAAACTCATCAAACGACTCACTCTCTAACATCTTAATCGTCTCAAGCTGTGTAGTGAGGTTTAGAAGTTTAGACGCCCTAACCGTACTAGTGCCCGCGTGAGTAAGTGCAAGTGTATCCCAAGCTTCTTTTGAAGTTTCACAAGTCATGATTCTATTATACTCTTCCGGTGTGACTTGTGAGGAAAAAATGTGAAGACCTTTAGAGTTGTAAAGTGCAAGTCTATGCTCAGCTTCGGTCCATGACTCAATAGATTTTAGTGTAGTGTCCTCACCCTCTCGTATAACCGGTGGTGTCCAACCCTTTTTGGCCGCTAACTACACGCTCATCTATTGATTTCAATACACTTCTCATACGCATATTCCAATAAGCATAATTAGTGCCATAAAAAAAGGAGCACAAAAACTCTCCATACTTCCGAAATTCATCCTGAAAAACACAAGGGATCAAACACAAATAAAAAATGTTTCTAACTCTGATACCAATTTGTAGGCCCCTTTTTCTTTCGAAAGCGTTTTAAGGATGACAAAACCAATTTCTCTTTTTGAAAACCCTTTTTCCAAATTTTAAACCGCACCAAGTATGTGAACCAATTTTAACTTAATCAAATTTTATCTTGATTAATCCTAAACATGCATCTAATGATTAAAGCAAGTAAAATAAATAAGTTCACAAAGGCGACGTCGGATGTAAGAAGAAACCACTAAGGGAAAAAACCTTGGACGACCCAAGCCAGACAATCACTATGATGTGGTATTACAAAGTACAAAGACAAGACTTACTCAACGTTTCGATCCCCACAAGTCTTGAAGCTTCTCTGAATCTTTAACCATTCCTCCACAGTGCCCACGTGAATCCTTCCACGATATCTGTTCACAGTACACGTGTCCACGAATGCCTCGGTGACCACCGATGTAGCTTGGAAACGTCTACGATGTTGAACACGAACTCCTTCGCTTCTTCATCGCAAAACCCAACGATATTCAAAGTGATGAACAACTCCAAACGGCGCAAACAAAGATCTCTTTTGCATATGTGAATGAAAGCTCGGAACTTTGAAACTCTTAAGGATGTTTTTAGACTTTGAAAACCTTAGAAAACTTGTGCAAAATACGTACTGACTGTAAACTGATTTTCTGGATTGCACACTTCCGAAATTCTGAGAGAAACACGCCTTATATAGCAAAGTTGAGGCGGTGGATCGTTCGAACGAGATAAGCCTGTCGCTCCAACGAGATGCACATGTCATTCGAACGACATAGTGATCTCACTTGAACGACTGAACACTTAAAACGTGAGTTTGTGATTTACACAACTTTAAACCATCTTTATCTTAGAATAAACGAAGTTAAATATTTTAAAAACAATTTTTTAACAAAAATAACATCCTTAAACATTTTTCCGAGTCCCATAAACATTACGCATTCATACCTGAGCGATCTCGGAATTCAGTGAAGACGTGAAACGAACACCAAACTCTCGGCAGGATTTATCTTTGAAGCTTGGCCGCAACGTCTTCAATAAACTCTATGTCATAGACCGTGTGAGATCGTGACAATAAAAATCTATTCATGACTCAAAAACATTATTTTGTTCCAGGAATAAGTAAAATACAACAATGGACTCAATTGAAAATTTTGTCCTTGCAACTCGCAGTCGAGGAAGGAGCTCCAAGCGTGTCTAGGAGAGAACTGAACGTGACAAGTCGGAGCGAGGGCGGTCAGAGCGTGGCCAACAGGAAAGGCGCCACAGAAGCAATGATCGACAAAACGAACACTTAAGGATTCTTATCCGTAGGGAGATGGACGAACATCTAACCCACCGAGGAGCCACATCCACTAGAGAGCTAACCAGAAGAGCTCTCCACACTCAGAAGAAGTCCTCTTTTTCAAGGGCAATCGAGCAAGAGTAGCCTACGAAGAAATTCACTATCCCTAGGTTCAAGGTCTACGATGGAAAAACGAACCCCATAGACCATGTCAAGCAATATCGGCAAGCAATGACCTTATAGAGCCACAATGACGCACTTATGTGCAGGATTTTCCCTTCTAGCCTACATGATGTAGCACATAAGTAGTTTGAGAGGCTTCCTCACAGGTTGATCAGGAATTTTGCAGCTTAGGCAGAGGCCGTCACGGCGTAACCAGTAGCTCCCATCCCAAGAAGAAGCCAAAAGAGAATGTCCGAGACTAGGCCAAAAGATATTGGAAAGTTTTCAATGAGATCGAGGATTGCTCGGAGCAGGTTGCCGTAGCATCCTTCAAAATCGGTTTGCTGACTACCTCTTTGCTGCACCAGTCCCTTACTAAGAAGGAGGCCAGCACCATCGACGATCTTATGGCCCGTATCGAGAAATACGCCAAAGTGGAAGACGTGGTTCATCCTAATGGAGGGGACAGTGGTCGAGCAAAGGCGAACAAGGGAACAGAGAAGAATGATACTCAGAAGAAAGGAAACAAGAATGGGGGCAAGAATGGCTCCAAAAGTGGGAACAAGAATGAGCCTTCCAAAGCGTTTCAGGCTGTTAACACAGTCTTCAAGGAACTTATTTACAAGATTCTCAGCAAAATCAAAGATGAGCCGTACATTAAATGGCCCAAGAAGATGGGTGGCGACCCAACTAAAAGGAACAATGCGCTGAGATGCGCATTCCATAAGGAGGGAGGCCATTGAACCGAGAACTGCAAGGCTCTGAAGTCAATGTCTGGAGAAGTTAGCCCAAGCAGGGCATCTCAATGACTACATCGAGAAAAAAGTTGACAAGGTCGCAGCTAATGGTGACCAGATTCCGGATAACGTCCCTGATGAGGATACATGACATGAGTTCGCAGTCATCCATGGGGCATCAGACCTTAAGCACATCCAAGGGAACGCCGTTTGGATGGAACTCAACAATGTAACTGCCGTTATGGAGGCTTTTTGGGATCGACTCCGCCAAAACCCAGGCTAGTAAACGTTGGCGACCAGAGGACGTCGACTACACCAGGCATATCATGTTTATTGAGGAAGATTTGATCGGGGTGAAATACCGCATCACGATGCACTTGTAATCACACTCGGGATAGCCAATTGGGACGCTGATAAGCTACTTGTGGACCAGGGGAGTTCGTCAGAAGTGATGTACTTAGAATTGTTTTATAAACTGATGCTGAACATCGCTGACCTCAAAGAGGCGACGGTAGGTCGGCTTTGCAGGAAGGATCACGATGCCACTGGGGAAAATCATTCTCCTAGAGCAGGAAACATATCAAAACTCATTGAGTTTTTAGTAGTGGACATTGAGTCCCCGTATCACGCCATTTTGGGCAGAGGCTGGCTTTATGCCAAGAGGGCCGTACCCTCCATGTACCACTAGAAGTTGAAGTGTGCTACTGACCGAGGCGTGGTTGAAATCTGTGGCGATTAGGCCACAGCTAGGAAGTGCTTTATTGCAACTATCCGCCCAAAGAAAGAAAAGAAGGAGACAGAGCTTGCTTAGGAGGGAGCCCAAGAGGGGTCTGTGCCCTCCAAATAGCAATTACGGTACGACCGACCAGGGATAGAGGATACTAGGGTCCACCCCGCCGACAGGGTCATAGAATACCTGGAAGAAGTTGTAGCCGATGACAACTTGATCGAAAGGAAGTTTCTGATCGGAGTTGCTCTCGCTGATCAAGAGATAAAAGAGTTAGTTGCATTTCTCAAAAGCAATCTGGACATTTTTGCTTGGGAATTGTACGAGTTACCAGGAATCGATCCCAGTGTAGCTTGTCATCGCCTGCACGTCGATCCAACCTTCAAACCAATTACTCAAAAGGCTCGCCGAACAGTTCCCGAGAAGGTTAAGGCAGTGGAGAATGAAGCAGAGAAGCTAGTGGATGCAGGGTCCATCAGGTTCAGTTCCCTGAATGGTTATCCAACCCAGTGGTAGTACCTAAGAGCAATGCCAAGTGGAGGGTCTGTATCGATTTTACTGACCTCAACAGGGCATGCCCCAAGGATAACTTCCCTCTCCCAAAAATAGACCAATTAGTCAACGCTACAACGACACACGAAAGTATGAGCATCCTAGATGCCTACTCTGGCAACCACCAGATTCCTCTATTTGGACCGACCAGGATAAGACCTCTTTTATAACCCCCATCGGGTTGTTTTGTTACAAAGTTATGCCATTTGGGCTCAAGAATGTAGGGGCAACTTATCAAAGGTTGGTCACCAGAATGTTCAACCAGATGAGAGAAACAGTGGAGGTATACATTGACGATATGCTAGTTAAAAGAAAGAACAAGTACGACCATCTTACAGACTTAGCGACAACCTTTGAGATCCTCAAGAAATATCGGATGAAGCTTAATGCAAGTAAGTGTTCATTCGGTGTCCACTCAGGAAAATTCTTAGGCTACCTAGTCAGTAAGAGGGGAATTGAGGCCAATCCGGATCAGATTGACGCTATCACTAGAGTCCAACCTCCTCAGACATTGAGAGATGTTCAAAAGCTTACTGGAATGCTCGCGGCGCTCAATCGCTTCATCTCCAAGTCTTTAAAATGCTGCCGACCATTCTTTCAGCTTCTAAAAAAGGACAAAGGCCTCATATGGGACGACGACTGTTCGCGAGCTCTGGAAGAGATCAATCATACCTCAGCAAGCCACCCCTTCTGGTAATCCCAAATGATGGGGACCCACTATAACTTTACCTGGCAGTATCAGACAACGCTGTAAGTTCCGTTCTAGTGTGTGAAAAAGGAAGAGGGAAACACCTGGTTTACTACGCGAGCAAGACAGTCCTGGACTGAACAACGGTACCTACCTCTGGAGAAGCTCGCCTATGCTCTCGTGGTTGCTTCAAGGAAGTTTAATCATTACTTCGAAGCCCACTCCATAACCGTAATCACTTTTTACCCCCTTAAAGCCGTTCTGCGGAAAGCTGACCTCTCTGGACGACTTTCAAAGTGGTCGGTCGAACTCGGGAGATTCAACATCCACTTCCAGCCTAGAATGGCGATCAAGGGACAGGTCTTAGCAGATTTTATCGCCGAGTTTACAGGAGATCAACTAATGATTCAACCGGATAATGAGTAGTCAACTACACTGGAAGCACAGTCTAAAGAGTGGACCCTGTACGTTGATGGAGCCTCTAATTCCAAGGGGGCAGGAGTGGTGATCATCCTCATCACCCCGCAGACACTGTGATTGAGCAAGGAATCAGATTGAGATTCAGATTGGGATTTGAAGCCTCCAATAACGAAACTGAGTACGAAGCACTGATCGCCAGTTTGCGGAAAGCTAAACTACTTGCGGCAAAGCGCCTCCACGTATTCGGTGATTCCAAACTGGTCTCTAAGCAGGTAAGCGGGAACTTTAACCCCAAGGATGGTTGAATGGCAGCTTACTTCGCCGTAGTAAAAGGTCTCGTGGCAGAGTTCGAAAAAGTAGAAATTCAACAGTTCCCTCGAGGATAGAACAGTCACTCTGACGCTTTAATGGCATTGAGCTCAACCATTGACTCTGACCTAAGGAGAACTATTCAGATTGCGCAGCCTAGTATCGACCAAGCAGTCATTGCCGAGCAAGTCCTCACAGATAAGGTCCCAAGTTCCCAAGTTGGATGGATCACGCCATCAATTATCTGTGGAGTGACATATTGCCAGACGAAAAGAGGTCGGCCCATCAGGTTAGGGTCAAGGCTGCTCATTTCTACCTCAATACTGAAAGGAAGCTTTACAAGAAATCGTTTACAGGCCCCTACCTCCAGTGCGTTCACCCACAAGACGCCGAACAAGTACTTAGTGAGCTCCATGAGGGCGTGGGAGTCACGCAGGTGGGAGATCATTGGCCTTTTGTGCGATCAAGGAAGGATATTGGTGACCTTATATGGAGGACGCATGTGCCTATGTTTGCAAATGCGAAAAGTGTCAGAAGCACTCGTCTATAATTCACCAGCCTGCCAGCGATCTGAAATCCCTGACCATCCCATGGCCTCTCGCTCAATGGGATTAGATATTGTGGGACCACTACCTACCGCATCTGGGAATCGCAAGTATTTTCTGGTCGGCATAGATTACTTCACCAAATGGGTAGAGGCAGAACCACTGGCAAACATTCGAGATTCTGATATGACAAGGTTCATATGGAGGAATACCATAACTCGCTTTGGGATACTAAGGCCCATCATCACCGATAACGGTACACAATTTGAAAGTGGTTTCTTTCAAGCTTTTTGTGATGAGCACGGAATAAAACACCACTTCTGTTCTGTGGCGTATCCCCAAAGCAATAGGCAAGAAGAGGCTTCCAACAAAACCATGCTCGACGGACTAAGAAAACGGCTGAAAAGGGCCAAGAGTGCCTGGGTGGATGAGCTCCCTCATAAAACTTATCGCACCACCCCTAGGCGACCAACCGGGGAGATACCATACGCACTCGTTTACGGAATGGAAGCTATCATCCCTTTGGAAGAAGGTCTCCTTACGATGAGAACCACTCTGGTCGACCAAGGCCTCAACGATGATGCACTACGCACTGAGCTTGACCTAGCAGACGAGCGACGAGAGCTGACCTTGATCAAGTTGGCCTCCTACAAATAGCAACTGGCCAAGCAACCCGAGGAAGTTTCTGATAGGGGACTTTATCCTAAGGAAAGTCCTCGGCAGTGCCGCAAAACCATCGGAAGGCAAACTGGGACCAAATTGGGAAGGACCCTTTAGGGTAAGCAGAGGCGATCTTCAAGGAGCATATCACCTGGAACCGCTGGAGGGCAGGGAGATACCAAGAGCGTGGAACGCAGCCAATCTCAAGAAGTTTTACTTTTAAATCTTTATTTTTACTAGCACATTTAGCTTATGCAAATTTTTATCTTCAAACATTATTTTGCTCAGATAGTATTCAATGAATAAAGGCCGGATTGACCCCTTTACTTTCATGTATTTACATTGGCGGCGTAACTCTTATCGGCAATATCTCATTAATACGGACCCTTTCCAAGCGATATCTCCATCATGCATAGCTTAACTTCTGAGATTACGGAAAGTTGTTCAACTTGTTTTCAAATCAGAAAACTTAAACATGTCAAGCAGGGTTGGTAGCAATTATAGCTAGTCAGTATATTCGTTTCAATTATTACATCCCTCGGGTTCTTGCTGTAAACACAAGAGACCTCATGGGTTGCCCCAACAACCACATGAGCCCTAGGGATCCTTAAGCACAAAGCCAACTTATGTTGGACGCAAAAACCTTGTCGGGCGGATGGCCCAACTACCAGGTACATTCTCGTCATTATCCTACTTAGGCCTAAGGAAGTGTGACGACACGACCTAAAAGGTAAAGTAGATGGAACGATATAACCAAGGCATGTTGGATTGGGAGAATGTCTAAACACAAAACAACATATAACCAACGCTATCTTTCAATACCATTTAATCAGCTGAGAAGCTCAAAATGATAAAATCATAATCACAGAGATGTTCGGTTAAGTGTTACACAGTAAACCAATATGAATGTTTGGTCGGCATGGGCCCAAAGCATTGGAAAAAAAATGTAAATAACACTTTTTCATTAGCCCAAATGGAAAGTTACATTTACATCAAAACCAGAATATATGAAAGATTTACAATGGCCCAGGATGGCGAGCAAGGTAGTTTGTAACATGCGCTCTCCGACCATCATCTGGGTGAGGCATAAGCTCTTCTCCTGCATCTTCTAGGTGATGTTCCAGAAGCTGAGCACGAATAACGTCTATTGGGACCATGGTTCAAAGTCTCGGTATCGGCCACTCGATTTTCAACTCGGTGGCGGTATCGGGAGATACGCAAAGATACACTATTTAGAGAGCGCAAAAAATTCCGAAAAAAATCTAGAAAATTTTAAAAAAATACGATTAACAATGTGGACCAATCAGATAAGTTTAAAACTATCATTTAATAAGCATAACATTGTACAATTGATTATATTGACTCGCTGCGAACTTGGCAGATTCAATGTTTCATAATAAATCAATGTTTTATTTCACGGAGGATACAAATATTATGTTTTTACAAAGAAAAATAAATGTTACTTTTTTAGTAAGAGGATAATTTTTTTTTTTACAAAGAGGATACAACTATTATATTCTTAGTATTATTTTTAGTAAGAGGATACAAATGTGTTTTTAAGTATGTTATATTTTTCTAAAAAGGATAGAAATATTTTTTTTTTAATATTGTTATTTTTTTACAAAGAGGATACAAATAGTGATTTTGACAAAACACTACATGTTTTTTACAATCGTTTTTTACAAAAAGGATGCAAATGTTATTTTCTTACAAAAAATGATGCAAATGTTATTTTTTTATAAAAGGAATGTAAATGTTATTTTTTTTTTGTTTTTGGGTTGCAAATGTTTTTTTTTTTAAATTGATGGAAATGTTATTTTTTTACAAAGAGGATGCAAATATTTTTTTTTACTTGTGTTGCAAATGTTATTTTTACATAAAGGATGCAAATATTATTTTTACAGATGTTTAGAGGATACAAATATTATTTTTACAATAATTACAGTTGTATATTTGTTTGTAAAAGAATAACATTTACATTTGTTTTATAAATAATAACATATTATAAAATAACATTGGGAACATTATTATAAAAAATAATAAATAACATTTGGATCATTTGCATTCTTTAAAAAAAAACTGACACATATACAACGCACTAAATTAAACCCACACGATGACCAAATAACCCACACACACAGCACACTAAATTAAAAAAACAATTAGCATTTCGTAACCCCCCCAAAAAACCATGCTTACTAACATAACACTGGAGAGAGAGAGAGAGAGAGAGAGAGAGAGAGAGAGAGAGAGAGAGAGAGAGAGAGAGAGAGAGAGATTGATGCTTAGTAACTTATACCATCTCGGCCGATATATCACCGGTATGGGTCGATACTATGTGATATCGCCGATATGGGCCGATTCCATCGCGATATGGGCCGATTCGACTGCGATGTCGCCGATATGGGCCGATTATATCGCTATATCACCGATACTACCGAGAAATTATCGATATAGGGTCGACTGACATCAATAATTGAAAACTCAGCTCGTAACTCGGAATCGGATCGGTGGGCACCGATACCTAGTCAACTCGGCCGTATCGCCGCGGTATCGGCCTTGACTTTGAACCATGATTGGGACCCACCGGTCATCCCTTGAAAAGGGATTATGGCGATAGGGTCGGGAAATCGATATGATATTTATACCATAAGGGAGACTCCTTAGGCATTTTCAGTTCCCAAATGGCGCTAAGCCACCCTCGGGCAAAGGCAAGGTCCTCTGCCTTCTTCAGCCTCGCTAGAGCATCAATCCAACCCTGGTCATAACCAATTGCCCAGACCTGTCGAGGACCCCTTTGGAACAAGTGCCTTAGCCTCGTCACATCCCTCTGAAGTCCGACAACAATCACATATGCCCGCCGAACATCCTCTTTGAGCTCAGCGACCTCCCTTTGCAAAGCTTGGGTCTCAGCTCGAGCGACCCCCCTAGACAACAAAGCATGGTTCAAAGTCTCGGTATCGGTCCCGGTATCGGCCACTCGATTTTCAACTCGGACGCGGTATCGGTCACGGTATCGGGCGATATGCAAAGATACACTACTTAGAGGGCGCAAAAAATTCTGAAAAAAATCTAGAAAATTTTAAAAAAATACGATTAGCAATGTGGACCAATCAGATAAGTTTAAAACTATCCTTTAATATGCATAACGTTGTACAATTGATTATATTGACGTGCTGCGAACTTAAATCAATGTTTTATTTCACGGAGGATACAAATATTATATTTTTACAAAGAAAAATAAATGTTACTTTTTTACTAAGAGTATAATTTTTTTTTACAAAGAGGATACAACTATTATATTCTTAGTATTACTTTTAGTAAGCGGATACAAATGTGTTTTTTAAGTATGTTATATTTTTCTAAAAAGGATAGAGATGTTTCTTTTTTAGTATTGTTATTTTTTTACAAAGAGGATACAAATAGTGATTTTGACAAAACACTACATTTTTTTTTACAATCATTTTTTACAAAAAGTAATTGAAATGGGCCGATTCCATCGCGATATCGCCGATATGGGCCGATTCCATCGCGATATCGCCGATTCGACCGCGATATCGTCGATATGGGCCGATTATACCGCTATATCACCGATACTACCGAGAAATTACCGATATAGGGTCGACTCACATCAATAATTGAAAACTCAACTCGTAACTCGGAATCGGATCGGTGGGCACCGATACCTAGTCAACTCGGCCGTATCGTCGCGGTATCGGCCTTGACTTTGAACCATGCAACAAAGAGGATCCTCGCAACACTAAGGAGGACCCTGATGGGGCTTTCTCCTTCAGTCGAGCAATTTCTTTCTTCAAATCGTCGTTCTCTTTCTGGATCAGCTCGCTCACTTGATTTACCTCGCTGGAATCCAAAGTTTGGCCTTCAACTCATTTATCTCATCCTAGATTGAGGCCCCAACCTCTTCCATCTCTTGGAGATTGTCTTTCAGCTTAGCGACCAATTCAGATTGGTCCTTTTACTGCTGGTTTCTTGCCCTCAGGGATTTGCAAATCTTCATAAAGGCCCTGTAAACTTTCGGGTCGACATTCGGCCTAAGAATTTGTCCTAGTGGAGAGTTTACAGGTATATATTCATCTATATCAATGAGCTACAATCAATGAAACAAGCAATAGATTAATGAACATCAGTATCAACAGAATATAACAAAAAAATTGAAACCCTAGACCAGCGACGAAGGTCTACACCTGCACAGAAGATGTTAGCCCCTTCCCCTTGTCAGCAGCTGGGGCAGCTTGATCGCACCAAGACCGCCTGCAACTTGGTCAGCAGAAAGGTCTCCAACAGCAGGACTAGCAGGTTCTATTCTACCTTGCATCGGAGGCTGGTCGGTTAAAGGCTCCTCAATATCCATCGGGTTTGGACCTGGCTTGTGTTGGGAAAACAGGGGGGGAGTCAGGTGGAACCTCAGCTGCGACCAAGGCCCGGTCCCCGCCTTTCTTAAAGCCTAACTGCCGAACGTAGGCAATCTGGAGTTCAACATCGTCATATGCCGCCTCCCAGCCTTCGTTCTACCCACCATCCCAGACGGACGCAACCTCTCCCTCCAATTTTTCAACTTTGGCGATTAGCTCCTTGTTGGGCTCAGCCACCTTCAATTTATCAACAATTACTTGGCTACAAGTTTCCTGGACGTCGGCCAGCTCTTTTGCCGACTTTTCCTTGAGAGCATCCAAGGCCTTCTGCTTCTCTTGATCAAAAGTGGCCTTAGCATTGGCCAGGGCCTCTTCGGAGCTCTTTAGGGACTCTTCCAACTCAGCATACTTTCTGGACTGGTTATCCCGACCACAAAGCAACGTGGTAAAGTCAGAAATAAACTGCAAAAAGAAGAGAAACGCAAGTCAATTTGCCGAGATTCAAGACAAATAGTTAAAGAATTACAAAGAGAAGCTGACGTACCGATGCAAGCCCTTGAGCTGATTTTAGGGCTAGCTGGTCGGTACCCATCTTCAGCGACCGCTGGCGATCGGTAATGAGCACAACCCCCTCTAGCAGTGCAGGGGCAAGATGGGGAGAATCAGCTACACTCTTCCCCTTAGCAACAACAACAGAAGAAGGCACAACAGGGGCCTTCAAAGCCTGCGTCCTCTTCTCTTCGCCTCTCTTTCTTTCCTCCTCTCTCTTTTTCTCTCTCTTTTTTCTATTCTCTTCTTCTTCTCTCTTCTTTCTTCTCTGCTTTGCTCTCCCTGGCTCCTGACTTGGAACCACTTGCATTGGGGGAGTCTCCTTTCTTCCTCTTCAAGGACTTCATGTGGTCGGATAGTAGATCGTCATCATCGTCATAGTTAGTCAAACACCTCCTTCTTGGTGGCGCCATTTCTTTTTCTTCTTCTTCTTCTTCACTCGTTTCCTCTTCGCTCTTCCTCTTCACCTCCTTCCTCTTCCTTCTCTTCGCTCTAATCTACCTCTTCTTCTTCTAACAGAATGGGTTCAGAAGTGCCAACAACCTCCTCCTCTGGAACCAGGGATGGAATCTACTAGCCTGGCGATGAAACTGGAGTTGGTGTTCTTATACTCAAGCAAATAGGCAGCAGACCGGGGATGCTCGCTGTCAGAAAGAGTGGCCCTAATCTTTCAAGCTTTCAGGAGGTCAGCAACTTTGAGTTCATGACGAACAGGTTCTTGGCCTTAGCTGTAGTACAACCAGAAAAAGTGTCAGAGAAAGCACGAAGAGGAATAAGCAAGCAAAGAGCGAAGAAAAAGACAGTGTTAGCGACCTATGTACTCCTCCCCAAAGGTAGGGATCCGAGGCCCCCTGTACCTTACGCCCTTTGATTGGGGAGGATATTGCCAATTCCGAGCAATAAAGCCTTCACTCTAGTAATCTTTATGAGAGTCGGGCAAATTTACAACTCGAATCCTGTCTGCACTCCTAGCCTTCAAATATAAAAGTCTGTCTTTTGTGCGTGAGAAGACATAAACGTAACAAATTTTAGCAAGCCCCAAGTTAGTACCATACAACTCATTTATCCTATGTACTCCATTCACAATTTTCCAAACGTTTGGATTACATTGAGCAGGAATGATATCGAAATATTTCAAGAAGTGCAAAAATAGATGATTGGGGGGATATGTCAAACCCCCGAGAAACCAGCAAGGTATGAATCCAGTGGCCGTCGTCTATGGTACGAACATTTCGAGGGATTGGAACACATTCAATATCTACCCAGTCAAGAATATTGTAACATATTCTGAACTCAGAAACAAACTTGCTATGAAGACTCGCCATTAATATGACAGAGGAGGAGAAACCCTAGCTACAGTAACAAGATAATTCAAAGAAAAAGAACTGAGAAGATAAAGACTAGAACTTAGAAGTAGTGGCGAAGCGTTGAAGTAGCACAGAAGATGAAGAACTCTGATTTTTTAAGTAGAGAATGAGAGAGGAAGCTTAGAGATGAAGAGCGAGCAAAAAAATGCCTGGATTCATTGAACTGATGATTAAGTTACATACGAAAAGTTTTCAAACATCTCAAATCATGAGTCGCACTTCCTTAACAAGATCTTGAAGCTTTAAATTTCTTCTTAAGACAAGCGTACCCCTACCATCTCTCACAAATAACAAATATGCCATGACATTTTTTTATATTGTTTCAGGCCTTGAGCCTTTAACTCAATTAAAATCTATTGACCCAAAACTGTTAGGCCAAAGATTTTAGGGGCAATTGTGGGAGCCTATTTAATACATTCATGAAAGTATCCGACCAACCCTGATGGATTAACACACTGACCGACCCAAATCATGACTTAATTTCCACACGAGTATTTTAGTGATATAAGAACCCTTACAGATATGGTCAAATCAAGTACCAAAAATCTCAGATGAGATATTCAGGTACCTCATGGAAAATCCGCGTGTTACTTTAAGTTCCTTGAACAACTCAAACTCTGTAACAGCATATCTATAAATTGTACACCCTGACCCGAGGCAAAGGGATTGAAACTTGAGATTTGAGAGCCACTTAATAAGAACAAGTAACCTCTCCGTGGACGTAGGCAAGTTGCCGAACCACGTATATCGTTGTTGTGCGTGTGATTCTTTTTATTTTTCTGCTCTTTGTGATTGTTTTCGTAGATTCCTTTATTGTGATATTTCTGCACTCAAACCTATTCACAACGCTCAATGATTGAGCTCTATGCAGCCAAGTACAAACCATGACATACATCAAGCTATTCACCGCACATGAATACGAAAGTTGATCCAATAATCCACCTCATCCTCAATGCTCGGAGCCATCGTAGTCGAAAGTTTGAAGTAGGGGCTATAAATGGACCGGGTCTAGACCCTGGCCCGATCCGGATCCGATATATCGGATCTGGATCATATTTAAAATCCGATTACGCGATAACCCGTTTCCCCGATTATCCGATTCTTAAATGGATCGAATATGGATCTAATATAATCCGATCCATTAAGGACCTGATCCGTTTAAATATAATATATAATATAAATTTATAAATATATTTTTATTAATACAACATGTAAGTATTATATATATATATAAATATATGTTCATGTATATATTAAATATAATTAATATAAGTTTTATTTGTACTAATCATATACTATAATACATTACAAAATATTAGTCTCCGAATAAAAAATAAAGAACAGGGATAAAATAAAAATAAATATAAAATTAATGTATATATCTGGACAGATCCAGACCTGTACCCGTACCCGATCCGATCCGATAAGATCCGGATCCAGATTCGGATCCAATATTATAGATTCAATTAAGACCCGCCCGGATTCGAATCCTATTAAGTTATTACTAAATGGATCTGGATCTCCCTAGATTCGGTCCGGACCCGACCCGTTGACAGGCCTAGTTGAAGTGTGCAGTCAAGGGAGTATTCACAGGCTTTGCATCTTGTATCCCGAATCGTGTTTCCACCTTCTCTAGGTATTGCCTCTATATGAGGCTCAACCTTCCTTTCTTCCTCTCTTAACTAATTTCCACGTTGAGAATCTTCTTGGCTTTACCTAAATCTTGTATTTTAAACTCTGGACTCAATTGATCCTCCATCTTCTCAATTCCACCATGTTCGAACAACTTAATAAGAGTAAGTAAATGAAATTTCCATATTTGAGTTGCTTGAAATAGACACAATGATCAAAAGGCCCACTATGAACTTGTCAAATCTCTTATACCATTGCTGAGGCAATTGCTTCAACCCATACAAGGACTTTCACAATTTTGACACATAAACTTCTTTGCCAACAACTTTGAATCCCTCTGTTTGGGACATATAAATCTCCTCCTTTAGATCCCCATACAAAATGCCGTTTTGACATCGAGATGTGTAAGTTTTAAGTCAAACTGTACTATAGCCAATAACACTCGAATGGAAGTGTGCTCCACCACCAGATAGAACACTTCATTGTAATCTACACCTTCCCGTTGTGGTAAACCTATGGCACTAACCTTGCCTTGTAACGAACGTCGGAATTTGGAGCCCCATCTTTTTTAGCATAAACCCACTTGCGACTGATAGACTTCTTCCCTTTAGGCAATTGCACAAGCTCCAAATTTGGTTCTTTTGAAGAGAATCAATCTCCTCGCCCATGGCTACCGTATCATCATTAAAGCCATATATCCTTGTAGGTTCAATTCTCTTGTGCTTAGCCAAAGATGATTGTTCTTGTCGTTATTGACTAGGTCCTTTATTTGGAACCTCCACCTTTTGACTTGAAGAGTCAATCGGAGTTGTCACCTCCACTTGCACTTTTTCACTCTTATCCTCTATCAAAGAATCTTCTTTATCTCCCTTTGGCATCTTGAGCATAGACTCCTCATCAAAAGTCACATCCCTACTCATCACCATCTTCTTATATTCTAGGCACCATACCATGTATCCTTTGACCCAACTACTTGAACTCATGCAAATTGTTTTCCATACTCTAGGATTAATTTTGCACTCACTAGCATGAAAATAAGCCGAGCACCCAAATATATGCACCATCTCATAAGTAGGATGTGCACCCAATCAAGCCTTCATAGGAATCTTATAGTCAATTACGATAGATGGCACGCAGTTGATAATGAAGCAAGCATAAGATAAAGCTTCTGCCCAAAATCGCTTCGGCAAACCCGTATTGGAAAACATGCACCTCATCTTTACAAGTAAGGTTCGGTTCATCCCCTTTGCTACTCCATTTTGTTTCGATGTTTTTCGGATTGTAAAGTGCCGAACAATATCATCATCGTGATAATACTTGAAGTATGGATCATATTTGTACTCACCGTCGTTATTCGACCTAACCACCTTGATCTTCTTGCCAGTCTGACTATCCACCATCTTCTTTCATTTAAGAAAACACCCCAAGCTTCTCGTCCTTGTGTTTCATGGTATAAACCTAATTCCGCCGAGAATAGTCATTAATGAACATCACAAAATAGTGACTACCTCCCAAGTATGGTGTTTTTAGAAGGACTCCAACATCCACGTGAAATTAAAAATAAAAATAAAAATTGATGTGAATGTAATCAAGTATGCCCTTCGTGCAATGAATCGCCGTGTCAAACTTGAACCTCGTTTACTTCCCAAGCACACAGTGATCACTAAAGCCCAACTTGCAACTCTTCGCACCCTATAGCAAACATTGATTGCACAATATGGTCTTCTCCCCGGCATGTCCTAAATGCATATGCCAAAGCCTAGTGTGGTTTTGCCTCTTCTTTCTCGTCAACGATCGAGGCATGACATGTTACCGTGCTACCTCGAAGAAAATAAAGATTTTCCTCCTTCATTCCTCTCATCAGCGCCAAGGCACCCAAGACAACCTTTAGCATTCCACCCTCGAGTACAATCTTGCCCATGGGAATCTAAAGCACCCAAAGAAATCAAATTTTTCTTTAAATCCGGAACATAATGAACATTGGTGAGAGTCTGGGTCACTCCATCATGCCTTTTCAACTTGATCGTGCCAATACCCTTCCATCGACAAACATGGTGATTACCCATAAACTTTCCCTCTACCCACCTCCTCAAGGTTATGGACTAAATCTTTATCCGAACAAATGTGGTAAGAACACTCTGAGTCAAGAATCCACTCGTTTGAAGAGCTTTTCCTTGAAGAAACTATCAACGTGCTCCCAAATTCATCGTCCTCTGAAGTAACAGAATTAGCGAAATCCGCCACTGGTTTCTTATCATCTCTTGCCTTTAGCTTAGGACAATCCTGTTTGAAATTTCCTTTCTTCTTGCACTTGTAACACAACATTTGCCAAACCCTTGGTTCGAGATTTTGACCTAGAACTTCCTCTTTCACGTTGCCTTCTCTCCTTGGTCTTACCTCGCGGAATCAACGTGTCGGGCTGAGAATCACTCTTCTCCTCCTTCCGCATCTCACTTCCCAACAATGCTGAAGAGACATCATTAAACCTCACTTCATCCATCCTATATAGTAATGTGGTGCTCAAATGTTCATATGATCCGGAAATGAATTTAGAAGTAATAAAGCTTTATCTTCATCACCAATATCAACATTTAAGCTTAATAAATCAGAGATAATTTTATTAAACTCATCAAGATGTTCGGACATCGACATACCTTTAATATAATCCAATCGGAATAATTTCTTTTTGGGATAGAGACGATTCTTTACGCTCTTCGTCATATGTTTATCTTTTAATTTCTTCCATATTTTCTCCGCTGATTCCTCCTTCATAACATAGTATACCACATTTTGCGCGAGATTTAACCGTGGGTTTAATCATAATGCCCTTCAACGCCTTATGCAAGCCTTGTTGAATCAAAACATCTCTCATTTGACATTGCCACATGCCAAAATTAATCATTTTACCATCAAATTTCTCCAAGTCAAATTTTACCATTGACACCTTCGCAACCTTAGATGTAGTCATTTCCTAATCTCCAAAACGGTTCTCGTCAACAAACAACCGACCAAGACCAAAATTCCACTTAGAAATTTTATTAAACGCCTTGGATGCACACAAAGCAAAGACCCTACTCAATAGAGTGATTCATGGACGTCCAAGATCCAAAGTGAGGAACAACCCAAGAGATAACAAGAGAAGTACAATGTAAATGCAAAGTAAAGTAATGAGAAAGTAGAGAGAGGAATCAAACACACGAACAATCAAACTCAAGACAAGATGTACGTGGTTCACCAATTTGGCTACGTCCATAGATGATGACAACTTCCTTTCTTTGATTAAATCAACAAGGGTCACAACTCTCACAAGCCTTACAATCCTCACAATGTGTATACAAGAGCAAGAGCAATAAATGATAATCAATATTAGCTCTAATTTAAGGTTCAAAGGCCCTAAATTTTCTATTGAACTAATGGGAGAAATGCCCAAAGTAACACTCACAACTCATTTTTGCACAAATCTAGGCTTGTTTGCTGCAGCAAACGCAGCCCTCCACTGGTTGCTCATTTCTGTCCAAAAATGGCCCAAAAGTCTGTTTATGTCCGCACCACGCGAACCCCTCTCTTCGTTGCAGCAAAGCCAATGCTTCGCTGGTAGCGCAAATAGATAGAAAACATGGGGCTGCCGAATCCGAGCCAAAACTCCCCAGTTTCTACGTTTGAGATTGCTTATGAGTATGCCCTCCGTCTGGAGGTATTCCATTGTACCTCAAGGCCCACCGCGACACCACCTACTACTGCACCAGACGCACTATAACCATCTCTCCCTTCGCGTACATGTCCTTCATTGAGTATTTCCTCTGTCACAAGGTTGGACACCGTGCTGCGGATTGTCCCACTCCTCCCGTATTGCTCGCCAAAGGTAAAGAACTCCCATCCGAGCCTGCAAACTGCAACTCTAGTCTCGTGCATTATTTCGTTGATCCTAACACCTCCGGAGATCCCCTTTGAGTTCGAGACGAACTCTTATTGGGGGATATGATGTGGCCACTGCCCTCGAGAGAAAGAATAGATTTATTTTTTCTTTTTGTTATTTTAGAATTATCGCTAAGTGTTAGTTTTTAGAAGAGTTCATGTTTTGCTAGGATTATCTATTAGTTATTTGTTTGATTTAGGTCTCTAATTAGCTTCTACTATAAATAAGGTCATTGGCCAACAATTATAACTCTCCTCGATTTTAATGATAGAGTAGTAAAAATTGTGTATTCACATCATATCTTAACTGCGTATTGACCAAAAACAATTTAAATCTATAGGGTTGACACTCAGCACTCCAGGGGATCTGGCAATCAGTCTTGGCACTAGTGACACTGTAAGTTAATAGAAATCCAATCTTAATTTTCTAAACTTCTTTAATTCTTCCTCACATTTAATCTTCATATCTCATTACAGTCTGTCTCAACTGAGTTTTGAACATGTTGACTGGCCTAATATGACGCCCATATTTAACATGCTAACACATATGATTCAGGTTTTTGGGATAACCACTGAACACAAACCTAGCTTAGAAGGACATGTTTTTCCTAATCCTGTGGATACAAAAGGCTACATGGTGATGTTGTGCTATAAGAACGGGTCTCTGACTCGTGAAGGTAAACACCCCTTATCTGATTTATAGCTTTTTATGGATTAGAAGTTCCTTATATTGATAATGTGACCACAACCTTGATAGATGTTCGTAACCGATGCGCGGATGAATCTTGGGAGGTTTTTAATACGTATCTGCAGCAAACTTCACCTCTAAACGGTTAGTTAGTATATTCTTCAAATTAAGTAATATATCATCTATGTTTATTTTGTAATTTCTCATCCTGTTGCTTTGCTTTAGGTGGGAAGATGGGTTTTTACTACAAGGAACAAGAAATACTTCCTCCCCTCCCAGGTGGGCTATTGGGTTGTATTTTGAACACTTCTATATGCCAAATTGCCAAATTATGTTTTTTCTTGATTGAAGAATTTTGAAGTCTCGGGCATTCCGTTTCCTCCTCTGCATGTCATTATCCATCTTTAGTCTCGTAGTTGTAGAGATTATTTGATACAATGTTTATTTTTGTTTCACTAATAATTTGTGCTGGTAAAATTTGTAGTTACCGAATCGATTAACAGAGAACCATGAAACTGTATGGATATCGTACTTCATTTGGGATCATATTGGACATACAAGACCTATCTAGT
This sequence comes from Sambucus nigra, assembly GCA_949130495.1. Taxonomy (NCBI): domain Eukaryota; kingdom Viridiplantae; phylum Streptophyta; class Magnoliopsida; order Dipsacales; family Adoxaceae; genus Sambucus; species Sambucus nigra. Next base: position 202,220,864 of record OX422211.1, on the reverse strand, counting down.
CGCACCCACACATCAGTGGGACTCATTTATTGTTTAATTTGTTTATCATTTGCTAAATTTGAAGCTGCATATGTATCCAGTTGGTTTCCACCGTTACATCCTCGAGAACTTCAAGGGAGACACTTTGGACGGCATAAGTGAACATGAAGCGAAGGAATTCGATCCTCCTTCTGAGGTCAGTAGTCTTAAATAAACACTTCATTTATTTATTTTCCGTGACAAAAAAGGGTTGTTCCTCCTCCCCCCCCCCCCCCCCGCACAACCCCCAACCCCGGTTTAGTAGCAGATTTTGCAAAAAAAAATCCCTGAACTATGTTTATTAAAAAAAAAAAAACTGAACCATGCATTTCGTTGCAAAGACCTCCCTATTTGTCACTAATAATGGTGTCAAAAAGTCCCCAGATGGGAGTCTTCGCAACAAAAACCATAGTTCAGGAGTTATTTGAACACGCATGGGGTTATTTGCAAAACTTAAAAGTTTAGGGGGGGTGGGGGTTCCTTGTAGAAAAGCATTTCATTTGCATATGAGGTCCTAGGCAAAAATCTATTTCTTCCTGATATCTAAGAAATTTCCTGCAGATTCGAGCATTGATTGAGGGCCAGTTACTTTCCATGCGGGCTCACTCTGAAAGGTTTGGAATGCCCACTCCTCCAAAACGGATAACAGCTACTGGCGGAGCTTCAGCTAATAATTGTATTCTAAGCTCAATAGCTTCCATTTTCGGGTGTGATGTTTATACTGTCGAAAGACCAGGTAAGTAGTAATTTCCAAGCTTGTTTAAAACTACAATCTTTTAGGTTTATAATTGAATAAGTTTATCCTGCTCAAACCAAGCCTCAACGCATTTAAAAATCTTAAATGAACGTAGGTTTATTAATATCCTATTGAGAACATTTACTGGTCTGCACTTTCTATTTATTCTCTAAACCTACTGCCAAATCAGTCCAGGATTCATTTACATCCTATTAGTAAGAAGTAGTAGTGGCAAAATGTAGCCCAAATAATAAAACAACACATATTAGCCCACTCATCTAAATATGGGGCCCCTATTTAAAAGCTATGAGTTAAATATGGGCCCCATATTTCAAAGCTATGAGTTAAATATGGGCCCATATTTGAAAGTTAGGAATCAAATATAACGCCCAATTTTAAAAGATACAAATCAAATATAATACTCATTTTTAAAAGTCGAGTAAAATACGAGTTTTTTTACATATACCTCGAATTGTAATACTTACTTTAGTAGAAAAACAATGGGTTGGTCCAACCCATATTTGGTCCGTCCATATTTGGCTCGGCCCACATTTAACCCAACCCATATTTGGTCCAACCCACATTTAGCCCAACCCATATTTGACCTGCCCAAATTAGGCCCAGCCCATAATTTTGCCAGTGCTAGTAAAAAGTGAAAGGAAGGAAAAGGAAAAGGAAAAGGAGAGGGAAAGGCAAAGATATGATTTTCTTTGTTTGGGGTAAGAAAGCAAAAGTGGAAGGATGCTCTTTTCCTAGCCCGCTAAATTGTTTCTGCCCAACAGTGGGCTGGGATTGAAAGGAGAGATAAGAGTGGAGTTTAGTTTTTCTTTCCCTAATGTGTATAGAGAGTTGACTAGGATATTATTTTGTTATCATTATACACTTTTTAGTAAATAGATTTTGAGCCACAGGTCCCTGTTGGACATATTCTACTTTCTAGAAACTCCAAGCATGATTTTTTAGCCAAAAAATTGGATCCCTAGTAGAGTCGACACACTTTTCTATATCCATTTTCTAGAGACGAAAATGTGAATATGGAAGTCTGAATAATAAACAAAATATAAGTAGAGCATGAAAAAAATTACAGCAATGGTGGAAGTGCATGTAAAACAGTATAAGCATTTTTTGGAAGTATTTACGCATTTTTGCTAAAAGTATACATAAAATAATACAATAAAGCACACATGTTTTTGTGTAGAGTACGTAAAGAGTAATGCTATGAGTACCAAATACATCCCTCAAATCATCCACCAAATGATGTTCCATAGCAATAACGTATTGTACTCTGTAGTACAGACAGTATATGTACAACATTTATTGCAGTGCCACATCATTTAAGGGATGGTTTGAGGAATTTATTTGGGACTCATAATATTCATACGTAAAATAATGAAAGTACACAACAATAAGTGCACAACATTTATTGTACATGTTTTTGTCAGGACCGCATCGTCCATATTTACCGTATCCAGATATGTGGAATTGACATATTCCCTGGGGACTGAACTGTGAAACTACTTATTATCAAAGAATCATGATATGAGTACAAAAATCTCCACAAGAACCTCCACAAAATCTGACGTGGATTCCACTTATTCTCTCACCTACCTATTAAACATTGCCTTGTGGTATGGGGTCCCGCCAGGGCACCAATAGCACTACTTTTTGTGGAGATTTTGTGGAGTTACTTTGTACCCATAGCATTACTCATTATCAAATGGTGGATATTAAAGTTTTTTGGCAGGAGAGTGTTGTTAAAACATGTGTTTGGTACTTCGCTTCCTCCCCCTTCCTATACCAAGAGGAAAAAAAAATTTGTATATGTTTCACCAAACACAGCAGAGGAAGAATATTTCTTCCCCAATCATTTTTCTGCCAAATGGAGCATTAGTGGTACTTAAAAGCCTGAGTTGTTACTGCTAAGAATCATGTTCCCTTGTGAAGTTTTGTAAAATTTGTTGACAAAATATTTGTTCTGCTCGGCAGACTCGGCTTCCCTTGGAGCTGCGTTAAGGGCTGCTCATGGTTGGTTGTGCAACAATAAGGGGAGTTTTGTGCCCATATCATGCCTGTATATGGACAAGTTGGAAAATACCTCTCTGGGCTGCAAGCTCGCAGTGTCAGCTGGAGACAAAGAAATTTCTAGCAAGTATGGGTTGTTGATGAAGAAAAGAATGGAAATTGAGAATTGCCTTGTGCAAAAGCTCGGGCGTCGGTAAAAATGTTATAAACCAAGGGTTTTGGTTGAGTTTGGGTGTTAATAACGGTTTCATCTGTGGCATTTTGGTAAGTATATATCGGCAAATGAGAGATTCTTCATTTTCATGGTGAACTTTAGTTAGTGAGTGCCTATCGAAGGAATAAGTTTATCATATTTGTAAATAATGATAACATGAGGTAGTAGTTTTAGTTTCAGTACATCATCATTTGGGACAGTTTCATTTTTTTTTTTACATTTTCTTATCTCATGCATTTGTGTCCGAGTCTGAATGCATATTTCTTTGAAAAGTAGAATGAATGTAGATGTAAAGACATCCTGAAAAGATCACAAGTTCAAAGTGATGCAATTACCTTGAAGCCAAATGCAACAAATGCAATTACCTATGTAGGGATCTATTGCAATTCGTGCATTGTTTTGTTGACATATAAAAATAATTGAATGTTGGCATTGTACAGTCAAGTCTTGGCTGCTTGAAGTTGATTAGAAATTCTTTAGGATTCTGAAATTCAACTCCCTGTAGATTTTGCTTGGCACAATTTGTTCCTACAAGTACAATGCGTTTTTTCTACATACATGATGATCCCCACTAGAAGTTCGCAGTGAGAAAGTTAGGTTCCTTATTTACAAGTATTTAGTCTCACTTTAAAAGATTCATTTGTAGTCACTCTCATGTTTTTGTTTTTTAAATTGTTGGTCATGTTTTATCAACTTTTGAGCAAGTGTCATTCTCTCCGGAAATAAAGAGAAGTGGTTACAAGGAGGTTGTGAACTGTTTTGGGACTTGATACAATTTAAAAAGTACATGGGAGGGGAGCCTAACAAATTTTGAAAACCTATTTTTTTTGCCAACTGAAGACCAGTGTACTTCTCATGGCAGGAAAAGTTGGAACCCCAACATATTTGAGAATTTTTTTTGAGTTAATTACATTTCTCTTGAACTTTTTCTCCTTTTTTTATTTCACCATCAAAACTCTCATTTTCTGGATTTACCCCCCTAAACTTAAAAAACGAGCTCAAGTAACCTCATAATATTAACACTGTGGTGACAATTATTATTCAACAAAAAGAGATAAGAGAAGCACAATCACCATGCAGAATAAGGAATACAAAATGCCAATCACACAGCAAGAGATGTACGTGGTTCAACAAGAATGTCTACGTCCACGGTGGTGCAGTCAGTATTATTTCTTTTTACTCCGGAGAGCAATTACAGAGAATACAATGTGTCCTATGCCCCGGACCTAGAGTTTATTATATACATGTCCATTTTCAGGGAGTGGGGGTGTTGGACTCCCCCACATTTTTCATCTTCTCCTAGAACCCCTCTTCACGAGAACATGGGAGAAGACTGAATCATAACCGATTAAGATATGAAGGGTCTGGACTTTGGGCCGCTACAGTTGGGCTACTCGTCTAGGCCCATTATTCTAATTTCGGGTACCCACAATTGCCCCTAAGTTTGTTGGGCCATACCTTGGGCTCAATAAATTTAAATGATTTGTCATAATGGCTCCTTTGTACATCGTGCAACTCTTCCCAAAGTTTGAGGACTGATTTAGGCGGACCTTGCTTCGTGGTTTGTGCACTATGATTAGTAACACTCAAAGGTTATTCAGAGCGGTCGTTTCTCAATCGTCGTTTCAAGCTTCTCAGTACTCTTCCATTTTCTGCGAGTTTTAGCGATTCACGTTCCCTTCTCCCGGTCTTCATTCTTATCGCTTTCGATCTTCCTCGTCATTTGGGCTTGTGATTCTTCATCGTTCAAGTCGAACTTTCATCTTGTAAGTCCCCTGTGCCTTCTCTTTGTATTTTCTCTTTGAATTTGTAGTTTTTTAGGGTTTTCCAATGGCAAAGATTGGTAATAGATCAGTGTCTGAGTTTAGGAAGTTTTACAATATCCCAGAGTGGGTAGAGATTGAGTGCGCCTCTCCCCCTAGAAATGTTAGAGAGATAGAGGGTGCCCATTGGATCCATGTCTTGTTGCTTTCCCAAGGGGGACTTACTTTTCCTCCCAACAATCTATTCTTGCACTTCTTTGGTTATTTCAACATTGTTCCTACACAGTGTTCGCCTAATGTGTGGAAGATAATCAATGGCATCCATAGAATAAACCAGCTCTATGGAACCAAATTAGGGCTCGTCGAAGTCTGCTTTTGTTATTCTTTTTCTCGAACTAGTTCTGGTGTCCTCTATCTCAAAGCCAGGAGTCCTGATAGGGTATTGGTAGTAAACCTACCTGATTCCCATAAGGACTATTGACAAGATGGCTTGCTTGCTAGAAATTGGCAGTTTTCCCCCAGACTGAGGGGTCGAGGTCTGATAGGTTCTCTGTTCCCTTTTATGGGGAAGAATATATAGGTAGTCTTTGCTCTGTTCTTTCAATTTCTTTACTGATTTGTGATCTTTCTAACTCTTCCCTGTTTTTTCTTCAGCGAGGTTGAAGAACTTGGAACCTGCTCTCAGCGAGGTTTGTCTCTTTGAGTTGGTCAAAGCTTGGAATATTAGGGAGCCCCTAGCTGATGGCGAGCATCCCCGGTCTGCTGCTTTCTTGCTCGAGTATAAAAACGTTGGTTCTAGTTTTATAGCGAGGCCGGTAGATAGCATTCCCGAGTTTGATACCTCTGAAGAGACTGTTGCTGATCCTATTCAGTTAGACGAGGAGAAGAGCAGTTCTGAGAGTGATATCGTAGGAGGTGCTGGAAGCAATTTTCGCGAGGGGAGTTCAAGTGGTGATAGTTCTTCTGATTCAGAAGAGGCTTCTGAAGCCCGAGAACCTTCGAGCACGTCTAGCAGCTCAAGCGAGGATATGGTTCCTCCAAGGAAAAATTTGATTCGGGACGACGCTGATGATGATCATGTGCTCCTTGCTCAGAGGTCGAAGAAGCAGAAGTCCAGTACTGGGGCTGTTGCTACTGGCTCTCGGTCTACTGCTCAGGAGCAGGAGAGGAAGAGGAAAGAAGAAGAGTAGATGAGAGAGAGAGAGAGAGGAAAAAGGAAGAGGAAAGAAAGAAGATGGATGAGAAGAAAATGATGGAGGAGAGGAAGAGAATGGAGAGGGAGAAGGAGGAAGAGAGGAGAAGAATGGAATCGAGGACGAAGGCTGTGCAGGCCTTAGTCCCGGTGTCTGCATTGCCCGAGGGGGCCTCAGTTGCCATTTCTCTTCAATTGGCCCCTGCGTTGCTCGAGAGGGCAGTTCTTCCTGCAGATCGCCAAAGGGCGCTGGGGTCTGATCAATTGGCCCTACAAGCTAGTCAGACGCTAGCTTTGGTAAGACCTTTTCCTTTCTCTAATGCTTTAATAAATTTCGGGTATTTCCTTTTCCTGATTTCCTCTTTTATTTGTAGTTTGTGACTGACTTTGCCGTGCTTTATCGTTCTCGCGATGAGCTGGTGAAGAAAAATGCCGAGCTGGAGCAGCAAAATGCTGCTTTGAAGTTGAAGGGTACGGAGCTTGAGGCTGGTTTGAAGGTTGCTGATGCTGCTCGGGCTTCTTCCGACCTGGCCCTTGCCGAGGCCAATCGAGAGAGGGAGGCGGCGGTTAAAGAGATGAACGAGCTGAGGTCAGCCTATGACCTTATCTACTCGAGCAAGTTGGTCGTCGTGGAGGAGAATAAGGTGCTGACCGAGCAGCTGAAAGAAAAGGATTCTCAGGCAGCTACCATCAAGGAGGACTCTTATAACTTCGGATGGGCTGCTGCATATGAAGATGATGAGGTTCAGATAGGCTACATCAGCCGTCTGAACTTCAAGAAAGGTTGAAACAAGGCCCTCATAGCTGCTGGTGTCGATGTTGCCTCTCCTCTGTTTGACGAGCACGACCCAGGTCCGAAGCCAATCGTGGAGGAAGCCCTTGCCCCAGCCATCGAAGGTGCTGATTCTGTCTCCCAGACGGTTCTTGCTGATGCTCCACCTGCTCAGGCGACAGAGGTTATCCCTGTTGAAGGAGGCACTTCTACTGCCGCTGACAAGGGGAAGCGACCAGCCTCTTCTGATCAGCCTGAGGTTGCTGGCTAATTTATCTTTAGGGTTGTACTTTGTTTTTTCTGTTTGTAATTTTCCCTTTGACCCTTCAATGTATTCTGATTCTCTTCGTTTTAATGAAATAAGAAGGTTTTTCATTCCCTTAGTGTATTGAATGTTTTTGTTTTTCATTGCTCTTTTATTGCCTGTAGTCGATTGATGTTGATGATTGTATACCAGCCACTTCTCAATTGGGAAGGATCTGAAGTTCGTCATACTTTTGTAAGGATTTGCAAATCTCTACGATTGAGGAATAAGCGCTTTATAGAGCAGACTGAGCTCGTCGTTAAACTGAAGGACAAGCTCCAAGAGATGGAGGAAGTTGGAGCCTTAGTCCAAGAGGAGGTGAATACACTAAGAGCAAAGCTTCTAGATGGTTCTGAGATCAACCAGGTTGGGAAAATTCTTCAGCAAGAGAACGAGGCGTTGAGGAGAGAGGTCTCGCGACTCAGGGAGCATGTGCCGAGCACCGCTCCTGCAGTACTGTGAGGTTCTTCCTCGTCGCGAGCTTGAACTGGCCCGAGCGACGTTCCTCCTGTGCTGTGAGGCTCTACCCAACCGTTCCGCAAGCTGGCAGGAACTCCAGGAGTTCAGCTAGGGAAATGGAAGAGCTTCATGGTGATGTCCAGCGAGCGTATGTGATTGCTGCTGGGCTTCAGAGGGACGTCACCTGGTTGAGACATTTGTTTAAGAAAGGACCTCGACGAGTATGGGCAGATGGTTATAATCAGGGTTGGCTAGATCCTCCAACGAGGCTGATAGAGTTTGAAGAGCTCGCCTTCATCAAGGGGTGGTTGAGTGCCTTAGGGAGCTGCAAGTCCCGAGGAACTTGATGCTCTGGTACCGTCATGAGATTTCTCCTTCCACCTTGATGCCTAACCCCTTCCGGAGAGATGATCAATGGATCCCCATCGATGCCATCCCTCAGCAGTTATTGGAGTCGGATGCGAATGAAGTCGAGGAGGAGCTAGTTCCTCATCCCGACGACGGTCGAAGAGCCCAAGTGGCTGATTATCTCGTTCGGAGGCCTCACCCTCACTAAGATTCTGTCAGTAGTAACTCTGTGTATTTTGTATTGAAGTGATGTAATGTCGATGTCTCGCCGACTAAACATGTATTGTATGAATTAATATAAAATTTATGTTTTGGGCGAATTTGTCGACTAAACAAGTGCCTTATATTTTTCATATCTTTGCTAAAAAATCTTGAGCCTATCTTGGCTGACTAGATTTGTATGTTCGCATTATCAAGTAAGTGTCCTTTCAGTCCAGTATGCCAACGAGATACCATCCTGCCTCACTTTACCTTTTAGGTTATGTCGTCACACTACCTTAGGCCTAAGTGTGGCAATTGGCAAGGACACACCTGGTGTTGGATGCTCCATCCGATCAGGATTTTATTCAACCAAACATTGTTTGCTGACCAATTTTGACTTGGCCATATTGCCTAAGGATCTCCTGTAGGGTTTCATATATTGCCAGGGGCAATGCTAGGAAGTCTTTCATATTCCATAACGAAAACTTGAGGGGGGTTATTTCCCTGCTATAGTGTAATGATCAATGTGCCTGTTACTTGGAAAAGGTGTGTGGGTTATAAAGTTTATACATTGACACCTCGTAAAATGCAAATAAATTAACTGATAAGAATGCAACTGCCAAACAACTTTTATTTAATGATAAGGAAATGAACTTCCAGTTTCATAATTAAAGATCAGAAGAAGAATCTAGAAATATAATTTCTTAAGGTTGGCTGCATTCCACGCTCGGGGTATCTTTCTGACTTCCATCATTTCTAAGTGATAGGCTCCCTGCAGATCATCTCTAGTTATCTTGAATGGTCCTTCCCAGTTTGGGCCTAGCTTCCCGTCTGATGGTTGTACTGCGCTGCCTAGGACTTTCCTCATGACATAGTCCCCAACTCGGAATGTCCTTGGATTGACCTTCTTGTTGTAGTGCCTTGCGAGCTGCTGCTGATAGCTTGCTAGTTTTACTAGGGCCAGCTCGCGACGTTCATCGGCTAGGTCGAGCTCGACGAGCAATGCTGCATCCAAGGTTCTAAAAAACGCGGGGCGTGATCGAGGCGTGGAGGCCAAGCCTTAAGTCTTAGAAGCCTAGGCAGGCCTTGGCGTAAAAAGGCGTGAAAAGGCGTTTAGGCCTTTTTAATATATTTTAATATCTTTTAACCATAACAAGGCTATTAAAATACTAAACTTGTACATATCCTAAAAATATGTCTGAATATTTGCAAATAAAAATACTATTTGATTATTTTGGATGAGATAATGGTCCGGTTTGTAAAAAAATCTTTAAAAGGCGATATTGTTTCACGAAAGCATTGTTGTTTTTAGAGAAAAAGTACGCCTTAAGGGTTTTACCAAGAATAAGGCGTCAAAATCTTAAGGCGGGGCGTTTCTCCCAAGCCTCAAGCCTAGGCGTGCCTAAGCGGAGCCTAGGCGGGTTTTTTAGAACAGTGGCTGCATCATTATTGCCCTGATCGACAAGGCTGGACCTCATTGTTGGCAAGCCTGCTTCTAAGGGGATGACTGCTTCCATTCCATACATCAATGAGAATGGGGTTTCCCCTGTCGCTCGTCGTGGGGTAGTACGGTAAGCCCATAGAATATGTGGTAGCTCATTTACCCATCCGCCTTTGGCTCGCTCTAATCGTTTCTTTAATCCGTCGATTACTGTTTTGTTGGAAGCCTCGACTTGGCCATTGCTCTGAGGATAGGCCATCGAGCTGAAATGGTGTCTGATTCCATGCTCCTCACAGAAACTCTGAAAGGAGCCGCTCTCGAACTGCGTTCCATTATCAGTGATGATGGTTCTGGGGATGCCAAAACGGGTGATTATATTTCTCCATATGAACCTTATCATATATGCATCCCGGATGTTCGCTAGGGGTTCCGCCTCAATCCATTTGGTGAAGTAGTTAGTTGCGACCAACAGATACTTGCGATTGCCCGTGGCGGTAGGAAGTGGTCCTACGATGTCCATTCCCCATTGGGCGAATGGCCATGGGATGGAAAGTGATATTAGGTCGCTAGCAGGTTTGTGGATCATAGGAGCGTGGAGTTGGCATTTTAGGCACTTGCGAACATACATCGCAGAGTCCCTTTGCATATATGGCCACCAATAGCCTTCCTTCATTGCTCGGAAAGCCAGAGACCTTCCTCCAATATGGCTCCCACAGATTCCCTCGTGAAACTCATGTAGAACTTGCTCGACATCCCTTGGGTGAACACATTGAAGGTAGGGACCGAAAAAGGATCTGTTATATAGCTTGCCCTCTGGAGATAAGTGAAAGCGAGCAGCTTTGACTCTTATCTGGTGAGCGGTCTTCTTATCATTTGGGAGTGTGCCATCCTTCAAATAGTCCCTTAGAGGGTCCATCCAGCTGGGTGCTGACTCCATTCGGAGCACCTGCTCCATGACTGGTGGCTCGCTGTTACGGCTAATGCTCGTATGAGCGAGGAAATCGATGGGGATTGTTCTTTTTAAGTCGGAATCGATTGCTGAACTCAGGGCTGCTAGGGCGTCATCATGGCTGTTTTGTCCTCTGGGAAACTGCTGGACATTGACTTCCTCGAAGCTAGCCATTAGTCTTTTTGCTAAGGCGAGGTAAGCTGCCATTCTTTCATCTTTTGCATTATAGTCTCCACTTATTTGATTGGAGACTAATTGAGAATCGCCGAACACCTGTAAATGCTTTGCCCCCAAAGTGTGCATCTTCTGGAGGTCGGCTATTAAAGCTTCATATTCTGCTTCGTTGTTGGAGGCTGCAAATCCAAGCCTGATTCCTTGTTCAAGGATTGTATCCTCTGGAGTAATGAGGACAATGCCTATTCCTGCCCCCTTTGAGTTGGAGGTTCCATCAACGAATAATTTCCAGATTCCCTCCGTCGCGTGGTTTTCACTTTGCTTTGCTGGTTGAGGTTGGTTGCAAGGCTGCTCGCCTGTGAATTCGGTTATGAAATCAGCAAGGACCTGCCCCTTGATTGCGTTCCTTGGTTGAAATTGGGCATCAAATCGTCCGAGCTCGACTGACCATTTAGACAGTCTGGCCGACAAATCCGCCTTCCTTAGGATTGCTTTGAGGGGGTGCGATGTAAGGACGATGATAGTGTGGGCTTCGAAGTAGTGCTTCAGCTTTCTTGAAGCCACTACTAGTGCAAAAGCGAGCTTCTCCAGTGGTAGGTACCGCTGCTCGGCATCTAGTAAGGTCTTGCTCGCGTAATAAACGGGGTGCCGGATTCCTGCAATTTCGCACATTAATGCAGAACTGACAGTGTGGTTGGAAACGGAAAGGTATAAGTACAAGGAATTTGTTTCCCGTGGTATGACGAGCAGTGGTGGGGAGCTGAGGTAAGCCTTGAGCTCATCCAATGCCCACGAGCAATCTTGGTTCCATTCTACCGTTTTTTTTCCCTTTAGAAGCTGGAAGAAAGGCTTGCACTTCTTGGAGGACTTAGAGATAAAGCGGTTTAAGGCAGCGAGCATACCGGTGAGCTTCTGGATATCCCGGATTGTTCGAGGAGGTTATACCCTGTTTATTGCATCGATCTGGTCTGGGTTAGCCTCGATGCCTCTCTTACTGACCAAGTACCCAAGAAATTTTCCTGACTGGACACCGAAAGAATACTTGCTTGCATTAAGTTACATTCGGTACTTCCTGAGGATTTCGAAGGTTCTTGATAGGTCCGAGAGGTGGTTTTCTTTCTTCCTGCTTTTGACGAGCATATTGTCGATGTAGACTTCCATGGTGTCTCCCATTTGGTCCTTGAACATTTTGGTGACCAGTCGCTGGTAGGTTGCCCCTGCGTTTTTGAGCCCGAAGGGCTTGTAACAGTACAATCCAACGATGGTGATGAATGCTGTTTTGTCTTGGTCTGGGGCGTACAAGGGGATCTGATGATACCCTGAGTATGCGTCCAGAAAACTCATTCTCTCGTGAGCTGCTGTGGCGTCCACTAGCTGATCGATTTTTGGAAGAGGGAAGCTGTCTTTAGGACACGCCCTGTTAAGACCAGTGAAGTCAATGCAGACTCTCCACTTTTCGTTGCTCTTGGGAACTACTACTGGGTTGGATAACCATTTGGGGAATTGGACCTCCCGTATGGATCCTGCATCCAGCAGTTTTTCAACCTCTTTCTCCACGACTTTTGCCTTCTCGGGTCCAGTTCGTCGTGCCTTATGAGCGATTGGTTTGAAGGTGGGATCGACGTGCAACTGATGACAAACCATACTAGGATCAATTCGAGGTAGCTCATATGGTTCCCATGCAAAGACGTCTATATTGTTCCTTAGCAGGGTCGTCAATTCCTTCTTCTCCTGATCTGTGAGAGAAGCTCCAATCAAGAAGATCCTGCTATTGCCGCTATCTCTAGCTGCGACTTCCTCCAGGTCCTCGACGACCCATTCGGAGGGGAGGATCCTGGTCTCCTCTACTCCGGGTCTTCCGTACTTTAATTGCTATTTCGAAGGTATCAGACCTTCTTGTTCTTCAACTTTCTCGCTGGGCTTGTCAGCCTTCTTCTCTGGTCTTGGGCGGATGGCTGCTATGAAGCATCTTCTTGCCATCGATTGATCGCCACGGATCTCCATTACTCCTCGCTCGGCCACATACTTGAGCTTCTGATGGTAGGTCGAGGAGACTGCCTTCATTGCGTGCAACCACCCTCTGTCGAGGATAGCCTGGTATGACGAATCAATGTCGACCACCAGAAACTCGATCATTTTGGAAACATTTTCTGCCCTTACTGGAAGCACGATCCTTCCCAAGGGCATAGTCACCTTTCCAGCGAAGCCAACCAAAGGGACAGTAGCTTCCTTTAGGTCGACGATGCTTAATTTCAATTTTCTGAATAGGTCGAGGTACATTACCTCGGACGAGCTTCTTTGGTCGACGAGCAACTTGTCGATGAGCAACTTGTCGACGTCATAGTTAACTATTCTGAGAGTAATGATCAAAGCGTCATGATGTGGGGTTCTCACTCCCACCAGATCTTCCTCTGTAAACATGATATGCTTACTATAGTCGATGTCATCTATTCGCTGGCGTTATCCTGACAGCGTCTTTGCTAGATCGATCTGAAAAGCTTGCATCATCGCTGTAAGCTTTTTTACCTCCATTCGAGCCGAATTTCCTTGAATCTGTTTCACGTCAGATGCCCCATGAATTACTGTGAATTCATGGCCGGCATCGTCTTCGAGTACATTGTCAGGCCTTGCTTCTCTATGGGCAGCAACTTTTTCTGCCTTTTTTTCCACGAATTCGTTCAGATGCCCGGACTGGGCCAGCTCTTCGAGGTGGGACTTAAGAGCTTTGCAATGCTCAGTCTTATGTCCTCCCTCTTTGTGAAAAGCGCATCTCAGCGCGTTGTTCCTCTTCGAGGGATCTCCTCCCATCTTCCTGGGCCATTTGATAAATGGCTCATCTTTGATTTTTGCGAGAATTTTGTAAATTGGTTCTTTGAAGACAGTGTTGACCGCTTGAAATGCTTTCGACACATCATTGTTGCCTCCGTTCTTGGAGCCATTTTTGCCCCCATTCTTTCCTCCTTTCTTCTGGTTCTCAGTCTTGTCACTGCCCTTGGCAGCGAGCTTAGTTCGATCGTTTTCCCCTGTGTTGAGGCGGGTCACATCTTCCACCTTGGCATACTTCTCGATGCGGGCCATTAGGTCGTCGATGGTCATGGCTTCTTTCTTTGTCAGGGATTGGTACAGAAGGGAAGAGTTGGGTAGCCCAATTTTGAAAGAGGCCACTGCCACTTGCTCCGAACAGTCCTCGACCTCGTTGAATAACTCCCAGTACCTCTTCGCGTAGTCTCGGAGGGTCTCTTGAGGAGTCTTTTTCATTGTTAACAAAGCATCCATCCTTTTGGGATGGGAGATACTAGTAATGAATTGGGACGTAAAGAGCTCGGCCAAGGACTTGAAACTCCTGATGGACCGGTGGGGGAGCCTTTCGAACCATTTCTGCACCACGTCATGCAGGCTCGAGGGAAAAATTCGGCACATTAGTGCGTCTCGATGGTTCCAGAGGGTCATGGCCTGTCGGTACTGCCTGACGTGATCAATGGGATCAGTCTTACCATCATAAATTTTGAACCTTGGAATAACAAACTTCTTGGGGGCTTCCTCTTCCTCTATCTCCCTCGAGAAAGGTGATTTCATCTGAGTTTTGAGAGCTCACCTAGCGAGTTCTCGGGTCGATCTGGTACCGTGATGTGCCGGGTATTGGTCCATCTCCCTTCGGACCAAACTTCGTATGTTTTCGTTGCTGCGATCTGGGCTCCTGTGATTGCGAGCTAGTCGCAGTTGCTCGAGCAGGTCATCCTCTGACTCGTGTTCCTCATCTTTCTGGGATCCGCGCCTGGGGCTCCTTCCTCGGCTGCGAGACTTGCTCGCCTGAGGGTTAGGAGTGCAGTATGGACGTCTCTTGGTACCACGATAGAGTTCTCTCTCCATTCTTTCTAATCTTCTTTTGAGGCGAGCATTCTTAGTTTCGTGATTGCGAGAAGACTCCCTCTACTCGTGGAGCCTCGCCTCATATGCATCAATCAACCTGGATATCTGTGTGGACCTCGCTGGTCCTTGGCTTTCTTCTGAGGTTGGCCTTTCTAAGCGAGCCCTCTGATCTGAACGCCGAACTTCAGATCTAACCCTGCGAGGAGCAGGTGGTTCTTGGATATCTCCTGCCTGGGGAGCATTACTACTGTGACCAGACATTTCAAACTTTTTTTATTGGTGTGGGCTTTCTCAGGGAAGATAAACGCTTCCCACAGACGATGCCAATTGTGGTGACAATTATTATTCAACACATAGAGATAAGAGAAGCACAATCACCAAGCAGAATAAGGAATACAAAATGCCAATCACACAGCAAGAGATGTACGTGGTTCAACAAGAATGCCTACGTCCACGGTGGTGCAGTCAGTATTATTTCTTTTTACTCCGGAGAGCAATTACAGAGAATACAATGTGTCCTATGCCCCGGACCTAGGGTTTATTATATACATGTCCATTTTCAGGGAGTGGGGGTGTTGGACTCCCCCACGTTTTCCATCTTCTCCTAGAACCCCTCCTCACGAGAACATGGGAGAAGACTGAATCATAACCGATTAAGATATGGAGGGTCTGGACTTTGGGCCGCTACAGTTGGGCTACTCGTCTAGGCCCATTATTCTAATTTCGGGTACCCACAAACATCATTAATTTTTTGAATGCAAAAATGATCATTTGCGTGGCACATGTTTTTTTTTTCCAATCCAAACCAAATTTAAAGGGCACTAAAGTATTACATATAATATTTTAGTAACACCATTTTAACCTAAAATTTGTTTTCATTTTTTGTGTACAACCTCTACCCATCTCGCCCCACTCTGCCTTCTCCACCTCCACCCCAATCTCCATCTTTGTCTTCTCCGCGTCTAATCCATCTCTAGTAGCCGAAAACATCATTGGCCCATCACCGTCTTCTCCGCCTCCATCTTCATTTTCTCTGCCTTCGCCTTTATCTCTGTTGACTCCATCTCCGTCGACTCCATCTCCAACAAATATGTGATATATTTCATATGGAAGCTTTTTGATTTCTTTCTTTCAAGATCCATTTCGATCCGGCTAATCCTACCCAACAAGATCCATTTTGATTTGGTTTATTCCTTTGAGAAAAAAGAAACCCCTTTCGAAAAACCATTTCAAAAATCAATTCCAAATTTTGAAAAACCATTTCGATCCGACACACCGAAACATATTTGACAAACCATTTCAAAAATCAATTCCAGTTTTTTTTAAGTATTTTCATCATTCTAATATCTTTAAATTTTCCTTACTGTTTTTTTTACAATTTCCATATTTTATAAATCAATTTTCAATAATGTATTTTCTAGATAATACGATTTTTTTATATGTTTGATAGTAATTTTTAGTTTTTTAAATATTTCCAGATTTCAAAACTTTTTAATGTCTTTTTTCATTTCTAGATTTTATATCTGTTTTTAATTGAAAATCTATTTTTTATTGGAAGCTTGTTTTTTTGGAAATCTTTTTTTAGTGGGTGTTTTTTAATCAGAAATATGTTTCTTACATTGGAAATTCATTTAATTTAATGGAAATATGTTTTTTTTTCCCATTGGAAATTGTTTTTTTTCATTGGCATTTTTTTTTGATGCAAATGTGAGATTTTTTTTACAGGAAAGATGGAAATGTGAAAAACTGGACTTTTTTGGTAGAAATTTATGTTTTTTAATTGTTTTATATTGTTTATTATTTTTTTAAAGTTTTTTCAATATTTATAAACTTTTAAAATAATTTTTTTCTATTATTTTCAGTTTGTTCTAATTTTTGTTTCCAATATTTTTCATGCTTTTAATTAGTTTTATAATTTCCAAAAATTCAAAATTTGTTTCATATATTTCGAGATTTCTTAGAAGTTTTTTTCAATATCTTTCATATTTGTAAATGTTTTTCCTATTATTTCTTGGTTTCTTTGATTTTTTTTAATATTTTTCAATTTTTTTTTGTAAATTAGATTTATTTTGTGATTTTCATATTTTAAAAATATTTTCTCTAATTTCCAAAAGTTTAAATGTTTTTCTATAAGTTTAATATTTTAAATGTGTTATTATGTAATTTTCATTTTTTTTAACCTTTTGTATTGGATTGGACAAAAATACCCTTATGTGCATTGGACATGACCTATTTTTCGTCCAGAAAATTAACGGTGTAAACGTGAAGGTTTCATTTGAAGTCGTTTTAAAAGTTTAGGGGGTTAAATTATGAATATGAAAGCTCAGGCAATGAAGTGAAAGTGGGGGTAAAGTTCAGGGGAGTAAGTGCAATTAATCCCCAAAAATTACTTTTTGAATGCAAGACAGACACACATGATTAGAAAATAATAATCCAATCTCTAGCCTCCTTTATGTCGCTTTTAAGGAACATAATAATAATAATAATAATAATAATAATAATAATAATAATAATAATAATAATAATAATAATAATAATAACCGATGTTCCCTGAACTTTAGTGTTTGTAACAAATGGCCATTCTGTTATATTCTTTGTTCACTTAGACATTAAAAAAGTTTAAAACGTTCATTTTAACCTCTATTTTGCGTCAAACTGTAAAGGTATGCTTTAAGTTATTTATATATGGAGTTGTGCTCTTTTTTCAAGGGAAAGAAAGACAATATTTTTTTTGGAAGGAAGAACATCGCGGTTAAAGAGAGAATAAATAAGGGTTGTTGTTAAGAGCATCCCATATTTTGCTTTGAAATATCACGATTTAAGTTTTAATGAAATTTGTCCAATTATTTGTAAACACTGATATTTGGAAGTAAAAGGTGAGGTGTTTTTATCAACACCCATAAATAATGTTGGTAGACTTAAAAACATATATAAGTAGTTAATATGTATATTATGTTGTGGATTGATATTATAAAAAACATTATTGCCCTGTGATCTTTGACTGATTATGCATTATAAAGAAGAAAACTATATCTAAAGAATTCGAATCACGATACTTGTGAGGATCTTGTAGGTGATCGAATGAGAATAAATATTTGATGAAAATGTGGCTGATTTTCTTCTACCTCCAAATTCTACCTAGAATGTGATGTTGGCCTTGAATCTTCTAGCATATGAACCCCAAAAGTAAACGTTGTGTATGGGCACTCCTAGAAATAAAAACTTGATAAAATGTGAGAGAAAATCACTTTATCTCTCCTCACCTCTTCATAAAAATATAAATATTGCTCCCCTTTCTAATCCTTATATGTGATTATGCAACTTAAACCCCTTCCATAAACCCATATATATATAAGTACTTGAAGTGGGCTTGGGCCAATTAGGATTTTCAAAGAGTTTGGGATCACTACTTGGGTAATGGACTAGACGAGGGACCCAAGACTAATAGTTAGGTCCCAAACATGAAAATCTCTTATTATTTCCCGTAAAATATCTTCTTATCCCTTTTATTATAGTTAGTTCCATTACATAATTACAATTGGGCTCCAAGTTAATTATCCTAAAATTATTTGAATAATAAGGCCATGTTTGCAAAAATAAATGACACATAATATGCTTCCCTACGTAAAGTGTAAAATACCTGTTTGGTGAAATTCAATTTGTCGCTAATTCCTTTTTCCTCTAGATGAACCCGGAGAAAGAGGATGATATCTCATCCCTTATAGAGATAGATACCAGTCACATGTTTGTATACATGACTGTGTGGACATATAATAAGCCACATGGGAGCAAGGAGTGACGCTTTTCGATTTTTTACTTTATATTCAATACTAAAAATATGTAACTCACACCTAAAGTTCTGCCTTAACTTTAATTCATTACTTTATTTATACTTTTTTTTTCATTCATACCAAAAAGCAGGGTGTAACAAGTTAGTATCAGAGCCTGTTTTAAATTTAGACATATCACCGGGTTAACATTCTATAAGGGAAAAGAAATCAGATATTAGTTATTTTATCTTTTCGTAACTTCTTTTATTACTATTATTATATGGCAATTCCATTTTTGCAGCATGGATACGTGGGATACATTTTTATTCAATCTAGACATTGAGACAAATAATTGTTGGGGAACTAGAGTTCGAGAGGAAGCATTAACAAAGTTACAAGAGATGATTCGTACCGTAGAGGAGGACTGAGCATGCCCCAGTAGTGATGTTAAAAGGTTAGTGCTGAAAAATAGAACATGCAAGTTATGAGGAAGGTAGATGATTACGTGAATGATCCAGTGATCTTTCAAGAAGCCATAAATCTTGCACTCGTAGATGCTCTACCGACTCAACCTATGTACCCCGATGCAATATCAAATGGTAAAGTGCACGGTGACTACTCTCCTGGTACTACTGCTAACTCGACTAATGGTACTCCGGATAAGGAAAATTATTTAGTCAGTCCGGAATCCAGTTTTAGTGAAGAAGTTGTTGTTCCTACCTAAAAATCCAAGTTAAAAGTTATCTCTTAATGTAGACAAGTATAATTAAGTATTGTATATAGTGTGGCATACTGAACCTTAGGAGAGCAACTAACTGCTCTAGCAGCACTAATGTAGTAGTAGTCTGTGATATATAACTCTGATGTATCATATAACTTATCCTATATAATACAATAGGCTTGTGGCATATCTTTGTTTATGATTCTTATTATTAAATTTTTTTATTATATTTTAGGATGGTTAGTACTCGAATTCCCTCCGATGGAACTCAAATAGAACGGACTCAAACTGAAGGAATCATGCGATGTCTTCAGAAACTTACTTCTTGAGCCTGACAACGACAAACTACTCGTTCAACTCCCGAGGAAATTTCCAAAGAAATCCGTAGAATGAATGCCCTTAAAGAATTTATAGATAACGACCTCCGTCTTTTCTTTGAAAGCCAGGTGGCAGTGAAGCTGAGAAATGGATACATCAGATTGGAAGTATGTATAGCTACTAATGTCATGACCCCGACCCAATATTAGTAGGCAACGAGTGTCTTGACATGCCACCAAAGCAACAAATAACCCGACTTAAAATTTTCTATTAAAATATATGTAGTGAAAATACAATCACATGGTTATGAATCGAAAAATACTGAAAGTGAAGGAATTATATCATCAGATCTTTCTAAAGGAAACTTCATTTATATTAAAATATCAACGAGTTACAACTTAAGACAAAATTTAAAACCTATTATTAAAGAAACAAATATGCTCTATCTAATAAAACAAACTTCTACTTAATGTAACAAAAAGAGCTCTAAAAGCTAAATCTTCAACATAGTCCTTTTCCGTTCCATCCACGAGCTTAATTATTTCCTGAAAAATGGTTATTTATACAACATCAACTAGGGTTTTTCAGAAAATTGATACCTATTCAATTTAGAACAGAAGGCATATACATAGAGATAGGAATTTCCAGTAATATATATATATATATATATATATATATATATATATATATATATATATATATATATATATATTCAGAATAAGCAGTTCAAAACAGAGCAGATAAAATAATTGACCATTTGTCAATTATTCAGTTTTTGCGACCATGTATACTCTAATACCCAGACAAATAGTGTTACCAGATGTTTCCACCTGATAACATCACAAATAGAAAATCATGATCTCTGGAACAACGTCTTGTTTAGGGCACACCAGCGATAAACTAGATGGGAAGGTACCACCCAAATATTTCCACCCGGTAGTCAAGGCCAACATAGTAAGAGAGTTTTCATAGGCCGAATCAATAATTTTAGAATTCAAATAAGATGTTTATATCGAGAGATATACACATATAACAAACGACGGAATCATCGGTATCAGATGTATTTTGAGAATAAAAGCATTTCACAAAATATACATAGTTTGCATAATATATAATCAAATTGCGCAAGAAATTGCATAGAGTACTCACCTAAAATAGAGGCTCGAAAATACAGATATTGAGTCTTGGATCACACGTTAATCTAATAATTACAATAAAGGTTTAATTACGTATTTAAAAAAAGCCCAATTCTAAATATTGTGTTTTAATCCTAAAATAACTTGTTGTAAAAGTTTACTAAAACCATTTTCTCAATTTTTTATATTCATTAATCGTAATTGAAGAAATCAATTCATAGTTCTTTCTAATCAGTCGCTTCCCAGTAGAGATGGAGGGTCACAGGGGAACCACTTAAATACCATCTCATCTAGACAGAATATTTCTAGATTTATTCCCAGTAGAGATGGAGGGTTAAAAGGGCACCACTTAAATACCATCTCAACTAGACAGAATTTTACCGGTACTGACTTAGGAATTACATAAATGAGATTCCATAATAACGAGCAATTACTTACAAAATGAGTATATATATATATATCACTGTTCTAAAAAACTCGCCTAGGCTTGAGATTGGGAGAAACATCCCGCCTAACGCTTTTTACGCCTTATTCTTGGTAAAACTCTTAAGGCCCACTTTTTTCTAATAACAACAATGCTTTAGTGAAACGATATCGCATTTTAAAGATTTTTTTTACAAACCGGACCATTATATCATCCAAAATAATCAAATAGTATCTTAATTTGCATATATTCAGACATATTTTTATGATATGTACAATTTTAGTATTAATAACCTTGTTATGGTTAAAAAATATTAAAATATATTAAGAAGGCCTAAACGCCTTTTCATGCCTTTTTACGCCTAAGGCCCGCCTAGGCTTCTAAGGCTTAAGGCTTAACCTCCACGCCTCGATCACGCCCCGCGTTTTTTAGAACCTTGATATATATATATATATATATATATATATATATATATATATATATATATATATATTCAAACAAGTTTACATATTTTGAAAATAAAATCCATTTAGATTGTTTCCAAATTTTAAGTTTTCATTAGTGGAGCCTTTAGTGTATATTACCAGCATAACTAGTAAGTAAAGCTATAAAATACGAAATTAAAACTATAAAAATGCATTACAACATTTAAATAAAATCATACCTACGGAATGAATTATTTCTTCAAAATTGTAGAATTCCTTCTTAAGATATTTCCCAAGCTTTCTATCACTCTTTCTTATTATAATTCTCAAGGAATTGATGTGAGTTATAAATGATCCCAAAGGCCCTATTTATAGGTTTTCAAAAGTACTACAGTGTTGACATGTGTCTAGGTGACCAGGCTTTTACGATGGCAAGTCATCGTTTAGGCGTGCCGGGGTGGTCTTGCACTCTTAACATCACCAAATGATGACAAGTGTTTTAGCTTTCTCTCTAAAAACGACATGTGTAAGGTGGAGGTGACCAACATGTGGTGGAAATGTGATAAGGGTATAAGGGCCATTTTACACATGAAGGGTATTTTAGTAATTTCATACTATATATTTTTAATATTTCTTAGAGGCCCTTAAAAATATTTTATTTACAAAATGGCCCTTTTTATATTTTAATTTTAGTCCCTAAAGTTTCATAAAATTATATTTTCTACACCAAAACTTATTATTTACCTTAAGATATGTCATAAGACTTCAATTTGATCCAATTTACAATTGATTCTTCATATTTAAAAATGGGGCTTGTTACATTGATAGCCAATAATACCACATATCTAATAATACAAGATTTATAAGATAAAAAGTAACACATGAGTGTAAAAACGAACTATATATATATGAGCATATAAAAGTGGGGTCATTACATCCTACCCTCCTTATAAAAAGTTTGGTCCCCAAACTTGACTCGTATTAATTTACAAACAAGTATGGATATCTCTCCTTTATTTCATCTTCCCGCTCCCGTGTTGCTTCTTCAACCCGCTCCCGTGTTGCTTCTTCAACTGAATGATTACGCCATAATACTTTGACTAGTGAAATTACCTTGGTTCGTAATATTTGATCTTTATGGTCCAAAATTTCTACCGGATGCTCAATGTATGACAAATATTCTCTAACTTGAAGAGGTTCATGACTTAAGATATGTGTTGGATCTGGGACATATTTCTTTATTGTTGATACGTGAAACACATTATGCAACAACTCCTATCCTTTCAAGGACTTCAAAAGGTCCTATGTATCTTGGGATCAACTTCCCCCTCTTCCCAAATCATATTACTCCCTTTGCAGGCGATACTAGCAAGAACACATAATCTCCTCTTTAGAATTATAACTGTCGGTGTCGATTGTTAACATAACTCTTTTGACGTCTTTGAGAGATTCGAAGTCGGTCTTGTATCAATTTCACCTTCTCTGTTGTGATCTGAATCAATTCTTGTCCCAATAATTTTCTTTCCCCAAGTTCTACCCAACATGTAGGGGAACGACACCTTCTACCATAGAGTGCCTCATACGGAGCCATTTGAATACTTGCTTGATAATTATTATTATATGCAAATTACACTAACGATAAATGATCATCCCAATTCCCTTTCAAATTAAGTGCACAAGCCCTAAGGATATCCTCTAAGGTTTGAATAGTTCTCTCTGATTGACCCTCCGTTTGAGGATGAAAATCGGTGCTGAAATTCAATTTTGTTACCATGGATGCTTGTGGGATTTTCCAGAATCGAGACACAAATCTAGGGTCACGGTCAGAAACAATGGGTTCCATGAAGCCTAATAATTTCCCGCACATATAACTTAGCTAACTTTTCTAAAGAATGGGTAATCTTTATGTAAAGAAAATGAGTAGATTTAGTTAGCCTATCAATAATTACCCAAATAGAATCATTACCATTTGAACTCCTTAGTAAACCTGTCACAAAATCCATAGTGATATGTTCCCATTTCCACCCAGGGATAGGTAGGGGTTGTAGTAATACTGATTGTTTCTGATGCTCAGCTTTTATTTGTTGACAAACCAAACAGTGAGATAAAAATTCTACTATCTCCATTTTCATGTTATTCCACCAAAATACTTCTCGAAAATCTCAATACATCTTGGTATTTTCAGGATGAAACGTGAATCTCGAGTAATGACTTTCCTCCAAAATTTACCTCTTTAGTTGGGCATCATATGGCGCACACACTCTATTTCCAAACCTCAATGTAAGGACATTTTTGTCCAACATACTTGTATATGTCATTAGCCGTAACACCGTTGCAAAGATTCAAAGTCCATTCATCATCAACGGAATCCGAAGATCAAAAGAAAGGAAGAATTCAGAAATCCAGTCAGCCGGACCGGTCCGCCTGAAATTAAAACGAACCGATCCGCCTCTGACTAGCCTCGGACCGATCCGCTGAAATAAAAAAGGAACCGATCCGACTGAGGACCGATCCGCCCAGCCCCGGACCGGACCGCCTTGCACTTTGAAGCCAGTGAGCCCCGAACCGAATGCGAACCGAATCAGTTTCAAATTAAAAGAACCGGTCTGCTATCGGACCGATCCGCCTAAGGCCCGGACCGGTCCGCCCTGGATAAACTCTGCCAGATCGTGTTGCAGATTTTTTAGGGTTTTGGCTTCCTATTTAAACCACGATCAGTAGTTGGTTTCGATAAGACTTTCCCACATTTTTCAGAGCATATCAACCCTAAAGTCTTCACCTATTGAGTCCTATGATTCTAGGTTTTTATATTCACACATCTTCCATATCTATGTGAATCTAGTTTGGTAACCCAAGAACACCATTGCTGTTGTTCAACCCTTGTGAAGTGGACCGCTTCTTCCTCTTCATTGCAGCCCTACTGGAAAGGGATAATTCCAGCCGCGACTACAGAATCCGATACCTGAGGGTAATTCTTAGTCAACTTGTATTTTCATTGTAATCCGATTGTAAGCCGTTTTCTTACAAATTATAGTGAAAATAAATGGTTTTGCCCCTGTGGGGGATTTTTCCTTAAACTTTGTGTGTTGAATTATTACTGCATGATCTTCATACTATGTCAATCACGCCTAGTTGCATGATTAGGGTTAATTTGGGTTAAAAAGGTGTTTATTATATTATTTCTTAATTGAACGCAAGCGCCAACTCTCTCAAATTGGTATCAGATCAGGTTACGCTAATCTATCGCGTATTCCTTTTTTCGCAAAATTTTTCTAAGATATCAATTTTCTGAAAAAAATTGATTTTTGAAAAAGTGCGTGTTCAAATGGAGAAATCATACAATAAACTGCCTGTTTTTTACGGAACTAATTATGCGTATTGGAAAGCCCGTATGAGGTCGGCTTTAAAAGCCATTGATGAACGGGTATGGATTCTTGTTGAAAGAGGGTGGACTCCTCCCTCAGTGACTGTTGATAATGCAATTAACTTGAAACCTGTCACTTCTTGGACTGAAGAAGAATTTAAATGGTCATCTTTTAATTCTAAGGGTCTAAGAGCTATTTCTGGGACTGTCACTCCTGATGAGTTCAAACGCATAATGACGTGCACCACGTCAAAGGAGGCATGGGATGCTTTGCAACTTACCCATGAGGGTACGAACGCTGTTAAAGAATCTAAATTACAAAATTTGGCCACCCAATTTGAGACTATCACCATGTCTGAGTCCGAATGCTTTGATGAGTTTTTTGCACGCTTGTCGGACATTGTTAACACTAGTTTTAATTTGGGTGAGGTAATTGATAACACGCGTGTCGTTAAAAAGATTTTGAGATCTCTCCCAAAACGCTTTATTCCTAAAGTCACTGTTTTGAACTCTTTGGGAAATTTGAAATCACTTAAGTTGGAAGAACTTGTAGGAGATCTTCAAACCTATGAGATTGACATGTTCCCCAAAACCATTAAGGCTAAGGATAATGGGATTGCTTTAAAGACTCATTTTCAGAAAAAGAAAGAAAAAGTTTTTGAGTCCAAGTCTCAATGTGATTTTGACTTAGATGACTTGGCCCTGTTTGCAAAAAATTTCAAAAGAATTCTCAAATTCAAGAAAAGTGGAAATTTCAATGATAAAAGGAATGTTGAGAAAAATATTTCTGAAAAGGAAAATGAGAAAGATTCCAAAGACCCTCCTAAGAAAGACAGGGAGAGATGCTTTGAATGCGATGGTAGGGGTCATAGAGCTTTTGAGTGTGCCAATCGTCTGAATAGAGAGAAAGGGAAAGCTGTCCTTAATGCTACCCTTAGTGACGACAGTGAGGTCGAGACGGTGGACTCAGGAGATGAGTCACCGCATGAGCGTAACTTCACCGCGTTCATGGCAAGTCATGTGAGTACCTCCAATGCTTCTCACGACGATGAGGATGCTACGTCACAAGGACACCTCGATAGTAAGAGCGATGAGAGTGAAGGGGATGATGAGGCAAGTGAGAGCGAGTGTGATCTTCAACACGCCTTCACTGAACTATATTCCGAGTCTTTTGAAACCAAGAAGCGAAACAATGCTTTAGTCCTTAGGATCACTGCCCTAGAGAAAGAGTTAAAATTGTTTGGAGAGAGAGAGTGTGTTTGTGAGAATGAGAGAAATAAAAAACTTGAGAAGATAAGATGTTTTGAGTGCGATGGGACAGGGCACAAGAAATTTGAGTGTCCCACTAGACTTAAGAGAGAGGGCAAGAAAGTTGATATGCCCACTTCTCTAAGCGATAGTGAGGATGAGAAGGTGATGATAGGTTGATCCAAAATGCCTTTAGAAAGTTGTTTATCGAAACCATGGAAATAAAAAGGACTAATAGGATCCTAGGTCTTCGGATTGGTGTGTTGAAGGGAGACAATGATGAGCTTAAAAGGGAAAAAGGTGACTTGTCCAACACGGTGTCTAGTCTGACGACACGTGTATCCCATCTCGAGGATGACCTCAAACAAGCACAGGAGGTCCAAGTCACATTAGAGAATGCTCCCGAGCCTATATCCACCGTGGTGAGTGAGTCCCATGGGTGTCCGTCTAGGAATGTTCATCCCCAAATTGTTGACAAATTACTTCCTAGACCGGTTTATGTTTGCTCCCACTGCAAGAAGCGAGGACATCTTAGGGAGTTCTGTTCTAAGTTGGGTTTTGTGCCACATCATTCCACTTCACACATTCATGCACATGCACCCACTCATGATTCTTTGCCTGCTCATTTTGATAGAGAGTTTGCACATATTCGCGAGCAAGTGAAGTTTTTGATCATGACTACACATGATCTAGTGGAGTTGGTTCAAAAGATGTCACCATCTTTGAAAAACTCCACCGTTACTCCCGGTTGAGATCTAGTCTTGTTTGCTAGCATAGGTTGTTTTTCATGACATCATTTTTGCCTATTGTTAGCATGTATTATTAGTTTGCTTTATTTTTGCTTTTTCTTATTTTTGAAAAATACAAAAAGATTTTCTGTTTAGAAAAATTTTAAGAAAAGCCTAAAAAGATTTTATTTTGATAAAATTTTTGAAAATCCCAAAAAGTTTTTTTTCTTTTGTTTTGCACCTTTTATGGATGAGCATTTAAGATAGCCAAGTCACAACTTCATTCCATTTATCCATGTGACTGTTTTATAGAGATTTGAGAGGCTACATCATTTCATCCATGTGCTTAACATTGATTGGAGTCCTTGAGATGTAATTAGTGATATCTTCCTACATGTTTGACTCCTATATCCTTTAATGCAAACATGCACAACTATATTTGTCTATTGCACTTGTCTATCACATATTGGCTTGAGTGTTTCTATCTCAATTCTGTCTATACAATGTACAATATGCGATAAAACTTGACAAGATTGAATTGCATGTAAAAACCATTTTGGTGAGACTGTGTGTATATTTTCATAACGGGGATGGGTTGCGAAAGTTGATTCTTATCCTTTGCGCAAAAGCCACCGTTAAAAAGGACCTAAAAAATGGAGGAATTTTAATATCCGAGGTCCTAAGAGGTTAAAAGAGCCCGAAAAAATTGATAAGGCAATAAAAAGCAATTCATGCCAAATATGGGCCATTTAGGTTTCACCCAATTCTCCAAAGTTTGAGAATTTAGTATTCCTCTATTCAAAATATAAATCTGAGGGAGTTTGGTTGGAGATTGAAAAACGGGTTTGCACTTCCTTGAAAGTCCTGAAAAAGCATGAAAATCATTTTGGACGTTATTGGTGTAGAAATCACTTTAAGCTTTGATTTGTAGATTTGATATAGTCAATGTCTTATATTTCCAATCTTTTACACCAAAGGAAGCATTTGAGTTCATTCGTTAGGAATATCCAATATTCATCATGCACATATGTCATGGTTGTATGCTTTGATTTTCCTATCGAATTTTGATCACACCCATTCTTTTACACTATCACCGACTTGGTTGTTTTATGTTCATTCATGGTGTGATTTTATGCCTTGTGTCACCCCGGTACTTGATTGCTTGATTTATTTCTCTCATTTGTCTATTTGGGGACATCATAAAAAGGGGGAGAATGAATTATCTGATTATGGGGGAGTTTTGAAATTCTGAGAATATCATCTTAAATTGATATATATGCTTATGTTTATCTCATTTTCAAACTCGATACGTCACTTGGTATTTGCTTTGTCTCATGTCTGTAGGTACATATTTTGATAATCCCATGTTGCACACCCTGATGAGAAAAGCGTTGAGATTTCTGAAGATTCGAAGAACAAACGATGCAGCCTTAGTCATTTGTACCACTTTCAGTTTTTGGGTTCATGGAAGGGTAGATTTGTATAGGCATTATGATTATAGATAATTCGGATTTTTTATGTTTGTTCCGGCATAGACATAGGGGGAGATTTGTAAGGACATTTTTGTCCAACATACTTGTATATGTCATTAGCCGTAACACCGTTGCAAAGATTCAAAGTCCATTCATCATCAACGGAATCCGAAGATCAAAAGAAAGGAAGAATTCAGAAATCCAGTCAGCCGGACCGGTCCGCCTGAAATTAAAACGAACCGATCCGCCTCTGACTAGCCTCGGACCGATTCGCTGAAATAAAAAAGGAACCGATCCGACTGAGGACCGATCAGCCCAGCCCCGGACCGGACCGCCTTGCACTTTGAAGCCAGTGAGCCCCGAACCGAATGCGAACCGAATCAGCTTCAAATTAAAAGAACCGGTCCGCTATCGGACCGATCCGCCTAAGGCCCGGACCGGTCCGCCCTGGATAAACTCTGCCAGATCGTGTTGCAGATTTTTTAGGGTTTTGGCTTCCTATTTAAACCACGATCAGTAGTTGGTTTCGATAAGACTTTCCCACGTTTTTCAGAGCATATCAACCCTAAAGTCTTCACCTATTGAGTCCTATAATTCTAGGTTTTTAGATTCACACATCTTCCATATCTATGTGAATCTAGTTTGGTAACCCAAGAACACCATTGCTGTTGTTCAACCCTTGTGAAGTGGACCGCTTCTTCCTCTTCATTGCAGCCCTACTGGAAAGGGATAATTCCAGCCGCGACTACAGAATCCGATACCTGAGGGTAATTCTTAATCAACTTGTATTTTCATTGTAATCCGATTGTAAGCCGTTTTCTTACAAATTATAGTGAAAATAAATGGTTTTGCCCCTGTGGGGGATTTTTCCTTAAACTTTGTGTGTTGAATTATTACTGCATGATCTTCATACTATGTCAATCACGCCTAGTTGCATGATTAGGGTTAATTTGGGTTAAAAAGGTGTTTATTATATTATTTCTTAATTGAACGCAAGCGCCAACTCTCTCACTCAATATATCTTCTCGTATCACAAATTCAATTCTCTTCCCTCCGATAACTTCTTCTCCAATCTTCTTTAGTTGTGGGCCATTTACTTGTGCGATTTTGATCATTTCCATCAACATGGGTTATAGTTTTAAGTTTGCGATTATTCCTCCTTTGTTATATAGATATCTATTTTTATACTTCTCAAATATGTTAACAAAGGTTCCTAATTTGTAATGAGACATGCTAAATTTGTTATAGACTTCCTACTTAAAGCGTTAGCTACTAAATTAACTATCCCTAGGTGATAATGAATAGCTAAATCACAATCCTTCATCAATTCTAACCACATCCTTTGTCTCATGTTCAATTATTTCTGAGTAAATATATATTTTAAACTCGTATGATTGGCATAAATCTCACAAATCTCACCATATAAATAGTGTCTCCAAATCTTAAGAGCAAAAATTACAGTTGATAATTATAGATCATGGGTTGGATAATTCTGCTCATATGGTTTTAACTGTCTTGAGGCATAAGCTACTACTTTTCGAGTTTTCATTAACACACATCCTAAACCATTTTTAGAATCATCACTATAAATCACCAATCCTTTCGTACCTGAAGGAATAGTCAAAATTGGGGCAGTCACTGATCGATTCTTAAGTTCTTGAAAACTTTTATTAGCTTCCTCAGACCATTCATATTTTACCTTATTTTGTGTTAACCTAGATAGAAGTTTGGCAATGCTAGAAAATCCTTCAACAAATCTTCGATAATAACCTGCTAATCCAAGGAAACTATGAATATCCGTCACATTAGTTGGTCTAAACCAATCTAGTATAGCCTCGATCTTTTGAGGGTCAACCGACAATCCTTCCTTTGAAATGACATGTCCTAGAAAAGAAACGCTAGGCAACCAAAATTCACACTTCTTTAATTTAGCATATAATTTCTCCATCCTAAGGATTTGTAATACTATCTCTAAATGCTTCTCATGTTCTTCAATAGTCTTGGAATAAATAAGTATGTCATCAATAAAAACAATCACACATTGATCCAAATATTTCCTAAACACTCTATTCATCATATCCATATAAGTGGTTGGTGCATTAGTTAGTCCAAATGGCATTACAAGAAATTCATAGTGATCATATCTAGTACGGAAAGTTGATTTCAAAATATCATCTTCCTTAATCTTCAATTGATGATAGCCCGACCTAAGGTCAATCTTAGAAAATACTTGCGCACCTTGTAGTTGGTCAAACAAATCATCTATACGAGGTAAGGGGTATTAATTCTTAATGGTTACCTTGTTCAGTTCACGATAATCTATATATAACCTCATTGTCCCATCCTTCTCTGATAGAAGCCTTGTCTCAAAGGTCTTCTAATTTAACTTTTTAACTCTCTTAATTCTAAAGGTTCCATAAGATATGGTGGTTTTGAGATTGGTATAGTTCCAGGAATAAGGTCAATGGTAAATTCTATTTCTCCATCGGGAGGTAGGCCTGGTAAATCATCTGGAAAAACATCTATAAATTTCTTAGCGATAGGAATATCTTCTAAGCTAGGCCCTATCGTCTGCAAAAGGGACACAGTTGCAAAAAATCCTTGACATCCCTTTTTAAGAAAACTGTAGGCTTGCATTGTAGAAATAATACACATTGGAGATATGATGCGAGTTCCTTCAAAATTAAATTTTAGTTGGTGAGGAATGTAGAAAGTAACACTCTTCTAAATAAAATCCACCTTAGCATAATATGATGCTAACCAGTCCATCCCCAAAATAACCTCAAAATCTCTAATGTCTAAAACTATCAAATCAAAAAATAGTTTATGACTATCAATGTCTATGGGGGCAAGCCTTGTATACTAATTTACCCATTAATAACTTACCCAAAGGCGTAGAAACGTTTATGTTATGATTCAAGGGTTCAGGAAATTTATGAAGGCGATTTAATACATGTATAGATATAAATGAATGGGTAGAATCGGGATCTATCACAGCCTTCAAAGGTTGTGCACATATAGAAAGTGTACCCGACACTACCTCATTAGAAGCTTGAGTATCAGAAAGTGCAAAAACTCTACCCTGTCTGTCATGATCATTCTTTTCACTTGAAGGCTTTATCGAAACCCTTGTTGGGTTTGGGAAGTCTTTTATCTGATGTCCTTTCTGTCCACATCTAAAACAATCTCGTGAATCCTTATAACAAGGTCGTCCTCCATGCATTTTTCTACATTGCTGAGATATCTGGTAATTATATGGTTTGTTATCACCAGATCCCCCAACATTGGACGTGCTCCTAATTTTTTTATATTATTTGGGTTATTTCCTTTTTGTTCCCCAAACTTCCTCTTACCATCTCTAATTCGATTGTACTCCTCACCATCCCTCTCAACTATTATATCCCTAGTCATTATGTCAATATCTGATGTCAACTTCAGGATGGAAATTCAACTACGAATATTCAACCTTAACCCACGTTCAAACTTCTTGGATTTTAAAACATTAGTTACCACAACATGACGGGCAAAACGGGATAACTCAGTAAAATTTGCCTCGTATTGACTAAACGTCATATTCACTTGCACTAGACTTATGAAGTCAGGTGCCATTTCGTCTTTCACCATTTCACGAAAATATTTCTCATAAAAGATTACTAAGAAATCATTCTAACCTATGTAAGTATTCCTTTCCTCATGTATTCTCTTAGTCATTCTCCACCAATGTTCGGCTTCCCCTTCTAACATAAATTTCACAAATGAAACCCTTTGGTCACAGGTACACATAAGAACATCAAGTATCTTTTCCATCTGCATCACCCAACTTTCTACTTCGGTGGGGTCAGGAGTACTTTTAGAATATGGCGGATTCAACTTCTTGAATTGTTCAATAGTACATCTACTTAGTTGAAGATTCCCTGGTACTCCATTTTTCACCTGCTGCTCCACAATCTTTGCTAGACTTTCAATCGCCTTGTATGCACCTTCCAGTCCTTCTATACTTGAATCACTAGTTCCTGTAGATGATCTTCTCTTGGTCATTTTCTACAGTCATGGCCAAACGTAAGATCTACTATACTATATCAAGATTGAAAACTAAAAGACCAATTATAAATAATATAACACATAGGGAGGGTTATCACATAAATCAGATATTTAATACTATCTCCTAGGGATGGAAACGTGAAATCTATAACGTTCGAAACCTATGTTCAGTAGTCTACGGGTTCATATCCTATGCTCTGATACCACTTATGTCATGACCCCGACCAGTATCAGTAGGTAACGAGTGTCTTGACATGCCACCAAGGCAACAAATAACCCGACTTAAAATTTTCTCTTAAAATATATATAGCGAAAATACAATCACATGGTTATAAATCGTAAAATACTGAAAGTGAAGGAATTATATCATCAGAGCTATCTAAAGGAAACTTCATTTATATTAAAATATCAACGAGTTACAAATTAAGACAAAATTTTAAACCTATTATTAAAGAGCTAAATATGCGCTATCTATTAAAACAAACTTATACTTAATGTAACAAAAAGAGCTCTAAAAGCTAAATCTTCAACATAGTCTTTTTTCGTTCCATCCACGAGCTTAATTATTTCCTGAAAAATGGTTATTTTTACAACGTTAGCTAAAACTTGAATAAGATTAAATCTCCAGACATTCTAGAGTTTTTCAGAAAATTGATACCTATTCAATTTAGAACATTAGGCATATACATAGCGATAGGAATTTCCAGTAATATATATAAAGTAAATGACAATATATATATTAAGAATAAGCAGTTCAGAACAAATCAAATAAAATAATTGAGCAAATGTCAATTATTCAGTTTTAGCGACCATGTATGCACTAATACCCAGACAGATAGTGTCACAAGATGTTTTCACATGATAAAATCACAAACAGAAAATCATGATCTCTGGAGCAACGCCTTGTTTAGGGCATACCAGCGATAAATCAGCTGGGAAGGTACCACCGAAATATTTCCAGCCGATAGTCAAGGCCAACATAGTAAGAGTGTTTCCATATACCGAATCAATAATTTCAGAATTCAAATCAGATGTTTATATCGAGAGATATACACATATAACACACGACAGAATCATCTGTATCAGATGTATTTTGAGAATAAAAGCATTTCACAAGATATACATAGTTTTCATAATATATTATCAAAATGAATAAGAAATTGCATAGAGTACTCACCTAAAATAGAGGCTCAAAAATACAAATATTGAGTCTTGGATCACATGTTAATCTAATAATTACAATAAAGGTTTAATTACATATTCAAAATAAAGCCGAATTCTAAATATTGTGTTTTAATACTAAAATAACTTGTTGTAAACGGTTACTAAAACCATTTTCTCAATTTTTTAAGTTCATTAATCGTAATTGAAGAATTCAATTCATAGTTCTTCCTAATCAGTCGGTTCCTAGTAGAGATGGAGGGTCATAGGGGCACCACTTAAATACCATCTCATCTAGACATAACATTTTCAGATTTATTCCTAGTAGAGATGAAGGGTCACAGGGGCACCACTTAAATACCATCTCAACTAGATAGAATTTCACCAGTACTGACTTGGAATTGCTTAAATGAGATTCTATAATACCGAGCAATTGCTTACAAAAAGCGTATATAAATTTTCAAACACGTTTACATATTTTGAAAATAAAATCCATTTAGATTATTTCCAAATTTTAAGTTTTCATTAGTGGAGCCTTTAGTGTATATTACCATCATAACTACTAAGTAAAGCTATAAAATACAAATTACAACTATAAAAGTGCATTACAACATTTAAATAAAATCATACCTACGAAATGAATTCTTTATTCAAAATTATAGAACTCCCTCTTAAGATATTTCCCAAGATTTCTATCACTCTTTCTTACTATAATTCTCAAGTAATTGGTGTGAGTTATAAATGATCCCAAAGGCCCTATTTATAGGTTTCCAAAAGTATTACGATGTTGATATGTGTCTCGGTGATCAAGCTTTTACAGTGGCAAGTCATCGTCTAGGTGTCGCGTGTCGTGGTGGTCTTGCAGTCTTAACATCACCAAATGATGACAAGTGTTTTAGCTTTCTCTCTAAAGGCGACATGTGTAAGGTGGAGGTGACCAACACGTGGTGGAAAGGTAATGAGGGTATAATGGTCATTTTACACATAAAGGGTATTTTAGTAATTTCATACTATATATTTTCAATATTTCTTAGAGGTCTTTAAAAATATTTTATTTACAAAATATCCCTTTTGATATTTTAATTTTAGTCCCTAAAATTTTATAAAATTATATTTTCTACCCCAAAACTAATTATTTACTTTATGATATGTCATAAGACTTCAATTTGATCCAATTTACACTTGATTCTTTATATTTTAAAATGGGGTTTGTTATATTGATGGCCAATAATACCACATATCTAATAATACTACATTTATATGATAATAAGTAACACATGAGTTGATAGCGCGTGAGAAGTGCGCGCGTGTAAGTGAACAGTCGTTGTTTTCTGTCTCGCCACGACTATACAAACAAACCTAAATTACTACTACACTTGCGAGGTAAGTAGAGCGGTAAGTCGAGTATCAAAAATTCACAGAGACGAGTTATTAGAATTTATAAGATTTAATATTCCGAAATAAAAGTACAAAAGGTGAATTACAAACTAAAAAGAAAAAGATGCATAAAAGGGAAACGTTAATCTAGGCAAGTGTATTGAAACTAGACTAACAAAGCGAGTAAAACTACAGGTTGTGTCGAATATCCCTCACCCGGGTTAATTTGTATAAAATGGTTACATGGGTCGCCGAGTTATTACAAATGCGTCTCGTTTCGACAGTCAATGAAATCAAGGATTGTCACGCCCCTAAATGCGCATAAAAGCCTAATAAGATTTTGGCGTCAACAAATATCCCGGAAATTGCGCGCGAAAGGTGGTAAGCACGGGACATACATGATATGCTCCGTCAAATCTTTTAGGCGTAATAACTAGGACAACGCACCTGAAATACACCCGTAAATACTATCACCAAGCAAAGCAACGCGTTAACCTGAGTGAGTTTCATTCAAACACAACCTAATTTAAATTACCTAGAAAGCATATTAAAAACGCGATAAATGGAAAGCGGTAAATAAACGCGATAAATCAACCTAGAAAGCGATTAAGGAAAGCAAGTAAACTAATTAACAAAGCAAGTAAATCTAATTATCAAAGGAAGAAATAAGTAAATACACACTATATTAATGGAGAGGATGATGAATAGTGCAACATTCAACCCAAATGGGGTGTCAATCCAAGAACAATTGAAGAAGAACTCTCCAAAACCCTCAAACCCTAAGCTATTCTAACCTGAAAACTATTCTAAAACGTTGATATCTGTTATTACCACAAAATTGGGTATTTATAGTAAGTGGGAATTAAAATAGAAAAGAAAAGAAGAAAGAAATTAAAAGGAAAAATATCTCCTGAAAATAGGGGATCGATCGATCGACCAAAATCGTCGATCGATCGATCAAGAAGAAAAAAGTCCACTGTCGAGAAGGATCGATCGATCTACCAAAATCGTCGATCGATCGATCAAGCAGGGCAGAACACACTGCAATGATGTTTTGGTTTCCAAGCTTTTCTCCTCCGCTAAAATTGCCGTAACTTCTTCGTTATGAATCGGAATCGCGCACCGTTCGCGGACACGCGAAGCTAGCGAGGAGGGCTACAACTTCCGTGAAGATGTTGGGCCAGGTGACCAAGCTGTGAAATGACTAAATTGCCCTTGAACGTGAGATTGTGCGCGGAAATCAAACGGAACGCGTCCGAACTTCACACTTAGCATCCAATTAGCTATAAAAGCTCATTCAGCCCCTGCAAAACATGTTAACGTAGAAATTCGAGGTTGTTTGGTTAACGAGCATAAATATAGGGAATAAGATACCCAAGGGGGCTAAAATGCGTAGGTTCGAAGGATGAAATACGCAATATTTGCGTATCATCACCCCCTAACTTACACATTACTAGTCCCTAGCAATGAAATAGGATGCAACAAGAACTACAAGCAAATGAAATGCAGGAGATAGTACAAAAGTATGGTATAAAAGCAAAAGTCCACTTTCGCGGGCGATTTGATTGCATTTAGCGTATGCGATAAGTCGTTAAACCCTTAGGTCACCCTAGTGGACTAGTGTCGTCTCGTGAGGGTTTTCAAGGATGGTACCCACAAACATCACATGGTTTCTTCAATTTATGCCCAAACCAACATGCGACAGGCCCAACAATAGCGAAAGGGATTTCATATGCATTATTAGCAAAGTGAATGAATTCAAACAAAAGTCCAAATCATTAACATTATAGAATGCACCTCATAGAATTGAAACCTTAAAATGTGTGTGTGGGGGGGGGGGGGGGGGGAGCGAGCATATGCAAAGTATGGTTTGACGAAAACTTATATAAATCGGATAAACATTAATGCAAGCATACATTCAATCCTCACGGGCATTACACTCATCAAGCGAATTCACTCGAAATAGGGAGGTAACACACGAAAAATGCGGGCATAAAGAGTAAATGTAAATGGAAACTAGGCCGCACACATATCACAAATGAAGAACGCTATATATAAACTGAAAAATTGTAATCTCAATGAAAGATACCACACACTAAAAGAGGCGAAGTGCATTTTTACAGATTATCAAAACTATTATGACTTTTGAATTACATGCACAAAAGATCATATAGGACTTGAATAGGGTTATGATGTAGGTTAGGCTATGGTACGAAATGAAGGAATGTATGTACGGATTCAAAGTGTTCGGAATGAAAACTCGGGATAATGGGAAAATGTGGGCAATAGAAAAAATGGAAAACAAGTTCCAAAAGGCATTATATATATCATTGGGGAGAGTAATCAAAGCTTATTGAACTATATACACAACGTTTACATCTTTCTCTTTCTTTTCTTTTCTTCTTTTTCTCATTTTTCATCACTTTTTTTTACTTTTCATACTCTCATATGCCTACGTTGCAACCGACATCACAACAACATCATTCAATCCCAAGTAACATTCCAAACAAAGGTATGGAACGTGTATGTATGGTTTATAACTCCAATTTAGAGTTGGTTATGGGAATGGGGTTATGAAACGAAAGGCTATATTTAGGCTCAAGGGGGTTAACGAGGATAAACATATAAGGGTTAGGTCAAGGCTAATATGGGTGATATAACAAAGAATGCCTATGATAATTTCCAAAAGTTTACGCAATTCTCGAGTCAAAAAAATATATGAAAATCATGATCAAGTAACACATTTCAAGTATGAACTCAATTAATGAACGATCAAATGAAAGAATAGAGAGATTACCGACGAAATCAACGTTTTCAATGAGAAAAGAATAGTGTATACACTCACAAACGATAAAAGGTACAAAGCTTACTCGGTGTAAGTATATACAGTGCAACAAAAGATTACCGAGTTATAAAAATCTTAAACCAAATCAATATAACAATAAAAGTGCATGTGCTCATGGGATTAAAGTTTAATTCATGAAGTTATTCATAATATCAATGATTGAGGACTAAAGTCTAATAACTTCTAAAATCGAGAACATGCATCATTGGTTTGTCTATTGGATCGGGCAATTATTAAAATTTATCATCGAAAACAAAGGCAAAAAGCTCAATAAAAAAGAAAAAGAAAGAAAATCATTTTGAAATTTTTGAATTTTTTCTAAGAAAAGCATAGTAAGTAACTAACATGTGAGTAAAAGCATGGACTAACAAAAGAAATGGATAGAATATCCCACACCCCCTAACTTAAAACCTGACATTGTCCTCAATGTAAATTAAGAACCAAGTTAAAGAGAGGAAAATAGCGATATTACCCAACATGGAGCGATCCCCATAAGAACAAGTTCAAACAATCTACAAAACAAGTTAGTACCGAGCGTAGAAAAAACAAGTAACAAAAACTTAACTAATTATAAGAGACTAAATTAAAAGGAAGAAAAACTAAAGAAACAAATGATAAAAAGCTAATTATATACAACCTACTATTTAGGCTTCACACTAACTGTACACTAGAAGTCTAAATAGCTGAGAGTCCACTGCAAAAACGATTTGACTTTGGAGGGTGACCGGTGTACCCTCACTCTCAAGCATACCTTACGAAAATATGAATTCCGTTTGAACAACGGAAGGCATGTGTAAGGCGGAAGAAAGGAACCATCGTCAATTAAAATTTTTGGCACGATGGGGGATTTGGATTGAACGGGTGACAAAAACATGTGGGGAGCGAGAAAATCTGAATAACCTCCCAAAGATTTTGAAATTGGAATGGGAGGTGGCGCACACAAAGTCAAAGATGCGATCATGGAATTCGACTCGAGCAAGTACTCCTCATCGGCGAAAAGGTTTAAAACATTAAAGTTTGAAATTGAATCATCGGGTACTTGTGACGGTCTGATAATAGAGAATGAAAATGGGGATGAAAGAAATTCAAACTCATGAGATGAATCATCATCACATGAGGACTGAGTTTCGAATGAAATAATATCATTTTCAATGAAATGTTCTTCTTTGGGAGCCAAAGAAGAAACCATTTCATTGCAAATAGATATCACGTTGTTTTTATCCTCACTTTCAATATCTATTACACAATGGGCAAAGTCTAGAATGGTTTCTTCCAGAGTAGGCACGAGTACCTCATTTGGTTCAAAACATTCTTCGACTTCAAAAGTCTCGGAAGCAAAATCGTCGTCGAACTCAAATAATAAATCAAAGTCTTGTTCCCACGATCGATTTTCTTCCCGATAACGATTTTCAATTTTCTCATTTTCATACATACGCAAGCCCTCACCGAATGTCATAGGTCGAGGTGCAGATGCCTGAAAATGGGAACTTTGAAAATTACCATTGGACTTAAACGAAAACTCATTATTATAGGAATTTTGAAAACTATTCGAATTCGTTTCAAAATTCCTATTATAAGGAGGTAAAGGACCAAAATCATTGTCATCATCATCAAAATTCCAATAACCCAAATTTTGACTTTCGTTATACTCGCCCAAAGTCATATTTGAATTTGATATACTTTGGGATTCTAAGTATTCACCGAAAGCCATAGGTTTGCGAGAATTTTGAGAATTATAACAAGGATTATCGAAAGAATTGGAATAAGACATGCTTACCCCCAAAATGGCTCAAGTGGCAAATTCCACAAAGTAAGTGCGTGCGGGAAATTCGAGCGTTTCTAAGTGCTCAAATGTGAAAATCCTACAAAAAGGTTAGAAAATGATACAAATAGAAAGAAAATACTATGAAATACTAAATCAAATAAAGTCTAAAACAAACAAGTCCCTGACAATGGCGCCATTTTGATAGTGCTTGAGAAGTGTGCACGTGTAAGTGCACAAACGTTGTTTTCTGTCTCGCCGCGACTATACAAACAAACCTAAATTACTACTACACTTGCGGGGCAAGCACAACGGTAAGTCGGGTATCGAAAATCTACAAGGACGAGATGCTAGAATTTATAAGATTTAGTACTCCGAAATAAAAGTGCAAAAGGTGAATTACAAGCTAAAAAGGAAAATATGCATAAAAGGGAAATGTTAATCTAGGCAACTTTATTGAAACTAGACTAACAAAGAGAGTGAAACTATAGGTTGCATTGAATATCCCTCACTCGGGTTAATTTGTATAAAATGGTTACATGGGTCGACGAGTTATTACAAATGCATCTCTTTTCGACAGTTAATTAAATCAAGGGTTGTCATGCCCCTAAATCCTCATAAAAGCCTAATAAAATTTTGGCATCAACAAATATCCTGAAAATTGAGCGCGAAAGGTCATAAGCACGGGACATACATGATATGGCCCGTCAAATCTCATAGGCGTAATAACTAGGACAACGCACCCAAAATACAGCCGTAAACACTATCACCAAGCAAAGCAACGCGTTAACCCGAGTGAGTTCCATTCAACACAACCTAATTTAAATTACCTAGAAAGCATGTTAAAAACGCGATAAATGGAAAGCGGTAAATAAACACGATAAATCAACCTAGAAAGCGATTAAAGAAAGAAAGTAGACTAATTAACAAAGCAAGTAAATCTAATTATTAAAGCAAGAAATAATTAAATACACACTATATTAATGGAGAGGATGATGAATTGTGTAACATTCAACCCAAATGGGGTGTCAATCCAAGAACAATTGAAGAAGAACTCTCCCAAACCCTCAAACCCTAAGCTATTCTAACCTAAAACTATTCTAAAACATTGATATCTGTTATTACAACAAAATTGGGTATTTATAGTAAGTGGAAATTAAAATAGAAAAGAAAAGAAGAAAGAAATTAAAAAGCAAAATATCTCCTGAAAATAGGGGATCGATCGATCGGCCAAAATCATCGATCGATCGATCAAGAAGAAAAAAGTCCACTGTCAAGAAGGATCGATCGATCTACCAAAATCGTCGATCGATCGATCAAGCAGGGCAGAACACACTCCAATGCTGTTTTGGTTTCCAAGCTTTTCTCCTCCGCTAAAATTGCCGTAACTTCTTCGTTATGAATCGGAATCGCGCACCGTTCGCGGCCACGTGAAGCTAGCGAGGATGGCTACAACTTCCGTGAAGATGTTGGGCCAGGTGCCCAAGCTGTGAAATGACTAAATTGCCCTTGAATGTGCGATTGCGTACGGAAATCGAGCGGAACGCGTCCGAACTTCACACTTAGCATCCAATTACCTATAAAAGCTCAATTAACCCCTGCAAAACATGTTAACGTAAAAATCCGAGGTTATCTGGTTAACGAGCATGAATATAGGGAATAAGATACCCGAGGGGGATAAAATGCGTAGGTTCAGAGGATGAAATACGCAATATTTGCGTATCATCATGAGTGTAAAAACGAACTATATATATATGATCATATAAAAATGGGGTCATTACAACTAATATCTGAGTAACTTTAGCAGCCTAAATGTTTGAAGGTGAAGCTGATTTCTGGTAGCAAGCGGTGTCACGTAACCTGAACGTTGTTAATTTTACTTGGGAGAAATTTAAGGATACTTTTTTTTAAAAAGTATTTTCCCAAGGCTGAGTGAGATCAACGCACTCTTGATGTCTTAAAATTACAAAAAGCTAATCTATCGGTAGCCCAATACGAGGCCAACTGTACCAAATTATCTCGTTACTCCCTTGAGTATATAGATACTGAGATAAAGAGTGCAAGCAATTTGAAAGAGGATTACATCCAAGAATTTAGAATTCGATCGCTTCTTTACAAATCTGTGAGTATTCTCGTTGACCTTGCGGCAATTGTGGAACGAAATTCTTCCGCCATAATATGATATTCCCCCCTTGTTATTAGAAATAATCATGTTATTGGAACACAACCTCATTCTCGGCTTCATCCTTATTCAAACTCGAGTGGGCAAGCTTATTCCCTAATTCATTGTAACACAACACGTTCAGTAATTCATTGTCATGAATGTCGTGAAGTAGGACATATCCGGCTACAGTGTCCCAAGTAAAAATCTATTACAATCAGTCGCCAGTTAAATAATCCCGCACAAAATCCAAAATCCCATCCTTTCTAAAATTAACCTAAGCCAAATCCGACTAAGAAAATTGTGCCAATCCCGAGCCATGGAAAGAATTATGCAATACCGCCTATACGAAATTTCCATAATGTGATAGAATGTATGGTATTTTTTCAACATCTTCCTCCACATATTTTGTTTGATTCAGGTTCAACAAATTCCTTTATCAGTGTTAGACTAACTAAATTATTACAATTACTACCTACATCTTTAACTTCTCCATTAGATATTGAATTACCAATATGTGAAATCAATACACTGACACAAGGTTATAGCAATTGTAGAATTCATCTTGGTCTAGGAACACTCGTTGTTAATTTGATAATTTTAGATATTTGTGGTTTCGATATTATTATCAGAATGGATGTTTTGTCAAGACATCATGCTTATATTGATTGTCATGCCAGTAAAATTTATTTTCGAAATGAAGATAATTGTCCTTTTGTATTTCAAGGATCGGGTCCATTTGAACCCTCAAGTTTTCAAATCCAAATCTCTTATTTAATTCCAAATCCTTTGGAACAGTTCGAATATGTTTTACCTGAAGAATTACTTGGATTATCCCCTTCCAGAGAAATCAAGTTTAGTACCAATCTTTATCCTAATATACTCCCCATTTTGATACCTTTGTATCGAATAGCTTCTTTAGAACATCGAGATATCCGTACCCAATTAGATGATCTCTTAGAAAAAGGTTTTATTTGACTAAGTTCATCTTCTTGGGAAGCTCCAGTATTATTTGTCAAGAAACACGATGTAAGCTTTAGATTATGAATAAACTATCATAAACTGATTTGAGTAACTATTAAGAATAAGTATCGTTTACCTCGAATAGGAGATCTATTTGATCAACCTCAAGGAGCAAAGGTCTTTTCTAAAATAGATTTGCGACATGGTTATCATCAACTGCCAGTTAGAGAATAAGATATTCCAAAAACTGCTTTTCTAACCCGTTATGGACATTTCGAATTTACCATAATATCATTTGTATTAACCAATGCACCCACAACTTTTATGGATTTAATGCATAGAATCTTTAGGCCTTTTCTTGACCAATTTGTTATCGTTTTCATTGCCGACATTCTTATTTATTCTCAAAATCCAATAGAACATGCCCAACATTTAGATACAGTCTTAAATATTCTCGAAAACCATCGGTTGTATGCTAAGAAGACCAAATGTCATTTTTTAATGAAGGAAATAAATTTTTTAGGACATATGATCTCTGAAAATGGAATCCAAGTCAATCCAACCAAAATTTCAGCTATTTTAGAATGGAAAAATCCCACTTGTATTATTGAAATAAAAAGAATTCTTGGATTAGCTAGATATTAGCGTCATTTTGTAGAAGGATTTTTGCACATTGCTCTTCCCCTTTTAAAGCTAACTAGGAAGGAAGTTCCATTTGTATGGACCGATGAATGTAATCAATCATTTCAAGTGTTGAAGGACAAATTAACCACTGATCCTATCCTTACTATTCCTTCTAGTGACGTAAGCTATGATGTATATACCGATGCTTCATTGTAAGGGTTAGGATGCGTGTTAATGAAGAATGAGAAAGTTCTAGAGCGTGGGTCACGACAACTCAAAACTCATGAATGTAGTTATCCTGTCCACGATCTTGAATTAGCAACTGTAGTTTTTGTGTTGAAAATTTGGCATTGTTACCTTTACGATGTAAATTTTCAAGCCTTTTCTGATCAAAAAAATTTGAAATCTACTTTTACCCTAAAGGAATTGAATTTAAAACAACGATGCTGGAATTTTTGGAAGATTACCGATTTAAAGTAAATTACCATCCAGGCAAAGGCAAAGTAGTCGATGCTTTAAGTCGAAATCTAGTAGGAAGACTCCACACTTTAATTTCCTATGATATTGCTGCTACTATAGAGCAATATGACCTTGGATTGATATCCCCTTTTGTAATTTTTTTAACATTATTGCTTATCCCGAATTGAAAGAGAAAATCTTAGTTCAACAACCCAAGATTCTTTTGTACATACCTTTCAAGAAAAAAATCCCGACTTCTCATACGATAAGGAAACATGCTTATGATTTTGAATTTAGAAGTAATAAAGCTGACTTCTCTCTCAACAACACCGCTAGAAACCTCTATCCTTTCTGGAAAACATGTTAATCTAACCAGACAACGCCGCCAACCCTAATCTCACACAAGAACACTCGTCCCCAAATATCTCGTTCAGCAGGAGAGCAAAAAAAAAACCCTTGTTCAGCAAGAGATCGCCGAAACCCTCGATCGTTGGAACTTAGCAGGTAATCTTTTGTTTGTTGATATCATCTCCTGTCTTATTAAATGGAAA
Organism: Sambucus nigra; assembly: GCA_949130495.1. Classification (NCBI taxonomy): domain Eukaryota; kingdom Viridiplantae; phylum Streptophyta; class Magnoliopsida; order Dipsacales; family Adoxaceae; genus Sambucus; species Sambucus nigra. The sequence goes on along the minus strand of OX422211.1, from coordinate 202,176,851 downwards.
AAACACACAGAATATTGTAACTCTGATATGTAACTAACATATTCCAACAACTTAGCTACCTAACAATAGAAGATAGAAACCCAAAACTAAATAATAAATGACTGTGGCCCTTTAATTTGGAACATTTGTCGTATTAGCATTGGGCTTCTTCTACCTTTGTTTGCTGGATCATGACATGGGAGCATAGGCATTTAGTCCCATATGAAAAGATAGTTTTCCATTATTCCCAAACTATCTTTTTTTTTGTCCTATTATTGAATGCTGGTGAAACCAAACACTGGACGATTGTGATTTTGTCATTTTGTAGAAAAGAAAATACTCAGTTATAAAAGAGTTTAGACAGATTCTGACCATCCATGTCCCAAATGGAAGGATGGCTTTGAAACTACTATGGGACTGATGAAAAAATTAAGAATTCTGGTGTTATAAAACATTTTTCATTTTTTATTGTTATTGTTTGTAATTGCTTCATTGTTATTGTTTCAATATAAGTAAGAACTCGGCAGGGAGTTTCAAATTTTTTTTGACGTCTTTGGAATTTTTTTAACATCTTCCAATCAAAACACATACACCTGTTTGGAATTCTTTGTATAATTTGAAATTTTTTTCATTGTTGGTAATCTTTTGTTTAGTTTGGAATTTTTTAAACATCTTTCAATACACATACACCTGTTTGAATTTGGTTATAGTTTTAGATCATTGCCTACACTTAATTCAAATGATAAGAAAAAAGTGGTAGAGCACAAAAGGGCTCAATTTAGAAATCCCAGAAAAGCCAAAAACTCTAACTAAATGAGCATGGAAGTTTAGATGAAGGGATTCTGTAATTTTAATGGGAATTAAAATTTTGAAATTGGGATTCACTTGAGTGCCTTGTATAATTAATATGTGAACGTAGGAGAAGGAAAGGTGTGTGTGTGAGAGAGAGAGAGAATCAGAAAAATGCTTATTTCCCTATTGCATTTTATCTTATTTTGTCCATGATTAACTCACCACATTTGAACTAACAATTTGATATCATTCACCGAAATTTTTTAGGTCAAAGGAATAGTTTTCTGTTTAGAATCAAATGGGGCATTAGTTGACCCCACTGTAAAATCTTTGGCATACTTACATGTCCAAGAGGCATGCATTTACCCTATAAAAACCGTGGAGGAGGCAGGCATATTTCCTGGTGTGTGAGAGGAGTTTGTAATCATTGGTGAAAATGAATCTGATGATAGTTTGATCTTGAGTTTACGAGCAATCCAATATGACCTTGCATGGGAGCAATCAAGCTGAGGATGTTGTCATCAAAGGCAAGGTGTGTATTTTTATGCCAACGAATTTAAGATTTCTTCCTTTTTTTTGTCTCTCATATTTATAGCTCTGTCCGAGTCAAAACGGATAAGTGTACAATGCCAGTTGTTTAACATCTTTTGTACAATATTTTTAGCGTTCTTGTGTTATTTGTATTGTGAACTTTATTGTTTGTACAATCTTGTATTCTGATGAATATATATAAATATATGCAGGTTGTTGGTGCAAACAAAGGTGGAGTAATGGCAGTGGTAGAGGGACTTCGTGGGTTTGTTCCGTTCTCACAGATATCGACGATGTGTTCTTCAACCTGACCTGCATATTTTTATTGATACTCGCATGTCTATATGATGTCATTAATGGTCTTCATCCAGACCCTTCATTTTAAAAGAAAGGGTTGTAATTAGGCCACTCTGCAGAAAACAAGTTTTAGTTGCTATTATTTTTAAAAAATGTTTTATGATGTGGCTTTAAGTAGAAAGGAAAGACTTAGTGAAACTTTGGGGCCAAGAAGCATCAAAGGTATCACATCTCTTTCTTGGTTAGAACTTTTTTGGACTACATGTAAAAAAATAGTGGATGTGGGGCCTAGTTTTGAATTGGTGGGATGTGGGGGCCAGTTTTGAATTGGTGGAAGGGGTGTGTGGGGGAGGGTGGGGCTGTTTTGAATAGGTGGAAGGGATTTTATATATATATTTTAATTATTCATGTTAATGTTAATGATTAAACTGGTTGGATTACATGTAAAAACAAAGAAAACTCTTTTGAAATTTAAAAAAATAATACATTGTATCGGTGGGTTGGGTGGGGGTTGTTTTTGGTTCGAGTGGGGTGTGGGGATGTTTTGGGTTCGAGGGCAGGTGTGTGGGGGAGGGTGGGGGTTATTTTGGGTTCGGTGGGGAGTGGCGGCTGTTTTGGGTTTGGTGGGATGTGGAAGCTAGTTTGGGTAAGGGTGGGGTGTGGGGGATGTTTTGAGTTAGGGAAGGATGTGTGGGGGAGGGTGGGGACTGTTTTGAATTGGTATGTTTTTAAAAAAAAATTATTGATGTTAATGTTGGTGATTAAACAAGTTGGATTACATGTAAAAACAAAGGTAAATCTATTGATTTAAAAAAAAAATAATGAATTGTATCGGTGGAGAGGATATACAAACAATTACAAGTAACTTGAAATGTAATTAACATTATTTATTTTCCCTTGCAGCGAGTGGCAAATATAAATATAATTAACCGAGCATATTTGTGTAAACACCCTATAATTGGGAGAACTTCAATTGCCGTAATAAAGCAACAAGTTAGTATTTATGTTCTTACTTTAATATGATTATATATATGTTCTTTTTGGATTTTGTTAACACATTTTCTATATTTATATAAATTAGATTAAGTCAAAACAGGAGCCCATCGACAAATTAAGTGTTTGGAGATAGACACGTAAGAAAAAGGATCTCACATACGATGTTGATGATAGAGTGACTGGTATAGAGGTATACATATGTGTGTAATTGCAATGTAAACGACTTAGCTACATTACAAATTTTATTTTGGTGGATGTTTGCAAATTTTAATTACGAAAAAATGTTGATTGTGCTAAATGTTTTTTTCTCAATTTGTAGGAAATAATTAAAAGACAATTGGATGTACTACCACTGGATTAACAAACTAGGGTTGAAGTGAGGGATGCTATATTTGAGGACGTGATAGGACCTGACGAACATGGACGAGCATTGTGTACACGAGTATGTATTAAACCAACTTCTTCACTCGTATGCTACGAGAGGCGGGCATCCCTTTACCACCACTACCAGCAACAATAATAATTGATACTTCCGATAACCACGCTTGAATATATATCTATATAACTAACTTTGAAGTGGAGATGACGATTTGAAAGCATGTGGTCGTGTATATTTTGTGCAGTGTGATTAGATACTATTTGATTTTGTTATTATTTTAAAGGTTTAATTTTGGTATAATATGACTTTGCGTTTTTATTTTTTTAATTTACTTATATTATATTAGAAATTGAATTTACGCTGACTACAATACAACTTATAAAAGAAATATATATATATATATATATATATATATATATATATATATATCTTTTAGGACAACTGTCTTTTAAAATATTAATTTGGCGCCATGTTTTAGGCGGCAAAATCTACTTGGGACAGCTAATTATGTCCTTAATGCTCCGTTTAAAAGGACAACAACATTTGTCCTTATAATATATAGTAGTATTTGGATTTAAAAGGAAGGATCTAAAAGGATGATTTTTTGCTATCCTAAAAACTCAAAAAGACAGTAGTTGCTGTTCTTTTAGCCGTTTTATGACGCCCACCTGAAAGGACAGCTCTTCCTGTCCTTATGACTGTCCTAAATACTATTGGAGACAAAAAATGGGCTTTTGGGACAATTAATTAGCTGTCCTTAATTGTCATTTTTCTAGTAGTGTAGTAAATAATTTGGTCCCAAAATAATCCAGGAAACTATTGAGAGAATACAACAAATTCGAGAAAGATTGAAGATAACCGAAGATCGACAAAAAAGTTATGCAGACCAATGCCGAAAACCCTTAGAATTTTAAGTTAATGACCAAATATTTCTAAAAGTCTCTCCTCGAAAAGGAATTTAATGCTTTGGAAAGAAAAGAAAATTATCACGTGGATATATTGGACCTTTTACAATTTCTAAACAAATTGGCTATGTAGCGTTTCAATTACAATTAAATGTGGAATTATCCAATATTCACAATGTATTTCATATGTCTCAGTTATGCCATGATATTTCTGATCCATCTCATACCATTACATGTCAAAACATTTTTGTCGAACCAAACTATCAATTTGAAGTACACCCTATTTGAATTCTCGATCGCTAAGTGAAGTACCTCGAAAATAAGGAAATTCCCTCAGTTATAGTACCTTGGAAAAATGAAAATCATCAAGAAGCTGTATGGGAACCAGAAAAAGTTGTGAAAGATCAATACCCCGACTTATTTCAAGGTAAATTCGAGGACGAATTCTTATTTAGGTAGGTAAACTGTAATAACTGGGATTTTTCAAAATCGACCCTAATCATCTCCAGTCACTGTTTTAACCCTTATAAAGTATTTAAATTCAAAAGTCTTCTAAGAATAAAGAAACTATACTTGATGACCTATAATTTTACTGAATTGACCTAAATCCCCTGAAGTTTCGATAATTACAAAATAGCTCCTGAAACTTCAAAGCAACATAACTTGACTTAGACTTCACTCCTAAACCTCAACTTTATATCAAATTAATCCTTTAGATTTCAATTAACACAAAATTATAATTTTAGCCCTTGAAACTTTTTGAAATATAAAAATTGCCCTTATACTTTATCAAAAGTACACTTTTAAGGCTATAAGTGCATATATGTGATCAACCAAGGACCAAACACTAAAGTTTTATTAATTTCATAAAACCCCCTATCCAAATCAGCTCACACATTAGCACAAACAACCAAGAATCACATATGCACACCATGCACACATGTGAGGAATGAAACCCAAGCTTAAAAACCTTACAATATAGTTCAAATCTACCTCCCTTTTCCACCAATGAACTCCCTGCTCATATACTATAAATACCCCACGAAATCCTCAGTTTAAACTCATTTAAATAGAAATTTCAAAACTCAAAATTTTTACTCCAAACAGGTAATCTATGATTTTATGTACAATATTCAGTTCTTTTAGTTTCAATCATTTTCCATGTTGTTATAATGCTAGAATATCTCAAAATAGTAGGAAATTTTACGTAGAAAATAAGCTCTAGCTAAAAATTATGAAGTTTTCACCATTAAAGCTTGAGCTTCAATAGTGAACTTCCAAATATCGATCAAAACTCAGGTTTAAAGCTTTGAATATCTTCATTAAAACCTCAAAAACTCGAGTTCCATGATCAAATTCCATGAATGTTCATAATAAGCTCGAATCGATTGGAAGTGTATTTTGAACCAGAAAACTAAAAATCTTAAATTTTCCCTATATAATCCCTCTCAACCTTTGAAATCAAAATCAAATTACTCCTACACATACGTTCATAAGAATCCTTGCCACATCCTTCAAATCCATGAATGTTAGGTCAAGTTTTTAATAAAACACAGAGTTATGGAACTTGAGATATACTACATCTCAATCAACAAAACCTATATATTTGGATTCCTTGTGAAGAATTAGATCGAGTTTGTTAAGAAATAATCTCAAATGGTTTTCAAATGAAGGATTTATTCAAGTTCACAAATCAGAAACCCTAAAGTCAATTGTCGAGGGGAAGAATACGAACTTTTTGACCTGAAACCTTGACCTAACACATGAGAGCACGTAACCAATCAAAATTTTCTGATTTTTTTCCAATATTTTTATTTTATTTTTTTGATCAAAAGGATATAAGGTAAGGCTATACTTGGATTAGCCTAGCCTAAGTTATGGAAAAATGAGGTTTTAACTTAGAAATATTTTTCCTAAATTACAATTTGACCCCTCCTGACCTTTTTAACTTATGAATTTGATCCCGAATTTTGTTTATGAATACTTCAAAATATTTTAAGACAAAAAGTCTCTTACACCAAAGTTCAAATATGACCTTTGGTTTAGTATTTTAAAGTCCTAAAGTATTTACAATTAAACGCTCGAAACTTTAACAGATATAATTTTTTTTGTATAAACTAACTGGCCCAATCGCAAATACTTATATACCCAAACATTGTATATATATAATCAAGTACTAGCTCCACCCAATATCCGCTTATGATATATAAAGCCGTATGATATACCGAGCAAGTAGGTTTTCCAATCGTTTCAATAGTAAACTTCGCATATCTAGGGTAGTGCTATTGATATCACTATCTGATAGATCTTATTTAGTCTTAGTATGTGCATGTTATAATACTGCCATACTACATATTTGATTTAATATTATCGGTATTTGAATTTAAATGGATCAATTTAACCATTCTCACCTAATATATGATATTATGTTCCTTATTGATTCAGTTCACCTCCGCACTTTTGTGCAAATATTTATATTACAAGCATCATTATTAACTAGGAAGTAGACTAATGTGTTATCCCACAAAACTTTCTACTTGACCTAATGGTCTCAGATGATTGAGAGCCTAAATTTATTGCTACATACATATGAGTGCCATTTTAATTGTGTGCCTAGCTAGTTGATTTTTCCAAAAGGTTTTAGGTTGATTATTAGTTGGTTTTACTGGTGGCTTAATTATTTCTATATCCCTTAAGTGAACTGGTAAGTATGGGATTATTAGTTCAAAGATCCTCGATATTCTTTATATGATCCTTATTGAACTTGTAAGTATGAGATTAATAGTTCAAAGAACGTTACTTTCTTTATAAACTGATGAGTTTGGGATTATCAACTTTATTTATTTAGCATTGCTAAACACTAATTCTATACACACTCCAACTCTCTTCTATATGTATACATTTTATAGAACTAGTAAAACCTATTTAACATATTTGTGCTAATTCCTTTTTCCTCCAGATGATCCCAGAGAAAACGGATAATATCTCTTCCATTTTAAAGACAGATACCGCTCACCTGTTTGTATACATGACTGTGTGGGTAGAGAATAAGCTAGTTTGGAGTAAGTAGTGGTTCTTTTTGATTTTCTACTTTATAGTCTGTACTAAAAATATGCAACTCACCCGTGTGGTGGTACTACCCTATGTATACTACTTTTATAATTAATAAAGTTCTATTATTCCTCCTTAACTTTAATTCATTACTTTATGTATGCTTATTGTTCATTCATACCAAAAATCAAGGTGTTACACACACACACACACACACACACACACACACACACACACACACAGAGAACAAATTTGAGTGAAGAGAGGATAAAAAGGCTTGGGGGAGGTAGAAGGGAGAGAAAATGGAGTGAAGAGATCTAAGAAGATATGAAAATCTAGTTAAGAGATGAAAAAAAGATCGTGGGTGGGTAGATTAGAGCCTTAGGGTGGTTGTTGGGGTTTCTTCATATCTATTTATTTTTCAATGTTTTTGGGGGTAGTTTAGTAATTTTGGGATATACAATTCGAATTGGAGACTCGCGTGAGTCTGTTTAACTTGGGTCCCACATTTAGATTTTGCTAACTGATACCGAGATTCACTCAACAATCATGGAAGATATTCACAAAAATCGTGATCTAAGTAGGTCACAAAAATTATTCACACTGTCCATAATAACGTGAGTTCCTAATTAAATTAATAATTTGTGCAGGATAATTATCAACATCAGTAATATGGTAGAATCATAATAAAATGGAATCACATGCAATTATAATTCAAATAGGAAACAAATACCCTTTCCATCATGGTCTAGAGTTATTCTTGAAAAGATAACTCTTAAAAAACAAAAAAATTATCTAAAGTACATCTCTTCAAAGGAAAGAATCCCTACCGAAGTATGATTCTTCACGAACTGGACTTATTCATGAATTGAACCTTTTTTAATTAATCATTTGGACATTTGGGAATGATCAGAATGAAGAACCGAAGCAAGAAGCATAAGAAACACAAAAATAATTAAATTAGGTTACTCGGGAAGACCTAGTCGATCGACCCCCAAGACCCAATCGATCAGGGTCTCGATCGACCGCTCTCATATGCCTAATCAATCGGGATTCTTGGCAACAGTGCAGATCTTCACGTCAAACTTTTAAAACTCCATGAAAAACCCTCCATAACTTGTGAAGAATTCCTTAAACTCTATGAAACTTTTACCATAGCCAAAAACTATAAAAATATAAGATTCCAGCAAGTAAAATTATTACATCCCCTCACAAACTCTTCTGAAAACATGATTTTCATAAAATTAAATTGTATAACCAAATCGAATAAATTTAACCAAGTATAAAACACCGTAAAAAATATCTGTATAAAACAACATTCATGTGACCATGATGGAAGGAATATAATCGTTAGAACCCTAAAACTGATGTTAATACGATAAGACATAAACATATGTAAATTCCTACAGCATGAAAAACCACGGTTTCATAGTAAACAACATGGATATTAGAAAATATGATCAATACATAACAGGGGCTCTGATACCAATTATTGGGGATTGAAAAAAAATTGCCCAAACTTTGATCGATCAAATTTTAAAAGGCAAAAAAAATGAAAAAAATAGATTTAGTATTTAGAACTCCATAATTTTGTGCACCTTATAAGTGATCAAATATTAGATTCAAAGTTTATGAAGAAGATGTTGTTAATGTTTGACCACTTTTAATCCTTTCTTCGATGATAAAAATACAATATATCTTGAAGTATGTGATGAATCAAAATCAAGCTATTTGTGTGGTTACTTGTGTGACATGTATAATACAAAAATCACTGGAATTAAAAACATTTGGTAACATTCTCATCACAAAGAAAATAAATAAAACTAAATAAGTACTATAATGAGAGATAACACATGCTGAAGAAAATAAAACAATCTCTGATACCGAACTGCCAATATAATAATCAAACTCTGGAATACAAATGTATCTCCTATAATCTATGACTTGGGAAAAATAATTGAAATATGACTCACTGCCTGAAATGATATAAATAACTACAAAATGTAGGGGAAGACACTAAACAACACCTACACAATAGGAATGATGGATTATGACGTTGCTAAATATACTTCTCCAATGCACACCCGGTCTACAATAAAAACGTTGGCATAAGACCTAAAAAAATAGAATCATCAACAATGTAACCAACAAGTTTACAAGGAATAATAACTTAATTGAAGTTGAGCCAAGATAATAATAATACATATTATTCCCATTTTAAATGGATTTTAAGTTATTTTAGTTACCCAACCCAAAAAACTATGTGCTTATACTCCCAAACCAGTATATGACCCATGTGAATTATTTTTCATCTCTTAATTCAATATCTTTAACTTTATGATTTTTCAATTTAATCTCTTGTACCAAGAATCATTTATTTTATGGTAATATTTTATCGTAAATGCATCTCACCAACAAATGAAGGTATTTCTAACAGTATCTTGGTACGATACTAAACACATGTCTCAAATCTTACAAACCATAGTAAACTCATGCAACTAATGTAATTTGTACATCTCTACTATATATGTTACATAAATCCCGAGCAATAAGTTTATAATTATACATATCTAGTAATAATCATATACACCACTAGTATAAATTATAAACCACTATGACTTACTCAAGTACCATAATAGCGAAGCATATAAATCCGAGGAAGATAATCTTGACGTCTATCCTCCACATAAGTACGATATCAACCACGTGCAAAAATAATTGGCTATGCTCGAACCCGCACACAATAAAGGCCTATTCTTATCGCTTTCGGGGATCTCTCGCACGTACTAGGCATAGTTATAGGTTATCCCAAATCTATAATTTCAAACCATCAACAATGGATAATCACTGTGACTTCATTCAAATCATATTTCCCCATACCTTCGTTAATCCCTTCAAGATACAACGAGTACTTTCAACACGTAGTGTCGGGGGTAAAATGACCAAAGTAGAGCCCGCCTCTATCATCGTGGTGTCAGCGCGATCTACATCATACATGCCCCCATAAAGGATATCCCTTATGGTAAATCTCACACGAGCACTCACACATGGTATGTAGCACATAAAAATAACCCCTAACAACTGGGTTTAAACTTATACATACGACCCTACATAAACGGAATACAAATAAAATCTCTTTATATTATTAGCTAATAATCACGTTAACTATAATCAGTTATTTCTAACCCTAGCTCGAACTCCTAATGCCCAACTTATTAGTTACATAATCATTCTAAATCAGTCATAAACTCATCTCAGTTGATTACAATCCTAAAACAACTCCACAATCAAAGCCTTAACAAAGCGAACACAACACAAAGCCTAAAGCCCAAACCCCATATTACGAACCTAGAATCCTACTGCTACTACTCCTACTACTACTGCTGCTACTACTGCTGCTGCTGCTGCTACTACTACTACTACTACTACTACTACTGCTGCTGCTGCTGCTACTACTGCTGCAGCTGCTGCTACTACTACTACTACTACTACTACTACTACTACTACTACTGCTACTACTACTGCTACTACAATCCCAATTAAATAGTTAGATGATGTAAACTTTCCAATGGATTGATTGTGGAGTCAATACCCCAATTCTTCTTCTCTTCTCGGATCCTCTTCCATTCTTAGACTTATTGCGTTTCTCTCAAGTCTCAAATGTGTTTTAAGTTTAGTCTTATAACCTTATAAACCTACTTTCTATGAAAATGGCCTTGGGCCTCACTTAAGCCCTAATCTAATGAACCCAAATAATATTCTAAATGGTCTAAAACTCTTTCCAAGTTATGTACTAATCTAGTGGACTTAAACCACAATATATTAAGCTAAAATGGACATTCTAGATGTTTTAAAAGTCAGTACGAAAGTATAATACTACACAAACTAATATTTATCCGGTATGAGTCCAAATATCAATTATTTAATAATTAAGTGCGACACGACATTATAAGAAATTAGTTCACAATTTGTGGAGCCTGACACCGAAGGAATAATCCAAATAAAGAAACCATCTATACCAAATTCCAAACCACTCCACAGTCGCCCATAGTATTGTATCACTTTCGAATATTTAATTAATGAATTATCGTATATTGATTCCGATTTCAAATAGGAATAATATAACACACATAAATATAAATATTAACTTAATATGTCATAACAAGCACACATAATCAATTTTTATAATTAAATAATAAATGGAAAATACAGGGTATTACAACTTGAGGAGATGAAAACTTAGTGAAATAAGAGAAAAATCACTTTCTCTCTCCTCACCCCTTCAAAAAATGTGAATAGTGTTTTCACTCTCTCTCTCTCTCTCTCTCTCTCTCTCTCTCTCTCTCATCTGTAAGAATATATATATATATATATATATATATATATATATATATATATATATATATATATATATATATATATATATATATATATATATGAGCTAAATAAGATTTTCAGAGGGTATTGGGCATGGTACTTGGTATATGAAGTATACTAGGGAACTACGACAAATGATTAGAGATTTTTTTTTACTTTAATACGTTACTAATTTTTTTTATATTAAACTTAAATATATTTAAAAATTTAAAAATTAGACTTTCGCTAAAATCATCAAAAAGTCAGTTACGCTATGTGCCATGTGGGATTTAAATTAAAATAATTTTAAAATATCTAAAAATATAAAAATTAAAAAGTAAAATGAAATGGTTTGCAATTAGAAATAAATCAAAAGTCTCAATAATAAAAATAAATAAAATCACAAATCATCACTCCCGTTGCGTGCAACCTCCTTCGCCCCTCCCCTTTCCTCTAGTAACCTATCCACATGAACTCTCTCTTTCTAAAGACATAACCGCCACATTATGCTCGCAAACTTGCCTACATGACCAAACACCTAACCAAAACACCCAATAAATAATATGTAATGCAAAAGTCATTGAAAATCCATAATTTAACCATTGCTTATCACCAAATATATGACAAGTTTTGCAAAATCTTACACATTGCTACAACCCCCTCTTACCAAACCATTTTCTTGCACAAACACTACTAACCAAACAACACAACCAAAAATAGGATAGAAATATTTAAAAAATGGATCAAAATCAGATCAACCGCAACCAACACCACACTTTCACTTTTTTAAATATTACATCAATCTTAATCTAAATATAGGTTTCGTCCCTCGAATTATTCGCTTTCTTGGGGGAAGGGGATGAAGGATGTGGGTTGCGTCAATGGGTGAGTGGGTGGGGCTACGGAACGAATTTGAGCCAGGATGGGGCACTATGACGGGTTCACTTTTTTATGTAATAATTTTAATCTTTATTATTTATTTTTAATTCCAAATTCAGTTCTTTTTAGTATTTTTTTAATGTTTTTTGATATTTTTAAATTATTTTAATTGGAAGTGCCGCATAACACTTAAAATTAACATAATTGTGCCCATTTTTTTTTGGTAAAGTCTAATTTTAAAATTAAAATGTATCATTACCTAATATTAAAAAAAATAGTAATGTATTGTACAAAAAACCCCAATAATTAAATTGACTTCCAAATAGAATATAAAAGCCCCAAATTATTCCCCGTAATTGTAATCAATTCTACCAAATAATTAAAATTGCACTGCAATTAATATATCTAAAATTACTTGAATAAAGATTCTTTGTTTGCAACGTCTGAGAGGACATAATGTGATTCCGCGCATTAAGCATTCAAAACTCATTTGGTGAAATTCAATTTGTCGGGAGTCCTTTTTCACTGATATCTTATATATTCCTTGATGTCTTGGAGATATAAATTCACTAACCAGATTTACTAGTAGAATAATAATTTTAAGTTTGTCATGAGCGTACCACAATCCAATATTTTTTTTCGATGAGAATTCTTCATGAATATGATATCAAACATATTCACACAATGACTTCTATACTCACATGAATTATTGACCTAGTAAATTGAATCTCACCCATAGAAATTAAAGCAATAACTATTTGAATATTTTAATTCTCATCATTCTAGGGATTTTAGAATCTATGCATCATTTGCAAAATAATGATAGAGTGGTGCTATGGGTACCAAACAACTCCCCCAAATCTCCCCCAAATAGCATTAATGAGTTGTGCCCTGGTGGGACCCATACCATAAGGTATAACACTTAAAGCTATTTGGGGGACGATTTGAGGGAGTTGTTTGGGACACATAGCATTTTCCATAATGATATTATCCAAGTCTAATATAATCGGAACATAGATTTGAATATCACTCTTGCTCATGTTCAAAACTTTCCTAATATACTGTTACAATCCTCTTTGAACTATTAGAAAAAATCATAATCATCAGATAGGTTCTATAATGAAGATAAACTATTAAGATTGTACAAGTAACTTTACTGATAGGATGCCAATTCCATATCTTAGTTATGAACTTTTCACTTGCACTAGAACCAGTAATTTTATCTTTTGTGATCAAACGGAACCCAATCAATCGAAATTCCTACTATCTACAATTGTCCAACAAATACAATATTTTTAAATCAAATATAAGGCATTTCCATAAATATGATTCATATCCCAAAAGGAGCTAAGACAATCCTTTATTAATATATAACACATGTCATAATAATGGTTTTAATAAGATAACCCCAAGAAAAAATATCAATGAAAGAAGGGCCGCTCAGATCTTCAGCATGCGAAACCGAGCCTTCAACAAACTTTCGAAAGCTTTGCCCATAGAATATGAAATACAACCTTCAAATGTAGTAACCCATTGGAAGACTGGTGCAGAATCCCATCTTCATGACCTAATTTATGGGGTGAATTATTATATTATAAACATATGAAATTATATAGATATTTAAGAGATTTCTAGATGGCATCACGGTGCTATGCTTCCTCACCTTTGAGCGAAACATCTTACTATGTAAATAGTGGGGGGCAACCCAGAACAGATTGGCCTCAACCTCAGTCGCTGGAAACATCATTATGGAGAGATTAACTCTTTGAGTCATGTAGTTAACGTAACCAGATATATCACGTGACTTGGTGACGTCCGCAAGAAATATTTATCCAGAAAGGTAGATATTCATATATTCTCACCCATGTGTAACAAACAACTTGTGATCATTCCATTCATATTTATGGAGAGTGTGATACCACCTCAATTAAGGAGAATGATGCCCATATCTTATAGACATAGGGTCTTCTCGCCTCTCTCATCTCACACACCAATAAATCTTACTGATGTGCTCCTTCCATAACAAGTGAGATAAGATATTGTACTGTTGTAATGTAATAATAAAGTGAGAGTGAAGGATGTTTGCAAACACAAAACCGTACACCACTTATGGATGCAGGCCCTCATTTTATACCGAATCACATTATATTAGTTTTTTTTTCCTTTTTCTTTCTTTTTCTTTTCATTTCAGTTTAGTTCAAGCTCAGTCTATCTCTCAACTGTTTGCTTTTATATAATTATTGTAATCATTCTAAGATCGACTCGATACTAATTTCTAACATCAACATCCAATTCAATCTAAAGTTTACTTTTTTTTTTTCTAAGTTATGATGTCTTTATCAAATGAATTTAAAAGTAAATATAATAGTAGAATTTTTGGCATCTCTACTTGAAGTTAACAGAAAACAATCTAAACTAAATTCAAGTAGCATAAGAGAGATGTTTCAAAGCGTGCTGGATAACCAATGATATAATTATTAAATTTTCTACTATAATATTATTAAATATGCCTTTTAACATAAAATTAAATATATTTTGTCAAGTTAATTTTGAATTTGTTAGCAGTGATAAAAAAAAATTATCTTTGAAACTGATTACATCTTGAATATATTGATAATTTATTGTCATTTATTCATCATAAGATAAGAAATTAGAAAAAAATACCGGATCGCCTTTAGAATTTAATATATTTTGCAATGCTAGTAAAATGCAAGTAGTCTTCTCTCACAATTAATGAACAACATATTTGTTAATAACGATTGTCATACGTTATTACCGAAAAAAAATCGTATAATGTTCTATCTATTTTCCATAACTTATTAGCAAAAAATATTATACATAGTCCATGGCATCTTACAAGTGTTGGGGTTGTATACTAAAAGTCATGGTTCACTAATGAATTTTAGTATGTCTATTTAATGAGAATCTTCACAAGTAATGTTGGCGTCATATTATTTTATATATTTATGCATATGTGTCTTTTATTCTACACAGTAGATGATTTGGTGCGTAGAGTTCGACTTACACACAAAAGATTAGATCATCGGTCCTTGTGGAATATAAGTCTGGTTCACAATCTTAGATGGGGATGAACACACCATTAGTAGGATTGTAGCATACTATTTTAGTAGGTCTATCTTGATTACAAGAAACGGTATAGCATCGGCTTATTGTGTTAGTACACTTTGTGTGTATTGAACGGGACCAATTAGAGATAATTGTCTTTATAGTAACTATATAAGATAATGAACATCTCATGGTTGTTACGAGTGCTTAAAATCTTAATCCAAACATAATTGATGGACATGTGCATCAATTATTCGTTATTTTGATCCATTGGATGAGATTCATTTATGGATCAATAAGCTTGGTAGATTGGATAATGTCGATTAGTGTATGGTGAAAGTTAATTATGAATGGAATCCATGTCTCAGTAAAGAGATTGATGATACCCTCTTGATGTAGCTTATAAGTTTTGATTATGTCAAACCCGGCCGGTGGATTTAATTATCTGACATATCAAATAAGTTAAGCGAACGGTCTCAAGGAATTTATAAGAGGTCGATTAAATATAATCGTCAATAATTTAATTTAATCAACGGGTATTTGTAATCTTAACGTGGGGAGATTATTAAGCATTTAATAACGTGGAGCTCGAAATTATAATTTTGAGATAGTAGAATAGAGTACAATTATTATTCTTTAGTGGAAGGAATAATAATTTATAGAATTATGGAATTAATTATAGAGTTTAATTAGAATTCCTAAATTCTGTAGGAAGCTAGTCTTCTATTTCTCCTGGGGGTCCCCGTGCTAGCCTATATAAGCAACCCCTTGTCTCCTAATAAGAGGGGGATCAATATAGATCATGAAAAACACCTAAAAAGGAGTAGTAGGGCCGTGATCATTAGTGCCCACACACCAATGACATGTATTGACTTAAAGGAATAGCATGGAAGATCTCAAGGTATCTTTCAAAGCTCTTGTGGCTGACACACTGTTAAATTTACGACACGGGTCGGTGTAACATGAAAGAGATCAAATCTGTATGGTTCAAGCCAGAAGGAACTGCAAAGATATGAGATATTGAATATCCTATGCAGATACACCATGTGTAATTTTTTATGATTCGATCTATAGGCGTTTTCAATAGACTCTGGGAATTCCGCTCCCAGAGCCATGTTGATACCGCGAATAGGTTGAATTCAACCATGTTATTCGATTAAAAAAATAGAATATGTGTATGAATGTTGGGTAGAATTTAGATATGTGCTAACTTCTATTTTGCAGCGATCTAATCCCACTATGATGGTCACATATTTATGTTTTTATTTTATGTGATTGGATCCCACGATGGTTTATTCGTGGTTATTTTTTTTTTATTCTGGATTAATGTAATATTGATGTAGAGTGTGAACTCCTTAATGGAGGGATATGACATCTGTAATTTGTTACTATTTTGATCGTGACTCTTGAGTTCAAAGATGACTCTTGGGTTCAAGGATGACTCTCGAGTTCAAGGATGACTCTTGGGTTCAAGGATGACTGTTGAGTTCAAGGATGATTCTTGAGTTCATGACTCTTGGGTTCAAGGATGACTGTTGAGTTCAAGGATGACTCTTAGGTTCAAGGATGACTCTTGAGTTCAAGGATGACTGTTGAGTTCTCAACATAATTGCATGTTGGCCATAATAGTCGAGAATACTTATTTATCTCCATTTTTTTATTCATGTTGATTTATGCCAATATTATTCATGTTTTAATTGTTGGGTTATTAATATGTGTTAACGACCCTTAGAATTATGGACAACATGAAATACCGACTCGACCTTAGATCATGATTTTCTTAGAAAATAATTATTTGGTGGTTTATTTTAAATTCATTAAATTTAAAGGAATTTATTTATTACTCAAATTAAATTTAATTTCTAGAATTATTTTAATTTAAAATAATTTTATTATTTTTGGATAATTAAAATAAGAAAATTAGTTATTTTAATTTGAATAAATAAATTGGGAAATCCCATTATTTTAATTGGACAATTTAAAATTGAACAGTCTCCATGGTTATATGTTTATTTTTTTTAAATTATATTTTTTTAAATGTGTAATTAGAAAATATAAATTAAATTTCCGGATTTATTTTGTGAATATAAGGGAATTTAGAATTTATATTTATTACACATGTTTTGGACGCGCGAAAATTTAGGCAACCGTAAATTCATGCGTCAGTTACCCTGTATTTTTTAAAACATTAAAGTTAAAGTTCTCTTTTCACAACCCTCACAAAATTTTAAATTATTAAGTGGGAGAGGGATTTGGTCACAAACAAATCCCACGGTCTCCACCAACGGTTTGTTGGTTTTCAATAACGAGTAGGATCTCCAAAGAGGAATACTAATTATTGTGGTAGCCAGCGCAAATTTTCTAGGGATAATTTTAGGCTCGTATTCATATAGGCGCCCCCCAAAGGAGGAGTCTATGTGATATGGGATAGTCTAAAATTAGTTGGTGGTATACACTTAGACACAAAATTATAGTAGGTACTCCAAAGAGGAATGCTATTATTTTGTGGGACCGAAGTGTTAGCTATTAATTTTATTTGGCATAGTGTTTGCTTTGATGGTAAAATTAAAGGAATTGACCTGCCTAATGTGATTATGTATAGTAGGTTCTCCAAAGAGGAATGCTATTCAAACAGAAATTGGGATGGTGACGAATTCTTTTAAAATGGTAGAGGAAACCAAATTTAAATTAAATTCGAAGTCAATTACTTGTCATAATATATTCTTTATCATGTGATTCTCTAGTTTTAAATGGTAACTCCAATATTCACATACTTTATACCTAGTTTTATATACCTTTTAGTAATAATTAAAAAGACTGAATTTAAATTGGACATAGTATTGACGATAAAGTAATGAATATGTGTATTTTCTTAGTGTTGACTTGAATAGTCACATTATAAGAATTCTATAAGGAAATATAGAATATAATTGGAAAAGATTAATAGTATGACACAATATGACTTGTTCATTAAGTTAGATATATTGTGACATTAATATTAATCAGTGTCCAGTGCCTATAATATGATGATTATCTCACATCTAATATTTGATAATTAGGGCATATAGTTAGGTAGGTTGCTATGAATGACTTTAAAGGAATATTAGTATGATTGTATAACCTTAGTTATACGATTATGTTTTGGTGGTGATTTCTCATCTGAACGAACTAGAAATCTAAAGAGGTGAAATAGATGGGGAAACCCATGTCGATATCCTCCTCAACAAAAGGTTTTATCATGATATCATATAAGTATTCAAGTTACTGAAATAACTTCACTTCTTAGCCGAAAGGTTGATAGAAGCTAAAGTTCAATCAGAAACTATTAAGTCAAAATTCAGGCAGTGACTAGGTTTCAAAGACAGTTAGTAAATTGTGTAATTGCAAGTGAATTCACTAAGAGCAGTCAGAATACTGGTAGGAGTTAATAAGCTTATCTTCTTTTAAAGAACAAGGTAGATACATTTTATTTGCAAAAAAAGTTGAATAATGTTTAATGGTTTTTCTACGGTAACCTGGATTGTAGAAACATGAGCCATTAATCATTGGTTCCTGGAAACCAGTCAACTAGTGATAGGTGAATTTGTCTACTATTGGGAATTTATAATTACAGTGGGAGATGCGAGTCTCAGTTTTGATAATTAGAGATTAATTTTAAATTATTGATTATAAGTATGTAAGAATAGAAGAAACTTTAGTTCAACTTCTACTCTTTTATGAAAGGATATTTATTTTATTTTAATAGCACATATGTATTACTAATGGTAATAGACAATATATTCATCTTTGGTACTAAATCGTATAATCATTATAAAATAAATCTCATATTTTGTACACTATAGTTTTTGAATAATATTCATGATTTATCACTAAATGGATAAGATCTCTACAAACCATAATATATCTATAGCTCCAAATACTCAGGTCATTTTGTTTAAATGAATTCTAAACCGGTGGAAGGTGGATTCATACATTCATCGAAAGTGGAGGCACTTCTAGTTAATGAATATGGTTTAGATAAATATGATCAGGAGGTATTATAGCTACATAAATATTAGAATTGGGTTATTATGATTGATGTAATTCTAGAACTACCTAATTAGGAATTTAAAAATTACAGATCATTAGTTCGAATTATATCCATGAAAATTATGCCACAAGTTACTCTCAGTAACGACATGTCAAATAAAGAAGAAGTTGGTTTCTTTCACACGTAATAAAATTCATGATGTTTATTTATAAGAAATAGATACACATATGTCAAGATTGTTTTCCATGTCAGTTTTCTTTACTCCCATTAAAAATAATGGACCATTTTCAACTCAATTCCAGTATTTTATATAATGGGTAGTGCAACACTTATGTTGAGAAAAAACTGACAAGTTGGAATAAGGATACATGTTTAAATCTATATTCTAGATCACATTCCCAAAAGAAATGTTTGGAACAAAGAAATTTTAATAGTCTTATGAGAATTTCTTTCATACCACTAGTATAGGTGAAAACATCACAAAGAAATGAGTATGACATTTTTCTACCTTATCGTATTGGTAGGATTGTCAATTCTCATAATGGTAAAAACCATATAAACGCATCACGATTTGTACACATGTAAATGGATAACTTTATCATAGTGGGAGAGTTTTTTATTCTTAGGATTGTCACCCTTCGTGACCCCTGGAGAAGAAGATAACTAACCCTGTAACTATAATAAGGTATTCCTTCACAAGGATGCATAACATTCTTGGAAAAGTTTTGATATTTGGTACCATATAGATTCATCAAGATGGGGTCATACCCATCAGTTGTAAGTGAATAAAGTAAGAGAGGTAATCAAATTTGTGATTTTGATAAATGGTTAGATGTGTTCGGTGTGTACAAAAGGAGTAATGGAAGCGTGGTGGTGTTTTTGGCTACTAGATGTATAGATATATTTATCGTCGCACGCGATGTAGGGATATATCATACAGTTAGACTGTGGTAGTCCAATAAGTTCAATATGAAAATATTAAAAAATTTTATTACATTTTTGGGATCAAATTAACATTTGATCACTAGAAAAAATATACTTTTACTTATCTAAGTTATCATATTGATATTGTTCTTTTGAGGCTTTGTTATGCAATATTCCAAGAAAGACATTCGGTCTTTCAGTTTTGGAAATTTGTATTACTTGATAATAGAACATTGGTTTTGGTAGAATAAATATTCAAGTACCTAAAAAGAATTAATGAATATATATTTGGTTGCCAAGTAAATCGATAAGTAACTTATAGGTTACTAACTCATTTATTCAGTCAGATTTAAGATTTCAGAAAGTGTATGGTACCCCTTGTATAAGAAATTATACATAAGGGAGTTTCTAGTTGTTGTGATTGCATTCGTTGAAAAATGGTAAGCCTTTTACTTTAGGTGTGAGGTTTGGTTGATAGATGCATAACTCCATGATGCATAACTCCATGTCTTTGAGTATAATATTATTGGAGCGGAATTCCAAGAGTCTATTGAAAACGCGTATAGATCGAATCATAAAAAATTACACATGGTGTATCTACATAGGATATTCAATATCTCATACCTTTGCGGTTCCTTCTGGCTTGAACCGTAGAGATTTGAACACTTTCATGTTACACCGACCCGTGTCGCAAATTTAACGGTATGCCCGCCACAAAAATGAAATAATTTTTTTAAAAATCATAACAGCCTCAAAAAATGATCTTTGGAAATTTTATGTCTTTTGACCTCTGGAACCTGTAGAAAAAATTCCATCCCCATCTGATAAACGGTTGTCAAGCTATAGCTCTAGCAAGTAGATACCATGACGTGTCGCACATCTATCTAGATGGCTGAAATTTCGTAAAGATGTGTGTGGCAGGCAGATCAAACGATCTCTAAATGACTTGAAATTTTTTGTGCCTCTTCCTTTATAGGCCAGGAACCCATGATTCTACTTTTAGAATTTTTGGACTCTCCGATTTCCCGTAATAGATTTTACAATATAAGAGCTTTGAAAGATACCTCGAGATCTTCCATGCTATTCCTTTAAGCCAATACATGTCATTGGTGTGTGGGCACCAATGATCATGACCCCACTACTTCTTTTTAGGTGTTTTTCATGATCTATATTGATACCCCTCTTATTAGGAGACAAGGGGTTGCTTATATAGGCTAGCACGGGGACCCCCAGGAGAAATATAAGACTAGCTTCCAACAAAATTTATGAATTCTAATTAAACTCTATAATTAATTCCATAATTCTATAAATTATCATTCATTCCACTAAATAATAATAATTTCACTCTAGTCTACTATCTCAAAATTATAATTTCGAGCTCCACGTTATTAAATACTTAAAAATCTCCCCACGTTAAGATTACATATACCCGTCGATTAAATTAAATTACTGACAATTATATTTAATCGACCTCTTATAAATTTCTTGAGACTGTTCGCTTAACTTATTTGATATGTCGGATAATTAAATCCACCGACCGGTTTTGAAAAAAATCAAAACTTATAAGCTACATCAAGAGGGTATCATCAATATCTTTACTTAGACGTGGATTCCATTCATAATTAACTTTCACCATACACTAATCGACATTACCCAATCTATCAAGCTTATTGATCCATAAATGAATCTCACCCAATAGGTCAAAGTAACGAACAATTGATGCACATGTCCATCAATTATGTTTGAATTAAGAGCTTAAGCACTCATAACACCCATGAGATGTTCATTATCTTATATAATCAATATAAAGACAATTATCTCTAATTGGTCCCGTTCAATACACACAAAGTGTACTAGCATAATAAGTCGACACTACACCGTTTCCTGTAATCAAGATAGACTTACTAAAATAGTGTGCTACAATCCTACTAATGGTGTGTCCATCCCCATCTAAGATTGTGAACCAGACTTATATTCCACAAGGACCGACGATCTGATCTTTCGTGTGTAAGTCAAACTCTACACACAAAATCATCTATTGTGTAGAGTAAAAGACACATATGCATAAATATATAAAATAATAGGACGCA
Source organism: Sambucus nigra (assembly GCA_949130495.1). Taxonomy (NCBI): domain Eukaryota; kingdom Viridiplantae; phylum Streptophyta; class Magnoliopsida; order Dipsacales; family Adoxaceae; genus Sambucus; species Sambucus nigra. The sequence goes on along the minus strand of OX422211.1, from coordinate 202,154,576 downwards.
AACATTACTTGTGAAGATTCTCATTAAATAGACATACTAAAATTCACTAGTGAACCATGACTTTTAGTATACAATCCCAACAACAAGATGTACATTTATTTTTTTAAAGGGACACAAGACAAAAAAAACATAATATCACAAAGTCTTATAAAACCCATTTTATGTTTAGATATCGGCCTACATAAATACTCTAGTTATGACAATGGTGGGCACTGTCCTTGGAACCCCATAAAAAATTAGCAAATATAGTTTCTATATTCTCCATTACTTTAATAGGGGTATTAATAGCTGCTAGAAGATACATTCTTATTGACTGCAAAATATATTTAATGACGGTGAATTTAATAAATATAGAGAGCATATGAATCTTCCAGCCCTTTAATTTCCATATAATTTTATTAATCATGTCATGAAATAAATTGGCCTTCTTTCTACCCACATACAGAGGGCAACCCATGTATGCGAATGGAGGATTATTTCATGACATGATTACCCACATACAGAGGGCAACCCATGTATGCGAATGGAGGATTATTTATGTGTATACCTGTCAAATCTTTAATTCCCTTAATGTGGGCAGCTGGCATAAGAGTAAAATCAACAAAGAAGGTTTTAGACCTATTCATGAGTTGTACATAAGCTGTTCATAATAATTGAGCTCATGCAAAACTTCTTTAATTGGTGATTTATTACTAGAGGAGAAAAACAGTAATGTCATATAGGATAAAAGTGAGATTTGAGGGCCACCAATAACACCCTTAAAACCTATAAATGAAAAGAGATTATGTAATCTCGTACTAAGAACATCTGTTGCTAGAATGAAGAGCCTAGGAGACAGGGGGTCACCTTGCCTAAGACCCCTACTAGATTTGAAGAAATCTTTAACTTCACCATTTACAAAGATAGAAAACCAGATTTTAGAAATGATTTTCCACACAAGGCCAATCCATACTTCATTAGTACCAAAACATCCCATAGCTTTAGTAAAAAAATGCCAAGATACTCTCTCATAAGCCATTGACGTATTAAGTTTCCAAGCCACATTACGTCCCATGTTTTTCCCATTCACTTTAGAAAACAATTATTTTAACTAATAAAATATTATCCAAAATATTCCTCTTCCTTCACAAAACATCCCTGAAATTTAAAAATGACATTAGGAAGAAAAGAACACAATCTAGTAGTCAATATCTTAAAATAGATCTTGTTTGGAAAATTGCACAGGCATATGAGTCTTAAGTAAAAAAAGGAAGTAGGATTCCCATTTTTAGGAATTAAGGCAATATATGTAGAATTAAAATTTTTTGGGAGCTCTAAACTAATAAAAACCTTGAATTGCTAGGACCACATCCTCACCAATTAGATCTCAACAACTATTGTAAAATTTACCTATAGAACCATCGGGGCCAGGGGTTGTTGCTCCAATCAAAGAAAATACTGCATCTTTAACCTCCTCTTAATCTGGAATTGCTGTCAAAATGCTATTTTATCTCTCCATAATCAACTTTGGAATGGAATGAAGACATAAATTATCATCTGGAATAATACCAACTTCATAAAGTAACAATGGCAGTCTTCTTAACCTCTTCATGACCATTCTTCCACCTTCCATCATGATCCTTTATTTTGTGTATGTTCAAAACTGATCTTCTAGTTCTAACACATGAATGAAAATAATCACTGTTAACATCTCCTTATTTAAGCCACCTTTGATTAGGCTTTTGAGACCAACACACCTCTTCAACCTTTTCCTTTAGAAATTTATTTTGTAATGGATTTGTATAGCTCCTCACCCTTATTAAAATTAGTCCCATTTTCAAATTGGATTTCTTAATTAAGAACATTATCTTCAGTTTCTTTCTCATTTTGGAAAATATCCCCATAAGTGTATTTTCTCTACCTAGGCAGAACATGTTTAAACTTCTTAATATTCATAGAAAAATTAAAATAAGGTTACCAAACTGATACTTAATCCAATAATTTTATACCACCTCCTTAAACGAAGAATGCTTTCACCAAAAATTAAGAAAGAAAAATCTTTTAGTGACCACCTCATTGGATGAAGAAGAAGAGGAAGAAATATAGATAGGAACATGATGAGAGGCTACTTTTTGGAAGATGTTCTATATAAATACTGTTTAATCCCATTAGAGTGGCAAAACAATGGCGGCCAATCAAATTGACTCAATAAATTTTAAAACGCCATTTTCGTATATTTTTACTTTTTATTTACTGTACAGTGGTCAATTATTGGGCTTCATACACAACATAAATTTCAATCAGCTTAGGCGTATTCAATTATGATTTAAATTAGTTCTAGGTGTATTAAAACTTGAGTGCTTCAAACAAACCAGTCATCCAATTTATATAGTATCAATAAAGGGATTTGTGATTTAATTTAAACTCATACAAACATTTTTGTCAGTGTCATATGAGATAAATTAGCTTGAATATGAATTGAGCAGTGGAAAAAGCAACCTAAAACAATGCAAAAACAGTCTGAAATAAGTTGAAAATATTTAATCCGATTCAATCGCACTCTGCCACCAAAATACTTTTAAAGATACTTGAGTCAAGTGGTGTAGTCTAGATGTTGTGGGTACTTCGGGGGGAGTGGTAATTCTGTGGGACTCTAGAGTGGTGGACATCATGGAGTCTTTACATGGTAACTGGTCATTGTCTTGTTTATTCAAGAATATGGAAGATGGTCTATCTTGGATCTTTTCCAGGGTGTATGGGCCGGTGGTCAATGCGGATAGATGGGAGCTTTGGGAAGAGTTAGCCGGGGTGAGGAATCTCTGGGGAGTTCCTTGGTGTACGCGGAGGGGGGGGGGGGGCGATTTTAGCATTGTTAGATTTCCATCGGAGAGGAGTAGGGGGATAATTAACATGTATTTGAGGGACTTTTCTGATTTTATTGATGATATGGAATTGTTGGACTTACCGTTACAGGATGGGGTGTACACTTGGTCTAGTAATAGAGACGATCCCGCGATGTCTCGCCTGGATCGATTTCTTGTTACCCCGGGGTGAGAAGAGAATTACCCGAAATTGTTTCAATCGTGTCTTACACAAGTGACGTCGGATCGTTCTCCTATCCTCCTTGAGTGTGGGGGTGGAGTGGGAGAGGTTTCCTTTTCAGATTTGGGAACATGTGGTTGAAGGAATCGGATTTTGTTGATAGGGTGAGGGAGTGGTGGCTAAGCTATGAGGTGGTAGTCAACGTGAGCTTTATCTTGGTGACTAAGCTTTCTCACCTTAAAAGGGACATTAAATGGTGGAGTAAAGAGATTATTGGGAACATTCGGGGTACTATCGATATAATGCTATAGGAAATTCGGGTTCTAGATGATAATGAGGGATTGTGTGGCCTTTCCAGGGAGGAGAGAACGCTAAGAGAAGAGAGGAAAACTGAGGTGGGGAGGAAATTGATTCAGGAAGAAATTAGTTGGAGATAAAAAACGAGAGATTTATGTTTGAAGGAGGGGGACGTGAATACTAAATTATTTCATAAAGTGGATAAATTCCCACAGGAGATGTAATCATATAGAGAAGATTGTGGTGGAAGAGGTGGAGTATACCAAGGATGATGAAGTGAGGGGGGCTATTTGTCAGTTTTATGAAGGCCTATACAGGGAGGAGGAATCTTGGAGGCCATCTTTTAATGGATGAGAGGTAGGGAGTATTTCAGAGGATGAGGGTGAAAGATTCCTTTTCGTAAGAAGAAGTAGTGGGGGTGCTGAGATCCATGAACGAAGAAAAGGCCCCGGGCCCTGATGGTTTTACTTTGGCATTCTTTCAACACTGTTGGGAGATTGTTCGGGGGAGGTGATGGCTTTCTTTTCAAAGTTTCATGATAGGGGGTATTTCCTTCGTAGTCTAAATGCCACATTTATCACGTTGATTCCCAAGAAGGCGGGGTCAGATGACGTCAGGGATTTTAGACCTATCATCTTAGTGGGGAGCATTTATAAGCTTCTTATAAATGTGTTATCCTCCAGGCTTAGGAGGGTTATTGATCCTCTGATTTTAGAGACCCAGAATGCTTTTGTGGGAGGTGGACAGATTTTGGATGCGGTTCTTGTGGCTAATAAGTGTGTGGAAGGACGGTCAAGGAGCGGGTGGCGGGTATCATATGTAAGCTCGACATTGAGAAAGCATATGATCATGTGAATAGGGGGTTTCTATTGCATATGTTGAGGAGGATGGGTTTCAGGGAGCTATGGTGCAGATGGACGAGGAGTTATATCTCTTATGTTAGATATTCCGTGTTGATTAATGGGGTGCCCGAGGGCTTCTTCTCTAGTTCTAGAGGGCTTCGCCAAGGGGATCCACTTTCTACTTTCCTTTTCATTTTGGAAATGGAAGCTTTTACCAGAATGATCGGGCATACTGCAGAGGCAGGGTGGATCAGAGGGTTTCAATTGGGGTTGCCTCTGATGATACCATTATTTTCTGTGATGCGAATACAAATCAGGTGAGGTATCTTAGACTACTGTTGTTATGACTCAAGGAAGTGTCCGAGTTACATGTTAATATGGAGAAGTACGAGATGATTTTAGTCGGGGGGTGGGTGGAGGTCGTTGTGTACTTGGCAAGGGAGTTGGGATGCATGCCCTCCCTTATACGTATCTTGGTCTTCCATTAGGAGCTAAGTTCAAGTCCCGTATTATTTGGGACCCAATTATTGAAAGGGTAAGGAAAAGGTTGGCTGGTTGGAATAATGGTTTTTTGTCCGGGGGGGGGGGGGGGGGGGGGGAGGCTGGCTTTGATTAAAACCATGCTTTACAGAATCCCTACTTATTACTTATCAATATTTCCTTTACCGGTGTCAGTGAAATGAAGGCTGGAAAAGTTGATGAGAGATTTTTTATGACGGGACACCAATGATAGTTTTAAGTATAGTCTGGTTAAGTGGGAAGATGTCTATAAACCAATTATGGAGGGGGGGGGGGGGGGATCTGGGGTGAGGAGTCTTACTCACTTTAATACAGCATTGCTTGGAAAATGATTGTGGAGATTCAACAGGGAAGAGGGTAGATTGTGGAGGAAGGTGGTGGAGGCCAGGGCGGGGTATACTCATTTTGGGTGGGGGTGGGTAGTTATGCACACAGGGTTAGGATGTGGAGGAATATAGCACAGGGATGGAGGCATTTTTCTAATTACACAGTGTTCCAGTCAGGAAGAGGGGATATAATTGGATTTCGAAGGGATAGGTGGGGAAGGGACGATCCATTGGAATTGTTGTTTTCAAGGATTTATCAGCTTGGCGTGGATAGGGAGGGGAATGTGGCTGAGCATGTGTTGTGGGAAAGGGGACATAGTGGTGTGGAACCTGAAGTTCAGAAGGATATTAAGGGATCAGGAACTTAAGGAGGTAAATACCTTCTTTTTTGGTTGAGTAGGGAGCCGTTGCCTACTTCAAGGTCGACGCCTTGATATGGGGGAAGGGTAAGGAGGGTGCATTTTCGGTCAAAACATATTACCATGAGCCGAGGGCTCAGTTAGTGCAGATTTCCCATGGAAGGTTGTGTGGAAGGGGAAGGAGCCTCCTAGGGCCAGGTTCTTCATTTGGACCGCTGCGATACAGGCTATCCTTACTAGTGACGGATTGAAGAGGAGGGGCTATAGTCTGGCTAGTCGTTATTGGCTTTACGAGGAGGCGGAGGAGACGGATGACCATTTGATTTTGCATTGTTACGTGTCGAAGGGGTTATGGGGCATCTTCTTTTCCCTCAGTCAGGTTAGTTGGGTCATGTCTCAATCTGTGAGAGGGGTGCTGGCTTCGTGGAAGTGTCCTAGGGGATTGAAGGAGTCGAGGAAGGTGTGGATATTGGTTCCTCATTGTTTATTTTGGACTATTTGGCAAGAGAGGAACCAAATGTTCTTCGAAGGGAAGGTTATGTCTCCCCCGAGACTTAGTTATACCTTTTTGAGCACGCTTCTCCTATGGGTAGGGGGGAATCGCCCCACGTCTCTTACCATGTTCTTGGATTTTATTGATGACTTACATGGGATTGTGTAGCGTAGGCTCTTGAGGTGTCAGGTTGGGTGTATTTTTTTTTATTTTGCTTTTTTCTTTGTATACTTCCCGTGGTCGTTTGGTGTTAATGAATCATTTATCATTTCAAAAACAAAAATATATTATAACAGTAATTCATTTAACACTTGAACTGTTTTCAGTCAAATATTTAGGTAATTATAATTTATGAAGAAGTATTTAACAGTAACTGTTACATTTAAACTAATTTTGATCATTTTGTTTGTTTTGTCCTTTTAACTAAGTGGTCAACTAGGTCTATATGTGACCTTAACTCATCTCAAGTGTGTTCCACCCCAACTATATTTTCAAACCCATCTTCAATGTTTGCTCGAACATCTTCAATAGCAATTCTTGTAAATCAATATGATTAAACACAAAGGAAACAAATTTACCTAACATGTCAAATCTGAGATAAAAAACTTTAATGACTATAAATATCATTATAATCAACTAAAATATCTTGTGGTACAAATCAAACTTTTGATCTACCCCTTTGAATTTCCTATGCTATCTATACATCTAAATGTGCCATCATGTTGCACTAAAAGTAGGTCTTATACTAAGGTCAAATAGAAGCAACCCCAAGGTCGATGAGAACGGATCATACCTCCAGCTTTAGAGGTGTCAATGGATTCTAATAAATGCATAACTTTATCCATCTCAGGTCTCTTACTGGGGTCTTTGTCCCAGCATCACTTCATCACATTAGCCACAGATTTTGGGCAGCTTTGGGGTATCTTAGGCCTAAACTACTTATAAATAAAGAGCTGAAGATTGCGTAAAGAGCGAACGTTAGAATAAGGAATGGCACAACAATAAATCTGCCACAAGAAAATCCTAAAATTATAGACATCACATTTCTTATCATACGGGCCCCCAACGAGAACCTCAGGAGCCATGTAACCAAAAGTCCCAATATTACCTGTCATCTCACCATAATTTGAATCCTCAAAACATGAAACCCCAAAGTCAGTGATCTTTATATTACGATTCTTGTCAAGAAGCAGATTATCCATCTTTACATCTCTATGAACAATATTTTGAGAATGTAGATAACTCAAACCTCTTACAAGATCAAGTGCAAAGTGAATGACATCACTTAAGGGCAATTTCGTTATCCGGTTCCTCATGAGATAAGATTTTAGAGTACCCCCAGAAACATATTCAACCATAAGTAAACAATCATTCCCACCCTTTCCCGTTGTTGCTGCGATTAACTTGGTAACATTAGGATGATCAAGCTTGTTCCAAATTGAAACTTTGTGCACGAAATCATTCCCCTGGGTGTATATATATTTAAGTGTGATTAGAATGGGTTAAATTCTTGGGTTACGTTAGAATGGCAGGTCTTGCGGGGATAGGTCGTGCCTATTGTAAGTTAGGTTGTCCTTATGGGTGGGGTAACTTAATTAAGATTCCAGGACGCGAATAGGTGCGTGCTGTTATATGAGAGGTGAGTTTGGGGTTTCACGAGAGTGCGACTCCACTTTAATTATGAAATAAGTGCATTGATATTTATTATGCAAGGTTAACACACTTGCTAAACATTTTTACACCTCGGGCTCTGAGCCGTTTATATTTCTCTTTTGCTATATACATATATATATATATTGTACTACAAGTGTCCTACCGTATGGATACCGGATGCTCTTCTATCCAGAGTCTATGGAGCCGTAACAGGTGCGGACTGTTGTGGGATTTAGATTGTAGTCGCTTCTTACTTCTTTGTGATTCTAGATAGGATTCATTTTGTACATCGGGTTTTCACCCAAGAGATATTTATAGATGTTTATATTTCTCCTTTATGTTGCTGTACTGTCTGTGACCCGATAGCTTATTTCCTTGTATGCACTCATTTCACTTTATTCTGTCACTTCATTTATCATGGAACTTGTGTGCATTTTACTTTTGCTAGATATCTATATTATTGGTTTGTTGTCCGTTGCATATTTTATTTAAAATTTGACATCTCGCTTATATGATCTCGGGTAGTTAGCCTTATTTATTTTAGTATTGTCAGTTGATGTTGAGATTGAGCCATTTGAGATTCCTGATTTATGGTAATATAGGGCTGGCCACCTGTTATTATTTTAAGCGGGGTGTCTCAGATGGTATCAGAGCATCAGGTTCTAGTGTCATTAGGATCTGTGCGAATTTTTTGCGTTCTTTCGTTGACGTTCTTGATATAGAGCCATACTATCAGGATTGTTGTGTTCACTACCCTTATCTTCTTTCGCGAGATGTACTCACTCGAATGACGTTCTGACACAGTTGCTTTCATCTCAGACGTCGCTTTGACTAGATTAGAGATGCAACACCCATAACAGATTTTGGGTACGCTTTGACAGGAGATATGGTTTTTCCATGACTTAAGCGAAGATATGGAGGAGATTTCTGGCAGTGATTCTGGGTGAAGCAGTTGGAAGAGGGAGGTGTAAGGTAGAATACCTTTCTTTGGGTTTTGTTTACTCTTTATATGGTATTGGGAACGTCGCACGTAAGGTATGATGAGTGGTTAGATGTTATAACCCTTGTGTATGTAGAATTTTCCTTGGGGAAGGGAGTGAGCAAGTGTAGCCTTTGAATGGCATCTTTTGGGATAATAGACTGCATTGCGATGAGTTAGTAGAGAGTTATGCTATTGAGTTCCGGAAGTGAGGACTATTGAAATTGTTGAGGGTGGTTATAAGGTTATTGTTTTATAAATAGACTAGGGCAGGAAATTTTAGTGTTCCAATGAGGGAAGAACTTATCTTTTGGAAATGTGTTGATGTGATGTAAGGGATTTGTATAAATGAGAGATTCAGAGTTTAGTAGATTCATTGTTGAGCGGAAAATTTAGCTCAGAGATTGTGCTAGTTTTAAGATCTATTTGTTGGTAGGAGTATTGTAATTGTTGAGGCCTTGTGTCCTAAACATAAGGTGTTTGTTTGGCGTGTCGAAAGACATGGAATTGTTTTATATTATATGGTTATATAGGCCTTCGGGCCATATTTATAATTCGAGAATATTTTATAAAAACTTAACCTTGGTTCAAGTGATCTCAATCCCCGACATAGCTACACAGTAGTGTATTGGGAGGGTTCCTTGTTTGGATTTCGCTTGCGAGACCTCCCCCGCATGAAGGTAGATAGTGTCAGGAATTGAGAAGAGTTCAACCATTGGGAATTTCAAACTTTTATATACTTAATATGTTGCTATAGATTATGTTTGTAGAGAGTTATATTACGATTTAAGGCTAGTGGAGCCGGGTTATTATTTTACGAGTTGAGCTCGGGTACGGGGTGTATGGGCGCCCTGGGTAGCTAGTATGATTTTAAACGTTTGTACGGCTCATTATGAGAACTGGAAGAGATGAGTATAGTGATCCCGAGGGTAGATGTAAGGACTAGATGAGATTCGAAGTCCTAGGCATAACCTGAATTTCGTGGGCGAAATTCTTGTAAGGGGGAAGTATGTAACAACCCGTGACTTTGGGACCGAGAAATTTAAATTTTTGGGAGAAATAAAATTTATTTAAATTGGAGAATTTTAAATTTGGAAATTGAAGTCCAAAAATTGAGGACATTTTTAAAGTATTCCTAATGATAATTCTGAGCCATTGGTTCCGGATGGGTCGGGATAGTCGAAATGGTTGTCCTTGGGTTTTATTTCGATTCCGAAATATTTTTAAGTTAGTTGGCTCGAATTGGAGTAAACGAGTCATTTAAAATGTGTATTAACATTTAAAACTGGGTTTATTATTTTAAAGGATTTAAGGGCTTACGATTTCAGCCCTTCTCATTTGTGAGAAGAGAGAAATAGAAAGAAAAGAGAAAGAAGAAGAAAGGAAGAGAGAGAAGGGAGAAAGCTTGGATATTTTCGGCCCATACACGATCTCGAGGATGATTCAACCTCTACAATTTTGAGGCAAGTGTTTAATCTTGCTAAATATTTCATTTGTGTATTTCATTTCATAATTTGTGGATAAAATAATTGGATTTTGGGTATTAATATCAAAACCTAGATTTTGTGGTTTAAATCTTGAAATTGATGTTTATATATGGGTTGGTTGGTATAAAGATGGTTGGGATCAGATTTGGGATGATTTATTGGCTTAGGATCATGATTTGATGAGGGTTTAGGGGTTAGGAGTGATAATTTTAGGGTTTTAAATTCATGGGTTTTATGAAGAAGAAGAGACCTTTTTCGTTCTGCAAACCCGAATCGATTCGCCCCTTAAGCGAATCAATTCGGCTTAGGCCAAAGTGGCAGGTCTGCATGACCGAATCGATTCGGCTTGAGACAGAGTCCCAGGTCCTTTGGAGAGAATAGATTCGCAGTTGGAGCGAATCAATTTTCCCTTGAGGCCGAATCGATTCGAAAATAGGGCTGTTTTGTGGATTTTTTCTAGAATGGTTTCTAACCCTTTTTAGTTGGGTTTATTGATTTGGGACATGATTATATGATGTAAGAAATATGTTTTGGAGATTTATTAGAAGTTTCTCGCATGATGGGACCGCGGGTACATATCGAGTTATTTTGGGGACTTATATCCATTTATATAGGAGAAGGTCATATCGATATAGTGAGGAATCTCATTGAGAGTGGGAGTTCTATTTAGGGGTCATAAATGAGCCTAGTTATGATGTACGGTTAAGGTCCCTTGAGAGAATTGTGAGGGTACGGTATGGAAAAAGTAGGCCGATAATTGTGTCGAATCCTTATAGGGATAGGATTCTACTAAAAAAAAATTAATTGGGGACCGACGAGAGAGAGTGGTCGCGTATCCTTAGTAATGTTTAACTTAAGGAATAGATTGTAAACGCAATAAGATTTAGGGTTCATAGGAGTAATTGAACCGTAGTTGGGATGGTGATTAAATATCAGTATGGTATTTCCCTAAGTGATGGGATCATGAGATGAATTTAATATTGAGTTTGAGGTATAGACTATTAGTTATGTGTATACCAATGGTCGAATTATTACTAGAGATATCGATGTGATTTTGGATATTGATGAGATATGTAGTGATTGTTACCTACACTAAACTTTGGGTGATAACCTTAATGTTGGATATATATCTATGTTGGAAGATTATTTATAACATTGGAGAAATGAATGAATATGCTTCAAGTGAGGGATCGTATTCATATAACGAGGAAAGTTAATGTGTTTGGTGCGACGGCTAGTATATTGAGGATTATGTATGCTTATAGCCGAGCTTAGAAATCTTATACATACAAATGAGAGATAGTATGTATATATGTATGTATATATATCTATGTAGATATGCATATATGTGTATACTCATGTTGTGAATATCTAAACCGTATGTGATGGTTTAATTATATGATGTAATCATATGGATGTATATATATTGTGCATGTGAATGATATATATACTTGTATTGTGAAGCATACCCCGCACATGCTATCATTAGGAAGTTGCGGGATGAGGGTGAGCACCCTGGCTCTAGGAGCAAAGTGGATATTCCCTAGGTCATAGCGTCCATTGTGTTATTATGTGATTTACATTATTTTGGGATGAGACGTGGTGGGTATATTTCGTCTCATTGCCAGTCAGGAACTATGATCGCTTCCCGAACGTTGTGTGTGTGTGTGTGTTGGCCACGATGTCTGTGATATTGAGTCCAACCGTGGTCCCCAGGATGGTATATGAGTGATGCCCTGGAAGATGATAGCATGGTGCAGTATATTGGCATTATATAGCCGGTTATATTATGTGTATGGCCATTGTACATTATATGTGTTATGTACTTGTGGCTATGAGAATGAATGGTTGTATATATATATATGTTTAGAGTAAATATATATATTTATTATATCGTATAGGTGAAAAGGATATGACATTTCTATGGTGTACATCTTGGGTGATTATGGTGTACCAGATTGTTGGGGGTTGATGTATCGCACTTAAGGAAAATTTCGGTTATATCAACCCAAGGATTTAGTGGAGATTTTGGGGTTACTCTTAGTTAGTAATCCAAATAGTAGTATTTGTGTGGATGACATGATGGATCCCTACAATCAACATGGTCAAGGAGTAGTGTATCGGGGGGGTTCTTTGTTTGGATTTCTCTTTGCAAGATGCCGCACGCACGAAACGCAGTGCCATGTTGAGAGTAGAGAGAAGTTTTGTCCTTTGTAGTTGTATAGATATTAGTAGCATGTTTTGCGTGGATGACATGATGGATACCTACAATCAACATTGTCAAGGAGTAGTGTATCGGGGGGTTCCTTGTTTGAATTTCACTTTGCGAGATGCCCCACGCACGAAACGCAGTTCCATGTTGAGAGTAGTGAGAAGTTTTGTCCTTTGTAGTTGTATAGATATTAGTAGCATGTTTTGCGTGGATGACATGATGGATCCCCACGATCGACATTGTCAAGGAGTAGTGTATTGGGGGGGTTCCTTGTTTGAATTTTGCGTTGCGAGACGCTCCACGCACGAAACGTAGTGCAATGTTGAGTGTGGAGAAAAGTTTTGTCCTTATTAATTGGTATGCATGTTATTTAGAGATTAAATCATATTATTGAAGCCTAATGTTAATGGGTAACGTATTAAAACTTATAACTGATTAAGTTATCAATCGGAATCAATTAAGCCTAGTATGGCATATAGGTGTATATATATTTAAGTGTGATTATAATGGGCTGGATTCTTGGGTTATGTTAGAATGGCAGGTCTTGCGGGGATAGGCCGTGCCTATTGTAAGTTAGGTTGTCCTTATGGGTGGGGTAACTTAATTAAGATTCCAGGACGCGAATAGGTGCGCGCTGTTAGATGAAATGTGAGTTTGGGGTTTCAAGAGAGTGTGACTCCACTTTAATTATGAAATAAGTGCATTGATATTTATTATGCACGGTTAACACACTTGCTAAACATTTTTACACTTCGGGCTCTGAACCGTTTATATTTCTCTTTTGCTATATACATATATATATATATATATATATATATATATATATATATTGTAGTACAAGTGTCCTACCATATGGATACCGGATGCCCTTCTATCCAGAGTCTTGGGAGCCGTAATAGGTGCAGACTGTTGCGGGATTTAGATTATAGTCGCTTCTTACTTCTTTGTGATTCTAGATCGGATTCATTTTGTACATAGGGTTTTCACCCAATAGATATTAATAGATGTTTATATTTCTCCTTTATATTGTTGTACTGTCTGTGACCCGATATCTTATTAGGGTTTATTTCCTTGTATGCACTCATTTCACTTTATTCTGGCACTTCATTTATCATGGCACTTGTGTGCATTTTACCTTTGCTAGATATCTATATTATTAGTTTGTTGTCCGTTGCATATTTTATTTAAATTTTGACATCTCGCTTATATGATCTCGGGTAGTTAGCCTTATTTATTTTAGTATTGTCAGTTGATGTTGAGACTGAGCCATTTGAGATTCCTGATTTATCGTAGTATAGGGCTGACCACCCGTTATTATTTTAAGTGGGGTGTCTCAGATGGTATCAGAGCATCAGGTTATAGTGTCATTTGGATCTGTGCGGGTTTTCTGCGTTCTTCCGTTGACGTTCGTGATATAGAGCCCTACTATCAGGATTGTTGTGTTCACTACCTTTATCTTCTTCCGCGAGATGCACTCGCTCGAATGACGTTCTGACATAGTTTCTTTCGTCTCAGACGTCGCTTTGACTAGATGAGAGATGCAACACCCATAACAGATTTTGGGTACGCTATGACAGGTGATATTTTCTTTCTGTGACTTAAGAGGAAATATGGAGGAGATTTCTGGCAGTGATTCTAGGTGAAGCAGTTGGAAGAGGGAGGTGTAAGGTAGAATACCTTTCTTTGGGTTTAGTTTACTCTTTATACGGTATTGGGAACGTTGCACGTAAGGTATGATGAGTGGTTAGATGTTATAACCCTTGTGTATGTAGAATTTTCCTTAGGGAAGGGAGTGAGAAAGTGTAGCCTTTGCATGGCATCTTTTGGGATAATAGATTGCATTGCGATGAGTTAGTTGAGAGCTATGCTATTGAGTTTCGAAAGTGGGGATTATTGAAGTTTGTTGAGGGTGGTTATAAGGTTATTGTTTTATAAATAGACTAGGGTAGGAAATTTTAGTGTTCCAATGAGGGAAGAACTTATCTCGTGGAAATGTGTTGATGTGATGTAAGGTATTTGTATAACTGAGAGATTCAGAGTTTAGTAGATTCATTGTTGAGCGAAAAATTTAGCTCAGAGATTGTGCTAGTTTTAAGATCTAGTTGTTGGTAGGATTATTGTATCCGACCGAAGCCAAAACTCGGGGTTCCACCCTAACTTATGTTACACTTTAAAATCATCTTTTCTTGTCCTTTACACTTCAACATTGATTTTATTCCAAAATCATGTTTATTTAGGACCATCTTGTGTAACACCCTTTTCCAATATTTCTATTTCATAAAAATATTCCACTTTATGTAATATTGTCATTTTACCCATTTATTTCCAAACTTGTATTTTCCTCCATTTTCGCAAGTGTTATTTTATCAAAATACCATTAAGTTTTCCACACTAAATTCTTAAAGGTTTTTAACACATTAACACTTTTTATCATTTGGAGTAACATTTTTCTCAAATTGAAAACATCTTTATTCCATTACTTTCATTTCCAAGAAATCATTAACATCTAAGACCACTTTGTAAGAAAATACTATTTTCTTTATTTGTTCATGTAGTCTTAATAGCATACATTTATCACCTTTTCAACACCCGTTTCTCACACTTTAAAGGATGAGTTTTTAAATTTATGTATTTCAAGTTCAAACACAAATAAACCCCCGTTAAACTTGTTTATATGCTCAATAACTAAATATTACAAGTTTATATACATTGAAATATGAATTTTAAGTCCAAAAATCCTATTAAAAGGTTCAAACATATAATTTATTCTAGAAATTTCATAATATTTTTCCAAACAAAATTTTCAAGGCAAAAACATATATTATTTCTTCAAACTTGGACAAAATGTCCATTTATACAAAAATCACAATTTTTCACAAGAAAGTTTTGAAACATTTATTCATAAGTTGTTTCTTCCAACACTTTTATTCCGCAAAAATGTTTAATACCAACTTTTCTTGAAATATACCAATTTACTCAAAATCATTGAAATCCATTTTCACAAATCTAAACAACATATGCATCCTACTCTTAAACTCTATATGAAAAATAAACAACTAATAGCATAGAGTCTTAAACTTAAGACTAGAGTTTTTCCACCTCAAATGCAGCTCCAAAATTACTTGGTCGAATTATCTAAAAAGATAGAAACCTGTAAGGACATTTTTCTCATGTCCAACATGTTACATTTGTGTATGTCATACGCCGCTAAATTTGGCACGTCACCTCTCGATCTCATATGACGACCTCTATTCGAATTCTGAGAATCAAGCATTCAACATCTCCATCAAGTGTCCCACATCTTCCTCAATGACTTCACGTTCCACGATTTTAGGGAATTTATGCAAGTGGTACGCAAGAGAAGTAAAAACAGTGAAAGAAGGCAAAATATGAAAGTTCAAGGGAATTTTGGTAATTTTATAACAATAGTCCGGAGGTCTAGTCAACTGGAAATTTGTATATCTCGACTCCATGAAGATACTGGAATAAACGACACCCCAATCCGAGCTACGGTGAAGGAGTTATGACCTTTTGAAAATGGAGAAAATTCCTTAGAATGTTGATTTTTTCAACCCTAAACCAGCGAGGTACCGCAAACCGCATGGCGAATCGGTTCGGGGGGAACCTGTTCGAGGTACACCAGAACTGGTTTGGGGTACCTGACACTGGCAAGAGTTTCAGAATTTTAGAACTCTTCTTGGTTTCCTTATAAAAGCCAACTTCGGGGGAGTTATTTCATAAGACTTGGAAAGACGATTTTGAGAGTTCTATCACCTCGAGTCTTTATATTTTTGAGTCCCAAGAATCATGTTTTGATTCACACATCCTTACCAAATCTTTTTGAATCCTTTTGTAACCTAAGAACACAGCTCTGCTTTTATTCAACCCTTGTGGAGAAGTCGTCTTTCTTCTTCATTTTTTTTTATCAAAGAGGGATGGTACCCCCACACATTTTATTAATATAATAAGGAGAAAAAGCCTCTCCGAAGCTTACAAACCCAAGAAAACTTAAAATCTAGAGGTTGGGTCCAATACTCTAGATAGAAAGCAATAAATATGGGATTTTATAATAACCCCATTACATAGAGAGAACTTGAAAGAAATATGGAGATTTATCTTATCCCCATTTACAACTTTAAAATTCTATGCCTTATTTGAGGAGTATGCAGACTATCCAGCTTAAGTAAACCTTTAACCAACCTCGGGAGAGAGGTATGATCCCAATATAAAAAGTTCTTGTTGAAAAGAGAAGCCCTTGAAGCTAAATGGTCAGCGAATGAGTTTGATTGTCTCCATGTATGATTGTATGTCACTTCATCAGAGCATTGGAAGTCTTGAAGAATCTTTCTAGCTTGCCAAGGAGGTTTAGCTTTTTTCAATATCACATCTATTAATAGCTTGCAATCAGATTCCACTATCACTTTTTGAATATTTAATTGAGAAACCAATTTCATACCTTCAACCAAGGCCAAACTTTCTGCAAAGAAAGATGATTGAACACCTATTGATCTTTCAAAACCAACAATGAAGTTCCCTTGCGAATCTCTAATAACCCCTCCAATACCACTATTACCCGGATTACCTTTAGAGGCGCCATCAATATTTAATTTAAAAACACCACTAGGGGGATTAGACCAAACGCATTTTATAAGCTGAACAACTTTAGGACTTATTTGAACTTGAAATTGGTTTATGATATGAAGATCTAAAGAGTTAGGAAGATCATAGATTTTTTGATTTTGTAGAACGGAAGAAGCTAAATAAATTATTTGATTGATTATAAAATTAGCAGAAGACTTAGAGTTTTCGAAAACCAATCTATTTCTAGCTTTCCATAATTCCCAAAATATAATTTTAGGAATTATGGAATAAAGAATTTTTAGAAAATCTTTGTTATTTTTAGTCATCCACCAAGATAAAATCATAGCCCTACAAGAGGTATTTTTAGGAGTAACATTAAAAAGGTGACAAAAATATTTCCAAACTTTTTTAGCTAAATTACAATTTAGCAACACATGATTATCGCTATCATCATTAGCTAAACATTCCCTGCAAATCGGAGCAAGTCTTATACCAATTTTTTGGATTTCAGTATCAAAAGGCACAGAATTATTCAATAACTTCCAAATGAAATTAGAAATTTTTATGGGACATTCTATAGACCAATTTATTTTCCAAGTGAAATTGGATTATTTTTCCTACATATTTGAAAAGCTTCTTTCAAAGAGAACTCACCAGAGTATGAAGGAATCCATATTTGATTTTCAAAATCAATATGATCATCCGCTATGCTAGAAATATATTTAATTCTTCTAATAGTGGAGGAACCTGACTTCAAAACCATAATATCCTGATATTTATTTCTCATAAAAGAAGCCCAAATACCTCTATCAAATAAAAACTTCCAATACAATTTCATGCTAGAAGCATTAATGATATCTTCCATTCTTCTAAAATTTAATCCACCTTCTTCAAACGGAAAACACATGTCATACCATTTAGACCATTGGTAAGGTTTATCTTTTTTAACACCACCCCAATAAAATTTAGAAAATATATTGTGCAATCTTTTTATAATAGTTTTAGGGAGGCAAATAACAGAAATGATGTGAATAGGGATAGATAAAAGAACACTTCTAATTAAAGTAGCCCTACCAGCTTGGGAAATTAACTTGGACGACCAATAATTAAGCTTCTCTCTAATAGAATTCATTAGATCAGAAAATTGAGACAGCTTAATTCTACCTTTATTAATGTTGCAACCTAAATACTTCATGGGCAATGTTTTGATAGATAAACCAGAAATGGTTCCCATCTTCGTTCTAATAGATGAAGAGAGATTTTTATCAATATAAATAGAGCTTTTAGATATGTTTATAGACTGTCCAGAGGTATTTTCATAGGTTTTAAGTAATTTAGAAATAACGAGCAAACTTTTCTTATTCCCATTAGCAAAGATTATAATATCATCAGCATAAGACAAGTGGGAAATCGGATTACAATTTCTAGGATGGGAAAAAGGAATGGCTTTACCATTCTTGAACAAATTATCAATATTCCTACTTAAACATTCAGCAGCTATAATAAACAAGCTAGGAGACAGGGGGTCTCCTTGCCTAAGCCCTCTAAAAGATTGAAAATATCCTTTACTTTGCCCATTAATGGAAACAGAAAACCAATTATTAGAAATTAACCTCCAAATCATGTCAATAAACATTTCATTAAAACCAAATTTCCTCAAAACTTGACATAGGAAAGGCCAATACACTTTATCATAAGCCTTTTCCATGTCTAATTTAATAATAACATTATGACCGCGAACTTTTTTTCCTATAGTTTGAGATAACTCATGAGCAAGAAGAATGTTATCATTAATACTTCTCCCTTTAACAAAACCAGATTGGTTAGGGGATATAATATTAGGAAGAATCACGGCTACTCTGTCATTAAGAATCTTAGATATAATTTTATTAGAGAAGTTACATAGACTTATAGGTCTAAATTGAGAGCAATTTATAGGAATATCCACTTTGGGTATAAGAGCAATATTCGTAGTTGACCAGCTTTTAGGAATTTCAGCTCCAACAAAAAAAGAGTGAATGGCCTTTATTAGATCATGCTTTATGATATCCCAATATTTATGATAAAATTCTCCCCCATAACCATCAGGGCCAGGAGCACTGGCAATATTCATATTATTTATAGCTCTAAGAATTTCTTCTTCAGATGGGAAAGCCGAAAGGTTTTTATTATCCTCTTCAGAAATAGCTTTATCAATAACATTAAGGAAATTATTGTTAATAGTGATAAGATCGGATTTCCAGATATTTTGAAAGTGGGATACAAACACTCTATCAATGTCCTCTTGTTTATCAATCCAATTGTTATGGGAGTCTTTAATCTTAGTAATGTTCAATCTTCTATGACTGATCTTAACAGAAGCATGAAAAAATTTTGTATTCAGATCCCCTTGTTTAAGCCATTTTTTGTTACTTTTTTGGAACCAAAAGCTTTCCTCCCTTTGTAAAGCGATATTCAAATTAGCTCTAGTTTTAAATAACTCAGTTCTAGAAGATGAAGAAGGGTTTTGCTCAAAAGCCCGCTCCTTAATCAAAACTTCATCTTCTAGATCACTGACAGATTGAAACACATTTTTAAAAACTTCTTTATTCCAAATTTTTTCCCTCCTGGAAAGTAAAAGTACCAGCCGAGACATCGGAACGGGCACCTGCGGGTATTTCGTATGTCAGCCTATTTCATTGTAATCCGTGTAAGCCGTTTTCTTATAAATTGTGGTGACATAAAAGGTTTTGCCCCTTTGGGGGATTTTTCCTGAAATTATTTATTTTTATCCGGTATGCTTTATTTTATTTTGATAAATCATCTAGATGCATGTTTTAGGGTTTAACTAAAATTTGGAATTAATTAAAATTGGATTTTATTTGAGAAGTCGCAATATTTCCACTGTAGAGATTCTACAAAACCTCCCCCCTCCTAAGGTGGCCTCAGAGAGGTTTCCTAGCCCCATCAAGATTGCTCCATGAATGATTCATCAAATACCTTCTTCGAAATTCCACAAAGCCCCTTCACCTTCATCTCCACCCCCCCCCCCCCGCCAAACCCCCCAACAACACCTCCAAAATTCATAGCTTTGTTCATTCATGGAGAATATGGGTACATGTGGTTAAAATGTGGTGGAATACTGTATAATATGGTTGTACAAGGTGAATATATGGTTGTGGCATGGTGGTTTGTGGTGGAAACAGGGGACGAAATGCTTAAATGGTGAGGGAGACCCCCCCTCTCCACACTATATCTCTCTCTTCTTCCAACTCAAATAAACCCAAATAACCCATAAAACCCTTATAAAAACACCCTAAATCCTTGAAAACTCGTTTTTGCCCAATCTGGGCTCACCAAAACTCGACAACTCATCAATCCATCGGTCTCAAATGTGATAGCACACAAGGACAACCCGATTTAAAAAAAAAAATTCGCTCGTTTGACAAGGCTCAAATTCTTCCGAATTTACCCCTTCAAGTTAGAGGCTTTATTATCTCGAATAGCATAAAGTGAGTGAAATTATCGCATTTCTTTGATACTAACTTCTTCTAATAAGTGCATCTAGTTTCGTGTATTTCTCATGAGTTTTGCAGGTATTTGAAGTATTGAGAAAGAAAGAAACTGAAAGAGCAACGAATAAAGTCAAAGGAGCAAAGTCAAAGGGTGATTTCGTAAACTTGCAGCCTTTGCCCGGAATTGAAGCCAACTAGAAAGTTGAAGAGAAATCAATCTAAAAAACAATGGAAGAAACGGAAAGATAATCCGAGCTACGGTGAACAAGTTACGAGGATTTGAAGTTGAGAAGAATCAAGAGAAAGATCCCTGCATAAAAATACAAGGCGATCCGGACCTTTTTCCAGAAAAGGATCCGGACTGGGCTCTAAACAACTTTCTGGATGGAAAAGCAAGGTGATCCGGACCGCCCTGGTAAAAGATTGGCTATAAGGAAAAGGGGTGCGATCTGAACCTTTTTCCAAAAAAGGATCCGGACCACCTCAAGCTAAGGAACGCTGGTTCAAATTAGGGGCCGATCCGAACCACCTGCCCCAAACGGTCCGGACCGCATTGGATATCTTCAAATTTTTATGTTCTTTCTCAGAGTTGTAATGGAGAAAAAATCTTGTAATTTTTGTGGCTATTTATTCGGATTAGTTCCTTAATATAGGGAGTTTGATTTTTTAGGTTAGTTAAGTAGGAGTAGAGGGTTTTTGTATTCAAAAACCCTAGTTTTCATTAAGAAGTATTGCTGTAAGGATTCAAGTTTTTAATTTCTACAATTCAAGTAATATCTTTGCTTTGATTTTCAATTGTTCAGTAGTTTAATTGTTAATTTGAATCTGAAATTCTCTTTTCAATTTGTTTCTTTAGAGTTAATGTTTTCTTCCTTAAATATCATGTCTTTCTCTAAGTTAAGTATGTCTGGCAAAGTTTCTAAGGGTTGGGGTGCATGAACCCCACTCGATGTAATTCACGAGAATGGAAATAGATTTTTGAATTAAAATATTAGATGAATCGTGGTGCATAACTAGTGCAACCGTCGTAGAACTTTCAATCTCGTTTGCCCTAGGTAACCAGGATGCTTAAGAGTGCGACGCGCGTATTGGTTAATGCGACATTGATTTACTCATCCTTTGCTTACATACTGTGCGGGCTACGATCCCTCATATATGTAATACTTAGAATTACTAAAGACTGGGTTCATTTAAGGTCCTAATTCCGAATCTAGTATCCTACGAAGTGAATTGCTAGAGTGTGTGGGATTGTAACCCTACCTATTTTTCTCATTTCATAGTTAAAGTCTTAGTCAAATTGTCATCAGCTTTCCGTTAATTAGAGTAGTTGCATTTCATTTAGTCGTAATCACATTAGTTAAGTATTCTCAAATTTTGCATCTAGTGTAGTGTTCTGTTTCCCAAAATCACCTTTTCGTTCTTTTTAGAGTCAAAACTAGTGTTGATGCAAAAATTCTCCATCTACGAGGACCAGTCAGAAAAGGACACCTGTCATCCTACGTGGCAATATTTATACTTGTTCGTTACCCGAGAAGAGTTAGTCGGCACCCGAGGAGAGTTGATCGGCATACCAACCAACACATAGCATACCAAGCAACTCAAGGAAGATCAACCATCCTAGAAGACCAACAGTTAGATTCATTGTATATAGACATAAATGTCTGAATGTATAAAGACATTGTATTTCATTAACTCCCATCACTATAAATACATGTATTCCCTTAGCCAAAGGAGGGAACACACAACTAAGAAACACCATAAACAAGATACACACTCTTTCTCTCTCTACACCATATTGTGCTATTGTAAACCCCTGGGAATAAAATAACAGTGGAAGTAGGCTTTATTCATAGTCGATCCACTTTAAAAACCTTTTGTCTCTTATATGTTTGATGTGAATGTTTATCTTCATCTTCAATCTCATCCTCATCATTTATCTGCTGTTGACGCCACTAAAATGGCAGAGGCCATTTTCTGTCTTCAACAGATTCGCGTCGTCTGTGGGAATTCGACACAAGAATTCTTTATTTATTAGAAGAGATGAAGATCATCCTCATATGCTAAGTTTTCTTTTATCTTTTCTTATAACCAATTATATGTTGTGCATACATCTTTTGACTCGGTCATGATTTTTATGTTTATATACATAAAATTCAATTTTTAGTTACAAAATCTGCAAAATATTGCATATTATGATCTTATAGTCATAACAGTTAGATTGATCCTTATTGAGAAATCTGTAAAATGATGGATTTCACAATCATAACTTTTGGCTTGATTCTCAAGTTTAAATTTTATATCATGAAATTAACAATCAGAACGATTACGTATTTTCATTTGTGATGCTAAATCATAATTCGTCCATGGATCTGCACAAAATGTGTCAGTTTCGTATAAGTTCCATAATATTTTGTTTAGACATGACATACATTTGTTCATCATATTTTTGTTTATATAAAAGTAAAAAATAACTCTCTCTCTCTCCTAAAAACCAATGACCCACTTTCATAAAGAGAATGAAAAATGAACAGTCGTTCAAGAAAGGGCAATGGAGAAACTTTCCCAGGAAGATGATGAAGTTTTGGATTTATTAATTTCATATCAATCGTTTTAAATTCAACGTTCTACAGTAACGAAAATTACAAAATTGGGACACCAATCTGTACTAAAAAATTTCCCATGATTCGTCATTAAGCAACATAGCTATTGAAAAGTATCAAACCCCAACTGTATATCTGGGTTCATTCGTGATCAGCAAATCACAACATAAGGAACTGAATTTATCAGCAAATCACAACACTAAATATGGGGAAATTTAGTTTTGAAAAATCCCAATCACAGATGCCGAACCTGAATTTATTTACACATATCTTCATATCAGGTAAATTTAACCCGTCAAATTTCACTCTCCAAATTCAATCAGACCCATCTTGATATCAGGTAACTCAAGCTTTCTTTGAGTCGGCAATAGATTCACACAAAAAGGAGGCATCCAACAACATAACAACGATTGTTCCCTAATCGACCTGCGATGCCCGGTACTCACAGACCCAGGAAGAACAAACTGTATTCAGTTGGTAAATAGAAAGAACGAGAATGATAAGAAAAAAATTTCTGATCAATAATTCGACCAACATGGTTACTGCAAGTCTTTGTACACAGATTGATGATCGCCGAAGTGGTCAGAACCATTATATTACAATATCCGGAGTTTCATTCGTTTGCACAGGGTGGTCGTCGACTCTCATACGACGAACAGACCATGTCGGCACATTTGTCTTACCTTTTTTACTGGAAAGTGACATCTGCTTATTAGCTGGAAGCTCTTATACACTGGTCGATAACATTTTATGGGTCGATGAATTTTAGTTGGTCGGTGACATGGCTGTTCCAGAATCAAGACTGACGCAGGTTTGCACAGGTGGGGAGATTCTTCGAATACAGGTTGACAACATCTATTTCTTATCGACATTCATTGATTTCCTCCCCGACCAACAATATTATGGTTTATGGACGATTCACACTTCATCTCCACCATCCTGATTTTGGGTCTGATAGACCAGTGATCTGCCAAACTTCGACCAAGAGCGTTGAGTTGTTCGATCTCGACAACTCTACGACCTAGAATTTATGGTCATAAAATGAGTCATTACTGGTCGGCGAGAAGATTTCGGTACCTAAGTCGAGAGCTATAATAACTGGTCGGCAGAAGGCTTTGGCCAGAAATAATATTGGCAAACAAATGGTTTTTCCAATTTGACTTTGTCAGTATAGGCATTTGAAGTTTTTGTTTCTTACCCCAACTAATTTTGATTTTTTAACAGTTATTGATAAAAAACAATACGACCTGCTGAAATAATTTTGTGAAAACCAACTTATTTTTAGTATTTATTGGGATTGCAAATAATGTTGCAAATATCCTGAACCAACCCCTATGATATATAGTTGATAAAAATTTCCTCATATTGACACACATTTGGCACAAAACATTTTATTTCATATTTTGAAATTTTTATTGCCTTGTGCTGATCCACATTATATATTGTTTGGCTGAATAATTATTCTCATGACTAAGTGTCTGAACTAGTCTCAACAGGAGTTCGAGCAACTTATTAAAATTCCATAGGGACATGATTCAATCCTGACTAAAGCTCAACCATAATCTTTAACTTCTGGAAACTGTAATTGCTCGACATCAGGCAATTTTGCCTCGACAGATCAGTCAGACATATATTATTTCATATTTTTGATATTGTTATTGCCCGAGCATATACATATCATATATATTGATGAGTTGACTAAATTATTCTCATGGCTAATCAATTCAGCCTACACATATGGTAGGGCAAGTTATTAATTTTTAAGGGTACAAGATTCAGTGCCAATGAATGCTCGAAAATAATCTTAAACTTCTGGAAAATATTATCATTGTTCGGCATTATGAAGTTTTACCTCAACGAGGCACTATTGATTGTATTAGTGCTCTGATCTATGCTTAAGCACGAATCATTCTCTATATCCATTCGGATGCATATTATATATTCATCTCATCATGGAGCTAGACGAGATACTTATTCAGTTCTGAAGAGATCTGCAACATTTATTATATTTCACCCCCAACGGTCAGTTGGTCGGGGTCATTCTTATTTATAGTCAGGCCTGACAATGTTCTCGGACATATTCTTATATTCTAAAAATATTATTCTTGTTCGGCATTATGTAAAATTTTGCCTCGACAAGATAGTCCGAGGATAACTATAACGTTTATTATATTTCACCCCCAACGGATAGTTGGTCGGGGTAATTCTTATTTATATTCAGGCCCAGCAAAGTTCTCGGCCATATTCTTATATTGAAAATATTATTCTTATTCGGCATTATGCAATTTTGCCTCGACAGATCATCAAGACAGTTTATTATTATTCTAAATCATTCTTTATGTCTATGCATGTTTTATATTTATCTCAGCATGGAGCTCGGAAGATTTCTTATCTCTATATATATTCATCTTCAAGAAAGTCTTCAACATGTATTATCTTATTCCCAACAATCTGTTGGTCAGCTTCGAGGAGGTCTCCATCATTTATATTATCTTATTCCCAACAATCTGTTGAGGAGGTCTCCAACATTTATTATATCTTATTGCCAACAATCTGTTGGTCAGCTCCGAGGAAGTCTCTAGCATTTATTATCAATTACTACCAACTTCGATTGGTCGGGAACTAAATTACCACCAACTCCGATTGGTCGAGAACTCAATTACCACCAACTCCGATTGGTCGGGAACTCAATTACCACCAACTTTGGTTGGTCGGGAACTCAATTATCACAAAAGGCCTCTGCCATTTTAGTGGTGTCAACAACTAGAATTACTTCATCTTTCCAACGTCGTCACGACTCCGTTTGTCCTGTTTCCCTGAGGATCGATACCCGACTTATCGGATTATTACTTGAGCGACAGGCTTGCACTTGAGCCTACATAGCACGCACACTAGACACATTTATAACGGCGTCAAATTTTTGGCACCGTTGACGAGGAATTAGGTAAACTTAGGTTAGATCAAGTCAATTTAGCACTTTGACCAAAAATCCAAAAAAAAAAGATAAAAATATTCATCTCTTAAAAGCCTTTAAAGAAAAATCCTGAACATACTCAGACTCCTCACAATGCTTCAACTAGAATCCATGAAAACCCGATTGTTGAGTATAACTCGTTTGGGAATCTCATCTGATCCCCACTTCCAACGAGTTGGGAATATCGTTCGAACGAGCTTGAACTTATTAGAACCACTGCTTCCAATATTTCTTCAAATTCTAATTTCAATCCACAAACTTCTCAAAATTATCATTAAGATTCCAAATCCCTAGGTTTTCATACGTTTACAATTTACGCAGGAAAAAATAATAAATTATTGGGCATGAGTATTACAATAATTATGGGGTGGCACAGTAAAAATAAAGCACAAAAAAATTTTACTTTGAAGTTTTACACACACCATACTTCGATGGTTGCATATTTTTTATATTGATAAATTAGTTACAACGG
Organism: Sambucus nigra; assembly: GCA_949130495.1. Lineage (NCBI taxonomy): Eukaryota > Viridiplantae > Streptophyta > Magnoliopsida > Dipsacales > Adoxaceae > Sambucus > Sambucus nigra. Next base: position 202,128,267 of record OX422211.1, on the reverse strand, counting down.
ATTACAAAGAAGTCCCACATACACGGTATTTACTTAATTTTGAAAATCAAATATATAAGCAAAACATATCATGTGTAGAAAAGGTCAGCTCCTTATTTTTAGCAACAAACTTATTTGAATTTTATTAAATAGATAATGTTGGTAATGGGAAGCTTGGACACGATATACTTAAATCTCGTTATAGACACTACACCAAAACTGTCGAGTTGTCACGGCCATTGACCGTGACAAGTCCAACTTGTCAAGGTCAATGACCGTGACAAGTATGAGGGCGACAACCTTTTTTTCTCGGTCAAAGACCGTGAAAAGTTCATTAAACTTATCACGGTCCTGTCACGGTCAAAGACCGCGACAAACCTGTGACAAAATTAAAAAAATTGTCATGGTCAAAGATCGTGACAAATTTCTTTGTCATGGACTTATCATGGCTTTTTAGTGTGATAATTCTGGGTAGAATTTATAAAAAAAAACTACTGGGCAGTATGGCCACTGCCACTGTCCAACAATATATTTGTATATGTTATAACAAAATTGTACCAATTCAAACAGTATATATATCCAAATAAAATACAAATCATATACCAAATCAAGGCATTTATAATACATATCCAAATAAAATAGAAATGTAAATATCCATCATATCCAAACCAAATTGTACCAAAATCAAAAGAATATAAATACAATCCAAATTTCAAAATCAAAAGAGTTAGAAATAATGTCAATCTTCAGCAGGTCGGATGAGGAAGGAAGGCCACACAACATATGAATTCTCACACCCCTAATATGCTGAACGCCGCATTTTTCGGGCAACCACACATGTGAGTTCTCCTTGCGGTCCACCACATGCATGACGCGCACTCTTGACTCAATGTCTTGGAGGGGACGTCCATGAACCAGCATACCCAGGTGGATGTTCGGATCCGTCAAGCCCCTCGCTATCGGCATGCCATAATAAATGCCGAGTGGTGCAGGCTCGACTAACAGATTATTGACATAAGCTGATCAACGGGGGTCACAATGGGAAATGGATCATCATATGGCACTGAGTCCATGCGTATCGGCGATGAAGCAATGTCATAAATATCGGCGTCCTCGTCCTCCTTTACCACTTGCCCTTGTCCAACTGATGCTTCATGAAGGCTTACATATCTAGGACTGTTGCCTCTAACCTTAATAGCTTATTATCATAGTAGCCCACCTTATGGGCCAACCCGCTGTTGCTCGTCTTTATGCCGATGCTCCTGGACAAACCTTTGATGAAAAGATTAGTTATCTGATCATTTGAGTAAACAAATTAGATCTCCAACTTACCACGAATCATATTCTCCCTTATGTAATGATAATCAACTTCATTATGCTTCGTTCTTGAATGGAATACTGGATTGGATGCCAAAGGAATAAAAGAAACATTAACACCAAATGGTGGGATAAGTGAGATATAAGCTTAAATCCTGGAAAATTGACTGCAACCAAGAGATCTCTGCTGTAGTGTATGCAAGTTGCATGTACTCAGGTTCAATGCTTGATCTCAAAATGATCTTTTATTTCTTATACCTCTATAAAATAAGGTTACGACCAAAATGGATGTAGAAGCCACCAGGTGAATGTCGAGAATTAGGATCTCCAGCATAATTTTCATATGAAAATGCATTAAGTTGGAGATCAACCGGGTTATAAACTAGACCATGCACGTATGTAAGCTTTAGACAACACAAAATTCTCTTAATAGATATCTAATGTATGGAGGTAGGAGAATGCATAAATTGGTAGACTTGATTAACCTCATAAGAAAGACTTGGCCTTGTAATGGTGAGATATTACAAGGCACCTACAACACTTCTGTAAGTGATAGGATCGAGATGAGGCTCCCCAGTATAAGCATATAATTTTTGACCACTTGCAACAGGAGTTGAAATAGGCTTAGCTTTTGTAAATTTAGTGTGAGATAGCAAATCTAAGACCATATTTTGCTTGTGTCAAATGCATTGAATCGCCATCATAAACCACCTCAATTCAGAGAAAGTAGTGAAGTGCTCCTAAATCTTTCATGGAAAATAAGTTTCTTAACTGATTTAAAAGATGAGAGACTTGAGTCCTGTGACTAAGATATCATCGACATAAATTAAAAAAATCAAATACACTCCATATTGACTATAGAAAAATAGTGAGTAATCACATTTAGATGCATGGAATCCAAGTTAAAGTAAGTACTCTAAAAACCTATAGAACTAAGATCTTAGCACTTACTTTAAACCATACAAGCATTATTGTAATTTGCATACATAATTCGGGTATTGTTGATCCACAAAGCCTAAAGGCTTCTGCATGTATACATCTTCAGTCAAATATCCATATAAAATTCATGTAGCACGTCAAGCTGTCTGACCGACCATTTATTTATAACAGCAAGACTAAGGACTAATAAAATAGTATTGTGTTTCACAATAAGGCTAAACGATTCTATGTAATTTACCCCTACTTTCTAATAAAAACCATTCTCAATAAGTCGGGCTTTAAAATGCTCAATTGAGCCATTTGATTTTCTTTTCTTGTGATACACCCACTTATCGGGAAGTATATTTATATGAGACTCGTAAGGCACAAGAGTCCATGTGCTACAACACTGCAAATCATTAAAATCCTACATCATTGAACTACACTATTCTTCATGCTTAACTGCCCGACTAAAACATGTCAGCTCAAAATATTTGAAGTCAATCACAACATTTAATCATACATGGGATTCGATTTCTTGTTTCTTACTTTTGATATTGTTGGCATAAGATGATTAGTAAATTGAGGCGTGTCAATTTCAATTATCGAATTAGTGAAAGTATGTGCATATGATTCTTTATCAAGAAGTAAAGATGTGAGCAGAAGAGAAATTTCAAACATGAGATGTGTTTGAGTGTTGGTGGGTTATTACAAAGCAGGGAATTTTGAGAGAGAGAATAACAGTAGAGAGAGAAAAGAGAATTGAGTTTGTTATAAAATGAGACTTCTTGATTATTACAAGTAAGATGACATCCTTTATATAGTACCCTGAACATGAACAAACTAATAAACTAATCCAACAAACTCAACTTACTATTCTAATACTCCTCCTCAAGTTGAAAGTTATATGCAATATAATTTTCAACCTGGAAATACAACAAGAAGAGTAAAAAAATGAAATGTAAATATGCATTTTCTCCCCCTTAAGTTGAATTGTCTCAAGGTATAAACATCAATGAAATCCTAGAACTAAAGATGAATGGAAGGGGCTGAATACCACAACTACCTAAAATCTGGTGGTTGAACACCATTAAACCAGATGAAAATATGCAAATAGCATAAAGAGAAGAACTGGAGCGGCAAGCTACCAGCAACATCAGCTACAATAAGTTGAGAAAGCCACTTGTGGGCATATAGAAAGAACTAGGTGCTAAGGAAATTCGTATTTCTATATACTAAGAATCTGCAGGGCTCAATCATCCATAGTTAGTACGAGAGGTTGCAACATTGTGATAATAGCAAAAATAACCAATGAAGGGCGAGAAAAATTATGGATAATATCCAAATAAAGTAACAACAAAACAAGACTGAACAAGGGGCAAACAAAATGTAGCCCAACAATAAAAATGGGTCAAACCAACTGGGGAGGACCACGGCAGACTCAAAACCCAACATTCAACGGGTATACATTCGAACCACGAAGGTCAGAAAATCCAACACAAGAATAGCCGGAAAAACTTCCAACCACAGTAGAGACTATCGCCGGTCAAGACGAAATCATGACTCAAACCTGGAGCAAAGAACAATGCTGAACACCAATATCCACTAGAGAACAGGCCACAGGACCAAACAAGAGAAGACAGAATGATGGACCAAAAAAAAAAGATGATACCGGCGCAAAACCTCCAATGTGACAACACATTACCCACTGAGCCAAGAAACTACAAATACGGCAATCCTGCCATAACAGATGTTGCCAACAATATATCCACATCACTATAGCTCAATGAGAGCAACGAAAGCCAAACCAGAAATGGCAACCAAATAAAGACGGTGAAGACATGATAGTTGGTAACCCGAAATCATCATCCCAATCAAACGCAACAGCAGAGAACCATCATCACAGTGAAGACTCGACCAAATAATTGAGTCACCGACGAAATCAGCGCAACCAACACAGCGAACCTCAAAGAAAATATACTCAGTAACAAATCCATATGCCCCATCCCCAGATACACACAACCCTATCCATACCACAACACACACCAAAAGAACTCCCATAGTATGCCGAAAAACATCTACATAGGCGCCCAAACGAAACATTGGCTCCCAGATCTAAATATCGATGGCGATAAATGGTGATTTTGGGTCTGATTTAATGGAGAATATGGAGAAGAGACGGCAGTGATTGGCGGTGATTGGCGATGTTGAGTAATAATGACGAGTTATGGAATTGATCGTCGGTAATGAGTGATGATGTTGATCAACTGTTGAAATTCATTGAAATTTCAACAATCTCGTCTCTAATTGAAATTTCTGAATCCATGAGAAAAAGGATCCATCCTTAATTGTAGATTGAAAGAAATGATGAAATCAAATAATAGAGATAAGGAGAGAAATATTTTCTAATGCTCTGATACCATATTACAAAGCAAGAAATGTTGAGAGAGAGAATAATAATAGGGAGAGAAAAGAGAATTAAGCTTGTTATAAAATGAGACTTCTTGATTATTACAAGTAAGATGACATCCTTTATATAGGACCCTGAACATGAACAAACTAACAAACCAATCCAACAAACTCAACTTACTATTCTAATATAGGATGAAGAGATTGATGTGTTATGGGAGTTTGGGTATCTTGAGTCGAGGAATTAGACAAATGGTGCATGGAAGAGATTCATGAATTTTAATACTTGGCTCAACAAGTGTTTGAATATGTATAGAATTAATTTATGATGGAAACGAAACACAGGATGAGCATGATACTAAATGAGTAGGAAAAATAAATAAATGTCGGGTGAAGAAATGTTACCTGGTGGAGAAGAAGTTCCTCTAGATGTGACGTACTTGAAAGGAAAAGATTCATCATCAAAAAGGAAATGGATCGAGAAATAAATTCTTCTAGTAGACAAGTCCAAACAACGATACCCATGATGGTTCAACGAGTAACCTAGAAATACATAAGGCTTGGATTTTGGCTAAAGTTTATGTTTAGCATAGGGAGTTTACCAAGGAAAGCAAGTAGAACAAAAAACTTTAAACATATCATATTTAGGTTTTATACGAAAAAGCTTTTCAAAAGGAGATTGATTATTCAAAAAATTTGTACGCAACCTATTTATTATATAAGTGGCAGTTTCAAAGGCATTAGTCCAATATTGAGAAGGAATATGAGCATGAGAAATCAATACAATCCCAGTTTCAACTGCATGGCGATGTTTTCTCTCCACTAAGCCATTATGTTCAGGATGTTAAGGAAAAGAACCATTAGATGATAAGTAATTTTGGAAGGTGATATGCCCTAAGTGTGACCTCGGCTCAGAGACACCAACCTCGGCCGAGGTTGTAGCCGACGCTGGAAAAGACTTGGGTCCGTGAAATCAACCGTCGGCATAACAAGGTCGGCCTAGGCCGACACTACCACCAACCTCATCAAAGGGACACTGCATGTATCATACGGGTCAGTGGCACTTCAGTTCAACTGGGTATGACAACCTCGGTCAGGGGATGGCCGGGGTCGCATGAAGCCATACGTCTACCAAGGTCAGCCTCATCAAGATATCAGTCGATGTTCCGGGCAGGATACAGCTCAAACCTCGGCTCTAGCCAACCTCAATCTCATCTCGGCCTGACTTAAGCCGAGACCTTCATGGCCCATCTCGGTGTGCCCAGGCAACTAGCCTTTATCAACCCCGGCTTATCCCAGGCCGAGGTCATGACCAAGCACGACGACCGAGCATCTATTAATATTTGGATAAGGACACGTAACAAATTATTCCCCACATGTGGGGAGAATATTTCATCATCATTCTCTACATGTGATAGTGATAAATGTCTTCTTCATATTGGCTAGATCACATATGCACATGCTTATTGCATGCATGGGGGGTACATTACACCCCCCAGGTACTATATATAGAGGTCATCCTCTACCTTGTAAAGAGAGAGAATTTAGCAACCCTAGATGAAACTCTGTTCGAATACACAGTAGAGAGAGAAAGCTTGAGAGATTGTATCTATGGCCATTAGAGCCCTTACACATTGGTACACATTATACACTTGCACAGTGGACGTAGGCCTAATTGGCTGAACCACTTATATTCCGGTGTGAATCTTCTTCTCCTCATCTCCTTCTACTATATATATATATATATATATATATATATATATATATATATATATATATATATATATCTTTATACTGCCATTGTTAACACTGAATTGAGCTCATAAACCCCTTGAAGGGTGGTGCAGTTTCCTACATCATCATTTTGGCGCCGTCTGTGGGAACGAGAAGCTATCTCTTCCTCTTCTTTAGCTTAACCTCACCGGAGACTCTGGTGGTGAACCAGGCACCACCCCTTGCGTGGAGCTGTTTCACCATTGAAAGAGGTCCTTAAAGGTATTAAGCTCACCTGATACTTAAGCTCTTTACTAAGCAACACATGGCACCAGAGTTACCGCCGCCTCTTTCGCCACACGAAGGTGGGGGGCCAAGTTCCAGTCAGGCGTCGCCCCAGTCCGAAATGGCGGAGATAGCTGCAGCCTTGAGGTCTTTGGCTGCAACACAACAAGCTATGCAGGAACAATTTGCACAGCTCAGCCAAACTATGATGTGGCCACCTGGAGTCTCACCGGATGTGATCACTCCGGCGGATGTTCAACTTCATCCTGATGCTAGGGGACCACCCCAGGCACCAATGAAGGACCAGCCTGCACCCTAGCGGAGAATTAACGTTGCTGACCCTAGGCGCTTACACCTGAGGAGGTAAGTAAACCCTTTCCTGGAGGACAGGTATGACGATCTAGAGGCGGAAGAGGCCCCGAAAGATTGTTGGGAGCCATATGAGGTTTCGAACAATACGGTTTGTCCTCTTCAGTAGAGCCGAGGATGTGCTGGTCGAAGAGATGAAGAGGCCCAACAACGAGGATCAGCTTTTGATCGATTGAGCAGAGGGTCAGCCTTTGAGAGGTTAGGTCCAGTGAATGACCTAAGACAGAGGTTATCCAGGTCAAGAAGTGCTGTTGGTTCGCAAAGAGGGGACAAACAAGGTCAGCCTGACCAAGGTCGACCCCGTGAAAGAAGGGGCAGAGACCAGGAAGAGGTCAACAACCGACGTTGTGCTGCGGCAGGGGAACCCCCAGTCCATCCCTTAGAGGTGGCTGGGGATAACCTCGACCAGGCCGATGGCAGAAGACCATGGAATGACTCTATTTAGCGCCTGGAAGAAAAGATAGGAGACCTCATCAAAAGTAGGGACCCCTTGCAAAGGGGTTACTCAGAGGGCTCTCCATTTGTGGCTAAGATAGTGAGCTTCCCGACTCCGGCTGAATTCAAACATCCTGTGGTGTCTCCCAAGTATGATGGCAGCACCAATCATGTACATCATATCGAGATGTATCAGTCGGCAGCAGACATATACTCAATACCTGATGAGATGAAGTGTAGGGCCTTCTCTGGGACCTTGACAGGAGCAGCACATAACTGGTTTACTTCTCTTCCGAAGAACTCAATTGAGAACTTCAAAGGCTTGGCTGAACGATTCATCCACAACTTCTGCTTTGGGGTGAGACCTCAAAAGAAGACTACTCACCCGTTGTATGTTAAGCAGGGCAAGGACGAGAGCCTAAGAGACTACATCGCCAGGTTCAACAAAGAGAAGCTGGAGGTAAAAGATTATGAAGAAAATATAGCCATGATCGCCCTCATAGGGGGTCTTCAGAAAGGGAAGCTATTGTGGAAACTCGTGGAAGACCCTCCTAGGTCCATAGCGGAGCTACTGGAAACCGCGAGAAAAGTCATGAATGCAGAAGAGGCAATGGCCGCCAAGTATGAGGATGAGAATCGCGGTAGTAGTGGGAAGTCTCAAAGAAAGAAAGATGGAAAGAAGAGGTCGGGTGATGACAAGTTCGCTCACTATACTCCTCTAACTGTGAGCTGTGAGCACATCCTCAACGAGATCAAGAATGACAGGACTTTGAGATAGCCAGAGAAACTGAAGGCCCACCACATAAGAGGAACAAAAACTTGTGGTGCGAGTTCCACCAGGACCATGGCCACGTTACAGACAGATGCTTAACCTTGAAGGATGAGATTGAAAAGATGTTAAAATCTGGAAAGTTGAGGAAGTATGTGGATGGTAAGACTCCTAAAGGGGGAAGAGATAACCCTAAGAAAAGAAGAAATGACAGATGCCGTGACAATGTCCCAGCCAGAAGAAAGAATGATTCAGAAGATGATGATGAAGACGATCCGGATCTTCCGCCAAAAGATGACAACACCCCGGTGAAGAGGGTTGGTATGATATCCTTTGGTGTTGACACCATATGCAGAGGATTTGCAGGAGGTGGCTCTGAAGTAGCTGACAGGAAGGCTCACGTGGCAGAGGCCAAGTCAGTGGCCAAGCTTGAAGTTGTAAATCTAACGTCTTCCGATACAGTGCAGAAGAGAAAGAAGGTGGATATGGACACCTTCATAGTTGGCTTCTCCAGGCTCGAATTTAAAGGTATCTTAGCCCCCCATGATGACCCTTTGGTAATAACAACAAGGGTACATGGGTGCGAGGTGCAGATGATCCTCGTAGATGGGGGGAGCTCGGCAGACGTGATGTTTTGGCCTTGCTTCAAGAGCTTAGGTCTTAGCAGAGCCAGGCTGATACCCTATCATCATCCTTTGATGGGCTTCAGCGGTGAAAAGGTCCACCCATTGGGCATGTATGAGATGGACGTTCAGATGGGTTATAAGTGGCCTAAGAGGTTGACCCGAGACGAGAACGTCTTCTCGGCCTACAACCTCATCATAGGAAGAGTGGCCCTTAAGGAGTTTGAAGCTGTGCCGTCGACGGTCCGTCAGATGCTAAAATTCCCAACCCCCTATGGGGTAGGGGAAGTGCAAGGTGACCAGACCATAGCGCGAGAATGTTACTTCAACTCGGCCGAAGAGAGAGAGGCCTATAAGAGGGAAACTACTACCTATAGCATTGATACATTGGACCCGAGGGATGAGACAAAGTTAAAGAAGGGAGAGGCTACGGAAGAGGTAGAATCCATCGTCCTCAATGAGGACGAGCCGGAGAAAACCATCCAGGTCGGCAAAGCCCTAAATTCAGAAATCAAGCAAGAGCTGATAAACTTCCTCAGGAGGAGGCAAAGTGTCTTCGCTTGGAGTCACGTAGACATGCCAGGCATCAACCCTGAGGTTATGAGTCACAAGCTCAACGTGGCTAAAGATGCCAGTCCTATCAAGCAGAGACGAAGAGTCTACTCCAGGGAGAAGTATGACGTCATCCGGTAAGAGGTCAAAAAATTGGAAGAGGCTGAATTTATAAGAGAAGTCATATATCCGGAGTGGTTATCGAATGCAGTCATAGTACCCAAGGCCAATGGGAAGTGGAGAATGTGTGTTGATTTCACTGACTTGAACAAGTCTTGTCCAAAAGACAACTATCCCTTGCCTCGAATAGATCAGATGGTGGATGCTACAGCAGGACATGAACTCATGAGCTTCATGGATGCGTACTCAGGCTATAACCAGATCTTTATGGATACGAAAGACGCAGAGAAGACAACCTTCATTATCGACAAAGGGATGTACTGTTACAAAGTGATGCCCTTCGGCCTGAAAAATACAGGGGCAACATACCAACGTCTTGTAAATAAGATGTTCGAAGAGAAAATAAGTAAGACTATGGAGGTGTATGTAGACGATATGCTAACGAAGAGCTTGAAAGCTTGTACTCATGTGGCTGACCTCGAAAAGACCTTCGATATTATGAACTCATACAAGATGAAATTCAACCTCGCAAAGTGTGTCTTCGGGGTAGGAGCTGGGAAGTTCCTGGGATTCATTGTACATAAAAGAGGAATTGAAGAAAACCCTGAGAAAATCAAGGCACTGCTTTATATGAAGACACCGAGGAGTATCAAAGACGTCCAAAGACTCACGAGGAGAGTGGCTGCACTTAACAGATTTATTTCCAGGGAAACGGACAAGTGTCTTCCATTCTTTAAAGTGCTAAGAAAGGCCTTCCAGTGGGACGAAGAGTGCGAAAAAGCTTTCAACTAGCTCAAGTCTTACTTGGGGTCTCCCTTATTACTATCCCGATCTGTAGCAGGAGAGAAATTGTATGTGTAACTGGCACTCTTCGAATCAGCCATCAGCGCAGCCATAATACGAGAAGACGCTGGGATCTAAAGGCCTGTGTATTTCAACAGTAAGGACCTTCAAGGGTCTAAACAAAATTACCCTCGCATGGAAAATTTAGCTTACGCCCTAATACATGCTTCAAGGAAGACGAAGCCTTACTTCCAAGCCCACTCCATGGTTATCCTCACCGACTCCCCACTAAGACAGGTCCTACATAAACCTGAGAAGTCCTAGAGATCGATGACCTGGGCAATTGAGTTAGGGGAGTATGACCTTACCTACCAACCTAGGACAACCATCAAAGGGCAAGCCCTCGCAGACTTTATTACTGAGTTCACATGGGAAGAGGCCGAGGCAGAGAATGTCCTAGAGGGTGTTAAAAAGACAAACCGTGGTATCTTCCGAGATCAGGAAGAGACGGCACCAAACGTCTTTCGAGATCAGGGAGAGGTCGCATCTAATAGGTCCAGGAGAAGAGTTGCGGAGAACGAGGAAGATCGATACCTTTTCAAATAAGGAGTCATGTAAGAAGGGGCCTTCTCACCAGATACAGACATTTGGAGTCTCTTTGTTGATGGTTCCTCCTGTGACAGTGGAAGCGGTGCAGGGCTGATACTTTCAGCTCCAAATGGTGCCAACATTGAATAGGCTTTGAGATTCAACTTCTAAGCTTCTAACAACGAGTCCGAGTATGAGGCCATGATAGCAGGTCTCTCATTGGCAAAGACTCTTGGTGTAAGGTGACTCCTACTCCACAGTGACTCAAGGTTAGTTGTCAATCAAGTATTGGGGGTCTATGAGGCCAAAGATGAAAGGATGGCCAAGTATTTGAATAGGGTGATAACGATGTTAGAATATTTCGAAGAGATAAAACTAAAGAGAGTACCTCGATAAAGTAATAGCCACGTAGACGCGTTAACACGGTTGGTCTCGGCGATGAAGACAGACGTCAGAAGGACAGTTTCGGTCGAGATCTTGGGGAAGGCGACCATCGAGGAAGAAGAGGTATGTAACCCTTATCACAATTTGAACCTAGGAGACTCGTGGATGGACCCCCTCGTCAAATATATCAGAGAGGGAGAGATACCTGAGTCCAAACTAGAGAGGAGGAAATTGAGATATAGGGCTGCCAAGTTCTCGATGATAGGAGACGTCTTGTACAAGAAGGGATTTCTATTACCTCTCCTCAGATGTGTGCATCTCACGGATGTTCCCCGGGTCTTACAGGAAGTTCATGAGGGTTCTTTCTCTAGCCACATAGGGGGAAAACCCTTGGCTAAGAGAATCATCACACAGGGATACTGGTGGCCAACCTTGTCCAAAGACGCTGCAGCCTACGTAAAGAGGTGTGATAAATGTCAAAGATTCGCCACTATTCCTCATCAACCTCATCAACCTATGACGTCAATCACCTCTCCATGGCCATTTTCAATATGGGGGATTGACTTAGTAGGACCCCTACCAAGAGCTGCCAACAGTTATCGATTCTTGATAGTTGCCATTGACTACTTCTCAAAGTGGGTGGAGGCAGAGCCGATGATAACGATCACAGAGCAGAAGAACTTCCAATTTATTTGGAGGAACATCATATGCAGATACGACCTCCCAAACACTCTCATCTCGGACAATGGGACCCAGTTCAAGAACTCCTCTTTAGAAAAGTACTGCCTAAGAGTTGGGATAAAGCAGTTCTTCTCATCTCCTGGCTGACCTTAGGCAAACGGTCAGACCGATGTCACGAACATGATAATTCTCGATGGAATCAAGAAGAGGTTAGAAGATGCGAAGGGAAGATGGACAGAAGAGGTCTACGCTGTGTTATGGGCCTACAGAACCATGTCAAGGACACCTACAGGAGAAACCCCATTCATGCTTGCACATGGCTCAGAGGCCGTCATACCAACAGAGGTGGGGCTCCCTACTCACAGGGTTCAGACCTATGACCCTGATAAAAATGGGGAAGAGAGGAGGCTAGACCTAGATCTGATTGAAGAAAGAAGAGAAGACACAGAGGTCAGGCAAGCAGCCTACCAACAGAGGGCAGCAAAATTCTACAACCAGAGGGCGAAGTCAAGACCCATCGCAGTGGGAGACTTAGTGCTAAAGAAGACCTTACAAAAAATAAACAAGCTTCACCCAAACTGGCACGGTCCCTACAAAGTGACAGAAGAGGTTGTGCCCGGCACTTACAGGCTAGAAAATCTAGAAGGGGAACCTTTCGCTAACCCATGAAATGCTGATCACCTAAAGAAGTCTTATATATGATGTTGCAAAGAGTTTTATGTAAATATGCCATCTTATTATAAAGAGGTTATTAATAAAAGATCAGTTCCCATGACGATTCTTGCTACATTGTGCACTTATGTCAGAAATTATGAGGATAACATCTTGGGTGATGACCTTAGACCCTTATAACACCATTCATTGGTGACGAGGTCTGAGGTCAGACACCATATAAGGATGACCTCAGACCCTCAACATCATTAATTTGGTGAGATTAATTGAGGATAACATCTTAGGTGATGACCTCAGACCCTTATAACACCATTCAGTGGTGATGAGGTCTGAGGTCAGACACCATATAAGGATGACCTCAGACCCACATAACACCATTCAGTGGTGACGAGGTCTGAGATCAGACACCATATAAGGATGACCTCAGACCCTTAACATCATTAATTTGGTGAGATTAATTATGAGGATAACATCTTAGGTGATGACCTTAGACCCTCATAACACCATTCAGTGGTGACGAGGTCTGAGGTCAGACACCATATAAGGATGACCTCAGACCCACAACATCATTAATTTGGCGAGATTAATTGAGGATAACATCTTAGGTGATGACCTCAGACCCTTATAACACCATTTAGTGGTGACGAGGTCTGAGGTCAGACACCATATAAGGATGACCTCAGACCCTTAACATCATTAATTTGGTGAGATTAATTATGAGGATAACATCTTAGGGGATCACCTCAGACCCTCATAACACCATTCAGTGGTGACGAGGTCTCAGGTCAGACACCATATAAGGATGACCTCAGACCCATAACATCATTAATTTGGTGAGATTAATTGAGGATAACATCTTAGGTGATGACCTCAGACCCTTATAACACCATTCAGTGGTGACGAGGTCTGAGGCCAGACACCATATAAGGATGACCTCAGACCCTTATAACACCATTCAGTGGTGACGAGCTCTGAGGTCAGACACCATATAAGGATGACCTCAGACCCTTAACATCATTAATTTGGTGAGATTAATTATGAGGATAACATCTTAGGTGATGACCTCAGACCCTCATAACACCATTCAGTGGTGACGAGGTCTGAGGTCAGACACCATAATGAGATGACCTCAGACCCTTAACATCATTAATTTGGTGAGATTAATTATGAAGATAACATCTTAGGTGATGACCTCATAACACCATTTAGTGGTGACGAGGTCTGAGGTCAGACACTATATAAGGATGACCTCGGACCCATAACATCATTAATTTTGTGAGATTAATTGAGGATAACATCTTAGGTGATGACCTCATACCCTTACAACACCATTCAGTGGTGACGACGTCTGAGGTAAGACACCATATAAGGATGACCTCAGACCCTTAACAACATTAATTTGGTGAGATTAATTATGAGGATAACATCTTAGGTGATGACCTCAGACCCTCATAACACCATTTAGTGGTGGCGAGGTCTGAGGTCAGACACCATATAAGGATGACCTCAGACCAATAACATCATTAATTTAGTGAGATTAATTGGGGATAACATCTTAGGTGATGACCTCAGACCCTGACAACACCATTCAGTGGTGACGAGGTCTGAGGTCAGACACCATATAAGGATGGACTCAGACCCTTAACATCATTAATTTGGTGAGATTAATTATGAGGATTACATCTTAGGTGATGACTGTTGATACCAAATTTAGTCTGCTAACATGGCCCAATTGAATGAAGACACGTGGCAATCTACGTGGAAACAACAAATACTTTCCAGGAACTCAGACGTTCCGAGGAACCATACTACGACGAGGAACACTGCTTTCCCGAGTAACTCATACGCTCCGAGGAACAAGAACTCTCTGAGGAACTCTTGAGTATCGAGAAGCTTAGGCGGTCCGAGCAACTCAGGCGGTCCGAGCTGCACCTCGAACAAAGCATTAATAGTAGGATAACCAACAGTTTGACTGTTCATTAAATGCTTATCATTCAGACGCATACGCTTAAGGGGCATTGAATGTATTACCCTTTCATATATGTACATCATTTAATGTATTACCCTTTCACATTACAGCCTCAGGGCTATAAATACATTATACAATCCTCATTGTAAGGGGACCGGAATTTCTTGATAGAACTTGTAATCGAGAATTCTCAAACACTCAGCAATAACAGAAACAGTGGACGTAGGCCATTCTTATAAGGCTTAACCACTTTAAAACTTTTGTGTCTCATTTATTTTATCTATGATTAAATAATTAGATATGATCTAATTTTTTACATCAACAGATTGGCGCCGTCTGTGGGAAATGACTGGTAATATCGTTTTTCATAAAAAATAATTCATCACAAATGGCTGACATTCCAGAATCCAGCAATCGAAACGCTGGAAGCCCTCCAAATCCATCTGCTCCGCCAAATATTCCAGATCTGGCTGGAATAATGATAAATCTGGCTCAGGGCCAGACCGCTATGCAAGAAACTATGCGACAACTCATACAAACCCTCCATGGCGGTGCACCAACCCATTCAGTACTGCGAAGTATTCAAAGAAATATCCGTGCACATTCTTCACGTACTAGACGTACCGATTCATATCGCAATGAGGAGTCTGAAGATTTTTCTTATCAACCTGGATGAACTTCATCAGTGCGAGCCACAGATACTGAACAACGTATCACTCTATCCCCAGAAAGGACCAGTGCGCTAGAAAGATTAAGCAGAGTATCTCCTTTCGATCGATTAGGTCCTAGGAGGAGCAAAAGTCCTCCTAGAGCCCCATCGAGGAGTTTTCGACGACCATCAGACTTAAGGGAAGGATCTGCCCAGTCGCGACCAGCTGCTCGTCAAGATAAATCACAGGAAGCCACATCAATGCGATCAGTTGCTCGAACCAACAGGCCCGAGAAAGGAAATGATGCATGAAAAGGCTCTATTCAAAGGCTGGAGGATAGATTGGGGGAAATGGTTAAAGCTAAGAACCCTCTACAATGAACCTTTATTCGAGGAACACCTTTTGTCCAGGCCATTGTAGATTTTCCAACACCATCAAAATTCAAAGCACCTATTGTGACCCCCAAATATGATGGAAAGACTGACCCCGTCCTTCATATAGAACAATACCAAGCTGTAGCCGACATCTATACTGTTCCAGATGAGATGAGATGCAGGGCATCTTGGGAACTCTTACCGGATCTGCTCAAATATGGTATAATAATCTTCCTCGGGGTAAGATCTCAACTTTTCTTTAAATGGCCAAGTTATTCATTGGGAATATCTATTTTGGGGCAAAGCCAGTTAAACGAGTAGCACATTTGTTAAGTGTTAGACAAAAAAGCTGGCGAGAGCACCAGAGATTATATAACTCGTTTTAATAACTAGAAACTTGAAGTCATTGATTATGAAGAGAAGACAACGATTACCGCCTTTATGAGTGGACTACTGCCAAATAAGTTATACTACACTTTGGCCAAAGATCCACCTAGAACCATGTCGGACCTGATGGGAAAAGCATCCAAGATTATGAATGCCGAGGAGGCTATGGCTGCAAAGAAGAACATGGATGCTAAAGAAACCAAGGTGGAAGGTGATAAAGCTAAGAAGAAAGAGCATAAGAATAATGGTAATGACAAACATTAAAAAACTAGGTCGGTATGGGACATAATGAAGAAATTTGATAATTATACTCCTTTGAAGAAGGATATCAACCATGTTCTAGAAGAAATCAAGAACAACGAGGAATTAAACTGACAAGAGGAATAAGGCAAAGTATTGCGAGTTTCATAAAGATCATGGCCATATGACCAAAAATTGCATAGCTCTTCAGAATGAGATTAAAACGCTCATCAGACGAGGAAAGCTGGCAAAGTATGTTGATCGTGGAAGCGAAAGAAGAAACAACGACCGAACAAGAAAGAGGTCTAGATCTCCTCGTCGAGCAGAGGAGAACAAGAAAAGAAACCATGAAGTTGATTCTGAAGACGACCCCGATCTTCCCAAGAGACCAATGCAGCAAAAACATGAGGTATTTTAAATACGCTTTGGGTCATTTGACTGTAATGTTATAATAGGTGGAGATGCAGGAGGAGGAGACCTTACTGCAGAGAGAAAAGCTTACCTTTGTGAGGCTCAAGCTTGCTCGTACATTCAACGAATAAATTTAACTGAGGAGGATCGCTCGAGAAAGGTGAACAAAGAGAAATTAGTCATTGGTTTCTCAAAGAATGACCTTACAGGTGTTCTATATCCTCATGATGACCCATTGGTGATCAAGATGAGAATGAAGGAAGTAATAATTTCAAGAGTACTGGTCGATAATGGTAGCTCGGCAGACATCATGTTCTACTCGTGCTTCGATAGTTTAAATCTAAAGCTATCTCAATTGGAGCCTTATCATAGACCCCTCATCGGTTTTGCTGGAGAGAAAGTATTTCCAATTGGGACGATTAAGTTGGATATATTCATTGGTACGTGGACTGCTTGTCGAGCAAAAAGAATACGCTTCTTCGTGATGGATAAGAATGTTCAATCATCATACAATATCATCATGGGAAGAGTAGGATTAAAGAAGTTCGAGGCTATACCATCTACAGTGCATAAGTGCCTAAAATTTCCAACAAATTTTGGAGTAGGAGTTGTGAAAGGTGATCAGAAAGTAGCTCGAGAATGCTATTATTCATCCGCCGAGCAAGAAGAACTGGAGGAATTAAGGAAAAAGACTACTACTTATCAAGTGGATGAAGGTGCAGAAATTGAAACATTGGATCCTAGAGATGAGTCTCAACTCGTGAAGGGTCAAGTGGTGGAAGCTACTGAAAACATCATTCTGGACGACGAGCACCCTGAGCGAACTACTCAAGTAGGTTCGTCGTTGAAAGCCTCACTAAAACAGGAATTGATAACCTTCCTCAGAAGCAGAAAGCAAACTTTTGCGTGGAGTCATGAAGATATGCCCGGAATAGATCCAAATTTCTTATGTCACGAACTCAATGTGAATAAGGAGATCAAGCCAGTGAAGCAGAGAAGAAGAGTGTTCAGTCCCGAGAAGAATCAAGCTATACAGGAGGAAGTCGAGAAGCTCCAGAAAGCTTGCTTCATTGAAGATGTTAAATATCCAGACTGGTTAGCCAATGTGGTGATGGTAAAGAAGAAAAACAACAAGTGGAGGATGTGTGTAGACTTCACCGACCTCAACAAAGTATGCCCAAAGGATCACTTTCCACTTCCCCGAATTGATCAACTAGTCGATGCTACCTCGGGACATGAGCTGCTGAGCTTCATGGATGCTTATTCTGGTTACAATCAGATTAAAATGAAACCTGAAGACAGGGAAAGTACTTCTTTCATTACCCCTAGGGGAACTTATTGTTATAAAGTTATGCCTTTTGGTTTAAAAAATGCAGGTGCGACATATCAGCGACTGATGAACAAGGTCTTTGCTGAACAAATCAGTTGCAATATGGAAGTCTATGTTGACGATATGCTGACAAAGAGCAAGAAAGCTGTCGATCATCTAGTTGACTTAAGTCAGACTTTTGATCAACTGAATAAATACCAAATGAAGCTGAACTCGACGAAGTGCATATTTGTAGTACGAGAAGGCATGTTTCTCTGGTACATTGTCAATCAACTAGGCATTGAGGCAAATCCTGAAAAGATCAAAGCTCTATTAGGGGTGCGATCTCCAACGACGAAGAAAGAGGTGCAAAGTCTTACAAGACGAGTAGCAGCACTCAACATATTTGTATCACGAGCAACTGATCGATGTCTCCCATTCTTCAAGACACTCCAAAAGACTTTTGAGTGGAATGATGAATGTGAGAAGGATTTTCAAGACTTGAAGAAATACTTGGGAGCACCTCCACTGTTGTCCAGGACGGTGATGGGAGAAAAATTATACTTGTATCTAGCAGTATCGGAGAATGCAGTTAGCTCGGCGTTGATAAGAGTGGAGAATGGAGTACAAAAACCAATCTACTACACAAGTAAGGCCTTCCGAGGAGTAGAGATCAGATATCCAAGGCTGGAAAAGTTAGCACTGACGCTGATTGAGGCGAGTAGGAGAATGAGGACATACTTCCAGGCTCATACTATAGTCGTATATACTGATATGCCGTTGAGTCAATCCCTTCATAAACCAAAAAAATTAGGGAGATTGATGTACTGGGCAATAGAGCTCGGTGAATACGATATAGTCTATGAACTCAGATCAACGCTTAAAGGGCAAGCTGTAGCGGATTTTATAGCAGAGTTCACCTATCCTGATACCCCCGAGGAGAAAAAGTTGCTCGCTGATTAACCTGTGGATGTTACAGGATCAACAAACACAATCTTAGACCAACTTAGGTTGGTAAAAGGGAAAGTGGATGTTACAGGATCATCAAATTCGAGCTCAGACCAACTCCGGTTGGTAAAAGGGTAAGAAAAGATGATCGATGAAGAGCGAGAAATATGAGGGGAAGATGAAAGGAAGCAACAAATATTTCACCGAGGAACTCTGACAGATCAGAAATTTGAAGACGAGTTACCTATATGGAGGTTATATGTAGATGGCTCATCTTGCACAACAGGCTGTGGGGCGGGGATAGCTTTGAGCACTCCGTACAAGGTCGACATGGAATACGTCCTACGTTTCCAATTCAAAGCTTCCAATAATGAGGCTGAGTATCAGGCCATGATTGCAGGTCTTAGTTTGGCAAAAATTATGGAGGCGCGACAGGTTATTATTTTCAGTTTTTCTCAATTGATCGTAAACCAAATGATGGGAGTATATGCAGTTAAAGGATAATTAATGATCAGATATCACGCAAAGGCAAAGCAACTGGTGTCAGAATTTACTGCTATTCAGATGGTCAGAATACCGAGAATGGAGAATGCGAGAGCAGATGCCCTAGCTCGATTAGCCTCAGCTACTCGTACCAAGCTCCGGAGAACAATCCTAATTGAAGTTTTAGCTGGTCAGAGTATAGATGAAGATCTGACGATGAACTTTATTACCCTTGATTTAGGATCATCATGGATGGATCCCATCAGGGCATATATTGAAGAGAGAGAATTACCAATTGACAAGCTCGCAGCCAAGAAATTGAAGTTTAAAGCTGCTCGGTATGTATTAACTAACGGTATTCTATATAGACGAGGAATTATGGCAGGTTTGCAGAGATGTGTGCATCCCACCGAGGTGAAAGATTTAATTTAAGAGCTCCATGAAGGGTCCTGTGGAGCCCATGTAGCAGGTCGAACGCTTTTGCAAAAGGTGATGACGCAGGGATACAACTGGCCAACGATGAGGGCTGATTGTATAGCCTATGCCAAGAAATGTGACAAGTGTCAGCGCTTTTCCTCCATCCGAAGAACTCCAAAAGCATTATTGACACCCATAACTTCCCCTTGGACATTTGCCATGTGGGGAATAGATTTGGTCGGGCCATTGCCAACGACCAGAGGAAGATTCAAATACCTCGTCGTCGCAGTGGATTATTTTACTAAGTGGGTTGAAGCTGAGCCTCTCATCGATATGACGTACGATAAGGTGTACAAATTTATTTAGAAGAACATCATTTGTCGATATGGTCTTCCTCATGCTTTCATCACAGACCATGGAACACAATTTGATAATGAGGAGTTTGCTGCCTATTGTCATCAGTCAAACATTTTGAAGATCCACTCAGCACCAGGCCATCCTCAAAGAAATGGACAAACTAAAGTGACAAACAGAACGCTGCCGAATGGCTTGAAGAAAAGACTGGACGATGCGAAGGCAAATTGGATCAACGAGTTACAATCAGTACTGTGGGCTTATCGTACTACTCCCCGAGCAGCAACTGGAGAATCTCCATCTATTCTAGCGTTTGGAAGTGAAGCTGTTATACCTGCCGAGTTGGGCCTCCCAACACACATGGTACTGAATTTCAATTCCCTGTCAGCGACTTAATGAGAAGATTGGATTTAGACATGATTGAGGAAGTTAGAGAAGAAGCAGCCATCAGGAATGTTGCATACCAACAACGAACAACTTTGTTATACATTAAGAGGGTGAAGAAGTGCGCCTTGAAAGAAGGAAATTATGTGCTAAAGAAAGTGATTCAAAAGCACAACAAACTAGAGGCAAACTGGCATGGACCATACCGAGTTACAGAAGTTGTTCGACCAGGAACATACCGAATAGAAAATTTAGAGGGGGAGGAGTTTAAGAATGCATGGAACGCAGAGCACCTGCGCAAGTATTATCAGTGATGGATATTCTCTCCTTTATTGAAAGTTTTTTTGGGAATACTAGTCCTACACACTACTCGGCAAAACTCGGACTACTCAAATTTATTCTCGAAAATGCCAACTAAGGTTGGTCGAGAAACAAATATATTCCTCCGCGAAGTAAAACTTATATTCCTCCGGGAAGTAAAGCTACCTATATTCCTCTGGGAAGTAAAACTTATATTCCTCCGGGAAGTAAAGCTACTTGTATTCCTCCGAGAAGTAAAGCTACCTGTATTCCTCCGGGAAGTAAAGCTACCTGTATTCCTCCGGGAAGTAAAGCTACTTGTATTCCTCCGGGAAGTAAAGCTACATGTATTCCTCCGGGAAGTAAAGCTACTTGTATTCCTCCGGGAAGTAAAACTTGTATTCCTACGGGAAGTAAAACTATGTGTTCCTCGGGAAATAAAAGTATTCCTAAAAATGCCAACTTATGTTGTTTAGGAAGTAAATATATTCTCGAAAATGCCAACTAAAGTTGGTCGGGAGGTAAGACTATTCCAAAAAATGTCAAAGTTACTCGTTAAGAAAAAACCACTAACCGTAGTTGGCCGAAAAGGAAAATTTACTGACCTTGTTTGGTCGGAAACATTTTATGAAAACGAGAAAGTGATCGAGCAATATTTTTGATACTCGTAACTTTTTACTAAGTTGATCGAGAAACAAAACATCATTTTTGTCAAATGATTACCACAAATTCAAACTACTCGACAATAAGTTGGTCGACGAATAACACAATATCATTATCTTATTTAACAGATACACATGCACAAATATAAAGTGTTTTACAAGACAATAGCAATTAAGACTGCGAACAAAAATAAAAGTCTTTCATTAAAATCAAAAACAAATTACATTGAGAATATACTAACTATTACATCAAAATTCCTACTCTATTGGTTTCTTCCCCTCTGCTTTTGAAACAGGTTCCTCGCCAGCAGGCGGATCATTTAAAGCAAGAGGAGAATTTATAAAGTTTAAATCTTTTAACATCCTAATATTCATCACGGATGGTCGATCTAGGAGGTGCTCGGGATGAGATATCTCGACATTTGAATGGAGATTATAGTCGCCGAGATATTTAGAAATCAAGCATCGAGGAATGGCCCGAGCAGGGATCCAACTCATATCCAGTTTGAATGGTGGAACGGGTAGGTCGAGCAGCCCAGGATCATAGTAGTCCCATAGGTAATGACCTTGTTCGAGTTGCAGCACACCTAAGGCATTCAACCAGCCTTGCTTGTAGCCCTCATTATTGGCATTCTGGATACGATCGTCCAAGTGGTAGAGAGCCTCGTTGTACCCAGCCATCCAGAACTCCTTGGGCTATTTGTGGAATTGATATGTCAATCTTTCCAGCTGTTCATGGAGATTTTTGATGAAGAGTTCCTTATTCTCTAGGATAGACTTCTGCGTAGAATGCTGCTCTTCCAGGTCCCTGATCTTCTTTGACATTTTAGCCAACGCCTGGTTCTTCGCCATTAATTGGAAGGCCTGGTTCTCTAAGGCAGATTGAGTCCTCTGTTCCTCGACAGGAATCCGAGCAGCTATTGCTCGTCCCCGAGGAGCTCTTTCTCGTCCACGAGAAGATGTAGAGGGGCCAACTCTCTTCTAGGTCTCTAATTCGTCCCTCAAGTTGGTGTTCTCGACCTCCAAGAACGAGAATCCCTCATCAGTTACTGGGATCAAGGCTTTTCAAGTGGAAGCTGCAGACTTCAACTGTGACAACTCTCTTTACAGGTTATTATTCTCTTGCTCTAATAATTCAGCTATTTATCTTCACTCCTTGATCTCAGCCCTCAGAGTTCTCTCCCTCACATCGTAGCCAGCAAAACGCTTCTCGTATCCCTTGTCAGCATTGAGTTGCTGATACTTCTTCTCATACCCCTCGTGCAAAAGGGCAGTGGATTCTTTGTATTGCTGCTGAAGGTCTTCAAGAGTGCCTTGAAGATCCTCGATCATATCATAATAAGCCACATTATTGGCCACCGCACGATCAAGCAGACACTTCAAATATTGGTAAGCTTCAACTGCCTGTTCCGAAGCATCTTGGCCGAGGATATCGACGATTTGTGTTGCACTCAGATCTGTGTGACCAGCCTTAAAATAATCATTGCATTGCCTCAACAGCCTTGTATCATGAGCAGACAGTAATTCCATCCTGGCCAGAAAATAGTAGAGGAAGAAAAAGCAGTAATCAATAATCAAAACAGAGCATGAAGAAGAAACAACAATATGCATAAACAAAAGTTCAAGTTTTATTAGATCACAAGGTTCAAAGTTACATGGTTCGGGATTACATTTGTCAAAGATAAATAAAATGGATAGAAGTCCGAACAACTCTACACCTTTTCCTTGTCTCCCAAAACTTTCTCGGGAGGCTGGGACGAGGAGGTAGGTTGCTCGGTTGGAGCAGATAGTTGTTGGGGAAGTGCTGGAGGTTGCTCGGAGGAAGTAGCGAGCTACTGAAGTTCCTCGTTAGCAGGTTGGATAGCTGGGGGATGATCTCCCATCACTATGGAAGACTCTTCGGAGGCAGCTTCGTCCTCTTCTTCGTCTTCAGGAGTTGGAGGGGGATCAGGGATGTGTCGCTGAAAGAGTTCGGAATTTTCATCCACCTTCACCTCCTGTAGAGCAACGGCCCACCCATCTCTAAAGTATTTAAGGCTTCCATATTCTACTTGAGACATCATGGCAGCCAAGCCCTTGTTCCACCCCTTGTCCCAGCCAGCGCTGAAAGACTTCTTTACAGCCAATTTTCTCTTTTATTTCTCCGAGGAAAGCTTCTCGGACAGAAGGTTTTCAGCAATCTTTAATTTATTTTCAACCTCCTCCTTTTGCCAACTTACTTCCCGAAGTTGGATTAATTCTTCCTCAGCAACCTTGAGTTTATCTTCAAACTCCTCAGGATTCTTGAGCTTCCCTTCAAGATCTTTATTTTTCACCTCCAAGTCCTTTATTTTCTTCTCCAACCCCTTGGAGACTTCAACAACTTGAGCCTTCTCCTTCTCGGTGGAGGTAAGTTTCTTCTCCTAAATAGCCTTGTCAGCATCGTACTTCTGACGAGAATCTTCCAAAGACTGCCTCACGCCTATCAAAGATTCCTCCACACCAGATAAGGAGCTTGAAGCTTTAATAGCTTCATCTTTCTTCAAAATTGTATTAAAGCAGCTCACCAACTGTGAAGAGAAAATGAAAGCAAGTCAGAGACAGATATAACAAAGGGAAGATGAAAAGTTCAAAATAAAAGGACTTACAGAAGCAATGTGGCGAGCTGCCAATGAGGTAACCATGTCCCGAGAAAGGTTTTCTTCGATACCTTGGATCTCGGGAATGATTCAAGTCTTCACCGAGCTCATGGCAGAGCTCGGGGGAACAAAAGTGGGAACTCCACTAGTCGGGGGCTGAGAGATGGTGTCAGCCAAATTAACCGAGGAGGTTTTCTTCAGCTTCCTCGGGGGAGCAGGAATAGATTTAACCAAGGAGGAACTCTTGGTCGGTGATATTACAATCACTTCTCCTGGAGCAGCAGACTTGCTCGGAGCCACTTGGGGCTTCTCGACAACCTTCACAACAGGGGCAGCCGAAGAAGGCGCATCAGCTTTCTTTGTCCCTTCTGGGACATCAATCTTACTTCTTTTTGCCTCTCCAGCAACAGAGGCAGGTTTCTCGAAGAGAGTGGGAGGTCTTCTCTTCTTCATCCTTTCACTTAAAGGAACGTGTGACTCAGGAGAAGAACTGGTAGAGGCTGGTACTGGCTCTGCGTCGCTTATTACCGGATGAGCAGTAAAGAAGTGGTGTAGCTCTTGTACTGCAGCAGATATGAAGCTGACCTACTGTGCTCATCAGCAACAGACTGATGCAAACTCCAGATAAGTTTCAAATGTCTTATGTTAACGTCTGCCTCTTTTGGACACTTTCTTTTACTATCAACTGCAAATAAATAAACATTAAAATATCAGTGGCATATTTTATCAAACATAGAGGAAGCATAATTTCAAAATAAATAAATGAAATAAAAATAACCTATCCCATTGCCATAGGGAGGGCATCTGGGACCCTGATACACTTCATCTCCAGATAAAGGAGAATGTTGCCAATTTTTTATAATAACCCCGTGCTCAAAATAGTCCCTATTGGCATCCGGGAGATTGACCACTAAAGCCCTATTTAAAAATGTAGTTTTTAAATAAAAAGGTGTTATCACCAACTGCCCATCTATAACAAAACACGATTTCTGGAATTCCTATGCGAGTTCCATGAATTTGATTTAACCTATGAACCCCATTAACTATTCTCCCTGTATTGGGGGCTATTCTCGCAATAACAACATCAAAATATTGGCAAAATTCCAGACATAGAGGATTAGGCAGAAAAGAAAATCCACACTCAGCAACAAAAAGACTGGGGAACCAATGTCCCTCAGCCAAACGAAAATAGTCAGAAGGCTCAGAAATCTCTTCCAGAACAACCCAGGAGGGAATAGAAAAATCAGAGCGAAACTTATCAAGAGATTCAACAGGGTAAACCATGATGAAAGAAGGAAATCAAAGAGAAAGAAGAAGAAAATCTTACAGGAAAGGGATGAGTCTGTTGACAACAAATGATGAAAGAGATGAACGCACAAGAGAGTAAGACAATGGAAAATTCGAAGATACAAATTTGAAAAAGTAGAAGACGATGGGATTGTCTGTGACGCTTAAATACTCTGCCTTGGGAAATGGTAAAGTTAATGATTATAAAAAGAAACGATTACGCTACCGGCGGCTAGAAGGACAAAAAGTATGCGGAGATCGAGGCGGTTATAAAAAATTTAAAAAATCCTGATTCTACGAATTTGGAAAGAGAAATAAATACAAAGGAAACACTCCTAAAAGTCAGGAGGACCATTTAAAATTGCCATATTCCGAGAAAGAATGTTCCACACTCCTCAAATTTCGAACTATGAAACATTGGGGGCTTCTGTTGATACCAAATTTAGTCTGCTGATATGGCCCAATTGAATGAAGACACGTGGCAACAATAAATACTTCCGAGGAACTCAGATGCTCCGAGGAACCATACTATGACGAGGAACACTGCTTCCCCGAGTAACTCATACGCTCCGAGGAACAAGAACTCTCCGAGGAACTCTTGAGTACCGAGAAGCTTAGGCAGTCCGACCTGCACCTCGAACAAAGCATTAATAACAGGATAACCAACAGTTTGACTGTTCTTTAAATGCTTATCATTCAGACGCATACGCTTAAGGGGCATTGAATGTATTACCCTTTCATGTGTACATCATTTAATGTATTACCCTTTCACATTACAACCTCAGGGCTATAAATACATTGTACAATCCTCATTGTAAGGGGACCGGAATTTCTTGATAGAACTTGTAATCGAGAATTCTCAAACACTCAGCAATAACAGAAATAGTGGACGTAGGCCATTCTTATAAGGCTGAACCAATTTAAAACTTATGTGTCTCATTTATCTTATCTGTGATTAAATAATTAGATATGATCTAATTTTTTACATCAACAATGACCTCAGACCCTCATAACACCATTCAGTGGTGACGAGGTCTGAGGTCAGACACCATATAAGGATGACCTCAGACCCTTAACATCATTAATTTGGTAAGATTAATTATGAGGATAACATCTTAGGTGATGACCTCAGACCCTCATAACACCATTCAGTGGTGACGAGGTCTGAGGTCAGACAACATATAAAGATGACCTCTGACCCATAACATCATTAATTTGGTGAGATTAATTGAGGATAGCATCTTAGGTGATGACCTCAGACCCTTATAACACCTTTCAGTGGTGACGAGGTCTGAGGTCAGACACCATATAAGGATGACCTCAGACCCTTATAACACCATTCAGTGGTGACGAGGTCTGAGGTCAAACACCATATAAGGATGACCTCAGACCCTTAAAATCATTAATTAGGTGAGATTAATTATGAGGATAACATCTTAGGTGATGACCTCAGACCCTCATAACACCATTCAGTGGTGACGAGGTGTGAGGTCAGACACCATAATGAGATGACCTCAAACCCTTAACATCATTAATTTGGTGAGATTAATTATGAGGACAACATCTTAGGTGATGACCTCAGACCCTCATAACACCATTCAGTGGTGACGAGGTCTGAGGTCAGTCACCATATAAGGATGACCTCAGACCCATAACATCATTAATTTGGTGAGATTAATTGAGGATAACATCTTAGGTGATGACCTCAGACCCTTGCAACACCATTCTGTGGTGACGAGGCCTGAGGTCAGACACCATATAAGGATTACCTCAGACCCTTAACATCATTAATTTGGTGAGATTAATTATGAGGATAACATCTTAGGTGATGACCTCAGACCCTCATAACACCATTCAGTGGTGACGAGGTCTGAGGTCAGACACCATATAAGGATGACCTCAAACCCTTAACATCATTAATTTGGTGAGATTAATTATGAGGATAACATCTTAGGTGATGACCTCAGACCTTTATAACACCATTCAGTGGTGACGAGGTCTGAGGTCAGACACCATATAAGGATGACCTCAGACCCACATAACACCATTCAGTGGTGACGAGGTCTGAGATCAGACACCATATAAGGATGACCTCAGACCCTTAACATCATTAATTTGGTGAGATTAATTATGAGGATAACATCTTAGGTGATGACCTTAGACCCTCATAACACCATTCAGTGGTGACGAGGTCTGAGGTCAGACACCATATAAGGATGACCTCAGACCCTTAACATCATTAATTTGGTGAGATTAATTATGAGGATAACATCTTAGGTGATGACCTCAGACCCTCATAACACCATTCAGTGGTGACGAGGTCTGAGGTCATACACCATATAAGGATGACCTCAGACCCATAACATCATTAATTTGGTGAGATTAATTAAGGATAACATCTTAGGTGATGACCTCAGACCCTTGCAACACCATTCAGTGGTGACGAGGTCTGAGGTCAGACACCATATAAGGATGACCTCAGACCCTTAACATCATTAATTTGGTGAGATTAATTATGAGGATAACATCTTAGGTGATGACCTCAGACCCTCATAACACTATTCAGTGGTGACGAGGTCTGAGGTCAGACACCATATAAAGATGACCTCAGACCCTTAACATCATTAGTTTGGTGAGATTAATTATGAGGATAACATCTTAGGTGCTGACCTCAAACCTTTATAACACCATTCAGTGGTGACGAGGTCTGAGGTCAGACACCATAATGATATGACCTCAGACCCTTAACATCATTAATTTGGTGAGATTAATTATGAGGATTACATCTTAGGTGATGACTTCAGACCCTCATAACACCATTTAGTGGTGACGAGGTCTGAGGTCAGACACCATATAAGGATGACCTCAGACCAATAACATCATTAATTTGGTGAGATTAATTGAGGATAACATCTTAGGTGATGACCTCAGACACTTACAACACCATTCAGTGGTGACGAGGTCTGAGGTCAGACTCCATATAAGGATGACCTCAGACCCTTAACATCATTAATTTGGTGAGATTAATTATGAGGATAACATCTTAGGTGATGACCTCAGACCCTCATAACACCATTCAGTGGTGACGAGGTCTGAGGTCAGACACCATATAAGGATGACCTCAGACCCTTAGCATCATTAATTTGGTGAGATTAATTATGAGGATAACATCTTAGGTGATGACCTCTATAACACCATTCAGTGGTGACGAGGTCTGAGGTCAGACACCATAATGAGATGGCCTCAAACCCTTAACATCATTAATTTGGTGAGATTAATTGAGGATAACATCTTACGTGATGACCTTAGACCCTCATGACACCACAGTGGTGACAAGGTCTGAGCAAAGACTACTAAATTAGTGCATGCAGACACCATTACACAAGCTTCAGACCTAAAACATCACATGACAAACGTTCAATAAAATGAAATAATCCTCGTCAAGAGATCGCCATATTCAAAAAATAAGAGTCAACCATGTTCATTCAGAGATTACAAAAGCTCAAAGATTATAAATATTCAAGGGTTACAAAGAAGCTTCACAATTTGAATTTAAGGGTTTGAGGGTGGAATGCTGGTGTCTTCAGCCTGGTCCTGCTGGACGACATTGGTCACCTCGGCAATGTCTTCCCTATGGTTAGCCCCTCCAACCTCTGTGCTGTCCAGCATTTCAGTCTCTGCAGGCGCAGTAACCTCTTCCTCAACCTCCTGAAGGGCCTGGGCAAGCTGAGGATTAGCAAAGCCGAGGCTTATGAAATCAAAGGCTTTCCAACTGCCAGCCTCTTTCTCCTTGACAGCTGACCACTTGGTAGTAGCTTTGATACCCCTCTCAAGGTACTCAAAGTCGAAGCTCATAAATTCATCAGAGGCTTTGTATTCAGCCAATATCCCCTCAGAGGCGTCATCAAGGGCTGCCTTCACTGCCGAGTTGACCTTCTGTTGCAGAACATCATCCTTGGCCTTTAGAGCCACAACATGATCCTTCTTGAGCTAGGAGATCTCCTTCTTCAACCCCTTCACCTTCTTCTTAGACTCACCCAGCTCAGACTTTAGGCGGCCAATTTCTCCGTTCAGAGTGCTTTGCACCTTCTCGGCGTCTTGACCCTTCTGGATGAGGGGCAACTTCCTCAAAGTCCAGTTGGAGATGTGGTGCATAGCTGCCAACCCTGTAGATTATGTGATCATATATAAGTTGGAGATCAAATCATAGGTTACACTTAGAAATTATAAGGAAATATGAGGTCATACCTGAATGGATTTGTGGATTCCCAACTCAATCAACAAGGGTGTATCCAATGATCATAAGAAACGCTTATCGGCCTCGGTCATTATAGAGCCGAAAGCATCCAGGGTCTGCAGACTGTGGTCGACGATGCTGTCGGTAATCTTCAATTGCTCTAAATGAGCCGTCAGCGCGTTTGCAGAAGAGATGGGGATGGCAGAATCGCCCCCCTTTTTCTTCTGCCTCTGATCCTCAAGGGCATGTTCGGCAGGAGCCCTCTTCTTGGTGGCTTGAGGCTTCGAAGTTAAGGGTGCTGAAGGAGGAGCATTAAGACCTGCCTTCTTCGCAAGCTTCGTTAAACTCGGAGCTTCCATTTCCCAAAGATCGTGTGAGATATCCTTCGGGCGCTCTGCAAAATTGAAAGGTATGAGTTAGAAGATCAGACATGAATAAACTCAGAGGTTTAACTTGGAATAAAAAATGCTTACCACGCTCAGCAAGGGGACTTCCACCTAGACCTGTCTCAGAGAGGTAGTGGGGGGTCATCAAGTGTTCAAACTTAACGAGCAGACCATGCATCCCCTGATCTTGAAGGGCTTTCACCTTCTGAAGGTTTTGCAAGCTTAGGCCAGGGTCGGCCTTCGCAGACATTGTTACCTTACCCCATCTTAGGGGCATCCTCGGCTCTAGCAAGGATGGGGGAACACATGGACCAAATTCCCATGGCCCTGAAGCAAAAAAGTATCGAGGCTTCCAGTTGTGGTTGGAAGTCTGAGTTATCTGAAGCATCTTTTTCTCAGGCTTTCGAGCTACAAAATGATAGTAGCGCGGATGATTTTTGGCTGAGGAAGGGACATAGCAACTAAAAAATACCTGAACTGGAAGGTTTGAGTGGTGGACAACCCTCCATAAGACTACGAACCCTATTATGACCCTCCAGGCATTAGGGGATAATTGGGAGGGGGCAAATTGATGTAGGAAAGGATGGACCTGATAATGGGATGGATGGGCAAAAGAAACCCTAACTTGAACATCTGCTCGTACAAGCAGATCTCACCATCTCGGCCATTATAGGCCCTCTCTTCCCTCAGAGGTCTCCTAAGCTTTATGGAGGGGCGGATGGAGTAAATATATCTGAAGCAAATAAGGTCTACCTCAGTAAC
Source organism: Sambucus nigra (assembly GCA_949130495.1). Lineage (NCBI taxonomy): Eukaryota > Viridiplantae > Streptophyta > Magnoliopsida > Dipsacales > Adoxaceae > Sambucus > Sambucus nigra. Next base: position 202,097,492 of record OX422211.1, on the reverse strand, counting down.
GGTACTCTCGATCTCGGCCGCCTCAGAGACGTCGACATCACTCTCAGCGTCATCGTCGTCGTCATTATCTTGCTCAACGTCGGCCGGAGCAGACGTTGATGGATTACTCGGGAACCTCTGAGCGAACTCGGCCCCGGTGACGACCGACAGAGGAATGGCGTCAAGAATGGGGGGAATAGCCACACTCGGCTCAACGATCTCAACATCTGAGGAAGAAGACGAGGTGCTTGAATTATTATGGGACGAGGCCCGGGTAGAGACCTCGGATTGATCAGGGTCCTGATCTTGCCAAGTTCTGAGGTCCATGGCCTCCTGGAAGGAATCCACAAACATAGGGTCTGAGGTGGAAGACGCAGACTTGGACATTGATACTGGCTCGGCAGGGACCTCTGTTTGGTTAAATGGTTCCAATGGATTAGGGTATATCACCCTCAGGGGTGGTGGAAACATGGGTCTAAGAGGAAATTCTTGTGACCTACGAGCCTCCTCCTTTGCTCTCTCTATTTGCCTAATTTTTTCTAAAGTCTTCTCTCTAAGAGAAAGGAACTCCTCAAGAAGTTGGTATAGGGGTCTGAGCATCAGAGGCAGACACTACACTTAAGGAGCTTCTAAATGACAAACCAGATTGGCTAATGAAGTAAAGATATTTAAGGATCAAACTATAAAACCTAAGGCAAGAACATTCCGCCTGAAACTATGGTGGTCTCACCGAAAAACTCAGAAATTCGTCGAAAAACACAAAAGTAAGGAAAAAAGCAGGAAAAATGAAGGCAAAGGAAGGTAAGAAGATACCTGAGGATGAAACGATAAGGAAAAGCGAAGAAAATGCGAGGATTCACCACCAATGACTTCGAACCCAAGATTTCTAGAGAGAGAAGCTGCTGCAGAAATAAGATCACTCCAAGCAAGAGAAATGAGGAAGAAGGAGGGAAAGAGTAGGGTTTAAACCCTTAAATATGGGGGCACATCTCCTAAGGCCCATCATTGCCTTGGGAGCCCCAATGGGCTGCTAAAAACACGTGCTTGCCAAGCAAGCCACACTTCAGCAATGGACAAGTGTCAAGTGAGCATTGGCACATGGGAGAAAGATCTCGGAGGTGTAGAGATCCCCCAATCATCTGCTCTCGCATGTAACTAGGGGCTGGGGGGTGATTGATATGCCCCAAGTGTGACCTCGGCTCAGAGACACCAACCTCGGCCGAGGTTGTAGCCGACGCTAAAAAAGACTTGGGTCCGTGAAATCAACCCTCGACATAGCAAGGTCGGCCTAGGCCGACACTACCACCAACCTCATCAAAGGGACACTACATGTATCATACGGGTCAGTGGCACTTCGGTTCAACTGGGTATGACAACATCGGTCAGGGGATGGCCGGGGTCGCATGAAGCCATACGTCTACCAAGGTTAGCCTCATCAAGATATCAGTCGATGTTCCAGGCAGGATACAACTCAAACCTCGGCTCTAGCCGACCTCAATCTCGTCTCGGCCTGACTTAAGCCGAGACCTTCATGGCCCATCTCGGTGTGCCCAGGCAACTAGCCTTTATTAACCTCAGCTTATCCCAAGCCGAGGTCATGACCAAGCACGACGGCCGAGCATCTATTAATATTTGGATAAGGACACGTGGACATAAGTCAGTTATAACAAATCATTGCCCATACGTGGGGAGAATATTTCATCATCATTCTCTACATGTGACAGTGACAAATGTCTTCTTCATATTGGCTAGATCACATGCGCACATGCTCATTGCATGCATGGGGGGTACATTACACCCCCCAGGTACTATATATAGAGGTCATCCTCTACCTTTTAAAGAGAGAGAATTTAGCAACCCTAGCTGAAACTCTGTTCGAATACACAGTAGAGAGAGAAAGCTTGAGATATTGTATCTATGACCATTAGAGCCCTTACACATTGGTACAAATCATACACTTGCACAGTGGACGTAGGCCTAATTGGCTAAACCACTTATATTCTGGTGTGAATCTTCTTCTCCTCATCTCCTTCTACTATATATATATATCTTTATACTGCCATTGTTAACACTGAATTGAGCTCACAAACCCGTTGAAGGGTGGTGCAGTTTCCTGCATCATCAGAAGGCATGATTAGTATAATCACCACCCTCATCACATTGCAATGCTATAATGAAGAAGAAAATAAATTGTCAATATGCTTCTTAAAATTAAGGAATAACTCAAATACTTCAGATTTATGTTTCATTGGAAATAACGAAGTGTAGAAAGACCAATCATCAACGAAAAGAAAATAATATCGAAATCCTTACATTGAAATAACTGGATAACTCCATACATCAGAGTGTACAAGCTTTAATGGAAAATGAGAAATGGAATTAGATTTATTGAAAGCCAACTCGGTGCTTTTACCTGAAGGACACGAATGGCAAAAAAATACATCAGAAGAGCCATTAATTGGTACTTGTTTATTGAAAATAAGAAACCTGACAACACTCTAATTGGAAGTTCAAGACGTGAGTGCCATTTTTTAGCAGAGACTTGAGTGCCTGTGAACATAGAAAACGATTTGCTGGAGTGTCCACCACCAAACTAAAATGGATATAATCCATTCTCACATCTCCCTTGGAAAAGCGTCCTCCATGTATTAAGGTCCTTTACAATTACAATAAAGAGATGAAGGAGGATTATTATGTAACAGTGGTTGTCATTGGTAAAATGATAGGCAGGAATAAGATTAGTGGAAGTAGAATCATGATGTATAATATTATTGAGATTAAAATACCAAGAATCGGTATGCATAACATTTGATCCATAATGACAAATAGATAATAAAGGGAAATTACCTATACCACCAACATGATCATTACCGGTATAAAGTGAAATTACCTATACCAGCAACATTATCATTGGCAAGATTCTAAACTTCAAGGGTGATATGAAAATTTGCTCACGTATCAATGATCCATGCACCATTCTTCTGATGCGTCAAAGTGGTTGGAGAAGACACCATTGCAATGAGTTGTTTGCAGTGGCGGACCCAGGATTTTCGGTCAGGGGGTGCGAATTTTTTTAAAAAGGCCGGGGGTTCGGGGGTTGGAGCCCCTGAGGCGATTCTTTTAGGGTCATTTTTACGTTTTTGCAATTTTTTAATCCTAAAATGTTAATATTTATATTCACCGAAATTTTTAATCCTAAAAATGATGAGGTATTAATTAACTAAATTAAGACTCCTACTTTATTTGTGGATTTTTTATAATATTTCAACATAATATTACCCTAACAAACCAACAATGGGCAAACTAATACTCAGGAGCTGAAAAATTAAACTAAAAAAATTGAACTTGAAACAAAAAACGCATATCTCAACATAATATTATCTTAAATCTGAAATGATAATCAGTGAACTAATTTAACATTTAATTTTTAACATTGAACAATGAACTTTTAGATAAACTAATTTATCAATAAATATTAAACTGAAAAAGAAAAAATGAAATAAGCAATCTGAGTAAACAATTAAACCTGAATGGATGGAAACATATCTAAAAAGAATGTAAAAGGGAAAGATTGGATTGAGAGGTTCAGTTTGACGGTGACCTGATTGAAATTTTCTGAATAGACAGATCAAAGGTTGGATTTGTAATAAATGGCCAGTATAAATGGAGAGACCCGTCACAATCTTTTATGAGAGAAATCAATGTATCATCAATAAGTTAGACCAAAGGTTTCACCCCTCAATTTTTAATTTTCTGGGTTTCGGAAGAAGAAAGAGAGGACGGCTGAAGAAAGTGGGAGGAAAGAGAGAACGAAAAATTAGGCTTTTTTTAAAGTGTAACGCGTGTGTTGAATAAGAAGCGTAGGTTTTATTTAGAACTTATTACGTTTCGCCCCTCAGTTATTAAAACAGCAACAACCCAATGCCTTTCTCTTTAAAAAATTACACTTAGGGCCAAAAGAACAACTTGTTTGGCTGGAATTATCCCTTCATATTCAACATTCATGTTTTGGTAACAATCAAGCACTGGATGACCTAGTTTGAGCACAAAAATTGGTACTAACACCACGAGCAACACCACCTCGCTGATTCAGTAGCACTCCATAATTGGACTGAAAACCACTACGCCCAGAACCTCTAGGATGAACGCCGCGTCCACGAGATGAAATAAATGTAGAAGCATTGGAGCCATTTTCCATTCCCAGATTTTCCTGTAAAGCCATTCTCCTTTCAGCAGTCATTAACACGCCTTCATATGTGATAGGAATATCACGAGCTTGGACCACACTGACAATCATCTCATATGCAGGTCCAAGATTATTCATGATGATCTTCACCAATTCATCATTAACAGGTCATTCAGCTAGGGCGAGGTTATCCGCAATCGAATTCATGCGATCAAGATAATCTGAAACATATAGATCTCCTTTCACATTACTCAACTGCTCATTGCGTAAATGAAGAATCCAACCTTGAGAGGTTGATGCACATCTCCTCTCGAGAGCTAATCAGGTAGTACGAAAGTTCTGATTTCTCGACACAGTCGACAGAACAATAGGAGATAAGGAGTTACTGATTCAGCTAAGGATTAGTTCATCCCGCCACCCCGCCTGCGCCTCCGACCCTCTCCCAGCAGCGACGAGCTCCCTCCCTCCCAGGCATCGCCTGTCCAGCCCAGCCCCTCCCTCCCATATCCACTGTCCAGCAGCCGCCCCTGCTCCCCGCGGCTGCGGTTCTACTCCAGAGTTGTTCATCTTCAGCTTTTCATTTCAGGTAATTTTTGCAGCCTAAATTTATGTATGAGTATGTAGTGTAGTTTAATTTTATGTATGAGTGTAAGTATGTAGTGACAGTAGTGTAGTTTAATTTTTGGAGAAATTTCAAGTTGTAGCGTAATTTAATGTATGTGTAGAAATTTTATGTAGCCTAATTTTATGTATGTGTAGTTTAATTTTTTATGTAGCCTAATTTTTTGTATTAGCAATTTTTTTACAATTTTTATGTAGCCTAAAATACGTGGTATTTTTAAAGAGTGGTTCTACATGAACCGTTCTCAGCCCGCCTAGCGACCGCATATCCTATTTCTATTTTTTTTTTTTTACTTACTCTTTTGTTTTAACCATGCATATAAAAATAATTTTTTATATAAAAAAAAAGTTTCCTATTAAAATTAAACAACATTTTATTAAAAAAAATATTTTTTTTATAAATAAAAAAAACAGCATTTAAATTTATTTATTTTTATTTTAATAATTTTTTTTAATTTAATGTCTTAGACCCACATTTCTGACCTCACATCATTTGTTGAATTCGGGAATGTGTGTGGCTCCGCATCAGCGGCACCAATTAATCGCGATATTTTTTCAATAAAATATCGTGATTAATTAGTGACGCTGGCGCGGACCCACATTCAACAAATGATGTGGCTCCGGAAATGTGTGTCCCCACCAACAGCACTAATTAATCGCGATATTTTTAATTAATCACGATATTTATTGAAAAAATATCGCGATTAATTAGTGTCGCTGGCGCGGACCCACATTCAACAAATGATGTGTATCCGGGAATGTGGGTCCGTGCCAGCGACACTAATTAATCGCGATATTTTATTAAAAAAATATCGCGATTAATTAGCGCCGCTGGCGCGGACCCACATTCAACAAATGATGTGGGTCCGGGAATGTGCGTCCGCACCATCGACACTAATTAATCGCGATATTTTTATCAGCAACACTAATTAATCAAGATATTACGAAAAAATATTTTTTATTTTTAATTTTAATAAAAAACTGTTTGATTTTAATTGAAAATATGTTTTTCTATATTAATTGTAAAAACTGTTTTTTTTATATATAAAAACTGATTTTCTAATATAAAAACTGTTTTTTTTTAATAAGAACTGTTTTTCAAATATAAAAACTGTTTTTTTTAATATAAAAAACTATTTTTATATTGAAAGTTAAAAGCAAAACAGTAAAAAACTAAAAAAACTAAAAAAAAAATGGCAAGGCGGTCGCTGGGCGGGATAATAAAGCGGGCCATATAGATTTACTCATTTTTAAAATAGGAAGTCGTGGAGAAATTTTATAAACGATTAGTGTCGCTAAAATTTTTTTTGAATCAATTTGCCCTCGATTGGACTAAAATCCTGAATCCGTCACCCAATTTCAGGGAGGTCTTTAGGTGGACAAGCATTAGTTCCATCAACAAAACCGATGAGGTCCCAAATTTTGAGAATGGGAACAATCTGAGCTAACCACAATGCGTACTTGGAGCGATCAAGTTTGATATTTATCACGGCAGTCATGGCCATAGTCGCTGAATTGTTTGGAATAGATGAAGTGATAGTAGTAGAAGAGTTAATAGGTGGCGGGTTGTTGATATTGTTATTCTCAGCTGTGTTGGTCATGGTAAAAGAGAAGGGTAAACTAAAAAGAAGAAAAAAATAAGATCACTAGAATGTCGTAAGACACCAGGCTCTGATTACCATGTAAAAATAAAGCACATAACAGATTTTACTTTGAAGTTTTACACACACCATACTTCGATGGTTGCATGTATTTATATTGATACATCAATTACAATGGATTACAAAGAAGTCCTACATACACAACTACTACTTAATTTTGAAAATCAAATATACAATCACAACATATCACGTGTAGAAAAGGTCAACTCCTAATTTTTATCAACAGAATTATTTGAATTCAAATGAACAGAGAATGCTAGTCTAACCGGCACATCATGTGCCCCGTGAACTAGGGCTACCCACTTTGCAAATTAAGCCTACAGAATGCAAATTAACCATACTCATCTGGGTTGCCCTAAGAAGGTTTAACAATATAAGATATTATAGTATTTCTTTAGCATGCAAGAATAATAGAACTCAAGGAAAATTAATAGATGTAGTAATTAAACAAATTTCAATATCTTAACATATTCAATTTGATGAATTGTTTAAAAAAAAACGATTGAAAAAAGAGTGTTTTTGCATTTACTTCTACTAAACAATGCAAAACTCATGCATCCTTCACTTTCAACTCGTGTCCTTTCTATTATTCAATGTTTCATATCAAACAGAACAACAACGAATGAAATAAAACTAGGTGAGACAGTCGGTGCCTAAATGCTATGACCAGTTAAAGGTGTACACCACTTGAAACTTACAGTAGAACATGAAAACGTACGTATATTCCTAGCTAACTATTTGATCAAAAAATTTATTAATCTATCACTGTATGCTGGAAACTGGACAACTCAACCAAACTGTTGGTAGATTATGTTGCTATTTTAAGACATTAATCAATGACACTATCTCATCACTGCCTACGCATCCTTTTTTAAATACAGTTTGTCGTTCATAATATTTGAGGGAGATAAGATATGCATCATTTTCTCTTTCCTCCGGAATAAATGTGTGTCATGTTCTCTTACATCCTTAGTTAATATTTTGTATTCTCGCACATCAATTTCTTAATTGATTGAGTTGTTAGTCTTACAGACAAACGTAATAGAATGTGGACGGTGATGACTATAGACAGTGAAGTGGAACCGTAGGCGATTGTTGGCGGTTGAGCTAAAGATAATACACTGATAAGGTTGGGCTAGTCAAGATTATGGTGACTCAAGTAACAAAGAACCAAACTAAGAATATTACGTCCTGCACATCTGAACTTAAGTCATTCAGATTTCAGAAGAACAACAAATATATTTGTTTTTCATAGAATTCAGACAGCAACGGTAATATTTTTGAGTTAATAGTTCAGAGGTTCTAAATCCTCTGAATCTAAACACTTAAATCTGAACGAAAGTTTGTTTTCAATAATACTCTTGAAATGACAATAGCGTTGATAATTCATTGATAATAAAAAAAACTGTTTTTTCTACTAAATAAAAAAAAAGCTGTTTTTTCTACTGAATAAAAAAAACTATTTTTTCTACTGAATAAAAAAAATTGTTTTCATTAAAAAAAAAATTATTTTTTCTACTAAATAAAAAAAGGCTGTTTTCATTAAAAAAAAAAAAGCTATTTTTTCTACTAAATAAAAAAAAAAGCTGTTTTCATAAATAAAAAAATTGTTTTTCTACTAAATAAAAAAAAAACTGTTTTCACAAAGAAAAAAGCTGTTTTTTCTACTAAATAAAAAAAAAAAACTGTTTTCATTATAAAAAAAAGCTGTTTTTTCTACTAAATAAAAAAAAGCTGTTTTCATAATAAAAGGAAGCTGTTTTTTCTACTAAATAAAAAAAAGTTATTTTCATAATGTTTTAAATATACATTTTGTATATAAAATAAATATAAGGGTAAAATGGTCCAAATAATCTGTATTTAGATTTCAGACATAAATCTGCTAATATTGCTGTTGCTACTCGTCAATTGGATAATTTCGTTCCTTTAATTTTACGTTTATATTGCTGTTGCTACAACAATTTTAAGGTGTTGCAAAATTCTGCCATAGACTGAAATTACTCTACCAACCTTAACAAGCCTTTCAAATATGAAGGCCAACATTTTAAACATTGAAGAAAAAAACTATTATTATTTAACTACGAAAAAGGCTTCATCTTGTGTTCAATTTGACAAATCCGTAGTAAATAATCCACCAACTGTTGAGGAAAGCAAAACTATTCGGAATTGGGAGGAAAATGATTTTTATACAAGAATATATTTTGAATGCTCTTAGTGGCGAACTTTATGACTATTATGCCAATTATAAAACTGCAAAAAAAGTTTGGGATGCCCTTTTTAAAAAATATTACACGAAGGAGGCGGGTGCTAAAAAATATACCGTCAACCGTTATTTGAAATTTCAAATGACGGATGATAAGTTTGTTGTTACTCAAACCCATGATTTACAAATGATTGCCCATGAAATTATTTTCGAAGGGATGGCTTTAGATGAGCAATTTCATGTGATTATGATTATTGATAAATTGCCTCCAATGTTTTAAGAGTTCAAAAATATTTTGAGACATAAGTCTAAAAAAATTTCACTAGAGTCACTCATTACTAAATTGAGAATTGAGGAGGAATCCCGAAAACAGAACTCTAAGGATGAAATACTTGTTGTGTCTAACAACAAAAATCAGAAAAAGAACCACACTCCAGTAGGGGTGGTAATTCGTGTGCGTCGTGTCGTGTCATGTCGGGTTCGTGTTAAGTATTAGTCAACCCTAACCCGACCCATTTAACTAATCGTGTCAGATGAGCAAACACTAACCCGACCTATTTATTATCGTGTCGTGTTCGGGTTGACCCGCATAACCCATTAAGTAAAATATAAAATAATTTTTTTCTTCTCTCTTAACCAATCATACCACTCATAGGCCTACAATAACTTAAATTTAATTAATTTCAACTTCTTGCAACACATAAATAATTTATCATCCGATTCTCCATGAATTTTATAGAATGCCTATCAAGATATATAATTATCTAATATATTCTCCATAAAATACGAGTTAAACGGGTCTATTCGTGTCATTTTCGAGTTATACGTGTTTGACACTAACCCAACCCGCTTATTATTCTTGTTGACGGGTCATGTCATATTCGGGTTCGTGTCAAGAAATCATCAACCCTAACCCGCTAACTTCGTGTCGAGTTCGTGTCGGGTTATCGCGTCGTGTCAAAAATTGCCAGCCCTACACTCCAGTTGTTTTAAAGGCAAACAGGAAAAATATGAAATTTCAGAAAAAGAGCCACAACTAGAATTTTAAAAATCAGACTCGGACTTAGAATAAGAATAAGAACCTTGAAAATGGACAGTTTAGCAACTCGAGACAGTTTCTCTGTTTCAAGTGTGGCAAACCTGGCCACATGGCTCGCAAATGTTGCAATGTGCCACATGCACAAGTGAATTTGACCGATGAGGACCTATGTGCTATGATTTGTGAATCAACATGGTTAGCGGTGCCGAAGGGTAGTGGGTGAATACTGGCGCTTCCCGCCATATCTGTTATGATCGTACTCTTTTTAAGACTTATTCTGAGACTGCAGATAAGAAGGTGTTGGGTGATTCTCACTCCACTGAGATTGATGGTACTGAAAATGTGGAATTAAAGTTCACTTCGGGAAAAACTATTACCCTCAAAAATATTCTTCACACTCTTGAGATACGAAAAAATTTGGTTTCGAGTTATCGTCTCAACAAAGCTGGATTTACTCAAACTATTGGTGCTGATTTATCTACTTTGACCAAAAATGGATTTTTTGTAGGCAAGGGTTATGCCACTGATGGGATGTTTAAAGTGAATATTGATGCTATGAATAAAATTTTCCCATCTTCTTATGTTACTTGTTCATTTAATATTTGGCATGCTAAACTTTGTCATGTTAATAAAAGACTTTTTAAAAATATGAGCATTTTAGGATTAATTCCAGAATTATCATTAAATGATTTTGAAAAATGTGAATAGTGTTATCAAGCAAAAATAACTAAGACACGACATAATTTTGTCTTTAGAGAATCTGAACCACTTGATTTAATTCATTTGGATATTTGTGAATTGGATGGTGTCACCACTAGAAATGGCAAACGTTATTTTATAACTTTTATTGATGGTTGTTCTGATTATTCATTAGTGTATTTAATGAAAAATAAAAGTGACGCATTTAACATGTTTAAAATTTTTTTAAATGAAAAAATCAATTTAATCAAAAAATAAAAAGGCTACATAGTGATAGAGGCACCGCATATGATTCTGCACCATTTATTGAATTTTATAAAACCCACGGTATTATTCACGAAAAAATTATCCCTTATTCACCCGAAATGAACGGTAAAGCCGAAAGAAAAAATAGGACAGTAACTAAATTAGTTGTAGCTATTTTATTAAATTCTATGCTCGCTTCACATTGGTGGGATGAAATTATTTTGAAGGTGTGTCACGTACTTAATATAATTTCGAAGACTAAAACGAAAATATCTCCTTATGAAATTTGAAAAAATATTAAGCCAAATATGTCGTACTTTAGAACGTGGGGGTGCTTAGCCTATGTACGTATACCCGACCCTAAAAAGTCTAAATTGGCTAGTAGAGTATATGAGTGTGTTTCTATAGGCTATGATATTAATAGCAAAGCATACCGATTTTATGACTTGAAAATCAAGTAATCAAATGACACCGATTTTTATGAAGATAAATTTCCTTTTAAATTGAGAAATAGCGGGGGCGAGTCACCCACTAATATTTATTTAAAGAAAAATAAAGAAAATAATGAATCCGCTTTAGAACTTCGAAAAATTAAAAGGGTTCGTGTTGAAAAAGATTTTGGTCCCAACTTTTATGCTTACACTTTAGAGGATGATCCTAACACCATTCAAGAAGCCTTATCTTCTTTAGATGCCGATTTATGGCAAGATGCTATTAATGATGAAATAGATTCTTTGGAAACAAATAAAACTTGGCATTTAGTGGACCTTCCTCCTGGGTGTAAATGGATTCTTAAAAAGAAATTAAAACCTGATGGCACTGTTGAAAAATATAAAGCACGTCTTGTTGCCAACGGTTTTAGACAAAGAGAAATGTAGAATTTTTTTATACATCTTCACCTGTGACTAGAATAACATCTATGCGTGTACTATTTGCTATAGTTGCCTTAAATGATTTAATTGTACATCAAATGGATGTTAAAACTGCATTTTTAAATAGAGAATTAGAAGAACAGATTTATATGGATCAACCTGAAGGTTTTATTATATATGGTCAAGAAAATAAAGTGTGTAAATTAGATAAATCTCTTTATGGTCTCAAACAGGCACCTAAACAATGGCATGATAAATTTGATAGTTTAGTCATCTCTAATGGGTTTAAAATAAATGAACGTGACAAATGCATTTATTATAAATATGAAGAGAACGTTTGCACTATCATATGCCTTTATGTTGATGACTTGATTATATTTTGTTCTAATATTCATGCCATAGAAAATGTTAAATTATTATTGTGTGCCAATTTTGATATGAAGGATTTGGGTGAAGCTAGTGTAATATTGGGAATTAATATTAGTATGTCAGAAAATGGACTTTCTTTGGATCAATCTCATTACATTGAGAAAGTTCTAAAGAAATACAATTACTTTCACTTTAAACTTGCTAATACTCCATTTGACCTTAGTGTAAAGTTATTTAAGAACACGAGCGATAGTGTAAACCAAAATGCTTATGCAAGCATCATTAGTAGCTTATGTTATGCTACGTATTGCACTAGACCTGACATTACTTATGTTGTGGGAGTACTATGTAGATTTATCAGTAGGCCTAGTATGGAGCATTGGCATTCCATTGAGAGGGTCATGCGGTACCTTAAAAGGGCGATTAACCTCGGAATACACTATAATAAGCATCCCGCTGTCCTTGAAGGATTTAGTGATATTGATTGGAATACCCTATCCGATGATTCTAAGTCTACTAGTGGATATATATTTAGCATCACTAGTGGTGCAGTTTTTTAAAAATCTAACAAATAAAACTATTTTGGCTCAATCCACTATGGAGTCTGAGATGATAGCACTAGCTACTGCTAGTGAAGAGGTAGGTTGGTTAAGAAACTTCCTGTCAGATATCCCATTATGGGAAAGATCGATACCAACCGTTTTGATTCATTATGATAGTACCGAGGCTATTTCAAAATCAGATAACCATTATTATAACGGTAATAGATGACAAATACATCGTAAACATAGTATTGTTAGAGAAATTATTTCTATGGGTGCTATGAGGGTGGATCATAAACGGTCTCAATAGAAATTAGTTGATTCTTGGACGAAAGGACTAGCGAGGGAGAAGGTGTGGAACACCTCGAAAGGGATGAGACTAAAGCCTTTGGATACATGAGCCATTTTTTATGGTAACCCAACAAAATAGATTGGAGATCCCAAGAAATATGTTCAAAGGGTAATAACAAGTCACAAGTTATATGGGTTGAATCAATGTATTATTAATTGATATAGAATGGGGTTTAACTCCGAGTCCATCCCTATGGAGCATGATATCCTGAAGCGAGTTAAAGATGAGTTAATATAACTCTTAATGAGATTTATAGATCTATTTTGAGTGGGGTACCTAGATACAGGAGTATTCTTGATAGACTCACCTATGAGAATGTGGAAGTGTGGCCACTTCCTATGGATATTCTGGGCAAATTTCTAGAGCGTTCACTATACTGGGAAAGAAGCATATGGCCATAACGTATTGGATATTAGAACTACATTTAAGTAGTGTTGTGTGTGGGATGTTGTCAGAGATAAAGTTCAAAACTACGGTTACTTTAGTATATTTTGAATCATATTTACTACATAAAGGTTCAAGCAGCTGCTAGCTTTTAAGTGCAAAACTTTAAAAATGACTTTGGCACAAGTCCCTCATCGGAGAGATGATAAATTTGTGTAGAGTTGATATACTCTTTTTTCGGATCAAAGGTTCAGCCCTTTGGGCATTCAATATTGTGTAGGTATGTGGGGGAGACCTAATGGTCCAAGTCACATGTGCGCACTGTTGCCGTCGTCCGTTCGGCCCGACCTGTGCCCGTGTTCGGGTCCGGGTCTTGGATCTTGGGTTTTAGCCTTAGGCTCATTAACAATTAATTTTTAGACAAATTAATTACCGAATTTTGGGCTTAAAATTTTTTTAACGTTTTTTTTAATTCTGAAAAGAAAAACGTTGGTTATTTTTTCTCTGTTGAATTTTTCCACCCACATTTTCCTGCTTTCTCTCCACGTTGGGTGCCACCAATGTCATTATTTTTTGCTAAATAAAAGAGGTTTTTAGCCTCCGTTTTTTACACACTTGAACAACAGTTCCTTGTAATCCTAGAAAATAAAAGCTGATTTCTATCTTTAATTCTTTCCTACAGTGAAATAATAAATCCTCCCCAGAGTTATTATTCGACTCGAGCAATTAATAAGAATAGATGTACGTAGACCAGATTGATTCTTGTGCTTTATCAATCCGTATTTTTTATTTTAGGAGGCTGTTTTATCCTGGGGGTGACGAGGCTTCGAGACTGTCAGAACACATCGGGAATAGCCGCGAAACACCTTAAAGAGAGCAACATTGTCCGCGACTCATCCATGTTCTAATCTACGCCTGGATTCTAGATTTCTAATTTTTTCTGTCTCAGGATTAACTGCTCTTCAATTGGGTAATTTCGTTACTTTAATTTTGCATTTATATTGCTACTGCTACAATAATTTTAAAGTGTTGCAAAATTCTGCCATAGACTAAAACTACTCTACCAGCCTTAATAAACCTTTCAAATATGATGGCCAACATTTTAAACGTTGGAGCAAAAATTGCTATTTTATTTAACTAAGAAAAAGATCGCATCTTGTGTTCAATTTGACAAACCCGTAGTGAATAATCGACCAACTATTGAGGAAAGCAAAACTATTCGGAATTGGGAAGAAAAATATTTTTGTGCAATAATATATTTTTAATGCTCTAAGTGACGAACTTTATGACTATTATGCCAATTATAAAACTACAAAAGATGTTTGGGATGCTGTTTTTAAAAAATATGACACGGAGAAGGCGGTGCTAAAAAATATGTCATCAACCGTTATTTGAAATTTCAAATGACGGATGATAAGTCTGTTGTTATTCAAACTCATGATTTATAAATGATTGCCCATGAAATTATTTCCGAGGGCATGGCTTTAGATGAGCAATTTCATGTGATTGTGATTATTGATAAATTGCCTCCAATGTTCAAAGAGTTCAAAAATATTTTGAGGAATAACTCTAAAGAATATTCACTAGAGTTGCTCATTACTAAATTGAGAATTGCGGAGGAATCTCGAAAACAGGACTCTAATGATGAAATTCTTGTTGTGTCTGACAATAAAAATCAGAAAAGGAACCACACTCTAGTTGTTTTAAAGGCAAATGAGAAAAATATGAAATTTCAGAAAAAGAGCCACAAATAGAATTTTAAAAATCAAACTCTGACATAGAAAAAGAATAAGAACCCTAAAAATGGACAGTTTAGCAACTCGAGACAACTTCTCTATTTCAAGTGTGGCAAGCCTGGCCATATGGCTCGTAAATGTTGCAATGTGCCACCTGTACAAGTGAATTTGATCGAAGAGGACCTATGTGCTATGATTTCTGAATCAACATGGTTAGCGATACCGAAGGGTGGTGGGTGGATACTAGTGTTTCCCGCCATATCTGTTATGATCGTACACTTTTTAAGACTTATTCTAAGACTACAGATAAGAAGGTGTTGTTGGGTGATTCTCACTCCATTGAGGTTACTTGTACATAAAATGTGAAATTAAAGTTCACTTCGGGAAAAGCTATTATCCTCAAAGATATTCTTCACACTCCTGAGATAAGGAAAAAATATGTTTCGGGTTATCCTCTCAACAAAGTTGGCTTTACTCAAACTATTAGTGCTGATTTATCTACTTGGACCAAAAATGAATTTTTTATAGGCAAGGGTTATGCCACTTGATGATGCTGGAAATAGCACCACCAGATCAAGGTGTTGTTGAGCTCAAACTAATATACCAATGGCAGCAAGTAAGCAGTGTAGATATAGAAGGTGATGAGGAGAAGAGGGGAAACACACCGATATAAGTGGTTCAGCCTATCTAGGCCTACGTCCATTGTGTAGGTGAGTGGTCTTCACTATAAAATAAGGGCTCTAATGTCCTCCTGTTACAATACACTCACTTTCTTTCTCTACTGTGTAGTTTAATAAATCTTTCGCTAGGGTTTGGAGTCTCTCCCTTTGCAATGATGGATAAGACAAGTATATATAGTGCCTGGGGGTGTAGTGTACCCCCCAAGCATGCAATAAGCACGTGTATGATGATCTAGCCAATCTCATGTGGACACCTGACTGTGCCACATGTAGATAATGATGATCAAATATTTCCTCACGTGAGGGGAATGATTTAGTCATAACAGTTTTGTCCACATGTTCCATGTCTTCCTTGTTCTTGCATATGGTCGGGCATCTGATGTCATCAACTAGAACCTCGGCCCAGCCGAGTATAATGTTTGTGATTCCGATATTTGCATTAGTCTTCGTATGCATAACCTCGATCTAATTTACTAGCCGAGGTTAGGTAACTTGGCATTAACTGTAGTGTCGATGGAAGCAGAGTATGAGTGTGGCCATACTTGAGCCTATAAGGTTGTTGCTTACCTCGGTTATTCCCTAGTCGAGGTTGATCCATGTGGAGCCAACTGTTGATACCAAATTTAATCTGCTGACATGGCCCAATTGAATGAAGACACGTGGTAATCTACATGGAAACAATAAATACTTCTGAGGAACTCACACGCTCCGAGGAACAAGAATACAACGAGGAACACTACTTCCCCAAGAAACTCAGACGCTCCGAGGAACTCAGACGCTCCGAGGAATAATAATTCTCCGAGAAGCTCATACACTCCGAGGAACAAGAACTCTCCGAGGAACTCATAAACACCGAGAAGCTTAGGCGGTCCGAGCAACTTAGGCGGTCCGAGCTGCACCTCGAGCGAAGCTTTAATAGCAGGATAACCAACAATTTGACTATTCATTAAATGCTTATCATTCAGACGCACACGCTTAAAGGGCATTGAATGTATCACCCTTTCATATGTACATCATTTAATGTATTACCCTTTCACTTTACAGCCTCAGGGCTATAAATACATTGTACAATCCTCATTGGACGGGGACCCCCGAATCAGAATTTCTTGATAGAACTTGTAAATTGAGAATTCCAAAACACTCAGCAATAACATAACAGTGGATGTAGGCCATTCTTATAAGGCTGAACCACTTTAAAAATTCTTTGTCTCATTTATTTATCTGTGATTGAATAATTAGAGTGATCTAATTTTGTACATCAACAGATTGGCGTCGTTTGTGGGAACGACTGGTAATATCATTTTCCATCAAAAACAATTCATCACCAATTGCTTATATTCCAGAATCCAGCAATCGAAACGCTGGAAGCCCTCCAAATCCATCTGCTCCGCCAAATATTCCAGATCTGGCTGGAATAATGACAAATCTGGCTCAGGGCCAGACCGTCATGCAAGAAACTATGCGTCAACTCATACAAACCCTCCATGGCGGTGCACCAATTCATTCAAGACTGCGGAGTATTCAAAGAAACACCCGTGCGCCATCCTCACGTACTAGGCGTACTAATTCATATCGCAATGAGGAATCTGATGATTTCTCTTATCAACCTGGGCGAACTTCGTCAGTGCGATCCACAGATACTGAACAACGTGTCACTCTCTCCCCAGAAAGGACCAGCGCATTGGAAAGATTAAGTAGGGTTTATCCTTTCGACCGATTAGGCCCTAGGAGGAACAAAAGTCCTCTTAATGAAGCGTCGAGGAGCTTTCGACGATCAACAGCCTTAAGGGAAGGATCTGCCCAGTCGCGACCAACTGCTCGTCAAGATAGATCCCAGGAAGCCACTTCAACGCGATCAATTGCTCGAGTCAACAGGCCCGGGGAAGGAAATGATGCATGGAAAGGCTCTATTCAAAGGCTGGAGGATAGATTAGGGGAAATGGTTAAAGACAAGAACCCTTTACAACGAACCTTTGTTCGAGGAACACCTTTTGTCCAGGCCATTGTAGATTTTCCAACACCATCAAAGTTCAAAGCACCTGTTGTGACCCCCAAATATGATGGAAAGACTGACCCTGTTCTTCATATAGAACAATATCAAGCTGCTGCCGACATCTATGCTGTCCCAGACGAGATGAGATGCAGGGAATTCTCGGGAACTCTTACCGGATCTGCTCAAATATGGTATAATAATCTTCCTCGGGGTAAGATCTCAACTTTCTTTCAACTGGCCGAGTTATTCATTGGAAATTTCTGCTTTGGGGCAAAGCCAGTTAAACGAGTAGCACATTTGTTAAGTGTTAGACAAAAAGCTGGTGAAAGTACCAGAGATTATATAACTCATTTTAATAACGAGAAACTTGAAGTCATTGATTATGAGGAGAAGACAACGATCACTGCCTTGATGAGTGGGTTGTTGCCTAATAAGTTGTATTACACTTTGGCCAAAGATCCACCCACAACTATGTCAGAATTGATGGCAAAAGCGCCCAAAATCATGAATGCCGAGGAGGCTATGGTTGCGAAGAAGAATATGGATAAAGAAACCAAGGTGGAAGTCGACAAAGCCAAGAAGAAAGAGCATAAGAACAATGGTGGTGACAAACAATCCAAAAATAGGTCGTCATGGGAGGTATTGAAGAAATTTGATAATTACACTCCTTTGAAGGTAGATATCAACCACGTCCTGGAAGAAATTAAGAATAGCGAGGAGTTAAACTGGTCAAAGAAAATAAAGGCAGACCCTGACATGAGGAATAGGGAAAAATATTGCGAGTTTCACAAAGATCATGGCCATATGACCAAAAATTGCATAGCCCTTCAGAATGAGATCGAAACACTCATTAGAGGAGGAAAATTGGCAAAGTACGTTGATCGTAGAAATGAAAGAAGAAACAACGACCGAACAAGAGAGAGGTCTAAATCTCCTCGTCGAGTAGAGGAGAACAAGAAAAGAAACCATGAAGATGGTCCCGAGGATGACCCCGATCTTCCCAAGAGACCAAGGCAGCCATAACGAGAGGTATTTTCAATACGCTTTGGGTCATTTGATTGTAATGTTATTACAGGTGGAGATGCAGGAGGAGGATACCTTACTGCAGAGAGAAAAGCTTACCTCTGTGAGGCTCAAGCTTGCTCGTACATTCAACGAATAAATCTAGATGAGGAGGATCGCCCGAGAAAGGTGAACAAAGAAAAATTGGTCATCGATTTCTCAAAGAATGGCCTCGCAGGTGTTCTGTATCCTCATGATGACCCGTTGGTGATCAAGATGAGAATGAAGGAGGTAATGATTTCAAGAGTACTGGTCGACAATGGTAGCTCGGCAGACATCATGTTCTACTCGTGCTTCGATAGTTTAAATCTAAAGCTATCTCAACTCGAGCCTTATCATAGACCCCTCCTCAGTTTAGCTGGCGAGAAAGTGTTTCCACTTGGGATGATCAAGTTGGATATATTCATTGGTACGTGGCCTGCATGTCGAACAGAAAGAATACGCTTTTTCATGATGGATAAGAATGTTCAATCATCATACAATATCATCATGGGAAGAGTAGGATTGAAGAAGTTCGAGGCTATACCATCTACAGTGCATCAATGCCTAAAATTTCCAACAAATTTCGGAGTAGGAGTTGTGAAAGGTGATCAGAAAGTAGCTCGGGAATGCTATTATTCATCCGCCGAGCAAGAAGAACTGGAGGAATCAAGGAAAAAGACTACTACCTATCAAGTGGATGAAGGTGCAGAGATTGAAACATTGGATCCTCGAGATGAGTCGCAACTCGTGAAGGGTCAAGTGGTGGAAGCTACTAAAAACATCATTCTGGACGACGAGCATCCTGAACGAACTACTCAAATAGGTTCGTCGTTGGAAGCCTCATTAAAACAAGAATTGATAACTTTCCTTAGAAGCAGAAAGCAAACTTTTGCATGGAGTCATGAAGATATGCCTGGGATAGATCCAAATTTCTTATGTCACAAGCTCAATGTGAATAAGGAGATCAAGCCTGTGAAGCAGAGAAGAAGAGTGTTCAGCCCCGAGAAGAATCAAGCTATACAGGAGGAAGTCGAGAAGCTTCAGAAAGGTTGTTTCATTGAAGATGTTAAATATCCAGACTGGTTAGCCAATGTAGTGATGGTAAAGAAGAAGAACAACAAGTGGAGGATGTGTGTAGACTTCACCGACCTCAACAAAGCATGCCCAAAGGATCACTTTCCATTTCCCCGAATTGATCAACTGGTGGATGCTACCTCGGTACACTAGTTACTGAGCTTCATGGATGCTTGTTCTGGTTACAATCAGATCAAAATGAAACCTGAAGACAGGGAAAGTACTTCTTTAATTACCCCTAGAGGAACTTATTGTTATAATGTTATGCCTTTTGGTTTGAAAAATGCAGGTGCGACATATCAGCGACTGATGAACAAGGTTTTTGCTGAACAAATCAGTTGCAATATGGAAGTCTATGTTGATGACATGCTGACAAAAAGCAAGAAATCTGCCGACCATCTAGTTGACTTAAGTCAGACTTTTGATCAACTGGATAAATATCAAATGAAGCTGAACCCGACGAAGTGCATATTTGGAGTACGAGAAGGCATGTTCCTCAGATACATTGTCAACCAACGAGGCATTGAGGCAAATCCTGAAAAGATCAAAGCTCTATTAGGGCTGCGATCTCCAACGACGAAGAAAGAGGTGCAAAGTCTTACAGGACGAGTAGCAGCACTCAACAGATTTGTATCGCGAGCAACTGATAGATGTCTCCCATTCTTCAAGACACTCAGAAAGACTTTTGAGTGGAATGATGAATGTGAGAAGGCTTTTCAAGATTTGAAGAAATACTTGGGAGCACCTCCACTGCTATCCAGGCTAGTGATGGGAGAAAAATTGTACTTGTATCTTGCAGTGTCCGAGAATGCAGTTAGCTCGGCGTTGATCAGAGTGGAGAATGGAGTACAAAAACCAATTTATTACACAAGTAAGGCCTTCCGAGGAGCAGAGATCAGATATCCAAGGCTGGAAAAATTGGCACTGGCGCTGATTGAGGCGAGTAGGAGAATGAGGCCATACTTTCAGGCTCATACTATAGTCGTATATACTGATATGCCGCTGAGACAAGCCCTTCATAAACCAGAAAAATCAGGGAGATTGATGTACTGGGAAATAGAGCTCGGTGAATATGATATAGTCTATGAACCCAGATCATCTCTAAAAGGGCACGCTGTAGCAGATTTTATAGCAGAGTTCACCTATCCTAATACCCCCGATTAGCAAACGTTGCTCACTGATCAACCTGTGGATGTTACAGGATCAACAAACACTAGCTCAAACCAACTCCGGTTGGTAAAAGGGCAAGTGGATGTTACAGGATCATTAAATTCGAGCTCAGACCAACTCCGGTTGGTAAAAGGGCAAGAAAAAATGATCGACGAAGAGCGAGAAATATTCGGGGAGGATGAAAAGAAGCAACAAATATTTCACCGAGGAACTCTGACTGATCAGAAATTTGAAGACGAGTTACCTATATGGAGGCTATATGTAGATGGCTCATCTTGCACTGCAGGATGTGGCGCGGGGATAGTTTTGAGCACTCCGGATGAAGTCGACATGGAATACACCATGCGTTTCCAATTCAAAGCTTCCAATAATGAAGCTGAGTATGAGGCCATGATTGCATGACTTAGTTTGGCAAAAATTATGGAGGCACAGCAGATTATTGTCTTCAGTGATTCTCAATTGATCGTAAACCAAATAATGGGAGTATATGCAGTCAGAGGAGAGTTAATGATCAGATATCATGCAAAGGCAAAGGAGCTGGTGTCAGAATTTGCCGCTATTCAGCTGGTCAGAATACCAAGAATGGAGAATGCGAGAGCAGACGCCTTAGCTCGACTAGCATCAGCTACTCGTACCGAGCTACGACGAATAATCCCAATTGAAGTTTTAGCTGGTCAGAGTATAGATGAAGATCTGACGATGAACTTTATCACCCTTGATTTAGGACCATCTTGGATGGATCCCATCAGGGCATATATTGAGGAGGGAGAATTGCCAATTGACAAGCTCGCAGCCAAGAAATTGAAGTTTAAAGTTGCTCGGTGTGTATTAACTAATGGTATTTTATATAGACGAGGAATTATGGCAGGTTTGCAGAGATGCGTACATCCCTCCGAGGTGAAAGAATTAATTGAAGAGATCCATGAAGGGTCCTGTGGAGCACATGTAGCAGGTCAGACGCTTTTGCAAAGGGTCATGATGCAGGGATATTACTGGCCGACGATGAGGGCTGATTGTATAGCCTATGCCAAGAAGTGTGACAAGTGCCAGCGCTTTTCCTCCATCCGAAGAACTCCACAAGCATTGTTGACACCCATAACTTCCCCTTGGTCATTTGCCATGTGGGGAATTGATTTGGTTGGACCACTGCCAACGACCCGAGGAAGGTTCAAATACCTCGTCGTCGCAGTGGATTATTTTACTAAGTGGGTAGAAGCTGAGCCACTCATTGATATGACGTACGAGAAGGTGTACCAATTTGTTTGGAAGAACATCATTTGTCGATACAGTCTCCCTCATGCTTTCATCACAGACCATGGAACACAATTTGATAACGAGGAGTTCGCTGCCTATTGCCATCAGTCAAACATTTTGAAGGTCCACTCAGCACCAGGCCATCCTCAAAGCAATGGACAGACTGAAGTGACGAACAGAACACTGCTAAATGGTTTGAAGAAAAGACTAAGTGATGAAAAAGTAAACTGGATCAACGAGTTACAATCAGTACTCTGGGATTATCGAACTACTCCCCGAGTAGCAACTGGAGAATCACCATATATGCTGGCGTTTGGAAGTGAAGCTGTTATACCTGCCGGGTTGGGCCTCCCAACACACAGGGTACTGAATTTCAATTCCCCTGTCAGCGACTTAATGAGAAGACTGGATTTAGACATGCTCGAGGAAGTTAGAGAAGAAGCAGCCATTAGAAATGCTGCTTACCAGCAGTGAACAGCTTTGTTTTACAACAAGAAGGTGAAGAAATGCGACCTGAAAGAAGGAGACTATGTGCTGAAGAAAGTAATTCAAAAGCACAATAAACTGGAGGCAAACTGGCATGGACCATACCGAGTTACAGAAGTTGTTCGACCAGGAACTTACCGAATAGCAACTCTAGAGGGGGAGGAATTTAAGAATGCATGGAACACAGAGCACCTGCGCAAGTATTATCAGTGATGTATATTCCCATGTAACGCAGTTCCATCGGTATGAATAAAATGAAGATATTCTGCAAGTCTCTCTTTTTATTGAAAATTTTTCGGGGAATACTAGTGCTACACACTACTCGGCAAAACTCGACAAAGCTCAGACTACTCAGTAAAAATATTCCTAAAAATGCCAACCTGTTTGGTTAGGAAACAAAATATTCCTAAAAATGCCAACCTGTTTTGCTAGGAAACAAAATATTCCTAAAAATGCCAACTTATGTTGGTTAGGAAGTACATATATTCTCGAAAATGCCAACTTATGTTGGTCGGAAGGTAAGATTATTCCAGAAAGCACCAAAGTCTACTAACTATGGCTGGTCGGGGATAAAAACCCACCAACTGTAGTTGGTCGACAAGGAAGATTTACCGACCTTGGTTGGTCGAAAACATTTTATGGGTAAAATTATTTCAAAAATTTACTAACTATGGCTAGTCGGAGATGAAAACCCACCTACTGTAGTTGGTCGACAAGGAAAATTTACCGACCTTGGTTGGTCGGAAACATTTAAGAGAAAAATTTACTAACTATGGCTGGTCGGGGATAAAAACCCACTAACTGTAGTTGGTCGACATGGAGAATTTAACGACCTTGGATGGTTGGAAACATTTTAAACATTTTTTATACTCGTTACTTTATTGCTAAGTTGGTCGAGAAACAAAACTTTATTATTAAGTGATCGAGCAACATTATTGATACTTGTAACTTTTTAATTATTACTGAGTTGGTCGGCAAACAACACAATATTGTTATATTTTTTATCAGATACACATTCACAAATATAAAGTGTTTGATAATTACAAGACAATAGCAATTAAGATTTGCAAACAAAAATGAAAGTCTTTCATTGAATTCAAAATAAATTACAAGTTACATTGACATCGAAATGTATACTAACTACTACATCAAAATTCCTATTCTACTGGTCTTTTCCCCTCTGCTTTTGACACAGGTTCCTCGCCAGCAGGCGAATCATTTAAAGCCTGAGGAGAATTTATAAAGTTGAGATCCTTCAACATCCTGACATTCATCACGGATGGTCGATCTAAGAGGTGCTCGGGACGAGATATCTCGGCATTTGAATGGAGATTATAGTCATCGAGATATTTAGAAATCAAGCTCCGAGGAATGTCCCGAGCAGGGATCCAACTCATATCCAATTTGTACGGTGGCACAGGCAAGTCGAGCAGCCCGGGATCATGGTAGTCCCACAGGTAATGACCCTGTTCGAGTTACAGCACTCCTAAGGCATTCAACCAGCCTTGCTTGTAGCCCTCATTATTGGCATTCTGGATACGATCGTCCAAATGGTATAGCGCTTTGTTGTATCTAGCCATCCAAAACTCCCTAGGCTGTTTATGGAATTGATATGTTAGCCTTTCTAGCTGCTCGCGGAGATTCTTGATGAAGAGTTCCTTATTATCCAAGACTGACTTCTGCGCGGAGAGCTGTTTTTCCAGGTCCCTGATCTTCTTTGACATTTCATCCAATGCCTAGTTCTTCGCCATTAACTGGAAGGCCTGGTTCTCTAAGGCAGACTGAGTCCTCTGTTCCTCGACAAGAACCCGAGATGCTCTTGCTCGTCCCTGAGGAGCTCTTTCTCGACCACGAGAAGATGTAGAGGGGCCAGAGCTCTTCAAGGTCTCCAATTCGTCCCTCAACTTGGCGTTCTCAACCTCTAAGAACGAGAATCCCTCGTCGGTCACTGGGATCAAGGCACTTGAAATGGAAGTTGCAGACTTCAACTGAGACAACTCTTTTTGTAGATTGTTATTCTCTTGCTCCAGCAACTCAGCAATTTGTCTGCACTCCTCGACCTCACCCTTCAGAGTTCTCTCCCTCACATCGTACCCAGCAAAAAGCTTCTCGTAGCCCTTGTCGGCAATAATTTGCTGGTACTTCTTCTCATACCCCTCATGCAACAGGGCAGTGGATTCTTTATATTGTAGCTGAAGGTCTTCGAGGGTGCCTTGGAGATCCTCGATCATTTCATAATAGGCAAAATTATTAGCCACTGCTCGATCGAGTAGACACTTCAGATATTGATATGCTTCAACTGCCTGTTCTGAAGCATCTTGGCCGAGGATGTCGACAACTTGTGCTGCACTCAGGTCTATGTGACCAGTCTTAAAGTATTCATTGCATTGTCGTAGCAGCTTTGTATCATGGGCAGATAACAATTCCATCCTGGCCAGAAACTAGCAGAGAAAGAAAGATCAATCATTAATAAGAAGAATCAAGACAGAGTATGAAGAAGATAGACAACAGTATGCAAAAAAGTCCAAGTTTTATTATATCATAGTTCAGAGTTACAAGTTCTGGGTTACAATTGACAAAAGAAAAATAAAATATAAAGATAAACCCGAACAACTCTACACCTTTTCCTTGTCTCCCAAAACCTTCTCGGGAGGCTGGGACGAGGAAGTAGGTTGCTCATAGGGAATGGATAGTTGCTCGGGGATCACTGAAAGTTGCTCAGAAGAAGTGGCGATTTGCTGAGGTTCCTCAGTAGCAGGCTGGATGGCTGAGGGATGATCTCCCATCACCATAGAAGATTCTTTTGAGGCAGCTTCGTCCTCTTCTTCATATTCTGGAGTTGGAGGGGGACCAGGGATATGTCGCTGGAAGAGCTCAGAAGATTCATCAACCTTCATCTCCTGGAGAGCTGCAACCCATCCATCTCTAAAATATTTTAGGCTGCTATATTCAACTTGTAACATCATAGCAGCCAACCCCTTGTTCCACCCCTTGTCCCAGCCAGCACTAAAGGACTTCTTCACAGCCATCTTTCTCTTCAA
The DNA here is from genome assembly GCA_949130495.1 of Sambucus nigra. Lineage (NCBI taxonomy): Eukaryota > Viridiplantae > Streptophyta > Magnoliopsida > Dipsacales > Adoxaceae > Sambucus > Sambucus nigra. Next base: position 202,071,861 of record OX422211.1, on the reverse strand, counting down.
CTTCTCTGAGGAAAGCTTCTCGGACAGCAGGTTATCAGTAGCTTTTAATTTATTTTCAATCTCCTCCTTCTGCCGATTTACTTCCTGAAGATGGCCCAACCTTTCCTCAGCAACCTTAAGCTTATCCTCAAGCTCCCCAGCAGTTTTAAGCTTTTCTTCAAGCTCCTTATTATTCTTCTCCAGACTATTCACTTTTTTCTCCAACTCTTTGGAGACATCAACAGCTCGAGCTTTCTCCTGCTCGGTGGAGGCAAGCTTCTTCTCCCAAACAGCTTTGTCAGTAGCATATGTTTGGCGAGAATCTTCCAAAGACTTGATAGCTTCTTCTAGAGCTCCCTCCACACTGTACGAGGAGCATGAAGCCTTAATTGCCTCATCTTTCTTCAAAATTACATTGAAGCAGCTCACCAACTGTAAAAAGAAAAGGAAAGCAAATCAGAAACAGAAATGACAAAGGAAAGATGAAAAGTTCAAAGTAATGAGACTTATAGAGGCACTATGGAGAGTAGCTAACGAAGTGACCATGTCCCGAGTAAGGTTTTCTTCAGTACCTTGGACCTCGGGAATGATCCAGGACTTTACCGAGCTCATGGCAGAGCTCGGGGGAACAAAAGTTGGAAACCCGGTTCCAGTAACTGGGGGCTGAGTAATGGTGTCAGCCAAATTGACCGAGGAGCTTTTCTTTAGCCTCCTCGGGGGAACAGGAACAGATTCAACCAAGGAAGAACCCTTGGTCGGTGATATTACAATCACCTCTCCAGGAGCAGCAGACCTGCTCGGAGCCACAACGGGCTTCTCGGCAACCTTCACAATAGCAGCCGAGGAAGGTGCATCATTATTCTTTGTCCCCTCCCTTGGGACATCAACTTTACTTCTTTTTGCCTCTCCAGAACCAGAGGCAGGCTTCTCGAAGAGAGTGGGAGGTATTCTCTTCTTCATTCTTTCACTCAAAGGGACGTGAGATTCAGGAGAGGAACCGGTGGAAGCTGGTACTGGCTCTGCTTCACTTATCACCGGACGAGCAGTGAAAGAAGTGGTGTAGCTCTTGTACTGTAGCAGATATGAGACTGACCTAATATGCTCGTCGACAACACTCTGATGTAGACTCCAGATAAGTTTCAAGTGCCTTATATTAACATCTGCTTCTTTTGGGCACTTTCCTTTGCTATCAACTGCAAATAAATAAACATTGCCATCAGTGATACATTTTATCAAACATAAAGGAAGCATGATTTCAAAATAAATAAAAAGGAAATAAAAATAACCTATCCCATTGCCATAAGGAGGGCATCTGGGACCCTGATAAACTTCATCTCCTGATAAAGGATCATGTTGCCAATTTTTTATGACAATCCCATGTTCAAAATAATCCCTATTGGCATCTAGGAGATTTACTACTAAGGCCCTATTTAAAAATCTAGTTTTCAAATAAAAAGTATTATCTCCTACAACCCATCTATAACAAAACATTATTTCTGGAATTCCTATGCGAGTTCTATGGATTTGATTTAATCTATACACCCCATTAACTATTCTCCATGTGTTGGGGGCTATTCTTGCAGGAACAACGTCAAAATATTGACGAAATTCCAGACACAAGGGATTAGGTGGAAAATAAAATCCACACTCAGCAATAAAAAGACTGGGGAACCAATGTCCCTCAGCCAAACGGAAATAATCAGAAGGCTCAGAAATCTCTTCCAAAACAACCCAGGAGGGAATGGAAAAATCAGAGCGAAATTTATTAAGAGATTCAACAGGTTAAACCATGGTGAATAAAAGAAATGAAGGAGAAGGAAGAAAATCTTACAGAAGAAGAGTGGATCTGATGACAACGAACGATGGAAGAGATGAACACACAGGAAAGAAAGAGACGACGGAAAATTCGAAGATACAAATTTGAATAAGTAGAAGACGATGGGATTTAATGCAGCTTTTAAATACTCTACCTTGGGAAAAGAAAAAGTAATGATTAAAAAAAGAGACGGTTACGTTACCGACGGCTAAAAAGATGAAAAGGGGCGCGGGAATCGAAGCAGGCATAGAAATTCAAAAAGCCTGATTCTACGAATTTGGAAGGATAAATAAATACAAGGGAAACACTCCTAAAAATCAGGAAGACCATTTAAAGCTACCATATTCCGAGAAAGAATGTTCCATACTCCTCAAATTTCAAACTATGAAACATTGGGGGCTTCTGTTGATACCAAATTTAATCTTCTGACATGGCCCAATTGAATGAAGACACGTGGCAATCTACATGGTAACAATAAATACTTTCGAGGAACTCACACGCTCCGAGGAACAAGAATACAACGAGGAACACTACTTCCCCGAGAAACTCAGACGCTCCGAGGAACAAGAATTCTCCGAGAACCTCATACACTCCGAGGAACAAGAACTCTCTGAGGAACTCATAAACACCGAGAAGCTTAGGTGGTCCGAGCAACTCAGGCGGTCCGAGCTGCACCTCGAACGAAGCTTTAATAGCAGGATAACCAACAGTTTGACTATTCATTAAATGCTTATCATTCAGACGTACACGCTTAAAGGGCATTGAATGTATCACCCTTTCATATGTACATCATTTAATGTATTACCCTTTCACTTTACATCCTCAGGGCTATAAATACATTGTACAATCCTCATTGGACGGGGACCCCCGGATCAGAATTTCTTGATAGAACTTGTAAATCGAGAATTCCAAAACACTCAGCAATAACATAACAGTGGACGTAGGCCATTCTTATAAGGCTGAACCACTTTAAAAATTCTTTGTCTCATTTATTTATCTGTGATTGAATAATTAGAGTGATCTAATTTTTTACATCAACACCAACCTTAAAACGGATGACCTCCTTATTGGCTAATGTGACCCTCCTGAAGAATCGACTGTGAGATTGGACGATGTTGTTGCTCAGAGTACGAGAGTACACTTTGGTCATATCAATCACCCCTAACTCTTAGCCCTGTATGAGAGTAGATGGCTGAGGGTATATGTGTTTGGCTGATAGGAGGGCATTTCTGCATCTTGGGATATGTGAGTAGTCACTGGGACATATGTCACCCTTAGAACTGGCTTGCGACTACCCCAAGATAATGACTGATGCGATGACGCATTTTAGGGTTTCGAGGTGAAATGATGAACGCCTTGCTCCATGCCTAATCATTACAATGGTTTAAATACCATTTTCTCTTTCCTCTCTTTCTTGTTCCCTTTGGTTTCCCTCTTCGAGTATTTTCTGCAAATAAAAACCATAAAACCTTCATAGCTTTTCAATACACAAGATTTTCTATTCTTAACCCCTTCTTCCATCGTCCATACTCACTCAGGTACTATTCTCCAATCTTTATTTTTCATCTATGGTTCTTCAATTGATTGCTTGGCTTCTCCGGTGACATATTTGTTTTCTGGTGAGCTTTTCCACCACTATCTGGTGGTTTTAGGGTCAAGGTTGTAGTTTTAAGGTGACCCTCAGGCCATATTAGTTGTTCTGAGGTTGATTTAGGTCAAAATTCCCACTTTTGGGTTTTTCGGTGGCCCTCCGGTCATCATCTCCGGTGGACTATTTCTTGAATGTTCATGGTGTTCTTGGTAAAAACCATATGAATTCCAAGCTTTGATCTTTTGCTTAGGTAGTAGAAATTATTTACCTGTTTGTCTGCTAGGTTTTAATTAGAAGTGTAGTGTCATATCTCGGATGCTATAACCTTTGTATAAAGTTGTAGTAGAGTTTCCAACTCTGCGAGAGAAGTGTTTCGAAAAAATCAGACAGGTAGAGTTAGCTACGACCGAGGCTCGTGAGGCCGAGGCTTTTCCCCCTCGACTAATTTTTCCTCTACCTTTAGCAGTCATATACCCTAAGGCTGTCGAGGCCTCTGATCCTATGTCGGAGTCAGCTCCTTCAGACCCCTTGTCCACATCTAAAGCTGTTGAGAGTGTAGACTCATTCCAAGAGGCTATGGATTACTCCCCTTGACAAAGTGCAGCTTCTGAAGATGAAGGGGTTTCAGACCGTGCCTCGTCTCACAAAGATGCTGGGCCTTTATGCAGATCTCCCTCCATAGAAATTTTAGATCCTAACATCGCCTTTCCTCCTCCCATTTATGCCATTCCTCTTACAGCTACCACTAGCGCTGAGTTTGTAGAGAGGTTTCCCAGTGGTGCTCCTACCGAAGCCCGGATAGAGGTTGTTGAGGGTGATGATGATGGAAAGAATGAACTAGATAACTCTGTAGCTGCTAGGTATGAGAGCACTGTCAACGAGTATGACCTTCTGATCTTTAGACACCTGTATTCTATTGAATCTTCAATAACCCTGAGGAAACCTCTGAAGAATGAGAGGGCCTTTGATGGCCGAGAGGGTAAAATCTGTGTCTATGAAAATATGTTCAAATTGGGTTTTCACCTCCAATTCACCCAACTATCCGAGCCATTCTTTCCTATATAAACCTTGCCCCCTTCCAATTATCCCCTAATGTCTGGAGGGTCATGGTTGGGGCTATCGTCCTCTAGAAGGCTGTTCACCACACCGACCTTCCAGTTAGGGTTTTTATTGGATGTTATACTCCCTCGTCTACCAAGAATCATCCAGGCTACTACCACTTCATAGCCAGAAAATTTGAGAAGAAAATGCTCCTAGCTACCCAAACTTCCAACCATAACTGGAAACCCCAGTACTTCTTCATTTCGGGAGCCTAAGAGTTTAGCCCAAATGAGTCTTGTGGAACGTCTGATCCACGAACACCTCTGAGATGGAGTAAAGTCTCTATTTCGGAAAAAGCTTACCCTAGTTTAAGCCAGGATAATTATAAGGATATTAAGGACCTTCGCAATCAAGGCGAGAGGGATCGTCTCGTCAAATATGAATATCTGATGACCCCCTACTACCTTTCTCAGACAGGTTTGGGGGTGGTCCTTTGGAAGAGCTTCATAAGTTTCAATAATTTGTTACAAGTTGTACCTCGTATGTTTTATCTATTTGATTTTCTAACTCCGAGACATTTTCTTATAGAGCAGCCATAAGGTATTTCTGACGATTTCTTGGAAATGTCGGCCCCTAACCTTTCAAAGTTCCTTGAGAGACGAGGTGACAAGAATGCACCTCCCCCGGCCCAAACAAAAAAGAGTGTCGGCACTTCAAAGGCCGATGCAGCTAAGAAAAGAAAGGATCCCATTGATCCTGCTCATAACAGACCAAGCAAAGTTTTGGCATCCGACCGTGCCATCCCAATCTCTACTGACGATGCTTTGACTGATCATATATCGCAGCTTAAGATAGGAGATAACATGATCGTCCATAGCATGCAATTTTTTTATGCTATGGGGACTATTATGACCAAGGAAGATAAGCATTTTCTCTAGGCCTTGGACGTCCCTTTACTGACCGAGTTTTCCCTTCACAGGGAAGTTCAAGTATCAAAATTTTTCTTCCATGTGTTGTCTTTATTCTTTAAAAGTCGTCATTATTCATACATCTAATATTTTTCTACAGGGAGTGGTATCTCTTCACCAACTAGCTGACTGGACTTTGAAAGGGTTGCCGATGATCCAAAAAGTCAAGGATGCCTAGAAAACATAGGCCGATCTCAAGGCCGAGCTGGATAAGGTGAAAGGAAATCTGAAGGAGAGAGATAACCAGATCACTCAACTAAAGTAAGATCACAATAAGGCCCTGAAGGTAAAGGATGATAGCCTTCAATCAAAGGTTGATGTTGTTATTAAGGCTGCGTTGGCCGATGCTTCGAAAAAGATCATCGATGAATACAAAGTCTCTGATGAATTTTTAGGCTTTAGTTTTGATTATCTAGAGAGAGGCATCAGAAAATCTGGTCGGTGGGCTGCTCTTAAGTAGGGTGAATCTGGGAGCTTAAATGTTGAAGATTTTGTTGGTCTCGGCTTTGCAGACCCTCGCCTTGCTCAGGCTTTGGCTGAGGTGGAAAAGGATGATTCTGCACCAGAAGAGACGAGTCCCTTGGATGTCACAAAAACTGAAGACCTTTCTCATTACGAGGATGAGGTTGAAGTCAACACTGGTCTCGGTAACACAACTCTTTTTAATGATGGGTCGGCTCCAGCCTAGGGACGAACCCAGCCTTAAATGCCTCTTCTTCTTGGTGAAAGATTTTTTGTGAAGCTGCCTATAACTCTTTTTTTTTTATGAACTATGATTGTATCTTTTTGGTTGTTTTGAATGTAACCTCCCACAAACTCTTCTTGTTATGAATACAATGAAATTCCACTATTCCTTATTTCTATTGCTCTTCTATTATGATGCTTTGTTGTTCTACAATTATGATGTTCCACTTATTCACCACAAAAATAGATTCACAATAACAGAAGAAAATAATCGATAGAAACAATCCATATTAATGAAATCACCATTAGGGTCTGAGGTCACCAAACTAATGATGTTAGATCCTCACAATTCATCAAATTAATGATGTTAAGGGTCTGAGGTCACCATACTAATGATGTTTTATCCTCTTAATTCACCAAATTAATGATGTTAAGAGTTTGAGGTCACCAAATTAATGATGTTTATCCTCATTATTCACCAAATTAATAATGTTTAGGGTATGATGTCACCAAGTTAATAATGTTTATCCTCATTATTTACCAAACTATTGATGTTTAGGGTATAAGGTTAATGATATTTTATCCTTATAACTCACCAAATTAATGATGTTTATCCTCATTATTCACCAAATTAATCATGTTAAGGATCCGAGGTCACCAAATTAATGATGTTTATCCTCATTATTCACCAAATTAATGATATTTAGGGTATGAAGTCACTAAATTAATGATGTTTATCCTCATTATTCACTAAACTAGTGATGTTTAGGTTATGAGGTCAATGATGTTTTATCCTCATAACTCACCAAATTAATGATGTTTAGGGTCTGAGGTCACAAAATTAATGATGTTTATCCTCATTATTCATTAAATTAATGATGTTAAAGGTCTGAGGTCACCAAATTAATGATGTTTATCCTCATTATTCACCAAATTAATGATGTTTAGGGTATGAGGTCACCAAATTAATGATGTTTATCCTCACAATTCACCCAATTAATGGTGTTTAGGGTCTTAGGATGAGCTAACACAACAAATATTCGAATAGGCAAACAACAATATGAGGGAACCGTTGATATTCTCATTGATATTCACTATCTTTGAGTCTAATACATATATTACAATAGTGTGGAGGCAAAAGTTTATAAGCTCATTGGTAATACTTCTTCAAATGATCAGCATTCCAGGGGTTTGAGAAAGGCTCTCCTTCAAGGTTTTCCAGCCGGTAGGTGCCTAGGACGGCCTCAAAAATCACCTTATAAGGACCATGGAAATTTGGATAAAGCTTATTGATTTTTTTCCACGTCTTTTTGAGAACTAAATCTCCCACAGCTATCGGCCTTTCTTTTACCCTATGATTATAAAATCTGGCAGCCCTTTGCTGGTAGGTTGCTTGCCTCACCTCGACCTCTTCTCTTCTCTCCTCAATTAGGTCAAGATCAAGTCTTCTTTCTTCCACATTTCTTTGAGGGTCGTACGTCTGAATTCTATGAGTAGGAAGCCCAATCTCAATCGAGATGACAACTTCTGAACCATAAGCCAACAAGAATGGGGTTTCCCCCGTAGGAGTTTTAACAGTCATGATGTAGGCCCATAGCATAGCGTACAACTCTTCAATCCATCTATTTTTGCCTCCTCCAACTTCTTTTTAATCCCATAAAGGATCCCCTAATTTGTCACCTCAGTTTGCCCATTTGCTTGGGGTCGGCCAGGGGTGGAGAAGAATTGCTTGATCCCAACTCTTTCACAATATTTCTCCAGAGAGACACTCTTAAACTAAGTCCCATTGTCTGAGATTAAGGTATTTGGGAGAATATACCTGTAGATGATGTTTTTTCATATGAACTGGAAGGTCTTCTGCTCTGTAATGGTGATCATCGGCTCAATCTCTACCCATTTTGAAAAGTAGTCTATCGTCACAATCAAGTACCGATAGTTATTCACTGCTCTAGGCAAGGGTCCTACCAGATCGATCCCCCAAAATGGAATTGGCCAGGGAGATGTAATTGAGGTCAGAGGTTGGTGGGGGATGGTAGAAAACCTTTGACATTTGTGACATTTCTTCACATATGTCACTACACCAAATATGCCGAATTGTCACAGTCATTGACCTTGATAACTTCAGCTTGTCAAGGTCAATGACCGTGATAATTCTGGGCGAGACAACTTTTTTTGTCACGGTCATGTCACAGTCCTTGACCGTGACAAGACATTCTTTAAAAAATTGTCACGGTCAATGACCGTGACAATTCTGGGCATAATTGAAAAAAATTCTACTGGGCAGTATGGCCACTGCCACTGCCCAACAGTATATTTGTACCTGTTATAGCAATGTTGTAACTGTTCAAACATCATATATCCAAATAAAATAGAGATAATGCAAATATACAATCAAAATAGAGAGAATATGCATCACCATATAATTCAAATGTAATAATTTAAAACAATTCAATTCAAACTTAAATCGATGTCACTAAATGTCTGGGGTATGGTTAACAGTGAGGAGGTGAGTAGGCCACACGATATACGAATTAACACATCCACTAATATACACTGTGCCGCATTGTTCGCGCAACCACAATTGGGAGTTCTCCTTCCCGGGCATCACATGCGTGACGAGCACCCTGGACTCGATGTCTTGAAGCTCACATCCATGAACTAGTGCACCCTGGACGATATTCGGGTCCCTCAACCCCCACCCTATCAGTTGGACATCAAATATGTCCATCATAAACACGCTCGGCCAACCAAGTGTCGACATCGGCCTGTTGAAGGGAGCTAAATAGGGAAGTGGATCATCAAATTCCGCACGTGTCGATGATGAAGCAACGAGGTCCACCTCCTCGTCCTCGTCCTCGTCCTCGTCCTCCCACACCTCCTCCTCCCGCACCGCCTTCTCCTTCCATTTACCCTTACAGTTTCCTCCCAATGAATGCTTCACGAATGAGAACATATCCTGGACCGTCGCCTCCAAACGGGACAGCTTCGCGTCATGTGAATCCACCGTTCGAACCAACCCGGTGTCGCTCATCTCCAATCCGATGATCCTAGATTTGGCCACCCGTGAGCTCACCTCCCTTGTCCTCCCCTTGCGATCAGAGCCAAGCACTTGGCTGAGTGCATTTGTGGACAAAGATGCCTTGTCGGCATCAGACTGTGATTCATGCACTTTCTTAAGCTTTGCCTGAAACGACAAAAAGCACATGATTAGTAAAATAAGTAAATGAAAAAATTATATTGTAATTAACAAAAATTAAACTGTCGGATTACTTACAATCGTGGCCACGATGCTTGGGGACACCTCCTTGTCCTTTCCCTTCTTCGTTCGAAGAGCCACATCAGTATCGAGCCTATATGGCCTACCCCCAGGGCTACTCCCTGTCCCGTGAAATAAAATAAAGTAAAATTAGTATCGGCCCCACAAAGTAAAATAATGCTGAATAATATATTTTATGTAGTTATAGAAAAATTAAATCTTACCATCATCCTATGCTCCACCTGGACGTAAGACGTCTGGCTGGAGTAGTGCACGCCCATCTTTTTTGCCCGGTTTTCCCTTCCCGATTGGCGATATGCTAATTGTCGTTTCCTGATCTCATTGTCAATGAACCTTTGTCATTGTGCCAATGAGATCGGCTCCTTCGACGGGAGGGATTCACTCCTTTGGATAATGGACTCTCGTGTCTTCTCAAAGTATCGGTTTCGCATATTTTTCTTCCACGTCTTGTGTTGCTCCCTCAACTGCTCCAAGACGGAATCGCGTAGTTTTGGATCCAGGTTGAACTGTTCATGTACAACAAATACAATGTTAGTTGCAAATAAATATAAATACAAAATGAAATTGAAATATTCATATAAATATAAATATATTACCTGTAGTGCCACCCAAACAGCTAACTTGAGCTCATATGGCACCTCCTTCCAACTAATGTACCCCGGGCCGATGATCGTCTTTACCAGCTCGAGGGATCTCTCTAATAGCCCCGACTTGTTCTCGATTGGCATCCCCAATTTGCCATATTTGGGGAGACTAGGGGCCGAAGATCCCTTGTCGCCTCCGCTACCACCGAGCCCAGATGACATTATCATAACCAGCATCATCACCCTCGCCTTAATACCCGAAGGAGACATTTGGTATAAAAAAATGTTATTAGTACATATCAAAATGAATTAAAAGAAGACATGCAAATATGTACAATTACTACAAATAAAAATGAATTATTACTGTTAAACACCTCAATTCTGAATTCCAAAACAACATCATCTAGCTCATAAAGTTGAAGAACCTTATACCTTTGACTTACTTAAGTCTATATTGTATAAGTGTTCATCTAGTTTGGAAATAGTGACAAAATTAGTTGTCTAACCTAGAATCCAAAGAACCTCAGACTTATTCACTCTCTAATCCTCTTCAATGATCCAAAAAAAGGTATAAATTGAATCACACTACACACATTAGAAGTGCATACATGTGTATATATTGCTCATATTGATTGTGTGTTAAGTTCCCCTTAAAATGTTATTTTAATAATTTTTTGGGAATTTTTAAACATTTTTAAAATAATGTTTTCTTTAATAAAAGTTTGTTTATAAACTTTGTGGGGTTAAAATGATATTATGCAAAATTAGTTTTTCATTAGAATGTTTGATTAGGTAGAATATCAATGCGCCAGAGACATTAGGGTGTTGCCTGTAATTAGTTTGGACGCACGTTTGCCAGCCAATAACATGCCAACACTTGTCAAGCTTCTGTTATCCCTTTTGTGTTTGTTTTGTGAGAGAGCAACCTGGTGAATTGTGGATCGTTAGATCAAACGTTATCAACGGCATGCACGTGTTTAAAGACTATCCGTGTGTTATCACTGTGGACCAATCATCTTCGTTTTAACCACCGCTATCTTAGCACCCTTGGATCAAAGTCAATATAGGAAGACTGAATCTCAACCATTGATTGCTATCTTTGATCCAGAACCTTCCTTGGCTCCTATTTAAACCCTCTCATTCTCAGCCTTTTAAGACTTTTGGCAGTCGTCTAAATTGAAAAAAAAAGAGAAGAGAGAAGTGAGATAGAAGAGAGAAAAGAAAAGAAAGAAGAGAGAGAAAGGGAAACTGAGTTAGAGAAACCCTAACCCTAAACAACTTCAAACCATATTCAAACCTTCGTAATTTCAAAACCCCAAACACAACCTTGAGTGTTTGAGAGAGAGTGGTGTTACTGGTTTGATAGTTTGTAGCTGTAACCTCTTGATCTGTGATCTTGTTACCAACTTAGACATTTTGGTGAGATCTGTATTTCTTTTTTCATAGAAATCTTAGATCTACACTATTGCATGTTATATATCACTAGATCTGCATATTTGTTTCTCGTTTTGTGAAAATCTTTGTTGATTTAGATCTGTAAATGTTTTCTGTTTCTTGTTCTTGTGAAACTAAACCTTGACCTAGTTGGATTCTCACTTGGAGGTTTTCAATCTCGATTTTTTTTTTCAAAACTGAGATTGATTAAGATCTTGACTGATTTTGAAGCAAGATATCCGTGGAATCTGGGATAGATTAAAAGGTCAAAAGGTTTCAAGTTTTGTAAGAAAGAAAGAAAAGAAAATCACATCATATAGTCTTTATATGTAATTTTCTAGGACTGTCTGTACAAACTGAGTGTGTGTGAGTTCATGCATGTGGATAGAAATCACATCACAAACACTTGACACACTACCACACTGAAAGTGTTGAGAATAAGATCAAAGATTATTGAGTCGACGCAAAGAAAGCTAAAGCAAAGTGGAAGTTATCAAACTGGAAGAACATCATCCACAATCAGATCTACAAAGAAGTTAGAAGGACACCAAGTGGGGTATATTCCTAAACTTAGAATAGGCTGAGTTGTGTGCATGTATGTTGTATTGTTTGTAACTGCTATTTGTTTTTAGTGGATTTTTTTACTTTCGTGACTTAGAAGTCACCGTGGATGTTTCCTCTATTGGGAGAGGTTTTACCACGTTAAAAATAGTGTGTTCTGATTATCTTCATCTCCTCATCTCATTCTATAGTGTGCTGATATTTTGAAACTTTCTTAGTTTCATGGTTATTCTCGAACATAAGTTTTTGTAAACACAACTTGTTGTTTATCTATCTTATTTTCAAAAGAAAAGGGTTTCTTCAACAAACAACTCGGAGTTGCTTATACAGTTTAATCTTGTATTAAACGGCATTAGTAACGTCTTTTTCAATTGGTATCAGAGCCCTGTAAACTTTTATTTCAAAAAGGATCTTGTGTTTCTGAAATCGTTTTCTGAAAATCTTAACTATGGACGAGAAGAATGAAAGGTTTGGTAATCTTTCCAGACCTCCACTCTTTGATGGAAACAACTTTGCTTACTGGAAAGTAAGAATGGCTGCCTTCATCCAAGGGACTTTAGGAGATGATGTCTAGGACATTATTGAAAATGGATATACTTATCCTACTAAACCAGCCACTGAATGAAGTGATGAGAGGGTAAAGAAAATCTTAAGTGAGTTTACCCAAGATGAGAAAACACTTTCTCGTAATAACAATAAAGGCAAGAATGCCATCTTTATGTCAATTAATGAGTATGAGTTCAAGAGAATCTCATCTTGTGCCACTTCCAAGGAAGCTTGGGACACATTAATCACTGCCCATGAAGGAGACTCAAGAGTTAAAGCTGCTAAAACTCAAATGCTTACCCAGCAGTACAACTCTTTGATTATGTCTGACTTTGAGTCTTTTGATGACTTTTATATGAACCTAACTGATATAGTTACTAAGTTGCATGCTAATGGTATAACATATGATAGGAATGAGATTGTTTCTAAAATCCTAAGATCATTACCACAAAAGTTTGACAACAAGAGGTATGCTATTGAGGAGATGAGTGATCAAAACCTCACCCCTGAGTTACTCAGTAGCAAACTTAGGACTGTGGAAATGGAATTAGACTTTAAGAAACAATTAAATCAGTCTCAAAGAAAATAGCCCAACTCTAACTTGAGTTTTTCTTCTAAGATATCTAAACATGAGACTAATTTGACCAACTGTTACTCTGATGAGGAGTGTGATATAGACAAACTATCTAATCAGATTGCCTTAATGTCCAAACAATTTAAGAAAATTGTTAAATTTAGAAACAAAGAGGCATCTAAACAAGGCAAGCCTAATTATCCAACTGCGTCTAATCCCAAACCTCATGAGAGAGGTCATGACAAACATCCTAAGGACAACAACTTCAGACCTAACAGAGACCTTAAAAAGATTGAATGTTTTCGATGTGGGAAACTAGGTCACATTGCTCACGATTGCAGAGTTAATCTGAATAAAACCAACACACACAATAGAGCCAATGTCTGTAAAACTTGGGAAGATTCAAGTGACTCTGATGAAGAGGAACTTGAGTCATCAAATGTATTTGACCCTTGCATGTCCTTTTTTGCTAAGATAATTTACAATGATGATATGCCTGTGTGTGATAATGATACCTCTACTCCTGCTTTTGTGAATACTGCTTTGACTGGCCTAGATGCCTTGTTATCTGAAAATGTTGCTAGCTCTAGTTCCGTGTGTGTGAGTCAAAGAGATCTCGATAACGACGATGTAAATGGGTGCGTGAGTACTAAAACTGAATCGTTAGGGGTCACTGCACACACTTCACTTAGCGACTCAGACACAGATGACCTCCCAGATATTCATACTTTGTATGCTAAAACCCTTAAAAAAGGCACTAGACTAGAGAAGACTGTTAGAGACCTGACTAAGAAATTAGATGATCTAAGTCTTATTGTGAAGCTGAATGCCGAAGAGTACACTAACCAGTGTCTGACACATCAATCTGAAATTGAAACTTTTGATCAAAAATTGAAAGAGTTGACCAAAACTAATGAAACCCTGGAAATGAAATACAAGGGAACATTATTAGAACTGGAAGAAGCAAAAACAAAGACAGCAACAGTTTTCAAAAAATTTTCTAAGTTTGAAAACAATTCAAATTGTTTCACTGACTTTGTTGTTGACTCTAAGACCAATTCTGATGATAGAACCGGTATTAGATTATGCCCTAAGAATAAATCACAAACAAAAAAATCTTGAACCTATTAAGTTTGTGTCTGGGGGCAAAAGACCAATCGAAACATGTCCAGATTTTCATTTTATTAAAACGGAATATGATCAAAAGCAACAACAGAAAGACATTGGGGAGTCTAATAACTCTAAGGCTGACAGTACACTTGAGACTAAATACGTCTGTCCTTTGATCAGAAAGGCTGAATCTACCTTTAAAACCATACCTCCTAGGAATAAGACTTCTCAAAAGAATCCTGTTAAACCCATCTTTAGAAGTTTTCCTAAGGAACTACATCCCTCAAGCAATCAATATTGCTCCTACTGTGACGTTTATGGTCATTCCTTTGAAGGTTGTTATGCTAGGCATCTAAACACCCCTGTGTACAACACTCCTGTTTACAAGAACTTTAACTATTCTAGGCAAAATCGTAACCATTATGTCCTTCCAAGACAACCTGACAAGAACTCTAACTACAGGAATAGAAAGACCAAAACTAAGAGTTCATTTAAGAGAAAGGATCCCAGAAACTTTCCTAAACCAAAAGCTCAATTTTTCCACAAAAATCAGTTTGTTGCGCCAAATGTTTTTCGATAAAAAGCTGCTTCTCGAAAATTTTATCAAATGAGAGCAAACTTGCGCAAAATTAAAACTAGAGCTATTTGGGTTAGAAAAGATGATCTTTTACCCCAAATGAAGTGTAACATTGTCATCACTGCCTTTAAAGCTGAACACACTTCATCTGGTTGGTATTTAGATTCAGGATGCTCCAAACATATGACAGGAGATGAAACCAAACTCTTAAACAAAACTAGATTTGCTGGAGGTAAAGAAGTTTTTGGAGATGGAATTTCATCCCAGATCATAGGTAAAGGAACCCTAAAAGAAGAGGGAATGCCTGTTCTGGAAAATGTACTTTTAGTTAAAGGCCTTAAAGCCAACCTCCTAAGTATATCACAATTTTGTGACTCAGACCATACAATTACCTTTTCAAAAAACAATTGCAAAATTCTAAATGATAAAGGTGAATGCATCATTACCGGATTTAGAACACCTGACAACTGCTATACTGTCAAGACTAGTTCTGAAACCTGTAACATTGTCAGAATGGATGACAATGAAATCTGGCATAATCGTATGGGTCACCTAAGTTATGATATCCTTGGTAGATTGTCTAGTCAAGAGATAGTTAGAGGAATTCCTAAAATTAAACCTATTTCCAGTGTTGTGTGTGGTCATTACCAGGAAGGAAAAATAGTTAAGACTTCGCATAAAAAAGTTAAAGACATTCTCACCTCTAAACCTCTAGATCTCATCCACATGGACCTTATTGGTCCCTCTAGAACTATTAGTCTTTGTGGACACAGTTATATCCTAGTCATGGTTGATGATTTTACACGATTCACTTGGGTTGCCTTCTTGAAACATAAATTTGACACGTTTCAGACATTATTGAAAGTTTTACTAAGAATTGAAAATGAGAAGGACACACAAGTCAATCGCATTTGTAGCGATAGAGGGGGAGAGTTCATAGACACGGGAATAGTTGAATATTGTGACTACAACGGTTACAAACACGAATTCAGTGCCCCTAAGACTCCTCAGCAGAACGATGTTGCCGAAAGGAAAAACCGAACTCTTCAAGAGATGGCGCGTGTCATGTTGCATGCCAAATCTCTACCTAAGTACTTCTGGGTATAATCTATTAGAACTGCATGGCATATCATTAATCGGGTTTACCTTAGGAAAAACACTAAACAAACCTCTTATGAGTTGTGGTACGGTAAGAAGCCTAATCTGAAATACCTAAGAACTTTCGAAAGTCGGTGTTACGTCTGTAAAGACAGAGAACATTTGTCCAAATTCGAGACGCATGGAGATAAAGCCATATTTTTAGGTTACTCTCCAAACAGTCGTGCATATCGTATATACAATCTGCGTACTAAGGCCCTTATGGAGTCGATAAATGTAATTGTAAGCGACACTATTGTCGAAAATAAGGTATCTGAATCACCTATTGTGGTTGAATCTGAAAATGATTTCAAAAATGATTCACCAGAAATAGATGACTCATTACCTATTGAGAGTCCAGAAGTACCTGGCTGGGTCTCTAAAGATCATCCCATTAACAACGTGGTCGGTAATCCTAATGAGCCAGTCCGTACTAGATCCCAGTTAAGAAATTATGTTAATTACGCATGTTTCGTCTCCCTTGTGGAACCGAAAAATGTTAATGAAGCATTGAATGACGCACACTGGATTTATGCTATGCAGGAAGAACTTTTACAATTTGTCATTCACGATGTCTGGTATCTTGTACCGCGGCCTCAAAACAAAAATGTTATTGGCACACGTTGGATCTTTAAGAACAAATCTGACGAAAATGGGGTAATCCTTAGAAACAAAGCTAGACTTGTTGCTCAAGGTTACTCTCAAATAGAAGGGATAGATTTTAGCGAGACATTTGCCCCAGTCACTCGTCTTGAATCTGTTCGACTTCTTTTCGCCATAGCGTGTCACTTAAAATTTACACTTTATCAAATGGATGTCAAGTCTGCCTTCCTCAATGGAATTCTGTCCGAAGAGACGTATGTAGAACAACCCAAAGGGTTCATTGACCCAAAATACCCAGACCATGTCTTTCGTCTAAAAAAGGCTTTGTATGGCTTAAAACAAGCTCCTAGAGCTTGGTATGAACGCCTTTACAACTTTTTGTTGGATAATGGTTTTACGAGAGGAGGAAATGACCCGACCCTCTTTGTCAAACATTTTGACAAAAACATTATTATAGCCCAAGTCTATGTTGACGACATCATCTTTGGGTCTACTTCAACATCTGAAGTTAAATCCTTTTCTGCTATTATGCATAAGGAGTTTCACATGTCCCTTATGGGGGAGCTACAGCTTTTCTTAGGACTTCAAGTAAAACATAATTCTGATGGATTATTTGTCTCTCAAACTAAGTATGCCTTAGACCTTGTTAAGAAATTTGGTTTAGATAATGCTAAAGTTGCCAAAACGCCAATGAGTACTACTGTTAAATTACGTAAAGATGAAAATGGAAAGTCAGTTGATTCCACACTTTATCGTAGTATGATTGGTAGTCTACTCTATCTAATTGCCTCACGACCAGATATAATGTATGCTGTATGTCTGTGTGCACGTTACCAGAATAACCCTAAAGAGAGCCATTTATCTTGTGTAAAATGTATAATAAAGTACATAAAAGGCACTCTTAATCTTGGACTTAGGTACACTAATGATACCTGCAGCACCATCATAGGGTATACTGATGCTGATTGGGCCGGTTGTACCGATGACAGTAAGAGTACATCAGGTGCCTGTTATTATATCGAGAATAATTTAGTAGGTTGGAGTAGCAAAAAACAGAATTGCACATCTTTATCTACGGCTGAGTCCGAATATATAGCAGCAGGAAGTTGCTGTGCTCAATTGTTATGGATAAAACAAATGTTAAGCGACTATGGGATTAAAGAAGATCAGTTACAATTGTATTGTGACAATCAAAGCGCCATTAACATATCTAAAAACCCGGTTCAACACTCGCGAACTAAGCATATTAAAATAAGACATCACTTTATACGCGAACTTGTTGAGACTAAGGAGTTAGAAATCCATTACCTACCTACTGATTTGCAACTTGCAGACATGTTCACTAAACCTCTAGACTATAACAAATTTCTGTATTTGCGTAATTCTATAGGTATGGTATGTGCTGATTAATCTCTTAAGACCGTAATTTTTTACCCTTTGTCCATTTGAGACAAAATGGGGGAGAAATTTGAGTCTTACGGGTTCAAGGTTTTGTTCACATTACATCTAAACTGCTTGATCTTAGTGTATATTTGCAGGAACCTCTTCTACTGTTTATCTACCATTTCTCTCTAGTGTAAAAATTTGTAAATAGTTGAGTTATGTAATTTTTGACTTTCTAGGAAATGGGTAGATAGTATCTTTTGCATAGGACTAGGTTTTATTTTTTTAGTTCCCTAAGAGTTTAAGCTAACTCAAAGGAAATTTTGTCTCATATTTCCAAAGGGGGAGATTGAAGCACCTTATACCTTTGACTTACTTAAGTCTATATTGTATAAGTGTTCATCTAGTTTGGAAATAGTGACAAAATTAGTTGTCTAACTTAGAATCCAAAGGACCTCAGACTTATTCACTCTCTAATCCTCTTCAATGATCCAAAGAAGGTATAAATTGAATCACACTACACACATTAAAAGTGAATACAAGTGTATATATTGATCATATTGATTGTGTGTTAAGTTCCCCTTAAAATGTTGTTTTAATAATTTTTTGGGAATTTTTAAACATTTTTAAAATAATGTTATCTTTAATAAAAGTCTGTTTATAAACTTTGTGGGGTTAAAATGATATTATGTAAAATGAGTTTTTCATTAGAATGTTTGATTGGGTAGAATATCAATGCGCCAGAGACATTAGGGTGTTACCTGTAATTAGTTTGGACGCGCGTTTGCCAGCCAATAACATGCCAACACTTGTCAAGCTCCTGTTATCCCTTTTATGTTTGTTTTGTGAGAGAGCAACCTGGTGAATTGTGGATCGTTAGATCAAACGTTATCAACGGCATGCATGTGTTTAAAGACTATCCGTGTGTTATCACTGTGGACCAATCATCTTCGTTTTAACCACCGCTATCTTAGCACCCTTGGATCAAAGTCAATATAGGAAGACTGAATCTCAACCATTGATTGCTATCTTCGATCCAGAACCTTCCTTGGCTCCTATTTAAACCCTCTCATTCTCAGCCTTTTAAGACTTTTGGCAGTCGTCTAAATTGAAAAAAAAAAGGAGAGAAGTTAGATAGAAGAGAGAAAAGAAAAGAAAGAAGAGAGAGAAAGGGAAACTGAGTTAGAGAAACCCTAACCCTAAACAACTTCAAACCATATTCAAACCTTCGTAATTTCAAAACCCCAAACACAACCTTGAGTGTTTGAGTGAGAGTGGTGTTACTGGTTTGATAGTTTGTAGATGTAACCTCTTGATCTGTGATCTTGTTACCAACTTAGATATTTTGGTGAGATCTGTATTTCTTTTTTCATAGAAATCTTAGATCTACACTATTGCATGTTATATATCACTAGATCTGCATATTTGTTTCTCGTTTTGTGAAAATCTTTGTTGATTTAGATCTGTAAATGTTTTCTGTTTCTTGTTCTTGTGAAACTAAACCTTGACCTAGTTGGATTCTCACTTGGAGGTTTTCAATCTCGATTTTTTTTTTCAAAACTGAGATTGATTAAGATCTTGACTGATTTTGAAGCAAGATATCCGTGGAATCTCGGATAGATTAAAAGGTCAAAAGGTTTCAAGTTTTGTAAGAAAGAAAGAAAAGAAAATCACAGCATATAGTCTTTATATGTAATTTTCTAGGACTGTCTGTACAAACTAAGTGTGTGTGAGTTCATGCATGTGGATAGAAATCACATCACAAACACTTGACACACTACCACACTGAAAGTGTTGAGAATAAGATCAAAAATTATTGAGTCGACGCAAAGAAAGCTAAAGCAAAGTGGAAGTTATCAAACTAGAAGAACATCATCCACAATCAGATCTACAAAGAAGTTAGAAGGACACCAAGTGGGGTATATTCCTAAACTTAGAATAGGCTGAGTTGTGTGCATGTATGTTGTATTGTTTGTAACTGCTATTTATTTTTAGTGGATTTTTTTACTTTCGTGACTTAGAAGTCACTGTGGTTGTTTCCTCTATTGGGAGAGGTTTTACCACGTTAAAAATAGTGTGTTCTGATTATCTTCATCTCCTCATATCATTCTATAGTGTGCTGATATTTTGAAACTTTCTTAGTTTTAAAACTGATTACAAAGTCTTGGTTATTCTCGAACATAAGTTTTTGTAAACACAACTTGTTGTTTATCTATTTTATTTTCAAAAGAAAAGGGTTTCTTCAACAAACAACTCGGAGTTGCTTATACAGTTTAATCTTGTATTAAACGGCATTAGTAACGTCTTTTTCAATAAAGTGCAAATCAATTAAAAGCATTAAAAATGGATGTTTCGATACAAATTGGAATATTTATTACAAATTGAAAAATTGTTTGAAATTCGGGTTATCATAAAAAATGGATTGGTATTCGGTAGGAGCGGCCAAGTCATCCACACTACTATTTAGACGCTTTGGCGCGTGTTGGACAATTGACCACGACTCGTTGTTGATATACTCTGAGTAAAACACTTGGTTAACCTTTTGAAATGCACAAACAAACGGCTCATCACTCACGTGGTTGTTGCTCTTCAACTTGGACAAGTCAACCATGATTAAATTGGTGACAGGATCAACTTTACAAGCATTTTTATCCTCAACTCTTACCCAGTCACAATAAAATACAACCTCTTTGAAGGTTATATAATCCAATTCAAATATATTTCGGATTACACCATAGTAAGTCATTTCAGCTTCAACGAGGTTTTTATCTTTTGCGCTCGTACGAAAGAAAGTAAGAACCTTGTATGAAATACCCAAGTTCTGTACATTTATACCTTCCTTGTACACTTTAGCGCCGAAAATGTAACTGTTCGATTGATACTTTTTGTACTCTTGTGCCACGAACAAGGGTCCAGTGGCTAGACGAGCAAGCCTTGATGTCGTATCACCCATCTTTAAGAGATGAGAATATAGATAAATTAATTATATTAGTGGTAAAATTTGAGTATAATGTAACGTTATATAACGATCATTTTCATTATAATTACCTCTTGTGTCAACCACAACCTAAAATCACTGTCTGATTGTACCATTATTTTTCATCTTTTATTGTTCTCACAGGCTTCATATTTTCTGCATATTATAAAATTAATCACGTATAAAATAATCTAAAATAATGTTAAACATTATAATAATCGAAACTTACTTTCCCCATTCCTCGACATCTTCATGTGTGTCAAATAGATAACGAGCTACTTGTTCATGTTGTAAACTCGTTAATTTCACTCATTTTCTCATCACATAACCACCATCATCGACGAACTCATCAGTGTCATCAACGCTAGTCGAGTCAGGCATATATTCCTGAGTATATATTGATGACTCCATGGTGATGTATTCCTCTGCAATTGATCCTATAATGTATCGCGTATTCTTAACGTAATCTTTAAAAACATTCATTAATCTTTCAAACGGATACATCCACCGATATCTAATTGGACCACAAAGAAGTGCCTCGTCGCATAGGTGTACCAACAAATGAACACTTATATCAAAGAATGCTGGAGTAAAGTATTTCTCCAATACACAAATCGCTTCAGTCACCGCCAATTTTGCGGCCACTATGTGTTCTCGATTGACTACCTTCTCACACAAGAGTGAGAAGGTAATACTAATTTGCGTAATAGCCCTCCACAAATCCTTGTGCTTGGAGAAACAATGCTTAAACAATAGAGGAACCAATTGTATGATTACACGCCAATCGCATAATAGCCTTCGAATGACTCCCCCCAAGGCAAGTGCCCATAATATGTTCAGCGAAGTTCTTCTTACATGCATCACATCCAATACATGGCGCACCGGGTTATTCTTCCAATAAGGCAAGTCAAATAAAATTGACCTCCTAGACCATGCCTTTCTTGTCTCAGTTTCATTCCCAGTTGGGGTCTTCTTATGCTTGAGGTTCTTAAATTTGGGGTTCTTACCTAGCATATTAGGGCCACATTCAGAAGATTTACTTTCAAATTTTGAACCCGAAAGTTGTCTCGGCAGTAGCTTATGTTCAACCCCGCCCAATAAAAAATTGGAACCTTTCTCAGATCTGAAACTATGAACCGGGGGTAAAAACCTCCTGTGGCAATGGTATACATTTTTTTAGCTAAAGGATAGACGAAGAGATTCAGTCTCCTCTCCACAAATAGGACACCCCAAATAACCATGTACTACACAACCGTATAATGTCCCATAAGCTGGAAATTTATGAATTGCCCACATCATCATAGCTTTCAGCGTAAACTCTTCTTTTCTAAAAGGGTCAAATGATTGCACACCCTCTTCCCCCAACTCATTTAATTCTTCTGCCAAAGGAGCCAGGTAGACGTCGATGTCATCACTTGGTGCCTTTGGCCAAGGTATCAACAAAGCCATCATTAAAAATTTAGGTCTCATATACTGTGAAGGAGGGAGGTTGAGTGGGACTAGGATCATTGGCCATACACTCTGATTGGTGCTTATATTTCCAAATGGATTGAAACCATTTGTTGATATAGCCAAACGAATGTTGTGTTGTTCTCGAGCAAAATCGGGATACTCATAATTCATTTTCCTCCAGGCAGTAGAATTAATAGGATGAAGCATGATATTACCCCCTACTTCTGTCCTAGCATGACAAGTCATTGCCTCTGCTATCCATGGTACCATGAAAAATCGCTTTAATCTAGTCCCAACAGGAAAATATTTCAATACTTTTTTAGGCACTTTTGAGCTTGTGCCTTCCTTACTAGTAGATTGGACATATCTAGGTTCATCGCATACCCGACAACGATCGAGATTTTCATACTCCTTTCGGTATAGTATGCAGTCATACACACAAGCATGAATAGATTTATACTTCATTCCCAAACCTTTCAAACTGTTCTTCTTAACATGATAGCTATTTGGAAGTGTATTCTCCTTGGGTAATAAGCCCTTCACCCATTTCAGAATTCCTGTCATGCTATTGCCAGAAAAGTCGTACTGCATCTTTAAACTGTGCAAACCAACCATGGCATGTAAAGTTATTTGATCTTTCTCACAACCAGAGTATAACGGTTGGGTCGCCTTAAATTTTAAACTTTTGTAGTCATCGTCAAGTTTTATCGTGATATCTTCACGAGCACTTGAACCTTCTATATAACCAGTCACCTCATTCTCCTCTGCTTCATAAACTCCGTACGCATCATCAACTAAATCCTCTAACATATTATGATCTATGTCACAATTATCCTAGTTGTTGATGGTTGTTGTGAAGGTTGGTCGGGTACAAAAGGAACTTTCGATTCACCGTGAAAACTCCAAAATCGATAACTATCTTGCATACCCGATCTTAACAAATGTAGTTAAATTATTTTTCACTCAAACACCTTACCATTCTTACACCTAACACACGGACACGAAAACTCTTCGTTATATGACATCTCTTTGCATATTTCAAAAATTCATTAGCACCTCTGCGAAACACATCCCCCATTCTATTTGTCTCACCCATCCACTATTTGTATTTCGGATATCCCATCACAGCTACCACAACTAATCACCTATTAAAGGTACGAAGTGTATATTCATGGATTAGTATAAACAAAACTTAGATTTATAGTATGTTTCATTTAATTATGTCTTATTTATATTCAAATTCAATTTATAATAGAAATTTCTATTTCCTCCATCTCCTCTAAAGGGTGAGTGGTCCTATCCCATCCAAGACCGCATTTTTCTGTAATATACTTAACAGCTCGTGCACATTGTTACAATTTGAAAAAAAATCGGCAGCATATCCCCGTAGTTCTCCAAGTACACGATGCAGATTAGCAAGTGTGAGTGTTATTTCAATTGATCAATTGGAATAATAGTCACACTTGTCAATCTAGTATGTACCCAGAGAGCATTAGGATACGACTGCAGAACTTCCTCCAAAAGTAGCAACTTTAAGCCACTAAGAATATTATACAGAAATTATGCAGTCCCAAACTGTCCAAACGGGACAATTCAAGAGATCTCATTACAGGGGTAATAACTCTCGAACGGGTCTAAGGGCTATTGAATGCGTATGCATAAGAACTATAAGGCTAGTATCTATGCACACTATATGTAATTTCAAGTATATTTCATTTAATTATCATACTATATATATATTGTTCGATATACAAAGTAATTTTCAAACAAAGTTAAAAAATCCCACCCCCATATGGACAATAATCCAGTGGTCATGCCACTTTTAAAATTAACCAACCCAACATCGATCCACTATAATCCAACAACAATGTCAACAACAAATGTGTATCCCGTACTCCTTCTAATTCATCTACTCAATTAATTATTTTCATCAATTAAACTAACAATTAAAGTATACAATTATTAATTTACTAATTTACAATGAGGGGTGATATACCCATATATACCCTCGGCCAGGCCGATGAGGTCCTCCATCTAGACGAGGGCTCTCATCATGTCCCAGACGACCCTTCAAGGGGCCGACCCCTCATCATGTCCCAGACGTCCCTTCAAGGGGCCGACCCCTCATCATGTCCCAGACGACCCTTCAAGGGGCCGACCCCTCATCATGGACCAGATGACCCTATGAGGGGACGACAGTACGAGGCCCAAACTAAGCCAAGCTCGCTGCCAGCGGGAACGTTTCCCTCGGCCTCACATCATAGGCTGAGGGTGACATCATCACAGCGCGTGATTTGGAAGACGCGTGGAATAGTGCGCGTGGGACTCCTATGGCACGTGGACAAGACCGTTATAACAATATCACCCCCTCACGTGAGGGAATATTATGTCATCATTAATCACAAGTGGCACCTCCATGTGTCAGCAGGGGATTGGCTAGATCATCACTCACATGCACCATGCATGCTTGGGGGGTACACTACCCCCCCCAAGACCTATATATACTTGTCACCTACAACCCTACAAAGGGATCGATAATTGTAACACTAGCTAGAACTCTGCTTGCACACACAGTAGAGAGAGAGGGAGCTTATGTGCATTGTATACAAGGCCATTAGTGCCCATACTTAGTGGATCACAAACTCACAGTGGATGTAGGCCTAATTGGTTGAACCATTATACATCATTCTCTCATTCCTCTTATACTCATCTCCTTATATATACTTATACATATATACCTCTATGGCTGCCATTGTTATCACTGTTTGAACTCATCATCACTTATCTGGTGGTGTAGAATCTTAGCATCATCAAGGGGCAATCCTACTTTCATAATTAATCATATATTAATCATATATTAATTTACTAATTTACAATGAGGGATAATTAATCAATTCGTTTACAAGGGACATTACGCACAAACATGCACACTACACACACGCGCGCACACACACACACAAGCAACCCCCCACCCCTACCCCACCACCCACCCACCCATCCCTGCCCCCCACCCTTTCCCACCCCCACACACCACACACATGCACACGCACACACACCACACACACACACAAACAGCCCCCCACCCTGCCCCACCCCACCCCCACCCAGCACACACGCACACACACACATATACACATACACACACACACACACACGCAACCCCTGCCCCCACCCCCTCCCCACCCCCACCCCCCACAAATGCGCACACACACGCACATATATACACACACACACACACATATATATAAATGGAAGAGAGAGAGAGAGAGAGAGAGAGAGAGTAACTTGAAAGAGAGAAAAAAAGGAGGGAAGAAATGGCGGGGGGAAAAAGAAGGGGAAAGGGTTTTTTTTCTGCGACATTTGTCACGGTCGTGTCACGGTCATTGACCGTGACAACATTATAAGTATTGTCATGGTCAATGACCGTGATAAGTTCATGACAAATATAATTGTCATGGACTTGTCACGGTCATTGACCGTGACAATCCTTTATCACGGCCTTGTCACGGTCAATGACCATGCCACAAAATGTGTGTTTGTTGTCACGGTCATTGACGGTGACAAGGCTAAGCGCTGAAAGGGTGCCAATTTACCCATTTTGGTGTAGTGTGCTACTGCATCTTTGGTTAGGGTCGTCCACCAGTACCCCTGAGTTATGATCCTTTTAGCCACTGACCTTTCTCCAACATGGCTAGAGCAGGAACCCTCATGCACGTCTTGAAGACTACATTGCACCTCATATGGATGGACACATCTGAGCAATGGGAGTAAAAACCCCTTCTTGTACAGAGTATCCCCTACGATAGAGAATTTGGCAGCTCTGTATCTTAGCTTCCTTCTTTCGAATTTTGATGGAGGTAGCTCCCCATCTTTGATGTATCTAAATAGGTGATCCATCCATGAATCTCCTCTATTTAGATTCAGACAAGATCTAGCCGAACTATCTTCTTCTTCAAGGGTCGGCTGAAGTAGTATCTCAACTGGCACTATTCGTCTAATGTTAGTTATTGTAGCTGAGGCTAACCTTGTAAGTGCATTAGCTCGGCCGTTGTCCAGCCGGGGTATCCTCTTCAGGTTCACTTCTTTGAAATTTTTCATCATTGACCATACTCTCTGCAGATATTTGGCCATTCTCTCGTCCTTGTCCTCATATGCCCCTAAGATATGATTCACAACCAATCTACAATCTCTATGGACTAGGACATGACCGACACCAAGAGCTCGGGCCAAGGAGAGACCTTCTACCAGGGATTCACATTTAGACTCATTATTAGAAGCCTTGAAGTTAAATCTCAAAGCATACTCAATGTCTGTACTGTCTATTGCCGACACAATCAATTCGGCACCACTTCCATTTGTGCAGGAGGACCCATCAATGAAGAGGCTCCATACAACGTTATCCTCAAAGAAGTTTCCCCATGTCAGGGACCCTTGTTTGAAGAGATTTCTTCCCTCTTCATTCTCAGCTATCTTTTCTCTAACTTTGCTTTCCCCGGCCTCTTCCGTGGCAGGGTCGATACTTCTTCCTGTCTAGTTGTCTGCAACCTCAAATTTGTCATTTTTAGCCTCAGCCTCAGCCTCATCCCAAGTGAACTCGGTCACAAAATCTATGAATGTTTGCCCTTTGATTTCCACTCTCGGCTGATAGATAATAGCAAACTCTCCTAGCTCAATTGCCCAAGCCATTAGCCTCACTAAGTTTTGCATGACTTATATGAGCGGTGAGTCAGTGAGGATGACTATTGAATAAGCCTGGAAGTATAGTTTCATCTTTCTAGAAGCATAAATCAAAGCATAAGCCAACTTCTCCATTCTGGGATACCTATGCTCTCACCCTTGGAGTGCTTTGCTGTTGAAATACACTAGCTTCTGTAGCCCATCTTCTTCTCTCACAATAGTAATGCTGATAGCCGACTCAGAGACGGCTAAATACACGTACAACTTTTCTCCTTGAACTAGTCGAGATAGGAGTAGGGGAAAGACGAGGTAGGACTTAAGCTTTTTAAAAGCTTTATCACATTGCTCATTCCATTCAAAGGCTTTCCTGAGGATTTTAAAAAGTGGAAGACATTTATTTGTGGCCCTAGAGGCAAACCTGTTAAGGGCAGTCACTCGTCTAGTAAGTCTCTGAACCTCTTTGATAGTCTTGGGTGTCTTCATTTCCAGTAAGGCCTTTATCTTCTATTGATTAGCCTTTATACCCCTTTGGTTGACAATGTAGACCAAAAATTTTCCAGCCCCGACCCCATAGATGCATTTGGTAGGGTTGAGCTTCATCCTGTACGTATCCATGATATCATAGGTTTTTTCAAGGTCGGCCACATGAGTGTCAGCCTTTCGACTCTTCGTCAGCATGTCGTCCATATAAACCTCCATGGACTTTCCAATTTTATCCATAAATATCTTATTCACTAGACACTAATATGTAGCCCCTGTATTCTTCCGATCGAAGGGCATGACCTTGTAGTAATAGGTCCCTTTATCTGTAATGAAGTTTGTCTTCTCTGAGTCAGTCGGGTCCATAAAGATTTGGTAGTAGCTAGAATATACATCCATAAAGCTCATTAGTTCATGACCTGCTGTGGCGTCAACCATATGATTTATACGAGGAAGAGGAAAGTTGTCTTTGGGGAAAGACTTATTCAGGTCGGTAAAATCCACGCACATTTTCCACTTCCCACTGCCCTTTGGCACTATGACAGCGTTAGAAAACCACTCTGGGTAAATAACCTCTCTAATGAACTCGGCTTCTTTGAGCTTCTTAACCTCATCTCTGATTATGTCATACTTTTCACGGGAGTAGATCCTCCTCCTCTACTTAAAAGACTTGGTATCTTTCACTATATTAAGCTTGTGACACATGATCTTAGTGTCAATACCTGGCATGTCTGCATGACTCCAGGAAAATATGATATGTTTCTTCTTTAGCAGCTTAATCAGCTCTTCTTTGATCTCAGGCTTTAGGGTTTTGCCAACTTGGATGATTTTTTCCGGCTCATCCTCATTGAGGACGATGGATTCTACCTCTTCCGCGTCCTCTCCCTTTTTGAGCTTTATCTCATCTCTCAGATCAAGAGTGTCAATGTTGTAAGTAATGGTAGCTTTTTTGTATGCCTCTCTTTCCTCAGCAGAGTTGAAATAGCATTCTCATGCTGACGTTTGGTCATCCTGAACTTCCTCTACTCCATAAAGAGTCAGGAATTTTATCATCTAGTGGACTGTTGAAGGCACGACCTCGAACTCTTTAAGAGCTACTCCTCCAAGTATGAGGTTGTATGCTGAGAAGACATTCTCATCCATAACAAAAAAATTGATTTTTCTCATTAACCCTTTTGGCCACTCATCCCCCATTCTTATATCCATCTCATACATTCCCAATGGGTGAACTTTTTCTCCACTGAAGTCGATCAGTGAATAGTGGTAAGGTATGAGCCTTTATCGGATAAGTCCCAACGCCTTAAAAAAAGGATAAAATATGACATTTACCGAGCTTCCCCCATCAACTAAGATATTTGGCACCTCAAATCCATGCACTCTGGTTGTTATGATGAGAGGGTCATCATGTGGAGCTAGGATACCCTTAAAATCCAGTCTTGAGAAGCCGACTATCAGGGTGTACATGTCCATCATCTTTCTTTTGTCAAACTTCATACTAATTGAAGCCGAATACATAACCTCAACCTTTATAACTTCCTTTGAATCTAAGACATGAGCTTTTCTGTCGGCTATCTCAGAGTCTCCTCCCAGTAGTCCTCCACAGATCATACCCACACCAAAAGAGATCATATTCACTCTCTTTACTCGGCTATTATTATCCTTTGGTGGGAGGTCAGGGTCATCATCATCATCGTCTGATGGATCATCACCCCTGGATAGGGCATCTTCTCTACACTTATCATTCCTTTTCTTTCTAGGGTCGGCAAGGCCGCCCTTTGAGGCTATAGTATCCACATACTTCCTTAGCTTCTCGAATTTTCAAATCTTCTCAATCTCGTCCTTTAAGATGAAACACTTGTCAGTCAGATGGCCGTGGTCTTGATGGAATTCACACCACAAATTTTTGTTCCTCTTATAAGGAGGAGCCTTTAGCTTCTCTAGCCACCTTAAAGATCGATCGCTCTTTATCCCATTAAGGATGTGTTCACAGCTTACAGTCAACGGAGTGTAGTCTGTAAACTTATTGCCAGCCGACCTTTTCTTCCCATCTTCCTTTTTCAGAAACTTACTTCCACTGCTCTTTCCTTTCTCATCCTCATAATTAGCAGCTAATGCTTCCTCAACATTCATGACCTTCCTGGGTGTTGCAAGTAACTCGTCCATTGACTTGGGAGGGTCTTTAGCAAGCTTCCATAATATCTTTCCCTTTTAGAGACCTCCGATGAGGGCTGTCATAGCTATGATTTCTTTATAGTCCTCCACTTCTAACTTTTCCCTGTTGAACCTTGCGATGTAGTCTCTTAGACTCTCATTTTTCCCTTACTTGACATAAAGCAGATGGGTCGTCTGTTTCTGAGGTCTCACCCCAAAACAGAAGTTGTGGATAAATTGCTCGGCCAATATTTTAAAGTTCTCTATGAAATTCTTTGGAAGGGATGTAAACCATACATGTGCAGCCCCAGTTAAAGTTCTTGAGAAAGCTCGACACTTCATCTCATCAGAGATGGAGTAGATATATGCTACTGACTGGTACATTTCAATATGATGGACAGGATTGGTGCTTCCATCGTACTTAGGAGACACTACAGGAGGCTTGAACTTGGCTAGGGTTGGAAAGCTGACGATCTTTGCCACGAAGGGTGAATCCTTTGACTACCCCCTATACAAGGGGTCTCCACTTTTTAGGATATCCGCAATTTTATCTTCAAGCCTTTGAATTGAGTCATTCCATGGCTTAGCAACATTGGCCTGGTCGAGGTTGTCTCCTTCCATCTCCAAGGGCTCAATTAGGGGGCCCCCGCTACAGCTCGACATCGAATATTGACCTCCCCCTGGCCCCCATCTCGACCATGTGGGGATCGTCCATGATGGGATCGACAATATCCCTCTTCTTTTCTGGAGCCAGCAAGGCTTCTTGACCTTGATAACCTCTCCCTCAAGTCATTGGCTGGGCCAAGCTTCTCAAAGGTAGACCTTCTGCTCAATCGATCAAATGCTGAGCCTTTTGGGCAAACATCAGAATCTCGTCTACCACACTGACCTCGGTTGTGGTGAACAGGTCGTACAGTTTTGTTAGAAATCTCATATGGCTCCCAGTATTCAACTAAAGCATCGTCGCCCTCCACATCATTGTACTAGTCCTTAGGGCAAGGGTGTCCTTGCCTCCCCAGGCATAAATGCCTAGGGTCAGCATCGTCCCTCCATTATTGGGGAGGAGGAAAATATTTACGTGGTGTCTGGGGTGCTCCCCTGGCATCCTGGTATGGTTCTTGTGCAACTGCTGGAGTGATCATCTTCAGTGATATTCTCGGTGGCCTCATCGTCATATTTTGGATGAATTGGGAAAATTTCTCCTTCATAGCTTATTGACTATCCACCAAGGACTTCAAGGATGCAGCCATCTCAGACTGCGGTGGTGCATGGCTGGAACTTGGACCTCCACCACTAGCTGGTGGAGGAAGTGGTGGTAACTCTGGTGCCATATACTTGAGCAGTGATTAAGAGACTAGTGAGCTTGAGAACCTTAAGGGATCTCTTTTAATGGTGAAACAACTCCACTCAAGGGCGAGGATTGATTCACCAACTGAGTCTCCAGTGAGGCCAAGCTTTAAGAAGGATGAGATATTGCTTCTCGTTCCCACAAACGGTGCCAAACTGATGATGCTGGAAATAGCACCACCAGATCAAGGTGGTGTTGAGCTCAAACTAATATAACAATGGCAGCAAGTAAGCAATGTACATATATAAGGTGATGAGGAGAAGAGGAGAAACACACCGATATAAGTGGTTCAACCTATCGGGGACTACGTCCACTGTGCAGGTGAGTGATCTTCGCTATAAAATAAGAGATCTAATGGTCTCCTATTACAATACACTCATTTTCTTTCTCTACTGTGTAGTTTAACAAAGCTTCTGCTAGGGTTTATAGTCTCTCCCCTTTGCAATGAAGGAGAAGACAAGTATATATAGTGCCTGGGGGTGTAGCGTACCCCCCAAGCATGCAATGAACATGTGTGTGATAATCTAGTCAATCTCATGTGGACACCTAGTTGTGCCACATGTAGATAATGATGATCAAATATTCCCTCATATGAGGGGAATGATTTACTCATAACGGTTTTGTCCACATGTTATATGTCTTCCTTGTACTTGCATATGGTCGGTCCTGTGATGTCATCAACTGGAACCTTATCCCAATCGAGTACGATGTTTTTGATTCTGATACTTTCACTAGTCTTCGTAAGTATAACCTCGGCCTAATTGACTAGTCGAGGTTAGGTAACTTGGCATTAACTGTAGTGTCGGCTGAAGCAGAGTATGAGTGTGGTCATAGTTGAGACTATAAGGTTGTTACTGACCTCAGCTATTTCCCAACCGAGGTTGATCCATATGGAGTCGACCTTACAATGGACGACCTCCTTGCTGGCTAATGTGACCCTCCTGGAGACTCGACAGTGAGATTGGATAATGTTGTTACTCAGAGTATGAGGGTACACTTTGGTCATATCACCACTGATGGGATGTTTAAAGTGAATATTGATGTTATGAATAAAATTTCCCCATCTGCTTATATTTCTTGTTCATTTAATATTTGACATGCTAAACTTTGTAATGTTAATAAACCACTTGTTAAAAATATGAGCATTTTTGGATTAATGACATAATTATCATTAAATGATTTTGAAAAATGTGAATGGTGTTGTCAAGCAAAAATAACTAAGACACGACATAAATTTGTCTTTAGAAAATCTAAACCACTTGATTTAATTCATTTGAATATTTGTGAATTGGATGGTGTCACCACTAGAAATGGCAAACGTTATTTTATAACTTTTATTGATGATTGTTCTGATTATTCATTTGTGTATTTAATGAAAAATAAAAGTCAACCGTTTAATATGTTTAAAATTTTCTTAAATGAAAAAAATCAATTTAATCGGAAAATAAAAAGGCTACGCAGTGATAAAGGCACTGAATACGATTCTGCACCATTTATTGAATTTTATAAAACCCACGGTATTATTCACGAAAAAACTGCCCCTTATTCAATCGAAATGAACGGTAAAGCCGAAAGAAAAAATAGGACAGTAACTGAATTTGTTGTTGCTATTTTATTAAATTCGAGGGTCGCTTCACATTGGTGGGGTGAAATTATTTTGATGGTGTGTCACGTAGTTAATATAATTCCAAAGACTAAAACGAAAATATCTCCTTATGAAAATTTAGAAAAATATTAAGCCTAACGTGTCGTACTTTTGAACGTGTGGGTACTTAGCCTATATACGTATACCCGACCCTAAAAAGTCTAGATTGGCTAATAGAGTATATGAGTGAGATTCTATAGACTATGATATTGATAGTAAAGCATACTGATTTTATGACTTGACAAACCAAGTAATCATTGAATCAAATGACGCCGATTTTTATGAAGATAAATTTTCTTTTAAATTGAGAAATAGTGGGGGCGAGTCATCCACTAATATTTCTTTAAATAAAAATAAAGAAAATAATGAATCCTCTTTAGAACTTCAAAAAAGTAAAAGGGTTACTGTCGAAAAAGATTTTGGCCCCGACTTTTATGCTTACACTTTAGACGAAGATCCTAACACCATTCAAGAAGCCTTATCTTATTTAGATACCGATTTATGGCAAGAGTCTATTAATGATGAAATAGATTCTTTGGAAATATATAAAACTTGGCATTTAGTGGACCTTCCTCCTGGGGGTAAATGGATTCTTAAAAAGAAATTAAAACCTGATGGCACTGTTGAAAATATAAGGCACGTCTTGTTGCCAAAGTGTTTAGACAAAGAGAAAACGTAGACTTTTTTTTATACATTTTCACCCGTAACTAGAATAACATCTGTACGTATACTATTTTCTATAGTTGCCTTAAATGATTGAATTGTACATCAAATGGATGTTAAAACTGCATTTTTAAATAGAGAATTAGAGGAACGGATTTATATGGATCAACCTGAAGGTTTTATTGTACAGGATTAAGAAAATAAAGTGTGTAAATTAGATAAATCTCTTTATGGTCTCAAACAGGCACCTAAACAATGGCATGATAAATTTGATAGCTTAGTCGTCTCTAATGGGTTTAAAATAAATGAAAGTGACAAATGCATTTATTATAAATATGAAGAGAACGTTTGCACTATCATATGCCTTTATGTCGATGACTTGCTTATATTTTGTTATAATATTGATGCCATAGAAAATGTTATATAATTATTGTGAGCCAATTTTGATATGAAGGACTTGGGTGAAGCTAGTATAATATTGAGAATTAATATTACTATGTCAGAAAAGGAACTTTCTTTAGATCAATCTCATTACATTGAGAAAGTTCTAAAGAAATACAATTACTTTGACTATAAACCTGCTAGTACTCCATTTGACCCTAGTGTAAAGTTATTTAATAACACGGGAGACAGTGTAAACCAAAATGCTTATGCAAGCATTCTTAGTAGCTTACGTTATGCTACATATTCCACTAGACCTGACATAGTTTATTGTGGGAGTACTATGTAGATTTACCAATAGACCTAGTATGGAGCATTGGCATTCTATTGAGAGGGTCATGCGGTACCTTAAAAGGACGATTAACCTCCGAATACACTATTAAAAGCATCACGCTGTCCTTGAAGTATTTATTGATGCTCATTAGAACAGCCTATGTGATGATTCTAAGGCTACTAATGGATATATATTTAGCATCACTGGTGGTGCAGTTTCTTGAAAATCTAACAAACAAACTAATTTGGATCAATCCACTGTGGAGTCTGAGATGATAGCATTATCTACTGCTAGGGAAGAGGCAAGTTGGTTAAGAAACTTCTTGTCAGATATTCCATTGTGGGAAAGACCGATACTAGTCATTTTGATTCATTACGATAGTACCGCGGATATTACAAAAGTAGATAACCGTTATTATAACGGTAATAGACGACAAATACGTCATAAACATGGTACTATTAGAGAACTTATTTCTCTGGGTGCTATGAGGGTGGATCATATACGATCTCAATAGAACTTAGCTAATTATTTGACGAAAGGACTAGCTAGGAAGATGGTGTGGAACACCTCGAAAGGGATGAGACTAAAGCCCTTGGATACATGGGTCATTTGTGATGGTAACCCAACAAATAGATTGGAGATCCTAAGATATATGTTCAAAGGGTAATAACAAGTCACAAGTGATGGGTTGAATCATGATATTATTAATTAATATAGAACAGGGTTTAACTCCGAGTCCATCCCTATAGAGCATGATATCCTAAAGCGAGTTAAGGATGAGTTAATATAACTCTTAATGAGATTTATATCTCAATTTTAAGTGGGGTACCTAGCTACAGCAGTATTCTTGATAGACTCACATATGTGAATGTGGAAGTGTGGCCGTTTCCTATAGATATTCTGGACAAATTCTTAGAGCATTCACTATACTGGGATAGAAGCACATGGTCATAACGTGATGGATATTAGAAATACATTCAAGTAGTATTATATTTGGGATGTTGTTAGAGATAGAGTTAAAAAATACGATTACTCTAGTATATTTTGAATCATCTTTACTACGTAAAGGTTCAAGTAGCTGTTAGCTTTTAAGTGCAAAACTTTAAAAATGACTTTGGCACAAGTCCCACATCGGAGAGATGATAAATTTGTGTAGAGTTGATATACTCTTTTTTCGAATCAAAGGTTTAGCCCTTTGGGCATTCAATGTTTTGGGCGTATGTGGGGGAGACCTAATGGGCCAAGTCGCACGCGCGCGTTGTCGCCGCCGTCCATTCGGCCTGACCCATGCTCGTGTCCTGGTTCGGGTCTTGGATCTTGGGCTTCTGATCATTAAGAATTAATTTTTTGGACAAATTAATTACCGATTTTTGGGCTTAAAATTTTTTTCCACGTTTTTTTTTAATTCCAAAAAAAACAAAATATTGGTCCTTTTTTTCTCTATTGAATTTTTCCACTCATGTTTTCCTGTTTTCTTTCAACATTGGGTGCCACCAACGTCATTAATTTTTTCTCAATAAAAGAGGTTTTTAGCCTCCTTTTTTGACACACCTAAACAACAGTTCTTTGCAATTCCAAGAAATAAAAATTGCTTTCTCTCTTTAATTCTTTCCTACACTAAAATAATAAATCCTCCCCAGCTTTATTATTAGACTCGAGCAATTATTAAGAATGGATGTTCATAGACCGAATTGATTCTTGTGCTTTATATATCCGTATTTATGATTGTTGGAGGCTATTTTATCCTGGGGGTGACGAGGCTTCAAGAGTGTCAGTACACATCGGGCAGAGCCGCGAAACACCTTAAAGAGAGAGACATTGTCACGAATCAGCTATGTTCTAGTATGTGCCTGAATTCTGGATTTCTAATTTTTTCTGTCTCGGGATTATCTGCTCGGTAATTGGGTCATTTCGTTCCTTTAATTTTGCATTTATATTGCTGCTGCTACAACAATTTTAAGGTGGTGCAAAATTCTGCCATTGACGAAAATTACTCTACTAACCTTAATAAGCCTTTCAAATATAAAGGCCAACATTTTAAACGTTGGAGCAAAAAACTATTATTTTATTTAACTACGGAAAAGGTCACATCTTGTGTTCAATTTGACAAACTCGTAGTGAATAATCCACCAACTGTTGAGGAAAGCAAAACTATTCGAAATTGGGAGGAAAATGATTTTTTGTGCAAGAACTATATTTTGAATGCTCTAAGTGATGAACTTTATAACTATTATGTCAATTATAAAACTGCAAAAGAAGTTTGGGATGCTCTTTTTAAAAAAATCTGATACGAAGGAGGCAGGTGCTAAAAAATATGCCGTCAGCCGTTATTTGAAATTTCAAATGACAGATTATAAGTTTGTTATTGCTCAAATCCATGATTTACAAATGATTGCCCAGATTTATTATTAGACTCGAGCATTTAATAAGAATATATGTATGTAGAACAAATTGATTCTTGTGCTTTATCAATCCGTATTTCTGATTTTTGGAGGTTGTTTTATCCTGGGGGTGACGAGACTTCGAGACTGTCAACACACATTGGGAAGAGCCGTGAAACACCTTAGAGAGAGCGACATTGTACGTGACTCGGTCATTTCTAATATGTACCTGAATTCTATATTTCTAATTTTTTCTGTCTTGCTATTATCTGCTCGTCAATTGGGTAATTCCGTTCCTTTAATTTTGCGTTTATATTGTTGTTGCTATAACGTAGCCGACTCCAAATAATTAGGAAAAGGCTTTGTTGATTTCGGTTGAGTATTATTTTTGTAAAAAAATGTGTTAAAATATTTACAAAATAGAAAAAAGTGTTGCTAAAACTTATTTTTATTTCACATTATATATTTATTGCTAAGCACTTGTAATAGGTTAGAGCTCTGTTTCATCTTATACTTTCATGCGAATTACAAACAAATAAATTTCTCTCTTTATCTAACTTGGCTAGCTGATTAATTACCATGACATAAATTTTCCTTTGTGCTATACTTATCATGATTAAATTTTAATATTATATAAAAGGTTATTATTCATTAGAGAAAGAAAAAAGTCCTACAATTGCAGGAAAAATAATTGTTATGAAGTAATTTTTTACATATAATTTACGATCATGTAAATGATAAAACACTATAACTTTATGACCGTAACATAAATTAAATAATTCAATTTTACGCGATGCATTGGACGACTGGAGTAGGAAGAGACCTTCACCCAAACCGAAAAGGAATGAATGGCTTGATAAAGACAAATCAGACAACCTTTATATGGAAATTGCAAAATTGTTATTGGCTACTCATGAGGCGGGAATTTACTTTGGTGGAATTTAAGAAATTAATAAGATTGATAACTAAGTTAACAATAAAAATTAAAACTCCTTTAAAGATAATGAATTACAATACCCATAACTTGTACGTACTCCGCACGATGCGCAAGAGTATTATAATATTTATTAACAATATAGTGAAAAAATATATAAAATAAAAAATTAATTTAAAAAAAAAATCAAGGATGAGTAATTAGATTTAACTATATAGTACAATTGTTAAATTTGTAAATAAATATTACAAATGAAAATCATCCTATTCAATGTCATATAATAATGTCAAATTTTCAATATCCATTATAGTTTGTAAGTTTAATATATCTCGATTGACCTCCTGTTAAGATGCAACACTCCTTTGTAAATGTAGGTAAAGAAAATATTTATGAGGAAAATAAAATTAAAGGGACAAAATAATTTATAAATATGGGAGCATCAGAACAAAATGTATTAAATTATTTTCTATAGAAATATATTAACACTAAGAACATCTGAACAGTTATGCATTATGTAAAAATGATTCAATAAAAAATGCCAAACCTTTGTACATGAGACCAAAGTATCACCCGAAAAATATGTACAAATTTATGATCAACAAATAGCATAACTACACCCAAACAGTGACACCTGCACAATGTTATATCGCTATGTGAAGGACATTTTTCATTGCAAAGTTATAACAAAAATAAATAAGAAATATAAATAATATATACAAACTAAATGAGGAATGAAATTATATATATATAAAATAATGCTCTTGTGCGGACTAGTTCGCATTTTAAGAATGCGGACCGGACATGTGTCACCTAACAGTGCGCATATAAATTTTCGCCTAAATTATAGGCACACACTCTCTCTCCTTTTTGGGCTCACCGCCAGGTGACACATGTCCGGTCCGCATTCTTAAAATACGGACTAGTCAGCACAAGAGCAGGACTATATATATATATATATATATTTTTCTGAAGCTTTGCTCTACTCTGTTCACGGATTTCTCTACTGAACAAATGTATAAATGTATATCCGAAGCTTTTCTCCACTCCAATTCCGACGCCGGCCACTCCTTTGGCGAAGAAATTTAGAAGATGGTTGGACGAATCCTGGGTAACCACTACGGCGCAAATCATGGGTTCCGTAGAAATAAATGGTTAAATTTTAAACCCCCTTTCAACAATATGCTCCGAATTAAGTGGAAGTCATGGATTCAACTCATATTTATCATAAAAAATCAGGATCAAACGAAATTGACCTGATCCAATATCCTCTGGTCCAAAACAATAATTGTAAGTATTCCATTTGTTAGAGAAAAACCCAGTTGAAGAAAATATGGTGGATTTTTTTGATTCGTTAAATACAAACTCGTTATTACCACCAATTCTGAACTGCATAAGATAAACCACTTATATTTGGTCCATACCAAATTTATTTTTTATATATACGAACATATGAAGATTTTTAGGAGAGACAAACAGATGCATGAAAAACTAACAAATTTAATCAAAGAGAGAGTTGGAGAGGCATCTTGGGAATAATAAACGGGAGAGAGGTGTGTGAATAAAAGGTGGTCGATGAAACGGTGGAGAGAGAGAGGGGGGGGAGAGAGAAGATAAAGGGTTGTTATTTTTGGAGAAATTGAAAAGATGGGATAGAAGTAAAGAAAGAGAAAGGATAGGTGGGGGAGGGTACCATCTTCCAAAAATCAAAAAGGCAAAAGGATGAAGAAAGAAAGTAATAATGGGACGTGGGTTATCGAGACGGGAAAAGGAGCTTTAGCTTTCTCTTTCCTCGCCCTTTACTTTATTTAAAGAGTTCTCCTTTCTCATCTTTTATTGGAAAGATGTGTAGTAATAACAAAGAAAGGCCACTTCTTGCATTCTCTTTCCTGAACTTTCCAAATTAGGTGAGGAATAACAACAAATTGTAGTTGTCAAAGTGCATTAATTGCTATTAATCCTCTAATATTATTGTATTAGAGGAATAATAATGATTTCAATGATACCACTTATTTTTAACGACTCAAAAATAATATGAGATTCATAATACCTATAATGAATCAGAATACCTACGATTTCAAGTGTGAGGCAATAATTTTTCTTTTGTTGGTGTTGTTGAAGTGTGGAGCCTAATGGCTGATATTTTTGTCTTAGATTGAAAACTGTGCAACAAAAATTATATGTTGATATTGTGAAGTGTCTTGAATGAATTGTTTAACAATCGGTGTTTTGTTGTTGATAGTAACTGATAAATACATTCATAACATATCTTTGCATTAATTTTAATTGTATTTAAAACTAATTCTCTAATAAATAATGTTATAACAAAAATTTGATCATTCGACATAAAATTTGTTGATGAGCCTAAATAGATGTGGAATATGAAACAATTATGCATTAGGGATTTATTCTTGAAAATTAACTACTATTTCTAGTAGATAAAGAACAACATTATTGTTTTAATACAAATCAAATTTGTTTTTGCTATAACTGGAGGGCGGCTCAAGAACTCAACAGCTTATGGGGTCTGTAAAAGTCCCAAGCCCCTCCACTGATGATCTTTTGAAAACATGAGGTTTCAAAGGGCACGGGAGGTTGTGCAGTTAAGATTAAAAATAATGTTTATCGATGAAATCTTGGTTCGATATTAAGATATTTTACTTACTCTTAGTTTTTCTCAATAATTAGACATGACATCAATTTCATACAAATAGGCGCCTATTTCATGTAAATCATTATATATACATATTTCGTGAAAATTACACATCTGATATAAATCGACATTTCAACGTTTTCTTTTTCATAAAATTGGTACGATGCCCAATTATATGCAAAAATTGAGATTAAGTTAAGCATCTTATTATCAAACTGGATTTTTTGTTGAAATGAGTTTTAAAAGTAACTAGATTTTTTACCATTTAGACTCATTAGCCAAGGTTTCAGATTT
Organism: Sambucus nigra; assembly: GCA_949130495.1. Taxonomy (NCBI): domain Eukaryota; kingdom Viridiplantae; phylum Streptophyta; class Magnoliopsida; order Dipsacales; family Adoxaceae; genus Sambucus; species Sambucus nigra. The sequence goes on along the minus strand of OX422211.1, from coordinate 202,031,629 downwards.
CATTTTTTAAGGCCTTTGCAATTGATTGATAAGCAAATGCCTCATCCAATTAGGTCAAATGTTAGGAGAGAAAAAAACTAAGGACATGTTTGGTTATTAATTATAATGTTGTTCTATGTATTTAAATATAATATGATAAGAATATGTATTTGATACACTTATTTTTAAATTTAAATTATAATATTTTTAATTAAATTATGTTTTCAGAAAATAACAAAAGATTATTTTCTAAATTATGCTTTCCATGTTTTCAACTCAGAATCTTTTATTTTCCATATTTCATGCATTTTTATATTAATATATAATACATAAATATGTGTATAATTATAAAAAAACAAAAATGATATATTTAAATGTATATAAAATTGTGTATATGTATGTATTATTAAAATATATAGTATGCTAAGATCTATATGTTGAATAATATTATCAGTACATACTCGATACTTATATATTGTTTTATACATGTATGTTATAACACAAAGTATACATATGTATTAAATAATATTAGCAATTCATGTATGTATTTAGTTTTATTTAGTATTATACATGCAATATGATATATTGGATAAGTTAATGAGGAACTTTTTATGGTGTGGGAATGAGAATGGATTCAAGCATAGTTTGGTGAGGTAGGTGGAGGTATGAAAACCATTGAGTAAGGGGGAAGGGGAAGTCAGAAATTTGGCTTGTTTCAATAAAGATCCTTTGAAAAAGTGGTTGTGGAGGTTATTGGCGAGGAAGATAGGTTATGGAGAAAGGTGACAGTGAGGTTTGGATTGGGTCTCAATGAGTGGGAATCAGGGGAAAGGAGATTTCTACACAGGGTGGGATTGTGGAAGAACATTGCGAGGGGTGGAGGGAGTTCCATAGACTTACTTCCATGTGCCCAGGGAATGAGGAGTGGTTAAGCTTTAGGGGAGATAGATAATTAGAGGATCTATTCTCAGGCTTATTCTAAATTATGAGTGAGAGTGAAGGATTGGTGGTGAAACATATTTGGAGGGGTAAAGATATGAGGGGGTCGAATCCTAAGTTTAGGAGGAGTTTCAGAGATTGGGAGTTAAAGGAGGCGGAGGTGGAGGAGATCTCTAATTGTTTGGATGGGAGGGGCTTTACTCAGGGTGAGAGTATTGTGTTTGGTGGAGAGGTAGAAAGAAAGGGATTTTCTCGATGAGGTATCATTATGAGAAGTTGGTAGGTAGAGGCGAGATTGATTGGAAAAGAGTTTGGCATACGCGAGCCCCACCAAATGTAGTTTTCTTTTTCTGGACAGTAGTGAGACAGACTATAATTATGATAGATGGGTTAATGAAGAGTGGAAGGTGAATGGATAGTTAATGTTGGATGTTTAAACATGAAGAGGAGGCGGTCAATCATTTATTATTGCAATGTTGGATTGTTAGGGGATTATTGGAGATCATTTACACCATATTCATGGTGAAATGGGGCATGTGCCAAGTCATTAAAAGAGGAGATGACAACTTGGGGATTTAGGGTGGGGGTCATATGGAGAATGGAACCTTTATGCATCTTTTAGTAAATTGTGATTGAGAGGAATAGGAAATAGGAGTTTCTTTGAGGGTGATGACATTGATCCTACATGACTTCGATACATTCTTTTGAGATCTTTACCTAGATGTTCAAGGGGGATTCACTCTCTTCGATCCAGTTCTTATTAGATTTCTTGGTTAACATGGGATGAGGATTTATTGTTGTTATCCCAACAATAGTCTAGTGTAAATGGGAGGTTGGGAGGATTTTTGTCTCCCCATTCCCCTTTTTTGGTTTTAGGTATTTCGCTAGACTTATGTATATCCATTACACGAAATTGGGCGAATGGTCACGAATTTTATTACTCGCCATTGGACGTGGGTCATGGATTTGGTATGTGACCAAATCGGGCATGACCATATTCACTGGTCACGGCCCATATCCCTGACCACGGTACTGGTAATAGATTATATAGGTCACGAACAGTGGTCGCGGATACTAGTCATGACCCAATGTTCAACATACACGAATATTCACGGACAAGGTCACCGCTCAAATCCGTGACCCACCCTTCGACGTAGGAAAATGGTCATAAACCTTGTCACGATCATGAACCATGGGCCATACTTTTCATATAATCAGGTTAGTCATGGCCCAGAGTCGTGACCCCATTTATGCGTAATAAAAAAATAGGGTTGGTCATGGACTATATTCGTGACCATGTTTAAATATATTTTAAAAATAAATTAGGTAGAATTTTCTCTATTTTTTGGTCCTTCTAAAACCTACCTAATGTATACCCCGCACAGCCATAATGCTTAAAATAAATTATAAAATCCCGCGTGGTCACGATACCCTCAGTTTAAGAGCATGGAGATATTATGAAATTTAGCCCATGCTCTCAAATCGTGTGTTCCGTGGCCATGTGATCGGTTCCTACGAGCTACGTTGGTCCCGTGGGAGGTGTTGGTATCACTCATGGGGCCGTTTGGGTAGGTGGTTCGTGGTTTCTCCCTCTAACAACACGTTTTTAGGCCTAAGAGTGGATATTCTCAAAATTGGGTCGTACTCTCAAACTTTGGGTCTCATGGCCATGCAATAGGTTCCTAGGAGCTACCTTGGTCCCAAGAGTTGCGTTGGCTCTACTCATGTGGACGTTTGGAGGGTGCTTCGTGGTTTCTCCCTTTGACATCATGTTTTCAAGACTAAGTATGGATATTCTAAAATTTGGTCCATGCTCTCAAACCGTGGGTCTCGTGGTCACACAGTCAATTCCTACGAGCTATATTGGTCCCATGGGAGGTGTTAGAGCCGCTCACGGGGCCATTTGGGTGGCGGTTCATCATTTTGTCCTCTGACAGCAAGTTTTTAGGCCTAAGTGTAGATATTCTAAAATCTGGCCCGTGCTCTCAAATTATGGGTCCCCTGGCCATGCGTTCAGTTCCTATAAGCTATGTTGGTCCCATGCGAGTTGTTGGTGCCATAACAGGGCCATTTGGTGGGCATTATGGGGTTTCACCTTCGAACAACACATTTTCAGGCCTAAGTGTGGATATTCTCAAAATTAGGCCATGCCCTGAAACTGTGGGTCCCATGACCACACGATTGGTTCCTATAAGCTACATTGGTCCCATACGAGGTGTTAGCATTGTTGGAGGGGACATCTGGGGGGTGGTTCGTGGTTTCTCCCTCTGATGGCATGTTTTCAGGCCTAAGTGTGGATATTTTGAAATTTTTCCCGTGCTTAAAAACCGTGGGTCCCGTGGTCACGCAGCTCGTTCTTATGAGCTATGTTGGTCCCGTGCGAGTTATTGATACCCCTCGTAGGGCCGTTTGGGCGGCGTTACGGGGTTTCACCTTCGGACGACATGTTTTCAGGCCTAAGTGTGGATATTCTCAACATTAGGTTGTGCTCTCAAACCGTGGGTCCCATGACCATGCGATCAGTTCCTATTAGCTATGTTGGTCATGTGTGAGGTGTTGCCTCTGCTCAAGTGGCCGTTTGGGTGGTGGTTCGTGGTTTCACCCTCTGATGTCACGTTTTCAGGTCAAACTGTGGATATTCTGAAATTTGGGTTGTGCTCTAAAACCGTGGGTCCCGTGGCCATGCGGCCAGTTGCTATGAGCTATGTTGGCCCCGTGGGAGGTGTTGGCGCCACTCACAGGGCCTTGTGGAGGGGTGATTTGTGGTGTCTCCCTCTGACAACACGTTTTCAAGCCTACGTATGGATATTCTAAAATTTGGTTCGTTCTCTCAAACCGTGAATCCCGTGGCCACATGGTCATTTCCTACGAACTAAGTTGGTCCCATGGGAGGTGTTGGCACCGCTCATGGGGTTATTTGGGAGGTGGTTTGTGGTTTCTCCCTCTGACGGCACTAAGTGAGGCCTAAGGGTGGATATTGTGAAGTTTTGGCCGTGCTCTCAAATCGTGGGTCTCGTGGCCATGCAGTTAGTTTCTACGAGATACGTTTGTCCCATGTGAGGTTTTGACTACACACACAGGGTCGTTTGTGTGGTGGTTCATGATTTCGCCCTTTGACGGCACATTTTCAAGCCTAAGTGTAGATATTCGAAAGTTTGGTCGGTGCTCTCAAACGTGGATCCTATGGTCACATGGTCGATTCTTACGAGCTATGTTGGTCCAGTGCGAGTTGTTGGCGCCACTCACGGGGTTATTTGTGAGGAGTTATGGGATTTCACCTTCAGATGGCACGTTTTCAGGCCTAAGTATGGATATTCACAAAATTGGGTCGTGCTCTCAAATCATGGGTTACGTGACCATACGATCGGTTCCTATAAGATATATGGGTCACGTACGAGGTTTTGACACCGCTCACGGGGCCGTTTTGAGGGTGGTTCATGGTTTCTCCCTCTTACGGCACGTTTTCAGGCCTAAGTGTGGATAATCTAACATTTGGCTCGTGCTCTCAAACCATGGATCCCATGGCCAAGCGGTCGATTCCTATTAGCTACTTTGGACCCATGCGAGTTTTTGGCACCACTCATGGGGCCGTTTGGCGGGCATTATGTGGTTTCACCTTTAGATGGCACGTTTTCAGGCCTAAGTGTGGACATTCTCAAAATTGGGTCGTGCTCTCAAACCTTAGGTCTCGTGACCGTGCGAGGTGCTGTCACTACTCACGGGACCGCTTGGGGGTGGTTTATGGTTTCGCCCTCTGACAGCACGTTTTCAAGCCAAAGTGTGGATATTCTCAAAATTGGGTCTTACTCTCAAATCTTGGGTCCCGTTGCCACGCGGTCAGTTCCTACGCGCTATGTTGGTCCCGTGGGACCTGTTGGCACCACTAAGGGGTTCGTTCGGGTAGTGTTTCATGATTTCGCCCTCTGATAGCACATTTTCAAACCTAAGTGTGGATATTCTAAAATTTGGGTTGTGCTCTCAAACTGTGGGTCTTGTGGCCACGCGCTCGATTACTATGTGCTACGTTGGTCACGTGGGAGGTGTTGGCACCGCCATGGGGCCGTTTGGGTGGTTGTTCTTGGTTTTGCCCTCTGACGGTATATTTTTAGGCCTAAGTATGGATATTCTAAAATTTGGGTCGTGCTATCAAACCGTGGGTCCCGTGGACTCGCGGTCGATTCTTATGAGCTACGTTGGTCCCATGGGAGGTGTTGGCACCTCTCACGAGGCCTTTTGGGGGGTGGTTTGTGGTTTCTCCCTTTGACGGCACGTTTTCAGGCCTAAGTGTGGATATTCTGAAATTTGGGTCATGCTCTCAAATCGTGGGTCCCGTGACCATGCAGTCGATTAATACGAGCTACGTTGGTCTCGTGGGAGGTGTTAGCGCCACTCATGGAGCCGTTTGGGTGGTAGTTCATGGTTTTTCCCACCAACGGAGTTTTTTCAAGCCTAAGTTTAGATATTCTGAAATTTGGGCCTTTCTCTCAAACGCGGTTGGGCAGTTTATGGGGTATTTATTGAATTATTTGCTTATCAAAAGAAAAAAAAACACTTCCAAATCTAATGTAGTTATAAGATACCGTGATCATACTCCTTAATAAACTACCACATGTGTTATAATAATCGAGAGGAGCCCTAAATCGCAAATAGTAAAATGCATATGTACTCCCAAATCATAACCCATTAAAGAACAAAAGATACATAAATGTTGAGCATGTACAATAACCGGTAACAATTCTTCTTTTCTTATAGTTAGCCTTGAACCAAGCTTGCCCAAGCTTCTTAGTTCTTTCAGTGAGATCCAATTCTGGCACCAACTACATCATTTTCTTGTTCTCTTCCAGCATTAGAGTTGGTTCCAGAATTGTATTTCACTGAAAGAACTAAGAATCTTAGGCAAGCTTGCTTCAAAACTAACTACAAGAAAATAAGAATTCTTATTGGTTATTGTTCATGCTCAACATTTGATGTATCTTTTGTTTTTCTATGGGTTATGTTTTGGGATTTCATATGCATTTTACTCCTTGCGCTTTGGGATTCCTCTTGATTATTATAACACGGGTGGTATTTTATTAAGGGGTATGATCACAATTTCTTATAACTACATAGATTTTGAAGTGTTTTTTTATTTTCATAAACAAATAATTCAATAAATCAATAAAGAAAATAATTCAACGTTCCTCATTTTGCCTGAGAAAAATATTATCCAACAACAAGCCAACAACCAATAGTTATCTCGTACTCCTTCTAACATACTGTCTAACAACAAGCCAACAACCAATAATTATACCATACTCCTTCTAACACACTATCCAACAACAAGCCAACAACTAATAATTATCCAACAGATGTATATGTATAGGAACATGTGGAAATTGAGTTGGGTCAATTTAATTAAACATTCATACATCAAATTAAATCATATTAAGCATTCATAAAAGTAACTAAACATTCATATATCATAATAAAGTGCTAATACAGTGTCAATATCATAATAGGGTATAAATAAGAATGACAAGGAGGAAATAATATTTTGATACTCAATCTTCCTCTAAATCAACTAAAAGATCCTTCAAATTAGGGTTGTTATCAAGAGTTGATTGAAACTCTTTTGGAGCCTTTAAAGCATCCACTTGAGTAGTTATACCCTTTGGTGCATGCACAACAATAAACCAATTGCCATCATTTAGGCAATTCGAGTAAAATACCTTCTTTACTTTTTAAAAGGCACAAATAAAAGGCTCGTCGACTATGCGATATTTACACTTCAACTTTGATAAATATATCATAATAAGTTTGGAGTCAGGATTAATTTTGCAAGCATTCATAGTATCCTCCACCTTTACCCAATCACAATAGAATACGGTTTCTATGAAATCTAAGTAATCAAGTTCTAGTATTTGTTGGATTATCCCATAATAGGTTAGCACCATATTCTTTGGATTTTTATCATTTTTGCTAGCGATACAGGTGGTCAAGGCTGAAATTGATATTCCAATATTTGCGTCAAAAGCTTTTCCTCATATGGATATGAAATAAAATCAAATCCGTTGGTGCAGAATTTCTTAAACTCTTTCGCATGAAAACTAGGGCCTTTTTCTAGGCATGCAAGCCTGGAAGAGATATCATCTCTTTTTAGAAGCTGCATTTATTAATGAATTTGTATTATAGCATATTTTAGTCACGCACGAATAAATAACCGCACACATAAGATGTGAAATTTACCTATTTTGATACCCATGCCCTAAAATCAGTTGTCTTGCAATTTTTCCTTTGACTTTGGGAAATTTCGTTCTCGTACTTCCTACAAGTAAATTGTGGAGTTTAGATCATAAAATATAAAATACATATAATCAAAGAAGAAGAATTCAGAAGATACTCACTCTCTCCAGTCTTCGACTTCATTTTGCGATTTGAAGACATAATGAGTTGCTTGCTCGTATTGTATATTTATGAGTTTCACCTCTTTAGGGTTACTAAATGGTAATTCATCCTCAAACTTGTCAGGTTCCTCGATTACACCTCCTCCACGAGGATTGAACCTCCTTACCTCTTGTTCTGGCATATATTCCCAGCATATAACGATGATTCCACAGCTACGTATTCTTCAGTAATTGACCCTCCAATATACTGTGTATTCTGTACATAATAATTGCAGGTTTTCATTAAGCTCTCAAAAGGATACATCTAACGATACCTAACGGGACCACATAATAAAGCTTAATCGCATAAATGCACAAGAAAGTGGATATTGATATCGAACAACGACGGAGGAAAATATTTCTCTAATACACAAATTGCCTCGGATAAAGTTGATTTTGCAGATTTAATGTGCCTTATGTTTACCACTTTTGCATAAAGTAGGTAAAACACAAACTGATTTTCATAACTGCTCAACGGAGATCTTTGTGTTCAGAGAATCAATGCCGAAATAACAGAGGGATTAATTGGATGATTACATGCCCGTCGTGCGACTTGAACTCTTTTAAGTCTTTTGCTTGGTAGCTTACTACCCTATGTAAATTACTAGAATAACCCGTTGGAGTCTTCAAGTTGAACAACGTGTCAAAGAGGATCTTCTTCTCACTATTAGTCAAAGTGAAAGCAGACGAAGGGGTAGAAATTCTTCCTGTTGAAGGATTATTTTTTAACTAGAGTTTCTTCTTTATCTTCATATCCTGTAGATCTCGTCGGGCCCGCTATCCCTCTTTGGAATGAGATCCACCCTGACATGTTCCTATCAGATGTTTTGTAACATTCTTCTCTGTGCGCATCACATCAATTACATGCCTTACATGATGTTCTTTCCAATATGACAAACAAAAAATATTGATCGCCTGGACCATGGTGGACTTCGTAAGCATCGTCAATTAGGTTTGTCAATGGACAATTTATTGGGGAATCATTTACCACTTCCACTCATTAGTGTTCTGTTACACGGTCGGTTATCGATAATTCTTCGGGAACATGAGGTACATTTTTTTACCATGGTATTGTAACCCCCCGTCTAATTAATCCCGGGTGATCAGTTCTAAATCAAGTTAGAACAGGTTTCTCAGTTGGTTCATTCTTAGCATCACTATCGTCTTTTTAATCACTAACCACCTAAGTGAGAAAAGTAGACTGGTGTCGATTTTTATCTTTCAATTAATGAAATAAAACTCATGCGGAACATAAAATAATATACAATCACAGTTAACTGAAATAACCATCCACGAATAAAATACCTAACCGAATAAACCATCGGTCCAAATACCCAATACAAGTAAAGACAAGAAGACAATCTCAACAAGTTTAACACTAATAAATGAAATGTGAGCGACATGCTCAAAACTACTAAAGTGTCTCTACATGAATGAGAGAATGAGGCGTCTATCAAAAACCCCGCAACATCCACATGTGCTGCAGCAATGAATTCCTGGAATTGAGTCAAGCCTGGCGTCCTTGTGGCTGGACACCTAAAAGGTTTTTAAAATTTTTTATAGCAAGGGTTAGTACCCAAAAACATTTGAAAACATTAAACAAATGATTAACTTGCAGTAATAAGTAAATATGCATGCTCTTCATATTTTAGTTAGTGTCGCACTCCCTTGAGGACATCCTCACCCCTCCTCTAATGTGCACTACTAACGCGTTAAATAAATTCACCTAGTTTTTTTTTCATCTTATGACTAGATAAATAATAAAGCCCTTTGTAAACACCCTACTCTAACTGAGTATACCTTGATTATGATTTTCAAGTTATTATCGTCATTAACTTAATTAAATCAATTTTCCTTTTATATTTCATATAACTTTCACATCTGTTATACATATAATACAACTCATGCTTTGTATTAATTGGCCCGTATATAATTATTTACGTAATTATATACTCAGTTACATTACAGTATTCACAACCATACTAATATAACATTTAATAATAGTATTTTTCTCGAGTAAAGTCTCACCGGGTAAAATTCCTCTAAAGTGCTATCCCACTAGGTGTATTCGCCTGGCCTAGTTACCCCAAGTCAGAATTTCTCCCTAACTTGGTTATTACGTAAATATTGGAGGCGGTCATATTCCTTCCCTGAAAGTGAGATGCCCCTCACCCATATAACGGACGCTATGACCTGGAATTATACTCGCCCTACTCCTCAAGCTAGGGGATTCATCCACTACGCGCAACCTCCCCCTATAGCACTAAAGAATATAATAATAATAATATCTATCACTGATATTAAAGCACACCCATATATATATATACACATATTATCGCACACCGTATATATATATATATATATATACAAAAATATCTCGGCTATACCGTGTACTGTCCGTAACACGAACCTATTCCATTTTATAATGAGTTTGTAGTTCAACTCGAATTATGAATTAATTTTCACATTAATTTCTTTTGGTATTACCCTCACCAATATATCCGAACTTACTTTCGTGGCCCGAATTAACATCACCCGAGTCTCAATCCCCGACTCTAAATTATTTAGCCTTTATCTAAATACAATTTATCTTGGTATTTCTTAACTGTTATTTCCGAACTTGTTCACCATATTCATATTTAATTCTTTCGAACAACTTTCCAAAAATTCAACCTTAGTGTGTCACACTTAATTTCTCCAAAACCCAATCAATTTCTAAATTATAGTGTCACACTAAGCCGTCCTCAAATTCTAATTAATTTTATTCACTATTAATTAGATTGCTGAACCCATGTATTAATTACTCATCAATTTAAGACATGGAAAATATTAAGTTAAATTTTTCCCCATAAAAAGGAAAACTGGGCGAATTGCCAGAATCTGCCGACCATCGATCGATCGACCCCAGACCTACGATCGATCGATCAAGCAGGTATTCGTCTTCTTCGCGAAGACAGATTCAGCCATGGACGAATTTTCCCAAACCCTAGTTTCCTCTACCAGCAACCTCAAGCCCTCTTAACATTAATACATGTTAGAAACCTTATTAGGGACCTCCAGAATGTCCACCAACATTATAAATTCGTTCATTAACTATAATTTCTGAATTTGGGAAAAAATTCATCTTTAACCCTTTACCCATTTACACCCCAAATTCCTTCATCAAATTCGTTTCTAATTATCCAGATATCATCCTACCAGATATGTATCAACTTATAAATATCATATTTTATATTAATCCTCATTAAAATTTGTAAATCAGATTATTGTTTTCAAAATCCCATGTTTATGCCATGAACACCCCAAAACAAATTTTTAATCAATCACATCACATAAATATGAATTGAAAAACAGATTCAATATTGTTGCAAGTTATCCACTTGCCTTAGGTTTCGTAGTGTCTGATTTGGAGATGAATTCCAAGGTTGAAGACGACTCTTGTTGGCTCTCTAGTGATCCCAAATCTGCCTTTAACTGCTATTAGGGTTCCTTAACACACTTAGACTTTTTCTAAACTCACCTCAGCCGTTTCCTTATTTCTTCTAATTTAACAATTAACCTAAATCCCGTTTTTTGCCTAATGGGCCAAGCCCAAGTGACCCAAATACCCCCGCGTGGGCCCGACTATGTCTAAAAATGCCCCGTGACCCGTTTACTACCCCCGGGTACACTTTTCTGACTATCTCGGCCCATCCGAACTCATCTGTACACTCAAAATTAGCATTCGAATTAATTTATAAAGATACTTATCCCCCACCCCTTTTAGTCTATACCAACTCCCGATTGAGATAAGTGCATACCCCGTCATTAATACTCGAAATGACGTAAATAAATTATTACTATTCGCTTAGTAAATAAATTCCCCTAAATATTAATCATTTACTCCCCGATTAATATTTAATTTTATTTTGCCATAATTAATTCATTTAAAATTACGACACACTAGTAATTTAGAATTCCCGAATTAATTAAATATTTAATGCACCAAAAATACGGGGTGTTACATACTCCCCCCCTTACAAAGGAATTTTTCCCCCGAAATTAGGTCATACCTGTGATGAAAAGCTCTGGATATTGTTCCCGCATATCCTCCTCCCGCTCCCAGGTAAACTCATCAAAGTTGTGATGACCCCACTATACTCTTACTAATGGAACAACCTTAGATAGTAACTTTCGCTCGCTATGGTCCAGAATAGCCACCGGTCTCTCCTCATATGAGATGTCTGGCTGTAAATCAATTTCCTCGAGTGGAATGTGCCAGAAGGCCTTCTCGCTTCTGCGATATTTCTTCAGCGATGCCGCATGGAACACGTCGTGTATCCACTGAAGGTGCTCCGATAATCCCACCCTGTAGGCTACAGGCCCCACCCTCTCGATAATAGGGAAAGGTCCCACGTACCTCGGTGCTAACTTACCCTTCTTATCAAACCTCACACCCCTTTCATAGGGGACACCCGGACCAATACCTGATCCCCAACCTCTAACTCCACATGTCTCTGTGAAGCATCAGCGTAACTTTTCTGCCTATCCTGAGCTATCCGAATCCTCCCTCGGATCAGTTCTATCTTGGCGGATGTCTCCTGAACAATCTCCATTCCCAATAGTTTGTTATCCCCCACCTCTAACCAATAAGAGGATGAACGACAAGGTCTCCCGTATAGTTCCTCGAATGGTGCCATGCCGATCGTGAATTTGTAAGAGTTGTTATACGCAAACTCTACCAGAGGAAGATATTTCTCCCAACCTTCCCCAAAGTCTAATATGCACATTCTGAGCATATCTTTCAGCATCTGATTGACTCGCTCAGTCTGTCCGTCAGTCTGTGGGTGATAGGCTGTACTCAATCGTAACTCCGTGCCCATGGCCTCCTGAAAACTCTGCCAAAATTGGGCCACAAAGATCTTGTCCCTATCCGACACAATATTTATCGGTACCCCGTGCAGCTTAACAATCTCTGCTATGCATAACGCATTGTCTCAAAGTCTGTGCGAACCGACAGGAAGTGGGCCACTTTGGTCAACCGATCCACAATGACCCATATGGAATCGTGACCCTTCTGTGATGTCGGCAACCTGTAATGAAGTCCGTGGAGATGCTCTCCCACTTCCATACGGGAATTTCAAGTGGCTGTAGCATCCCTGATGGTCTCTAATGGTCAACTTTCACGAGCTGACACCATACTACTTTTTCACTTAGGTGGTTAGTAATTAAAAAGACGACAGTGGTGCTAAGAATGAACCAACTAAGAAACCTGTTCTAACTTGATTTAGGACTGGTCACCCGGGATTAATTAGACGGGGTGTTACAGTTATATCCATTTGTTATAATCTTGAAAAATTCCCCAGTGTATTAAATGTAACTCAACATCTTCTAAAGATTTATATTTTCCGCTGATACAATGGGTGCACGGACACAAAATCTTTTTACTTTTGAGGTTCTTAACAACGTAGCGAATAAATTCATGAAAGTATTTAATATAACTATTAGTTATTCAGTCAATCTACCCCATCCACTCTCTATATTGTGAAAAATCCATTTAATAATCTTTAAATTACAGTCATGTGTTAACATGATAAAATAAATATTATGTTGAATAAATATAGTGTCAATAATGCAGTAATATAGTATCAACAATGCACCAATCAATCAAACTATGGAATAACTAAAATACAAGAACACATCAATCAATGATACTACACAACCACTTAAACTCAAATTAAATAAATTTGTCCAGTGATATTATTACAACATAAGAAAAATATTACTACATCTTCATCAAATGATAAACTAGCCAAGTGGTAAAAGAGTTTAAATACTTTTTCAACAAATTCCCTTCTCCACTCTCGGCGTACACTAAAACATCTTCACAACCATTAAATACTTTATCAACCAGGATCTAACACTCACCCTCCTGTAAAGGCCGATTATGTACTAAGGTCCATACTTGAGTGGAGGTGAGCGTGCACACCCCAACGACAAATTTACCGCTCACGTCCTTTATATAGTATTTCTCACCATAATCAACGTGGGTTATTAACGAGGATCCAAGACCTATGGCATGCTGAGGTGTTGAGAAAGGGAATGTTGAAGGAGAAACCGACATCTATGAGGGGAATGTTCAAGGAGGAACCGGCATCTGTGAGGGGAATGGAGAATGAGGAAAATTTTAAGGAGGTAAGGGGTAATCGGGATGCATTGGGGGCTGCAGGGGCATACGACCGATTAAAAGGGACATAATCTGTGAAAGTTTATCATTCACGCCTCCTAATTCATTTTTAAGTCCCATTATATATCCCCTTCAGTCCTAGAATGACGTTCATCATTGGATGAGAAACACTTATTAATAGAAGAAAGCTCGTCCACGAAAGGGGTGGTGTGTTTCAATCTTATTTTTGACATATGTGACCCCAAACCTCTCGTCCTCCCTCTATGGTCCTTTCCTAAGGTTTGTGTGAAGGCATCATTGTCAATGTTGTCGAACGGGCTAAAGTTGACTGACTACTAATAGCCTCTATTGATTCTAAAGTCTTGGCCAAGTGAAAAGGGAATTTATTATCTTTGTCTCATCTTTCATGCACATACAAGTTGGCCTTATTCGGTGTCTTTCCTTCATCTGGGCTACCTTTTGTCTGGGTCAACCACTCGTTCTTCAAATATTCATAATATTTTGAGCCAAGCTAGTTGATAATATGAAAATATTGCGTATTTCATCCTCCGAACTGACGCATTTTAGCCCCCTTGGGTATCTTATTCCCTATATTTATGTTCATTAACTAGACAACCTCATATTTCTATGTTAACATGTTTTTCAAGGGTTAACTGAGCTTTATAGGTATTTGGATGCTAAGTGTGAAGTTCGGACGCATTCTGCTCGATTTTCGTACGCGATTGCACGTTCAAGGGAAATTTAGTCAATTCACATTTTGGGCACCTGGCCCATCATCTTCACGAAAGTTGTAGCCCTCCTCGCAAGTTTTGCGTGGACATGAACGGTGCGTGATTCTGATTCAGAATGAAGAAGTTACAGGAGTTTCAACGGATGAGAAATGCATTCAAGCCAAAATAGCAAGCAATTAGGTTGATACCTGCTTGATCGATCGATCGATCAAAAGGATCGATCGATCAATCCTTTGAGATAGTGGGTTGATTTATTCACCATTGATCAATCGACGGTTTGGATCGATCGATCGATCCCCTGTTTCCAGGAGATATTTTGCCTTATATTTTCTTTTTCCTTTTCTTTTCTTTACTTATTCCAACTTACTATAAATGCCATTTTTTGCTGTCATAATCAGATATTAGGTTTAGAATAGATTTTAGGTTAGAATAGCTTAGGTTTTGAGGGTTTTGAAGAGTTCTTCATTGATTCTTCTTGGTTTGACACCCAATTAGGTTGTAAGTTTCACTATTCATCACCCTCTCCATTAATTAAACTTGTTTTTCATTCATTCTTGCTTTCATAATTTAGGTTTACATGCTTGCTTTACATTCTTTCTTTCCTTGCTTTCTAGTGTAGATTTATTGAGTTTATTTACCGTGTTTATTTATCGCATTTTTAATATGCTTTTTAGCTAATTTAAATTAGGTCGTGTTTGAATGGAACTCACTCGAGTTGACACGTTGCTTGGCCTTGGTGATGGTATTTACGGGTCTATTTTGGGTGCATTGTCCTAGTTATTGCGTCTAGGAGATTTGATGGGGCATATCATGTATGTCCCGTGCTTACGACCTTGCGTGCGCAATTTTCAGGATATTTGTTGACGCCAAAATCGTATTAGGCTTTTATGCGTATTTAGGGGCGTGACAACCCTTGGTTCAATTAACTGTTGAAACGCGATGCATTCTAAATAACTCATCGACCCATGTATCCATTTTATACAAATTAACTCGGGTGAGGGATATTCGACGCAACCTATAGTTTTACCGCTTTGTTAATCTAGTTTCAATACCCTCGCCTAGATTAATATTTCCCTTTTATGCATCTTTTCCTTTTTAGTCTGTAATCACCTTTTACACTTTTATTTCGGAGTATTAAATCATATAAATTCTAGCAACTCATCTCTGTGAATTTTCGATACCCGACTTACCGCTAGACTTGCCTCGCAAGTGTAGTCGTAATTTAGGTTTGTTTGTATTATCACGATGAAACGAAAATAACGACTGTGCACCTTACACGCGCGCACATTTCACGCGCTTAACCAAAATGGCGCCATTGCCGGGGATGAGTTTGTTTTAGACTTTATTTGATTTAGTATTTCATAGTATTTTCTTGCTATTTGTATTATTTGCTAATATTTTGCAGGACTTCCACATTTGAGCAATTAGAAACGCTTGAATTTTTCCCACGCGCACTTACTTTGTGGAATTCGCCACTTCGAGCCATTTTGGGGGTAAGCATGTCTTATTCCAATTCTTTCGGTAATCATTGTTATAATTCTCAAAATTCTCGCAAACCTATAACTTTCGGTGAAAACTTAGAATCCCAAAGTATAACAAATTCAAATATGACTTTGGGAGAGTATAATGAAAGTCAAAACTTAGGTTATTGGAATTTTGATGATGATGATAATGATTTTGGGCCTTTACCTCCGTATAATAGGAATTTTGAAACGAATTCGAATAGTTTTCCAAATTGCTATAATAATGAGTTTTCGTTTAAGTCCGATGGTAATTTTTAAAGTTCCCATTTTCATGAATCCGCACCTCGACCTATGACATTCGGTGAGGGTTTGCGTATGTGTGAGAATGAGAAAATTGAAACTCGTTATCGGGAAGGAAATCGTTTGTGGGAACATGAATTGGATTTATTATTTGAATCCAACGACGATTTTGCTTTCGAGACTTTTGAAGTCGAGGAATGTTTTGAACCAAATGAGGATTTTGTGCCTACTTTGGAACAAACCATTCTAAACTTTGCCCATTGCGTAATAGATATTGAATGTGAGGATGAAAATGACGTAATATCTATTTGCAATGAAATGATTTATTCTTTGCCCCCCAAAGAAGAACATTTCATTGAAAATGAAATTATTTCCTTCGAAACTCAATCTTCATGCCATGATGATTCATCTCATGAGTTAGAATTTCTTTCATCCCCATTTTCATTCTCTATTATCACACCATCACAAGTACCCGATGATTCGGTTTCAAACTTTAATGTTTTAAACCTTTTCGCCGACGGGGAGTAATTGCTCGAGTTGCCTTCCACGATGCCTTCGTGCCTTCGTGTGCGTCGCCTCCCATTCCAATTTCAAAATCATTGGGAGGATATTCGGATTTTCTCAGTCCCCACATGTTCTTGTCACCCGTTCAATCCAAACCCCCCATCGTCCCTCCAAAACTTTTAATTGACGATGGTTCATTTCTTCTGCCTTACACATGACTTCCGTTATTCAACTGGAATCCATATTTTTCGGAAGGCATGCTTGTATATGAGGGTACACCGGTTATCCTCCAAAGTCAAATCATTTTTGTGGTGGACCCTCAGCTATTTAGACTTCTAGTATATAGTTAGTGTGAAGCCTAAATAGTAGGTTGTATATAGTTAGCTTTTTATTCTTTCTTTCTTTTTATTTTTCTTTCGTTTTTAATTTAGTCTAGTGTAATTAGTTAACTTTTTGTTATTTGTTTTTGTTATGATCGGTACTAACTTGTTTTGTAGATTCTTTGGACTTGTTCATATAGGGATCGCTCCAGTTTTGGGTAATATTGCTCTTTTCCTCTCTTTGACTTGGTTCTTAATTGACATTGAGGACAATGTCAGGTTTTAAATTAGGGGGTGTGGGATATTCTATCCATTTCATTATTTAGTCCATGTTTTGCTCACATGTTAGTTACTTAGTATGCTTTTCTTGAAAAATTCAAATATTTCAAAAAAAAATTCTTTTTTTTTTCTCCTTTTTTGGGCATTTTGCCTTTGTTCCCGATGATAAATTTCAATAATTGCCCGATCTAATAGACAACCCAATGATGCATGTTCTCGATTTTAGAAGTTGTTAGTCTTTAGTCTCACTTATTGATATTATGAATAACTTCATGAATTAAACTTTAATCCCATGAGCACATGCACTTTTACGGTCTTATTGATTTGGTTTAAGATTTTTATAACTCGGTAATCTTTTGTTGCATTGTATATACTTACACAGAGTAATCTTTGTACCTTTAGTCGTTTGTGAGTGTTATACACTATTCTTTTCTCATTTAAAACGTTGAATTCGTTGGTAATCTCACTATTCTTTCATTTGACCATTCATTAATTGAGTTCATACTTGAAATGTGTTACGTGATCATGATTTTTATTTATTGTTTTGACTCGAGAATTGCGTAAACTTTGTGAAATGATCATAGGCCATCTTTGTTATATCACCCATATTGACCTTTACCTCACCTTATATATTTCCCTTGTCAACCCCTTTTGAGCCTAAATATAGCCTGTCGTTTCATAACCCCAAGTCCCATAACCAACTCCACATTGGAGTTTTATACCATACATACCCTTGTTTGGAATGTTGCTTGGGATTGAATGATGTTGTTGTGTGTTTCAGTTGCAATTTAGGCATGTGAGAGTTTGAAAAGTAAAGAAAAAAGATGTGAAAAAAGAGAAAAAGAGAAAGCAAGAAAAAGAATACAAATGAAAAAAGTGAGAAAAAGAAGAAAAGAAAAAGAAAGATAAAGTTGTATATGTTGTATATAGTTCACTAAGCTTTGATTACTCTCCCCGATGATATATCTAATGCCTTTTTGGAACTTATTTTCCAATTTTGATTTTGCCCGCATCTTCCCATTATCCCGAGTTTTCATTCCGAACACTTTGAATTCGTACATACATCCCTTTCGTTTCGTACCCTAGCCAAACCTACATTACAACCTTATTCAAGTCCTATGTGATCTTAAGTTGATGTAATTCAAAGGTTTAAATAATATTGATAATCTGTGAAAATGCGTTTCGCCTCTTTTAGTGTGAGGTATCCTTTCATTGAGATTACAGTTTTTCATTTTATATATAGCGTTCTTCATTTGTGACATGTGTGCGGCCTAGTTTCCATTTATATTTACTCTTTATGCCCGCATGTTCCGTGTGTTACCATCCTGTTTGAGTGAATTCGCTTGATGAGCGTAATGCCCGTGAGGATTGAATATATGTTGCTTTAATGTTTATCTGGTTTATATAAGTTTTTCGCCAAATCACACTTTGCATGTGCTCCCTCCCCCTCCCACATTTTAAGGTTTCAATTCCATGAAGTGCATTCTATAATGTTAATGATTTTGGACTTTTGTTTGAATTCGTTCAATGTGCTGATAATGCGTATGAAATCTTTTTCGCCATTGTTGGGCTTGTAGCAGTTGGTTTGGTCATATTTTGAGGAAACCATGTGATGTTTTTGGGTATCATTCTTGAAAACCCTCACGAGACGACACTCATCCACTAGGGTGACCTAGGGGTTTAACGGCTTATTACATACGCTAAATGCAATCGAATCGCCCGCGAAAGTGGCCTTATGATTTTATACCATACTTTTGTACTATCTCCTGCTTTTGGTTTGCTTGTAGTTCTTGTTGTATCCTATTTCATTGCTAGGGACTACCATTGTGTAAGTTAAGGGGTGTGATAATACGCAAATATTGTGTATTTCATCCTCCGAACCGACGCATTTTAGCCCTCTCGGGTATCTTATTTCCTATATTTATGCTCGTTAACCAGAAAACCTCGGGTTTCTCCTTTAACATGTTTTGTAGGGGTTAACTGAGCTTTTATAGGTATTTGGATGCTAAGTGTGAAGTTCGGACGCATTCCGCTCGATTTCCATACGCGATCGCACGTTCAAGGGAAATTTAGTCAATTCAAATTTTGGGCACGTGGCCCATCATCTTCACGGAAGTTGTATCCCTCCTCGCACGCTTCGCATGGTCGTGAATGGTGCGCGATTCCGATTCAGAACGAAGAAGTTACGGGAGTTTCAGCGGACAAGAAATGCATTCAAGCCAAAACAGCAAGTAGCTAGGCTGATACCTACTTGATCGATCGATCCTTCGAGATAGTGGGCTGATTTATTCACCATCGATCAATCGACGATTTTAGTCGATCGATCGATCCCCTGTTTCCAGGAGATATTTTGCCTTATATTTTTTTTCCTTTTCTTTTCTGTACTTATTCCAACTTACTATAAATACCATTTTTTTTTTTAATAATCAGATATTAAGGTTTAGAATAGATTTTAGGTTAGAATAGCTTAGGGTTTGAGGGTTTTGAAGAGTTCTTCTTTGATTCTTCTTGGTTTGACACCCAATTGGGTTGTAAGTTGCACTATTCATCATCCTCTCCATTAATTTAACTTGTTTTTCATTCATTCTTGCTTTCATAATTTAGGTTTACATACTTTCTTTCCTTGCTTTCTAGTGTAGATTTATTGCGTTTATTTATCGCGTTTATTTATCTCGTTTTTAATATGCTTTCTAGCTAATTTAAATTAGGTTTTGTTTGAGTGGAACTCACTCGAGTTGACGCGTTGCTTGGACTTGGTGATGGTGTTTACGGGTCTATTTCGGGTGCGTTGTCCTAGTTATTGCGCCTAGGAGATTTGACGGGGCATATCATGTATGTCCCGTGCTTACGACCTTGCGTGCGCAATTTCTGGGATATTTGTTGACGCCAAAACGTATTAGGCTTTTATGCGGATTTAGGGTCGTGAACCCTTGATTTAATTAACTATCTAAATGAGACGCATTCTAAATAACTCGTCGACCCATGTATCCATTTTATACAAATTAACTCGGGTGAGGGATATTCGACACAACCTATAGTTTTACCACTTTGTTAATCTAGTTTCAATACCCTCTCCTAGATTAATATTTCCCTTTTATGAATCTTTTCCTTTTTAGTTTGTAATCACCTTTTACACTTTTATTTCGGAGTATTAAATCATATAAATTCTAGCAACTCGTCTCTATGGATTTTCGATACCCGACTTACCGCTAGACTTGCGTCGCAAGTGTAGTCGTAATTTAGGTTTGTTTCTATTATTGCGGTGAAACGAAAACAACGATTGCGCACCTTACACGTGCGCACATTTCACTCGCTTAACCACCAGTGGACATCAATGTTTTTGGCCCTATTATGCTTGTTTTTCTCCCTTTACAACATTTTCGAGTCCTTCGCCTCATTTTCCAAAAAATCATTCCATTGACCGATTGGCATCTCAATGTTCAAAAGGACTTTGTCTTTAAGCGCCAAAATATCGGAGCTCGATGCTACCTTAGGGAAATGCTTTTGCCTAAGGTTTTTCCAATATGTTCAGAGTTGTTCAGCAACCTAAGAAAGAACCCTATTCTTTAAGTTTGCCGAAAATGAAAACCATTTGTTGAGTTGCTCATAGATGTCATCTTTAATATATTTGTGTACGAGGTTCCAATTGTCAGCTCCTCCCACTCCCACATTAATTTTTGCCAAGGACAAACACTAGGCTTTAAATTATTTAACGGGATTCTTATCCCCTTTGGGGTTATTTCCCAATAGAGAGACTCCAATAGGCTCCTTCTCAACTGACCCGACAGTTTCAGGAGCATTGGGCGTGTCAGTTTGATTAATGGGAGGACCTTGTCTACTACAACTCAGAGTAGTGGAGTGTATTTCTGGTGGAGATGTGTATTGGTCACCAATTGGTGATGAGAATTCTGTAACACCCCACAAGCCCGGAGAGACACGCGGCGTTCTATTACGATAAAACTAAACTAAATCCATTAAAAAAGTATAGAGCATGTAAATTCCACCAATTTATATATAACAAAATCACAAATCTTCTACTTCCATAATAATAATTATAATAATGTTTCTCTCAAAATACACAAATATCCAATTATAATTGCACCACCAATTATACAACAAAATAAATCTTTTAATCCATGATCTAAAATAATTCTCCAAAATAGCCCATAGCGTCCCAATCCACGCTAGCTTGCCACTAAAAGAAAATATGGGGAAGTACAGAATACGACAGGAAAGATGCTCAATAAATATATGTTAGCGATGAATAAAGTGTAACAACACAAGTACGAATATTCAAATCAAATGCAAATCTCAATAGCATTTATCAATAAATTTCTCAACAACACATTAACGGGTCACCAGGCCTCACCCCGTCCGCATATGCTTTATCTAAACATAGCCCCGGAAATCAAAAATTTTGGCAGATGCCCAACATTCGTGCCATATTTAAATCTCATGACAACATTCTCAACAACAATATAATGATGGCACATGAATCAAAATAATACAACAAATATTTCTCCAGATTTCAAAGAATTTAACAATTCAAATATGAGCTCAATTAAACATGAAATCAACGAAATAACTCTCGAGATATTTAAAGAGCATATTGTGTAAAACCCCATACCTCAAAATCATCACATAAATTCAGCCTCAAAATATGATTGCACCATCACGTTCCTCTCGCGAAAATAATCAAATCATATCCTAGCCCCAACACGAGATAACCCCAAATAGTCTTATTTTAAAAACTCAGAAAAAATCACCTCCAAAAATAATTCAAATCACTGAGCCGACTACAGATTTGGATTCTACACGAAAATTTGAGTCAGGTATGTGTTTTGAGTTTTTCTCAAATCTCATCCGAATGCACTCAAAAAGAAGATCTAAACATTCCAAATTGACTCTTCTCATTCCACTCGTTTTTGCCTCTTTGGATTTCGTTTTTGGCCTCTCTTTTTCATCTCCCTTTCCTTATAATTACCCATAATATTCCTTATATAGTCCCTCTCTCAAACCCTAGCTTGGTGCCTAAGCTAACCTATATTACTATATTGCCCTTTAATTCAAAATTATCAACTTTACATATTTAAACCATTATAAAATGTCCAAAAGCCAATTAAATTTGAATTTAAATATTCGATTCATTTCAAATAAAAATAAATATAATATCAATATCCCGATTAATAAAATAATAATACTATTAAAATTATATACCATATTCATAAATAAAGCCCTCAAAATTACGGGGTATTACAAATTCTCCTTGTGGGTGTGTCACGTCCTTGGTTGGAGCGTTGTTTCTACTACCGCCCGACAATATCTACAAAAATAATAAAAACTCAATGTGTATAAATAATAATAGATGCATAATTTCAAAGTTCAATATGAAATTATAACTAACAAAATATATTGTTTGATCATATTTTTTAATCTACATGTTCATGGTAAGACTTTAATAAAAGTTCAATGTGTCTGATCTCCATCCAACCGGGATTTGTTTTTAAAAGCCTATGAATTTTACAAGTGACCAATTAGGAGAAATCATATCTATAATGGATGCATAGATGTCAGCGACATGAACTCGAAATCTCATCCTCTTCAGCCTATTAGCAAGATTGATTTTGACATGTATATGTCGCGAGACATCCCAATTTTCAGTAATGCTCTTTGTACGTAATTCTATCCATAAAGGGTGAATTTTTTTGTGCCTTCTCTAACAGTGTAATCAAGGTTAAAACTCTATCAGGATTATATAGCTTCATCCCAGCATTCTGGCAGGGAAACAGAATACGATTGAACAAGTACTCTTGTTGGAGATAAACTCCATGATTTATAAGGTAGTTAAATTCTTCGATCTTCCTATTCACATACAAAAAAACCGGAGTACCCACTGAATGAGGCTTATTAATGAAAGATGTAGGAGTGTGGTCCAATGCAACCTTTCCCACTCTTGTTTCCATCTATTAGCACCGTGACACATTTTTCATGAGAAAAATGAACAAGGGCATGATTATGGCTCCTATAAATAATGACTCTAATGAATCATTAAATAGTTATTATAAACTATAGTTTGAATTCCGTGCACACATACACATAGAAATACACACATATATAAAAATACAAACATAAATATACACACATGTAAAGGAAAATTTCCAATTGAGTCAATTTGTAGTGTTGGCTTCATTCTAGACAAAACTCATTGAGTCATAGGATAGATGTTGGTTGTACCTCAAGCCTATGACATTTGAAGAGTTGAAGACGTAGCGGTTAAGAATTTAAAGTTTCATCCTTGTCGGCTTTCATGCCAATTGTATATGTCATCAACATTTGGATTCCAAGGTCTCTAAAAAGGTATGAATGCATTTAATATATATATAAAGAGAGAGAGACTTGGATATCTCTTATTTTGGGTGTATTTTGTAAAATATTTTTAACGACTTTATTTTTTTTCAAAAAATTATTTTAGGCTTAAATGTTTTAGGCTTAAAATGAAAAACTGGATTTTCTGAAAAGTTGTTCGAACGAACTGGATATCTCGTTCGAACGAGTTTGCCAGGTCATTCGAACAAACTTGTAACGACATTGTGCATAGTTTTTCAATTTTCCCGTTAGAAGGACGTTGTAATGAATTCCTTCGAACGAAATATCGAACGAGAAGCTTTTTAAAATCTCGTTCGAACGAACTTGAAAACTGTAATCTCGCTCGAACATGGTTGTTCGAACGGTACTTCAGTGGGAAAAGGTTTTCTGATAATTTTTATTTTTACTTCCCACTCTCCCACTTTGTCTAGCAGTTTACACACCTTTGGAGAGATTTTCAAACTTTTTGAGAGATATACTTTGTCTTCCAAATGTCCATTTTTGTGTGAGAGTTTTCACGAATTAATTTCTTCAAAACACACATGTTTACACCCATGTTTCTAGTTTAATCCAAGTTCATATTTATATATCTTTGCTTGGAGATTATTTGGCACCGGGTTTCTTCTCTACCCATTAAAGGAGATTATTTGGGTTCCTTCTTTACCCAAAAAGGAGATCATTTTCTTGGTTCATGTGTGCATACGTTGGAAAGGCCATCGTATATTTTGACGGTAGTTGTGGCCCATCGGTGGATTTCGAGACTGCAGTAGAGTCCGTAGTTGTTGACTAGGCGGAGGTTGAAGCAAGAAGGAGCGTCATGGCTTGAAGGGAGTCGAGTCGTGTGTTGTAAGTCTCTTATCTTGTATTCTTAAACATACCATACTTAGTGGACTTGTAGGCCGAGTCGTTCGAGGTTTTTCCCGTTGTGGGTTTTCCTCGTACACCGCGGCGCAGTTTGTTTGTGATTTATTTTATCTTGCAAAATATCACTTCGATGCATGCTAGGTTAATCAAGATAAAATTTGGTTTAAATCAAAACTTCGTTTCATTTGGTGCTAATTAAGTTTGGGTAAATTTTAATTTAATTTAATTCAAGTCGGCATTAATTTAATTAGATAATATTCATACTTGGTTTATTTAACTAGAATTGAATTGAATTTTGTTTAAGTGAAAATTAAAATGTTTATGTAGTTTATTTTCACTTTAAGATTCATTTAATTTTTCATGTGTTGGATTGTGCTTTTAAAGTAAAGAAAATCAAATAATTTTTGAAAAATTAAAATTTGGAATATAATTGAACCATCTCATAATTTGTGTTTAAAATTGAGGGTATTTCACCCCCATCAAGTGGTATCAGATCGGGAGAGTTAATCTATTGCGTTAAGATCCTTAACTTTGTTTTGTTTAAAAATGTAAAATTCACCGGTTTCAATTTTTTTGTTGTTGATGGTTCAAATGACACGTATTGGAAAGCGAGAACAAAATTGGCACTTAAGTCCTTAGATGAGAGGGTTTGGCAATCCGTAGTTAATGGGTGGTAGCCACCTACGTGTCTAGTTAAAAATAAGCGTGTACCTAAACCCGTAGAGAGATGGAGTAAGAATGAAGTTAAATTATTAAATTTTAAATCCCGTAGTTTGAATGCCCTCCTCTTTAGTACGGTTACACTCGATGAGTTCCGTCGGATTATGACGTGTGAAATGTCTAAGGAGGCTTGGGATATACTCCAACTCACCCATGAGGGAACAAGTGTTGTGAAAGCTTCGAAACTTCAAAACCTCACCACTAAATTCGAAACTATTAAAATGCTTGAAAGTGAGACTTTTGATTAATTTTATTCTAGACTTTCGGATATTGTTAATTCATCTTTTAATTTGGGAGAAAAGATACCCAATAACCGTGTAGTAAAGAAAATTTTGAGGTCCTTACCCGATAGGTGTATTCCAAAAGTGACCGTGTTAAATTCTTTACCCACTTTAGTCTCTATGAAAATTGAAGATCTTGTATGTGACTTACAAACCTATGAACTTGACATGTTTACCTCCAAGGAAGAGGAAAAGAAAGATAAGGGCATCTGTTTGAAAGACCAAAATGAGGGAAAATAAGTTTTAGATGATGAGAGTGACATCGATTTCGATGAGATGGCGATATTTGCTAGGAAGTTTAGAAAATATCTTAAGTTTAATAAAGATAATCTTAAAAAGGATTTTAAGAAATTTGATAAGTCTAAGTACAACAAAGCGAAGAAATTCCCTACAAAGTATAATGAATATCTTAATAGGGATAAGTCAAATAGATGTTATGGTTGTGAGGGTTATGGCCATAGGTATATAGAATGTCCCACTAAACTAAGGAGGGAGGCAGGCAACAGATTTCATATAATGCTACCCTTAGTGATAGTGAAAAGGAAGAGGGACTCGATTCCCCCATTGAGTGCAAATTTATCCCATTCTTGGCAAGTCATGTAAGTGAAAGTGAGAAATTATCCAATGATGAAATTTTCATACATGACACTTCTGAGGCCATTGTTTGTGAATCCCCGAAGTTTGATGGTATAGAGAGTGGAGTAGAATGTGAAAGTGAGAATGAAGAGGAAGTTGATGTGAGTGAACTTTAAGTAGATTTTCAAGAGTTGTATGCCGAATTGATGAACTTAAAAAGGGCAAACTTGAAGTTGAAATCTTGTTTGAGAGAACGTGCTAAGGTTAATAATGAGAGTGCTTTAGTGGAAGATCTTAGGGCACATGAGAAAGATCTTCGTGAGAAGCTTGAGTATGTAGAAGGTGAGAGAGATAGCCCTAGAGGTTTAATGGAGGCTATGAAGAAAGAATTTCTTGGGTTTGAAGAGAGTAGGTGTTTGCTTGAATCTTGTATTTTAGAGTTGGAAGAAAAGTTGAGAGACTCAAGTCGAGTCAAATTTGATTTGGAATGTGGGTTCGAAAAATTAGATAAAATACTTGTAATCGTCCAAATTAAAAATGACTTGTGTGGTATTGGCTTCAATACTCAAAATGATTCAACTAATAAGGCCAAAACCATAAGTTTGAGATAATCCACTAGGAACACTTTCAAAGGTCAATCCTTAGGTACAACTTTTCGTCGGGTCATTGATTCTACACATTATGGTCGAAAAGGTCATCTTAGGAAAAAAAAATTTGATCTCCAATGGTAGAGTCATCAAAATTCCCAAATCCCAAGAGCATCACGCTTCACTAGTTTTAGTTAGGAGTTTCGATTTGGCGGCTTCACAAGATAGGCTTTTTTATTCTCAATTGCTTGCACTTGATACCTCCCTTGCTCTATCTAAAGGTTAAATGTGTTAGCTTTGTTTAAATACACTAGCTTTTGTGCAACACGATATATTCTTGGTAGTTGTACGTTTGTTTGTTTTTTTCTAGGCTTTTCTCTATTATAAAAATTGTGCTAGATTTATGATCTGTGGATCTTTTGTATTTTATTTCATTTTGTTTGGTCTCATTGAAAAATACAAAAAGATTTTGTTTTTATTTTGAGTTAAATTTTTTTGTGGTTATTTAAAAATTATGAAAAACTCAAAATTTTTTGTATGTGTATTTTAATTTTACACATTTTATGTGGAATATACTTGTGTTTGAATCCAATATCATATCCTCTTCCCTATGGCTAAAACTTTTGATTAAGATTTTCAATCCTTAAAGTGTTCTTTATCATGCTTGCATAGAGTAGTTTGATTTTCTGTTGCTTAATTGATTTTATTTTCATATGCCTCGATTCACACATGCACGAGCTCATTTGAAATTTTAACTTCACATGTATATTTGAGCTAAGTGAGATGTTCTCCTATCAATTTAGTCATATACTTGTTGCTATGACTATGGAGGATTTGTGCATGTAAGAACTGTTTTCCGAACATAAAAAATAGAAAAATATTTATCCGCTGTTGTTGTTTATCAATGGAATCGGGCTACAAAAGATAAAATTTCTTTGCGTGAAAAGTCACCATTGAAAGTTAACTTAAAAAATATGGCATAAAAATAAAATATTTATCAAGGCCTTCATTGTTTGGTTGGTATGTTCATAAAGAAAATAAAAGAAAAAGAATATTCATGAGGAAGTTTGGGTGGATATATCAACGGATTTGCAAAATGACTTTGTATCCTATTTAAGTTTTTTTTGTCATGACTCTATTGGTTTGTAGAATTATCAAAATTCTAGGCTTGTGTGCATTATGTATGTTTGTTCATTGAGTTAACTTTATCTTATCACATGAGGATATATTAAGTTAGATAAAATTCTGCAATCAAATGCGAAACTCCGTGAACATGTTTTGGTGATTGGTTCTAAATTCTTTTGTTGCTAGTTCACACCCCCTCCACTTCCATTCACCACATGCATTTAGACACATTTTTTCCATCTGAATGTGGAAAGCTTAATGTATTTTGTGTCATGTGTGGTGTTTATACCTATGTATATGTGCGTGTACGTTATTATTATGTTTTGTATATATATACTGTATTTTTTTATTTTTTAAGTCTTTGCCTTGCTAGCTAATTCATGTATATCTTATATTCAAAATTGGTATCTATCTTGTTACGAATCTTGTGTGATATCTCATGCTTATCATAGTACATTTTAATGGTATCTTTTGTTATCGCGTAGTGGTTGATTCCTATTAATCTTTGCATGGATTAGTTTGACATAATTGTTTCCATATGCTTTAATGCTCTTATAACTTTATGCACCATTGCATCTTTAACTCTTTTTTTCCTTATTCATATCCATTGTTTAGTTTAGGGGGAGTTTTTACTTTAATTGTGGGAGAAATAAGTTCTTTTATTCTTGACCTTTGTCTATTCCTGAACAAAAAGGGGAAAAATGTTATCTAATTCTTTCAAAATTTGGGAGATCTAATGATGATGCTGAAATCTAGCACCACCGGATAAGTGATAATGATCTCAAACAGTAGTAACCATGGCAGCCATGAGGATGTATGAGTGTATAAGTATGTAGAAGGGGATGAGTATAAGAGGAAATAAGACAATGATGTATAGTGGTTCAGCCGATTTGGCCTACATCCACTGTGAGTGTGTGATCCACTAAGTATGGGCACTAGTGGCCTTGGATACAATGCACATAAGCTCACTTTCTCTCTCTACTGTGTGTACAAGCAGAGTTTTAGCTAGGGTTACAATAAAATGATCGATCCCCTGTAGGGTTGTAGGTGATAAGTATATATAGGTCTTGGGGGGTGCAGTGTACCCCCCAAGTATGCATGGTGCATGTGAATGATGATCTAGCCAATCCCCTGTTGACACCTGTAGATGCCAAATGATGACATAATATTCCCTCACGTGAGGGTGTGATTTTGTTATAACGGTCTGCCACGTGCCATATGAGCCTCACGCGCACTGTTCCACGCGTCTCCCAAACCACGCGCTGTGATGATGTCACCCTCGGCCTATGATATGAGGCCGAGGGAAAAGTTCCTTCCGGTAGTTAGTCTGGCCCATTTCTGGCCTCGTACTGTCGTACCCTCGGAGGGTCATCCGGAGCTTGATGAAGGGTCGGCCCCCTGAGGGGTCGTCTGGAACCTGATGTAGGGTCGGCCCCCTGAGGGGTCATCCGGAACCTGATGAAGGGTCGGCCCCCTGAGGGGTCGTCTGGAACCTGATGAAGGGTCGGCCCCCTGAGGGGTCGTCTGGAACCTGGTGCAGGGTCGGCCCCTTGAGGGGTCGTCTGGAACCTGATGTAGGGTCGGCCTCTGAGGGGTCGTCCGGTTGGAGGTAATCTTCAGCCAAGCCTAGGATATAAACGGGTATATCAATCACCCCCCAGCTCTTAGCCATTGATGCTGTTGAGATGGCTGAGGGATAGTATTGTAATTGTGATGTATGTATGATCAGTTAGGTGAGTGACACCTGGATGGGCACTCATTACCACTTCAGTTTCCTAGGCATGGCGGCTGCACACTTTGCCTGGGGCTTTGTGCCCTAATGATACCCTTCTTGGTTAATGGGCCCACTCATTACTAAGGTATTTAAGAGATTTTTGAACTCTCTCTCTTCTTCTTCTTCTTCTTCTTCGCGCCCAAGTTTTCTCTCTCTCAACTCTCCAGCCTTCCTGCCATTTTTGCAGCTTTCGAGCCTTCGACTTAGCAGCTTCACCCTTTCTCTTCAGGTAATCTTCCGCCACCAACGCCCTCTTCACTTTCATTTCTTTTTTTACTTTTCTGTTTTAGGCTTGTAGGGCTTGATTTGGGTTGTTTTACAACTTTTCCGGCGACTGTCTTTTGAGTGTTCTTGAATTTCTTGGGTGTTCTTGAGTGAAAATCATTGATTCCCTTTGTTTTAATCCAAAAGTCTAATTTGGTCAACTGGACACTTGTTTGTAGATAAGTTCCCCAAATTCCTTCAAGTCTAGGGTCTCCCCCTTTAATGCTTAAGAGGCTTTATAGTTTAGTATCTGAATTCCCTTCCCTGAGAGAGAAATTATTTGTTGAGATCAGACGAATAGAGGAAGAAGAGGAGAGGAGACGAGGGGCCGACCCTAATTGGGTACGACCCATCTTTCCTATTCCTCTAGCCATAATAAAACCATTTGAGTCGTCGGAGTCTTGTGGGTCGTCCCATCGTCCAGCCGAGTGTCAGTCAAGTGAGATGGACGAGAGAGCATCCTCGCCAACTGGCGCTGGTCCTTCTGGTAGGAGAGAGACATCTGACCTAAGCCCAGGCCGAGAGGCCGAGGGTATGGTCCCCTTCGAGGCTATCCCTGTGACAACCCTATCTCCACATGCCTTCCAGATGGTCTTTCCCCATGGTCCTCTGGCAGATGACGAGGCCGAGGGAGAGGGGACTGAGGACGAGGGCGATGATACAGATGACCAGGTTGATACCTCCCATGCCTCGTCCTACATCTCCTCCGTTAGGGATCACGACCTCTTGTTGTGGAGACATGCCTATGGAGTGCCCCCCAGCATAACCATGAGGGTTCCCTCTGAGTCTGAGAGGGTTTTTGATTGTGAAGAGGGAGAGGTTGCAGTATATGAACAAATGTTCAAGGTTGGTGTCAGATTCCCTCTGCATCCTGCCATCGTAGATATCTTGTCAGCCCTTGGTGTTGCCCCCTCTCAGCTTCCTCCCAACTCTTGGAGGACGATCCTGGGCTACATCTCCCTGTGGAAGAACGCTTTCACCGATGAGCCCTCGACTGACATATTCTTGGCCTGCTACAATATCACCTCCTCGTCCAAACAGCCCGGATACTATCATCTGGGGGCGAGGAGGTCTGAGAAGAAATTCCTCCACATGGAGCAAACCTCCAACCACGATTGGAAAAAGAGATTCTTCTTCGTCTCTGGGGAGTGAGAGTTCTCCCCCGAGGCATCCCCTGCTGCCGATGGTCCGAGGGTCCCCTGTAGATGGTCTAACCCATCAATGAAGGCTAGGTCAGACCTCGGACTTAGTCTGGAAGAAAAGGACATCGTTGAGTATCTGAGGGGACGAGGGAGAGGGGGTGAGATTGCAAAATTTGAAGATTTGATGACCCCTCGGTTCCTCAAAGAAGCTGGTCTGAGGGTCGGCCCTCTGACAGAACTATGTGAGTTATACTGAACGTTTTCCATTCTTTACTTATTTCTGAAGTGTTTCCTCTTTATCTCTGTACTTTTATTACGTGTCGTACCCTTTTCAGGTCGTCCTACAGGTGTATCAGACTACCTTTGGGAAATGACTACTCCCAGCTTACTATCCGGCTTGGCCAAGAAGAAGGGTAAGAAGCCTCAGCAGGTTCCAAGGAAGACGAAGGTCGCTGGGCCGACGATTGTGGAGCCGACCGCCGATAGCCACAAAAGAAAGGAGCCTGAGGCTCCTGTTGACCCTCGGCCGGATTCTCGGATGAGGGCCAGGGTCGAAGCATCTGAAGGGACTGCTTCCTCATCCAGTATGGGGGCCTTCTGGTCCCAGAACCTGGCACATCTCAGGGCCGAGCCCTCATCACTGATCACAAACTTGAGGGTAGCCAAGGCCTCAATGTTTTCTGCTCCCTCGGCCGCTGATTATGAGTTCCTGTCAAAGATGCCTCCTGCCAAAGTGTACGACTATGGTCTGCACGCCCTTGCACAGGTATTGGTCTTGACCCGTTTCTTTAATTTCATTCTTTCACCAACTGTTTCCTCGGCCTCTTGACATCTGTTTATTTTTATTGTGCAGACTGTATGCGCCTTTACTTCGTCCACCAAGTGGATGGCTGAGAACCAAGAAAAGTTCCATGAAGCCGAGAGGGCTATTCAACACGAGGCAGATCTTCAATCGGAGCTTGATACTGCAAGGGCCGAGTTGGAAAGTACCAGTACTGAGCATGCAAGGATCCTGGACCAGCTGACGAGGCAGCACGACGAGGACCTTAAGGCCAAAGACTTGCTTATCAAGGAGAAGGACAAGGCCTTGACCAACATGGGGGTCAAGCACAAGACTGATCTTGAAGCAGCTATCAGGAAAGCCGAGGCTGATGCTGTTGAGGCTTATAAAATTTCTGACGAGTTTCAAGGCTTCGGCCTTGAATATTTGGAGAGAGGAATCAGGACTTCCTGCCGTTGGGTCGTCCTCAGGTTTGGTGATGTCGTCTCCTCGGTCTGCCCGTCGATTGAAGCAGTCAGATTGGACGACCCTCTGATCGCCGAGGCTCTGACTCAGGTGGAATCACAAGTGCAAGTCGAGGGGGTCGGCACATCTGAGGATCAGCCGGTTGTGGTCATTGAGGAAACCCCTCTGGTGGATGTTGAGGCCCTGCCCTCCGATATTGTCCCATAGGGTGGTTGTCTGTAGCCCATACCCTCTTAATGTAATTATCATTTTTGTACTCTATTTTGTATAACATTTGACATTTCATTTATACTATCGTCTCTTTTACTGTCTTCCATGTTTTTGCTTTTTGTATGGTTTGTGTTGTGAATCTTTTATATCATTACTAACCTCTCCCTCGTCTTTCTTGAGGGTGAACGAGGGGTCGTCCCCTGCGTTGGCCCTCATTATAGCCGAGGGTTCAACTTACCAAATTAATGGTTTTTAATCAAGTGGTCCCTCGTCTTTCTTGAGGACCATGGTGGGGTCGTCCCCTCCATGTGGCCTCATTATAGCCGAGGGTCACAATAACCAATGGTTTTTTAAATCAGCCGAGGGTCACAATAACCAAACTAATGGTTTTTTAATCAAGTGGTCCCTCGTCTTTCTTGAGGACCATGGTGGGGTCCTCCCCTCCATGTGACCTCATTATAGCCGAGGGTCACAATAACCAAACTAATGGTTTTTTAAATGAAGTGGTCCCTCGTCTTTCTTGAGGACCATGGTGAGGTCATCCCCTCCATGCGACCTCATTATAGCCGAGGGTCACAATAACCAAACTAATGGTTTTTTAATCAAGTCGTCCCTCGTCTTTCTTGGGGACCATGGTGGGGTCGTCCCCTCCATGTGACCTCATTATAGTCGAGGGTCACAATAACCAAACTAATGGTTTTTAAATCAAGCGGTCCCTCGTCTTTCTTGAGGACCATGGTGGGGTCGTCCCCTCCATGTGACCTCATTATAGCCGAGGGTCACAATAACCAAACTAATGGTTTTTAAATCAAGTGGTCCCTCGTCTTTCTTGAGGACCATGGTGGGGTCGTCCCCTCCATGTGACCTCATTATAGCCGAGGGTCACAATAACCAAACTAATGGTTTTTAAATCAAGTGGTCCCTCGTCTTTCTTGAGGACCATGGTGGGGTCGTCCCCTCCATGTGACCTCATTATAGCCGAGGGTCACAATAACCAAACTAATGGTTTTTAAATCAAGCGGTCCCTCGTCTTTCTTGAGGACCATGGTGGGGTCGTCCCCTCCATGTGACCTCATTATAGCCGAGGGCCATTCTCTGGAGATGTTTTCACGCTTACTAGATCTGATAAACACAGGATGAGGGGAAACACTGATATTTCTCATTAATTTTCCAAGTGTTCTGCCGGAGCAACTCTTATTACAATTATTGTCTATCAAGACCTTACAACACTACTGATAGTATTTTTTCAAATGATCCGCATTCCAGGGGTTGGAACAGGGTTCCCCTTCTAGGTTTTCTAGTCTATAGGTCCCAGGGATGACTTCATCGATGACCCTATATGGGCCATGCCAATTAGGATGGAGCTTGTTGGGCTTTTGCCAAGTCTTCTTGAGGACCAAGTCCCCCACTGCGATTGGCCTCTGTTTCACCCTCTGATTGTAAAACCTTGCGGTCCTCTGCTGGTAGGCTGCCTGCCTTATCTTAGCGTCTTCCCTCCTTTCCCCAATCAGGTCCAAGTCGAGTCTCCTCTCTTCCGCATTTCTCTGGGGGTCGTACATTTGGACCCTATGAGTAGAAAACTCAATCTCGGTGGGGATGACGGCTTCTGAGCCATAAGCTAGCATGAATGGGGTCTCTCCGGTAGAGGTCCGCACTGTCGTCCTGTATGCCCACAGCACGGCATATAACTCCTCGACCCATCTTCCTTTTGCCTCCTCAAGCCTCTTCTTGATTCCGTCTAGGATTGTCCTATTTGTAACTTCTGTTTGCCCATTGGCCTGAGGTCGGCCTGGGGTGGAGAAAAATTGTTTGATACTCACCCTTTCACAGTACTTCTGTAGAGAGGTATTCTTGAACTGAGTCCCGTTATCCGAGATGAGGGTGTTGGGGAGACCATATCTGCATATGATATTTTTCCAGATGAACTGGAAGGTCTTCTGCTCTGTGATCGTCACCATCGGCTCCGCTTTCACCCACTTTGAAAAATAGTCAATGGCTACGATGAGGAAACGATAGTTATTGACGGCCCTAGGCAAGGGTCCTACTAGGTCAATTCCCCACACTGCAAATGGCCATGGGGATGTAATGGAAGTAAGAGGCTGATGGGGTTGGTGAGGGATGGTGGCAAATCTTTGACATTTGTCACAATTTTTTACATATGCTGTGGCATCCTTCCCCAAGGTCGGCCAGTAGTACCCTTGGGTGATCACCCTCTTCGCTAGGGATCTGCCCCCGATGTGGCTTGAGCACGATCCTTCGTGCACATATTGCAAAATGGAAGGGACTTCTGAGGGCACACACCTAAGTAAGGGGAGCAAGAACCCCTTTTTGTACAAGGTGTCCCCCATGATAGTGAACTTTGCAGCCCTGTATCTCAACTTCTTCCTTTCTTGCCTTGCTTCTGGCATCTCCCCCTCTTTAATGTACCTGA
This sequence comes from Sambucus nigra, assembly GCA_949130495.1. NCBI lineage: Eukaryota > Viridiplantae > Streptophyta > Magnoliopsida > Dipsacales > Adoxaceae > Sambucus > Sambucus nigra. The sequence continues at coordinate 201,996,940 of OX422211.1, read as the reverse complement.
TCAGAGGGTCCATCCACGAAGCTTCCTGAGAAACATTTAGGCAATTGCTAAGTGTTCCCTCAGCGTCTTCAATAGTTGGCCGAAGCAAAATTTCTACTGGAATCGTCCTCCTGATGTCTGTCCTCGTTGCCGAGGCCAACCTAGCAAGGGCATTAGCACGGCCATTGTCGAGCCTAGGTATCCTCTTTAATTTCACTTCTCTGAAGCCCTTTAGTAAAGACCTCACCTTCTCAAGGTACCTATCCATCCTCTCGTCCTTGGCCTCGTAGGCTCCTAGTACCTGATTCACTACTAGCCTCGAATCACTGTGAACCAAAATCTGGCCGACACTAAGTGATCTGGCCAAGGAGAGGCCTGCTATCAAGGCCTCATACTCGGCCTCGTTGTTGGAGGCCTTAAAATTGAACCTCGGGGCGTACTCAATGTCTGTGCCGTCGGGTGTTGATACTATTAACCCAGCTCCGCTCCCGCTTTCGCAAGAGGACCCGTCGACGAAGAGACTCCACACGCTGTGTTCTTCTGAGAAACTTCCCTCTGTGAGTGACCCCTGTCTAAAGAGATATCTTCCCTCTTCGTTTTCAACCACTTTCCTTCTAGCGGTGCTCGTCTCAGCCTTATCTGTAGGCGTGTCGGTGAGCTCACCCTGTTGGGTATCTATCTTCTCGAGGCCCTCATCCTCGGCTCCACCATCTTCCCAAGTAAACTCAGCCACGAAGTTTGCCAATGCTTGCCCCTTAATGGCCGTCCTAGGCTGATACACAATGTCAAACTCCCCCAACTCTATAGCCCAGGCCATTAACCTACCTGATTTTTCTGGCTTGTGTAGGACCTGCCTAAGAGGAGAGTCAGTCAGGATGACCATTGTATGGGACTGGAAGTACGGCTTCATCTTCCTTGAGGCATGGATCAAGGCGTAGGCCAACTTCTCCATCCTCGGGTATCTTTGCTCTGCCCCCTGGAGTGCCTTTCTGTTAAAATACACAGGCTTCTGTATTCCGTCTTCGTCTCTCACAATGGCTGCATTGATGGCCGACTCTGAGACGGCGAGGTACATATAAAGTCGTTCACCCTGCACTGGTCGTGACAGCAGCAAGGGAGACCCTAAGTATGACTTTAGATCCTTGAAAGCCTCATCACACTCTTCACTCCATTCGAAGGCCTTCCTAAGGATCTTAAAGAATGCAAACACTTGTCTGTGGCCCTAGACACGAACCTGTTCAAGGCAGCAACTCTCCCTGTGAGTCTCTGAACGTCTTTAATGGACTTGGGGGTCTTCATCTCAACAAGGGCCTTTATCTTTTCAGGATTGGCCTCGATGCCTCTTTGGTTGACAATGAACCCCAGGAACTTCCCTGCTCCGACCCCGAAGACACACTTGGCCGGGTTAAGCTTCATCTGGTATTTGTCCATCGTATTAAAGGTCCTCTCCAGGTCTGCCACATGATCCTCTGCCTTCAGACTCTTAGTCAGCATGTCATCTACATAGACCTCCATAGACTTCCCAATTTGGTCTTTAAACATTTTATTTACGAGGCGCTGGTACGTTGCCCCCGCATTTTTTAGGCCAAAGGGCATGACCCTGTAACAGTATGTCCCCTTGTCAGTGATGAAGGCTGTCCTCTCCGAGTCTTCAGGGTTCATGAAGATCTGGTTATACCCCGAATAGGCATCCATGAAGCTCATGAGCTCATGGCCTGCGGTAGCGTCTACCATCTGGTCAATGCAGGGGAGAGGGAAGCTGTCTTTGGGACAGTGCTTGTTGAGGTCTGTGAAGTTCACACACATTCTCCATTTCCCGTTGGCCTTTGGAACAATGACTGCATTGGACAGCCATTCGGGGTAGATGACCTCTCTAATAAATTCAGCGTCTTCTAATTTTTTAACCTCCTCCCTAATGACCTCATACTTTTCTCTAGAGTAAATTCTCCTCTTCTGCTTTATCGGCTTCACTCCCTCCACCACATTGAGCTTGTGGCACATGATTTCAGGGTCAATCCCCGGCATATCTACATGACTCCATGCGAAGACGCTTCGTCTTCTACTCAAAAGTTTAATGAGGTCTTCCTTTATATTGGGCTTCAGAGACTTGCCGACTTGGACGGTTTTTTCCGGGTCATCCTCATCGAGGATGATGAATTCTACCTCTTCCGCGACCTCTCCTTTCTTGAGCTTCGTCTCATCCCTGGGGTCTAGGGTATCAATATTGTAAGTGGTCGTGGCCCTCTTATGTGCCTCCCTTTCTTCAGCAGAGTTGTAGTAACATTCTCGCGCCGTCGTCTGGTCTCCCTGAACTTCCCCCACCCCGTAAGGGGTAGGGAATTTGATCATCTGATGGACCGTAGACGGCACAGCTTCAACCCCCTTGAGGGCCACACGCCCCAGTATGATGTTGTAGGCCGAAAACACATGCTCATCCATCACAAAGAAACTGACCTTCTTAGTGAGCCATCTCGGCCATTCGTCCCCCATACTGACATCAGCCTCATACACTCCAAGGGGATGGACCTTTTTCCCACTGAACCCAATCAATGTATGATGGTACGGGACGAGTCTAGCGCGACTGAGACCTAAGGCTTTGAAGCACGGCCAAAACATCACGTCTACAGATGAGCCCCCATCTACTAGGATCCTCGGTACCTCGCACCCATGCACCCTGGTAGTGATGAAGAGAGGCTCATCATGTGGGGCTAAGAGGCCTTTGAAGTCCATTCTTGAAAATCCCACTATCAGAGTGTCCATATCGACCTTCTTCCTCTTTTCTGACTTGACCTCCAGAGAGGTTGAGTGTACCGTCTTCGTCACTGCCTTGGCCTCAGCCACATGGGCCTTCCTGTCGGCGACCTCAGACCCTCCTCCTGCTAGACCCCCGGAGATCATTCCCACTCCAAGCGAGATCATATTAAGCCTCTTGACAGGGCCGTGTTCGTCTCTCGGTGGGAGGTCAGGGTCGTCCTCATCATCAGAAGGGTCGTCCCCTCTTTTTTGAGGACCTTCTCTACATGCATCGCCTCGCTTCTTTCTGGGGTCGTCCCCTCGGCCCCTCTTGAAGGTACCTTTGTCGACGTACTTTCTGAGCTTCCCTTCTTTCAGCATCTTCTCGATCTCATCTTTCAGAGCAAAGCATTTGTCTGTTACGTGGCCGTGGTCTTGGTGAAATTCACACCACAGGTTCTTATTCCTCTTGCTGGGGGCTGCCCTCAGCTTCTCAGGCCACTTCAGGGACCGGTCACTCTTTATCTCATTGAGAATCTGTTCACAGCTGACCGTTAGAGGGGTGTAACCAGCGAACTTGTCATCCGTGGACCTCTTCTTCCCCTCTTTGTTCTTCTTAGGGTATTTACCCCCGCTAGCACCTCCTTTTTCGTCTTCATATTTTGCGGCCATCGCCTCTTCGGCGTTCATCACCTTTCCTGCTGTCGACAGCAATTCAGCCATCGTCTTCGGAGGGTCTTCAGCAAGCTTCCATAACAGCTTCCCCTTTTGGAGTCCTCCAATCAGGGCTGTCATAGCTATGCTCTCCTCATAGTCTTCCACCTCCAGCTTCTCTTTATTGAATCTGGCTATGTAGTCCCTCAGACTCTCATTCTTCCCCTGCTTAACATAGAGCAGGTGGGTGGTCTTCTTCTGTGGCCTCACCCCAAAGCAAAAGTTGTGGATGAACAGGTCTGCCAACTGCTTAAAGTTTTCAATGGAATTTTTTGGAAGAGACGTGTACCAGACATGTGCAGCCCCAGTAAGGGTACCAGAAAAGGCACGACACCTCATCTCATCTGAGATAGAGTATATGTCTGCTGCTGATTGATACATCTCAACATGGTGGACAGGGTTGGTGCTCCCGTCGTATCTTGGGGTGACCACAGGTGGCTTGAACCTTGATGGCATAGGGAAGTTGACTATCTTCGCCACAAAGGGTGAGCCTATGGTGTATCCCTTCTGAAGAGGGTCCCGGCTCTTCATTATATCACCGATCTTATCCTCTAGTCGCTAGATTGAGTCATTCCAGGGCCTCACAGGGTCGGCTTGGCCGATGTTATCCCCTGCCGCCTCTTTAAGGTGGACGGAGAGTTCTGCTGCAGCAGGCCTGTGTCGGCTGTTTACTTCCCTTTGGCCGTCATCCCTTCCTTGGGGTCGGCCATCTGCTGCCTCCCTCCTGGACCTCGCGGCACTTCTCATCCTGGACAATTTTTCCCGCAAGTCATTTACTGGGCCCAGCCTCTCAAAAGTTGACCCCCTGATAAAGCGATCAAAAGCAGAGCCTCTCGGGCGATCATCAGGATTTGGTCTCCCGCACTTTCCTCCACTATCCTGGAGAGGTCGTACAGTATTGTTGGAGACCTCATACGGTTCCCAGCACTCTATAGGGGCCTCATCTCCCTCCAGATCGTCATACCTGTCCTCGGGGTATGGGTTTCCTTGCCTCCCCAGGCGTAGACGTCGGGGGTCAGCAACATCCCTACGCCACTGAGGGGGTGGCAGGTCTTTGCGTGGTGCCTGGGGTGGTTCCCTGGCCTCATGCTATCCTGGAGCTGCTGCCGGAGTAATCATCTCAGGTGAAACCCCTGGTGGTCTTAGTATGTTCTGGCTAAGAGCTGTGAACTGCTCCTGCATCATCCGCTGGCTTGCTGCCAGGGACGTTAAGGCTGCCGCCACATCAGCCATCTCAGACTGAGGCGGCGGCTGACTGGAATTGGGTCTTCCCCCATCATCCGGCGGGGGAAGTGGTGGTGGTGGCATTTCAGGTGCTATGTGTTTGAGCTATGAAAAGCTGAACTAAAGAAAAGACTGGTGAGCTTGAGGACCTTAGTGGGTCTCTTTCAATGGTGAAACATCTCCTCTCAGGGGGAGTGCTGGCTCACCACCAGAGTGCCCAGTGAGGTCAAGCTGTACAAAGGAAGAGATGTCTTCTCGTTCCCACAGACAACGCCAAACTGATGATACTGAAATCTAGCACCACCGGATAAGTGATAATGAGCTCAAACAGTAGTAACCATGGCAGCCATGAGGATGTATGAGTGTATAAGTAGGTAGAAGGGGATGAGTATAAGAGGAAATAAGACAATGATGTATAGTGGTTCAGCCGATTTGGCCTACATCCACTGTGAGTGTGTGATCCACTAAGTATGGGCACTAGTGGCCTTGGATACAATGCACATAAGCTTACTTTCTCTCTCTACTGTGTGTACAAGCAGAGTTTTAGCTAGGGTTATAATAAAATGATCGATCCCCTGTAGGGTTGTAGGTGACAAGTATATATAGGTCTTGGGGGGTGTAGTGTACCCCCCAAGTATGCATGGTGCATGTGAATGATGATCTAGCCAATCCCCTGTTGACACCTGTAGATGCCAAATGATGACATAATATTCCCTCACGTGAGGGTGTGATTTTGTTATAACGGTCTGCCACATGCCATATGAGCCTCACGCGCACTGTTCCACGCGTCTCCCAAACCACGCGCTGTGATGATGTCACCCTCGGCCTATGATATGAGGCTGAGGGCAAAGTTCCTTCCGGTAGTTAGTCTGGCCCATTTCTGGCCTCGTACTATCGTACCCTCGGAGGGTCGTCCGGAGCCTGATGAAGGGTCGGCCCCCTGAGGGGTCGTCTGGAACCTGATGTAGGGTCGGGCCCTGAGGGATCGTCTGGAACCTGATGTAGGGTCGGCCCCCTGAGGGGTCGTCCGAAACCTGATGAAGGGTCGGACCCCTGAGGGGTCCTCTGGAACCTGATGTAGGGTCGGCCCCCTGAGGGGTCGTCTGGAACCTGGTGTAGGGTCGGCCCCCTGAGGGGTCGTCTGGAACCTGATGTAGGGTCGGCCTCTGAGGGGTCGTATGGTTGGAGGTAATCTTCAGCCAAGCCTAGGATATAAACGGGTATATCATCTAATTTAGAGGGAGACGTCTTTCTTAGGAAGATCATGTTAGATAAAGGGGGAGAATTAATTAAGGGGGAGAATTTTTTTTTTTTTGCATTTAATCTTTTGATATTCCCTATGCGTTTAATGGTTTGTTTAAGTGTGCAACAGCATATTGGTTAAAACAAAAAAGCATCTATGAGTCAAGTCAAGCATCTATTTTTATTTTATTTTTGGGTGGGACTGTGTCTAAGCGTGCTTGATGGACCATAGGATTTTTAGTTTGATTTTGTCCCGAAAGAGCCAAAAGGGGGGGGGGGATTTATAAGGGCAAATTTCTAATTGAGTCAATTTGTAGTGTTGGCTTAATTATGGACAAAACTCATTGAGTCGTAGGATAGATGTTGGTTGTTGCTCAAGCCTATGACGTTTGAAGAGTTGAAGACGTAACGATCAAGAATTTAAAGTTTTGTCCTAGCCAATTTTCGTGCCAAGTGTATACGTCATCAACATTTGGATTCCAAGGTCTCTAAAAAGGTATGAATGTGTTTAATATATATATATATATATATATATATATATATATATATATATATATATATAGAGAGAGAGAGAGAGAGAGAGAGATCTTATTTTGGGTGTATTTTATAAAATATTTTTCATGACTTTATTTTTTCTCAGAAAATCATTTTAGTTCTTTTTATAAAAGTTTTGGGCTTAAAATGAAAAATTGGATTTTCTGAAAATTCATTCGAACAAACTTCTAACGACATTATGCATAGTTTTTTCTGTTTTCTTGTTAGAAGGTCGTCGGAACGAAGTCGTTCGAACGAAATATCGAATGAGAAATTTTCTCAAATCTCGTTCGAACGAACTTGGACACTGTAATCTCATTCAAACACGATCGTTCGAATGACATTTCAGCAGGAATTTTTTTCGGACAGTTTTTATTTTAACTTCCCACTCTCCCACTTTGTCTAGTAGTTTTTAACCACTTCGGGGCTAGAGTTTTTTACACACCTTTGGAGAGATTTTTGGACTTTTAGAGAGAAAAACTTTATCTTCCAGATGTCCATTTTTGTGTGAGATTTTTCATGAGTTAATTTCTCTAAAACACACATGTTTACACCTATGTTTCTAGTTTAATCCAAGTTTCTATTTATATATCTTTGCTCGGAGATTGTTTGGCTTCGGGTTTCTTCTCTACCCATTAAAGGAGATTGTTTGGGTTCCTTCTCTACGCAAAAAGGATATCATTTTATTGGTTCATGGTGTGCATACGTTGGAAAGGCCATCATATGTTTTGACGGTAGATGTGCCCCATTGGTGGATTCCGAGACTGCGGTGGAGTCCGTAGTTATCGACTAGCCGGAGGTTGATGCACGAAGGAGCATCAAGGCTTTAAGGGAGTCGAGTCGTGTGTTGTAAGTCTCTTGTCTTGTATTTGTAAACATACCATACTTAGTGGACTTGTAAGAAGGATCGTCCGAGGTTTTTCTCGTTATGGTTTTCCTCGTACGTCGCGGCGTAGTGTGTTTGTGATTTATTTTATCTTGCAAAATATCACTTAGATGCATGCTAGGTTAATCAAGATAAAATTTGGCTTAAATCACAACTTCGTTTCATTTGGTGCTAATTAAGTTTGGGTAAATTTTAATTTAATTTAATTCAAGTCGACGTTAATTTAATTAGATAATATTCATGCTTGGTTAGTATAACTTGAATTGAATTAAATTTTGTTTAACTATATATTAAAATGTTTGTGTAGTTTATTTTCACTTTAAGATTAATTTAATTTTTCATTTGTTTGATTGTCCTTTTAAAGGAAAGAAAATTAAATAATATTTGAAAAATTAAAATTTGGAATATGATTGAACCATCTCATAATTTGTGTTTAAAATTGAGGGTATTTTTGTACTACCTCATAATTTTGAGGGTTTTTATTTTAATTGTGGGATTAGGATTTATTAATTTAAAAGAAAAAAAATTATTTATAATTAATCCAAATTTAAATGTAATAATTACTAGCATGACAAGAGTTAGTATTTAGTGGTGATAATTATGTTGAATATTACCTAGCGAGTAAAGTAATATATGATTACGAAGATATTATTATGATCGGGAATGGAAAATACGGCAGTTACAATATAGTTAGCTGGGACGCGCATGTGAGTCGCGTCGGTATTACTTTATTGGGTAAAAAGATAATTTTTTTTGTATTTCGTAAGACCATTTTCAGCGCGCCGATGAGCCCGAAAGGGTTAAGAAAGTCATAAAACTCTACTCGGGTGTTTTATTTGGATTTCGGGGCAATTTATGCCAAACCAACACCCCAGAGGGGTATTTTGGTCTTTTGAGATTTCGGGGAATTAAAATGGACGAAAATAGATAATTAAAAAGGAAGGGTATGTGGGTAATAGGTTATTTGTCAGTTTCCAAACCTAAGTGGGAGATAGAGAAAACCAAAGAAGGAGAAGAAGAACTCCATAGGAGCCCTAGGATAAAGACTCAAGCTCTCACACCAAAAATCACACCAACACGTATATCGTGAAGAGAGGATCCCACCTATACCAGTTTCATTCAGCGAATCAGAAGTTCACAAAAAGGAAAGTGTTTATCTTGCTTGAGTTTAGAGCATATATGTCCATGTTAGATTAATTGAGGTTTTAATCATAATATTGTGAATTTGGGACTGAAATTGGGTATTAATCTTTAATTGGGAATATAGGTTTGCATGTAGTTGAATAACCATGTTCTGGGTATGGTAAAATCTGTGTTTTATATGGTGATTTCATGAAATTTAATCTGGGTTTAAATTGCTGTTAATGGAGGTCATATGAATTTAGGGCTTTTAAAGATTTGAGGAATTTATCTTAATCCCTGTTAAAATTCTAAGGATTTGATGTTAAAAATGGGGGAAAGAGTGCTTAATCCTGTAAGGAGATCATTGAGAACAACTTGACGTTGAGATAAATTTGCATGGGTTTTGGATGATGGAAGAGAGTGAAATTCGAAGTTTGGAATGTATAAGACGATCTCGGAATTCTCGTTCGAAGATCTGCCCAGGTCGTTCGAACGAGAATTCCAACGAGATTACTAACGATATTTTAGAGTTCGTTCAAAGTGAAATTTCAGTTTGAACGGCCTCGTTCGAACAAGAATCCCCGGCTTCTAACGAGATTTTAGAAATGTAAAATTTTTCCCGGGCGAGTTAAAATCCTTCTTGGTTAATTCAAGTGAGAGAATAGGACCTACGTTATTCTAGAGTAACTTCGTTTCATTTTCCAGTAGTGAGATAAACTGTGTAACTACTAAGGGAATGTGTTGGAATGAGAGAACCTTAAGGAGCATATACGATAGGGAGATAAATCGTAAGGTTAAAGTATTGTGAGTAGTAGAGATGATAATACTACATATAAATTTGGGGAATTGGGTTGCATGAATACCTAATGAATATAATAAGTTATGTGTGTACTTATCGAATGAACTATTATGTGTATAACATACCTACACTGCTTACTATCGAGTGGAGGTATCGCGTTGTGGACAATCATGCCTTGAGGAGCCTTCAGGTGGGATATTGATTTGCATCACTAGAGCATAGGACCTAGATATAGACTATCTGCGAGAATGGTAGTGATGACGGTCGTATGGGTGCGTAGGTATGTGCATAGCCCATCGGCTTGGAATTATGTTCGCCTCCAATATGTGCGTTTGTTTTGATGGTTCGCGAGAGATTGAACATATAGTCCTTTATGCAATGAGCGATGTACCAAGACATGATAGCTGAGTATGCATGCACCGTAGGTTCGTCTCGGGGTGTTGCATTGTATATATATATAATAGAGTGCATGTATATATATTTACTTGTGATACTATCTACTGTGTGAATTAAGTAGACGCGAATAATATTGGAATCTGAAAGGAATTAAGTTGGTGAACACTTAATGGTATTAAATTGAAAAGCGCTTATCCAGGTTAAAGATTAATTGATTATAAGTATTATGTATATCGCGAGAGAAATAAACGGGATCGATATTGGGATAAAAAATAGATGTTAGGTTGGAAAGGATTAGTTAGCATGAGAATAGAAACTAGCAGGTTTTTAAGGTACGTTAGGCGTGCACATTAGATGAGAGGTGAGCACCTCAAGTGAGTACGATAATCTAACACGACTAATATATGTGCTATTGACTCAATTTAAGCACTTGCTGATTTTTTTTAACTGTTTTCAACTCGGGATCTGACCCGTTTTCTGCAAATCTATTTGCTTGTCAAATTATTTTAGGTGCCCAGCGACTGGGACACCAAGCATACGAGTTCCATTTACTCGACGAGCTGTAGCTGCTGTGAAAGTTACAGGACCTTGGTAGTAGATGAATCTATGTCTATCATTCATTCCTTTTGAGCATTTCATCAGTTAGGGCATGTTGCCCATTTCTATTCAGAAATTTAGAGATTTTGAATTTAGTTATTTACTTTATTTAGTTGTTGAGATTATTTCTAGTGAATTATTATATGTGGGACTTAGACTGGAAATGTTTCTCTCCAATTTCATTTATTATTGCAATTATCTCCTTTCATATGAGATTGATGTGAATGGTGAATGTTTTACTTACATCATAACCTAGTTTTATATGAATAGATAAAATTTTGACATCAACTTTTTTCAAATATTAGGTGGTTATTATTTAATAATAAAGTTTTCGATAGTGATGCATCATCTGAACCAGCTGGATATTCTGATTTAATTTAATAAAGGACTGATCACCCGGTATTTAATCAGGCAGGGTGTCACAAGTGGTATCAAAGCATGAGGTTCTAGAGTCTTTAGGATCTGTACGGCTTATTATGCTTCCAGCGTAGCTTTCTTTGATATAGAGCCCTATATTTAGGATTGTTGATTTTTATGGTGAGATTTCATCCTCCTGCCATAACGTATATATCAGTGAATCTTATTTTCATTTGGGTGTGTTCGTTGGTTGAACAATGAAGTATGACAGGCGAGGGCCATGAGGAGGACAACAGGAGGAAGGGGTCACTAGAGATTGTAGAGTATTTTCGGTAATGATGACTGTAGTCGAGGTCACCCCTATTATGGCACGGGAAGTTAGGACTGCAAAGACTGCTAGGGTGCAACATTCAAGTATCGCTATAGTAGGAAGTAGTGCCAAATTAGACTCACCGAACGTGGTTGGAATGAAAGAGAGTCAGGCGAGTCTTTGAAGAGGACCATCAGTGGAAATTCTAGAAATGCGTAGATTGTGTGTGTGTTAGCCAACGGAGGTTAAATATCCAAAGGCATGGGCATATGGCGGAGAGTAGTTAACCAGATGTGAAAATTTGGGGAAATTTTTCTTTGGCTCGTAGGAGCAAAGTTATAATGGTGAGAGTCAACCACCATATTTAGAAGTGTAATGTTGTGTCAATGGAAGGATCTTAGGTACGGTTTGACCGCAAGTTCCTTTACCAGATGTTCAGGATAAAATGTGAACGTTGTTTTGAACTCATTACATGAAGGTCGGACAGAGGTCCGTTTGTGAAAATGAATTTAATTATTTAGAAAATTTTGTACCGGATGAAGTAGGTACAATGAAGAAGAGGATTTTAAGTGGAAAATTGACTCGTGAGAAGAGTTGCCAACACTTACAAGGAATTCTGCTTGGACAGTCGGTGCAGATGGCGACAATGTCGTGGTTTTTCAATAGAGATTTTGACGTTTCCTTGTGTGGGGAGCTAAAAGAATCAAAAAATGTAGTCAGAGAGTAAGACTGGGTGAAATGGTGTTAGTGAAACACCATAAGGGGAGACCCATCAGGGAACACATTTAAATGGTTCGGATAGCTAAATCCTTACCAAGTGATAGTAATTTCAGTCAGGGTTGTTGAGGCCAGCAGTGTATTCCTTAGGAGCAACGAAACTAAGAGAATAATAGGGGTAGCCATCAGAGTTGAGACTACCAGAGTCCGAGAGAAATGCAATCTTAATATGATCAGTATGGCCGCAGATAAGTGGATTATACAAATAAGTACTTTTGTGGAGAGTAGGACCGCACGCATTAGTTTTACCAGAGCGAGTGAAGGAACAAGATTATGGTGCCTAGTGCGGGCAGTGGTTAAACTGTTTTGGTTCGAACAAGTGTGTTATGTTCAGGGACCATTTGAGCAGCTAGGGAGATCAGTAAGGTAGAAAATATGAGTTTTATCATCGAGAGGGAGGTATGTGTTGTGTAACTCAAATAAGTCATGGTACTTTGATTTACACTAGATTCGGGTGTGATATGTGTTTAGTGCATGTATCGATAACATTATTATTATATGGATGTTTTCCACGGTATAACGAGGTTACATCTGGTGTCACCGCGGGCGAGCGAGTGTATTGATAGTGGTATATCTTTTGTTGAGACTACTCATTTTAGTGACGTTTTATACGAGTATAACATTATCCTGGATAAGGATTTATGGTAATGGTTAAAACGATAGTGGTCAGTTATTTCAAGGCTATTGGGATTACTGCTCTAGGGCAGGATGTGTTGTTTTGGTGATGCCTCATTTATAGGAAGGTTGAGCTCGCATCCATATTATCTTGTTATAGGGACTTCGGAAAATATAGTGTCTTGAAATGTTTGATCCCAGTGTGTAGGGACTTTATTGATATGATTCGAGGTGTATTTGGTTTCCTGTCGAGCGGAGAGAGTCAGCTTGTTATTATGTTTAGCGCTCTGGGCTTTGTGATGAGAAGAGCACATTGTTATATCACTCCTTCAGAGACGTGGGGGTTGAGATTTATATTTGTTTGTCTGAGGATAAGAATTTGAGAGTCCCAGTTATATTCGAGGTTTATGAAATTTGGTTACCACCAATGTTGAGTGATAGTGCATTTGAGGGGGAAAGTTCTTGTTTAAATGTAATTGTCGAGGGCGATATAGATTTTATGCCAAGAGATGGGAATTTAGGGGTACATACTATGGAATGAGGACCTAACGGATTTTCATGACCGGCAATGCTAGGTAGTAGTGTATCGAGGGGTTCCTTATTTGGATTTCGCTTTGCGAGACATCCCACACATGAAACTTAGCATCAGGTTGGAAGTAAGGATATGTTTAGTCTTAGTCCCTAAGTCTGGTACCTAGATCATTATACAAGTATGTAGTTATAACTATAAGTTGAAATTTATATTACGATATAAGTCCAGTGGAGCCGATTCTGCGGTGGGGAAGTATTGAAAATTTTTCTTATCACCACAAGTTAAAGGGTGGAATGACGTTAAGGAGAATTTAAGATTTTGATTTCTGGGGTGATTGCGAATACATAAGTGTTGTAGCCATGTTGTGAATGCAGGGGCAATAAAGAATTGAGTGTTATGTTTGAAGTGTATGTGATGTTTAAACCAGTAGGCACGGTTTATAGGGTGTGTGGGTGACCTGGTTAGATGATGTCAGAATCGTCCGGGTTAAAGTGACATGAGAATAGATGTGTAAAATATATGTCGGTGGGTCTTATATAACAAAGTGGAAGTGGTAGAGTGGATTAATAGTCATCTGAGAAGAATGGTAATCGATATATATGTGTGCAATCAGAGGAGCACACCCAAATTTGGTTGAAAGGCTGTGGGAAGCCCTTTAAAAAGAGATATCTCTTGAGAAGAGGAAAACTCAACTATTATGGAAATGTGGAGCGAAGTCCTACCCAGTTGAATGTTGAGAGTGACTTTCATGTAAATAGAATGAAGATGTCAATAAGATATAAAGAGTCCAGAAGTGCACATCTTGGTGAAAAGTGCACGGGTCAGAACTTTTGGAATACCCAGAAGGAAGAAGGGGAGTATTAAGTACTGCTTAATTTGAGACGCAATAAGTGGAAGTCGGTGTTGAGCGGGACATAGTGAGTAGTCTATGTGTGCACCACTCGTAGATCGAAATCGGTTTGAGCAAGATGATCAACCATAAAACTTTATATCAAGTCGACGATTCCAGTAATGGAAGGAGACAATCAAGCTAATAAATTTTGTGGATGGGTTGCCAACCTCATGATAAGGTCACGGTTTCCTTTGAATGTGTGGACACTACACCAAATCTACCTAATTGTCACGGTCATTGACCTTGACAACTTGTCAAGGTTAATGACCGTGACAATTTGGGGCGAGATAACTTTTTTTTATCACGGATGTGTCACGATCATTGACCATGACAAGTTCGTTAGAATTGTCATGGTCGTATCACGGTCCATGACCGTGACACGTGTAGTCACGGTTAATAACCGTGACAAAGCCTTGACCCTTTTTAAAAGACTGTGACAATTCTGGGAAGAATTTAAAAAAATCTTTTGGGCAGTATGGCCACTGCCACTGCCCAGCAGTATATTTGTATCTGTTATAGCAACATCATATATCCAAATAAACTAAAGATAATGCAAATATATATTCAAAATAGAAACAATATACATGACGATATAATCCATAATATAATTCAAATGTGCCAACTTAAAAATAATGCCACTACATGTCTGGGGTAAATGTGAGGAGGTGAGTAAGTCACACGATATACGAATTAACACACCCACTAATATACATCGTGCCGCACTGTTCGCGCAACCACAATAGGGAGTTCTCCTTCCCGGGCATCACATGCGTGACGTGCACTTTGGACTCAATCTCTTGAAGCTCACGTCCATGAACTATTCCACCCTGGATGATATTTGGGTCCCTCAACCCCCGCCCTATCCGCTGGCCATCAAATACGTCCAATATGAACACGCTCTACCAATAAAGTGTCGACATCGGTCTATTGAAGGGCGCCAAATAAGGAAGTGGATCATCGAAGTACGCACGTGTCGGTGATGAAGCAACGAGGTCCACATCCTCATCATCCTGCGCCTCGTCCTCCCACACCTCCTTCTCCACCGCCTTCTCCTTCCATTTCACCTTAGGGTCTCCTCCCAACGTACGCTTCATGAATGAGTACATATCTTGGACCGTCGCCTCCAAACGGGACAGCTTCGCGTCATGTGAATCCACCTTTTGAGCCAACCCGGTGTCGCTCATCTCCAATCCGATGATCCTAGATTTGGCCACCCGCGAGCTCACCCCCTTGTCCTCCACTTGCGATCAGAGACAAGCACTTAGCTGAGTGCGTCTGTGGACAAAGATGCTTTGTCGGCATCAGACTGCGACTCATGCACTTCCTAAAGCTTTGCTCGAAATGACAAAAAGCACATGATTAGTAAAATAAGTAAACAAAAAAATTATAACGTAATTAACAAAAACTAAACTGTCGGATTACTTACAATCGTTGCCGCGACGCTCGGGGACACCTCCTTGTCCTTCCCCTTCTTCGTCTGAAGAGCCACATAAGTATCGAGCCTAGGTGTCTTACCCCCAGGTCCACTCCCTACCCCCTGAAATAAAATAAAGTAGAATTAGTATCGGCCCCGCAAAGTAAAATAATGCAGAATATTATATTTCTGTAGTTATAGAAAAATTAAATCTTACCTTCATCCTATGCTCCACCTCGGCGTAAGACGCCCGGCCGGAGTAGTTCACGTCCGTCTTTTTTCTCGATTTTCCCTCCCCGATTGGTGAGATGCCAATTGTCGCTCCCCGATCTCATTGTCAATGAACTTTTGTCATTGTGCCAATGAGAACGGTTCCTTCGGCGGGACGAATTCACGCCATTGGATAATGGACTCTTGTGTTTTCCCAAAGTACCGTGTCCACATATTTTTCTTCCACGTCTTGTGTTTCTCCCTCAACTGCTCCAAGACGGAATCGCGTAGCTTTGGATCCAAGTTGAATTGTTCCTGTCCAACAAATACAATGTTAGTTGCGAATAAATATAAATATAAAATGAAATTGAAATCAAAATTGAAATTGAAATAGTCATATAAATATAAATATAATACCTGTAGTGCCGCCCAAACAGCTAACTTGAGCTCATATGGCACCTCCTTCTAACTCATAAACCCCAGGCCGATGACCGTCTTTAGACGCTCGAGGGATCTCGCTAATAGCTCCGACTTGTTCTCGATGGTAATCCCAAATTTGCCATATTTGGGGAGCCTAGGGGCCGAGGAGCTCTCGTTGCCTCCGCTACCACCGAGCCCAGACGACATCATCATAACCATCATCATCATCCTCGCCTTAATACCTGAAGGAGACATTTGCTGTAAAAAAAATTTATTAGTACAGATAAAAAAAATAGAAGAAGACATGAAAATATGTACAATTACTACAAATAAAAATGAGCACTAATTATTAATTTACTTTCATACACCCCCTCCCCCATCACACACACGCACACCCCCACCACACCCCCATACACCCCCTCGATATACAAAGTAATTTTCAAAAAAAGTTGAAAAATCCCACCCTCATATGGACAATAATCCAGTGGTCAGGCCACTTTTAAAACTAACCAACCAACAT
Organism: Sambucus nigra; assembly: GCA_949130495.1. Taxonomy (NCBI): domain Eukaryota; kingdom Viridiplantae; phylum Streptophyta; class Magnoliopsida; order Dipsacales; family Adoxaceae; genus Sambucus; species Sambucus nigra. The sequence goes on along the minus strand of OX422211.1, from coordinate 201,980,667 downwards.
TTACTAAACAAAATAATCCAACAACAATGTCAACAACAAATGTGTATCCCGTACTCCTTCTAATTCATCTACTCAATTAATTCATTTCATCAATTAAACTAACAATTAAAGTATACAATTATTAATTTACTAATTTACAATGAGGGGCAATCCTACTTTCATATGAAATGGACACTGATTATTAATTTACTTTCATCTAAAACTATACAATTAAAATTACAATTAAAGCTATACAGTTTATTAATTAAAGCTATACAATTGTTTAGATTGCCCCACCACACATACACACACCCCCACCACACCCCCACCTCCACCACCCCACCCCCTGCCCCCTCCCCCGGCCACACACACTCGCACATACTATATATACATTGTTCGTAATTTTCAAAAAAAGTTGAAAAATCCAACCCCCATATGGACAATAATCCAGTGGTCAGGCCACTTTTAAAACTAACCAACCCAACATTTACTAAACAAAATAATCCAACAGCAATGTCAACAACAAATGTGTATCCCGTACTCCTTCTAATTCATCTACTCAATTAATTCATTTCATCAATTAAACTAACAATTAAAGTATACAATTATTAATTTACTAATTTACAATGAGGGACAATCCTACTTTCATATGAAATGGGCACTAATTATTAATTTACTTTCATCTAAAGCTATACAAATAAAATTACAATTAAAGCTATACAATTTATTAATTAAAGCTATACAATTGTTTAGATTGCCCCACCACACACACACACACACACACACCACACACACACCACCCCCACCCCATGCCCCCTCCCCCCGCCACACACACGCGCACATACTATATATACATTGTTCGTAATTTTAAAAAAAAGTTGAAAAATCCCACCCCCATATGGACAATAATCCAGTGGTCAGGCAACTTTTAAAACTAACCAACCAACATTTACTAAACAAAATAATCCAATAGCAATGTCAACAACAAATGTGTATCCTGTACTCCTTCTAATTCATCTACTCAATTAATTCATTTCATCAATTAAACTAACAATTAAAGTATACAATTATTAATTTACTAATTTACAATGAGGAGCAATCCTACTTTCATATGAAATGAGCACTAATTATTAATTTACTTTCGTCTAAAACTATACAATTAAAATTACAATTAAAGCTATACAATTTATTAATTAAAGCTATACAATTGTTTAGATTGCCCCACCACACACACACACACCACACCCCCACCCCCACCCCATGCCCCCTCCCCCCGCCACACACACACGCACATACTATATATACATTGTTCGTAATTTTCAAAAAAAGTTGAAAAATTCCACCCCCATACGGACAATAATCCAGTGGTCAGGCAACTTTTAAAACTAACCAACCCAACATTTACTAAACAAAATAATCCAACAGCAATGTCAACAACAAATGTGTATCCCGTACGCCTTCTAATTTATCTACTCAATTAATCCATTTCATCAATTAAACTAACAATTAAAGTATACAATTATTAATTTACTAATTTACAATGAGGAGCAATCCTACTTTCATATGAAATGGGCACTAATTATTAATTTACTTTCATCTAAAACTATATAATTAAAATTACAATTAAAGCTATACAATTCTTTAGATTGCCCCACCACACACAGACACACACAGACACCACACACCCACCACCACCACCCCACCCCCTGCCCCTACCCCCGCCACACATACATTCACACACCTGCACACACAAACACACACACACACACTCCACCCCACCCCCTCCCACCACCACACCTACACACACACACACAACCCACCCCACCCCCACCACCCCCTGCCCCCTCCCCCACCACACACCACCACACACATATATACACACACATATACACATACATATACACACATACACACACATATAGAAATGAAAGAGAAAGAGAGGAAAAAAACATACCTTAGAGAGAAAGAGAGAGAGCTGAAATCGCTTAGAGAGAGAGAGAGAGAGAGCTGAAATCGCTTAGAGAGAGAGAGAGAGGGAAAACCAAAAATCGGTGGGAAAAAAAGCCTAGGGCTTATTTTACTGACGACATTGTCACGGTCGTGTCAAGGTCCTTGGCCGTGACAATTATTCAAAGAATTGTCACGGTCATTGACCGTGACAAGTCCGTGACAAAGATGTTTGTCACAGACTAGTCACGGTCAATGACCGTGATAATTCTTTATCACGGTCTTGTCATGGTCAATGACCGTGACACAAAATGCGTGTTTATTTTCACGGTCAATGACCGTGACAAGGGTGACCGACTGAAATATGACAATTTGACCATTTTGGTGTAGTGGGAACAAGTTAACCAAAAAGGGAGTAATTGTTATTCCTTTGGGAAGTGTTACACTATTAGATAGTGTGCCCCAACCTTTCTTTGAAAAAAGGATCGCGCTGGTGCGTGGTCCTGCCCAGTATGGTTGTGAACTAAAATGAGATCCTTGAACCCCATCTCCAACATGGGATTTCAGGAAGCAGTAGAAATGACGTTTTATTTTGAGCAGGTCGTATCAGCTATAGCCGAGGAGTAGGCAGGAGATGATCGAAAACTAGTGAAGTTGTATGAGGTGATTTCGGAATCACTTTGATTATTTTATTTCCGCAACTGATATAGCTAATAAGTGAAGTATAGTGCGGTAATTGGGAGAATATATTACCTAACAGTAGAGTTGTGTGTAAACACTCGACCTGTTTGTTGTGAACAAGGTGCTTATTGCGGTTTTGTATGGAAAAATCTTAAACATTCTCCCTCTGGTTGTTTAGAGGTGAGCGGATAATCAGAAATTTTGGATTGATTAAGAGTTAAAGTCCGATGACTAAAGTGGAATAACCATAAACGGTATTGGGTGGTTTTAACTGTCGTAAGAGTTACGTCTCCAGGAAATTGAGATTTAAAGGATTGATAAGAATGGTCAGATGTTCATATGGATTCCCTCAGGATGTTAGTTTTGTGTTTAGATGAATACGGGAAGTTGACACATAGTGATTTGCAACCTTCCAATACTATTGAGATAATAGGGCCAATGATGTATAGGCTCATTTTATTCAAATGTCGTGGGTAGGAGCAAAATGTGAGGTGTCGTTATTGAGATATGACTTATAACTGATGGAGAATATCATTTTTAGAGAGTTAAACAAGCTTGCTTTGAAGTTGGGACTAAAGTGATCGAGCCTTACCTTGAAGTTAGTTTTGAATACTGGAGGATACGGTGTCATAAGATCCTCAGTCTTAGTACCGGTTGAGTCTGAATTTCGGGACGAAATTACGTTATAAGGGGGGAAGTATGTAGTACACCGTAATTTTAACGTATTTTATTTTAATTGTGGAATTAGGATTTATTAATTTAAATGGAGAAAATTTATTTATAATTAATCCTGATTTAAATATAATAATTACTAGTGTGGTGAGAGTTAGTATTTATTGGTGATAATTATGTTGAATATTACTTAGCCAGTAAATTAATATATGATTATGAAAATATTATTATGGCCGGGAGTGGAAAATACGGCAGTTACAATATACTTAGCTAGGACGCACATGTGAGTCGCGTCGGTATTACTTTATTGGGTTAAAAGATAATTTTTTTGTAATTCATATGACCATTTCGAGAGCGCTGATGAGTCCGTAAGGGTCGAGATAGTCAGAAAACTCTACTCGGGTCTTTTATTTGGATTTCGGGGCAATTTAGGCCAAACTGATACCCCGGAGGGGTATTTTGAACTTTTGAGATTTTGGGGAATTAAAATGAACGAAAATAGATAATTAAAAAGGAAGTGTATGTGGGTAATAGGTTATCTGTCAGTTTCCAAACCTAAGTGGGAGACAGAGATAAACAGAGAAGGAGAAGAAGAACTCCATAGGAGCCCTGGGATAAAGACTCAAGCTCTCACACCAAAAATCACACCAACACATAGATCGTGAAGAGAGGGTCACCCCTATACCAGTTTCATTCAGCGAATCAGAAGTTCACAAAAAGGAATCTTGCTTGATTTTAGAGCATATATGTCTATGTTATATTAATTGAGGTTTTAATTATGATATTGTGAATTTTGGACTGAAATTGGTTATTAATATTTAATTGGGAATATAGGTTTGCATGTAGTTGAATAACCATGCGCTAGGTATAATAAAATCTGGGTTTTATATGGTGATTTGATGAAATTTAATCTGGGTTTAAATTGTTCTTCATGGAGGTCATATGAATTTAGGGCTTTTAAAGATTTGAGGAATTTATCTTAATCCCTATTAAAATTCTCAGGATTTGATGTTAAAAATGGGGTAAAGAGTGCTTAATCCTGTAGGGAGATGATGATTGAGAACCTTTAACATGATGTTGAGATAAATTATCATGGGTTTTGGATGATGGAAGAGAGTGAAATTCGAAGTTTGGAATGTGGAAGACGATCTCAGAATTCTTATTCGAAGACCTGCCCAGGTCATTCGAACGAGAATTCCAACGAGATTACTAACCAAATTTTAGAGTTCGTTCGAAGTGAAATTTTCGTTCGAACGGTCTCGTTTGAACGAGAATCCCCAGCTTCTAACGAGATTTTAGAAATGTAAATTTTTGCCCGACCGAGTTAAAATCCTTCTAGGTTATTTCAAGTGATAGAATAGGACCTACGCTATTCTAGATTAACTTCATTTCATGGTCTAGTAGTGAGATAAACTGTGTAACTACTAAGGGAATGTGTTGAAATGAGAGAACCTTAAAGATCATATAATATAGGGAGATAAATGGTACGGTTAAAGTATTGTGAGTAGTAAAGATGATAATACTACATATAAATTTGGGGACTTGGGTTGCGTGAATACCTAATGAATATAATAAGTTGTGTGTGTACTTATCGAATGAACTATTATGTGTATAACATACCTACGCTGCTTGCTATTGAGTGGAGGTTGCGTGTTGTGGATGATCATGCGTTGAGGAGCCTTAGGGTGGAAAATTGATTTGCAGCACTAGCGCATAGAAATTAGGTACGGGCTATCTGTGAGAATGGTAGAGATGACGGTCGTATGGGCGCGTAGGTATGTTCGTATCCCATCGTCTTGGAACTATGTTCGCCTCCAATATGTGTGTTTATTTTTATGGTTCGCCAGAGATTTTACCTATAGTCCTTTATGGAATGAGCGATAGACCAGGACATGATAGCAGAGTATGCATGCACCGCAGTTGTGTCTCGGGGTGTTGTATTGTATATATATAATAGAGTGTATGTATATATATTTCTTGTGATACTATCTACTGTGTTAATTAAGTAGACATGAATAATTATGGAATCTGAAAGGAATTAAGTTGGTGAACACGTAATGGTATTAAATTGAAAAGCGCTTATCCAGGTTAAAGAGTAATTGATTATAAGTATTATGTATATCACGAGAGAAATACGTGGGATCGATATTGGGATAAGAATAGATGTTAGGTTGGAAAGGATTAGTTAGCATGAGAATAGAAACTAGCAGGTTTTGAAGATACGTTAGGCGTGCACATTAGATGAGAGGTGAGCATCTCAAGTGAGTACGATAATCTAACATGACTAATATATGTGCTATTGACTCAATTTAAGCACTTGCTGATTTTTTTAACTGTTTTCAACTCAGGATCTGACCCATTTTCTGCAAATCTATTTGCGTGTCAAATTATTTTAGGTGCCCAGCAACTGGGACACCAAGCATAGGAGTTCCATTTACTCGACGAGTTGTAGTTGATGTGGAAGTTACATGACCTTGGCAGTAGACGACTATATGTCTATCATTCCTTCCTTTTGAGCATTTCATTAGTTAGGGCATGTTGCCACTTTCTATTCAAACATTTCGAGATTTTGAATTTAGTTATTTACTTTATTCAATTGTTGAGATTTTTTCTAGTGGATTATTTTATGTGGGACTTAGACTGGAAATGTTTTTCTCCAGTTTCATTTATTATTGCAATTATTTCCTATCATATGAGATTGATGTGAATGGTGAATGTTTTACTTATGTCGTAACCTAGTTTTATATAAATAAAAAAATAAAATTTTGACATCAACTTTTTTTAAATATTAGGTGGTTAGTGTTTAATAATATAGTTTTCGAAAGTGATGCATCATCTGAACCAACGGGATATCCTGATTTAATTTAATAAAGGGCTGATCACCCAGTATTTAATTAGGCGGCATGTCACAATTTCACCCATCAACACGTAAAGATATATGAATGCGATTGTGGAGTCACTTCGGGTCGAATAGTTCCGCAACAGACATAGCGTGTAATTGAAGGAGAGAACGGTACGACCCAGGTTGCGAAAATATTTGTGATCTTTGATTTCCTTCACGCAATAGTTACTTTCTCACTCATATTAAGTCTTCGCTTTGTAATGGAAATTCCCACCAATTATATGACATTTGAGACGGAGAGCGTGAAATAAAGCTATAGATGTATAACAAGCCTTACTTCCCCCCACTCAACAAAATTGAACCCCACCATCTAAAATCAGTAATGGGAAGACTTGCTATTGTTGTAAAAAGCCAGGGCCCTGGTCCAAAGACTGTCCAGACAAAACTCCAAATAAACTAGCAGAGCCACGTAGTCTCCCACGAGTGAATCATATGTATGTGTGTGTATCTCACTGTTATTTATTTGGTTTTAAATAGCTACTTTTGTCATTTAAGCCAACAATCCCTAAAATGAATCCTAACATCAACCTCAAAATTAACCCTTACCAACATTGGTCGTAAAGTTAACCTTTTCAAACATTAGTTATAAAATTAATCCCTTACCAACATTACCAATAAAATTAATCCTGAATTTAGCATCAATATTAAACTTAGACCAACATTATAGTCATATATATTTTTCTAGAGTTAAACCAACATTAGTCATATATTTTTTATATTTTTCTAGCATCAATATTAAAGGACACACATTTTTTTATTATTTGTTTTATATTTCAGCCCTAAACCTAAGCCAACATTAGTCATATATTTTTTTCTAGAGTACACACACACATACATTGTACATACACATACACATACACACACATATACACTATGCACACATACATACACATATACATATAAACACATACATACACATACATATATAAACACTAAAATACACACACACACAAATACACACACCTACAAATATGCACATACATAGTCACACGGAAATACACATTAAAATACACTCACAGAAATACACTGATATTGAAATATTACCTTAGAGATTTAAAGAGAGATTGAGATTGAAAGAGAGATTGAGAGCCAAAATCGACGGACGGGAGCGCAAAATCGCACGAGAGAGGGAAAATTTGGAGGTTTAGGAATTTTTAAGGGAAATGAAAGTTCGTCTTCGAATTAAGTATAAAGACCCTGGTCACGACTTAAGGTCGTGACCACATTGTTTTTCAACACATCAGCATGTAAATAATAACTGGTCATGACCAGAAGCTGTGACTCGATTCCCATAATGCTCACGGTCAAAAGCCGTGACTATATCAATGTGACTTTGGTTTATGGTCAAGGTCTAAGGCCATGACCCTATCCGAGACTAGATTTGGAGGGAAACTGAACACCATAATGGTCACGACTGGATCACGGCTCATATCCATAACTCACATGAGTCACGACTATTATCCGTGACCACATGCGAGACGATCCATTACCACACTACATCATGGACTTCGTCACGCCTATTTTGGGTATTGTCATGGCTATGGGTCGTGACCCCTTTCCATGACTATTCGCCCAATTTGGTGTAATGATATATTGTATACGGGTTTTCGGCCCCTTAGGCGACTCCTTTAAATATACTTTACTTATCAAAAAAATATCATAATACATACATGCATACATACATACATACATACACACACACACATACATATATGTATGTATATTTATTGTACGTAATTATGTAATATGTATGTATACATTTATATATCATGCATGTATGGATTTTGTTTTATATATTCCTATATTATATGCGCACATAAATTTATAATATATATTTACACATGTTTACCAATTTTGTGTGTTAATTTTTCTTTTTTTTAATCAAAATTAAAAAACAAATTAACCCAACGCATACCAATATTTAAAAACACTAGAAAATTGTGTTTAAAAATAGTATTCTAAAGCTACCAAACATTTGAAATTTTCAAGCATTCTTAATACAAAAGTAATAATGAATAATTTTAAATTGCAATATGTGGTTTCGTTTTACCTTCCAAATTTCAAAATGCGGGAAAAAATAAAAAGATAGATAATAACTTTTATATAATATAATCAAATTTTAACAATATTTATATAGATAATACAAAAATTATACGCATTCTATTAAAATATTCTCCTTAATTCTCAACTTATAAAAAAGGGGAATACTTTAAGAATACCACGTGACCTACTCACATGTGTATTATTGTACAATGCTTTTACTATTAGCAAAAGTCATAACCATATAAGTTGTAGTATTAAAATGAAAATGTAATATTTCAATTAATATTAGTTGGTTAGTTCTCGTGACAAAATATTTGAGTTGTGGAGTACTTCAACACACAGACTTGATTCATATCAGTGAATTACGTTCATTTTTGTTTGATGAACCTTTGAAGGTTCAACATTTTACAAGCCTCTCATCGAAGACTTCCATTGTCATACATTTATGTTGGAATTATATCCTTTTAATTAATGATGTGCATTGTACATGACTAAACACATACAAATGCATTACATTTTCTACAATGTGTGATAATTTTGAAAAATGATTCAGGTGTCTTAAAACAGTCTCAAAGGATCTTTAAAAAAAAAATTCGGAGTTAGCTTTGTGTTTTGAACTTGTTAAGGAATTTTGAAAAGTTTTATTGCCTTGACCTTTTGCATGGCTTTATTTTGAGCTTGTGTGAATGGATGAATTCTCACGGCATCAAAACATACCCGCGTGCACAGAATTTTCCATGATTCCTTACTGGTTGGCATCGTGTACATAGAAAAAGTGCACCGTGCGTACAACGGGATCAAATTTTGAAAATTACCTATATAAAGGCCATTTCCCCTACAATTTCTTAAGGCCTAAATTTTACTCAATTGAAATATCTCTCTGAAAAATTTTTGAAATATAAAAGCTCTTTTTATCTCTCATAAAACAAAACCTCACTTGTTCATCATAAACTTTTAAAACTTTGATCTATGACTTGATCTAAAGTGTTTGTGAGTGAATTAAGTATGGATTTGATCAGATCTTGATGTTAGTTTGTGTCAATTAATTATATTTCTATCAAATTGCTTAGATCTTTTTCTCCTTGATCTAAAATTGGTGCCATTCCAAGTTAATGGAGATTTTGGAGTGTAACGTTGATTCCAAGGAAGATAGTGGACTTATTTATTTGCATCACGGAGCTTATTACAAATTTTGATTGTCTATGGAGGAAAGTTGCAAGATTCATAGCTAACTACACAAGAGTGCTTGTATGGGAGATGTTGATGTAAAAAATTAGATTATCTCTAATTATTCAATCACAGATAAAATAAATAAGACAAAAGAATTTTTAAAGTGGTTCAGCCTTGAAAGAATGGCCTACGTCCACTGTTTTTGTTATTGCTGACTGTTTGGGAATTCTAACAGGTTTTTACCAAGAAATTCTGAGTCCCCTTACAATGAGGATGATACAATGTATTTATAGCCCTGAGGTTGTACATGTGAAAGGGTAATACATAGTTGTCCAATAGGCGTATACGTCTGTACGATAATAATCAGCATTTAATGCGCATTTAATCTTCTTAATTGTCTGGTAATAAATGCTCTGATCGAGGTGCAGCTCGGACTGCCTAAGTAACTCGGTATGTATAAGTTGCTCGGAGTATACATGTTGCTTGGAGAGTCATAGTTGGTCGGGGAGATTGAGTTCCTCGAAGTCAGGATGTTGTTCAAAAATATTTGTAGGCGCCATGTAGAGTGACACGCGTCTCCACATAATTGATCCACGTCAGCGGACTAATTTTGGTATCAACAGGAGATATCTTCTTACTTTGTGTAATATGTCTTTTCAAGTAGGAATGAAAATTGGAGTACTTTGAGATTTTTTTATACATAGATGGGGATTTCTCCTTGTAAACCTTGTCTTATGTATGCTTGTATATATTTTATATTCATATGCACATAATTGATGACACACATCACTTACATCTAATTTGTATCAAATAAATTTGCTTAAAATTAAACTAGGTATGTTAGATATAGGTCTCACCTCTAGATTTACTTAATTTCATTGTTGTGTGAGTTAATCAAGATAGTCGAAAAGGAATTTGTTGAATCATATGTGGAGATTTTTTAATTTATAAGAAATTTATGTGAAAATAAAAAAAAGACCTTGCATTTAAACCTTTTCACCCCTATAGTTTTGGTGTAGATGATTACTTGAGCATAGCACACAAATTTTTCAATTGGTATGAGAGGAAGGTTCTCATTTGTGTAGCATTAGCGTGCTTAAGTAGATCTTGTGTTTATTTATGTGTTGATTATATTTTTTCACATCCTTTGCTTGGTTATGAATTTTGCTTGTTTTGTCATTATTATTATCACACCCCGCGAAATCTGTTAGACGGCGTGGTCGACCACCGCCGCCGAAATATGTCGGGCGTGAACTAAATAAATAACATTCTTAGAATGAGACAGATATGAGACATAAATAAATCAGTCCATAAGATAAAAATCGAATCAATCCCAAATGATCATAAACAACTGAGCGATAAAAGATCCATCACATGCTAAAACTCCAATAAATTCAAACTCCAATAATGATTAAATAAAATCTGAATAATAAATCGACTGAATAATCTAACTGAAATTCTCTAAATAACTTTGGAACCGAATGGCCCAATAAAAACTCAAATGAAGTCTCATAATTAAATACGACTGAAAAAGAAAGTCTAACTAAATAAATCAATAAAACGAATAAACTCTAGCTGCACCTCCAAATGATAAACTTCGATAATCCTATGCAGCTTCTCTAAAACTTATCCTGAAAAAGTTAGTCAACACACGAGGTCAGAGCCCCGAGCATGAATACACACCACTCCCCTCAAATGGGATTCCTGAATCCAGACAGTAGCATTATACGCAATAAATATCACAATAAAATATTTTAAATTAAATGAGATAATTAAACGTGCTAAATATAAACCAATAACTAACCGCAGAGATCCCCACTTAAAAAGGCACACCAATATGATTTTAAATTCCCAAGTCCCACGATGTTAATTTATTTTAAATTAATCCAATTTTATTTATTGTTCTTACTTTTTATTATGGCGGTCCTCCCGCCTCGGGTGGTAATTTCCACCAAAGTGTCACACTTCCCCTTACCAAAACGGCTGCCGAATCCATTTAAACTGTCGATCCCATGCAATTTGACAAGGTTCCACAAACGACACGACATAAAATGCTACACGAATTCGGTTAAACTGTCGATACCCCGTAATTTATGTTGCCACCAATTTTAATATCCATTTTTATCTTAGGCATTAATTCTCAATTTCTCAATTTCACCATTTATAAATTACCCCACCCTTTTAATCGATGTGAGATCCTCAAAATACCCCTTAATCCTATCCCTAAGGGTCCCCAAGTTATCAAAACGTCCTACCCTATATGTAGGATGAATTTCTAACATAAACATCAACCTAGTCCCATGCCTAGGCTAGGACAACGATGATAAAGTGGCAAAAATCAGCCCACTCCCGACATAATAAAGTCGTAGTAATCTACCATCACTAGTTCCATACTTATAAGGCGTAAATCATCAAAAGGCCTACCCACTAGTCCCATACCTAGAAGGCATCCTAAATAATAGGGAGAGAAAAAATACCCACCAACCCGTCATCACAATGACAATTTAATAACACCAACAAGTCGCACAACCAATCACAATTTATCAACGTATAAAACTACGCATGATAGTCCAATTCAATTAAATCTTAATTTAATTATCACATCGTCATAAACACCCAATTAATCTCATTTAGTTATTTCAAATTAAATCATTGAGATTTCATCATTAATACATCATATTACAAGTCTCATTAATTCTATACAATTTACGTGATGAATACGTCCCCAAATTCATTTATTTCAAAACTAGAATTTTTCTATATGCAACCTACACCAATAAAACTCAAAATCCACTCATGAATCCTATGTACCCAAGGGTTATGAATATTAATCATATTCAAAGGTTTCATAAAAACAATCCCCAGTTTTATGTATCCACTTTCTCTAATTAGATTGCTAGTTGATTTTAAGAAAACATTACATTAAGGTTTAGGCAACATTTAAAACGCATAATACTAATGGAAAAGAATAATGTATTCAGCATGTGATTAATTAGATAAAACATCAGTAGAAGGTTGAACTCCTCTTGAGAAAACACTAATTGAATCTTCAAAAGTTGTAAAAGTTGGGGCTAGGGGTTGAAGATGAGAGAAATATGTTTTGAGAACTTTACTAGAGAAAGTTTGAGAGAAAAAGTGTTTTTCGAAGTCCCAGTCCCGTATAAGTTTAGTATATAAAGGGTTTAAGAGTTAAAACACAATTAGGAGTCTCAAATCCATCCACCGCCTTTGTCGTTCGAACGACGTATGATGTCGTTTGAACGAGATGCTCTGGCATTCAAACGATATACGTTGTTGCTTGAACGACCCCACATCCAAAAATGAAATCTTTTAAAATCCGACTTAATTATCTGATAAAAATACATTAGGTGAACAAATACGCACCTGCCATTTAAATATTTAAATAAAAACCTTATAACCTTTATAAAAGACCCGAATTAATTCCCGATTAAAAATTTTACTAATAAAACCAAGTTAAATTCTTAAAGGCCATAAAATCCAAAATTTGATTTATCTCCAAATTAATTAAAGCCAATTAATTAAAACGCGGGCTGTTACATACTTCCCCACTAGCAAAGAATTTCATCTTTGAAATTAGACGAAGCATACACATCAACGCGTAAATCTCGCAAAAGAAAATAAGGCTCACATATACCTACCCGTAGAATATCACAATTAGGCGCCCATACACCTAACCTACCGGAACGTAATCCTTAACAAAAATACAATATAAATAAAGCATATATATATATATATATATATATAAGTATCTAAGAAGATATTACGTACCGCGATACTCTACTAGCCACGCAATATATCCTGCTCTCCCTTAAGCTGAGGAGGCACATAACAACCTCCCATAACCGGTATTGGTTGGTGCTACTGCCACCCGCTGCGCACCTGACGCTGCCGGTGTTGCTGGAGCTCCCTGAACACCAGTCCTTGCTATCCCTATACCCCTTGACCTTATTGTCCTTGTGTAACTTGACCTTGTTGGGATTGTGCTGCTTGGTCTTGTTGGCCCGGTTTCTTATAACACCTAGCCGCTTGAAGTCCTACTTTCCCACAAATAAAGCATTCACCTTTAAAAGGTTCGAAATGCCTAAAAGTCGCTCGCTCCTCACCTTGACCTTGTTGTTCCTGATTGGTCCTCTACCTCTTCAATGCTTGATCATTGCGACCCTTACTCTCACTTTCTTGTCCATTAGACTCTTGTCTCTTTGCCAACTTCTTTTAATAGTTGGCCTTCTCTTGGCATAACAACATTGCGACATCCACCACCTGAGCATAAGTAGTGTACCTGGATTTCCCAACACCATCTGTCGAATCGACCATGACAATCCGTTAATGAAACACTCCATTTTCTTCACCTTAGTACTAATCTCCTTTGGTACAAACATAGAAAATTGGTGAACTCTTGTTCATACTCGACAATCGACTTTGAACCTTGCTCCAAGTCCATAAATTCTCTCTTCTTCGCGTTCCTAATTGCATACGAAAAGTATTTATTATTAAACTTTATCAGAAACTATGCATAACCCAACTAATCTCTTTCCTTTGATGTGGTGGCACTCTCTCACCATTGCAACGCATCTCCTATCAGCTTAAATGTTTCTAACATCTGCTTTTGTATATCCATGTAGTCCACCATCCTTAAATGCCTCTCTATGTCCCTTCTCCATTGGTGAGCAACCGTGGGGTCAGATCCCCTCCAAAGGTGGGAGGATTGCCCTTAAAGAAAATGGTTCTCACCCTATCCCAAGATGAAATGGGTGTACCCTACTGCGGTGCCTCTAAAGTCACCCATCTTTATACCGGCCGTCGTGGCCTCACAAATGATAACCGCTAACTCCTCCGCCTCTAAAACAATCTGACGTCGCCTCTCCTGAGTCGCAGGACCAAAAGTAGACTCCTCTCTCCTATTCCCAGCTCTCCTTATGTTTGCGATCTGAAAAGACAGGAACAAAAAACATCAGACTCGGAATGAATAAGAGTGCAAACCATCAAAAGGAATCAAAGATAAGCTACGTGGAAGCTAAGACGGATTCATAATCTACGAGACAAGACCAAGCTCTGATACCATCTGTCACACCCCGCGAAATTCAACAGACGGGGTGGCCAGCCATCGCCACCGAAATATGTCGGGCGTGAACTAAATAAATACCATTCTTAGAATGAGACAGATATGAGACATAAATAAACCGGTCCATAAGATAAAAATCGAATCAATCCCAAATGATCATAAACAAGTGAGCGATAAAAGATCCATCACATGCTAAAACTCCAATAAATTCAATCTCCAATAATGATTAATAAACCGACTGAATAATCTAACTGAAATTCTCTAAACAACTTTTGAACCGAATGGCCCAATAAAAACTCAAATGAAGTCTCATAATTAAATACGGCTGAAAAAGAAAGTCTAACTAAATAAAGCAATAAAACGAATAAACTCTAGTTGCACCTCCAAATGATAAACTTCGATAATCCTATGCAGCTTCTCCAAAACTTATCCTGGAAAAGTTCGTCAACACACGAGGTCAGAGCCCCGAGCATGAATACACACCACTCCCCTCAAATAGGATTCTTGAATCCAGACAGTAGCATTATATGCAATAAATATTATAATAAAATATTTTAAATTAAATGAGATAATTAAACGTGATAAATATAAATCAATAACTAACCGCAGAGATCCCCACTTAAAAAGGCACATCAATATGATTTTAAATTCCCAAGTCCCACGATGTTAATTTATTTTAAATTAATCCAATTTTATTTATTGTTCTTACTTTTTATTATGGCGGTCCTCCCGCCCCGGGTGGTAATTTCCACCAAAGTGTCACACTTCACCTTACCAAAATGCCAGCCGAATCCATTTAAACTATCGATCCCACGTAATTTTGCAAGGTTCCACAAACGACACGACATAAAACGCTAGCCTAATTCGGTTAAACTGTCGATACCCCGCAATTTATGTTGCCACCAATTTTAATATCCGTTTTTATCTTAGGCATTAATTCTCAATTTCTCAATTTCGCCATTTATAAATTACCCCACCCTTTTAATCGATGTGAGATCCTCAAAATACCCCTTAGTCCCATACCTAAGGGCCCCCAAGTTATCAAAATGTCCTACCCTATATGTAGGATGAATTTCTAATATAAACATCAACCTAGTCCCATGCCTAGGATAGCATAACGATGATAAAGTGGCAAAAATCATCCCACTCCCGACATAATAAAGTCGTAGTAATCTACCATCACTAGTCCCATACTTAGAAGGCGTGAATCATTAAAAGTCTACCCACTAGTCTCATACCTAGAAGGCATCATAAATAATAGGGAGAGAAAAAATACCCAACAATTCGTCGTCACAATGACAATTTAATAACACCAACAAGTCGCACAACCAATCATAATTTATCAATGTATAAAACTACGCATAATAGTCCAATTCAATTAAATCTTAATTTAATTATCACATTGTCATAAAAACCCAATTAATCTCATTTAATTATTTTAAATTAAATACTTTGAGATTTCATCATTAATACATCATATTACAAGTCTCATTAATTCTACACAATTTACGTGAGTAATACGTCCCCAAATTCATTTATTTCAAAACTAGGGTTTTTCTATATGCAACCTACACCAATAAAACCCAAAATCCACTCGTGAATCCTACGTACCCAAGGGTTATGAATATTAATCATATTCAAAGGTTTCATAAAAACAACCCCCAGTTTTATGTGTCCAATTTCTCTAATTAGATTGCTAGTTGAGTTTAAGAAAACATTATATTAAGGTTTAGGCAAAATTTAAAACGCATAATACTAATGGAAAAGAATAATGTATTCACGCTTGTGATTAATTAGATAAAATCTGAGTAGAAGGTTGAACTCCTCTTGAGAAAACACCAATTGAATCTTCAAAAGTTGTAAAAGTTGGGTCTAGGGGTTGAAGATGAGAGAAATATGTTTTGAGAACTTCACTAGAGAAAGTTCGAGAGAAAAAGTGTTTTTCGAAGTCCCAGCCCCGAATAAGTTTATTATATAAAGGGTTTAAGAGTTAAAACACAATTAGGAGTCTCAAATCCATCCACCGCCTCTGTCGTTCGAACGACATACGATGTCGTTCGAACGAGATGCTCTGACGTTCGAACGACATACGCTGCTGTTTAAAGGACCCCACATCCAAAAATGAAATCTTTTAAAATCCGACTTAATTATCTGATAAAAATATATTAGGTGAACAAATACGCACCTGCCATTTAAATATTTAAATAAAAACCTTATAACCTTTATAAAAGACCCGAATTAATTCCCGATTGAAAATTTTACTAATAAAACCAAGTTAAATTCTTAAAGGCCATAAAATCCAAAATTTGATTTATCTCCAAATTAATTGAAGCCAATTAATTAAAACACGGGGTGTTACATACTTTCCCACTAGCAAAGAATTTCGTCATCAAAATTAGACGAAACATACACATCAACGCCTAAATCTCGCAAAAGAAAATAAGGCTCACATATGCCTACCCGTAGAATATCACAATTAGGCGCCTATACACTTAACCTACCGGAACGTAATCCTTAACAAAAATACAATATATATAAATTATATATATATATATATAAGTATCTAAGAAGATGTTACGTACCGCGATACTCTACTAGCCACGCAATCTATCCTGCTCTTCCTTAAGCTGGGGAGGCACATAGCAACCTCCCATAACCGGTATTAGTTGGTGCTGCTGCCACCCCCTGCGCACCTGACACTGCCGGTGTTGCTGGTGCTCCCTGAACACCAGTCCTTGCTATCCCTGTACCCCTTGACCTTATTGTCCTTGTGTAACTTGACCTTGATGGGACTGTGTTGCTTGGTCTTATTGGCCCGGTTTCTTATAACACCTAGCCGCTTGATGTCTTACTTTCCCACAAATAAAGCATTCACCTTTAAAAGGTTTGAAACGCCTAAAATTCACTCGCTCCTCTCCTTGACCTTGTTGTTCCTGATTGGTCCTCTACCTCTTCCATGCTTGATTATTGCGACCCTTATTCTCACGTTCTTGTCCATTAGACTCTTGTCTCTTTGCCAACTTCTTTTGATAATTGGCCTTCTCTTGCCATAACAACATTGCGACATCCACCACCTGAGCATAAGTAGTGTACGCTGGATTTCCCAACACCATCTGCCGAATCGACCATGACAATCCTTTAATGAAACACTCCATTTGTTCACCTCAGTACTAACCTCCTCTGGAACAAATATAGAAAATTGGTGAACTCCTGTTCATACTCGACAATCGACTTTGAACCTTGCTCCAAGTCCATAAATTGTATCTTCTTCGCATTCCTAATTGCATACGAAAAGTACTTATTGTTAAACTTTATCAGAAACTCTGCATAACCCAACTGATCTCTCTCCTCTGATGTGGTGGCACTCTCCCACCATTGCAACGCATCTCCTATCAGCTTAAATGTTGCTAACATATGCTTCTACACATCCATGTAGTCCACCATCCTTAAATGCCTCTCTATGTCCCTTCTCCATTAGTGAGCAACCGTGGGGTCAGATCCCCTCCAAAGGTGGGAGGATTGCCCTTAAAGAAAATGGTTCTCACCCTATCCCAAGCTGAAACGGGTATACCCTACTGCGGTGCCTCTAAAGTCACCCATCTATATCTCCCAATATCCATACCGGCCGTCGTGTCCTCACGAATGATAGCCGTTAACTCCTCGGCCTCCAAAACAATCTGACGTCGCCTCTCCTGAGTCGCGGGACCAAAAATATACTCCTCTCTCCTATTCCTTGCTCTCCTTATGTTTGCAATCGAAAAAGATAGGAATAAAAAAACATCAGACTCGGAATGACTAAGAGTGAAAACCATCAAAAGGAATCAAAGATAAGCAACGCGGAAGTTAAGACGGACTCATAATCTACGAGACAAGACCAAGCTCTGATACCATCTGTCACACCCCATGAAATCCGACAGACGGTGGGTGGCCAGCCACCGCCGCCGAACTATGCCAGACGTGAACTAAATAAATACCATTCTTAGCATGAGACAAATATGAGACATAAATAAATCGGTCCATAAGATAAAAATCGAATCAATCCAAAATGATCATAAAGAACTAAGAGATAACAGATCCGTCAGAAGCTAAAAATTTAATAAATTCAATCTCCAATAATGATTAAATAAAATCTCAATAATAAACCGACTGAATAATCCAACTGAAATCCTCTAAATAACTGTGGAACCGAATGGCCCAATAAAAACTCAAATGAAGTCTCATAATTAAATACGACTGAAAAAGGAAGTCTAACTAAATAAAGGAATAAAACGAATAAACTCTAGTTGCACCTCCAAATGATAAACTTCGATAATCCTATGAAGCTTCTCCAAAACTTATTTTGAAAAAGTTAGTCAACACACGAAGTCATAGCCCCGATCATGAATACATACTACTCCCCTCAAATAGGATTCTTGAATCCAGACAGTATCATTATACACAATAAATATCACAATAAAATATTTTTAATTAAATGAGATAATTAAACGTGATAAATATAAATCACTAACTACCCGTAGAGATCCCCACTTACAAAGGCACACCAATATGATTTTAAATTCCCAAGTCCCATGATGTTAATTTATTTTAAATTAATCCAATTTTATTTATTGTTCATACTTTTTATTATGGCGGGCCTCCCGCCCCGGGCGGTAATTTCCACCAACGTGTCACACTTTTCCTTGCCAAAACTCCAGCCGAATCCGTTTAAACTGTCGATCCGCCGCAATTTGACAAGGTTCCACACACGACACGACATAAAACGCCAGCCAAATCCGATTAAACTGTTGATCTCCCGCAATTTATGTCGCCAACAATTTTAATACCCGTTTTTATCTTAGGCATTAATTCTCAATTTCTCAATTTTACCATTTATAAATTACCCCACCCTTTTAATCGATGTGAGATCCTCAAAACGCCCCTTAGTCTCATACCTAAGGGTTCCCACGTTATCAAAACGTCCTATCCTATGTATATGATGAATTTCTAACATAAACCTCAACCTAGTCTCATGCCTAGGCTAGCATAACGATGATAAAGTGATAAAAATCGGCCCACTCCCAACATAATAAAGTCGTAGTAATCTACCCGCACTAGTCCAATACCTAGAAGGCGTAAATCATCAAAAGGCCTACCCACTAGTCCCATACCTAGACGGCATCCTAAATAATAGGGAGAACAAAAATACCCAACAACCCGTCGTCACAATGGCAATTTAATAACACCAAGTCACATAACGAATCATAATTAATCAACGTATAAAACTACGCATGATAGTCCAATTCAATTAAATCTTAATTTAATTATCACATCGTCATAGACACCCAATTAATCTCATTTAGTTATTTTAAATTAAATACTTTGATATTTCATCATTAATACATCATATTACAAGTCTCATTAATTCTACACAATTTACGTGAGTAATACGTCCCCAAATTCATTTATTTCAAAACTAGGATTTTTCTACATGTAATCTACACCAATAAAACCCAAAATCCACTCATGAATCCTACGTACCCAAGGGTTATGAATATTAATCATATTAAAAGGTTTCATAAAAATAGCCCCGAGTTTTATGTGTCCACTTTTTCTAATTAAATTGCTAGTTGATTTTAAGAAAACATTACATTAAGGTTTAGGCAACACTTAAAACGCGTAATACTAATGGAAAAGAATAGATTATTCATGCCTGTGATTAATTGAATGAAATATGAGTATAAGGTTGAACTCCTCTTGAGAAACACCAATTGAATCTTCAAAACTTGTTAAAAGTTGGGGCTAGGGGTTGAAGATGAGAGAAATATGTTTTGAGAACCATACTAGAGAAAGTTTGAGAGAAAAAGTGTTTTTCGAAGTCCCAGCCCCGTATCAGTTTAGTATATAAAGGGTTTAAGAGTTAAAACGTAATTAGGAGTCTCAAATCCATCCACCGCCTTTGTCGTTCGAACGACGTACGATGTTGTTTGAACGAGATGCTATGTCGTTTGAACGACATACGCTGTCGTTTGAACGACCCCACATCCAAAAATGAAATCTTTTAAAATCCTACTTAATTATCTGATAAAACTACATTAGCTGAACAAATACGCACCTGCCATTTAAATATTTAAATAAAAACCTTATAACCTTAATAAAAGACCCGAATTAATTACCGATTGAAAATTTTACTAATAAAACCAAGTTAAATTCTTCAAGGCCATAAAATCCAAAAAAAAAATTTATCTCCAAATTAATTAAAGACAATTAATTAAAACAAGGGGTGTTATAATTATAAGATCAGTACCATGATTCAAGTTTCCCGAATCGTCCACCGTTCTTTAATAGCTCAAACTATGGTCATTAAAAAATTAAGATGCGAACTCATTTGAAATAGAAACATGAGTGTGTGTGGATGCATGTAGAAAAATGATGGATTTATCCAACTATAGAGGAAGATCGAGTAAGGGTGAAGAAATCGAGAGTATTGTAGAAGGATATTGAATTCGTTGATTGCAATTCGAACTCGATTGCATTGAATTCTTTGTTTGCTTTCATCAGAACATAAGAGTATAATCGTATTATCTATTGCAAGTGAGCCAAAGAGGCGTGGGATATTTTAAGAGTAATCATCAAGGAAGTTCAAGTGTGAAATGTGCGAAATTGCAACATATCACAAAAAAACACTTGAAATGATGAGAATGGAGAAGAGTGAGTCTTCCAATGACTACTATACTAGGTTAATGGAGGTTGTGAATGTGGATTTCAACTTAGGTGAGAATATTTTAGAGAATAAGGTTGTGAAAAAACTCCTTATATTCTTTGCTTATAGGTTTTATACTAAGGTTGCTATTTATAATGAAGTCAATGATACCAACACTTGTAGTCTAAAATAACAGTGGAATCACTTTAAATTTTTTATCAAGAAGACAGTGTGGTAGTTCCAAAATCGAAAAAAGATTTGGGATTTATTATTGAATCAAGTGAAAATGTTTTCGATAAAGGTGTTGAAATTCAAAGAGAATGTTGAAGTGGAAATGGAACTTTTTGTTAGAGGATTTAGCAAGTTTTATTAAAATAGAAAAAAGTTTTCAAAAATGGAAATAATTTTAACAAAAGCCATATAAGTCTTCTAAATATAACTCTTTTATTGAGAAGGGTGATTTCAAGAAAAACGTGTCTAGGGAGGAAGATAAATATTTAGTTATGGTGGAATTAGTCATCGAATGAATGTGTCTCCTGCACATTTGAAAAGGATTGTGAAAAACAAGAAGAAAGAGAAGAAAAAGATAGTGTATAAGGCAAGTTTAAGTGATTGGGAGAGAGAGGGAGTGAAGACAGTTCATCGAGTGAGCATTGTGAAAGAGAAACAACATGTACGATTAGGCTAAAAGAAAGTGATATGAAAATTGATGAGAGAGTGTCATTAGATAGTGTAGTGAAGAAAACTCGTGAGAGAGTTATGAGTGATAGGTGTTTGTGTGACTCATCTTCATTTAGTTGTAATAATTCACATACTTTGATTCAAAAATCACAAGGTTAGAGTGATGAAGAAGTCGATGACATTCGTGGGGATTTTGATGAACTCTATCAACAGTCTATAAAACACAAAAGGTCTAACATCAATTTTTTGTCAAAAATAAAAGTTTTTCAAAATGAACTTGATGGGAAAGAAAAAAAACATTGATACTGTTGAATGAAAGTGTTTTGATCGTGAAAAAATTATTTTTGTTTTGACTATGCAATGTAAGTCTTTAAAATCACAAAGTGAAATTATTTTGAAAGAAAAATAAGAAATTGAGCTTTAGAATTCAGTTTTAAAAATTGACTTGGAAAATTCGAAACTTGAACTTGAGTGTGCCAAAGATTTACAAATTAACATACATAATAGGAAAAATTTTCTTTATAAAATTTTATTTAGTAATGCTCAATTGTAGCCCAAGAATCATGGAATTGATTTCAATGATTTAAAATTTGAGATAAAGATTGAAAATTCAAAATTGAATTGAAAAGTTCAAATGCTCAAAAGAAGGATAAGGAATAAAATCCTACATTGAAAATTAAGAAGGCTAAACCTAAATCCGAAATTAATAAACCTTAATTCACTTTGGGTTAAAGTTCTTAAGGTCCTCTATTTCCTTAATTGCTCATTTTGGGTGGTTTTAGTACTAGGATAGGGACTTGGATTTGGAATAATCTCATGCCTGGTAGGAAATTTTTTAAAGGAAGAGGTAATATGGAAAGTGGGGAATTATACAAATATTAATATTTGGGACACTGAATGGATAGGGTAACACCTTGCACGTCAACCACTCATCCCCACTCATTGTTCCAAACTTATTGATCTTATTTCTCCTAATCCCTTTGCTTGGAACATTGGCATAATCGAAGCTATTTTAGACACTGTTATCTGGCCTCACTCTCTTGATGGTAACATTAATGTATATTTTGCCTATCAAGCTTCAAAAATCATGAAAACCAACCAACAACCCCCTTCCCAGTCATCATCCCCCCCCCCCCCAGCATTGTGGTCTAAGTTATAGAAAGTTCAAGCACCTCCTAAAGTGAAATATTTTATTTGGAGTTGTTGTCAAGGTGGATTGGCTAATAAACTTGTCATTGTTGAAGAAGCTTAGATTTACCCCTATGTGTGATATTTTTGGTAAAGAAAAAGAGTCTATTGAACATCACCTTTTCTTTTACAGGTAGACTTTAGTGTCATGGAAAAAATCTCCACTTCCATCTATATTATTCTAAATCACTTGAATAGAGTGAAAAATTGGATGTTTTTTACTCTAAACTCATTGTCTGGTATAAATTCTCAAGTTGATATTAAAATCCTTTTTTCTTTTACCTCTTGGATGGCTTGGAAGACTAGAAATGATGTTATTTTTAAATCTTCAAATTTTGGTTTTTTACCAATTAATCTCGTTTACTAAGTATGTAGTTCAATAAGTCTTATCATCTTTTTTTCCTCTAACAGGTCCCATGAAGAAAAAAATTGCTTCAATAGGTCCTAGATGTAAACTTATAGAGAATATTCACTAAATGTATAAAGAGGATCTATTGAAAAAAATATTATGATAGGATCTATTAAGAAATGTCTTATCTAAATAGGAATTATATGTGTAACTCTCATATTTTTTTTATAGCAAAATACTCTTAGGTCCCTCGCAAATGAATTTTAAACACTAAGAGTGTGTTTGATTGACATAGAAATAATTTCGTGGAAAATAGTTATTTTGACACATTTTTTGTCTTTGCAGTACCTTGATTGTAAATAATTCATGTAAGAACAACACATATATACATAGCAAGTGCTCCATCTCAAACCTCATTTTTAGTGAAAAATATTTTTTATCCACCCACCAAAGAATTTGTTTCCATGAAAAATAGAAAAAGTAAGACAAAAAAAATTCATATGTTTTTACACACATTTTTCCACTTTTTATCCAAATAAACTATTTTCGATGCATTTTTCATATTTGCAATCAAACACACCCTAAAGGAATTTTGATAAATTTTAAACACTTAGGACCATTAATTCTCTTTTTATAAAAGTTCACGCTAGTGGCACACTAAGTGTACCTAATAGTAAAAGACTGGCATGGCAAAAGAGTGGGATGACAAAACTTGATATGGCAAATTTTCCCTAGACAAATTTTACCTAGTTTTTTCACATGAGGCTATCAAACAATAGTTAGGCGAAATTAAAGTCAATCCAATTAGTTTATTTAAAAACAGTTTTTATATCATATTCAAAACTGTTCAAAATAGTTTTTACAATATTTTTATATTACGGACTTTTAAAAATTTGTAAAACATTTTCTTAACAATTTTTTATAATATTAAAAACAGATTTCAAAATATTACAAAATAATTTTTAAATATTCACAACAATTTTTAAAATTATTTTTTACAACTCAAACACTGTTTTTATATTATATTCAAAACACTTTTAAAAATGTTAAAACATTTTTTACAATATTTTTATATTACGATTTTTACAAACACTTGTAAAATATTTTCTTAACAATTTTTTATAATATTAAAAACAGTTTTTAAAAAATTACAAAATAATTTTTAAATATTCATGACAGTTTTTTTAACTATTTAAAATAGTTTTTAAAATTGTTTCTTAAAACTTTAAAACTATTTTTATATTAGATTCAAAACAGTTTTTAAAATGTTAAAAACACTTTTTACAATATTTTTATATTATGGTTTTCAAAAAAATTGGTAAAACATTTTCTTAACAATTTTTTATAATATTAAAAATAATTTTTAAAATATTACAAAATAGTTTTAAATATTCATAACAGTTTTTTTAATTATTTAAAACAGTTTTTAAATTGTTTTTTAAAACATTAAAACTATTTAAGAAGTTAGCAAATTTGTTGGCAAATATTTTTCACTCAAATAGGTAAGCAAAGTTTACCAACCGCTTATGCATAAAGGGTGTTGTACACTCGCAAATAATGTCACGGCAAATTATGTAACCAAAGAACCAAAAAGTGGACAAATTTTCATATTTACCAATTTTTTGACATTTGCCTAAGTAAAAATAACCAACCAAATGGACCCTAATAATAAATTATCTTTAAATATTTAAAAATTATAAATAATAGACCTAATTAAATTGTCCTTTAGTAAATTGCCCTATCTTTTTATGTCAAATGTTCTTTCTAAAGTCGTGCCTTTAGCTGACAGCTGCACTAAGAGCTGCAAGGATGTTGTGCCTCAACCTAGGACAACTCCTCTGTAGCCAAATTTGGAAAGTGTAATTGCGATGGATCTTTCTTTCAAGATTCTAATCAAGGTCTCTTAGGGTTTTGTTGGTGTAATACCCCTTATTTTTATGGCTTTTAAAATTGGAAATTTATTGAATTTAATTGAGATATTAATTTAATATTAATCCGATAATTTTTTTAAAATATTTACTAGCGTGAAGAGAGTTAGTAATTATTGAAAATTTGTTGAATATTACTGGATGAGAAGAGTAATATATGAGATTGATTTTATTAAAATTGTCACAAGTGAATAAAATGACAATTATGAAAATTTAATTCGGGACGCGCCTGTATCGTGTCAGGACTAAATTATTATTATGAAAGCGAATAGATTATAAGTCGTCCATATAGTTGTTTTGAGCGCACCAAAGTGTCCGGAAGGGTCGAGCTAGTCAGAAAAGTATACTCGGAGGTTTAGTTTGGGTCTCGGGGCATTTTTAGGCCTAATTGACACCCCGGGAGGGTATTTTAGACATTTGGTATTTTTGGATAATTAAACCCACGAATTTTATTAGTATTTATTAGCCATTTAGAGTTGTCTCTTGGGGTTAACAAACACAAAGCCTAAGCCAGCCATTAGAGAAGAAGGTGAAGTGATTAGAGAAGAAGGTGAAGAGATTTGAGAAGAAGGTGA
Organism: Sambucus nigra; assembly: GCA_949130495.1. Taxonomy (NCBI): domain Eukaryota; kingdom Viridiplantae; phylum Streptophyta; class Magnoliopsida; order Dipsacales; family Adoxaceae; genus Sambucus; species Sambucus nigra. The sequence continues at coordinate 201,954,790 of OX422211.1, read as the reverse complement.
AGAGTCTTCAAGCAATACAAGGCCTAGAACTCACCCGATTGCACCGCCACCACCACGAAAACGTAGATCGCACGAGGAGGAACGCAACCATTAATTTTTCATCAACAAATCAGACCCTTGAATCCGAGGCAAGTATCTATCTTGCTAAATTCCAAGTTAATATACCTTCCATGTTAGTCTAGGAATGAAAATCATATATTTTAATGGAAGAATTATACATTTTGGAAGAGAATTTATATGTGTTGTAGGGAGAAACCATGTAGTCTAAAATCTTGATCATATGTAGAGGAATACCCATGAATTTATTATGATATTTGGGAAGAAAATCTTGATTAAAATAGAGGGTGGTGATTATTCATGCAAAATTTGGTTTTATAAAGAGATTTGAGATTAAACCCCTTTTTGATTGATTCATTGAGGATTTATTGATGTCGTTACGTTAGAACTTGTTTATGTACATTGCTTATACACTTGGATTACTTTGATGGGAGTTTGGGATGAAATTATAGAGGTTTGGAGGGGTTAAAGTGGTTGAACCCGTGGTTGAATATTGTAGAAAACTGGGCAAGAACTGCTTGATCGATCGATCGACTCAAGAACATCGATCGATCGATGATCGATTGATCGACCCCCTTTCCTCGATCGATCGACCCCTCCTGAAAAACTGCATATTTTTCCCCTTTTTGTTTAGTCAAGTTAAAATGCTTAGGAACCCTTGATTATTATTGATAGAGTATAATGGGTTATGAAGATGACCAATAGGCTATAAGTAGACTCAGTTGAGTGAAATTAATATGAGATAAAATTTTGGGTTAACAGGGAGTTATTTATACATTGGGAATTGTGCGTACGTTTATTAAAAGATTGAGACTCGTGAAAGATTTATACTGGAAGGTAAGTGAGGGTATACCTATTAAAATTTATACTTAGTGAGAAAGAATACTTCAAGAGATGAGAAGTAAGAACGAAGTAAATAATAAATGAGAATAAAAGAGACGAATCCGTTATGAGAAATAATTGAGTAAAATTTTTGTTGAGAATGGATAATAACAATCATGGGTCATGGACGAACCTAATTTGGAACATATGAATATGTATATGTATGACTTTGTGATTGTGCATATATTATGTATCTTAGTATGACATACCTAGCTTACTTGCTATCGATGGGAGGTTTGCGCGTGAGGGCAGTCATATCCTGATGAATCCATGGGATTTTTTATTTGTCACTCGAGAACATAGGACTATGAAATACTTATCGGTGAGTTGATAAGTCCGCTGACTATGGAAACGTAGGTATGTGCGTGACCCGTGGGTATGAGAACAATGTTCGCCTATAATTTTTGTGTTGATATTTGTGGTTTGAGGAATCTTTACCGAACCTATAGTCCCCTATACAACGACGTGATGTATGGGGACAAGCTAGCAGAGTAATGCAACACCGCAGCTGTGTCTCGGGGTGCAGTATAGTATATATATAATATAGTGAATATATATATACATGTGATGATATCTACTATGTGGCTAAAGTAGAAATGTAAGATAGTTATGTATAAAAACACTTAGTTGAATTGAATTAATAAGGGACTTATCCATATTGAATCTAAATGGATATATATATGTTTATAACATCATTATATGTATTATAAGGTTAATACGTGGGAATAATTTGGGCTATAAAGAATGGATACATGTGAATAATCTAGTTAGCGTGGGAACTATAACTAGGATGTCTTAGAGGTACGGTAGGAGTGCACACTAGATGAGAGGTGATGATTCTCAAGAGAGTGTCGGATACTAACATGGTTGTGATATTAGTCGGTAAGCATTTTAAATACGTGCTAAACTATTTTTAAAACTGTTTTACACTTGGGCTCTGACCCGTTTTCTATTATTTCTTTCTCTCTTGTATATATATGTATGTATTACAGGTGCCCAGCCACAGGGGCGTCATGCTTAGGTTCTTTGGATTGAACGTGCTGCAGCTTATGTGGGAGTTGCAGGCCCTTGATTTAGACGACTTCGTCATTGAATTAGTTCCTACTTTAGATCTTTATAGTTAGGGCATGTGTCGCCCGATTTCCTATTCCGTTTAGATCTTGTCAAAGATTTATGTTCATTTGTATTTTCGGTATTCAATACACCTTGGGAGTTAACTCTTGTCAGGATGATTTCATTTATGGTTCTTAAACTTGGTTTGGATTATATAGATGGTTTAAATTCTTGTGTGTAAATTTCCATCCTTAGTATTTATGTAATTCTTAACTGTTGGGTATTGAAAAGTTTTTTATTGGTATTTAATAAAGGAAAAATGAGGTTTTAAATGGTTTTGACACTTAGCTTAATTATTTAGGGTGTTCAAATTGGAAATATTATTTTACGACAGTGATGCTGAGAATGAACCAACCGTTCACCTTGATGTTAATTTAATAAAGGACTGATCACCCGGTAGTTAATTAGGCGGGGTGTTACAGGTGGTATCAGAGCATCAGGTTCTAGTGTCCTTTAGGGTCTGTACGACTTACTATACTTTCAGCTGAGCGTAGCTTTCTTTGATATAGAGCCCTATGTTTAGGATTGTTGATTTATATGGTAAGATTCATTCTCCTGCTATAACTTATATATTAGTGAATCTTATTTGCGTTCGGGCGTGTTCGTACAAAAAGTATGGCAGATGAGGGTCATTGGACGGGTAGCGGAGGTCGTACTTAGAAGGTTATATAGTATGTTCGAAGATGATGACCGTAGTCGAGGTCACCCTTATTATGGCACGAGAGGCCAGGACTGTAAATACGATTAGGATGCAGCCTATAAATTCCAAATGTTGCTATAGTCGAAGGTAATGCCAAATTAGACTCACCCAACATAGTATGCTTGGGAGAGGGTCAAATGGAAAATTGAGGAGAGTCATCAGTAGAAGTTCTAGAAATGCAGGAATTGGGTGTGTTACCCAACGAAGGCAATATATTCAAAGGCTTGGACATATAGTGGAGTGTGGTTAACTAGAACTGAAAATTAGGGGTAAAATTTTTCTTGACTCATCGGAGCAAAGTTATAATAGTGGGAATCAACAACCACCGCCCACGAATGAGGGTGCGTTTTCTATCTATGGAGTTATGGGGCGCATAATGATTGTCATTAGGACCTCACATTCATTTGTAGCTATTAGAATTGTGTGGACCATAGGGTTACTAGACTTGGCCATTGGCACTATTATTTATGTAGATTCACCGATGGGTAGCGGGACACCTATTATTATTTTTATATATCATAACGTGAGTTTAATTTTATCGGGGATTTACTTGTTATAGACATATCCGAGTAGGATGTGATTATCGGCATGGATTGACTTGTTGTATATGAGACCAAGATTGATTATTATAGCCAGCGTATTGTCTTTGATACGAGAGTGAATAAGTAGACTTTTATAAATAGATAAAACTTGTTGGGATTTTATATACTATAGACTAAGGACCTAAGGAGTTTCGATGACCAACTATTTTAGGTAGTAGTGTATCGGGGGGTTCCTTGTTTGGATTTCGCTCTGCGAGACACTCCATGCATGAAACTAAAGAACGTTGGGAGTCGAAGTATGTTAGGCCTTTAGAATATGAGTTTATAACTTTTGCCATTATATGTATATATTTATCAGAGAGAGTTATGAGTTGTAGCATGATTTGAGGCAAATGGAATTGCCAAATGAGAATGTGGAAATCATATAAATACGGATTATAAACTAGGTAGTCAGTTAATTAAGAGTAACCTTACAGAGGAATCACATTCATTTAGACCTTATGATCGAATGTACACACATTGGGTGTATGGGTGCCCTGGATGGCTTGATTGTAGTATTTTCCATGTTTGAGTCACAATAAGTATTCTTGAGGTTAATGAAAGTAGAAGCTGTGACTTCCAGATTTAGTTGTTTGATGAATTAGGATCGTTACTCCCCATAATTTTTCCATGAGGATGGTATAGTACGGATTGGGTAAAGTTTAACTCAAGATAATTTAAACTAAATGGTAAGGCTTGGAGTATAACATTAGTGGGGGTATTCGGTAATGTACTGTATGGGTAGTACGACGAAAATTACACGAGATGTGAGATTAATAACCAGAGTTACCCTTACCAGTTACGCTTTATTTTTTTGAATTTCGGGACGAAATTCCGTTATTAGGGGAAAGTATGTAATACCCCGTATTTTTATGGCTTTTAAAATTGGGGGTTTATTGAATTTCATTGAGATATTAATTTAATATTAATTCGGCATTTTTTTTTAAATATTTACTAGCGTGACGAGAGTTAGTAATTATTGGGAATTTGTTGAATATTACTGGATGAGAAGACTAATATATGAGATTGATTTTATTAAAATTGTCACGAGTGAATAAAATGACAATTATGGAAATTTAATTCACGACGCGCCTGTGTCGTGTCAGGACTAAATTATTATTATTAAAATGAATAGATTATAAGTCGTCTGTATAGTCGTTTTGAGTGCGCCAAAGTGTCCAAAAGGGTCGAGATAGTCAGAAAAGTATACTCGAGAGTTTAGTTTGGGTCTCGGGGCATTTTTAGGCCTAATTGACACCCCAGGAGGGTATTTTAGACATTTAATATTTTTGGGTAATTAAACCCACGAATTTTATTAGCCATTTAGAGTTGTCTCTTGGGGTTAACAAACACAAAGCCTAAGTCAGCCATTAGATAAGAAGGTGAAGTGATTAGAGAACAAGGTGAAGAGATTTGAGAAGAAGGTGAAGAGTCTTTAAGCAATCCAAGGCCTAGAACTCACCCGATTGCACCGCCACCACCACCAAAACGTAGATCGCACGACGAGGAACGCAGCCATATATTTTTCATCAATAAATTAGACCCTTGAATTCGAGGCAAGTGTCTATCTTGCTAAATTCCAAGTTAATATACCTTCCATGTTAGTCTAGGAATGAAAATCATATGTTTTAATGGAAGGAATATACATTTTCGAAGAGAATTTATATGTGTTGTAGGGAGAAGCCATGTAGTCTAAAATCTTGATCATATGTAGAGGAATACCCATGAATTTATTATGATATTTGGGAAGAAAATCTTGATTAAAATAGAGGGTGGTGATTATTCATGCAAAATTTGGTTTTATAAAGAGATTTGAGATTAAACCCCTTTTTGATTGATTAGTTGAGGATTTATTGATGTCGTTACGTTAGAACTTGTTTATGTACATTGCTTATACACTTGGATTACTTTGATGGGAGTTTGGGATGAAATTATAGAGGTTTGGAGGGGTTAAAATGGTCGAACCCGTAGGTTGAATATTGCAGAAAACTGGGCAAGAACTGCTTGATCGATCGATCGACTCAAGAACATCGATCGATCGATGATCGATCGATCGACCCCCTTTCCTCGATCGATCGACCCCTCCTGGAAAACTGCATATTTTTTCCCTTTTTGTTTAGTCAAGTTAAAATGCTTAGGAACCCTTGATTATCATTGATAGAGTCTAATGGGTTATGAAGATGACCAATGGGGTCTAAGTAGACTCAGTTGAGTGAAATTAATATGAGATGAAATTTTAGGTTAACGGGGAGTTATTTATACATTGAGAATTGTGCGTACGTTTACTAAAAGATTGAGACTCGTGAAAGATTTAGACTAGAAGGTAAGTGAGGGTATACCTATTGAAATTTATACTTAGTGAGAAAGAATACTTCAAGAGATGAGAAGTAAGAACGAAGTAAATAATAAATGAGAATAAAAGAGACGAATCCGTTATGAGAAATAATTAAGTAAAATTTGTGTTGAGAATGGATAATAACAATTATGGGTCGTGGGCGAACCTAATTTGGAACATATGAATATTTATATGTATGACTTTGTGATTGTGCATATATTATGTATCTGTGTATGACATACCTAGCTTACTTGCTATCGATGAGAGGTTTACGCGTGAGGGCAGTTATATCCTGATGAATCCATGGGATTTTTGATTTGTCGCTCGAGAACATAGGACTATGAAAGACTTATCGGTGAGTTGATAAGTCCGCTGAGTATGGAAACGTAGGTATGTGCGTGACCCGTGGGTATGAGAACTATGTTTGCCTCCAATTTTTGTGTTGATATTTGTGATTCGAGGAATCTTTACCGAACCTATAGTCCCCTATACAACGACGTGATGTATTGGGACAAGATAGCATAGTAATGTAGCACCGCAGCTGTGTCTCGGGGTGCAGTATAGTATATATATAATATAGTGAATATATATATATATATATATATATATATATATATATATATATATATATATATATATATTCACTATATATATATATACATGTGATGATATCTACTATGTGGCTAAAGTAGAAATGTAAGATAGTTATGTATGAAAACACTTTGTTGAATTGAATTAATAAGGGACTTATCCATATTGAATCTAAATGGATATATATATATTTATAACATCATTATATGTATTATAAGGTTAATACGTGGGAATAATTTGGGCAATAAAGAATGGATACATGTGAATAATATAGTTAGCGTGGGAACTATAACTAGGATGTCCTAGAGGTACGGTTGGAGTGTACACTAGATGAGAGGTGATGATTCTCAAGAGAGTGTCGCATACTAACATGGTTGTGATATTAGCTGGTAAGCATTTTAAATACTTGCTAAACTATTTTTAAAACTGTTTTACACTCGGGCTCTGACCGTTTTCTGTCATTTCTTTCTCTTTTGTATATATATGTATGTATTACAGGTGCCCAGCCATAGGGGCGTCATGCTTAGGTTCTTTGGATTGGACGTGCTACAGCTTATGTGGGAGTTGCAGGCCCTTGCTTTAGAGGACTTCGTCATTGAATCAGTTCCTACTTTAGATCTTTATAGTTAGGGCATGTGTCCCCCGATTTCCTATTCCGTTTAGATCTTGTCAAAGATTTATGTTCATTTGTATTTTCGGTATTCAATACACCTTGGGAGTTAACTCTTGTCAGGATGATTTCATTTATGGTTCTTAAACTTGGTTTGGATTATATAGATGGTTTAAATTCTTGTGTGTAAATTGCCATCCTTAGTATTTATGTAATTCTTAACTGTTGGGTATTAAAAAGTTTTTTTATTGGTATTTAATAAAGGAAAAATGAGGTTTTAAATGGTTTTGACACTTAGCTTGATTATTTGATTTGTTCAAATTGGAAATATTATTTTACGACAGTGATATTGAGAATGAACCAACCGTTCATCTTGATGTTAATTTAATAAAGAACTGATCACCCGGTATTTAATTAGGCGGGGTGTTACAGTCGGTAGATACCATTTTGAAAAATTAGTGGAGGATCGAGTTATTACCCATTCTAACACTATTTCAGCCTTGGGTAAGGAAGCGAAGGTTGTGGATCTTGCGACTAATTTCATTGAGACTAATCGACTTGAAAATGTGATTATTGAGTCTGATCGTAGTTCTGTGGTTGCATGCATCCATAATCCTAATTATTCTGTTTGAGAAATTTATCAGATTGTAAGGAAAGCTAAAGATCTTTCCAAAAGACGCGGTTCGGTCCAGCGTGAACTCATCAAAAGATTCGCAAATAATGTTGTGGACTGAGTGGTTACTCAAGCATCATCAGAGAATCTTCTGTTGTGTTTTTTGTGTATATTTCTTTGTGTGAATGAAATACTCACAACAACCTCTAATAGCCTAGTGGTAAGTTTTCAGAATCCTTGTGTGAGGTCTTGGGTTCAAGTCCCTCTAGGTGCACACTATATATATTATATATCAAGACTTGGGACTTGGGCTTGGGTCTTGGGTCCTAAGTCAAGACCCAATTGTAATTTCATTTTTTATTTATTTCGTTTTTATTTAAAATTAAAATTCGAATTTATTTTTTATTAATATTATAATACGTTTTTCCTTAGCCGTTGGGAGTGGTCAGAGGGGGGGTAGTGGCTACTTATTTTAAGCCATAGGGTGGCTGTGGTGGCTACTTATTTTAATCCTTAGGGTGGCTATAGGTTGATTGTTGCATCCCTTTAAAGATCCTTGCAAAATCAGTCTGAGATAATAATCATACAAATATATGATTATGAATTTCCTTCTTTCTCTCTCTCAAAAATTCATTCCTCCTCAAATCCTATTTCTTGGCAATACTGGTGTGGTTCTATACACTCTCCATTGTGTGCTTCAATCGGACGAACAACGCTGTTGAATCCTGGGGACAGATATTTGAGGCTCGATGCACCACTTGATTAAGTGCGGAAGATATTTTGTCTTAGGACTGTGTGTCTAACATACACCTCAACATCCAAATAATTTGTTCTAATTTTATTGTGATTATAAATTTTTCCGTATACGCAAACAACAATCTAAGACAGAAATATTTTTATATTTGTATAATGGGAAAATTTAATCCTCCAGCGATTGCATCTGCTAGGCCTGAAAAATTTTCTAGACTGAATTTTAAACATTGGCAACAAAAGATGTTATTTTATTTTAACCTGTTAGAACTTGATCACACCTTAGAAATTAAGGCAGATAATTATGAAGAGGCTGAACTAGCTAGGACTGCTGTTAACCAACTTTGGGAAAATCTGACTTCATGTGCAAAAACTATATTCAGAATAATTTAGATGATGCTCTATGTGATGATTACTTTTTTTTTCCACTTCTAGAGAGTTATGGTTGATGTTAGATAAGAAATATAAAACCGAAGATGCTAGAAGTAAGAAATTTATTGTCAGACATTTTTTGGACTTTAAAATGGTTGATGGAAAATCAGTAGTGTCAATGTTAGAAGAGCTATAAGTAATTATTCACAAAATTCATGCTAAGGGTATGTCTATTAGTGAGGGTTTTCAAGTCGCATCTGTTATTGACAAACTTTTCCCTTCCTCGAAAGAATTTAGAAATGGCCTTAAGCATAAACGTAAGGATATGACTATGGAAGATCTCACTGTTAGACTTAGTATTGAAGAGGATAATTGCGTTAAGGAAAAAAGGGATGTTGCTATGGTTATGGTAGCCAAAGCAAACATTGTTGAAAATAGTGGGGGGACCAAAAATCATTTTAAGCCAAATAAGTACCAACAGAATTTTAAGGGAAAAGGAAAAGCACCAAACAAGTTTACAAAGCCTAAAAGCGGGATTAAGAAATTTGGAGGAGACTATTTTGTTTGTGGTAAACATCGGGCTCAAGACTGCTACAAAAGGAAAAATAATGACCACTCTAAAAAACCTAACGGGAATGCACAAGCTTCAATTGTTGAAATCGATAACTTTTCTGCTGTCATTTCAGAAGCACATCTCGTTAGCAACATTAGGGACAGGTGGGTGGACACTAGAACCACCCGGCACATCTGTGGAGAAAAAAGTGTATTTCCCTACTACGAGGTGGTAGGAGGTGATGAAAAGCTCTATATGGGCAATTCTTCAGTGGGTGTAGTTGTTGGGAAAGGGAAGGTGGATTTAAAATTCACTTCTGGAAAAGTCCTAACATTGAACGAGGTGCTACATGTGCTCGACATTAGAAAAAAATTGGTCTCAGGTTCGATGTTGAGTAAAAAGGGTTTTAAAATGGTCTTTGAATCTGATCAGTTTGTTTTAACTAAAAATGGAGTTTTTATGGGAAAGTGTTACATGTGTGAGGGGTTGTTCAAACTAAGTGTAACCGTTGACTCTAGTTTTAATGTAGTTAATTCTTCTGCGTATCTCTCTGATTCTTTATATTTGTGGCATAGTAGACTTGGACATGTTAATCTTGCTTCACTTAAAAGATTAATTAATTTAGGAGATATCCTAAAATTACCCGAATATGTCGAACATAAATGTGAAATATGTGTCGAATCAAAATTCAAAAGAAAATATTTTCTAAGTTTACAACGCTCTATTGAACTCTTGGGATTAATTCATACAGATTTGTGTGACTTAAAAGGAATTCAAACAAGGGGTGGAAAAAAGTACTTTATTACCTTTATAGATGATTACACGAAAGTTTGTTACGTGTACCTTTTGCGTTCGAAGGATGAGGCACTTAAGAAATTTAAGCTTTACAAAACAGAAGTTGAAAATCAACTAACTCAAAAAATAAAAATTGTTAGATCGGATAAAGGAGGAGAATATTCTAATCCATTTAATGACTTTTATAAATTTCATGGCATAATACATCAAATGGCTGCACCATATTGTCCACAACAAAATGGTGTGGCTGAACGTAAAAATCAAACGCTAAAGGATATGGTAAATGCTATGTTAAACAATTCGGGTCTTCCTTACAACTTATGGGGTGAAGCGGTACTTTTCGCATGTTATATTTTAAATAAAATTCCCCTTAAAAAATTTGATAAATCTCCTTACTAATTGTGGAAAGGAAGAAATCCGTCATACCAATACTTAAAAGTGTGGGAGTGTTTAGCTAAGGTAGTTTTTCCACCACCTAAATGAATAAAACTCGAACCTAAAACTGTTGATTGTGTGTTTATAGGTAATGCTCAAAACAGTAGTGCTTATAGGTTTCTTGTCGTCAAATCAGATGTAGATAGTGTATCTACAAATACTATTATTAAATCTCGTGATGAAGAATTCTTTGAAAATATTTATCCACATAATCCAACTACTAGATTTGAGAATGCTCCTATAAAAATTAATTTTCCATCTAGTAGTAGGAGAGATAATGAAATGAAAATACAAGGACCTAGAAAAAGTAAAAGATGTAGAATAGAAATATCTTTGGGGCCTGATTATATTTCATTTTTGTCTGAAGAAGATCATCAATCTTATCACGACGCTATTTTTTTTAATGAAAAGTGCAACTAAATGCATCATGATATATATTTATCATATTCAATGAAACCCACTCTTTGAACATAAATATTTTTAATGATAACTTCTCAAATGAAAGGTTTCAGATCGTACCAGAACTACAAGACAAATTCAACAGCAAATCCAATGATGACATATCTAGAAACTGAGACCAGCGGCCAATGCTTTTCTATCTTCAGCGCATGGACTGAAAGAGTTTCATGATAATGAGACTTAGATCCATATAGCATTGAGAACAATTGGTAAGGCAAGTTGATTCACTGGAGCTGAACTTGCTTCCTGGAGTACTGGTGATGCATTTGTCCCAGCATACATTTGTGAACTTTGCCATCATTTCCTAACCATCACCTTTTCCTTTTCTTGATTGATAAATTGTTGTAGTTGAGGGGAGTTTAAAGCTAAAGGATCCATTGAAGGTATTTATCACGACGCTATTATCTCTCCTGAAGCTCCATTTTGGAAAGAGGCTGTTAACAGTGAAATGGAATCTATTATGCAAAATCACACATGGGATTTAGTTAGCTTGCCACTTGGATGTAAAACCATAGGGTGTAAATGGATTTTTAAAAGGAAAATGAAGCCAGATGGATCCATAGAAAAATATAAGGCTAGGTTAGTAGCCAAAGGTTATAAGCAAAATGAGGGACTTGATTTCTTTGACACTTATTCTCCTGTTACGCGAATTACTTCTATTAGAATTTTAATTTCCCCCGCATCTATCTATAAAATGGAAATTCATCAAATGGATGTAAGAACTGCCTTTTTAAATGGAGAATTAGAAGAAGAAATTTATATGGATCAACCAGAAGGTTTCATTGTTAAAGGATTTGAAAATAAAGTCTGCAAGCTAGTTAAATCCTTATACGGACTAAAACAAGCACCTAAACAGTGGCATGAAAATTTTGATCATGTAATGATTAATGATGGATTTAAAATAAATGAATCTGATAAATGTGTGTATTTAAAATGCCATAGAGATGCTTGTGTGATTGTATGTCTATATCTTGATGATGTGCTAATATTTGGATCACATATGAGTATTATGAAAACTACAAAAAAGATGTTATGTGAACAGTTTGATATGAAAGACTTGGGAGTTGCAGATTTAATTTTGGGAATCAATATAATACGGGATTCTAAGGGAATCAAATTGTCACAATCACATTATATAGAAAGTGTGTTAAAGAAATTCAATCAATATGAATCTACTACTGCTAAGACTCCTTATGATCCAAATAGTAAATTAAAGAAAAATAAAGGAGAAGGTGTGTCATAACTTGAATATTCAAGAATTATTGGTATCCTAAAGTATATTATGAATTGCACAAGACCTGATATTGCATATGCAGTAGGGAGATTGAGTAGATATACTTGTAATCTAGTAATGATCACTGGAATGCACTTATTAGAGTGTTGAGATACTTGAAATTTACTTTGGATTATGCCTTATATTATGCATCTTATCCTGTTGTGATTGAAGGTTATAGTGATGCTAATTGGATTTCTGATTCAGAGGAATCGAAGTCAATAAGTGGATATATATTCACATTAGGCGGGGCTGCCGTATCATGGAAATCTTCAAATCATAGATGCATTTCGAGATCAACAATGGAGTCTGAATTCATAGCTTTAGATAAAGCAAGTGAAGAAGCCGAGTGGCTGAGGACCTTCTTGACCAGCATTTCGATGTGGCCTAAACCTGTACCCATGGTACTTATACATTGTGATTGCCAAGCAGCAATAGCAAAAGTAAGCAATAAGTCCTACAATGGAAAATCAAGACATATCCGTCGCAGGCATAATAGTGTGAGACAGCTCATATCTAATAGTATTATAACCATTGACTTTGTGAGGTCAAGTGATAATTTAGCGGATCCGTTAACTAAAGGGTTGTCAAGAGATATTATTTACAAAACATCAAGGGGGATGGGCTTAAAGCCTAATGAGTAGAATCACCATGATGGATACCCAACCTATATGAATGGAGATCCCAGGATATAGGTCCCATGGGAAAATAAAATTGTGAGTGATTATGTGTAAGCATTACAAATACTTTATATTGTCTTATCCCTATGATGTTAATAACAATAATGCTACCTGTAATAAGAAAGGATGATTTAAACTCTTAATGAAATCTACGGCCTGGATTTTCAAGAGGAATGTGACAGGACATTCTTAATAGATTCACCTAAGTGAGTGTGGCAGTGGGGCCGCTGCCTATGGAAATCGTGGTTGAATCTCCTAGAGCGCTCATGATAATGGGATATAGCTTATGGCCTTAATGAGCAAAACTGTTTTGAACCACAAGTATATTAAAGTGTCATGTGTGTAATCTATTGAACAGTTTACCAAACATAATTGCTCAGTTCAAGACATGTAATTCACTGAATAGTTAGTAAACCCAACGGACCAACACTAAGTAAGGTTCAAGTCCAAAAGATACCTCTGCCTACTAATGACATTTTACTGCCCAAAAATTTCCTTCTGTTCCTTCTTCTCGTATTTCATTCATGTGGGGGATTGTCGTGTTTTTTGTGTATATTTTTTTGTGTGAATGAAATACTCACAACAACCTCTAATTGCCTAGTGGTAAGTTTTCAGAATCCTTGTGTGAGGTATTAGGTTCAAGTCCCTCTAGCTGCACACTATATATATTATATATCTTAGGACTTTGGCTTGGGTATTGGGTCCTAAGTCAAGACCCAATTGTAATTTCATTTTTTATTTATTTTGTTTTTATTTAAAATTAAAATCCGGATTAATTTTGTATTAATATTATAATACGTTTTTTCTTAGCTGTTGGGAGTGGTTTGAGTGGCGGTAGTGGCTACTTATTTTAAGCCATAGGGTGGCTATAGTGGCTACTTATTTTAATCCGCTATAGGTTGATTGTTGAATCCCTTTAAAGAGCCTTGAAGAATCAGTCTGAGATAATAATCATACAAATATATGATTCTGAATTTTCTTTATTCTCTCTCTCAAAAATCCGTTCCTCCTCAAATACTATTTCTAGGCAATACTGGTGTGGTTCTATACGTTCTCCATTGTGTGCTTCAATCGAAAGAACGATGCTGTTGAATCCTGGGGATAGATATCTGAGGCTCGAGGCACCACTTGATTAAGTGTGGACAATATTTCTATCTTAGGACTGTGTGTCTAACACACACCTCAGCATCCAGATAAATCGTTCTAATTTTATTGTGATCTTAAATTTTCCCGTATACGCAAACAACATCTTCTTCCTACGGACAGGATGATATCCAATCCTGCTACTTTGGTTGATCTTTAAGACCAATAGTATTCGGTAAATGTCCTCCAAAGCTAAGAAGTATTTGGGTTCGATTTGGCCTTATTTTGGTTATAATTTCTTCTCTCTCGATGTTGTTGTAGAATGATTATGTCTCTTTGGTTTACTACCGACCTGTTTTTAGTTGCGGTAGATGATTGGTAGATTGTGTTGGAATACACGTGTATTGTATCTTGTTATAATACTAGCATGTAACCCGCCCAATGGGCGGGCAAATATGTATTGAACATCATAAAAAGGAATCGAAATAAATATAAAATTATTTAGATAGGGCGAATATGTGAAAAAAATGCCTTTTGAAAAGGTGATGCAATTGACAGCCTCATTCATATTTATATGGGAAGAACCCATCAACTTTTATAGGGTGAAGAATGAATTGAGAATGAGAAATTCATCACAATATTCATAATCCAAATAGTTTATGTATGGATGTATCAGGCCAGTTTTCTAAAGAGTGTTGATTCATCTATATATGTTGTAATACCATGTGTGATACGTAATGACATTAAAAGGGCCATATGCTTAATATATCGTGAATATGTTAGTAATGTACAGATGAAACTAATTTTTTTTTCTTACTTAGAAAGTTAATAATTCCATCTATGATTTATAATTTGCTGAAAATAATCTTTTAAAAAGGGGTCAAGTCATTCTTTCTGAATTTTATTACCTACTGGATCTTTACATCATTGACTAATATGATCTCATTCTACAGCTAGATTATACATGATTTGAGTGTAGCTGTTTATATACCATTTACAAAAGACATCTACTACACATTTATAAATCTCAAGGAACACTAAGAAGATATGAAAGACAACTAAAAATATCTTCTAGAAATATGGTATTCAAGCAAACAGTTCTGAGGACCTTTGTAAGTGGCTTGGAACCCGCTATCTCATATCTTGAAATGCGCCCAATGTTTCTGCATCAAGCCCACCCGAAAACTGGTGATCCCATTGCGCAAATTGCATATACTAAAGAATAAGAGCTTCTTGGGTGTATTTTGTTTCTGAATATCGGATGGACTCGAGCTCAAATGTGATACGCTTTATGTACATATTAGTAATCGTTTTTGAAACCTTTTTTATCTTTCTAACAGTTCTTGAGTCAAGCATCCAGTCAGTTGGGATTTTATACTCCCGTTAACATCGCATAGCCGAGCTTCAGAGGTTGATCATCCTTTGTGTACTCCACTCAGACTTGTCTAATAAAACAACCATCTTCTTCAAGGAAGTGGTGCAAGGAATCTCGACATCGTCCTAAGAGGAAGAAACTTCACTTTCTAGATGTTTAAGACTTCGATATTCGGTTCCCGAGGGAACCACAACATTCACTGCAACATTATTGGCCAATGTTTGCATTCCTTTTATTGTCTCTTCCACCAGTTGTTGTTGCTGCTGTTAGTCCCTCTTTGCTCTGCTAGTCACATTTGATGCCCTATTTTCTTGGTTTACACTTTTAGCATTTGGTTTCTTCATTGTAGCCTGCAAGATTATTATTTCATATTTATACGAGGAACCAAGTAAAAATTTTCACATCGAATTAAATTTATCAAACACAACAGGGGACATATAATATTTGGAAAAAACATGAATAACGTACCTCATAATTGACACAAAATAATACAAATTAGTTAAAAACATTTAAGCGGAGCAGATTTTATCATTGTAAATGTTGATATGAAAACAGAAATGTAAAAGTCCAGAAAGAAACAGGAGCGAGCGCATGTCGACATCATCATTTTTATGGGTGTTTCTTTTGATTTCAGGCTTAAATAGATGCAGGAAGAGCTGCAGACTGAGGTGGTTTAATTATCTTAAGCCTGGCTTAAATATAGGACACTTTAAATGGGATAAAGTGGATCTTATCCTAACACTTCATAAGCTGCTAGGCAACAGGCAATTGCAAATTATGTAAGATGCTAGGAATAAATCCCAAAGTCTTATTCCATATTCAAATGAAAGTATTAAGATTTTTAAGTTACTATTACACATTTATAGATTATTATATTACTACCGTAAGTATGCATGCCTAAAACAATGACTTATAGTTTTAAGATACCTAATAAATTACAATACTCAGATGAGAAACACATTAAATTCTTAGACGCGTAATTGTTTTATATATACATTTTTAACATATGGTGCTGTTAAATATGTGCCTTGTTTCAATGTTAAGTATAAGATACAATTCTGCAACTATCTAATAAAAACTCTAAATATAAGGATATAAAATCGGAACTGATATTGTTCTAATCAGTTTAATAGTTTTAAAATTTAGTAGAATCTTGTATTGTAGGAGGTACTCAATGTTAAAATTACATTGAAATGTTTCCCCTCAATCACTAAGTATCCAAGTAAATTAAAAGTATAATTTATAAATCTATTAAAAGATAATTCCTAACTTTAAAATAAGATGAAATTGGAGTTATTAGTTTATAAGAAATGAATTCCTTACCCGTTCGTAGCCCAACAACGGCACTTCTAGCTTAATCTATTCATTTAGTTGAATTAGTACTTAGGTGCTTAGTGAATTAAGGACAGTTATTAATGAAGTCTAGATTGTGTATGTGGATACATAGTGGACTTTTAACATTAAGTGTTGGAATATTAGAAGAAATTGACACTCGGTATTAAAATTAGATTTACGACACTCAACATTACTAAATGTGTCAATTTCTCCTTGTATCAATAATACTTTTAGTAGTATTGAGTGTTGGAATATTAGAAGAAATTGACACTCAAATGTTAATATTGAGTGTCAATCTTGAGGTACACATAACACTCAATGTTAACATTAAGTATCCAAGTAAATTAAAAGTATATTCAAAACATGAAAATTGCAAATTTCTAGGAATCAAATAAAACAGTGTGAAAAATATATCAATGGGCGGTGCAACAATCAAAGAGGTAAAAAATCAAACACTTAATATGAAAAAGTGAATGCCACATTTTACAATGATGGGATGAGAATGTTCAAAAACTTACTTCCAATGAAGAATGAATAATGACCAACAATGCTCCAAAACAATACACTGAACACGAAAGATTCGTTCAATTTTTCTCGATAAAAAAAGAAAGAAATGACATCAAAGATGAGGAACATTGGGTGGGAAAAAGAAAATTAAGGAGACTGTGATAAAGAGTTCGCATACCTGAAGATGCTTGCAGATTGGGGGGCTTGAAATCTCCATATATAATGTGGGAAAATATGTAAGCGCTAAAGAAAGTTGAAGAGTTCATGGAATTTGGAGGGTCAAGGGCTAGACGTTCTATAGAACTGTTTGCCCATTCAATTTGAAATGAAGGGGGGATTTGGAAAGACATTTTTCTTGCAAAGGAGACGTCTGTCTAAAAATTGAACAAAAGATTCACAGAAAGATTAAATCATACACCATACATACACAATCATGTAGAATAACTAAAAAAACCTACCCAACATCATAACACAAATTTCAAAAAAAGCATATCTATCAAACCTACCCAAATGGTTTTACTCTCAAAATAATAATACCACAAACAATTAAAACCCATTCTAGTATGTACCCGGATCTAAAAATCCAAAACCCTTAAAACCCAAATCTAGCATACATTTTTAAATATTAAAGGCCGTACCATTGCAACCTTAATTTTGAAACCATCAAAATAGAGTATTGTACTTATTTTCCCTACATCATCATTACAAAAATAAATAATAATATGGCATTTCACCTAACAACCACATTCGCAAAATTATTACAGTTTTTTTTAAAGAAAATCCAAAATTAAAACCCTAATAATGAGCTATATGGAATGACTTACTTTACATTGTCACCTTTGATGTTGAAACTAATAGCAACAACATCCATCTGAAATGAAACTAACATTTCATGAAGCTATAATGAAATTAATCCCATCGTTAACGCCCTAAAACCTGATTAATATGCAACAAACCATGCCCCAAACATGGAGATGATATAACCAATCATTGAAAATTACGGACGTAAGTTGCTTTGACTCACATCCATCCTTAATGATGAAACCAAATCAAATTTCCGTAAAATATGATTAAGATCCGGGTATGTAGATACAATAACCGGATGTCCCACCAAATTGGTTCAGAAGATCAGACCATATCTGAAATGTATGGACAAACATAAGTTCCTATTTAAAAATCTAATATGGGATCATTTAACTTTAATCCCAAAATTTGTGATGCCCACAATTTTCAAAATTGTTGAGGTTGAAATAAAAGTGGGTTTGAAAGCCAAAATGATCCTATAATCTACAACACACAATCCATTGAAAGGGTTATTTCAATATTTACCTTTTCATTCTTTCTTTGACTGAAGTGGGGAGGAATATCATAAGAGGGTTGGGAGCGAAGAACTGAAGAATTTTGCCCAGATGGGTTTCGCCATGATGGATGTCAAAAATGAAAGGTTGCTAGTGATCTCTTATTGAGAAAAAAGTGGGAGTGAAAAGAGGCGTTATTAAGAGAAAAGAGGCGTGAGAAAGTTAAAAATGTATTAAATGCTTGTTTAGCATTTAAAAAAGTTTTGTTGACACGTGAATAGTTTTGGGTTTGAGAATCTTAAATGCTTTATCTACGTGGATAGACTGGTTGGAGAGGAGTTTTAATGTCTTATTTTGCATTTTATAGCAGTAAGAGATTAAAAATTAACCCAACATACTCAAGGCTGAAATGGGACCCCGAATTTGAACAGGACCACATTTTACCCAGCACCGCCAAAAGATAATGATTCACATGAACCTAACCTGCTACGTAAGAAAATTTGTTCTTAACGAAAAATCGTACAACGTTTTTCATTTTTTTGACGTTGCAGGCTGTTATAATTGATTACATATCTTAAATGTTTTCTCGTTCATTTAATTTGAATGTATAGAAAAATAAGAAAATTCTGTATAACTTCCCATATATATGTCTTTGACCCAGTTGATAAACGGCTATGTTGTGAGTTACCTTTCCACTGCCTACTTACGTTTCAAACACTCTTCTTTGACTTGTCATTATTTTTCCACTCTTCACTTCTTCTAAACCCTCTAAAAAATCTCCCTTCAAAATAATGGCAAAGGAAATGGAGAAGACCAGCATGTACGTTGAACTAACAACAGAAACTGTCGAGAACGGTGATATTCAGAAAAACTTTGACGACGATGGTCGTGTTAAACGAACTGGTATATTTATTTCCCATGTTTGCATACAAATTATAAGTAGTGGAACTTGAAAATTGGTGAAGTCTAATTTGTTTTAATGGTTTGTGTTTTAAAGGAAGTTTGGTAAGTGCGAGTGCACATATTATAACTGCTGTGATTGGGTCCGGAGTGCTTTCTCTAGCATGGGCTATAGCGCAGTTGGGTTGGATTGCTGGTCTATCTGTTCTTATTGCCTTTGCTTTCATCACTTACTTCACTTCCACTCTGCTAGCAGACTCATACAGATCTCCTGACCCTGTCACCGGCAATAGAAACTACACCTATATGGACGTTGTCAGAGCTCATTTAGGTAATTTTAATTCCTTCATTTCTTTAGTTGTGTCTGCCTTTTTGTTCTTCCAGTTGACATTAACTAGTGTTTTCTAGTGAAAGTTTGAATTAACACGTACTCGTTATTTATTCACTCTGCACAAAAGGTTCGTGCTCAGTAAGTATTGTCCTATTCATGCAAGTGTGTTAACGTGTCAGCTCCTTAAATTGAGTTTTTCAACGTTGTGTTCGATAGCCATCTATATTATAACCAGCCGGTGCACATTTCCGACATCTGCTCCCGAAAAATGTTCTATGGAAGGGGGTAAGAAAAAATTCCGTATGAAAATTTTGAACATAACAAAAATTCCGTATGAAAATTTTGCCTTAGGAAATTTTCTGAGATATATCCAAAAATAATACGATACCACCTTATGCCTTCAACTTAGATAAGGCTGATAAGATATCTATCAATTTTAACTGGGTAGCAGTGAATGGCGTTGATGTATTGTTGTTTATGGAGAAAAAAAATTGTGAAGTAAATTGTTAAGATGGAGCTCTCTGATTTTAAAGGTAAACTAAAATAATTAATTTTGTATCGTATCGGATTTGTGTAGTCCTGTTAAGAAATGACTATCCTTTGGAGATTGTACATTTGAGGTAGGGCACAACATCTATTGCTTTGTGAGATGATTCGGGGTATTTTAGCTATATGTGTTTGTTTTTGGCAGGTGGGGGGTCTTTCACATGAAGTTCTGATATTTTTTGTCTGGAAGGCTTTAAATATGTTTTAATCAGTCTTGGCTTCTTTATTCTTTTTTTTTTTTTTCTTAGGGGGGTTCAAGGTCCAGTTATGTGGGATAGCACAGTTCGGAAATCTCATAGGAGTTACAATTGGTTACACCATCACTGCTTCTATCAGTATGGTGTGAGTCCTTGAACCAAATGCATCTTTGCTTTTTGGGTCGGGAACAAAAAATTGGTTTCTTGTTGAATTAATTTTCATCATGTCTGTTTTACTCATCTCAGGGCAGTGAAGAGATCGAATTGTTTCCACAAACACGGTCATAATGCCAAGTGTTCAATATCAAACTACCCATTCATGATTATATTTGCAGCCATCCAAATAGCTCTCAGTCAAATACCCAACTTTCACAAGTTATCATGGCTCTCTGTCTTAGCAGCTGTAATGTCTTTTGCTTATTCTTCTATAGGCCTTGGACTCTCCATAGCCAAACTTGCAGGTAACTAACGTACGTGAAAAATTAAGAAATCATTTGATGAATCAACGGGTATTTTGTTTTATTAAGAATAAATGAAAAATGATGAAGGTAGTGGAGTCGGAAGGACATCTATAACAGGGGTGAGAGTTGGGGTGGACGTGTCAGGGCCTGAGAAGGTGTGGAGAAGCTTCCAAGCCATTGGAAACATTGCATTCGCTTATGCTTATTCCACCGTCCTCATTGAGATACAGGTAAATTAAATCCTATCATATCCACTCTATATTCGTTTTTGTGAACTTGTTCACTATTGCACTGACATTTTATTATTTACCATGAATTGTTATCTCTATCTCAGATAATAGTTCTTATTTGAAAGTCGTATATTTGTGTTCGTTTATATAAAGCCTTTTTATTTTTTAGGAATTTAGCATAGTTTGATTTTTTTTCCATTCATCCCTTGTTTATAACCTGAACTTGTATGGATTAAGTTGTTCTTCTTCTTATCATCGTTGGTTACATTGATAAAATACTTTTTGGAACGTTTAAAAAAAATCTTACACACAAAGTCTCATAATTTATGTCGAGAGATATAAAATTAAAATGTTAAATTATTTTCTGACAGCTCAAACTTCTTCTAAGTTTACCCAAATAGGGATTCCTTATAAGCACAAAATTTCAAACTAAACAAGCACTTGTGGAAAAAATATTTTTCAAATTTATCATCTTAAGAATTATGAATACATTCAAATACAGATCATGCTCTTGGACCATTGTTCTTCCGTCAGTATTATTATGATGTATAATTCAAACTTTTATAATATTTTGAAAAACATGACTCTTAATTTGGGATAGATTAAAAAATAACACTATTTATTTCAAATGGTGACAGTATGTATTTGCAACAATATTATAAGATAAATTACATGTTTCTAAGGACAACCCTAGTTCATAGTAATTTTTTTACATAAAATAAATTTATGACAAAAAAATAAATTAAATGACTTGGAGATTTAAGATCAGTTGACCTACTCGTTGACAACATTGGACTTAACTTATCATAAAAACAATTAAAACGTATAATTACATAAAAGCTCATTATTGTACAATAACTAGCATGTACCCCGCGCGATGCACGAACGAAATTGTATGTTACGAATATTGTTAATTGAATATTTTGATAATTCTTTTTTGTATTCTCACTCCAAAAATCATCTGAAAAATACTAAAATTTTATATAATTTTACTGTATTAATAAAATGAAATGTAAATATTCTAATATTTTTTTGTCTATTTCCATGATAGTCTAACTCATATTTGAATTGAATTTTTTATAAATAATATTCTCACTTTCAAGATCCTAATTAATTTTTTATCCAGTCATGTTAGTCATCATTACATTATACATGAATAAAATACATATTAGATCATATTATGAAGGAAGAATAGCCCATTTGAGTCTTGCCTTCCATATCTTTCGTGGGCCCCAACTTGTTTCTTGAGCAAGTGAATTACATGGTCAACTCTCTTTTTTTTCTTTCTGAAATTGGCTCAACTTATCTTTCTTTCCCATTCTCAAGACAAAATCAACAAAATCTGTAGCGTCTCAATGAAAAGGAAACAAAAACACAAAGATCGAACCAATATATACTTGAAGTCACAAACAAAGGAAACATAAAAATCAAAAGCTAAAAACTAAACCATTCTTATCTCCTACGATAAATCGAACCGATTGTACATCTGTCAATGAAAATAACCATGTGGAAAATTCTCGCAAAAAGAAAGAAAACTTAAAATCACAAAATCTCCATTCTAATCTTACCAAATTTTTGAATACCAAAATTTACGTTATTTCTACTTCATTTTCTCCAAACATAAATGGATCTGCATATATGAGAAAGAATAATGATGGAATTCAAGATCATATAAAGGATTAGTTATGTAGTTTTACCTGTGGATTGCTATTTACAACGACCAAAATTCCTCTACTTTATCACATCCGACTTATGCTACTGCTAATAAGCCTAATACGTGTCTACCAACGTATGAAAATTATCAAACTAATTCGGGAGTTACATCATCTAACCCTATAGATGACAACTGCATGGATTTTGATTTCTTTCCATCAGAGCCATTGGATTCGAGGTTATTGCAAGAAGTTTTAAATGGGTTTTTCCCAAAACGTAATGTTAACAAATCTTAGTGGTTAGATAAGGGGTCTTGTGTTTCATCCGTGCTAGCTAAAGTCACTTAATGATGTGAAAAAAGATATTGATAATGATCATTTTGAACTCTATTTTGATATTCCACCGCTGTTTCAGAATTTCAATGATGGTATTGTAGAATCCTTAACAAATAAAAATCATCTTCCACTTTCACCAAAAAAAAATAAAAAAAATACTCCCTATAGAGCTTCATAACCAACTTCCTATCAGCCTTATTTATTTAAAAAAAATTCACTTTCTTTGAGGTATCTTAATGAGTTGGTCTCCACACCGTTACAGATGCCATGATAAAAAAATGAATGGATACATATGGGAGAGTAATAGGTTATATGAACATTTCTGCACATGGTAGACGAACAAACATTTGGTACTCTCATTTCACACGGTTTGGTATTATGATTTCACCGACTATTTGTTTTCGAAGGGAATGGAGGTAGTAAAAGCAATTGGAGCAGATAGTCTTAAGTAAAAGCAATTGATTCTATTAATGGACATTAAAACCTTTAATATTATTGTATTACAGGTATAATATAGATGACATGAAACCTTTGAAACATATTTTATTTGAAAAATAAAAAAAAAAATTGTATATAATTTCCTAATTTAATATTTTAAAAATATTTAAAACTATTATTCATATGTTATGAAAAAATATAAATTACATATAAAAAGTGACATTATTTCTAGAGTTCAATATCTTGGTGAGATCCTTTATACATCATAATTTAAATTGGTTTTTATATTGCTACCTAAAAGTATCCATAAAACTATTAGTCATGTCCACGTATATCCCATAACTTGCATGGAAAACCTGTGCTTTTGTGGCGGCATAGATAGAGATGGAAAAAGATAGGACGGTTGCTGAGCATATAGGACAGGCCTCTGCATAAAATACGACCCTCGATTTAATTGCTAATGCTCCCAAACATTAAATGCATGGATTAATGTTATTTGATTTAAGTCCTACTTTTGGGCCCCCTCTGGGTAACGATCTGGCGAAGAAAAATGCAAAAATCCAAATGAATATGAGCCTTATGATGTACCGAAGGGACAAAATGCTAATTCATTCAGTGCATGTACATGCACAGACTTGATAAGGACTTATCAATAAATGCTAGTTTGGGCCGAAATTGGGTTCCTTGTAAAGACTTGATAGCTAGTTTATAGATGCGGTACAATGATTCTCTATAGACCATTTAAGTGATGGATCACAATCACAATTCCACAACCGTCTCATCGTTGGACCACCTTTTTCTTTTGTACGTCATATTTGGCCCACTAAATTTGACTATCTTTAGAAAGAAGTGAAGCCCACCTTTTGTAGTCGTTTTAATCTTTGGTAAATACAATTTACCCCCTTTGATATAAAATCAGTAATAAGGCATGTGCAACTCATTTATAGGGGAAAGAACTACATCTTAAACTTTAAATAAGATAAAATAAAGTTTAACGTTGAACAGAAACCGGGTGCACTTTCGAGCCCAATTAGAAAAGAGTAATGCGGCTAAATTTCACAACCTTTATCCATAAATATTACTTAACCTGCTAAATTTTTTAAAAACTTTATTTCTCAGATTTAAAATTATATTAAACATAAAATGTATTCACAATAATAATATTTAACAAGTTATTGTATACACGAGTAAATATTTAGTAGGTACTAACTTAATTAAAGTCATGGGCACAATTACTTTATTGTAGATACAAATTGATCAGTGTCGTAGACACATATGTTGCAGTAGACGAAATTATCGGAATCTAAAAATTATTATTCACACAACTTATTTGTGCACTGAATAGAGCAATATTTGATTCTTGTTTAACTGTTTTTATACAATAAAAAATTGCAAACAGTGGAAACATATAATGTAACATTGCAAGTACATCAATGCATTCATTCCATCTTTCATTTTGTAATTTAAACAAATGATATATTGATATGTAATTCTTCCATCTCTTTATATCCAGAAACAGTGTACAAAGATGAAAGGTTACAAACCCGAAAAGAAATACCATAAAAAGGAATAAATCATGAACATGAATTACAAAATTAAATAACCGTGAAGTTTAAGAACATTATAACAGGCACTCACTCAGCGTGTGTAATTGCAGGATACATTGAAATCAAGCCCTCCAGAGAACAAAGTGATGAAGAAGGCCTCTTTAGTTGGAGTGTCAAGCACTACCTTGTTCTATGTCCTTTGCGGTTGCACGGGTTATGCAGCATTCGGTAATAAAGCACCTGGAAATTTTCTCACCGGTTTTGGTTTCTATGAACCCTTTTGGCTAATTGACCTTGCCAACGTGTGTATCGCAATACACCTAATTGGTGCTTACCAGGTAAATCCCTTAAAGAATTTATATTTTTTAGTATTGATATGTAGTTTTTGCAACATTATTTAAGTTGTAGCGGCATTTTATGCTTTCACTTACTTTTATAATATTTTCATCCCCACAGGCTATAACAGATATGAAGCATGTAAATTTCATAAGCTAGTATTCTTGCTTAAAATATCAAAATTACCCTTTGAAATACATATTTATATATCTAAATTAAACGGCCTTATATATATTCCAACCAATAAATCTCTCTCTTAAACACACACATGCATCCATAGCTTTGAATTGTGTCACAACACCACCCGAAACCTAAATCTCTACCAACCCATCTCACTCGCAAACCATATATATACATAGTAAAATAACCTTATATATATATATATATATATATATATATTTTATTGGTTGTTTAAGTTTTGAAATTTAAATGTATAATACCAAACTATAAATGGTGAATGTTGTGAGCTCTAAATGTTGGTTTCAAATAAAATGTTGTTAGCTCTAAATATTAAAAAATCTTTTTGTAAGATGTCGGGAAATGTAATTGTGTGTTGTTTATTTAAACTTATTTTATTTTAAATATTGAATATAAGTTGATTTTATCATTATTAACTATTTAATAAAGTATTTTATATAATATTATTTTACAAAAGTATTAAGAGAAATATTAAATAAATTTCATTAAATTGTAAATATTAAAAATTTAACCTTCAACACTGAACATTCCTTTGGATGTTGAATTTTAAATATCATTTAGCATTTGAAGTTCAAAACAAACACCCTTGGTTTTACTTGTTTGTCTTTCAATCCACATTTCTTTCTTTTATTCATGCAGGTTTTCTGCCAACCCATATTCAATTTTGTGGAGACCCAATCCCGGAGTCATTGGCCTGAAAATAAATTCATAAATGCGAACCACTCCATCAACATCCCCTTCTTAGGAGAGATTTACATCAACTTCTTCAGGTTAGTGTGGAGAACAGTGTACGTAATAGTGACATCGGTAACGGCCATGATATTGCCCTTCTTCAATGACTTCTTGGGACTTATAGGAGCAGCATCATTTTATCCCTTGACTGTGTATTTTCCCATTGAGATGTACATTGTTCGAGCAAAGATACCCAAGTGTTCCTTAACGTGGGTATGGCTGAAAATACTGAGTTGGGTTTGTTTGATTGTGTCTTTTGTGGCGGCTGTTGGATCCATACAGGGCCTTGCTACTGATCTCAAGACATACAAGCCCTTCAAAACTCAATAACGTTTTTGCAGTAACTCAGTAACGCATGATGTTTTCATCTAGAAAAATAAAAGTAATTAAGAAATGTTTGAGAGTTAAAAAAATATTGGAAGGAGCAATAAATTGTCCCATAATTTTTTTATTCATCACTTCTTTTTTCTCATTGTATTAAGATATCCCGACACAGTATCAATGATTCTTGTAATGACCCTACTTTTATATGCTAACTAGCATGTACCCCGCGCGATGCGCGGGCGTACATGTAGTGAACATCATGTAAATGGTTCTAAATAGATGTTTAATGGATATGATATATTGAATATGTGAATAAAATAAATTGCATTTCTAAAAGATTGAATATAAGAGTTATGTAAAACAAATCCGGATCCAAAGACCATTTGAAATTCTAAAATTTTACGGTTTTAAGAATAAAAATTCAATGTAATGATCACTAAATTTAGACAAAGACGTTGGCGAAGGCATTCAGTAGTTGTTATATTCCTCTCTCTTTGTTCTATTTTCCTTATCTGCCATGGGATTCAGTCCTTGATCTCTTTTCCTTTGCTCATGGGATGTAATCAAAGTACTTTTATAAATTATTATAATATCGAACATATTTTGTAAATTTAAACTTTTGATTTTGTTATGTAAGGTAATATTTTAAAGTATACCTAGTAGATTTGATTCTCTTAGATGCTTTAATGGTGTTTCCTTCATTGTCCATCTGCATTTCCGGTGATTGATCCCTTGAATGTTGAATGTCTTGCATAAATGTGCCCTAAAAGATAAAGTAATTGTTATTAGTAATATTAAATCGTTGGAATTCTTAACAACATTTATATTCTATATAATGGAAGAAAAACACATTGATTTATTTTGACGACCAAACGTGTTTAAAACATTCATTCCGTCTTTTATAATAATAATTAAAAAAATTTATTTACAAAGTATTCCTATAATTGTAATGGTTAATGGATTATGTTATATGTTGGTTACGTCTTATGCAACCGAATTCATACATTTAGTGATGATCAGGTTAGGGCCTAAGAAATAATAAAAGTATTAATATATTGTCATCACTTACTAAAGCAACATATCATGCATGTATTAGTTAAATGGATTATTAAGAATTTCGTTGACCATTTCTCAGTCATTAAAAGAAAGAAAAACTCAGCAAAAGTCAACGGATGCATACAATAGATTAGATATGTTGTATCAGTTAAGCTTTGTGCAATATGAAAATAAAGTGTGGTAACACGTGCGATATGAGAAGTTAGAGAATAAAGTTATCTAAGATGTGATATATGAAGTAATTTTAATAAAATTATATCTGAAAAAAATGCGATATGAAAAAGATGTATATACACGATGAATGGGGTTATAATCATGAGAAAATTTAAAAAGTTGAAGTACTGTACATAACTTATATACACAGTCTATTTTCCTAGCTATTGCTATGTTATTTTTGTGTTGATTATGGTGAACAGTAATAAATTGATTGCATAATATTTTGATGATTTTTTTTAAAAAAAGAGGAGAAAGTAGAAAAAAATGTGTTGGTTAGGTGAATTTATGAGTATAAACAATATCATTTTAAAGTTAAATCAGTGTTGTTTACGACATTATTGAAAGCTACCATATGCGTTACACTGATTTCAAATCAGCCTCATCCGAATTTATCTTTTTAATACGTATTCTTGTTACCAGTGCTCACATTTTCGAGTTCGAGTGATATTGATAGTTATCCGTATCAATTACCTTAAATAGCCCGTCACATTATCTTGACAGTCAGGCCTCAATCACAATAGCAATCTATATAAGGGTGCCAAAAATACTAAACAAAAAACAAAGCAACCCACCAGTTCTAGAAATGTCAGAATAAACAAAAACCAACCTTTGAATAAAAAAAAGTGTGCGTTGATTGGTTGAGAGCTTTAGAAATGTCAGAATAAGACACCCACCAGTTCTGAATCCAAGTGTTTACACAAACAAAGCAATCCCCATTCAAAATAAGACACAATTCCCTATATAAAAATGAAATCTAAATGAACCTCGAACACCATCTAAGCCAAAAATCGCATCTGAAGCCACAAATACATATGAACCTCGAAAACAAAAACGAAAATGTTTGCTCGTGTTATTCGTATCCAGAAAACCATATATAAAAATCAGCCCTCCATATCAAAATAAGCCAGAAAGAGGATGATATACCAGGGATTCATAGCTTGAAAGCGTGGTAGTACTGGAACGTTCCAAATTTTTGGAGAGACTTTTGTGGTTTGGATTCGCAGAGAGAGTGAGATTCTTGTGGTGAGAGATGTTTTTGTGTGTGGGTAGAATCTTTTCAAATGGGATGGAGAGTTGAGAATTGAAAAATGAAATATGCGTTGCATCTAATTAATTCCTTAGTTATTTAAGATAGCAACATTTTTTCGTATCAAAAGCGTTTAAGAGAGTGATTATACTTTGGATTGCATAATTAGTGGACACAAATTGGAAATAATCCAATAAACAATTATCACATATGTAAATGCATACGCTCTACTTTACGGGAAAAAAATTAAAGTTGAAACTTGTGTAGCCACAGAAATGTAACGGTGAAACAGATATTTTGAAACTGATCAGAAAGTTGCAGGGTTTTATGAGAATGTGTATATGTTTAAAAACATAATAGGAGAAGTTGTATTTGCATCTAATCGAAGTAGCCGCAACCATTGTCATTTTACCAGCAGTTCGTATCTAATTTTGACTACTATGTATGAGCGTTTTAGCTATTGTGAGACATACTGTTATGGATGGACCCAAGTCAGTCAGTATTCAAAGATTATTTGTGTAGAAGTTGTAACAACTTTCAAAATGCAAATTGATAGATGATAGACCGATATTAGATGTAGCCGTAGATGGAGTTCTAACTGGAGATGAGGTAACTGTAGATTGAGATGTAATCAGTGATGAGAAGTAACTGAAGATTGAGAAATCGAAAATATCTGAAAACAGTTGTAGCGTCGTTTATAGATTTCATCGTAAATGACAAAATCGATATCTAATCTACTCGGAGATGTAGAAATTGGAGATGAAATCTAATATTTGGTAGAGAAGATGTGAGGAGAAATTAAGGAGATGTCATCTTGATTTGAAATTACCAGTTTTCATTGTAGTGGCCATGTTGTAGGAACTTACCTGGACAGTAATATGATCAGAGTCACCTTCGCCTGCAGTTAATGAGTGCACCTGCTTTTGTTTCCCCTGTAGTTGCCCATACAAAATACAATCAACCAATTCAAAGTCGAGAAGATTCACAATGGGGAAATAATTACCAAATATCAAATGATTTCCTTTAACAATTAAATGCATATAATTTGCAACTATAATATGTATAGAGAGGACTTAAAGAGATATAGAAAATAGGACTTAAATATCAATTTGATTAGTTCATATTGTTGTTTTCTTTTTAATTATGAAGAATTGTTGGTTGAAGAACTCATATATTTTTAAGATTGATTTCTTGTAGTATAAAATTTAAAAATTTACCACCTAGAACCTAGGCGGACTCATGTCTTCCCCCAAGCGGTTTCTTAAAAAATAATTGCATCTTTCATGGTTCCAAATTTAGTAAATCTTCTTCAACAAACATTGAGACCTTTGTCTACATATATCCAGTCAATATTTCATATGAACAAAAATAAACCCTACAGTAGTAAATAAACCTCATTGAGGTGGGGGGTCCACATGAGTTAACCAAATTCTCGAGTTCCATTTTTCTTAATTTTCTCTTTCTTGATCTTCTTATAGACTGCATTATATTACATATGGTCCCTGATCCAGGTTGTGGATCCTATCCATAGGATGTAGGGGTGCTTTTTGGTTCTGTTTGTAAGGTCCAAGTTCGCAAGACTTTCATCAGATGGACCCTCCATTTGTCTCAATCTCACATCCTCATTATAGATATATTGAATATATGAAAAAGTCCAATTTTGGGAGTATCCTAGAAAAACGACTTTATCACCTCTCTATATAGAGAGTATAGAGAGGTAGAGCTTGAATTATCTTCTCTTTGGTGACCAAATGTGAGTAATTCAAAGAGTTAAAAAATCTAAGATTACGTAATGAATGTGAATACACTTATATAATATTATATTGAATAAATCAATTTTTCTTTTTTTTTTAAACTGTTGTGAATACTAAATGAATTCATTCAATGTACGTACCTACTGCGTTACAGGAAAAGCAGATGATGTTTAGATGAATAAGCCAAAAACAACCGAGACAATATATAATACGTGTTGAACTCAATTGATTGAAAATAGAGGAAATACTAAATGAATTAATTCAATGTATGTAAATGGTGAGTTAAAGGTGAAGTAGATGATGTTTAGACATATGCGTTGGGTAAAATAGTGTTATGATAAAATAGAATGATATAGAGATTGAGTAAGAAACATATGCGGTCGTCCATATTTAGGATGTATTTGCTATACACCCAAATATAATACAGATTAAAAATGAGCATCGTAATGAGATTATGATCTTATGGGTTAAAATTTATGTGTAGAATGTACATACATGTGCATCAACGCTGGTATTGAGCGTAATCGGGACTGTCGAGTCAGAAGTTCTGATGATGTACTGAAAGATGAACAAAGTTAATGAAAACAGTTAGCAGATTGATGCCAAACAAAAGAAATACAGATTAAAAATGAGCATCGTAATGAGATTATGATCTTATGGTTAAAATTTATGTGTAGAATGTTGATACCTGATCAACGTTTGTATTGAAAGTAATCGGCGCTTCCGAGTCAGAAGTTCCGGTGATGTGCTGAAAGATGAAGAAAGTTACTGAAAACAGTTAGTAGATTGATACCAAATAAAAGAATATTGATAGATGAGATTCATGTTTTGTGTGTCACATTTGAAGGAGCATTTTGTTTAAGATGTGTTTCTGCAAAATTTTCCATAACAATTTTTGTAACGGTGTAGTTCTGCCATCCAAGGTCCAAGTTATGGGAAGTGAGTTTCAGTTGTGAAACATGTGCGTAGTGTGCCAATCAAATTTGTAAGTTGACTCGG
The DNA here is from genome assembly GCA_949130495.1 of Sambucus nigra. Classification (NCBI taxonomy): domain Eukaryota; kingdom Viridiplantae; phylum Streptophyta; class Magnoliopsida; order Dipsacales; family Adoxaceae; genus Sambucus; species Sambucus nigra. The sequence continues at coordinate 201,923,113 of OX422211.1, read as the reverse complement.
TATGCTCCTTTGGTTGGTCTGTTTTATAAAATTATGTTAATTGATCTTGTCACTTGTATATGATATTTAAATTCCATGTATATGTTACTCAATGTCGTATTTATTCTTACGATGCTTTCTAATTTGAGAAGTGTTTCAATTACAATTAGTAGCTGGGACTCCGCAACTCTGTCGAAGACGATGAATGAAGTGTACAATGAAATATCCTTGACACGTACTTGTATTTTGTATCTATATCGAATAAAAAATGGTCGCTTGTAGTAATTGTATTCCATATGTAATTAGAAATGTAAATTATTATAAATTTATATGTTTGATTTAAATATATTTAAGGCATAATAATATCAACTTAGTAATTTGATGATAAATGGACCTTGGTTTTGGATATTTAACGTCAATGTTACATGTTTGACACCAATTCTGATTTCCAACCCCTTGAACCTTTTTGCTGCAGAGATTTCAAGAATTTTAGTACCAACCACGTTTAGTTTTGATATCCGTTATCGTTGCTTTGCAGCAAATCCATTTCACCTGTTATTATAAAAGTAATCAGCAAGAATTATGCATTAGTTATGAATAAATTTTTAAATGTGTGTTTCACCTCTTCTCTCGATTGTGCACGTAATTCCAATATATCAGCGATGTTGAAGACCTCTGTTTCTTTCTGGCTCCTACTTATTGAGTTTGACTGATTTTGGCCGATGTAGATGATATTATGCATCTCGCCAAATAACCTTATGATACATATTTGATCGATTAGTTTCCATCATAGAAATGTTAATTGAATAAAATTGGAATTGGAAAGTACATACATCGTGTTGAATTCATTTACTTCTTGGATGGGAGGATTAATGTAAACTTTGGTAGCGCTTGTTAAAGTGAGTGACGGCCTACAAAACATAAAATTGGTAATATTTTTTTACAATCGTCATCTATGTAGAAACTTTATTTTATAGAATCACTAATAAAGACTATAAAAATGTATGAAATTTACCGTTGAAGAGCTTCATAGTACACGAAGTTACGATTACTATGACTGAGGATGAGCAGTTATGACAGTCTTCCTCTGTAATATCATTAGCGTTGTCACCCCATAGAGTAACACCTATTATTTTCCCTCTGTAGTTAGTTATTAATATTGAATTATATAAATGCTAACGAATTGAAAAGATTACGTAATATGTGATTTAAATATGAGTTCTTAATACCTCGAATTATCCAGCTCTAAGAACTTTTTCGTCGTCACTCTTTCATACGACGTTTGAGCGACGTTTGAGTAGATGCTGGTGATATGGAAACAACTATCTCAATAACATCTGATTTGAAGTTTTGAATTAGTAATATAATTGTATTAGTTATATATTTATATAATCTATGATAAAGCAATCACCTGTCAAACTTGTGTTATTTTGAACCCGAGATCTGAAGTCGTTAAATTCGACTAAGTTGAAGAGATGCATTTGGATCTCGGTGCCCGCAGGAGCTTCTTTGACGATAGTTAACGGTAAGAATTGCAGCATGTACTCATGTTGAATCGGTCTATAGTTAATTTTGTTTTCAAGGACCCTGAGATTCGAAATATAATATACTTTTCTTTTTCTCTCGTATTTATCCAGTATGTACGGTTAAATTGAGGTGTGAGTAGCATGACCATGTGTTAGACAGAATATACGAATCATAAGATGAATGTCAATTGAAATATAAGTAATTTTTAAGATAGGGATAAGATGTATGTACGCTCTCATCAAGAAGCAACATGTCAAGTGAGATAGTTTTGTTTCCTTACTTAAAGTTCTTTGGTTTCAATATCCTTGGAAGACGTACTTTTAATGTCCAGTCATCTCTTTCTTTGCGGAGATTGCAAATTTTAAGGTAAGTTTCGAAGGCCATTAACTACCTGCATTTGTTTCAAACTTCTTTATATATATGATTGCCATGGACAAAGTAATTTTAATGTATGAATTTTTGTGAAATAATATTTGTATATTACATGGATAGCACTTCTTCATACACAATGTTTTTCGTGTAGTTGAAAATGTCCTTTATTTTCATTGTTGATGAAAAACTTCAAATCGGAACTACTTTTTACTCTTGAAACAACCATGTAGAGATGGTCGTGACTAAACACTGGTTTAGGAAGGTATATGTACACTTGATCCAGTGTTTGTCCTTGACTCTTGTTGATGGTCATTGCGAATGAAATCCTGATTGGGAATTGTCTTCTTTGCATAAGAAAAGGCCAATTTAAATCAGTTGCGTACATTATTATTCTTGGTATGAAGACCTTGTTTCCTATATGGGATCCTGTAATGATTTTTGCTTCAATGACCATAGGATCCACTTGCGTTATTATTAGCCTAGTTCCATTGAAAAGTCCATCTGATTGATTGATGTTTCTAAGAAGCATAATCGGTGAACCAACCTTCAATTTTAACTCATGGTTTGGAACTCCAGTGAACTTCAAAGTGTTGAGGAATTCTGTTGGGAACATTAAATCTTGGTCTTGAATGTGTCCTAACATCTTTTATGCAGAATTTGAACTAAGGCATGTCTTTATTTCCCCTAGTATTAATCGAAGCATGTAATCGTTGACTTCATAAACTGTTTGATTAGTTGGTGTCAATACTGCTCTTTCCCTCAAATATGTTGGATCTTGATAATTCTTGAGGAAATCTGGGTATGTACTGGGGACGATTCGTGGGATGTGGTCATCAGTTTGTTTAATAAGGAAGTCGTCTGGAATGTTAATCCAACAGGGTTACTCATCTTCATCGAAAGACTCCATTGGTATTTTCCCATCACCCATTGACAATACCCATTCGGTGAACGCTGCAGAGTCATGTATGCGCATGTTTTGTGAGGCTTAAAACGCAACTTAAGTCCCAAAGGTAGGATTTATTGATAGAGGTTTTAACGATGTCTTCTCTACTCCCTTTGCGTACAATGGGCAAAGTTTGTCTGAAATCCCCTCCTAGAAGAACGGTTAAACCACGAATGGTTTCTCCAAAAGAATCTTCAATTTCCGAATGCAAAATATGTCTAAGAGTTTTGTCAAGAGCTTCGAAAGTGTGACGATGATTCATGGGTGCTTCATCCCATATTATCAGACTTGCCCTTTTTATTAAATCTTCCAGCAGGGTTCCTTGATGAATATTGCAAGTTGAATCCACATTAATTTCAATGGGAATTGCGAATCTTAAATGTGCAGTACGGCCTTCGAGAAATAACAAAGAGGCGATTCCTGACGAAGCAACAGCTAAGGCTATTTTTCCTTCAGACCTTAAACATGCAAGGATGGTCTTTTATAAGTAAGTTTTCCCTGTTCCCCCAGCCCCCTGAACAAAGTAAAGCCCTCCTTTCTTTTCATATACAGATTGCATCACAGCATTATATACGTTTGTTCAACGTTAAGACTGTTGAATAGATTGGCGTGTTCATCCTCCATCTCCTTTTTTTCGTAACATAACTTATCTCTTAACAAACGATTTCCCCGATCACATACTAGATATGGGTCGAGCTTTGGCATTGTGGCAAAATCAGATAATGACTTACCATTTTTCTTTAGAATCTCATCTAGTTCATGTAGGGCGTAATTACAAATTTGATCTTCACTCAAGACCATATTATCAAACTTTAACAACTTCTTTTGCTGATACAGTATGTCGTCTGATGCCGAATCCTAATGTGCTTCCCACAGCTTTTTGGGATCGCTGACTTCATAAAACATTAGAATTACTGCAAACAATTCTCGTAGTTGATGGCATGTTGACCATTGAGAAGCCTGTAAAATTGCGTCATACCATTCTTTGTCATCTTCAAGTAGGCCTCTGGCGTAACATGAAACTTTGTAAGTTGGGTATACAACACTGTCAAAAGTTCTCACCTCTCTATAACTCCTTACTCCTCGAACAACATTCAGTAATAATCTTAAGTAAAATCTTTCTGCAGATGTTGGATGTGCATATACAACACGACCAAGGCATGTACCTGACTTTCTTTGTGTCCAGCGCTTCTCTAAAGAATTCCAAGTCCACTCTTTTGGAAATTTTGCATATGTCAGTTTTCTTGCATCTTCATACTTATTGTTTGCAACCATCCATTGTGTAAACATGGTCTTCTCTATGTCAATTCTATCAATCACAGTGTTAAGATGATCTGAATCCTTAAAAGTTACAATTTGTTCTTTGGGCAGATAGAATGTAAGTCGTTCAACCCCAATGCTTCGGGCAGATAGAATGTAAGTCGTATATTCTCCAACACGCTTCACATGCAGATAAGTATCGACAACCGAGGAAGTTTTTAATCTCATCGACTGTTGATGGTTGATCTTCACCATTAGCAAATGTTCTTGCTTTAGCATGCTCAAGTACAACTCTTGCTCTGTCAGGTCCTTTGTTGATATATTTGAACAAATATTTAATTGACCTTGACTTGTTGCACCATTAGACATTTATATGAGCTTGATATTTGACAACCAAATCGAGATTGTGTGGTACAACAAATCTGTTGTCAACCTTTAGGCCCATTTTTATAACATGTCTTCTATTATCTCGACACCTATAAACAGGGAAACCATTATCATCAAAAGTTGTTCGGTTGTAGTATTGCTTTGGAAAGTGCTTGGAGCAAAATTCATTTATCATGCATGGCGACTTTGGATTAGCATGTTCGCAGGGACCATGGATCATGAATTGAGATACAATGGCATATCCAATGGATCGGGTGTTTCTGCAGATATTATTTTGTCAACGTCGGAAGGGGTCGGTTGCTTAGCATCTACATGCAAGAAAAGAATGATATGCGCATGTGGTAGACCTCTTTTCTGGAATTCAATTGTATATATCGTTGCAATGGTTGAAAGGAGTATTTGAGGTATTAGTATTTAATGTGAATATTTATAGGAAATGTATTATTACTTTATATTATATATGTTATATAGATTTTTTGTGAGAAGAAATAGATTTACCCGCAAGTACACGTCTGAAGTGATTTTTCTTTGCAAGGTCATTTAATAACGCATCAAGCTTTATTTTAAAGACTCTTAACACAATATCGGGTCTTTCAGTAGGGATTTGTCCAGTTGAAGATAAGAAATTTGTAATTTCTAGCTAATTCAGATTTGCGGTGAATGTCAAGAATAAGTCAGGGTTGCCAAACCATCTACAAATCGCCATTGCGTCTTGAAAGTTTTTGTCCATATATCTAGGACCGCCTGTGAAGCTTGATGGAAAAATAATATGCTTTCCAACAGCTAATGGTGTACAATCTCCTTACAATACTGCATCTTTTATTCCTTTATACAGTTCAACCCGTAATTTTGTTTTGTTTGAACGAACCCACCGTAGTCTTTCCTCTTCTATGCATGTGTATGCATCTACTACGTACTGTTGGAATAGCTGACCACCTAACAACATAGTTTGGACTTCGTTTCTACGTTGTTGTAGCCTGTAAGCATAGTACTCTCTAATAGTCACATATTCTCTTTTGGTTGGTCTATTTCCTGGGATTTTTTTATACTTTAAGCCCAGTTGGAATCCATCTTCTTCGTATGGGAAAAGAATAGGGTATTGCATTGCCATTAATGAGGGGTGTATTTCACTTATTCGTTGTAATCTAAGGGACATATGCTCAACGATGACATCTCTGCTCGAACTATCTCCAGTAAAATCCCCAATAATTCATGTTGCAATCTCTGTTGCGCTGGCTAAATTGTAAAATGCCGGGTCCGAGAATCTTTATCGGAGAATTCTTATTCGTACGGTATGGGCATCGGATTCAATGAAATGATCTCGGGCCATCCTGAAGACTTTAGCAAGCTCGTTATTTCTATCGATCGTCAACAGCAAATCAGACACAACAGTTGAATGAAGTCTAGATGAATTGTTATCCCCACCTAAGGACCTCATTCGATTACTCACCTCATTTTCAGTGTCGTGGATGTAAAGATGTGCAAACTTTGGAGGTTTTCCCGTTACGAGTAATAGTGAACTGATCTTGAGATGATTTTGTCCATATATACGGTAAACGTACGGAGTAGAACCATTATTTATACGGTTGTCTACGATTGCACCAGTAGATGTGAAGGCAAAAATTGTATTTGTATGCTCTTACATTGTCTTTGAAATTGGAAACCCTAACTTGATCATTTGATGTCAAAAGGTTATTCAAAAGCTCAGGCGGTTGGCGCAACATGGGTAGTCTAACTTGACCAACCTAGCAGCATATGCTGAATTTGGGAACTCTAGGTTTTTTACTCTTGTCATTCCTCTCTTCATACCAAATAACCGCGTTACAATATGGGCACGTATGTGTAGGCATTCCGAAATCCATTAGTAGCCAATAAGTTCCTATATTCTCCATAATATGTTAATGGTCAATATGTATAAATATGTTGAAATAATGTTTCCTTTCAAAAAGTTTAGTATTTTACGTAAAAGTTCAAATTTGCTTACTTATCATCGATGTAGTTTTTGGCATACGTTCTTTTTCGCTTAGACCATTGAGAGTACGTCCAACGCTTCCTAAGGTGTAGCCACAGTATTTGAGAGAAGAATTTTCACGACTCAAATTGCCAAGACAATCGTTAACACTTCCAATTGTATAACCACGATAGTTATAAGCAGTGTCCATCGGTTTCAAACTATAAAAACAATCTTGAACGTTAGTCAATGTATATCCACAATAGTTTGAAGTAGTTCTCTCTTTTTTACATGATCTGCTCATATCCTTAGTATGTATAACAGTACCGCCATCTCGAAGTACAGAACATGACAAAATGTACTTCATAGTTGTGTGCTCAGAGTCAACTATGTAACCATGTAAAGAAATGTATAATTAGAGAAAGATAATAATTATTTATTCCAAAATGTATTTCCTATTCTTACTATTTATCGGATATGAGATACAACTTTTGTATATGAAAATAGATGACTATAAAGTATGGGAAGTCAACAGATCGTATGACTAAGGATGAAGAAATTGCTGTAATACCCCGCATTTTTATCGATATTTATTTATGGGATTAATTGAATTAAATGTGAATTAATTGAGAATTAATCCGGATAAAATACTAACGAGATGTGAGTTGGTATTTGATTATAATGTGTATATATGGCAATATATGAATATTGAAAATATTGAAATTGTCGCGAGGCTGAAATACGGCAATTTGAAAAATTTAGTTGGGACGCACGTGACAGTCGCGTCAGGAATGTAATTATTTGAATTAAAAAGTTAATTTTATTTTTATCAACCGTATGGTCATTTTGAGTGCGCCAACGAGTCCGGAAGGGTCGAAATAGTCAGAAAACACTAGCCGAGGGTTTAGTTTGGGTCCCGGGGCATTTTTAGGCCATACCGGCAACCCAAAAGGGTAGTTTGGTAACTTCGAAATTTTGGGAATTAAAACCCACGAAAATTAGAAGTTAAAAATCTGATTTAGTCTTTACCCACTAAACCCACTAACAACACTAAATGACTTAATGGGCTACGGGAGTTATTGGAAGAAATTTTAAGAGGTTCCTAAGGCAACCTCTAAACCACCATTGTCATCTTGGAGAAGAACTTGTAGAGAGAGAGAGAGAGAGAGAGAGAGATGAGAATTCTGTAGAGGGAGAGAAAGCAATTCAACCTTCTTCAACCAACAACAAATCTGAAGAACATAAGGCAAGTGATTTAGTTACAATTGATTCAATGAATATGTTCTTCCATGTTTAGTGTAATTATCGAATTTTGTCTTGGAAGATTGATATAGACCCATGAATTTGAGGATTAAAACTATAAACCATGTTAGGAATTGCATGTAGACATATTCTGGACGAATTATGAATCCAAAACATAATACTTGATGATCTAAAAACGGATTAAAGAAGAGAATTACTGTTGTTCTTGAAAGAAATAGAAGACTAGGGTTCTTGAGGATGTTTTGATCTAAATAAGGCCTTTGGGTGATGATTAATTAGTTTTAGAACGTTAACAATGTCGTAGGATGATTATTTGATGATATTATAACGTTAGAATGAAGTTTCATGCATTGTAATGAACTTTTGGGACGATTTGAGGACTGCAAAACGAAGCAGTCCATAGCCTATCTGGTGCAATCGATCGATCGACATTCATCAGTCGATCGATCGACCATCATCGATCGATCGATGTTCAAGATCGATCGATCGACCTTCCCAGAATGAGTAAAATTTTCCCTAGTTAAATTTTAATGATGTTAACCCTTAGAAAATTATTATTGGAGACTTTATGAATATCCTTAGACTTAAGGAAGACCAGTAGGTATGGTTATAAAATTTGGACCTTAATTAGAATTCAATTTGAGGAATTATTCTAAAATCTAATGAAATTCGATGAGTGAGATAATATTAGGGTTAAAAGAGTAAATTTGAATAATTTGATGAAATGAGGTTTGGGGCAGAAGTAAGGACCTTAAGAATAATGATGTTATATGTGGGAATAATAGGAAACTTAATAATCCCTTTGAGATAGGTTTTAAGTACAAGAAACTATGACGTGATATGTGTCGACAGTCTACATTATATATTATCGGAAGACTTAAAATGTATAAAATTGGAATAATGGTATAAGGATGTAGAATATACCTTTATTAATATTGAGACATCTAAGATGTGTGAATGCTTAGTATATAACTTATGTGTATGACATACCTACTATACTTGCTATCACGGGAGGTTTGCGTTCGTTTAGGACCATCTAATCTTTGTGTGCCTACGGGGGGATATAGATTGGTACCTCGAGGACATAGGTCAGAGAAGGACTTATTGGGAAGTTAATAACTCTGCTGATCGTGGGAGCGTAGGTATGTGCGTGACCCATGTGATGTGACTGTGTTCGCCTCCATTGTTTGTGATTGTTGTTATCTGAGAACGATTCCTGAGAGATTCGGAATGCGTGATCCTTATGTACGTGATGTACCGGGATGGATAGCAGAGTATGTGTGCACCGCAGCTTAGTCTCGGGGTGCTTGTATTGTATATTTATGACGTGAATAATACACGCTTAAATAATGAGAATTTTCAGCTTGGTATTGTGAGTATAATTATGGTACGCCTTGAGAAAATAAAAATGGATAACCTGTAGTGAATTGTATTGTTAATAATTGAGAATCCGAGTTTAAGTAAGGTCATCTATTTTATTGCTAACGTTAGAATGTATAATGGGAATCGAGTAGAAAGGGGTAGAACTTAAAATAAGTGAAAACACAAAAGTATTTCATGTGAGTGTATAATGGGATATGAATGTCATTTAGATGGGTACGGTACGTTAGGAGTGCACAATTAGTCGAGAGGTGAGTATTTCATGTGAGTGCACGTCCTAACATGTATTTTGCATTCATTGTTTTAAATGTTATTAAAGCACTTGCTATTTTTAAAATACTCTCCACTTTCGGGCTCTGACCCGTTTGCTTTCAAATCTATTTTTTTGTAAAAACCTTTTAGGTGCCCAGCCACAAGAACACCATGCATAGTATTTCCATTCAGGTGACGAGCTGTAGCTGTTGTGGAAGTTACAGGGCCTTGCTAGTAGACGCTTCGTTTGGTTTTGACTCCATATTCAGTTCCATCACTTGTAGGGCATGTCGCCCATTTCTTTTAGAGACATTTCATATCAGTTATTCAGACTTTTGGCATGTAATTAATTCAGGATACACTGTTTTATTTATTTCAGTTGTGGGATTGTTGTGAGGAGTTTTTCCTCTGGACTCATTAATGTTTGTCGGTTACTTCGTTGAGACTTTATGGTGTATGGTTATGTTATTCTTTTATATCTCACTTACTGCTTGTTAATCAGACTTAATTTAAAATTTGACATCTTACTTTTAAATACTAGGTGGTTAGTAAAAATGTTTTCGACAGTGATGCTATTAACTGAACCAACTTGGCATTTTGATTTAATTTAATAAAGGAGTAGCTACCCGGTATTTAATTATTCGGGGTGTCACAATTGCAATAACATAAATGAATATGTGAAGATGTAAAGCAAGAAGTCGAAATTCAAATGTTTATTGAATGAAAACCAGTTGCAACTGTACTTATTACATATTAAGAAAGAAGGAAAACAACAAATTGTGGGTAAATGATACAACGCGACGAAATATCAAGTTAAATCAATAACGACGTAGTCAACATAGTATTTGATTGAAATGTGATTATTATATTATCAAAATAAGTGAAAACACAAAAGTATTGGGAAATGAAAAGACACACTCGAACATCAAGCTCAGTCAATAACGACATAGTCAACATAGGAGTTGCTTGAATTTCCTTCATAGCGTCCATCAATTACGATCAGCGGCAATAACGAGCGAATATCTTCCTTAAACATATCACTGGAGTTCATGGGGACAATTTTTCCATCGTTCTCAATTGTCTTGACTACGGGAACATTTGCAATGTATTTGTATATATCATTTAACTTCTCAAATCTAGGCTTTTTCACTTTGCTCTTTGAGTATTCAACAAAGTCTTCATGTTCTCTATCATGTAGTCATTTTGAGAAACGTGATGCTCGAGGTGACGGATTATCAACATCAATCACATCTTTGCGAGCGTACAGTGCGTTTGACTTCAAAAGCATTTCACGTTCATTTCTAGTCATTTTCCAAGCTTCTTTATGCAAAAAGGGTAACTACATTTGATATTTTGGAAATGGAATTTAGTGGAAATATAATAAAATTATACAAAGGGGTTGAATGATGAAATAGTAAATGAAGGCCATAGGTAGCAACTATAGTTCTATCCATTTATATTGTAAGGCAACAACCGAATCCAATGTTTAAAGAAATGAATATATGAATTGAAAAACAGTCACTTTGAAAATTGTACATGTCCTACGGAGAGTAAGTAAAATGAAAGGAATGGCGCAAATCAATTTCGTTACTTAAGCACATAATTGTAATAATATGTTATAACGTTATTAAACAGTTACGTAAGGTGAAAAATGAGATATTGTGTGTACTTACATTAATTTTTAAACAGGTATTTAAGAGTTTGGTAGTATAATTGCTTATGAATGTCATCAATTTAATAAATTTCATAACCTACCTAAATCGATACTTCAAATTCAGTAGTTATTGTTATAAAACTTTTGGAATTCTTTTCTGAGTGTAATATTTCAATTTTTATATTAAAAAGGCTACTACTTCTGACCAAATTCAGAATGAAAGTTGATAACTATAAAAGGCGGGAATTATTTAATTATGCACGTAAATTATTTACTTTGATGTACCTTGCTGAATGAGGCTTATCGAGGAAAGCAGGTTTCCAAATGATTCAAATTCCTGCACACGGTAAGTAATAGACGTAAGAAGATATAAGTTGTAAAAAGTTAAATCGTACACAGGTAGAGAATTTAGTAAGACTTATGTTTAAGAATGTCATCAAATGCATAAATTGTGTATATATGAGTAAACATTTGTTATAACATTCTTAGATACGCAAGTATGCCTTAAATAGCAGTAACATAGAAAGTTATTTAATGTACATTACCTATCATTTGTAAATAACTTCTGGAATACAAACAAATATGAAAATTTTATTTTTACGCAAATCAACTATTTATCTGTTTGGTTATGTAATTGCATAGAATCCAATACAATAACGTATTTTTGTTCAGAGTCCAAGCAAGAATGTGCAACATAACTCATTGTGAATAACAAAGTTTTGACTAAAAAATAGTAAATTGCTCAGAGAATTGAGGAGGTAATGAAATTATATGGATGTAAAGATGTTTATTGTATAAAATTGTAATATTATAATTGACACATATGCTTTACTAAAAGTATTCAAACAGGTAATAAAGGTCTCACAGCTATATGTTCGTATTATAAAACTTGATCCTAGAAATGAATGATATGGCAGTAAACAAAAGGAGCAGATCATATAGTTGAAGAAGGAATATCTGGGTCCGTATTGCCAAAATCAAATTCTAACAGATGTTGTATTAGGACAGCAAAAGCATATGCTAATTTTGTTGCACTACATGGATATAAACAGATTCAACTTTGTTCAGTTACAACTACTAAGTTGAAAACATTAGGAATTCTGTACAAGTCAGATTATCATATGGGAAATGCGGCAAAGAATAGACACACATGATTGTTGATTTTTATTGTGTTCACTCACAGATTTTGATATTCATAGTTTTGTTTTAAATTTCTAAACTGTGAAACTGAAGTACTATGTCACATATAAATTTGAGTCGGAGAAGTTTCCTGCAACAAGTGTTATTCACTGGTAAAAAAATTGAAGACAGTAGCAACAAAGCAGTGCGAGTGAATCATACAACCATTAAGAATTCTACGTAAGATTTCCACCAGCTCAAAAAACCAATATTCAAATATCGAGTAGTTGGAAAAATTAAACCACATGCTTCCATAACTTTTGTGCTATATGATAATGCAACAAAAATGCTCGACATTTTCGTTCCCTACAAACCAAATAGATGGGGGAGTTGCTCGGCTTCTTTAACCATAAATTATGGTGCGTAGGAAGAATATATCAAGCACCTTAATCCTGACTTTACTTAATAATTTTTAAAGTAGAATATAACTGTCCCCTATTCTATCTGAACAACAAACCCCACACAATCTGATCAGAAGATATGTTACCGACAACCTCGTAAGAGCAATACATAATGGATATGTAAAGCCATCAAATGATGCATAATGAAAGGCATCCATAGTGAAACACAAATCAATGGTTTTGTGAAATAAAAAAGGAAAAAACTGTAATGATAATCGGATATAAAATGTAATGATAATTGGTAGGCTTTCTCTTATCAGAGGCAAAAAAATATGAACAAAGTGGAAAAAAACTAATTAGAAGTTGACATAAAAATTATGAAATAGCAGTTGTGTAATAAAACCAGAAAACATAAACCTAATCACAAATAAAAAACGAATGAATATGGACAAACTTTGTCTAACAGAAGAAGATGGAGAGCTTAAGACAAACATCTTATCAATCGACTCATATTTAGTCAATGAAGAGAGAAAATCGGTGAAGAGAGGAGAAGATCTAGTCAATGAAGAGAGAAGAGGATGGTGTAGATATTGCGTAAGCCAAGACGGGGGAAGAAATTTGATTTGGGGGTAAGAAAATTTTGTCTGAGTCACTGTACACTTAGATAGGCAGACAATTCATTTTGGCGAGTAGCTGTGTAAAACGCCCTCCGATCGGTCGATAAGTAGGGACATCCATTAACGCTTGACAAATTCATACCAATTGTATGTGTTATTGTTAAATACGTATAAAATATTGTAAGTACAATATATTTATGTTCATCAGAATAGTAATACAATTTGAACATGAATTAATTCCAAAACTTAAAGAAGTGATTCTACTGATAATCGGATAAGCTGGTAATTAGGGAGTTTAAGGGTTTAAATTATCTCGCACCTCTAACTATATGGAACATAATCATTTGAGAATCACTTACATATAAATTATTAATCCTTATCCAATAACAATAAGTGAGGTATAAAATATAAAAGTTAGTGGCATAATGCTGCTTGTTTCATAGTAACTTGAAGCAGAGTCTAGGACTGTCAAGTAAAAAAGTTCACATTGTTGAACTTGTATTGAATATGAATTCATATCCATAGGAATTAGAAGTCAAAATAAAAGGCCTATAAACAACACTTCATAATACTCAATTTAACGCACAACAAAACTACAACTAAAAGAGTACTTAATTTGAGGCACAACATTACTAAAATAAAAAAGAGCAGTAAATATTCAAACTATTACATCATAGAATTAGTGAATTATGAAATAACATCTACAACAGTCACCCTGTTTTTAAATTCTCTACATTTCATCACACATGATTACATCCCTGAGTCAACAAAATTAGTTAAACATGGAATAATGCACACACATTTATTTGTAAAGTAAGCAATTCAATCCATAACTTATTAAAAAGGATTCATAAAATTTTGTTCAAAACTTATCGTTCAAACAAACCTTAATACTATATGTTCAAAAATTATAATTTTGAAAACTCCATGTACAACATACTTCTTGTTGCACACAACTTTACTGGATGAATTCAATCCTTTTCCATGCCTTAGTAAGACTAATATGTTAAATTGTTGGTAAAATTGTTCTTTTACAAAAGAAGTTGGGGGTGCCCACAAATGATAACAAAGGCCAGTCGATGTTCATAGGCTTTGAGTTCTTAAATAGATCGTCACATTGTCTTTACAATCAGGCCTCAAACACAATAGCAACCTATATAAGGGTAACAAAAATAATAAACAAAAAAACCAAACTCTGAATAAGAAACAAACTGTGCATTGATTGGTTGAGAGCTTTAGAAATGTCAGAATAAGACACCCGCCTGTTCTGAATCCAAGGGTTTACACAAACAAAGCAACACATTCAAAATAAGACACAATACTATATATAAAAACGAAAACTAAATGAACCTTAAACACCATCTAAGCCAGAAATCGCATCTCAAGCCAAAAATACATATGAACCCCCAAAATGAAAATGAAAATGTTTAGTCGTGTTATTCGTAGGGCTGTAAAATGAACCAAGCTACTAGAGCTCGGATCGTGTTCGTTCGAAAAAAGTTCGTTCGAGACTAGCTCGTAAAATTAATGAGCCAAGCTTGAACAAAAATTTAAGCTCGTTGTCTTATTGAGCTCGGCTCGGATTTGGCTCGATCATCGATATCCATATTAAACTAGTGTAAAATAATCAAGCTACTCGAGTTCGACTCGTATTCGCTTGCTTAGAAGCTCGTTCGAGCTTGGATTGTAGGATAAATGAACTGCGCGTGAACATACTTTTAGGCTCGTTTACATTTACAAACCAAGATTGAGCAATCTTAAGCTCGGCTCGGCTCGCCTCACTTTCACCCCTAGTTATTCGTAGCCAGAAAACCATATATAAAAATCAGCACTCCATATCAAAATAAGCCAGAAAACAGATGATATAAGTCTTTTCAAATGGGATGGAGACTTGAGAAGTAAAAAATGAAATATGTGTTGCATCTAATTAATTCCTTAGTTATTTACTATAGCAACAATTTTTCGTATCAAAAGCGTTGAAGAGAGTGATGAAACTTTGGATTGCATAATTATTGGACACAAATTGCAAATAGACCAATAAATGATGATCACATATGTAAATGCATATGCTCTACTTTACGGAAAAAAATGAAAGTTGAAACATGTATAGACCCAAAAATGTAGCGGTGAAACAGATATTTTAAAACTAATCAGAAAGAAAAAATGGACTTTTTAAAACTCAATTTCGGTACAATCTATAAACCATAAAAAAATTAATTTATAAACAACAATCAACAATCATACACTATGACACCAATGTGAAAATGCTACGTAGAAAGATTGAAATTGTACCAAACGAATGATGCAACATCAAAACAAAAAAAATTATTTATAGAGTAAAAGAATCAAACATGTAGTATGCAACATTCAAACCACAACTTTGAAAAGATGTAAGGGCAGGAACAATATCACAATGTCAATGCCAATTCAACAATAACAGAAATATTGGTCCAAAGAAAAGAACCACAACAAAATTCGAGAGTTACTAATTCTTGCACACAAAAATTTGATGAACATTTGGATCCAAAATGCTTGGGATAAAATTTATACTGTAGAGAGAATAATTACCTAAAGAAGCCAGGATATTAGATTTCTTGAAATCTCCAAATGTGTACAGAAGGAGCAAAACTTTACGGTTTTCATTGCAATAATGAAACCATGCGGAGAGATGGAAAAGAGAAATGTTAAATGATTTAGCTATTTCAAACAGAGGAACACTTAGATGTCCTGCGAAGATGGAGAGTTGAAACTGAAATAGAAAGGTATTGAATGGGGTTGGATGGGTTATGATAGGAGTTTCTTTACTTAAATTTAGATGCAATAATGACCTATTAAAATTTCTAATTTATAATAAATATATAATTTGTTTTTACAATTATGTGTTACTTACTATCTCATAAATATTAGATTACTACATATTTGGTATTTTGAGTTCTTAATATAACACGCTTTGTATTTAAATACGAAGAATCGATTGTAAATTAGATCAAATTGATATTTGATGTCATGTACTAAGCTAAATGGTAAGTTTTGGGGTAGAAAATATAATTTTACCAAACTTCATGGATTTTAATTTAATTAAGAAAGTTTCGGGGACAAAAATAAAAATATTAAAAGGAATATTTTTTAAATAAAATGTTTTTAAAGACTATTGAGAAAATGTTAAAAATATTTTTTTGTGAAATTACCAAAATACCCTTAAAGTGTAAAATCATCTTTATACCCTTAAGGTGTTTCCACCTCATGCTTCATTTGACAAATCCACTTTACGTGTGTCATGTTTAGAGAGAAGGCTTGAACATTTGTCACCATTTGGTGATATTAAGCCTGTAAGACCACTCTTCCACGTAATACCTCAATGTTGACTCACCAATATAAAGGCCTTGTCACCTAGACATGTGTCAACATCGTAATATCTTTGAAAACCTATAAATAGGGGCTTTGGGATCAATTAAAACTCACACTAATTTGTTGAGAATTATAGAAAGAAAGAGTGGGAGAACGCTTGGAAAAATTATAAGAAATAATTCTATAAGTTAGAAGAGAAATTCATTTCATAGGTATGATTTTATTTTAATGTTGTAATGCATTTTTAGTTTTAAGTTCTTATTATATAACTTTACTTAATACTTATGCTAGTAAAATGCACTAAAAGCTCCGCTAATGTAAGCCTACAATTTGGGAACAATCTATATTGGTTTTATTTTCAAAATCTATGAACTTGTTCAAAGTTATATATATGCTTTTAAAATGATTTTTTTAAGTAATTGTTCGCTATTATTTAATCCAATTAAGTAATTCCAAAGTCATACAAATATAATTTTATCTAGATGAGATGGTATTCAAGTGGTACCAATGTACCCCCCATCTCTACTGGGAATGAATTCGAAAATATTCAGTCTATGCAGAACTATGAATTGAAGTCTTTAATTGCGATCAATAAATTTTAAAAAGGTGGTTTTAATAATTTTTTACAAGAAGTTATTATAGGATTAAACCCAATACTTATAACTCGAGAATGTATAACTAAACCTTTATTGTATTTGTTAGATTAACATGTGATCCAAGATTATATTCCTGTATTTTTAAACTTCTTTTTATGTGAGTATTATATGTCATTTTATGCGCATTTTGATTATATTATATTATATTATCCAAATTAAATATATTTTTTTAACTGCTTTTACTCTCAATATGCATTTGATAGTGATGATTGCTTCATTTTCTTATATGTTTATATCTCTCCATATAAACAATTGATTTGAATTCTGAAATTATTAGTTCAGCCTATGAAAACTCTCTTACTTTGTTAGCTTTGACTAGCGGGTGAAAATATTTGGGTGGTACATTCCTAGCTGGAAGTACACCACAAATCGAAAATGGTTACGACAAACTGGTCACAGTCCTGGACCGTGACTAGGTGGTCGCATCCAATGACCGTGATAAGAGTCAAAGAACTTGTGACCAGGTCCACAACCACTCACCAACATGACATAACCTGGACATGGTCATGGCCACGGACCATGACCACCATTGTTACAATCGTGGTCCGTGACAACACCGTAACCATTATGGCACCAAAATTCCCCCAACAGTGGTCAAGACCCATGACCGCGACTAAGGCCATAACCAAGTTAAAGTTTTCAGTTGATATGGGTCACGAATTTGGGCCATGGACATTTTGAATGGGTCATGGTTCATGGCCCTGGACCGTGGCCACAAGGTGTGAACAATTAATTTTTTCCACGTCATCAGCATGGTCACGATCTTGGTCTGTGACCATTTCGTGACCATGTTGATGACATGAAAAAATTAATTGATCACAAGCCCAGGATCATGATCACTACGTTTAATTAAAACCCACCACACCCAACGCCATTTTCACTACTCTCTTCTCACTCTCGAGCTCACTATCTCTCTACACTCTCTCTGGCCGAAATATCTCTCTTTACACACTCTCTCTCTCCAGTGCTGACCTCTCTCTTTCTCTGCATTATTAGGTTCACTTCCCTCTCTCTATATATATGTTGTGCATGTATGTGTGTATGTGTGTGTATGTATGTGTGTGTTTTATATATTGTGTGCAAGGTTCTAAAAAATGCGAGGCATGACCGAAGCGTCGAGGCCAAGTCTTAAGCCTTAGAAGCCTAGGCGGAACTTAGGCGTAAAAAGGCATGAAAAGGCATTTAGCCCTTTTTAAATATATTTTAACATTTTTAACTATAGCAAGGCTATTAAAAATACTAAAATAGTACATACCTTAAAATATGTCTGAATACATGCAAACTAAAATGTTATTTTTTTAAATACTAAGAAAAAACAAAAAAAAATGTGCATTTTTGGGGACGAGAGGCAGAGAGGTTTAGGATACCATATGTCTTTTGATTGTTTTGAATGAGATATTGGTCCGTTTTTTTAAAAAAAAATCTTTAAAAGGCGATATCGTTTTACTAAAGCGTTTTTTTTTAAAGTGCGCCTTAAGCCTTTTACCAAGAATAAGGTGTAAAAGTCTTAAGGTGGGGCATTTCTCTCAAGCCTCAAGTCTAGGCACGCCTAGGCGAGTTTTTAGAACACTGATTGTGTGTGTGTGTGTGTGTGTGTGTGTGTGTGTGTGTGTATTACATAGGGTTTGAGAATAGGACTAAAATTTATAAATACGCAGATTTAGACTTTAAAATGTGCCCCTAGTGGGAAAACTCAAAATAACCCCCGAACAGCCCTTCAAGGAGCATGGACGTCTCGCACGAGATCAATGTAACTCGTAGGAACTAACCGCGTACTCACGGGACTCTCGTTTGATAATAGGAATAAAATTTGTAAATAAGCATACTTAGGCGTGAAAATGGGCCCCTATGAAGAAATCCAAAACAGCTCCTGATCGGCCCCGCAATGAGCATGAACACCTCACACGGGACCAATGTAACTCGTAGAAACTGAACACGTAGTCACAGGACTCTCGGTTTGAGAATAGGACTAAAATTTATAAATTAACAAACTTAGGCATGAAAATGTGCCCTTAGAGGTAAACTCAAAATAGCCCCACAAGAGGCATGGACACCTCGCAGGAGACCAATGTAACTCAAAGGAACTGATCGCATAGTCACAGGATTTCCGATTTGAGAATAGGACTAAAATTTACAAATAAACAGACTTAGGCTAGAAAGCTTTCACCTAGGGGGAAACCTAAAACAGTCCCCAAACGGCCTCGCAAGAGATGTAACTCATAGGAACTAACCGTGTAGTCAAGGATCTTTCGGCTTGAGAATAGGACTAAAATTTGCAGATAAGCAAACTTAGGCTTGAAAACGTGTCCCTAGGGGAAACCCCCAAAATAGCCCCTAACGGCCCCATAAGAAGCACAAACACGTCGAATTAGACCAATGTAACTCGCAAGAACTAACCACACATTCATGGGGATCTCAGTTTGAGAATAGGATTAAAATTTGCAAATAAGATTATGTAGGCTTGAAAACATTTTCCTAGCGAGGAAACACTCTAAATAGCCTCAAAACGGCCCACAAAGGGTCCGGACACCTCGCAGGAGAGCAATATAACTCGTAGGAACTAACTGCATAGCCATGGTACTCCAGTTTGAGAATAGGACTAAAATTTCAAAATAAGAAAACTCAGGCTTAAAAGCGTGCCCCTAGGGGAAATTGAAAACAACACCCGAACGCCCTTTCAAGGGGTACGTACGCATTGCATGAGAACAATGTAACTCATAGGAACTGATCGCATAGTCATGGGACTCTCGGTTTGAGAACATGACTAAAATTTACATATAATCAGACTTACGCTTGAAAACGTGCCCCTAGGGGAAAACCCAAAATAGCCCCCCTAAACGGCCTCGTAAGTCACACAAACACGTCGCACGGGACCAATGTAACTCGTAGGAACTGACTCCATAGTAACAAAAGTATACTAAAAATTATAAATAGGTTGACTTAGGCTTAAAAACATGGCCCTAGGGATAAAACCCAATACAGTCCCCGAACGGCCCTATAAAGGACACGAACACCTCACACGGGACTAATGTAACTCTTAGGAACTGACTGCATAGTCATGGTACTCCCGACAGGAACACGTCGCACCTAAAAATAATTTTTTTTCAACTGTATATGGTCACTGCCTAAAGCCATGACATTTTTTTTTTAAAAACAATATCTTGGTCACGGCCTAAAACCTTAACTAGTTTTTTATTACTATTTTTTTAAAAGATAGGGGCTATGGCTTTAGTCCCATTCCGTGACCTCTGTCAGTCACTGGTCACGAACTTGGGCCGTGACCCCTAGTTCATGTCTGGTCACGGACCTATTTCATGACCCTCTATCTTCCACTAGTTACGACTTAGGTCCATGACCCCCTGGGCACGACCCGAACCCGTGACCATGGAGTCATATACTGCCCCACACTCTAGGCCATGACCCTCACTTTTAGTCAGGAATAAAGTTCGTGACCACCAATTTTGGTCACGCCAAATATGGTCACATACCACATCCGTGACCCGGAGGCCTGGTCACGGACATAATTCGTGACCATTATCGATTTGTGGTGGAGAGTTGTTTATCATTGGTGTGACCTAAATAAGGCATTTTTTCATAAATCATGATTTTCTATTTGTGACGTTATCGAGTGGAAACATCCGAGTAACAATATATGTCTGGGTATTAGAGCGTACATGGCCGTTAGAAATTGAATGATTGAGGTATGCTCAATTATTTTAAATTCTTTGCTTTGAACTATTCATTTCTGAAAATATATAATGTCATTACTGCAAGTTTCTATTCCTATATGTATATGCCTTCTGTTCTAACTTGAATAGGTATCTATTCTCTGAAAAATCCTCAATTGTCTATTCAGCATTCAATTGATGTTGTATAATTAAACATTTTTCAAGTTATAATTGAATTTGCAAAAGGAACATATGAGGACTCATTGAAACTTAGCATTTAGAGTTTTGCTATTTTCTTAAAAGTTTTAATTTTTAAGTTTATTTTATTTGGAGCATGTTGTCCCTTTAATGATAGCTTTTGAATTTTGGAAAACTTTAAGTTGTAACTCGTTGTTATTATACACACACACACACACACACACACACACAAAGAGTTTTCTTTAAGCTATGATGACATAATTCCTTTATTTTCAGTCTTTTACGATTCACAATCATGTAATTATATTTTCGTTGCATATACTTTAAGAGAAAATTATAAGCCATAATATTTTCTTCTTTGGTGGCATGTCAAGAGACTCGTACCCTAATCCTTTAAGGTCGAGGTCGTGACATAGGTGGTATCAAAGCATAGGTTATGAACCCGTAAACTACTTAACATGGGTTTTGAACATTATAGGTTTTTAGTACCAACATTCGAGAAAATAGGATCAAATATATTACTTATATGACAACCTACTATATGTGTTGCATCACCTGCATTAATATTGTTCTTTTTATTTCATTCTTAAAATAGTGTAGTACATCTTACGTTTGGACCTGACTGTAGAAAATGATGAAGAGAAGTTCAATTATAGGAACTAGTGATTAGAACATTGAAGGGTTGAAAGGTGAATACAGGGCTATATAAAGTCAAGATGAGATTGTGGAGCATCAAGTGAATAATGGAGTACCATATAATACAGAACAAAGTAAATGTATTATTGAGCAGTTCAAGAAGCTGAATTCGCCATATTTTAAAAGTACTTATAATCGAAGTACCATGCTGAAGCATAAAGTTAAGTGATGCAAATAGAAAAGATACTCGAAGTTCTTAAGTGTACGGGTGAACAAAGGGTTTTATTTGTAATGTTTATGTTAGAAAGTGAACTTAAACATTGGTGGAGAATGACTAAGAGAATGTACGAGGAAATAAATACTCACAAAGGTTAGAACAACTTTTTAGTTATCTTTTACGAGAAATATTTTCCTGAAACTATGCAAGACTAAAAAGTAGATGACTTCATGAGTCTGGTTTAAGTAAATATGATAGTTAGTCAATACGAGGCAAAGTTTATTGAGTTATCCCGTTTTGTACCTCATGCGGTTGCAAATGATGTGATGAAAGCTAAAAAGTTTAATGTAATTTAAGGTTAATTATTGGTAGTCAAAATTCTATTTTGAAAATAGCATCATATGTGGATGTCGTGACTAGGGATGGTTAGGAGTATAATCGAATTAGATAATGTAAGAGGAAGATTTGGGGACAAAAAGGAAATAAATCGAATAACAAAAAAAAATTAGGAGTACATCTAATGTTGAGGGAATTAGTGAAAGGAAACTATATAGTAAATATTTATGTTGGCAATGTGCTAAGATGCATGGAAGATGACCTTATGACAAGGAGTCGAAAACCTATTTTAGATGTGGAGAAAAAGGACATCAAATAAATAATTTCCCAAACCCAGTATGGATGCCGATAAATTATTTAAGTGAAAATAAGGATGAAGGCAGATAAGGTAGAGTTTTTTCACTTTTTGATGATCAGTCTTCTAATGCGGTAGTGTCAGATACAGTTTTTATATGTGCACAATCTTTTCAATCTTTTATAGATCCCGGTTCCACCCTTTCATTTGTATTTTTACCTGTATAAATTGCGTTCGTAATATGCCTGAACCATTGAATCTTAACATTCGCATTTTTACTCCTCCTGGTGATTTATTGATGGGTAAATTAGTATACAAGGCTTGTCCCATAAATATTAATAGCCATAAACTATTTTCATATTTGATAGTTTTAGATTTTAGAGATTTTGAAATCATTTTAGGGATGGAATGGTTAGGATCATATCATGATAAGGTATATTGTTTTGAGAAGAGTGTTACTTTCCAAATGCCTCACCAACCAAAATTCAGATTTGAAGGAAGTAGCATCGTATCTCATATGTTTATTATTTATTCAATGCAAGCCTATAAGTTTATTAAAAAGGGATGTTAAGGATTTCTTGCAACTGTTACCAATTTGCGGACCATAGAGACTAGCTTAAAAGATATTCATATTGTTAAGAAGTTTTTGAATATTTTTTCATATAATTTACCTGGTCTACCTCCCAATGGAGAAATATAATTTACCATTGATCTTATTCCTGGAACTATACCAATCTCAAAACCATCATATTTTATGGCACCTTTAAAATTAAGGGAGTTAAAAGTTCAATTGTAAGACTTTTTGGATAAGGGTTTTATCAGACTAAGTATATCCCATTGGGGTGCTCCATTGTTATTTGTTTAAAAGAAGGATGGGAAGATAAGGTTATGTATTAATTATCACCAATTGGATAAGGTAACCATATTCCTCGATGGTTGTGGAAAAGCGAGTAGGTGGATATTTTCACTACAAGTAGTTAGAACTTTTTATGGAAATGATGTTCAGTTTTTCCTATCTCTTTAAGAAAAAGGACATGGTAATGATTTTTTTCTTAAAAGTAATTGCATGATTTTGTGGTCTGATCTATAGAAACTTGGTGTGTAGATTTGAGAGCCACAAATCAGGATTGCAACTCTTTGGGAGGGTTCCAGGAAATCAGGCAACTACTCAACAAAACGATGTTCCTAATAATGGGAAATAGAGAATATAGCAGCAATATTAGGGATAATATATCTATTTTATATTATGGTGAAGACATAAGGATAATGTTGGTAAATTATTTTGATGTACCTGGTTTTAGAAAAGTTAAATTCGATTTCTAGATTGGTTTTGAACACATATTTGATTATTTTAGTAAAATTATTTTTTATCAAAATTGGTATGTCTTTTATATCTTATAGTATATTAGAAAATAATTTATTCATTATAAAATTTGTCTCACAAATACTTCTAAATACTTAAAAAAATAATAATGGACAAATCATTAAAGATAAAGTTTCCTACTTTGTTGAACCAAACATAATTTTAGCTCTTATACTTAGGTTATTTTTTCTAAAAGGAATTCAAAGACTAGTTTGAAATGGATAATGAAGTTCATTAGTAGTGGTGGCACTTCTAATCTGTGAATCCAATTTAAAAGGTAAAAGACCAAAGGCACCTGTCATGGGCAAAAGCTATTAATCTAAAGATGTGTTGATAATAGTTCACTATGATTTATGTGGTCCTATGACTATCGGTTCAACGGGTGGTTTTAAGTGATTCATCTATTTCATTGATGATTACTCAATGTATGGATGTATATACCTTATGCACCATAAGTTTTAAGCCTTTGATTAGTTCAAAGTATATAAAACTAAGGCGGAACATAGGTGAGGTAAAGTAATCCAAACTCTACGATCTGATCGTGGGGGGTTTTACCTCTTTGGAGAGTTTAGGGATCATTTATCATATGTTAGAATTTGTATTTCAACTGTCTACACTGGGCATTCCACTTGAAATGGTTCATAAGGAAAGAAAGGAATACAACTCTTTTAGATTTGATAAGGTCCATGGTTAATTATTCAGGACTAAAAAATACATATTGGGGTTTTACATAAGAGGCGGGTATGTACATTTGGAATTATTTCATCTAAATCGGTCTTTTCAACTCCCATGGAACTGTGGAGTGGGCACCATTGAATTCTAAACACGTTCGGATAAAAAATGCCTAGTATTAGTGTTGTGGAAGGATACAAGGAAGTTGAAATTAAGGAAATGAGTATGTCTTTTTGTTGGTTATCCCAAAAAAGTTATAAAGTTAGTTTATGTCATATCCCAAAAAATAAGAAGGTAATTTATTATATCAATGATTGGTTCTTGTAAGAAGATTTTGTAATAAATCACGAGCCAAGGAGTAATATAGTTTTACAAGTTAAAAAGGAACATCATGTTACCGATGTTGCTAGACTACCCGAACATGAAAAATACAACCTTGTATCGATAGTACACTGCCTAACGGTAGTGAAAGTGTTGCCAATGATCAAGATATACATGCCACTTATCGTAGTAGGAGCATCAGTCATCTTAACTCGTAAGTGTTTTTGGGTGAACACTTTAGTGAGATCCCAAACAAACACGTATTGGGTCCTAAGAACTATAACGAGGCACTCCAAGACAAGAACCTTTAGCTTTGACTTATGGTTATGGATACCAAAAAGGATTCGATGCATTCGATTCAAGTTTTGGGGACTTATGTACTTATTGATGGTAGAAAATTCATTAAGCGCAAGTGGATTTACAAGAAATTAAAAGATAGATGGATGGGAAGGTGGAAAGCTTCAAGGAAAATATTTCACAAGGGTTTACATAGAAATAAAGGGATTTACTATGATCAAACCTTATCGTCAATAGTCATTCTAAAGTCCATCAATATTCTTTTAACGTGAGACTTAGTTCTTAATGATTGTCTTAAGAAGCATATAGTAAAAATTTAGGTAAGTAAAGTACGTAAGCTTATTAGGACCATTTATGTATTTAAGCTAACGTCAAAGCCTTGGGTCATTCGATTTTATAAAGAAATCAATCTTTTGTTTTGATCAAAGTCCAAATAATACTTGGTTGTATAAGAAGCATGACGAAAATGTGGCGGTGTTTCTAATACAATATGTGGATAATACTATCCTAATCGGGAATGAGGTGGGTGTATTTTCTGACATAAGAGTGTGACTGTCCAAGTAGCTCGACATATAGTATTTAAAAAAATCCAGTCATATTCTTATGATCAAGCTTTCTCTAGATTAGGTAAAAACAATGTTGGACTTACCCATAGTCACTTGTATCGATGTTATGCCCATATGATTAGCATCGGGATTCCATGAAAGGATTTTTTATTCAGGTACAGAGCCACTCTATCTACGGATCAGTGTCCTAAAACACTATCAAGATGTAATGGATGAGGAATATACCTTATGCCTCATCAGTGGTTAGCCTAATGTGCGTTGTATAGGGTGTTAGACCGAATATTTACTTTTCTATTGGCATCGTCAGCAGATTTCAGTCTGATAGTCTTATGTTGTTTAGGTACAAAGACTAATTTTTCAATCAGATAATATTTCCAAATTTTCTACCTCTGAAAAATGTGTTTAATTTAGGAAGTGGAGTTGTAAGTTGGAGGAGTGTGAAGTTATATTATATTATTAAATCCACCAAGGAGGCCAAAATTATTTCCACTTTTGAGGCAACTAGAGACTCTATATGTTTTTATTTATTTATTAAGTAACCTGTGTAATGTTCCTCCAAGAGAAATTGGCTATTACACCTATTAATGTTTGACACGACAACAAATGTGTATTTAGTGTATGTGCTGATATAGGCCCAAGTGCAAGCCTGTCGCGTTAGTAATAAACCCAATAAGTAGGGATTGTCTCCACAGGGAACTAGGATGAAGAATCGTGACGACACGGAATATCTGACCAACCCTAAAATCGACTCTCGAAAGAAATGGAAAAGGTGATTAAGATGAATAGGAACGCTACTAACTAAATGTGAATGCAAATTTAACTACTAATTAAACTAAGTGCAAGGGATCATATCTACTGAATGAATTAACTATGGGAAAAAAAAGATAGGTCGAGTTACAATCCCCCAAACCCTAGTACATTTACCAGGTAGAATGCTAGATTTTGAATTAGAAATTTAATTGAACCCTAACTTTATTAATCATAAGCATTACATATCCAAGGATACGAGTCCGCACCATACATAATCAAAGGTAAAAATAAAGCCGTGCTGAATAGCTACACGCGCAACGCACTCTCAAACACCCCAGTTACCTAGGGCAAACGAGGTTAAAAGGTCTACGACAATTGTGTGTACCACACTACACGATTCACTTAAAATTCAATTCAAATCCTATTTTCTACATGGTTAAATTACATCGGGTTGGATTCATGCACCCCAACCCTTAAAAACTTAGTCAGACATGCTTAAATTAAATAAAGACACAATTTCTATAGTGCAGGAATTCATGAATAGTTTGGAAAATTTGAGAAGAAATTTTTTTAATTAAGAATTGAAGACTAAGAACCACGAATTAATTTAACAACTACTAAAGAAATTGAAATGAAAAATTAAATGTTACTTGCGATGAAGAACTCTGGAAATAAACATTGAATCTTGAATTAATTGTAAAACATCAAAACTAGGGTTCTTCTCTATAAGAGCCCTCTAAAAACCAATAAAATTCCCACCCCCCAATGTCTGACAAAAAACTAAAATAAATACACTTCGAAATTTTACAAGAGTTTGAACCAAGTAAAACTCTAAATGATAAACGAAAAATTTGGGAAAATCTCAATCGGTTTGGTTCGGTCCGGTGTCACTTCTTCAGTTCGGTCCGGTATCCAATTGTGTGAAGGGATCTTCAAGACATCGGACAAGTTCGTTTTCTTCTCTAAACGGATCTGTCTGGCCCTTATTTTTATTCAGAGACTTTAAAGGCATCAGACCGGTTCACTTTCAGTTGTATCCGAATCGATCTGGTGCAAATTTTATTCAGGAACCTTATTCTTTCTGGATCGGTTAGTTTTTTTCCATAACCGGTCCGGTCCGGTGGTGGATTTTTTTTAGAGACTTGCTTTCTTTCGGACCGGTTCGCGACTTGTCTTAACTAGTCCGGTCCGATGGTGAATTTCCTTTTTTTTTCGTTTCCTTTGATTTTTTCTCATCTTTGAATCTCCGTAACTTCTGATCTAGAGGGGAGTCGTTTCTTCTTATGCGCTTGTAGATGAGAGGTCTTCATTTTCATATTGGTCCCTCATCCGAACTCTAGATGTGAAATGACTATTTTGCCCTCTGACTTTCCTTCCTTTGTTGATTTCTCGGCTTTGGATTCCTCTTCTCTTCACTTCCATTAAATACCTGTAAAAAGCATGAAAATACATAAAACTCGAGGCACTATGTGGGAATCATCAATAGTATATAAATGAGATAAATCAATACATTTTACATTATTCGAGGTGCTAAAACCAATTAAATTAAGGGGATAAATTAGGAAGAATTTATGCTTAATCAAACCCACTTAACTTAGAATTTGTGTGACACCCCGACTAATTAAATACCGGGTGACCAGTCCTTTATTAAATCAAATCAAAGTGTCCGGTTGGTTCATTCTTAGCATCACCGTCGAAAAATAATTTTTCTTTACTAATCACCTAATAAATAATTAAGCTAAGTGTCAAAACATTTTATTTTATACATTAAGTTCTAATGTTATGATTTAATATATGAAACCAGTTTTATGAACACAGATAATAATAATATATCGAATACCAAACCATCCAAGTGGAATAAACATGCTAGATAAATCATCCAAATAAAATATCCCAAATCGCAGGACTATGAAATAATTAAAACAATCCTAACTAAACTGAATACTCAAATAATAAATAGTACAAGTCTATCCGAACTAAATAAAACTGGAAATGGGAGACACATGCCCTATCTAATGATGACTAAATAGAAGACTGAGAAGACAAGGATGAAGTCGTCTACTGCAAGGACCTGCAACTCCCACACTAGTTGCAACACGTCAACAGTTTAAGATCTAAGCCTGACGCCCCTGTGGCTGGGCACCTGTAATACATATATATATGGAAGAGAGAAGAGATGACATGAAATGGGTCAGAGCTCGAGTGTAAAACAACTTTAAAAATAGTTTAGCAAGTGATGATGCTAAGATTCAGCACCACCAGATAAAAGGTGGAGAGCTCAAACAGTAGCAATGGTAGCACAATATATATATATATATATATATATATATATATGTATATATACTTATACATATATACTGTGAGTGTGTGATCCACTAAATATGGGCACTAATGGCCTTGGATACAATGCTCATAAGCTCACTCTCTATCTCTACTGTGTGTACTAGCAGAGTTATATCTAGGGTTTTAATTATCGATCCCTTTACAAGGTCAAAGATGATAAGTATATATAGGTCTTGGGGGAAGTAGTGTACCCCTCAAGCATGCGTTGAGCATGTGAATGGTGATCTAGCTAATTCCCTGTTGACACCTGGCTTTGCACTTGTGGTTAATGATGACATAATTTTCCCTCACGTGAGGAGATGATATTTTTATAACGGTCTGGTCCACGTGCTATATGAGTCCCACGCGCATTCTGCCATGTGTCTCCTAAATCACGCGCCATGGTGATGTCACCCTCAGCTTATGATGTCAGGCCGAGGCTAAGGTTCATGCTAGCACTGGGTCTTGACTGCAGGATGTAGGCCTCATACTGTCGTCCCCTCATAGGGTCGTCCGGTCGTGCTGACAGTTAACCTTATCCGATCGCAGGGTCATCCATCTAGGGCTAGGGGTCGACCTGTTGCATGGTCGTTCGGCCTCGGTTGATAAGTTCAACTTTTCGCATGGTCATCTAGCCTTAGTTGATGTGGTTGGCCTATTGTAGGGTTGGGTCCTCATCCTGGACAAGGATACCCTCGGCCTAAACGAGGGTGTATTTTGGTATATCAATCACCCCTAGCCCTTAGTCATCGATGCTGTTGAGATGGCTGAGGGGTAATGTTGCCTTTGAATTCCAAATGGATGATCAGGTTGATGAATGACATTTGTCAAGTTGATTAACGTCTTGTCAGATGTCAATCATCATTTACATTTCCCAGATGTGACGGCTGCACATTATACTTGACACTTTGTGCCCTAATAATTATTCTCCTCATGGGATGTGCACTCTTTGGTTAGTGGTCCCACTAATGATAAACTATTTAAACCTTTTTTCAAATAATTCTCTTTCTTCTTCTTTCTTCTTCACGCGCACGCTCTCTCTCTAGCCTTGGCAATTAAACCTCCATTTCTGCATCTTCATGAAAGCTTCCAGTTCTCTTCCAGCTTCAGTCTTCTCTTCCAGGTAACTTCTTCATTAATCACTTCATTTTCTATCTCTTTATTGAAGTTTTCTTTTGATTTCTCAAATACTTTCTGCAAAAATCCTTCTGGTCGGTTCGCCTTTATTTTCGGCGTGTTTCCACCCTTTTCTGATGGTTCAGGGCTAAAACTTGAGTGATTGGCCTCCCTGGGTTCTTCCTCCACCTTTTCATGGTGGTTTAGTGTCGATTCATGACACTTCTTAGGTTTCCCGATGACTCTTCGACATTCTTCTCCGACGAACCTTGTTCTTCCTGTTCTTGGGCGTTCATCCATAAAAAAACCTTTTATTTCCCTAGGTTTAATCCAAAACTCAACTTGGTTAACTATTTAATTTGTTTGTAGGTAGTTTGGGTAAATTCCTTAAGTGTAGGGTCTCCCTCTTAATGCTCAAAAGTTTATGATTTAACCGAGGAGTTTCCAAATTTGAGAGAGAGGTTTTTTAAAAAGATTAGGCGAATAGAGGAAGAGAATGAGTGTAGACGTAGGGCCAACCCTGTTTGGGTATGACCCTTTTTCCCTATTCCATTAGCCACAGTTTTACCCTTTGAGCCCTTTGGGTCTTCCCATCGTCCAACCGAGTGTCAGAGGCAAGAGGGTGGGATGGATGCCAAAGCGTCGTCTTCTATGGGTATTGGAACTTATAGGAGAAAAACTCACCAACACTTAGCCCAAGCCGACAAGACGAGGGAACAGTTCATTCCAAGGCTGTCCCTGTGACAGCTCTGCCCCCTCTTGCTTTCCAAGCTACTTTTCCAGACGGCCCTCTAATAGGTGATGAGGCTGAGAGGTCTGGGGATTAATGGGCTGAGGATGATAGTGAGGATTTTAATAATGATCAGTTTAATACCTCAGGGGCCTCGGCTTAAGTCTCGTCTATTAAGGATCGTGACCTCTTACTATGGAGGCACCTCTTTGGTATATAGCCCAACGTAAATATGAGGGTCTCGAATGAAAATGAGAGGGTCTTCCAGGGGGAAGAAGGAGAAGTTGTTGTTTATGAGCAGATGCTTAGGGTCGGAGTTAGGTTCCCTCTTCACTCTGTGATAGTTTACATACTTTCTACCCTTGGGGTTGCTCCTTCCCAACTTCCTCCTAACTCCTGGAGGACCATCCTTGGCTATATCTCCCTCTGGAAGAACACATTTATCGACGAGCCTTCGGCTGACTTATTCTTGGCCTGCTAAAACATAACCTCCTCATCCAAGCAACCTAGATATTTCCATCTAGGTGCTAGGAATTCCAATTAAAAACTTCTCCACATAGCACAAACTTCCAACCATGATTGGAAGAAGAGGTTCTTCTTGTTCTCTGGGGACTACAAATTCCCCATCGAGGTTGAGCCTCTAGACGATAGTTCGAGGGTCCCGAGGGAATGGTCTAACCCCTCTATGAAAGTAAGGTTAGACCCTGGACTTAGCTTGAATGAAAGGGATATAGTCGACTACCAGAAGGAACAAGGGAAAGAGGGTGGACTTGCCAAGTTTAAAGATTTAATGACCCTTCATTTCCTCAAAGAAGCTGGTCTGAGGGTCGACCCATTGACAAAATTATGTTAGTTTCTTTGTTTCATTTCTTTCCAAGTGTTTCCTCGTTATTGTTACTTATTTCTAATGTCGTCTCATTTTTTCAGGTCAGCCTCCTAACATATCTGATAATATTTGGGAAATGACTGCCCTTGTCAGGCCTGAATAAGAAGAAAGGAAAAGAGACCCAACAGACCCATAAGAAGATAAATACTGTGGGGACGACCCACGTAGAGCCGATAGTTGATACCCACAAGCGAAAGGAGCCAGAAGTCCCTGTTAGCCCTCGGCCTGACTCTCGTTCAAGGGCGAGGGTAGAGGTCCCTCAGACAAATATCGAGGTGTCTAGTTCTTCCATGTGCATGGGCTCCTATTGGTAATCTAATCTGACCTTTTTGAAGGCCGACCCTTCATCCTTAATAGCCAACTTAAGAGCAGCCAAGTCCTCCATGTTCTCAGCACCATCGGGTGTCGACTATGAATTTTTGGCTAAAATTCCCCCGACCAAGGTTTATGACCATGGGCTTCATACTCTGGCTCAGGTATTTCATTCATCTTTTGAATCTGTATTTATTAATATTTAACAAATTGTTCCCTCGACCATTTAATTATGACCTTTCCCCTTTTCTCTTACAGTCTGTCTGCGCCTTCACCTCTGCCACCAAGTGTATGGCTGAGAACTAACAAAAATTTCATGAGGCCGACTTAAAAGCTGAGTTGGATACTATAAAGATTGAGTTGGAGAATGTGAAGGACGAGCATGCAAGGGTTCTGGACGATCTTATTAAGGAGTATGTTGCTCACCTGAAATTGAAGGATGAGTTCATAATAGCCAAGGACGAGGCTCTGACCATCCAGGGGGTCCAGTTCAAAAATGATTTTGCTGAAGCTGTATAAAGAGCCGAGGCTGATGCTGTGGAATTCTACAAACTCTCCGACAAATTCCAAGGCTTCGGCCTTGAATACTTGGAGAGTGGAATCAAGACGGCCTGTAGATGGGTCGTCTTGAAATTTATTGACGTTGTGTCATCTATTCGCCCATCCCTTAAAGCAGTGGAGCTGGATGACCCCTTGATATCTGAGGCTCTAGCCCATATTGAGCAAGTACATGTCAAAGTCACGGGCACGTCTGAGGATTATACATCTGTAGTGGTAGTCGAGGGGACTCTGCCAGACGATGCCAGGCCTCTGCCTTCTGATGTTGCTCATTAGGGTGGCCGCCTGTGGCCAATACCGTCTGCCTGTAAAACTTTTCTTTTGGACATGCATTTTAATTCTTAATTTTTTTAATGGAAGTGATCTCCTCTTCCTTTAGTCTTCTATATTTGCCTCTTTTATGATTTGTGCTGATGTGCCTTGGCTATGATTTTTTTTAAATAGTAAGTCCACCCTCGTCTTTCTTGAGAGTTAATGGAGGGTCGTCCCTACCATTCACCCTCATCCTATCCGAGGGTGTTTATCCATCAAATTAATGACGTTTTTAGACATAAGTCCTCCCTCGTCTTTCTTGAGAGTGAATGGAAGGTCGTCTCTACCATTCACCCTTATCCTAGCCGAGGGTGATTATCCACCAAATTAATGATGTTTTTAAATATAAGTCATCCCTCGTCTTTATTGAGCGTGAATGGAGGTTCGTCCCTACCATTCACCCTCATCCTAGTCAAGGGTGGTTATCCACCAAATTAAAGATGTTTTTAAATAACAAGTCCTCCCTCGTCTTTCTTAAGAGTGAATGGAGGGTCGTCCCTACCATTCACCCTCATCCTAATCGAGGGTGGTTATCCACCAAATTAATGATGTTTTTAAATACAAGTCCCTCCTCATCTTTCTTGAGAGTGAATGGAGGGTCATCCCTACCATTCACCCTCATCCTAGCCGAGGGTGGTTATCCACCAAATTAATGATGTTTTTAAATACAAGTCCTCCCTCATCTTTCTTGAGAGTGAATGGAGGGTCATCCCTACCATTCACCCTCATCATAGCAGAGGGTGGTTATCCACCAAGTTAATGATGTTTTTAAATACAAGTCCTCCCTCGTCTTTCTTGAGAGTGAATGGAGTGTTGTCCCTACCATTCACCCTCATCCTAGCCGAGGGTCGTTATCCACCAAATTAATGAAGTTTTTTAATATTAAGCCCTCCCTCATCTTTCTTGAGAGTGAATGAAGGGTCGTCCCTACCATTCACCCTCATCCTAGCTGAGGGTGGGTGGTTATCCACCAAATTAATGATGTTTTTAAATAGCAAGTCCTCCCTCGTCTTTCTTGAGAGTGAATGGAAGGTCTTCCCTACCATTCACCCTCATCCTATCGGAGGGTGGTTATCCACCAAATTAATGATATTTTTAAATAGCAAGTCCTCCCTCGTCTTTCTTGAGAGTGAATGGAGGGTCATCCCTACCATTCACCCTCATCCTAGCCGAGGGTGGTTATCCACCAAATTAATGATGTTTTGTAGCTTAGCATGAACTATCCCAATAGATATAAATTGATAAACGTAAGATGAGAGGCAAATGGAATATTCTCATTAACAAGTGTTTAATTGGAGCAACACATTCATTACAACTGTGATCCGATAGGACAATAACTACAACATTATTGATAGTATTTATTCAAATGATCTGCATTCCAGGGGTTTAAAAAGGGTTCCCCTTCATGGATCTCTAGTCTATAGGTTCCAGGGGCAACTTCATCAATGACCCTATATGGGCCATGCCAATTTGGGTGGAGCTTGTTACGTTTGTGCTATGTCTTTTTGAGGACTAGGTCCCCCATAGCTATTGTCCTTTACTTTACCCTCTGATTATAAAATATGACAGTCCTTTACTGGTTGGCTGCTTATATTATCTCAGCGTATTCTCTTCTCTCCTCGATCAAGTCTTCTTTCTTCTATATTTCTCTGGGGGTCATACATTTGGATTTTGTGAGTAGGAAACCCAATTTCGATAGGGATGATGGCTTCGCAACCATATGCCAACATGAAAGGGGTTTCCCCGGTAGGAGTCTGTACCGTCGTCCTGTAGGCCCACAGCACAGCGTATACCTCCTCAACCCATCTTCGTTTTGCCTCTTCAAGTTTTTTCTTAATCCCGTGTAGGATTGTTCTGTTTGTAACCTCAGTTTTCCCATTAGCCTAAGGTCAGCCTAGGGTAGAGAAAAACTGTTTGACCCCCACTCTTTCGCAGTATTTCTCCAGGGATACATTCTTGAATTAAGTACCGTTATCTGAGATGAGGGTGTTGGGGAGACCATATTTGCATATAATGTTTTTCCAGATGAACTGGAAGGTCTTCTACTCGGTGATCGTGACCATTAGCTCTACTTCCACCCATTTTAAGAAATAATCAATTGCTATGATCAAGTATCGATAGTTATTGACAGCCCTAGGTAAGGGACCTATCAAATCGATTCCCCATACTAAAAATGGCCATGGGGATATGATGGATGTAAGAGGCTGATGGGGCTGATGAGTGATGGTGGCGAACCTCTGACATTTATCACACTTCTTCACGTATGCCATAGCATCTTTTGCTAAGGTCGATCACCAGTATCCCTGGGTGACTATCCTCTTTGCTAAAGACCTACCCCCAATATGGCTTGAGCAAGACCCTTCATGCACATCCTGCAAGATATATGGGACCTCCGACGGGTGCACACATCTGAGCAAAGGGAGCAAGAATCCCTTTTTGTATAAAGTGTCTTCGATGACAGTGAATTTCGCAGCTCTATACCTTAACTTTTTCCTTTCTTATTTTGCTTCTGGCATCTCCCCCTCTTTAATGTATCTGACTAGAGGGTCATCCATGAGGGTTCCCTACTTATATTTAAGTAGTGGCTGAGTGTTCCATCTGCATGTTCAATCGTCAGTCGAAGTAAAATTTCAACTGGAATTGTTCTCCTGATATTTGTCCTAGTTATTGAGGCTAGCCTAGCAAGTGCATCGTCTCGACCATTATCCAGCCTAGGTACCCTATTCAACTTTACTTTTTTGAAGCTATTCAATAGTAACTTTACTTTTTCAAGATATTTAGCCATTCTCTCATCTTTAGCCACGTATTCCCCTAGTATCTGATTCACCACCAGTCTTGAATCACTATGGACTAAGATCTGGTCAACACTCAGAGACCTAGCCAATGAGAGGCCTACTATCAAGGCCTCATATTCAGACTTGTTGTTGGAGGCTTTAAAGTTGAACCTCAGGGCATACTCAATGTCCACGCGATCAGGTGCTGATACTATTAGTCCAGCTCCACTTTCGCTCTCGCGAGAGGACCGATCGACAAAGAAACTTCGTACGGCGTGTTCTTCTAAAAAATTCCCTTTGTGAGGGATCCCTATCTAAAGAGGTATTTTTCCTCCTCGTTCTCGATAACTTTTCCTCTAGTGGTTCTTGTCTCAGCCTTATCTCTGGACAGTAATTATACCTTGCTGGATATCCTTCTCGAGGTTCTCGTTTTCAGCATCCTCCTCTTCCCAAATAAATTTAGCCACGAAATCTGCTAATACCTGACCCTTGATGGTCACCCTAGGTTGATACACTATATCAAACTCTCCCAGCTCTATAGCCCAGGCCATTAGCCTTCCTGATTTTTTTGGCTTGTGTATGACCTGCCTAAGAGGGGAATCGATGAGGATGACCATTGTATGGGACTGAAAGTACGGTTTCATCTTTCTTGAGGCGTGAATCAAAGCATATGACAACTTATCCATCTTAGGGTACCTTTGCTCTGCCCCTTTGAGTGCCTTATTATTGAAATACACCAGCTTTTGTACCCCGTCTTCTTCTCTCACGTTAGCAGCGCTGTTGGCTGACTCTGAAACGGCTAAGTACACATACAATCTTTTGCCTTGCACTATTCATGATAAGAGTAAGGGGGACCCTAGGTAGGACTTTAGCTCTTGGAAAGACTTGTCACACTCTTTGCTCCATTCAAAAGCATTTCTGAGAACTTTAAAGAACGGTAGAGACTTGTTTGTAACTCTGGATACAAACCTATTCAAAGCAGTCACTCGCCCTGTGAGCCTCTGAACATCTTTAATGGTCTTAGGGGTCTTCATTTCTAACAGAGCCTTTAACTTCTCAGGTTTGGCCTCGATACCTCTTTGATTGACAATGAACCCTAAGAACTTTCCTACTCCTACCCAAAAGACACACTTGGCTGAGTTGAGCTTCATTTGGTACCTGTCCATCACGTGGAAGGTCTTTTCTAAGTCGTCCACTTGATCATTGGCCTTCAAACTCTTGGTCAACATGTCAACCACATAAACCTCCATATACTTCCTGATTTGGTCTTCGAACATTTTATTCACAAGGCGCTGATACGTTGCCCCCGCATTCTTTAGGCCAAAGGGCATGACCCTGTAACAGTATGTGCCCTTGTCGGTAATGAAAGCCATTTTTTCTGCATCCTTAGGGCTAATGAAGATCTGGTTGTAGCCTGAATATGCATCCATGAAGCTCATTAGCTCATGTACTGCAGTAACGTCCACCATTTGATCAATGCGGGGGAGAGGGAAACTGTCTTTAGGGCAATGTTTATTGAGGTCAGTGAAGTCTACGCATATCCTCCACTTTCCATTGGCTTTAGGGACTATGACCGGGTTAGACATCCATTCAGGATAGATAACCTACCTAATAAACGTAGCCTCTTCCAGCTTCTTGACCTTGTCCCTTATGACCTCATATTTTTCTCGAGAGTAAATTCTCCTCTTTTGCTTTATGGGCTTTGCGTCCTCCACCACGTTGAGCTTGTGACACATGATCTCAGGGTCAATTCCCGACATGTCTGCATGACTCCATGCAAAGATGTTCTTCCTTCTCCTTAACAGCTTGATGAGGTCTTCTTTTATATCTATCTTCAGAGCTTTTCCAACTTGGACGGGGTTTTTCGGCTCATCCTCTGAGAAAGTCGTAATGACTGTGTGATAATTGATTAAAATCGCAAATATCTAATTTGGCTCACTTATTTAATTAAAGTCTATTAATTCAGCCCCTAAACATGCATCTATGGTGCGTGTGTCAAACCATAAACAAATAACGCATGCGACACAACAAATATGCTGAGACACAGATTTCAGGAAAAAACCCCTTTCAGGTAAAACCTCTATTTCACTATGAATCTATAAATTGCAACTTACAATTACATAGAGAAATCTGCAATGGATTAATACGCAGCCAACCCATAAAGACTCGTAGTCTTGAACTCAGCAAGAGAATACCCACAGCACCCTCTAAGGACTCACAGTCCTATCTTCAGCAAAGAATCTTCACGCAACAAGATCCTTAATGACACGCAGCCATACGGTGTAGAGACGCACTCCACAAAAGATGAGCAAATGCAAAGATGTGTTCTTAAACACAAAAATAATTCACTAAAGCAAGATGGGAGTTTTGTGAATTGTAAATCAAAAAGGGATTAAACGCCTAAAAGAAGAAGCCTAAAGATTACTGCTTTGGCAGTGAACTGTTCTGGAAAATATATGGGCTTCTTAATGAAAACGTTACCATTTAATGAGTATTTATACAAAAACGCACCGCCTCGAAATTTGAGCTCGTTCGAACGAGATGCATATGTCGCTCGAACGAAGTACGCATGTCGTTCAAATGACATCGCGCGACTTCCAATCTCGTTCGAACGAAATGCTGATCTCGCGCGAACGACTTGGGCGTCAAAATTGAGGTCCGCTATAAAACTTAGAAAAATTACTCACTCTCAATATTTGACGAAAAAGTCCGCTCCAACACTTAGAAAATATTTTGTAAAAGTCTCCCAAAAGCTCTAAGTGAAAAGTAAAGGTATTTAAAACATAACCTTACCAAAGTAAACTTCGCGGAGTCTTGAATGATGAAGAACTTGAGTAATTTAGATCCGTCTTTGATGTAGATGTCTCTTGAATGCTCTTCGACGGTGTAGCGGTATATGACATAACAAATTGATAACGGGCCTATGAAAATATGTCCTTACAAATCTCCCCCTATGTCTATGCCGGTACATACATAAAAAATCCGAATTATCAAAAAACCAAATTGCCTATACAAATCTACCCTCCCATGAATAAATTTGCAAGAACTCAAAACTGTTCTTCAATCATCTTCGTCAAATCTCAAAGCTTTTCTCATCAGGGTGTGCAACATCATGATCTTCAATCTTTGTACCTACACACATGAGATAAATCAAAATACCTTCGTGACGCATCGCAAACAATCAAAACATGGAGTGTCACGATAAAAATGCATAGCAAACAAGAATCAAGCGCTACGCGCATGCAAAGGAGTATCTCACAAAATTCACAAACTACTTTAAATTTTTTTTTATTTTTTACCACTTTGAAAAATATGATACAAAAATCACACCATGGATTTAAACTCAAACAACCAAGTCATGTAAACAAAATGTATGGGTGTGAACACATTCGATAGGTAAATCAACTCAATCAATCATATGTGCACGATGCATATGTGTACTCCTAACGAATGAACCTCAAAAGAATCCTTAGGTGTAAAAATTTGTTGAATTTAAATGACATCGTCTTATGCAAATCAACAAATCAAAGCCAAATGATTTCCACACCAATAACGTCCAAAACCATGTAGCACATTTTCAAGCAATTCAAGGATGTGCAAACCCGTTTAAATTCTCCATCCAAACTCCCTCAAATATATTTTCTTTTAG
This sequence comes from Sambucus nigra, assembly GCA_949130495.1. Lineage (NCBI taxonomy): Eukaryota > Viridiplantae > Streptophyta > Magnoliopsida > Dipsacales > Adoxaceae > Sambucus > Sambucus nigra. The sequence goes on along the minus strand of OX422211.1, from coordinate 201,884,026 downwards.
AGGTGAATAAACTAAATTCTCAAACTTTGGAGAATTGGAGCAAAAACCTAAATGGCCCATAATTTGGCATAAATTTCTTTTTATTGCCTTTAAATTTTTTCGGGCTCTTTTAAACCTCTTTGGACCCCGGATAATAAAATTCCTCCATTTTTGGGTCCAATTTAACGGTGGCTTAGTATTCGCAAAGGCAAAATGAACCTTTCGCAACCCTTCCCCGTTTTCAAACAAAGCACACAAACTCACAAAACGGTTCTTATATGCACAATTTCCTTATCAAAATTTATCACGCTTGGTTCATTTTAAAGGACAGGATTGAAGTGAAAACATCCAACCAATATGAGATAAGACAAGCACAATAATCAAACAAATCCGTGCATGTGTGCAATAAAGGAAACATGAGTCAAACGTGTAGGAGGTAACACTTAATTACATCTTAACGACTCTAAACATTATAAAGCACAAGGATGAATTGACCTATTGTATCAAAACTCTATCAAATAGTCACATGAAAATAATGGAATGATGTTGTGACTTGGTCATCCTAAGTCTCCATCCATATACGGTGCAAACAAAATACAAAAATCTTTTTGGATTTTTCTAAAAATTTTATCAAAATAAAATCTTTTTGTAATTTTCAAAATATTTCCAAAAAAAAATATACAAAAATGATACATACTAGCAATAGGCAAACAATATCATCATAAAAATCATCATATGCTAGTAAACAAGTCAAACCTCAATCATTAGGTGCGGAGGGATTTTCCAAAGGTGGTGATAACTTATGAAAAACCTCCATCAATTATTGTGAAGTTTTGACTAAAAACTTAACTTGCTCACCTAAATGTGCAAACTCTCTCATATAGTCTCCGAGAGCATGTAAAGAATCATGTGTGGGTGCATGTGGGTCAGAAACACGTGTAGAAGCAAAACGTGACACATACCCCAACTTAAAGCAAAATTCCCTAAGGTGTCCTCTCCTTTTGCAATGTGAGCAAACATAAATAGGCCTCGGAACACCTCTCTCAAAAACTCTAGGACGCACTTTCCTAATAGTAATGGGACGCCTAGGTGGGTGAGGGTGAAACTCATGTGAATCTATCACAAAAGTGGGAACCGGCTCGGGTGCTAATTGGGAAATAGAAGCACCGTCATGACTTATTCCTAACTTCTCACCTTTACCCTTAAGAACCACCTTTTCAACCTTCTTGGGTCCATTCTCAAAAATGACTTTGACCTCCCTGGCACATTCGAGATCACTCTCGAGTTGGGATACACGTGTCGTGAGACTAGACAACATGTCGGTCAAATCACACTTCTCCTTTCTTAAAACCTCCTCTTCTCTCTCCAAATCTAAAACCCGACGACCTAAATCTCTATTATACTTCTTTGTTTTCAAGGTCTCGGTGTACAAATCTCTAAAAGCTTTTTGGTGCTCACTTTCATCTCCACTTTCTTCCTCGCTCTCATCCTCACTAGAAGAACACTGATCACTATCATCGCTCTCGTGTGCACTCTCGTGAGACAAAGTGGGTGTGCTCACACGACTAGAAAAAATGACAACCATCCCATGTGCTAAACCTTTATCGGACTCATCTCCCTCATCACCCTCACTATCACTAAGTGTGGCAGGCATGGCTACTTTCTTCCCTTTCTTTCTAAGCCATGTTGGACATTCAAACGACTTATGTCCCTTACCCCCACATTCAAAACAAGTCACGTTATCAAGATCTTCCTCACACTCCTCATCCGAGTCATTCTCTTTTTCTCTTTCACTGCTTTCTTTGGCCTTTCCTTTCTTTTTATTTTTCTCAAAAAATTTCTTTTTGTTGGAAGAATTATTTTTGTTCATGTTGAGAAATTTTTTAAAATTTTTCGCAAACAAGGCCATATCATTAAAATCAAAGTCTCCCTCAGAATCGGACTCACAAACTTTTTTTTTCTTTTTCTTACAATAAGTCTTTAAAGCAATGCCATTATACTTAGCCTTAATGGTTTTGGGAAACATGTCAATCTCATAGGTTTGAAGATCTCCTACAAGTTCTTCCAACTTAAGTGATTTTAAATTTTCCAAAGAGTTCAAAACAGTGACTTTAGGAATAAAGCGTTTTGGGAGAGATCTCAAAATCTTTTTAACGACACGCGTGTTATCAATCACCTCACCCAAATTAAAACTTGTGTTAATAATGTCCGACAAACGTGCATAAAAATCATCAAAGCATTCAGATTCAGACATGGTGATAGTCTCAAATTGAGTGGCCAAATTTTGTAACTTAGATCCTTTAACCGCGTTCGTACCCTCATGCGCCAATTTCAAAACATCCCATGCCTCTTTAGACGTGGTGCACTTCATAATTCGGCGAAACTCATCAGGATTGATAGCTCCATAAATAGCACTCAAACCACGTGAATTATATTTAGACATTTTATGATCATCTTCAGTCCTAGCTGACATGGGTTTTAAAGAGGTGATATTATCAACGGTGATCGTGGGAGGAGTCCACCCATTTTCGCAAAGGTACCAAACACGCTCGTCAATGGCTTTTAAACAAGATTTCATGCGATCTTTCCAATAGGCATAATTAGACCCGTAAAAATAGGCATCTTATTATAGAAGTGCTCCATAGAAAAAAATGTGATTTTTTACAAAACTGATTTAAAAAAAAAATCAATATCACACGATTTTGCAGAAAATAGGAATACACGATAAATTAGCGTAACCCGCTCTGATACCAATTTGAGAAAGTCGTAACGACCGTGTGATAATTGATTAAAATCGCAAATATCTAATTTGGCTCACTTATTTAATTAGAGTCTATTAATTCAGCCCCTAAACATGCATCTATGGTGCGTGTGTCAAACCATAAACAAATAATGCATGCGACATAATAAATATGCTGAGACATAGATTTTAGGAAAAAAACCCTTTCGGGTAAAACCTTTATTTCGCTATGAATCTATAAATCGCAACTTACAATTACATAGAGAAATCTGTAATGAATTAACGCGCAGCCAACCCACAAAGACTCGCAGTCTTGAACTCAACAAGAGAATACCCGCAGCACCCTCCAAGGACTCGCAGTCCTATCTTCGACAAAGAATCTTCACGCAGCAAGATCCTTAATGACACGCAGCCATACGGTGTAGAGACGCACTCCACAAAAGATGAACAAAGGCAAAGATGTGTTCTTAAACACCCAAACAATTCACTAAAGCAAGATGGGAGTTTTGTGAATTGTAAATCAAAAAGGGATTAAACCCTTAAAAGAAGAAGCCTAAAGATTACTGATTTGGCAGTGTTTCTGTTCTGGAAAACGTATGGACTTCTTAATGAAAGCGTTACCATTTAATGAGTATTTATACAAAAATGCACCGCCTCGAAATTCGAGCTCGTTCGAACGAGATGCATATGTCGCTCGAACGAAGTATGCATGTCATTCAAACGACATCGCGTGACTTCCAATCTCATTCGAAGGAGATGATGATCTCGCGCGAACGACCTGGGCATCAAAATCGATGTCCGCTATAAAACTTGAAAAAAATACTCACTCTCAATATTTGACGAAAAAGTCCGCTCCAACACTTGGAAAATATTTTGTAAAAGTCTCCCAAAAGCTCTAAGTGAAAAGTAAAGGTATTTAAAACATAAACTTACCAAAGTAAACTTCGCGGAGTCTTGAATGATGAAGAACTTGAGTAATTTGGATCCGTCTTTGATGTAGATGTCTTTTGAATGCTCTTCGACGGTGTAGCGGTATATGACATAACAAATTGATAACGGACTTATGAAAATATGTCCTTACATCCTCATTGAGGATGATGGATTCTACCTCTTCCGCGGCCTCCCCTTTCTTCAGCTTTGTTTCATCCCTGGGGTCCAGGGTATCAATATTGTAAGTAGTAATTGCCTTCTTATGTTCCTCTCTTTCCTCGGTAGAGTTGAAGTAGCATTCCCTTTTCGTAATCTGGTCTCCTTGAACTTCCTCTACCCTATACGAGGTCGAAAATTTTATCATCTGGTGGACCGTGGAGGGCACAACCTTAAATTCCTTGAGAGCTACTCGTCCCAGTATGATATTATAGGCTGAGAAGACGTGTTCATCCATCACGAAAAAGTTGACCCTCTTAGTAAGCCATCTTGGCCACTCGTCCCCTATTCTTACATCAGACTTATACACTCCTAGGGGATGAACTCTTTCCCCACTGAACCCAATTAAGGGATGATGGTATGGGACCAGTCTAGCATGGTTGAATCCGAAATCTTTAAAACATGACCAAAACATCACATCTACAGAACTACCCCCATCCACCAAGATCCTTGGAACCTTGCACTCGTATACCCTGGTGGTGATGATAAGAGGGTCATCATCTGGGGCTAAGAGGCCCTTGAAGTCCATCCTTGAGAAACCTGCGATTAGGGTGTCCATATCAACCTTCTTTCTCTTTTCTAGCTTTGCTTAGATAGAGGTTGAATGCACAACTTTCGTCACTGTCTTGGCTTTAGCTATATGGGCCTTCCTGTCTGTGACTTTTGACCCTCCTCCTTGCAGCCCCCCCAAAGATCATTCCAACACCGAAAGAGATCACATTGAGTCTTTTCACTAGGCCGTGGTCATCTCTTGGTGGGAGGTCAGGATCATAATCGTCCTCTAAAGGGTTGTCTCTTTTGTTGAGGGGATCTTCTCTACATACATCGCTTCGCTTCTTCCTAGGGTCGTCCCCTCGGCCCCTCTTGAGGGCAACCTTGTCCACATATTTTCTTAACTTCCCTTTTTTTAGAATTTTTTCAATTTCATCTTTCAAGGGAAAACACTTATCGGTCAAGTGGCCATGGTCTTGGTAAAACTCACACCACAGGTTTTTATTCCTCTTGTGAGGAGGTGCCCTGAACTTCTCAGGCCATTTTAAGGATCAATCGCTCTTTATCTCATTCAGAATGTATTCGCAGCTGACCGTTAGAGGGGTGTAATCAGCGAATTTATCATTTGCTAGCCTTTTCTTCCTCCTTATTCTTTTTCTGGTACTTATCCCCACTAGTGCCTCCTTTTTCATCTTCATATTTGGCAGCCATCGCCTCTTCGGCATTTATTACCTTCCCTGATGTGGCCAATAACTCAGCCATCGACTTTGGGGGGTCTTCAGCAAGCTTCCTCCGCATCTTCCCCTTCTAGAGTCCTCCAATGAGGCCTGTCATGGCTATACTCTCCTTGTAATCTTCGAACTCTAAATTTTATTTATTAAACCTGGCTATGTAGTCTCTTAGGCTCTCGTTCTTCCCCTTCTTAACATAAAGAAGGTGTGTGATCTTCTTCTGTGGCCTCACTCTGAAGTAAAAGTTATGGATGAATCGGTCTGCTAGTTGCTTAAAGCTTTTAATGGAGTTCTTTGAAAGAGAGGTATACCCGACATGTGCGGCCTTGATCAGAATGCAGGAAAAGGCACGACAACTCATCTCATCTGAGATAGAGTATATGTCTGTCACTGATTGGTACATATCAATATGATGGACCGGGTTAGTACTCCCATTATATCTTGGGGTGACCACCGGTGGCTTAAACTTGGATAGCGTTTGGAAGTTGACTATCTTTGCCACAAAAGGTGAGCTTATGGAATATCCTCTTTGAATAGGGCATCGACTTTTCAGGATATCACTAATTTTATCCTCCAACATTTGGATCGAGTCATTCCATGGCCTTGTAGAGTCGACTTGGCCGATGTTATCCCCTGTCACTTTTTTGGGTGACCTGAGGGTTTTGCTACGGTCGGTCTATATCGGTTGTTCACTTCCCCCTGACCGTCATCCCGTTCATTGGATCGGCCTCCATGGGGTTGGTCGCCCACTGCCTCTCTTCTGGACCTTTTAATACCTCTCGATATCTTTCCCTCAGGTCATTTATTGGGCCCAGCCTCTCAAAGGCTGACCCTCTGCTGAGACGATCAAAAGCTGAGCCTCTCGGGCGTTCGTCAGGATTATGCCTCCTAAACTTCCCTCGGCTCTCTTGGAAAGGTCGTACAGTGTTGTTGGAGACCTCATATGGGAGAGTCTTCCACTTACACGTCATTATACCTATCCTCCAAGCAAGGGTTTCCATGCCTCCCCAGGCGTAGAAACCGGGGGTCAGCAACATCCCTCCATTGTTATGGAGGTAGAAAGTATTTATGTGGCGCCTGGGGTGGTCCCCTGGTGTCATATTGTCCTGGAGCAGCTGTCGGAGTAATCATTTCCGGCGAGACTCTGGGGTGTCTCAGTATGTTTTGGCTAAGATCTACAAATTGCTCTTTCATAACCTGTTGGCTTGCTGCCAAAGATTTCAGGGCGACAGCCACCTCGGCCATCTCAGACTGGGGTGGTACCTGGATGGAACTAGGTCTTACTCCACTTGCTAGTGGTAGAGGAGGAGGTGGTAACTCCGGTGCCATATGTTTGAGCTGTGAAGAGCTGAATGATCAAAAGACTCATAAGCTTGAGAACCTTAATGGATCTCTTTCAATGGTGAAATAGCTCCACACGAAGGGGGAGAACTGGTTCAACACCCGAGTTTACGATGAGGTCAATCTGCATAAATGAAGAGATAGTTTCTCATTCCCACAGACGACGCCAAACTGATAATGCTAAGATTCAGTACCACCATATAAGAGGTGGAGAGCTCAAAAAGTAGCAATGGTAGCAATATATATATATATGTGTGTGTGTGTATAAGTATATAGAGGGGGATGAGTATAAGAGGAATGAAGGCAATTATGTATAGTGGTTCAGTCGATCAGGCCTACATCCACTATGAGTGTGTGATCCACTAAATATGGGTACTAATGGCCTTGGATACAGTGCTAATAAGCTCACTCTCTCTCTCTAATGTGTGTACAAGCAGAGTTCTAGCTAGGGTTATAATTATCGATCCCTTTACAAGTTTAAAGATGACAAGTATATATAGGGCTTGGGGGGAGTAGTGTACCCCCAAGCATGTGTTGAGAATGTGAATGACGATCTAGCCAATTCCCTGTTGACACCTGGTTGTGCCACTTGTGGTTAATGATGACATAATATTCCCTCACGTGAGGGGATGATACTATTATAATGGTCTGGTCCACATGTATATGAGTCCCACGCGCACTGTGCCACGCGTCTCCTAAATCAAGCACCATGGGGGTGTCACCCTCAGCTTATGATGTCAGGCCGAGGCTAAGGTTCATGCTGGAACTAGGTCTTAACTGCATGATATAGGCCTTGTACTATCATCCCCTCATAGGGTCGTCCGATCGTGCTGACAGTAAGTCTCATCCGGTCGCAGGTTCATCCGTATAGGGCTAGGGGGTCGGCCTTTTTTATGGTCATCCGACCTCGGTTGATGGGGTTGGCCTGTCGCATGGTCGTTCGGCCTCAGTTGATGGGGTCGGCCTGTGGTAGGGTTGGGTCCTCGTCCTGGATGAAGATACCTTCATCCTAGCCGAGGGTGTATTTTGGTATATCAGCAAGTATTTAAAATGCTTACAAGTTGATATTACATACATTTTAGTACTTCGACACTCACTTGAGAATTTTCACCTCTCAACTAGTGTACGCGCCTAACGTACTACCGAATTATTCTTGATAAAGTTAACCCTGTTAACTATTCTAAACCACTCTTCCCTTATCAATCCTAATTCGTGTGATCACATCATTAACATTTATATATGATAACTTTTCTTACGAATTTATCAAGTTGGCTATGTACATCATAATATAGCTTTAAACACTTAGTTTGTTTAAAATCAATTATCCAATTTTATCTACTTACAAGCACAGTAGAGGAGTCTAAAGTATATGTATGTATATTTATCACTCATATAATGTATATACTAATCGGCACCCCACATAAAATCTATGGTACTGGCATACTCTGCTATCAAGTCCCCGTATCTCTCGTATAAAGGGAAATACTAGTTCGGAATCACTCTCGAGCTGTATTAACACAAAACACACATAATGGATGCGAAGCATAGTTCCAAGTCTCTAAGAGGTCAGCACATACCCTCACGTCTCTTAGGACCGTCTGACTACCATTCTTGGATATCCTGTACCAAGGATACTATGTTCTAGGGTACGAGTCAATATCCCCCATAAAGGTACAATCGAGATAAGATTGTCCCAGCGCGGAGCCTCCACGATAGCAAGTAGTGCAGGTATGATTACACATAGATATATAATATTATATCCATATATACATGAACCTATATATATATATATATATATATATATATACACATTATTCAGCTAGGTACACCCATGACCCATAATATATTCGAACCATGCGTGGCACATAGCTCCCGAGTTCTACGTATAATTAAGTCATTCTTTTATTTTCCCAATTATCGCAAGTCCTTAAGTACTTCCTGACTCTCGAAGTGTTTCATCTTGATAAGTATAAAATCAGTAGGTGTACACTCCCTACCCTACTGATCTAAGTCACCCTTAATTCTCACAAGACCTAATTTAATGTATGCACGATTTCCCACTCAATTTATACCCCCTAGATCCCACCGTTAAATCTCATATAAAGTCGTCTTACCCGTACTCTACTTATACCCTACTGGTCCTTCTCAAGTCCAATTATGATATTTTAATTATGTCCAAAAGTCCTTACACATTGGGATTGGATTTACATTTAAAAGGGGAAGAAGTTTCCATTTCCAAGAGGAGTCGGTTGATCGATGAAAAGGGTCGATCGATCGACATTCTTGAGTCGATCGATCGAGTAGTTCTTGGTCCAGTTTTTGCAATTCTTTTCCTATGGGTTTCATCAACTTAAATTCTCAAAACCTCTATTAATTCGTCTCAAACTCCCAAAAAATCAAACCGAAAGTTGTACTATCCTACATACATGATTTTTAACGTAAAACATATACAAATTCATCAAGGGTCATCAATTAAAGGGTTAATTCAAATTAATACATCAAGATCCCTATTTTTATCATCATCATCATCATCATCATCATCATCATCATCATCATCATCATCAATATCTTCCTAATTCTTCGAGAATTTAACCTCTATTGAACATCAATTTCGTAGTTATTCATCTACATATAATAATAGGGTTGTCCTAACATGGTTTCTACTCAGAAATTCGATATAAATCTCCCAAACATCATTTAACTTTCATGAGGACATAAAATAATTATCTCCTACACTACGATGGATGTGTTATCAACTAAAGAACAATAATTTAGATACTTGCCTGAAAATAAATGTCTGAATCGTAGAGAATGATGGGTATGATCCCGCTCCTTGTTCCCCGATCTACGCGTTGGTGGTGGAATTGGTGAGAGTGGTGTAGGGTTAGTGGCTCTTCTCCTTGGAAGCCTTCTCTCTTCTCTCTTCCTTACCCTCTCTGGAACTCCAATGTTTCTAACCCTTGAGGACTCATACTTTCATCAGATATAACCTCTCAATTTTTGTCATTAATTAACGTCTAAAATGGGAAATTACCGAAATTCCCTCCCAGGTTGCCGGTTAGGCCTAAAATCACCCCGAGACCCAAACTAAATCCTCGGGTACACTTTTCTGAGTATCTCGACCCTTCCGGACACATTAGTGCACTCAAAATGGCCATACAGGTGACTTATATTAAATCACTTTTTATTCCATTAATTTAGTCCCGACACAACACACGCGTGTCCCGACTTAATTTCTATGATTGTCGTATTATTCACTCGCGACAATTTTAATAATTCAATCTCATATATCACTTTGCTCATTTAGTAATATTCAACATAATTCATACTAATAATTACTAACTCTCGTCACACAGTTAAATATTTATTTTAAAATCCGGATTAATATTAAATTAATTTATCCCAATTTAATTTTATTAATCCCATAATTAAATGCCATAAAAATTACGGGGTATCACATACTTCCCCACTAATAACATAATTTCGTCTTGAAATTCAAAAAATAATGCATACCTGGTAAAAACAATTCCGGATACTTTTGCGCATATCTGCCTCGGGCTCCCAAGTAGACTCTGAAAAAACGTGACTGTGTTATAATTGATTAAATTAATTCGTAAGTTTCCAATTAAACCTTATTTAATTAAAGTCTATTTTTAAATCAAATAAATTCAGCCCCTAAACATGCATTTAAATATGATAAATCATTCAAACCATGCATGAAAAATAAAGACGACCGATATTGGAAAAAACCCTTTTCGTGTAAAACCTTTTATAAACACTTTGAAGAATTCACAAGACCTTTGACTTACATACAACCTGATAATCTCCCACAGGTGTGTAATGTACGATGCCTTCAACAAATCTTCAAAGATACGAGAGACAGCGAAATATCCTCTAGGCGTCGGTTCGTCGTCTTCGGCTCGTCCATACGTAGAATGACTACGCTCGGTATCCACCGATCGAAGATGGAGATGCCTTCTCCACAGAGGTTGAACAAAAGCAAAGTTTTTCTTAAACACCAAATAATTCACTAAATCATATGGGAGTTTTGTGAATTGAAAACCAAAAAGGGAATTAAATCCCTAAAGGAAGAAGCCTAAAGAATTTTGCTTTCGCAGTGTTTCTGTTCTGGAAAACATATGGACTTATTAATGAAAACGTTACCAAATAATGAGTATTTATAGAAAAATGCATCGGCTCGAAATCCGAGCTCGTTCGAATGAGAAGCATATATCTCTCGAACGAAGGACACGTGTCATTCAAACGATATCACGCGACTTTCAATCTCGTTCGAACAAGATGCTTATCTCGCACGAATGACATGGGCATCAAAATCGAGGTCCACTTCAAAACTTAAAAAAATACTCATTCTCAATATTTGACGAAAAATTCCGCTCCAACACTTAGAAAATATCTTGTAAAAATATCCCAAAGCTCTAAGTGAAAAGTTAAGGTGTTAAAAACATAATCTTACCAAAGTACACTTCACGGAGTCTTGAATGATGAAGAACTTGAGTAATTCGGATCCGTCTTTGATGTAGATGTATCTTGAATGCTGTTCGACGGTGTAGTGGTATATGACATAATAAATTGATAACGGACCTATGAAAATATGTCCTTACAAATCTCCCCCTATGTCTATGCCGGTACATACATAAAAAATCCGAATTATCAATAAATCGAAATGCCTATACAAATCTACCATCCCATGAATAAATTTGCAAGACCTCAAAACTGTTCTTGAATCATCTTCTTATCAGGGTGTGCAACATATCAATCTTCAAATTTGTACCTACACACATGAGATAAAGCAAAAACCTTCGTGACGCATCGAGTTTGAAATGATATAAGAATAAAGCATTAATAATCAAATCTCCCCCATAATACAAAAACTCCCCCATAACATGATAATTCTTTCTTCCCCTTTTTATGATGTCCCCAAATAGATAGGTAAGAAGAAAAAATCAAAACATGGAGTGTCACGATAAAATGTATAGCAAACAAAGATCAAACTACGCGCATGCAAAGGGATATCTCAAAAATCTCACCAACTATTTTTGGATTTTTCAAATTTTTCGTACAAAAATAAGATACAAAAATCACACCATGGATTTAAACTCAAACAACCAAGTCATGGAAATGAAATGAATGGGTGTGAACAGATTCGATAGGTAAATAAACTCAATCAATCATATGTGCATGATGCATATGTGTACCCCTAACGAATGAACATCAAAAGTATCCTTAGGTGAAAAGATTTGTTGAATTTAGATGGCATTGTCTTATGCAAATCAACAAATCAAAGTCAAAGTGATTTCTACACCAATAACGTCCAAAACTATATAGCGCATTTTCAAGAATTTCAAGGACGTGCAAACCCGTTATAAAATCTCCAACCAAACTCCCTCATATATATTTTCTTTTAGAGGTAATCTAAATTCTCAAACTTTGGAGAATTGGTGCAAAAACCTTATTGGCCCATAATTGGCATAAATTTATTTTTATTGCCTTTAAATTTTTTCAGGCTCTTTTAAACCTCTTTAGACCCCGGATAATAAAATTCCTCCATTTTTTAGGTCCAATTTAAACGGTGGCTTAGTATTCGCAAAGGCAAAATGAACCTTTCGCAACCCTTTCCCATTTTCAAACAAAGCAAACAAACTCACAAAACGGTTCTTATATGCACAATATTTTATCAAGTTTTATCGCGCTTGGTTCGTTTTAAGGACAGGATTGAAGTGAAAACACCCAACCAACATGTGATAAGACAAGCACAATAATCAAACAAATCTGTGCATGCGTGCAATAAAGGAAACATGAGTCAAACATGTAGTAAGTAACACTTAATTACATCTTAATGACTCCAAACATTATAAAGCACAAGGATGAATTAACCTATTGCCTCAAAACACTATCAAATAGTCACATGAAAATAATGGAATGATGTTGTGACTCAGTCATCCTAAGTGTCCATCCATAAATGGTGCAAACAAAAAACAAAAATCTTTTTGTATTTTTCAAAAAAATTATCAAAAACAAAAATTAATACAAAAAGTACATGTCACAACTCTAACAAAAATATATAAAAAAACATAACTAGCGTATGACAAACATGCAAACACAATCATCTATATGATATGGCGAGAGAAGAATCATGTGCAAGCAAACGAGAATCAACTTGTCTAAAATCTAGCGTATCCAAAAGTGATTTCCTAACCCAAATAGATGTGAAACGTAGTGTAGGGGATTTGGGAACCATGGGAACACAAGATATAAACTTCCTAGGACAATTTCCAAGATCAAAATAAAAACGCCTAAGGTGACCTTTCCTACCACAATATGAACATGTGTAAACGGGTGAACGACACCTATGGGATGACCTTTTCTAATATCCTTGGAATTAGTTGACCCTCTAAAACAAATAATGATTTTAGCTTTAGCATTAGAAGCATGAGAACAAGATGAGCCACTACCATCACTATCAAACCTACTCGAGTGTGTCAAATCATTTTTTAACTTCAAAATTTTTTACTCGAGCAAAGAGTTAGACTCTTCCAATTTAAGGGATGCCTTTTTCAAATTCACAACAATTCCCAAAAGGGTATCTCTCTCCCCCTCAATTAAGGCAAACTTTTTCCTAAGAGTCTTTTCACTTGCCACAAACTCATTGACTAAAATATTTTTATCCTCTTTGGCACAAACACAAACCAATGAATTTTTAAGGTCCTTTAATTCTTCTTCTAAAATTAGGACCTTATCATCACTCTCCTTCTTCGAAATTTTCAAAGAATCAAAATCAATGCACAAATTACCAAAATGCTCACGACAAATATCACTTTGAGTTTGGAACTCTTGCAAATATTCAATCTTACTTTTAAAGAGAGAATTTTCTTTTTTTCAAAACTTTAATTCTTTTGCAAAGTTTCAAATTAAAACTTTTTAATTTTTCAGCACGATCGTGAACTTTTTCAAAAATAGGCTCCTCATTAAATGGGCGTTCCATTAAAAAAATACGATTTTTCATAAAACTGATTTAAAAAAAATCAATGTCACACAATTTTTGCGAAAAATAGGAATACACAATAAATTAGCGCAACCTGCTCTGATACCAATTTGTAAACGCGAGCAGACAAATTGTATCACAAAGTAAATCCTCAAAAAATCAGGATCACGCGATAAATTAGAGTAACCCACTCTGATACCAATTTGAAAAAACGTGATTGTATGATAATTGATTAAATTAATTCGTAAGTTTCCAATTAAACCTTATTTAATTAGATTCTATTTTTAAATCAAATAAATTCATCCCCTAAACATGCATCTAAATATGATAAATCATTCAAACCATGCATGAAAAATAAAGACGCCCGATATAGGAAAAAACCCCTTTCGGGTAAAACCTTTTATAAACACTTTGAAGAATTCACAAGACCTTTGACTTACATACAATCTGATAATCGCCCACAAATGTGTAATGCACGACGCCTTCATCAAATCTTCAAAGATACGAGAGACAGCGAAATACCCTTCAAGCGTCGGTTCGTTGTCTCTAGCTCGTCCACACGTAGAATGACTACGCTCGGTATCCACCGATCAAAGATAGAGATGCCTTCTCCACAGAGGTTGAACAAAAGCAAAGTTGTTCTTAAACACCAAACAATTCACTAAAGCATATGGGAGTTTTGTGAATTGAAAACCAAAAAGGGAATTAAACCCCTAAAGGAAGAAGCCTAAAGAATTCTGCTTTCGTAGTGTTTATGTTCTGGAAAACGTATGGACTTCTTAATGAAAACGTTACCAAATAATGAGTATTTATAGAAAAATACATCGCCTCGAAATCCGAGCTCGTTCGAACGAGAAGCATACGTCGCTCGAACGAAGGACGCGTGTCGTTCAAATGACATCGCGCGACTTTCAATCTCGTTCGAACAAGATGCTGATCTCGCGCGAACGACATGGGCATCAAAATCGACGTCCACTTCAAAACTTAGAAAAAATACTCATTCTCAATATTTGACGAAAAAGTCCGCTCCAAGACTTAGAAAATATTTTGTAAAAATATCCCAAAGCTCTAAGTGAAAAGTTAAGGTATTAAAAACATAACCTTACCAAAGTACACTTCGCGGAGTCTTGAATGATGAAGAACTTGAGTAATTCGGATCCATCTTTGATGTAGATGTCTCTTGAATGCTTTTCGACGGTGTAACGGTATATAACATAATAAATTGATAACGGACCTATGAAAATATGTCCTTACAGACTCCCGTATGTTATGATGCTCCCACTAGACCCGTACAAGTGGGGCTACCTTCGATCTCAATTTTCTCTCGCTATGGTCTAGGATAGCCACAGGTCTATCCTCATAAGAACTGTCGGGTTGCAAGTCAATCTCCTCTATCTCAATATGAGTGTGTGCCAAATCATCCCGAAGATACCACCTCAATGATGAAATATGGAACACATAATGAATACGGTGGAAGTGCTCCGGCAACCCAAGCCTGTATTCCACCGGTACAATCCTCTCGATAATGGGAAATGGTCCTATGTACCTCAGAGCCAATTTCCCTTTCTTTTTGAACCTCATCATTCCTTTCATAGGAGACACTTGTAGTAATACTTGGTCCCCATGCTAAACTCCCTAAGGACTGCTTTGCATTGGCATAGTTGTTCTGCCTGTCCTGGGCTACCTGAATGGGACTCCTGATCAACTCAATCCTAGCTGACGTCTCCTGAATTACCTATGGCCCAAGTAACTTGTTATCCCCCACCTCTAGACAACAAGTGGGTGAATGACAAGGACTACCATACAACGCCTCAAACAGGTCCATGCCAATTGTAAACTAGTAGGACTTATTATAAGTGAACTCCACTAGTGGAAGGTACTGCTCCCATCCTCCTCTAAAATCAAGTACACACATGCATAGCATATCCTACAACATCTGATTAGTACACTCAGTCTGCCCATATGTCTACGGGAGATACTTCGTACTCAACCGCGGCTCGGTACGTATAGCTGTGACACCTCGACTAATTAAATACTGTGTAGCTACTCGTTTATTAAATTAATACAGAATATCAAGCCGGTTCAGTCTTAGCATCACTGTCGAAAACATTCAGTTACTTACTAGCCATCTAATATTTAAAGTAGTGAGATGCCAAATTTTAATAATTAGTTTAACAATCAATCAAGTAATTAAATTATTATTCATCAATCGTATAAAAAATATCATATGAATACCCAACATTTTGAAATAAACCGAGTCTGGAGAACACTCCAATAATAATACTAGAGTAAAATAAAATCCCAACACAAGAGTCTGAATAAATAAACTAATATCTGAAATAATGAGAATCTGTAACTACCATCTCTAGATAAGAATTGGCAACATGAACTAATTGATACGAATGACTCGGAAGGAACCAAGGATAAATATGGAGGCATCTAATATAGAGATTCTGCAACTTCCACACCAGCTACATCAAGTCTTTCGAATGGAACTATTAAGTTTGGCGTCCCTGTGGATGGGGGCACTTAAAAGGTTTTTACAAAACAAAATAGATTTGGAGGAAAATGGGTCAGAGTCCGAGATGAAAATAGTTTTAAAACAGCAAGTGTTTAATTGCATTAAACAGTAAATATAATATACATGGCACCCCTCAACTAATGTGCACACCTAACGTATACCCTTAACCCATCCTAGTCATGCCACTATCTAACTAGTCCATATTAACTCATGTTTTCACATTCTGCTATAGAGTACCTTCTCGTATTACCCTAACAAGTCATAGTTATATCCCACATTCATATCCAATAAATTACTTATATCAAGTGCAATTTAAATTCTCACATTTTTAACCCATTTAAATATTTTAGTTATTCGCATCAACTAAGCAACGGTGAACCACTCTCAAGTACATATACAAATCGCTCTCTATACATATATACATATATGGAACCCCTAGGATAAGTTACGGTGCACGCATACTCTACTATCGAATCCAAGTACATCACATACCTAAGGATCACGCGTTCCGAATCGCTCAAGAAACGTATCAATACAAATCACACATATTGGAGGCGAACATAGTTCACATACCCATGGGTCATGCACATACCTACGCTCCCATGGTCAGCTGACTTATCAACTCAAAAATAATTCTTCACAGTCCTATGTTCTTAAGGTACCAATCTAAATCCACCCAAAGGAACACAAAGATAAGATGGTCCTCTCCTGAAAATCAACCTCACGTGATAGCAAGTATGGTAGGTATGTCATACACACGACAATCCATATACTAAGTAATCACACATCTTAGGTAATCATTATATTAATATACGTATACACCGGCCCTATATGTTAAGTCTCATACGTATCATAGTATCATCCCGAATATTTCACGTAATATGTTTAGCGCAACAACTCTCGTTATATAAATCCGAATACTTAAACCTACCTCAAAAGGTTACTATGTCACCCACTAGTCTCTAAGGTTATCTCAGTAATTCAAAGTCCCTCTTCTAATGTTCCTGACCTTAAGTTATCATTTATCCAAATTTCAATCCCAATTTATGAAATTTTTAACGGTACCTCACTCGGTAAACACCCGTAAGTATCCCATTCAATCCCAAAATGTATAACATTTTTCGGGCATAAACTACAACCCTACTGACCTTAACTAAGTCCTACAATATTTTATTAAACCCCCTAAGAGTTATTACAAGCTTGGGATTTGTCAAACCTTAAAGGGAAATAATCTACAAAAATTAGGATGAGTCGATTGATCGAGGGAAAGGGTCGATCGATCGATCCAGTCGACCGATCGACATTCATGGGTCTATAGATTGATCTATCAGGTATTGCAATTCTGCATAATTTTGCCTATGGGTTTAGTCAAACTTATCCCTTAAATCCTCTACTATAATGTCCCAAACTCCCAAATATTTATTCCTAACATCATACCAACATAAATACATAAGTTCTAATGTTTTAGAATCATCAAATCACAATGAGGAGACAATTTCTTGGATAAAATCATATATTTTTCATAAAAACCCTAGTTCTCCTATTTTCTTCAAGAACATAATATAACTCAATAAAACTTCATAATTCTCTACCCATGGATCATAATTTCGTGGTTTCTATATTCCTAGAAGTTAAAATACTTGCAAAACCTACCAAGATTAAGATTTTAATTTTTCAAATCCCTTCATTCATCATTTTTTAAGGTTATTCTCCAAATTCTAAACTAACATGGATGATGTATGCACTGAATTATTGCAAGTTAAATCACTTGCCTAGAAATAGAAATTCTAATCCTTTGGAGAAGATGATACGAGAGTAATCCTCTCTTCTCGATCTATCCGATGGTGGTGACGGTGGTGCAAAAATCCTAAAGGTGGTGGTTCTCTTTTGGTAACTTCCTCCACTTCTTCTTTAATGGTCGTCTGTGAATTTTTGGTGATGGAAACCCTAAGGATCCTAAGTGTTGACTTATCATACACTTAAAATTCATGGGTCACTATTCCTCAAATAGTAAAAATGACTAAAATGCCCTTCTGGGTTGCTTGATAGGCCTAAAATTCATCGGGACACAAACTAAACCCCCAGCTAGTGTTTTATGGCTATCTCGACCCTTGAGGACACGTTAGCGCACTTGAAATGATCATACGGATGGCATAAAAATAAATTACTTTTAAATCCATTAAATTGGGTCATGACATGACTAATATGAGCGTCCCAACTTAATTATCGAAATTATCGAATTTCCAACCCGCGACAATATTAATAAATCCACGATCATATGTTATTATACTCACTCAGTAATATTAAATATAATTATCATAATCAAATACTAACTCCTGTATCGCTAGTATTTAAATTCGGATTAATATTAAATTAATTTATCCCAATTTTATTTAATTGATCCATAATTAAAGGCCATAAAAATATAGGATATTACATACTCGCCCCATAATAACGAAATTTCGTCCCGAAATTCGGAAAAGTAAGGCATACCTGGTAGAAAATAGATGTCCTCCGGTACTCAAAACCTACTTCAAAGTAAGGCTCTATTACTATAGTTCCCCCACTTCACAGAAAGATTGTTTAACACTCTCGACACCTTATCAGCTATAGGTTTACACCTTAATAACGGAACCTCACCCTGTGCTCCTACCAAACAACATTCGAATAAGAATAGCCTATACCTCATTGGCCTCATTATCTCAATATTATTAGGAGGCTGCACCTCACTTCATATCAACTCCCATGTTTATTTAAACACAAAACTCCCATCATGGGAGAAATCATATGAATATCTGACTACTCTTGTTCGTTCTTAGAATCTCTATTCTCGGTGGTGTAACTTTTACGACAGGAAAATGCCACCTAAGACAGTTTGTGGTTATCCCATTATAGTCATCGGACTCTAACTCCTGACTAGTTCAAAATTTAGATTACCTGCTCACCTCTAAACATCCAAAGGGAAAATAGTAAGGTTTATCCACACAAAACCTCAATAAGCACCTTGTCCACGATAGATCTGTACGGGTGATTTCACGTAACTCTACCATTAGGTAATATTTTATCCCCATTACCGTATTATAGTTCACTTACTAGGTATACCCGTTGTGGAAATGAAATGATCGCAATAAGTCCAAAATTACTTTCATCAACTCCACAATTATTAATCACCTTGCGTCTACTCCTTGGGCTATACGTGATACAACATGCTCAAAACTAAATGATATCCCCACTACTTCCTAAAATTTCATATTGAAGGTAGTTCAAGGATCTCATCCTAGTTTAGAACAATACTGGGCAGGACCACGTACCGGGGCGATCCTTCTTTTTAAAGAAAGACTGGGTCACACTATCTAATAGTGTAAATCACCCAAAGGTATAACAACTACTTTCCTTTTGGTCATCTTTTCCACGCATTCGAAGGAACTCGTGACTCATTTTGAGATTTGAAACCCATCAAAGAAATTTACCAACTTGACTCTTCCATTATTGAAATTGCCGGCTTGATACAAAATTTTCTGGCTGATTATCTTATTCCAACTGTTTTCTATCTATGAGCAGTGCATGTGGATACTTTTTACTATGCCCCGCTCAATACCTACTTTCACTTATAATTTTTCCCATTAAGTGGTACTTAATAATCCTCTTCTTCCCTCAGCGTATAGCAAAAATTCTGACCCGTGCATTATTTGCCATGATGTGCACTTCTGAACTGTTTATACCTTATTCACATCATTATTATATTTATGTGCAAGTCACTCTCAACATTCAACAATGTAGAACTTCGCTCCAAATTGTCCATAATAGTTAAATATTTATCTTCTCAAGGGATACCCCCTTTTTAAATGGCTTCCCACTTCCTTTCAACTAAGTTTGGGCATGCTACTCTGATTGTACATGAATATATGGATTAACGTCCTTCTCTCACGATGTTTAATCCAATCTACCACTTCCATTTTGTTATTTTAGTCCCACAAGCATATATTTCACACATCTATTCCCACGTCCCTCTTTTCCAAGCGATTCTAGCATCAGCAAACCAGGGTGTCCACACACCCTATAAACCGTGCATACTGGTTTAAACATCATATATGCTTCATCCATATACCTAATTCTTTATTGCTCCTGTATTCACAACGTGGCATTCTCAATCACCCCGGGATTCGAAATTTTAAATCCTCCTTAATATCATTCCACCCTTCAACCCGCAGTGATAAAGTAATTTTTTTATACTTCCTCACCACACAACTGGCTCCATTGGCCTTATATCATAATTTAACTTTCAACTTACAGTTATAACTACATGCATCTATAACGGCCGAGGTACCAAACTCATGGAGGAATGGCCAAACATCTCCCTTCTTCCAACCTTACACTAAGTTTCATGCGTGGGATGTCTCACAAAGCGAAATCCAAACAAGGAACCCCCCGATACACTACTACCTAGCATTATCGGTTATCGAAATCCGTTATGCCCTCAGTCCATAACATGTACTCCTATTTTACCGTGTCTTTACACAAATGTTACATCTCCTTCCGTAATTACACTTAGACAAGGAACTTCCTCTGAAAGACACTGTCATTTAACATTGATGGTAGTCAGATTCTATAAACATCGTACACATATAATCGGGGCTCTCGAAATCCTGTCCCCAGACATAAAACTATGAGTCTTAACTCCCACGTCTCTAAAGGGGTGATATAACAATGTGCTCTTCCTATTACCAAGTCCCGAGTATTAAACATAATAACAAGCTAAATCTTTTTGCTGAATAGTAAACCCAATACACTCCGAATCATATCATCCCAACACATACAGGGATCGAATATCTCGAGACCATTATACCTTTCGAAGTCTCTACAATATATATATATATATAAATGCGAGCCCGGCCCTCTCGCAGGTGAGGTTTTGCCAGAACAAAATATCCTACACTAAGGTAGTAACCCCGATAAACTTGCGATATTCGCCCGCTATCGGTCTAATCATCACTATAAAACCATAATCAGGATAATATCATACTCGTATAACACATCATTAAAACGAGTAATCTCAATAAAGTATATACCACTATCGATACACCCATTCATCCTCCGCGGATAACACTAAAGGTAACCCCTCTATAACAGGGAAACCATTCACATAATAATAACGTTGTTGATATCCGCACTAAAATCATCTCGCATGCGAATCTAGCAATAATAAAAACGTAGTAACTCGTTCGTGTCACATAAAATATGCCTCATTATCTGAGGGAAAAACTCATACTTCTACCTTGCCAATCGCCCTGGCTGCTCAAATGGTTCCTGGACATAACACGTCTGTTCGATCCAAACCAAAAATTTACATTAACCACTACCCTTGCTAGGTACCATACCCTTTTCCCTTACTCACTTAGGAAAAATTTAACGCATGGGGTGTTATTCTCCACAAAATACCTCTACACATAATCCACTTATCTCTAGTCATACTGACTATGTTAGGGTTGTCCTTCTCTCGGACTTTAGTAGTTTCAATCCTGATGGATACCCCAGTTGTTCCCTTAACTTTGTTGTACCTAAGGAACATGCTATTGTCTTTAACAACCCTTACTGAATTCACCATCACTCGGTAAAAAATTCAGCTATCTAAATCATTTAAATGGGTCCCCTGAGGGGTCTCCCCCTTGTGGTTCTTCACCAACACCGTTTCACTTAGTCTTACTCTCTGACTAAATTCTTATATTCTTGTAGCTTCCCGTACAAGGAAGTGATAACATTCATATTGACAAAATGCGACATTGTTAACATCTGCATTAACCGTCCAAGCAGAATTCCCCATAAGTGCTAGCAATTCTTCTTATGAGTTAATTTTCCACTTTAAAATCCTCTTCTCCATTGTACCTACTTCATTCGATGCAAGATTCGTTAATTAATTAAATTTCTTTTTTATAAAGGGACCTCTGTCTGGCCCCTGGTGTGAGTTCAGAACAATGTTCGCATCTTGTGTTGAACATCTGATGAAGGAACTTGAGGTTAAACTGTACCTAATATCCTTCCATTGACACAACATTCCACTAATAAATGTGGTGATTGACTCCTACCATTATAACTTTGCTCCGACGAGCCAAGAAAATTTTTACCCCAAATTTCACTTCCGGTTAGCTACACTCCGACATATGCCCAAGCCTTTGGATATTTTACCTTTGTTGGCTAACACACACACACACCATTTTTTCATTTCTAGAATTTACATTGATGGTTGTCTTCAATGTTTCGTCTGAATCTCTCCCAATCCAACCACGTTGGGTGGGTCTAATTTGACTCCACTTTCTACTATAGTGGTACCCGAAAGTCATATGTTGTTCCCTATCCATGTTTATCCTCCTAGCTTTCCATGCTATAATAGGGGTGACCTCAACTATGGTCATCATTCTTGAATATACCCTATAACCTTAACTGAGCTCTACTTCCTATTGTCCGCCCAACTGCCCTTGCCGGACATACTGCATTACTCAGCACGTGAACACACCCGAATGAAAATAAGATTCGCTAATACATGGATTATATCAGGAGAACAAAATCTCACCAAAGAAATCAATAATCCTAAACATAGGGTTTTATAGCAAAGAAAGCTACGCTGGAAGCATAATAAACCGCACAGATGCTAAAAGACACTAGAACCTGATGCTCTGATACCACCTGTGACACCCCGATTAATTAAATACTGGGTATCTACTCCTTTATTAAATTAATACATAATATGAAGTTGGTTCAGTCTTAGCATCATTGTCGAAAACATTCAATTACTTACTAGCCACCTAATATTTAAAATAGTGAGATGCAAAATTTTATTAATTAGTTTAACAATCAACCAAGTAATTAAATTATCAGTCATCAATCATATAAACAATATCATATGAATACCCAACGTATTTAAATAAACTGAGTCTAGAGAACACTCCAATAATAACACCAGAGTAAAATAAAATTCCAATACAAGAGTTTGAATAAATAAACTAATATCTGAAATAATGAGTCTACAACTACCAACTCAAAATAAGAATGGGCAACATGCCCTAACTGATATGAATAACTTTGAAGGAACCAAGGATAAATATGGAGGCATCTAATACCGAGATCATATAACTTCCACAGCAGCTACAACACGTCTTCAGAATGGAACTCCTATTCTTGGCATCCCTGTGGCTGGGCACCTAAAAGGTTTTTACAAAACAAAATAGATTTGGAGGAAAATGGGTCAGAGCCCGAGGTGAAAACGGTTTAAAAATAGTAAGTGTTTAATTGCATTAAACAGTAAATATAATATACATGTTAGTTACGTACTCTCACATGAGTTTCTCACCCCTCAACTAATGTGCACGCCTAACGTATACCCTTAATCCATCCTAGTTATGCCACTATATAACTAGTCCATACTAACTCCTATTTTCACATTCTACTATAGGGTACCTACTCGTATTACCCTAACAAGTCATAGTTATATCCCACATTCATATCCAATAAATTACTTATCTCAAATGCTATTTCAATTCTCACATTTTTAACCCATTTAAATATCCTAGTTATTCGCATCAACTAAGCAATGGTGAACCAGTCACAAGTACATATATAAATCATTCTCTGTACATATATACATATATGACCCCCCTAGGCTAAGTTGCGGTGCATGCATACTCTGTTATTGAATCCAAGTACATCACGTACATAAAGATCACGCGTTCCGAATAGCTCAGGAACCGTCTCAATACAAATCATACATATTGGAGGCGAACATAATTCACATACCTACGCTCCCATGGTCAGTTGAATTATCAACTCATAAATAAGTCTTCACAGTCCTATGTTCTTGAGGTACCAATTTAAATCCCCCCTAAGGCACACAAAGATAAGATGGTCCTCTCCCTAAAATTAATCTCCCGTGATATCAAGTATGATAGGTTTGTCGTACACATAATAATCCATTTACTAAGTACTCACACAACTTAGGTAATCATTATATTAATATACGTATATACCAACCCTATATCTTAAGTCTCATACGTATAATAATATCATCCCGACTATTCCAATTATTATGTTTAGCATAACAACTCTCGTCATATAAATCAGCATACTTAAACCTACCTCAAAAGGTAACTAAGTCACCCACTAGTCTCTAAGGTTATCTCAGTAATTCAAAGTCCCTCTTCTACTGTTCCAGACCTTAAGTTATCATTCATCCAAATTTCAATCCCAATTTATAAAATTTCTAATGGTACCTCACTCGGTAAACACCCGTAAGTATCCCATTAAATCCCAAATGGTATAACATTTTTCGGGCATAAACTACAACCCTACTAACCTTAACCAAGTCCCACAATATTCTATTAAACCCCCTAAGAGTTCTTACAAGCTTGGGATTTGTCAAACCTTAAAGGGAAATAATCTACAAAAATCAAGAGGAGTTGATGGATCGAGGAAAGGGTCGATCGATCGATCCTGTCGATCGATCGACATTCATGTGTCGATCGATCCATCCATCATGTATTGCAATTCTACATAATTTTGCCTGTGGGTTTCATCGAACTTAACCCTCAAATCCTCTACTATAATGTCCCAAACTCCCAAATATTTATTCTTAACATCATACCAACATAAATACATAAGTCCTAATGTTTTAGAATCATCAAATCACAATGGGGAGATAATTTCTTGGATCAAATCATATATTTTTCATAAAAACCCTAGTTCTCCTATTTTCTTTAAGAACATAATATAACTCAATAAAATTTCATAATTCTCTACCCATTGATCATAATTTCGTGGTTGCTATATTCCCAGAAGTTAAACTACATGCAAAACCTACCAAGATTAAGATTTTAATTCTTCAAATCCCTTTATTTATCATTTTTCAAGGTTATTCTCTAAATTCTAAACTAACATGGATGATGTATGCACTGAATTATGACAAGTTAAATCACTTGCTTGGAAATAGAAGTTATGATCCTTTGGAGAAGATGACACGGGAGTAATCCGCTCTTCTCGATCTATCCGATGGTGGTGCAAAAATCCTAAAGGTGGTGGTTCTCCTTTGGTAACTTCCTCCACTTCTTCTCTAATGGACGTCTGTGAATTTTTGGTGATGGAAACCCTAAGGATCCTAAGTGTTGACTGATATAATCCACTTAAAATTCGTGGGTCACTATTCCTCAAATAGTAAAAATGACTAAAATTCCCTTTCGGGCTGCCGGTTAGGCCTAAAATTACCCGGGACCCAAACTAAACCCCCGACTTGTATTTTCTGACTATCTCGGCCCTTCCGGACATGTTGGTGCACTTGAAATGATAATAAGTATGACATAAAAATAAATTACTTTAAATCCATTAAATTGGGTCCTGACACGACTGACATGCGCGTCCCAACTTAATTATCGAAACTGTCAAATTTCCAATCCATGACAATATTAATAAATCCATGATCATATATTACTACACTCACTCAGTAATATTCAATATAATTATCATAATCAAATACTAACTTCCGTCTCGCAAGTATTTAAATCCGGATTAATATTCAATTAATTTATCCCAATTTTATTTAATTAATCCATAATTAAAGGCCATAAAAATACGGGGTATTACAATAGCCTCCAGAAATCTCTCCCAAAAGCGTGACATAAAAATCTTATCTCTATCAGATACGATATCTAGGGGCGCTCCATGCTACCTTAATATCTTAGCAATAAATAACTGGGCATACTGTCCCATAGTGTAGTCTGTCCGCACCGGCAGAAAATGAGTTACCTCTGTCAACCGATCCACTACTAACCATATTGAGTCGTGACCCTATTGTGATGTAGGAAACCTAATGATTAAATCCATGGAAATGATCTCCCATTTCCAAATAGGGATCTCTAGCAGTTGAAGTAACCTTGACAATCTCTGATGGTTGACCTTTACCAGCTAACAGGTGGTACACTTGGACACGAACTCCACGATGTCGGTCTTCATCCCACTCCACCAGTAGTGTCACCTTATATCCTAGTACATCTTATCCCCTCCGAGATGCATCGCAAATCAAGATCCATACGACTCTATCATTACTGCATGACGTAAATCCCCCCCTCCGGGACCACTAATCTCCCATTAAATCGCAATCCTCCGTATGAACTCACTTAATAGGACTCCATGACCTCGGCTAGAAGTCGTACAATTTGATTATGGAAAAACAAATCATCTTCTTGGGCCTGGATCACCCTCATAACAATCTCTAGTGTGACTATCATGACAGACATAAAGGATCGGGCCACTGCATCCTGATGTCCCAACTCTTTCCATTTCGCCTTCCACATTTCGGCCACCTCACCTACTGGCCTACGGCTCAATGCATCAGTAAGTATGTTATCCTTCCCCTGGTGGTACTGAATCTCGAATAGGTAATCCTTCACAAACTCCAGCCACCTGCATTGATGCATGTTCAACTCCCACTGAGTGAACACGTATTGCAGTGACTTGTGGTATGTAAATAGGTGAAACTTCTCTCCCAACAAGTAGTGTCTCCAAATTCGCAAGGCAAACACGACTGCTGCTAGCTCTAAGTCGTGGGGGGGGGTAATTATTTTTATGAGGCTTGATCTTACGGGAGGTATAAGCTATAGCCTGCTCCTCCTGCTGATGTACTCCACCAATCCCCTATAGGGAAGCATCAATATACACCAGGTACTCCACTCCTGGCCTGGGTAAAGCAAGGACTGGTGCCAAAGTTAACTTGTCTTTTAGCGCATCGAAAGCTAATTGACAAGCGTTATCCCATATGTACGGTACTCCCTTGTGAGTCAGATTAGTCAATGTACCCGATATCTTTGAGAATCCTTAAATGAACCGTCTATAGTACCCTGCTAATCCCTAGAAACTGTGGATCTCTGACGATATTTTGGAATTCCCCCACTCCCTCTCTGCAGTCACCTTTCCCGGATCCTCGGATATCCCCTTAGATATAATAATGTGCCCCAAGAACTGGACCTCTCATAGGAAAAACTCGCACTTCTCATACTTAGCATATAACTGATGCTCTCACAGAGTCTGAAGAACCCGTATTAAATGCTCGGCATGCTCCTCCTCGGTCTGGGAATACATTAGAATGTCATCTAGGAAGATAATGACAAACTGATCCAGGAGCTCTCTGAACACCCTGTTCATTAAGTACATAAATACGGCTGGAGCATTGGTTATCCCAAATGATATAACTCAAAACTTGTCGAATCCATATCGTATCAATAAACCAGTCTTCGAAACATCCTTATCCCCAATCCATACCTGATGGTATCCCGATCTCAAGTCTATCTTTGAGAAGAAGGTGTCTCCTCTAAAATGGTCGAACAAGTCATCGATTAAGGACAACGGATACTTATTACGTATCGTGACTTTGTTCAACTCTCGGTAGTCTACACACAACCTCAATGACCGATCTCATTTCTTCATAAACAACACAGGAGCACCCCAAGGCTAGCTAATACTACAAATGAATCCCTGTCCCAATAGCTTCTTAATCTGGTCACGTAACTCTCTCATCTCAACTGGAGCCATACGATATGGTGTGCGGGCTATTAGCCGAGTGCTCGATATCAAATCTATAACGTAATTTATCTCTCAGCTAGACGGTAGTCCCAGGATATCCTATAACACATCAAAAAAATTATAAACTACAGGAATTGAATTAATGGGGATCACTATCTCCTTAAAGGTCTCCTCTTCTATATAATATAAATGGGTGGACGATCCTCCCTCAGGACGAGGCATCGCCACTAGAAACATCTCCTGATCCAAAATCATAAAAATAATACTCCTACTGAAACAGTCTATCATGGCTCTATAAGAAGAAAGCCAATCTATGCCAATAATGGCATCATGCTCGTGCATATCTAAGAATAGCATATATGTAGGCAAAATCAGGCTCCCAATCTCTATACCTACTCCCCGATATATAAAGAAAATCAACGACCATTACCCAACGGTGAGTCTACACATGTCACTGTACTCTCTATCGAGTCTAACAACCCTGTGGCCTGTGTAAAACTAGTGGCTATGAAGTAATGTGATGCCCCAGTGTCAAATAAAATGTGCCCCATAGTACCATGGATAGGAAACTTACCCTCAACTGCGGGTGGCGCTTGCGGTGCTGTTGCCTGGTGGATGTTATAAACTCGTCCATACTGCAATTTTCCCTGCTAAACTGGGAAGGCTGGTAAGGCTGGCAACTGAGGTGGTTCTTGGAGGGTGGCTGGGAAGATCGATCTCTATGGCTCCTGAAGGCCACCCTACTACTGCGGGGCCCTATCCCCCTCTGGGTAATCCTGACGTCTATGGCCATTCTTACCACAACCAAAGCATCTGCCCCTGAAGTTTCCTCCCCTCTGTCCCGACTGTCCCCGACCCTGATGGCTGTTACCACCCCTCCACTGGCCCTTCTGGCCCTAATGATACCGCTGTTGTCCCTGATGGCCCTATTGATAACGATGCTAGCACTGCTGACTGGACTGGCCCTGCAGGACCTATTTATAGCCTCCTTATCCCTACCTAGAGTCGCCAGATCGAAATCTCTTAGTAAGGTCCCCCTGATGGGAACTCTTCTCACCCTAACAGACCTGTCCCTGAGTTACTGATGCCCCACTGGCACTACTACCTCCTGTCCGGCCCTACTGGTTGGAATCCCCGGATCGTTTGTTCCCCTACTAGTGGAAGTGGTGGTCGTGGCAATGCAATAGGGCAGCGTCTAGTACATATGTATAAGTACCCAATGACAGATTACTCAAGAGGTGTTGGTGAATCCTTCAGGTCAAACCATCCATGAATATCCGAATCTCCTTCTCTTCGATAGGTGCCTCATCCGGCACAATAGTAAAAAGTCTAGTGAACTCCTCCTCGTACTCCACGACAATCATACTTTCTTGCTTGATATTCAACAATTTACGCCTCATCTCAGTCTACATGGCGAAAGGAAAGTATTTACAGTCAAACCCCAAAAGCTCTAAATCGTCATATTGTCCCTCTCATCTAAGGTGGTAGTGGACTCCCACCAATGTAAAGCGGCCCCTACTAGCTTGTAGGAAGCCAGTAACTGTCTCTGAATTTTTTTGCACTCGTACATGCAAAGATGAATCTGGATGTCTTTCTTCCATTGGCTCGCGATGATAATATCAGAACTTCTCAAGAACTTTGGGGTATATGCCCTCTGAAAGGCATCCCTAACCCTCTCCCATGCAGTGGGAAACTGAGATGGAACTGGCGCCATAACCTGAACCTGGGGTGGGGGCTGCTGCACCACCGCTAGAGCTGCATTCACTGCCTAAGCAACTATGGTGACAACTTTGGCTGCGTGCATCATTCCCTGGGCCAGAGCTACTGGCTACTCTGGCTAAGCTTTTCTGTACCTCGGGGCTCGTCTTGGAGGCATCTAAAACAAGAAGGAATTTATCGGTCCATAGTTATTATCAAATCTCAAATAACTGAAGACAAAATCGCATACATAAGAATACAACAGTCCTAAAAATAGGGAACTATATCAAGGACGCTAAGTTCTAAGCACAGTAAGCCGTACAGATCCTACAGGACTATCGAACCTGATGCTCTGAAACCACCTGTGACACCTCGCCTAATTAAATACTAGGTAATCAGTCCTTTATTAAATTAAATCAAAGTGTTCAGTTGGTTCATTCTTAGCATCGCTGTCGGAAAACAATTTTTCTTTTTTAATCACTTAATAAATAATTAGGCTAAGTGTCAAAAGATTTCATTTTATAGAATAAGTTCTAATGTTATGATGTAATATACGAAACTATTTTTATGAACACATATAATAATATATCGAATACCAAACCATCCAAGTGGAATAAACATGCTAGATAAATCATCTAAATAAAATATCCGAAATCGCAGGACAATGAAATAATTAAAACAATCCCAACTAAACAGAATACTGAAATAATAAAGAGTACAAGTCTCTCTGAACTAAGTAAAGCTGGAAATGGTCGACACATGCCCTATCTAATGATAACTAAATAGAAGACGGAGAAGACAATGATGAAGTCGTCTACTGCAAGGACTTGCAACTCCCACACTAGCAGCAGCACGTCAACAGTCCAAGGTATAAACCTGACTCCCCTCTGGCTGGGCACCTGTAATACATATATATATACAAGGGAAAGAAGAGATGACAGGAAATGGGTCAGAGCTTGAGTGTAAAACAACTTAAAAATATTTTAGCAAGTATTTAAAATGCTCACAAGTTGATATTAAATACATATTAGTACTTTGACACTCACTTGAGAATTATGACCTCTTAATTAGTGTGCACGCCTAACGTACTACCGAATTATTCTAATATAAAGTTAACCCTGTTAACTATTTTAACCCACTCTTCCCTTATCAATCCTAATTCGTGTGATTGCATCACTAACATTTATATATGATAACTTTTCTAACGAATTTATCGAGTCGACTGCGTACATCACATTGTAGCTTTAAAAATTTATTTTGTTTAATATAAATTATCCAATTTTATCTACTTACAAGAACAGTAGAGAAGTCTCAGATATACGTACATATATATATATATATATATATATATATATATATATATATATATATATATATATATATATATATATATATATTTATCACTCATATAATATATATACTAATTGGCACCCCACATTAAATTTATGGTGTTGGAATACTCTGCTATCAAGTCCCCGTATCTCTCGTATAAAGGGAAATACTAGTTAAGAATCACTCTCGAACTATATTAACAAAAAACACACATAATGGAGGCGAAGCATATTTCCAAGTCTCTAAGAGGTCAGCACATACCCTCACGTCTCTTAGGACTGTCTGACTACCATTCTCGGATATCCTGTACCAAGGATGCTATGTTCTAGGGTACGAGTCAATATCCCCCATAAAGGTCCAATCGAGATAAGACTGACCCGGCGCGGAACCTCCATGATAGCAAGTAGCGCGGGTATGATTACACATAGAACTATATATATATATATATATATATATATATATATATATATATATATATATATATATATATTCACATTATTCAGCTAGGTATACCCACGACCCCTAATATATTCGAACCATGTGTGGCACATAACGCCCGATTTCTACGTATAATTCAGTCATTCTTTTATTTTCTCAATTACTGCAAGTCCTTAAGTACTTCTCGACTCTCTAGGTGTTTCATCTTGATAAGTATAAAATCAGTAGGTGTACACTCCCTACCCTACTGGTCTAAGTCACCCTTAATTCTCACAAGACCTAATTTAACGTATGCATAATTTCCCACTCAATTTATACCCTCGAGATGCCACGATTAAATAACATATAAAGTCCTCCTACCCATCCCCTATTTATACCCTACTGATCCTTCTAAAGTCCCATTATGATATTTAAATTATGTCCAAAGGTCCTTACACACTGGGATTGGATTAACATTTAAAAGGGGAAGAATTTTCCATTTTTAGGAGGAGTCGATCGATCGATGAAAAGGGTCAATCAATCTCTCCAGTCGATCGATCGACATTCTTGAGTGGATCGATCAATCGAGCAGTTCTTGGTTCAGTTTCTGCAATTCTTCTCCTACGAGTTTCATCAACTTAAATTCTTAAAATCTGTATTAATTCGTCCCAAACTCCCAAACAATCAAACCACAAGTTGTATTATCCTACATACATGACTAACGTAAAACATATACAAATTCATCAAGGGTCATTAATTAAAGGGTTAATTCAAATTAATACATCAAGAACCCTATTCTTATCATCATCGTCAATATCTTCATAATTCTTCTCTGCTGAACATCAATTTTGTAGTTAATCATCTACATATAATAATAGGGTTGTCCTAACATGGTTTCTACTCAGAAAATTTGATATAAATCTTCAAATATCATTTAACATTCATCAGGACATAAAATAAGTATCTCTTACACTAGCATGGATGTGTTATAAACTAAAGAATGGCAAGTTAGATACTTTCCTTGAAATAAAAGTCTGAATCGTAGAGAATGATGCGTATGATCCCGCTCCTCGTTCCCCGATATATGCATTGGTGGTGGAATTGGTGATAGTGGTGTAGGGTTGGTGGCTCTCCTCCTTAGAAGCCTTCTCTCTTCTTTTTTCCTTAGCCTCTCTGCAACTCCAATATTTTTAACCCTCGAGGACTCCTACTTTCATTAGATGTAACCTCTCAATTTTCGTCATTAATTAAGGCCTAAAATGGAAAATTACCGAAATGCCCTCCCCGGTTGCCAGTTAGGCCTAAAATCATCCCGAGACCCAAACTAAACCCCCGAGTACACTTTTTTAACTATCTCCACCCTTTCGAAGACATTGGCGCACTCTAAATGACCATACGGGGAATTAGAATTAAATCACTTTTTATTCCATTAATTTAGTCCCGACTCGACACACGCACGTCCCGACTTAATTTCTATGATTGTTGTATTATTCACTCATGAGAATTTTAATAATTCAATCTCATATATTACTTTACTCATTTAGTAATATTCAACATAATTCTTACCAATAATTACTAACTCTCATCACACTAGTAAATATTTATTTTAAAATCTGGATTAATATTATATTAATTTATCCCTATTTAATTTAATTAATTCCACAATTAAATGGCATAAAAATTATGGGATATTACACTTTGCGCATCCTGAGCAATGTAAAAGCAATTCACCAAGGCTCAACTATTTAAATTCATATTATTAAGATAGAATACCACTTTCGCGGGCAAGCGATTGCATTTAGCGTATGTAACAATCCTTTAAACCCCTAGGTCACCCTAGTTGGACGAGTTGTGTCTCATAAGGGTTTGCAGTGAATATACCCACAAAATTTGGTTTTCGACTCAATAAAAATTCAAAATACCTAAAAATTGTATAACTCAAACTTTTCAAAAAATAATCACCATATATTTATATGCTCAAATCTCAATTTATCGTGTGTGTGTGTGAAGCCAGAAATTTAACCACAAATTTTCACCGATTGATCATTACGTTACTTTTTTGAAAATTCATTTTGATTAAAGTGCTAACGGGAAACTCTCGCAAATGAATCACTCGGAATGTGGCTATTTCACTCGTTATGCGTGATATAAGGAGTTATTGTATTGGAACACAAATTCACACACACAAAATTGAAAGACAAAATTTTATGGGTGAAAAGATCTCTTTATCGGGTTACGATCGTTGGGAAACGGGGACATTGCCTCTTATTTACACTAAGTGATCACTCTATTATATTTTCGTATTATATCTCTCCACGCGGTAATCAATTTTGCAATCCGGACTCAGTTAGGACTTTTCTTGGGTCATAAGGTGTATTGGGTAATATGGGAAACTTCGTAATTGGAAAATATTCTATGGTGTCCATTAGTGATTTTTTTGTCGGGCTTTTGCTCATTTTTCTCTTTTTTTTTCTATGTTTGCATTTTTCTTTTCTTGCTATTTTTCTATTATTGCCCCTTTTCATTTTCACACAAATAGAACTTAATTGCTGAATTTTTCAGTTTTCCCTATTCCGGGCCATATGAGTTTTTCAGTTTATCAAACGAAAGGATAAATTTTATTTAGCTCAACTTGGTTTGCAAAAGGGATTTTTTCATAAATTTTTATGGCTAAATTTTTTTGGGTAACAAACGAGGGCCTAACTTTATTTATCCGAATTATTAATCATATTACCATTTGCGTCTCGAGATGAATTTTAGTTTAGAGATATTTCAACACGCTTTTTGAGGCAACATCGCACACTAATCCTTGATCGATTAAAACAATAAATTTGAGATCATCAATGACTCATTTTAGCGTTGAATTAAACTTTTAGTTAATCATTAACTCAGATTGATTCAAATTTTCAAAAAACGTGAAAGGTTTGAAATCTCACTGGATTTGATTAATCTCCACAGTTATTCGTTAAGTCGTCAATTTTCGCTCAATTTCCAACTTTGGTTAATTTCCGCTTTGTGCAATTTGAAAATTACAAACTTGAGACTTTAAACAAAATTTCGGTGATATTTTTGAATAATTTACATTCCAATTTTTATTTACTTTGAAGAAAAATATTTTTGGATTTTTGGAAATTTTTTAATTTTTTGGAAAATTTTGGGCATTTTGAACTTTGTGAAATGTGAAAGTGCATGCGTACCCCCCCCCCCCCCCCCCCCAACCAACTTAGATTTTTGCATAGTCCTGATGCACAAATGACTAAAATCAAAATTAAGGAGAGAAATAACAAAAAAATGGAACAAAGTACAAAATGAAATACACAAAAGCAAGCATAAAACACACATGATAGGTAATCAAAGTTCCATTAGATATATAAAAAGCATACAAAGCTGTGGAAATAAGGAAATGGGAAACCGTACATGAGCAGCCTAGACAAAACAACTACTGAGGGGGAGGGTTTGAAGTTTCGGGAGCATTTGGATCGTACGGGTCATAGAAATAGGATGGGGGGGGGGGGACACCCATGGTCATCCGATACATTTCATCTTGGAGGCGATAGAGCATGCTCGTATCTCGCCGATATGCGCGTCGATCCTCTTCCCGGTGAGGATTGAATTGATTAATAAACTCGTTAAATTGGGATTCCAATGCTGTGATCCTCATAAAAAATTGGCTCCCGAGGGCTCAAAATCATAATCGGTCTCCTCGTTATACTCCTCCTCGTCGCCCTCATCCATACTCACGTCGTCGCCCCCAGAGGTTTCCTCCTCGGACTCACCATCCACTGACTCATTTGACTCTATATCATCATTATCGTCCTTCGCTACCTTCGCTTGCCAGGCAGGGATAATATCCCATTGGCGCTCACTCTTGTTACGGGTGCCTTACCCAAGAGGATTGGGAAGGCGAACTGACCCTTGAGGAGGAACAATGAGTATGTCGATGAGAATAAACGTTATGATCCCAGCATACGGAAGAAGGGTAACATCCTTTTTGTTCAAGACAGCGTAAAAATATATCCTTGTAAATAGTATGGGCCAGGTTGATCACGGTGTTGGGCTCGAAGACATAATAGATAAGGGTCGCTTATCGAGGTCACATTGCGGAGTCATTCGATGTTTATAGGATATTGGTGCAGACTATTTAAAATGTGATGCGTGGCTTTTCTCTCATGCGCCCTACCAAAAATGTTTCAATAACCCAAACTTTGTCGGGTGTTAAACGGGAAATGCTAATAGCTTTATCGACGGGGGCGAAGATGTTGGGGTACGCGAACTCAGCTGGGTTCGGGACATTCACTTTGCCTAATTTTTGGGTATGAATCTCGAGGGAGAAAGGGATATGTTATCCATCCACCCGCGCCTCGGAGAAAAAATTACCGGTGCGAACAAGTGCACCGTAAAAGGCTCTCAGTTCGGCTTGCCAAACTTCATTATGGGGCTCATTAAGGTAACGACACCAACCCGTGGCAAGAAAGGCTGGTGACGAAATTTGGTATCTCGTTTAGTGAACTTGGCATTCCAATTATAGTTTGCAAGTTTGTCCAAAAAACTATTCACATCACCATTGTTCTTGATCGTAGCGGTAGGCATGGTTATCATCGATGAACGCAACGTAGTTGTACTTTTGAGGGTGGGCTTGGTTGGCCATGTGTAGCAATAGAGGTTGGATGCTAAAAATTTGATAGAGAGAGAGTATGAGAGTAAGGAATAGTGGTGGTGGAAAGGAGGATGGTTGAAGGTGTATTTATAGGTGGGTATGGTGGAGGGAAGGGTTGGTTTTAGAGGGAAGAGTGTTGGAGAGGGGGTGAATTTGGGAGGGAAATGGTGGAGGGAAAACATATTGGGAGGGAAGAAAATGGATTGGGGGAAGGGGGTTGCACTTGGGAATGGTCGAAGAAAACCAGAAGGCGGATCGATCCGGGTGCCCAGGACCGAACCGGTCTAATCCCTTTTTATTTTGATTATTCCCAAAAATGAACCGGTCTGGTGGTCAGAGGTAGAATGGTTCATTTCCAAATTTCAATAAAGTCCCTTATTGCTGGAATAACTCATCTCTCTCAATCTCTGGGAGCTCTTACTACTATATCTACACACTTGCTCTGAAACCCTAGGATCGCTCTCAATGTGTATTCTCTCCACGTATCCTATGTGACCTATACCTACGTACTCTACTAACCTAACATATGCACATCTCATATGCATAAGAATCACCCCATACGCATCGGGAGTGCGACGACCTTCTCGTACTGCTCAATCAATCCCCATAGATGGGGTTCGACAACCAAATGGTTTTGGATTCTTCAACGCACATATCGTAGTACGAATTGAGGCGTTGTCCATTCACTTTGAAATTATTCTCCCCTTTTTGAATTTTTTAACTCCACGTCACCATGAGGTAACACTTATCGAACAACAAATGGGCCCGTCCACCTTGAACGCAAGTCGAGAGTAATAGAGGAGCACTTTTTATCCCGAGTGAAACTCTTTTCATCGGATTATCTTGTAATGTACGAGTTTCATCTGTTCCTTAGAAATTTTGGCATTCTCATACGCATCATTGCACAACTCTTCCAACTCGTTTAACGGAAGCTTGCGAGTTTTTCCATTTTTATCAAGATTGTAATTCAACCTATTGATGGC
Organism: Sambucus nigra; assembly: GCA_949130495.1. NCBI lineage: Eukaryota > Viridiplantae > Streptophyta > Magnoliopsida > Dipsacales > Adoxaceae > Sambucus > Sambucus nigra. The sequence continues at coordinate 201,847,427 of OX422211.1, read as the reverse complement.
CCAATACGCTTTGTGCTCTATCTCCACGGGGATATGGAAAGTCTTTTCATAGACAAAATAAAATGGGGACGTCCCTAGGGGGCTCTTGTAGGCCGTATGGTAAGCCCATTGTGCATCGTTTAATCAAAGTGACCAATCTTTTCGGGTAGGATCGACAGTATTCTCAAGGATGGTTTTGATCTCACGATTTTCTAGTTCGGCTTTCCCGCTTGTTTGAGGGAGATAAGTCATTCCAACCTTGTGGACGACCCCACACTTTCTCATTAACTTTTCAAATAGCTTATTGCAAATGTGTATGCCTTTATCACTTATAATCACCTTCAGAGCACCGAAGCAAGAAAGTATCTGTTCTTGTATGAACTTAATCATGACCGTATTATCATTCGTGCGGGTAGCTATCGCTTCCACCCATTTATAAACGTAGTCTACCGTGACGAGGATGTATACAAAGCCGAAGGAGGGAGGAAAAGGTCCCATGAAGTCAATACTCCAGCAATCAAATAATACACTAACAAGTATAAGGGTTAGAGGAATCATGTCTCGGCGAGTAACAGTTCCCATCCTTTGGCATCTATCGTAAGATTTGCAATAGGTGTTCACATCCCGAAATATTATGGTCCAATAGAGGCCGCTTTGCAGAATTTTAGCGGCCGTCTTATTCTGGAGAAGTGGCCTCCACAAGCTTCCGTATGATAAAATCGGATCACATATTGAATTTCCTCATCTGGTACACATCTTCGGATGAGCTGGTCTGTGCAATATTTAAATAGGAATGGGTTATCATAGAAGAACATGCGGGACCAAATGATGAATTTTTTCTTCTCTTGCGATGTCCATCCAAGAGTAATGGCTCCCGTGATAATATAGTTCACGATGTCTGTAAACCAAGGTAAGGAAGAAGTGTCAAAAAGCCCCTCATCTACGGGTATCAGATCACTAGGCACTTCGGACGAGAGTTGTGACAAATTGTGGAAAATGACGTTTTCTACCCCTTTCTTATCTTTTATAGAAAGATTAAACTCTTGTAGGAGTAGGATCCACCTTATGAGGTGCGACATAGCATCCTTCTTAGTAAGAAGATATTTTAGGGCCGCGTGGTCAATAAAATAAGTGATGGGTGACCCAACAAGATATGAGTAGAATTTGTCTAAAGCAAAAACAATCGCTAGCAACTCTTTCTCCGTGGTGGAGTAATTACGTTGTGGCCCGATTAACGTTCGGATAGTGTAATAGAAGACATGAGCTTTCTTGTCTTTTATTTTCCCCAAAACAACCCCCATCGCATAATCACTAGCATCACACATAAGCTCGAATTGAAGAGACCAATCTGGAGCTTGCATGATGGGGGAAAAATCAGTATGCTTTTTAGTTTATCAAAAGCTTATTGGCGTACGTCATTCCACTCAAAGGAGGCATCCTTCATAAGGAGGTTACTCAAGGGTATAGATATGGTGCTAAAATCCTTGATAAGCCATCTATAAAAACCAATATGGCCCAAGAAGGAGGGCATGTCCTTTAGTGATTTAGGTAGGGGAAGCTCGGCTATGATATCTATTTTAGCTCAATCAACTTCTATTCCCTTAGATGAAACTATGTGGTATAGAACTATGCCCTCGGTAACCATAAAGTGTCATTTTTCCCAATTGAGGACTAAGTTCTTCTCCACACATTGGGATAAAACCTTTTTAAGATTCGCTAAACATTGGTCAAACGAAGGGCCAAAAATGTTGAAATCGTCCATGAAAACCTCAATTCCTCTTTCTATCATGTCGCTAAAGAGACTTGACATGCACCTTTGAAATGTCGCGGGCTCATTACACAATCCAAAAGGTATACGTTTGTAGGAAAACGTACCGAATGGACATGTAAAAGTTATTTTCTCTTGATCAAGTATATCTACCTCAATTTGGTTATAACTCGAATAACCATCAAGAAAGAAATAATATGGGTGGCCAGCTATGCGTTCAAGCATTTGGTCGATGAAAGGCAAGGGGAAGTGATCTTTCCTCATCCCGACATTGAGTTTTCGGTAATTAGTGCAAACACACCACCCGGTGGTGGTGCATTGAGGAGTTAGTTCACCCTTAGCATTTTTTATCACTGTCATTCCCGACTTCTTCGGGATGACTTGGATTGGGCTCACCCATTTTCTATCCGAGATAGGGTAGATAATCTCGAAAACTATTGGCTTTAAGATTTTTGCTCTAACGACTTCTTTCATGGTTGGGTTCAATTGCCTTTGCATTTTTCTCGATGGCTTCACATCCTCCTCAAGGTGGATTTTATGGATACAAATCAGGGGACTTGTACCCTTCAAATCCGCTATTGACTAACCAAAATCACCTCTGTGCTTCCTCAAAATTTCTAGTAACTTACCCTCATGCTCTTTATCTAGGCGAAAGGAGACAACAACATGAAATCTCATATCCTCTCCTAGAAAAGCATATTTCACATTTGAGGGTAGTTTCTTTAACTCGAGGGTAGGAAATTTCTCTTCGGAGGGAATTGATCATGACTCCCTCGGGGTTAATTCCTCGAATCTAGAAACCCAATGGACATCTCTCAACTCCTCTAATGACGCTCCATCATCTAACATGGCTTTTATATCCTTGACCTCTTGCTCACACTCAATGTATGGGATCTCACATTCCTCACCTCTCACTAGGCATGCTTCTAACGCGTCCCCACCCATGGTTCTCTCAATGTGCTCTTTTACTACTTCCTTTATGAGGTCGACCGTATGTATTTCATCTTCATCACCCATTTGGTTAACAACATTGAATATGTTTGTCTCAAGGATCATGTTCCCAAAAGTAAGTTGCATTTTCCCATTTCGTGTATTGATTAAGGCATTAGCCATAGATAAGAATGGACGACCTAAAATTATGGGAACGTGGTGGCTATAATGGATGGAGGGATCCCTGTCCCAAATGACAAACTCTACTAGGAAGTAGAAAGTGTCCACTTGGACTATCGCGTCCTCAATAATCCCTGAGGCACCTTCACCGTGTGATCTGCTAATTAGAGAGTGATTCGTGTGAGCTTAAGGTCACCCAACTCAAGTTGCCTATAAATGGAGTAGGGAAGTATATTAACACTAGAACTCAAGTCCAATAAGGCTCTCTCAATTCAATATTCTCCAATAACACATGAGATCGTGGGTACACCCGGATCGTTAAACTTGGGTGGAAGGTCGTTAAGTAGAACGGAGCTCACATTCTGTGCTAGGAAGACATTCTTCTTCACCTTTAGTCATTTTTTACAGTCAAAAGATCTTTAACAACCTTGGCATGGACGGGAATTTGGTGGATAGGATCAAGGAACGACAAATTCATCTTCACTTGCTTAAGAACATCTAGCACATCGGCACGGGAGGCTCCCTTTTGAGGTGGGGCCAACCATTGAGGGAACGGAGCAGCGGATGGAGCTTTCACAACAACTTCGGGCTCTCTAATGTCTTTCGTGTCACTCTCTTTTAAGGGGGCATCTTCGGCCTCTTTCGTATGGGGCGAAACCTCCTTGTCTTTTGGCTTCTCGTGTGGGGGAGGTGATAAATCAATGACCCTCCCACTACATAGAGTGGTGATAGCTTGGCATTGTTATTATTGATCAAAATATGTAGAGCTAACCATAGCTTGACCTTGAGGAGGTATTTGCCCTTGAGCCAGAAATTTTCCGTTCTCTTGGACATTTAACGAGGAATGCAACCTAGATATGCTTGTCTGCAATTTAGTGAACATACGATCGTATATGGCATTGGTTACATTTTGAGACAGGATAAAATGATTTAAATTGTCCTCAAGAGACCTCCGCGGTGGGGTAATGTATGGGCCTGGAGGTCATGCTTGCATGTGGGGATGCATCGGTGGCGCTTGCTAAAATTGAGGAGGGAGTGGAGGTAGGGCAACATGTGAAATAGGATTCATCATAGCGTATTATTGCCCATAGTTAAAATAAGGATAGTTCCTCCACAAAGGGTTGTATGCATTCCCGTGAGATGCGTTAAAATTCCCTTTAAACCCTCCTATTTATTCCACTTGCTGGGTATGCATGGCTTTGTAGGCGGTATCATCGGATATGCCTTAGTTGAATGTCCTGCCTCACAAATAACGCACACCTTTTCTTTCCTCGCATGGGAGGATTCAGTAGCTTATTTAAATCGTACCTCGAGTGAGTCTCTCATTTTTTTTTTCTCAAATTGATCAAGTCGACGCTCTACCTCAGGTATCTTGATTCAATTGGTATAGATCGAAAACAACAGGAGTATTGGACACTTGTCGAGGTCAGTTTTGGGCATTAGGATCGGAGGTGTCCCATGCTTGAGTAGTCTCGACGACATGCTTAAGATGAGCCTCAGAGTCACTCACATCTAATTCCCAAAATGGTCTTTCACACATTATTTTAACAAGTTGTTTAGACATTATTGTAAGCCCGTGATGGAAGTAAGAGATAAGGTGATGTTTCTCAAATCCATGATAGGGGAAAGCGTTAACCAACTCTTGGAACTGTTCCCAACACTTGTCAAACGGCTCATTATCTCACCGTAGAAAGGCTTGAATTTGAGCCTTGACATAGTTGGTTTTATGTGGTGGAAAGAACTTTGAAAGAAATTTGGATTGCATATCCTTCCATGATATGATCGAGTTCGGGGGTAAAGACTAAATCCAGTTCTTAGCCTTATCCTTTAAGGAAAAAGGAAAAAGGAAAAAGCGTTAGGCGAACGACATCTTACGTGCAAGCTTGATCACTAAAGGTTTCACACGCCTCTTCGAACTCTCGGATATAGAGATATGGTTTCTCCGAATACAGGCCGTAAAAATTTGGAATAATTTGTATCATCCCATTGTGAAAGTGGAACTGACCGGAATTATACTAGAGTAAAATACAACCAGGGGTGACAGTTCGCTCAGGAAATATGAGTTCCTTCATGGGACAATACGGTTGGTTTCCCTCACCCATACCAAAACTAACGATATCCGACATGGCTCTCTATGCAATGGACTCATAATCCTCACTCAGTGTTCTAGACATGTGACTCAACATGTGACTAGTAATGGAGTCTGGAGGGGTAGGAGGTGGAGCCCAAAATTGTGGAATGCGAGGGGTATGGGGGATTTTGAAATTATACTTGACGATGGGATTTTCGTGAATTCTTATTGGAGAATTTTGAGGAGTTTGTTCTTGATTTTGTATGAAAGGGCTTTTGAGAGATGATTTCTTTTTAGATTTTTAATTTTTTTAAATTTTGGCTTTTTAATTAATTTATTTTTTGGAATCAAATTTGGTACCAAATTCCCCGGTAATGACGCCAAAAACTTGACACGACCACAAATGTGTATCTAGTGTGCGTGTTGATATAGGCTCAAGTGTAAGCCTATCGCATTAGTAATAAACCCAGTAAGTACGGATCGTCTCCACCGGGAACTAGGATGAATAATCGTGATGACACGGAATAGCTGACTAACCCAAAAATCGACTCTTGAAAGAAGTGGAAAAGGTGAGTAAGATGAATAAGAACTCTACTAACTAAATGTGAATTCAAATTTAACTAATAATTAAACTAAGTGCAAGGGATTAAATCTACTGAATGAATTAACTATAAGTAAAGAAAGATAGGTCGTGTTACAATCGGTCTCATCTGGTGTCACTTCTTCGATTCAGTTCGGTACCCAATTGTGTGTAGCGAGCTTCAAGACATTGAAACAGTTCATTTTCTTCTCTAAACGGATCGATCCGGGCCTCCTTTTTATTCAGAGACTTTATGAAAAACGTCGCTAATGCCGTTTAACACAAGGTTAAACTGTATAAGCAACTCCGAATGTTTGTTGGAGAAACCCTTTTCTTTTGGAAAAAAAAATATAAACAAGATGTGTTTACAAAGAAACTCATGTACGAGAGTAATTAAGATTATGTAATCAGTTTTTAAAACTAAGGCAGTTTCAAAAATTCAGCACACTTAAAGAATGAGGTGAGTAGATGAAGATAATCAACACAAAGATTTTAACGTGGTAAAACCTCTCCCAACAGAGGAAACATCCACGGTGACTTCTAAGTCACAAAAGCAAAAATTCACTAATAACAAAAATTAGTTACAAACTATACAACATGCAAGCACACAAATCAACCTATTATAAGTTTAGGAATATACCCCACTTGGTGTCCTTCTAACTTCTGATAGATCTGATTTGTTGTTGATGTTTCTCCAGTTTGCTAACTTCCTTTGCTTTAGCTTCCTTACGTCGACTCAATGATTTCAGATCTTAAACACAACACTTCCAGTGTAGTAGTGTGTTAAGTGTTGTGAAGTGATTCCTATACACATGCATGAACTCACACACACTTAGATTTACAAACAGTCCTAGTAAATTACATATAAAGTCTATATGCAGTGATTTTAATTTATTTCTTTCTCACAGAACTCAAATCCTTTTGACCTTTAAAGATAACCCAGATTCCACGGAGATCTTGCTTCAGAAATCGGTCAAGACCTTTCTCAATCTCTTTTTGAAAACATTTATGAGATTGAAAACCCTCCAAGTGCGAATCCAACTAGGTCAGAATTAAGTTTCGTAAGAAAAGAAACCAGAAAACATTTTCAAAACCAAATCAGTACGATTTACTTAAAACAAGTATAAAAAATGCAAATCTAGTGAAAATGTAACATATAGTATGTAGATCTAACGTTTCTATGAAAAAGAAACCAGATCTTCACACAAATGTTTAAGTTGTGTACAAGATCTAAAGATCAAGAGGTTACAGCAACGATATGAACAAACCACACACTCTCTCTCTCTCTCTCTCTCTCTCTCTCTCAAACACTCAGGTTGTGTTTGGGTTTGAATATGCGAAGGTTTGTTTCAGAGAAGGTGAATTGTTTAGGGTTAGGGTTAGGGTTTGGCTAACAGGTTTTTCTTTCTCTCTCTTCTCTCTTCTCTTTTCTCTCTTCTCTCTTCTCTCTCACTTCTCTCTTCTCTCTTATTTTTTTCTCTCAGAAAGACGAATGACAAAAATTTCTCTAAGGCTGAGAAGTGAAGGGTATATATAGTGCCTGGGGAAGGTTCTGGATGATCGAGGCAAATCAATGGCTGTGATGAAGTCTTGCAAGGTTTGACTTGATCCTATGGTTATAAAACAGCGGTGGATTAAGATGGTTCTGATTGTTCAAAAGGTTTGCACTGGGATTAACTAAGAACGCATGCAGACCCTTGATAAGGAAAAATCCAACGATCACCAATGCAACTGGCTATCCTCTCACATAACAAACACAAACTAACGCACCAAAAGGATGACAAGTGTTGGCTGATAAGAGGCTCTCACACGCGCGTCAAAACTAATTACAAAACATCACCCTGAAGTCTCTAGCGCTTTGAGATCGTACCCAACCAAACATTTCAGTGAAAAATGAAGTTTCCAAAATAGTATATTAACCCCACAAACTATATTAACCCATTTTATTAATAAAAACATTTATTAAAAAAATGTTTAAAAAAGTTTAAAAAGGTTTAAAAAATATTTAAAAATTCCCAAAAAATTATTAAAGCTCCAATTCAAGGGGAATTAAACACACACTCAATTTTAAGCAATATGAACACATGTATGCACTTCTAATTGTGTGTAGTGTGATTCATTTTATATCATCATGGATCATTGAAGAGGATTAGAGAGATAAGTTCTGAGGCTTTTTGGTTTCTAGGATGGACTACCAATTTTGTCAATATTTCCAAATTAGTTGAGCACTTATACAATGTAGACTTAAGCAAGTCAAAGGTATAAGGTGCTTCAATCTCCCCCTTTGGAAATATGAGAAAAAATCTCCTTTGAGTTAGCTTAAAACTCATAGGGAACCAAAAAAAAATAAAACCTAGTCCTATACAAAAGATACTATCTACCCAATTCCTAGAAAGTCAAAAATTACATAACTCAACTATTTACAAATTTTTACACTAGAAACGGTAGACAATCAGTAGAAGAGATTCCTGCAAATATGCACACTAAGATCAAGCAGTTTAGATGAAATGTGAACAAAAAATGAACTCATGAAACCCAAATTTCTCCCCCATTTTGTCTCAAATGGACAAAGGGTAAAACTTAAGGTTTTAAGAGTTTAATCAGCGCATACCATGCCTATAGAATTACGCAAATACAGAAATCTGTTATAGTCCAGAGGTTTAGTAAACATGTCTGCAAGTTGCAGATCAGTAGGCAGGTAATGAATTTCTAATTCCTTAGTTTCAACAAGTTCGCGAATAAAATGATGCCTTATTTTAATATGTTTAGTTCGCGAGTGTTGAACCGGGTTTTTAGATATGTTAATGGCGCTTTGATTGTCACAATACAATTGTAATTGTTCTTCTTTAATCCCATAATCACTTAACATCTGTTTGATCCATAACAATTGAGCACAGCAACTTCCTGCTGCTATATATTCGGACTCAGCCGTAGATAATGATGTGCAATTCTGTTTTTTGCTACTCCAACCAACTAAATTATTGCCGACATAATAACAGGCACCTAATGTACTTTTACTATCATCAGTACAACCGGCCCAGTCAGCATCAGTATACCCTATGATGGTGCTATATGTATCCTTAGTGTACCTAAGTCCAAGGTTAAGAGTGCCTTTTATGTACTTTATTATACGTTTTACACTCAATAAATGGCTCTCTTTAGGGTTATTCTGGTAACGAGCACACAGACATACAACATACATTATGTCTGGTCGTGAGGCAGTTAGGTAGAGTAGGCTACCAATCATACTACGATAGAGTGTGGAATCAACTGACTTACCAGTTTCATCTTTACATAATTTAACAGTAGTACTCATAGGCGTTTTGGCAACTTTAGCATTTTCTAAGCCAAATTTCTTAACAAGGTCTAAGGCATACTTGGTTTGAGATACAAAAAGACCATCAGAATTCTGTTTCACTTGAAATCCTAAGAAAAGTTGTAGCTCCCCCATAAGGGACATGTGGAATTCCTTATGCATACTAGCAGAAAAGGATTTAACTTCAGAGTTTGAAGTTTACCCAAAAATGATGTCGTCTACATAGACTTGGGCTATAATAATGTTTTTGTCAAAATGTTTGACAAAGAGAGTCTGGTCATTTCCTCCTCTCTTAAAACCCTTATCCAACAAAAAGTTGGAAAGGCGTTCATACCAAGCTCTAGGAGCTTGTTTTAAGCCATACAAAGCCTTTTTCAGACGAAAGACATGGTTAGGGTATTTAGGATCAATGAACCCTTTGGGTTGTTCTACATATGTCTCTTCGGACAGAATCCCATTTAAGAAGGCAGATTTGACATCCATTTGATAGAGTGTGAATTTTAAGTAACACGCTAAGGCGAAAAGAAGTCGAACAGATTCAAGACGAGTGACAGGGGCAAATGTCTCGCTGAAATATATTCCTTCTATTTGAGAGTAGCCTTGAGCAACAAGTCTAGCTTTGTTTCTAAGGATTACCCCATTTTCATCAGATTGGTTCTTGAAAATCCAACGTGTTCCAATAACATTTTTATTTTGAGGCCGAGGTACAAGATACCAGACATCGTGAATGACAAATTGTAAAAGTTCTTCCTGCATAGCAGAAATCCAGTGTGTGTCATTCAATGCTTCATTAACATTTTTCGGTTCCACAAGGGAGACGAAACATGCATAATTGGCATAATTTCTTAACTAGGATCTAGTACGAACTGGCTCATTAGGATTACCTAGCACGTTGTCAATGGGATGATCTTTAGATATTCAGCCAGGTACTTCTGGATACCCAATAGGTAATGAGTCATCTATTTTTGGTGAATCAGTTTTGAAATCATTTTCAGATTCAACCACAATAGGTGATTCAGATATCTTATTTTCGACAATAGTGTCACTTGCAATTACATTTATCGATTCCATAAGAGCCTTAGTACGCAGATTGTATATACGATAAGCACGACTGTTTGGAGAGTATCCTAAGAAGATGGCTTTATCACCACGAGTTTTGAATTTAGACAGATGTTCTCTATCTTTACAGACATAACACTGACTTCCAAAGGTTCTTAGGTATTTCAGATTAGGCTTCTTACCGTACCACAACTCATAAGGGGTTTGTTTAGAGTTTTTCCTAAGATAGACCCTATTAGTGATGTGACAGGTAGTTCTAATGGATTCTACCCAAAAGTATTTAGGTAGGGATTTGGCATGCAACATGACACGTGCCATCTCTTGAAGAGTTCGGTTTTTCCTTTCAGTAATGCCATTCTGCTGAGGAGTTTTAGGGGCACTAAATTCATGTTTGTAACCATTGTAGTCACAATATTCAACTATTCCCGTGTCTATGAACTCTCCCCCTCTATCACTACGAATGCGATTGACTTGTGTGTCCTTCTCATTTTCAATTCTTAATAGAATTTTCAAAAAATTCTGAAACGTGTCAGATTTATGTTTTAAGAAAGCAACCCAAGTGAATCGTGTGAAATCATCAACCATGACAAGGATATAACTGTGTCCACAAAGACTAACAGTTCTAGAGGGACCAATAAGGTCCATATGGATGAGATCTAAAGGTCTAGAGGTGATGATGTCTTTAACCTTTTTATGCGAAGTCTTAACTATTTTTCCTTCCTGGCAATGACCACAGACAACACTGGAAATAGGTTTAATTTTAGGAATACCTCTAACAATCTCTTGACTAGACAATCTACCAAGGATATCATAACTTAAGTGACCCATATGATTATGCCAGATCTCATTGTCATCCATTCTGACAATGTTACAGGTTTCAGAACTAGTCTTGACAATATAACAATTGTCAGGTGTTCTAAATCCTGTAATAATGCATTCACCTTTATCATTTAGAATTTTACAATTGTTCTTTGAAAAGGTGACAGTATGGTCAGAGTCACAAAATTGTGATATACTTAGGAGGTTGGCTTTAAGGCCTTTAACTAATAGAACATTTTCGAGAACAGGCATTCCATCTTCTTTTAGGGTTCCTTTACCTATGATCTAAGATGAAACACCATCACCAAAAACTACTTTCCCACCAGCAAATTTGGTTTTGTTTAAAAGTTTGGTTTCATCTCATGTCATATGTTTGGAGCATCCTGAATCTAAATACCAACCAGATGAAGTGTGTTCAGCTTTTAAGGCAGTGATAACAATGTTACACTTCATTTGGGGTAAAAGATCATCTTTTCTAACCCAAATAGCTCTAGTTTTAATTTTGCGCAAGTTTGCCCTCATTTGATAAAATTTTCGAGACACAGTTTTTTGTCGAAAAACATTTGGAGCAGCAAACTGATTGTTGTGAAAAAGTTGAGCTTTTGGTTTAGGAAAGTTTCTGGGAGCCTTTCTCTTAAATGAACTCTTAGTTTTGGTCTTTCTATTTCTGTAGTTAGAGTTCTTATCAGGTTGTCTTGGAAGGACATAATGGTTACGACTTTGCCTAGAATAGTTAAAGTTCTTGTAGACAAAAGTGTTGTAAACAGGGGTATTTAGACGCCTAGCATAACAACCTTCAAAGGAGTGACCATAAATGTCACAGTAGGAGCAATATTGATTGCTTGAGGGATGAATTTCCTTAGGAAAACATCTAAAGATAGGTTTGACAGCATTCTGTTCAGAAGTGTTATTCCTAGGAGGTATGGTCTAATAGGTAGAATCAGCCTTTCTGATCAAAGGACAGACGTACTTAGTCTTAAGTGCAGAGTCAGCCTTAGAAGTACTAGACTCTCCAATGTCTTTCTGTTATTGTTTTTGATCAAATTCATTTTTAATCAAATGAAAGTCTGGACATGTTTTAATTGGTCTTTTGCCCCCAGACACAAACTTAATAGGTTCAAGTTTAGTAGTTTGTGGTTTGTTCTTAGGGAAAAATCCAATACCGGTTCTATCATCAGAATTGGTGTTGGAGTCAACAACAAAGTCAGTAAAGCAATTTGAATTGTTTTCAAACTTAGAAATTTTTTTGAAAACAGTAGCTGTCTTTGTTTTTGCTTCCTCCAATTCTAATAATGTTCCCTTGTATTTCATTTCCAGGGTTTCATTAATTTTGGTCAAATCTTTTAATTTTTGATCAAAAGTTTCAATTTCAGATTGATGAGTCAGACACTGGTTAGTGTACTCTTCAGCATTCAACTTCACTATAAGACTTAGATCATCTAATTTCTTAGTCAGGTCTCTAACAGTCTTCTCCAATCTAGTGCCTTTTTTAAGAGTTTTAGCATACAAAGTATGGATATCTGGGAGGTCTTCTGTGTCTGAGTCGCTAAGTGAAGTGTGTGTAGTGACCCCTAACGATTCAGTTTTAGTACTCACGCACCCATTTGCATCGTCATTATCGAGATCACTTTGACTCACACACACGAAACTAGAACTAGCAACATTTTCAGACAATAAAGCATCTAGGCCAATCAAAGCAGTATTCACACAAGCAGAAGTAGGAGCATCATTATCACACACATGAGTATCATCATTGTAAATGATCTTAGCATAAAAAGACATGCAAGGGTCAAGTACATTAGATGACTCAAGTTCCTCTTCATCAGAGTCACTTGAATCATTCCAAGTTTTACAGACATTGGCTCTATTGTGTGTGTTGGCTTTTTTCAGATTAACTCTGCAGTCGTGTGCAATGTGACCTAGTTTCCCACATCTAAAACATTCAATATTTTTAAGGTCTCTAGTGGGTCTGGAATTGTTGTCCTTAGGATGTTTGTCAAGTCCTCTCTCATGAGGTTTGGGATTAGACAGAGTAGGATAATTAGGCTTGCCTTGTTTAGTAACCTGTTTGTTTCGAAATTTGACAATTTTCTTAAATTGTTTAGACATTAAGGCAATCTGATTATCTAGTTTGTCTATATCACACTCCTCATCAGAGTCAGAGTTGGTCAAATTGGACTCAAGTTTGGGTATCTTAGAGGCAAAACTCAAGTTAGAGTTAGGTTGTTTTCTTTGAGAATGATTCAATTATTTCTTAAAGTTTAATTCCATTTCCACAGTCCTAAGTTTTCTACTGAGTAACTCAGGGGTAAGGTTTTGATCATTCATTTCCTCAATAGCATACCTCTTACTGTCAAACTTTTGTGGTAATGACCTTAGAATTTTAGAGACAATTTCATTTCTATCATAGGTAATACCATTAGCATGCAACTTAGTGACTATATCAGTTAAGTTCATGTAAAAATCATCAAAAGACTCAGAATGAGTCATGATCAAAGAGTTGTACTGCTAGATAAGCATTTGAGTTTTAGCAGCTTTAACTCTTGAGTCTCCTTCATGGGCAGTGATTAATGTGTCCCAAGCTTCCTTAGAAGTGGCACAAGATGAGATTCATTTGAACTCATACTCATTAATAGACATAGAAATGGCATTCTTGCCTTTATTGTTATTTCGAGAAATGGTTTTCTCTTCTTGGGTAAATTCATTTAAGATTTTCTTTACCCTCTCATCACTTCCTTCAGTGGCTGGTTTAGTAGGATAAGTGTATCCATTTTCGATAATGTCCCAGACATCATCTCCTAAAGTCCCTTGGATTAAGGCAACCATTCTTACTTTCCAGTAAGCAAAGTTGTTTCCATCAAAGAGTGGAGGTCTGGACAGATTACCAAACCTTTCATTCTTCTCGTCCATAGTTGGATTTTTCAGAAAACGATTTCAGAAACACAAGATCTTTTGAAATAAAAGTTAACAGGGCTCTGATACCAATTGAAAAACGTCGCTAATGCCGTTTAACACAAGGTTAAACTGTATAAGCAACTCCGAATGTTTGTTGGAGAAACCCTTTTCTTTTGGAAAAAAAAATATAAACAAGATGTGTTTACAAAGAAACTCATGTACGAGAGTAATTAAGATTATGTAATCAGTTTTTAAAACTAAGGCAGTTTCAAAAATTCAGCACACTTAAAGAATGAGGTGAGTAGATGAAGATAATCAACACAAAGATTTTAACGTGGTAAAACCTCTCCCAACAGAGGAAACATCCACGGTGACTTCTAAGTCACAAAAGCAAAAATTCACTAATAACAAAAATTAGTTACAAACTATACAACATGCAAGCACACAAATCAACCTATTCTAAGTTTAGGAATATACCCCACTTGGTGTCCTTCTAACTTCTGATAGATCTGATTTGTTGTTGATGTTTCTCCAGTTTGCTAACTTCCTTTGCTTTAGCTTCCTTACGTCGACTCAATGATTTCAGATCTTAAACACAACACTTCCAGTGTAGTAGTGTGTTAAGTGGTGTGAAGTGATTCCTATACACATGCATGAACTCACACACACTTAGATTTACAAACAGTCCTAGTAAATTACATATAAAGTCTATATGCAGTGATTTTAATTTATTTCTTTCTCACAGAACTCAAATCCTTTTGACCTTTAAAGATAACCCAGATTCCACGGAGATCTTGCTTCAGAAATCGGTCAAGACCTTTCTCAATCTCTTTTTGAAAACATTTATGAGATTGAAAACCCTCCAAGTGCGAATCCAACTAGGTCAGAATTAAGTTTCGTAAGAAAAGAAACCAGAAAACATTTTCAAAACCAAATCAGTACGATTTACTTAAAACAAGTATAAAAAATGCAAATCTAGTGAAAATGTAACATATAGTATGTAGATCTAACGTTTCTATGAAAAAGAAACCAGATCTTCACACAAATGTTTAAGTTGTGTACAAGATCTAAAGATCAAGAGGTTACAGCAATGATATGAACAAACCACACACACTCTCTCTCTCTCAAACACTCAGGTTGTGTTTGGGTTTGAATATGCGAAGGTTTGTTTCAGAGAAGGTGAATTGTTTAGGGTTAGGGTTAGGGTTTGGCTAACAGGTTTTTCTTTCTCTCTCTTCTCTCTTTTCTCTCACTTCTCTCTTCTCTCTTATTTTTTTCTCTCAGAAAGACGAATGACAAAAAGTTCTCTAAGGCTGAGAAGTGAAGGGTATATATAGTGCCTGGGGAAGGTTCTGGATGATCGAGGCAAATCAATGGCTGTGATGAAGTCTTGCAAGGTTTGACTTGATCCTATGGTTATAAAACAGCGGTGGATTAAGATGGTTCTGATTGGTTCAAAAGGTTTGCACTGGGATTAACTAAGAACGCATGCAGACCCTTGATAAGGAAAAATCCAACGATCACCAATGAAACTGGCTACCCTCTCACATAACAAACACAAACTAACGCACCAAAAGGATGACAAGTGTTGGCTGATAAGAGGCTCTCACACGCGCGTCAAACTAATTACAAAACATCACCCTGAAGTATCTAGCGCTTTGAGATCGTACATAACCAAACATTTCAGTGAAAAATGAAGTTTCCAAAATAGTATATTAACCCCACAAACTCTATTAACCCATTTTATAAATAAAACATTTATTAAAAAAATGTTTAAAAAAGTTTAAAAAGGTTTAAAAAATATTTAAAAATTCCCAAAAAATTATTAAAGCTCCAATTCAAGGGGAATTAAACACACACTCAATTTTAAGCAATATGAACACATGTATGCACTTCTAATTGTGTGTAGTGTGATTCATTTTATATCATCATGGATCATTGAAGAGGATTAGAGAGATAAGTTCTGAGGCTTTTTGGTTTCTAGGATGGACTACCAATTTTGTCAATATTTCCAAATTAGTTGAGCACTTATACAATGTAGACTTAAGCAAGTCAAAGGTATAAGGTGCTTCACTTTAAAGGCATCGGATCGGTTTGCTTGCAGTTGTATCCAAATCGATCCAGTAGCAAATTTTATTCAGGAACCTTACTTTTTTTATCAGTTCATTTTTTTCCATAATCGGTCCAGTCCGGTGGTGAATTTTTTTTCTGAGACATTCTTTCTTCTGGACCGGTTCACTGCTTGTCTTAGCTAGTCCGGTCTGATGATGAATTTCTTTTTTTTTTCTTGTCTTTTGATTTTCTCTCATCTTTGAATCTCCTCAACTTCTGATCTAAAGCTCGGTTGGGGTGTTATTTCTTCCTACGCGCTTATAGACACGAGGTCTTCATTTTTCATGTTGGTCCCTCGTAAGAACTCCAGATGTGAAATGACTATTTTACCCTCTGACTTTCCTTCCTTTGTTGATTTCTCGGCTTTGGATTCCTCTTCTCTTCACTTGCATTAAATACCTGTAAAAATCATGAGAAATACACAAAACTCAAGGTACTATGTGGGAATTGTCAATGGCATATAAATAAGATAAATCAATATGCTTTACATTATTTGAGGTGCTAAAAGCTATTAAATTAAGGGGATAAATTCTGAAGAATTTATGCCTAATCAGTGTTTATAGCCGTATGATTGCAAATTTGAGAGAACCCATAATCCATAATAAGGTTAAGCACATTGAGAGTAGGTTTCACCTAGTTCGAGAGATCAAATAGGGATGTGATAAGTTTATGTCCAATATTGAATTATATTATACTTGGTAAACCCTTTTACAATTAAGGTTATTGACTGTCGAGTGGATGGGTTGGGAGTTAAATGCATTGATACATGGATCTAACACTAAGTGGGAGATTGTTGGGGTTTTATTCTTAAAACCACATATGTACTTTACTTTAAAATAAAGGTGTGTCGGTTCATTTTAAAATGATAATCATGTTTGTGAGAGTGCCTTTATTTATGGGTAAATATATTGTATACTATGTCGGTCAATTTCACTTAGAATGAATTTTTATAAGTTAGGTTCAGCTTTATCACAAGAGATGGACATTTCAGTTCTAGTACAATTGAACAGGTCACAGTGTAGATATGGAGTGACATCATATATGTTATTATTGCGTGTGCAATCCTAATAGATTATCTCAAACCATATAAACCTACTTGATGGTTCAAGAACTTGTTTTATAGTTCAAAAGAGAATTATGACTCATACATTAAGAATTCTATTGAATAGGACCACCTGTGAGATTCAAGTCTAAATGTGCTCTTGATTAGACTTCGGCAATCTCACAACGTTTGCAAATTGTGTCTAGGTTCTTAATCCTAGGGGTTATAGGGATTGGAATTATTGTATAACTATTGATTTGATTATTATGGAAAAGATTCAATCTTATTAGATCTCAATCTCTACAGATTGGGCAATCGTTGTGTAAGTAGGTCTGTGATCCTAAGACGGAGAATTCCACATACAAGAAAGATCTTGGATTTTGATAGAATCTTGATAGACTTATGCGATTTGTTTATAACAGTAAACTTGGTCGCTGGATTTTATAATCCGGTAGAGTATTAAATAATTTAAGTCTAAGAATCAAGGAATACATAAGATATTGGTTAAAATCAATTAGCGGCGAATTGATTTGACCAAGTCGATATTTAGGGATGGCAATGGATCAGGTATTGACCTAAAATCGCCCCGTAAAAAAATAAACTCGCCCAGTGACCCATTAAGGGTTTTATTTAACTTGCCCAAAACCCGATTAAATGTAAACCTCATAAATCTCCCCACCATGTTTACATTATACAAGTCAAAAACACGACCGGGGTGGGTTAAAACCCGCATAAACCTCTTAGGATTTGCTAACTTATATATATATATAAGGTTTTGGTGTAAATAATATATCAAATAAGGGTATCTAAGTAAATATAAGAAATAAACAGAATGAGACAGGTTATGCTCATCTATACTAAACAACAACTTGCCCTGTTTCAATAATAATTTTTTAAAACCCATGCTCGCCCATTTTTTAACGGGTTTTTAATCTGCCCCTTTAGGGGTGGGACGGGGCTGGAACCGAATAGATCGGGCTAAATTTCCATCCCTAATGGTATTGTATTCTTTACGTGGGGGATTATATTATGCACTATCTAATTGTAGACACCCCATCCTAGTACCTCTCTAAGCACCTCCTTAGGTCCTTAACACTTATCCGCTCACCATAAACCCTAAGTCACACTTTGATAACTGATCAGGAGGCCACTAAGCATTCCCGAGCCCTGTTTGGCTCTGATAAACTCTCTTACCCAAGTGAAGTTTAATTGTCTCAAGGGTCTCTGAATTCCCTTTCCAATGGGTTCATGTAGCGAATTGGCCTCATAATTCACACGAACGATCTGTTTTCCTCCAAAAATCCCTTGTCTTGGGCCCATCTCAACTTTCAAGCTCCATTTGACTTCATTTAATTCCCAAACTCGGGAGTGGATCAATGGATTCTTAAAGGTCTCTGAATTCTCTTTTTAATGGTCCCGATCGTGTGTGATTCGGACTTATGGTTTGCATTTTATGAACGTTTTTCAAAAAAGTCCATTCCGGACTTCCTATAGGTACCCCAAACTCGTTGTGCTACGTCGGCATCTTGGGCTAATCACGAGATTTGAGTCCTCCATTTTTATTTTATATCTTTTATATTCTATTTTATTTATTTTATGAGTCTTGGAGTACTACATATTTGTGTCTCGTCCGACATGAACATTCGCTCTTTTATAGCGATTCGTGATTTGGCGAACACTTATATCATATGTTTATTATTATTTTTGGGTACAAACCTATGGATGAGTCCACTTCATCCATTTCATGATACGAGTCGGTTAGTTCCATTCTCTTATTATTTATATTATACACATGTACACACACATCACAGAGAAAAAAAAGAAGATTAACATAGCCCATGAGAGACCGAAAAAGAAAAATGGTTCCTAACACTTTCCCATTATGTAACTTAGTCCCCGAACCTTCGAATAATTTTATTTCGTATGCATCAGTATGGCATTGATGTCATTCTCTCGAGGCGGTGACATTAATTTGCCGATTTTGAGAAAAATAGGCTGGTGACTGAATCTCTTTGTGTTATCTCCATTTGGCGACGACCAGTTTTATATCCGAGGCAGACCACGAAGACGTCGACATGAGTGGTAGAAAGAGGACTCTATATCCTCAAAGCACCCACACAATCATGGCGAGAGAGAGAGAGATAAAGAGAGATGGAAATCCTTTTCCTCCTTCTCCCCCTCGTCTCGACTTCGAGGCGGGGCCCATGCCCGTGCCAAAGGAAATCGACTCGAATGGCCATAATGGCGACTCTACTGGGGACTTTTCTAGAGGATTAGACTCTATTTTCTATATGGGAGTTACTTTTTTACTCTCCTGCTTTTTTACATGTGTAAATATGCTCCCACTTGTATGTCCCTTTACTCTATGCCTGCTTCCTTTATATTTTATCTTATGTTTATCTCTTCCATGCTCTTTTTCCATGTATATATCACTCTTCACTTACTTGTACATGCTCACCATGCTTCACCTTACACCCATTTGTGTATATTCTCCATGCTCACGTCACACACTTGCACTTGTATATAGTCTTAGTTTTACTTACCTGCTCCACACACCACTTGTAGATTATCCATGTTTAGCTTCACTAGCACACACCCTCACTTTTTCTCACTTGTATTTATCTCCATTCTCACTTTCACATCTCACACACCCTTTGTATATGATCCATGTTTAGTCTCACTAGCACTCACCTTCACATGTATATAATCACATGCTCGCTCACACTATTCCCATATCATTCTCTAGCTTTGCACATATATCTCATTCATTTGTATAACCAAATGCTTCACACTGTATCACCATGTTTTGTATAGTTTTCATGCTCCTTGCTAGCTTTACTTTTCATTTCATGCTATTTGTATATTCTCTCTCTCATAGCAATAGTACTCCTTTTACTTGGCATCCAAAAATAAAAAATCTCCATAAGATACTAATAAAAACTCGTGCATTTTTCACATTACATCACTTTAACATAGAAATATTGACACAAATTTTGTCTAGTACTGAGGGATCACTTCGTGATGGGTGTTGGTCCTACGGTGCATGTTTAACCTAAGCTATATGATTCTCACCTTCTATCGACCTCGTACTTTTGACCTATATCTAACGGTTCCCCCCATATCGTACCTCTTGACTGAACTCATGACAAGAGGTATATAGCAGGAAACTCGTTCATGTACATTGAGTATATATAATATTCTCTCACACATACCATCCCTGCGAGGTATATCATGAGGCGGTTCACGTACATTCAGGTATATCAAATGGTGTGTCCACACATATCGATGAATGATTGCCCTTATAGGCAAGAGGTATATCATGGAAGTCATGACGAATGGGGGAACCTTTACACTAAGACACAAAATGCATAAACCTCATATAGGTGTCATCTTTACGACACTCATAATTAGTTTCTCGGTTACCATGCAAAACTATGCCAGAATTTTGAGTCGTCATACCACCCGAATCTCCGCACTATTTTGCCCATTCTTTAAAATAAGACCTTATCCGTGAGCCTAAACACAAGTCAAACTGTATCTTACATATTATACCCTATCTTTTCCCCTGACTCGAGTCATGTCAGGTATTTTCTTTGCATTTAGATAAACATAATACAAGTTGAACCTAATAATAATAATCTCAATGAGGTTTTTCCCGCTTTCCTTCTTTTTAAAAACAAACAATACCAAAAATATATTTTCTCCTTTTTCAAAATACCAAAAATACTCTCTTTTTCCTTAAAAAATAAGCTAAAATCAATTTTCCACTTAGGTCGATTGCATACCCAGATTTTGTCCTGGTTCCCTATTGGCTTCTATCTTCCATCAAACCACCCCTAAGCTCCACTACTTCCTCAGCTGCTTCAAAAGAATTTGAGATTTACCTCTATAAATTGTTCATAGAGAATGCATACTAAGCACCGCATGTTCAATCAGATCTAATATCTAAGAGATGTGGTGACATTGGTCCCAAACTCTTGAAACTAATAAATCTAAAATCCTCTTTCCTTGTGCCATGGATCCACCCGCCACCGAATCAGTTGGGGTCCTGAAGAGTACCAACATTCTCCGCGTTCCCTGCCTGTAAATGGGTCACCATCCACTTAGCTCCTGATTTCAAACCTTGCCCAGCTAGAGGCTAATACTCGAGCGCCTGTGGACCTTAAATAAGAAGAACTGAACAAGTTCAAAGAAGACCTCAAGATTCTATCAAAGAAGTTTGACCAAGTTAAGATCTCCAAGAATTATATGGACTACACCCACATATCTCTCTATCCTAAAACCAGACTACTAGAGAATTTTGAAGGAAGCGGGCCCCCAATTAAACATCTACACAGCTACCATCGAGCCCTTACCCTTCTTAGAGATTCAAAAAAAATAACGGCCCAGATGTTTCAACAAACCTTGAAAGAGAGTGTTCTCTAATGGTTCTTATCTCTCAAAGAATCTAAAATCCATAACTGGGAGGATGTAGCCAGCGAGTTCATGTCCTAATAAAAATACAACGAGGAACTAGAGGTCACATGTAGAGACCTAAAGCCTCCACTACGACCAACAGATCCTCAGAGGAAGAACAAGTGAGTATAGTAAAGAATAATTTCTTGCCCCATATTCGAGCTTCTATGGGAGGACAATACTACTTAAACTTCAAAGCTCCCGATAGGATGGTGTGGAAATTAAAGAAAGGGTTGTCATAGTAGAGTCAAAACTAAAAAAGTTGACCAGACAGTTTACACTGTGGAAGTATAATAAGCCCACTAATGCCTCAGTCTTAACCATCAATAACATATCTCAACCTGTCACTTCTTGGGCACCTGAAAGTCACCCCAATCCTATCAGAAAAGAATACACTGAACTCCATGCTCCCCTATCGAAGATATACCAAAAACTCCTAGCCCAAAACCTCATCAAACCATTGGAACCTCAATCATTGCCAAATCCCCTTCCTAAAAACTTCAAGCATTATGCCCACTATGACTTTCATAAATCCCAGGCCACACCACTAACCAATGCTTACACCTTAAGAACATAATTCAAGGCCTTATAGATCGGGACATCATTGCTCCACCAGCTAACCATAAACCTAACACCACTTATAACCCTCTCCCGGCACACGAAACCAGAGCAAATGCCATCTTCCTAGAAAATAACCCCGAATTTGACCCCTCTACCCAAATCATGCTTGTCAAAATACTCGATACCTCCATAATCTCACTAAAACCCCTCAAAGTTTGCCCATCCTTTCTTCTATAGTCCACATGTTTTTTTGATCAAGCTATATCTCTCCTTAGATGAGTGGGTATTACGGTTTGCACCCGATCAGAGGGGGAAGGCATGGAACTACCTGCAGTACTAGATCAACTCCGAAGGTTTGGGCTGAAATTGTCTGCATAGATGACCATTGATAATGAGAGATTCAGTATCCTATTTATGGAAGATTGAAAGTCGGCTCATGAATTAGAATAATGGGTGATCCCGTAGAATAAATCAGTTTGGATGATGTCATAAAGACCATTTCATATATGCTTAGCCAAAAAGGATAGATATGTGGCATCCCCGAGTTTCTCACTGCCTCAAAACTGCAAGGGCATCTGGTCCTTTCACTCTTACACTTTATAATTGAGTAGGAAGACATGTTTAATGAAGTTGTGGAGGTTGTCAAACGCATCGACTATTATTAATAGGAGGACATCTTCACTATCGACTAGGGCGATGGCTTTAATAGTTCTGATAGTGAATTTAAAAGTGAAGACTTCCCCTTTTACGGATTCTCCAAGCAGCGATATGCCTCGCTGAGAAAAAGAAAAAACTAGGGCTAGAGATCTTCTTCCAAGATGACCACACCTAGGTCGAGGAATGGAAGCACAAAGTGAAACCTCTGACTAATGAGACCATGAAAAACACTGCAAACTTTGAGGGTAGCAACACCGAGGTGTCATTTGACCTATAGACACAAGGGCTAAGTCTCTGCATGATTTACTAAGAAGTTGTGCCATCAAACCCGCCTGCCAAGATTATAACTACTAAAGCACCTCTCCTTAACTTGCATGCCATTCCGATCTAGCTTGCTCAAGCCTAGATAAACCATGTTGTTAATTCCATTAAATAAATCCTTACACCTGTCACTGTTTCTCCTAATTCTGATATCAATGAAGAAAAGGCCTCTTTTGATGAGGTTCTGACTGCTGTATTTCCTGAAATGAAATAAAAAAAGATTTTGAGTATCTTGTTATGCCTTACATTAATTGCATTGATTCTAATCAAACTTTTAATGATGATGATTTAGTAAATGAACAATTCATAATTGAACTCAATAATGAAAATAATAAACAACATAATCGCATTCAGACTAATGATGATGATATTGTTGTTATTAATCTCGGTTCTAGTAGCCATATGCATGAGATATGGATAGGTTCCACCCTCAATGAGCATAATCGGGCCCAATTCGAAGAGCTTATGAAGGAGTTCGTGAATGTATTTGCATGGTTCTACGAAGACATGCCCGTCATTGATCTAGCAATAGCTCAGCATGAGATCCTTACATTCCCAGAAAGCAAACCTGTCAAATAGAAACTGAGGAAGCTCTTAACTGAATGGTCCCTCAAGGTCAAAGAAGTAGTCAAATAGCTAAACGTGGGTTTCATTCACATAGTCGAATACCCTCTATGGCTTGAAATTATCATCCTCGTGCCGAGATCGAGAGGGAAAGTCAGCATGTGCGTCAATTATCGAGATCTGAATAAAGCATCCCCAAATGGTGATTATCCACTTCCCAATATTGACATGATCGTGGACAACACGACCAACCATGCCCTCAAATCATTTTTAACAGATTTTTCAACTATAATTAGATTAAGATACACCCCGACTACCAAGAGAAAATTGTCTTCATTTGTTACCCCATCATTCTGTGAGGGCTCAAAAATATTAGGGCTACTTTCCAAAGGGCCTTCACAACCATCCTGCATGACCTCATCGACAGATAAGTTGAGTTCTATGTTGATGACATGATCAACAACTCCAAGAATCGGGAAAGTGACATCGCCACACTAAGGAAATTCTCCGAGCGAATGCCACAGTACTAAATACGGTTCAACCCACAAAAATGTGTCTTCGGTGTCACTAAAGGGTAATTACTTGGATTCATGGTTAATGAGAAAGATATTGAAGCACACCCTACCAAACTGAAAGCCATACTCTAGATGCCACCATCCTGGATGGAGAAAGAAGTTCAAGGATTCCTAGGTTAGTTGCAATACATCGGTCGATTTATCAGCCAACTGACCTCTATCGGTGAACCCATTTAAAAACTTCTCCAAAATGATTCAACTGAAGTCTAAAACATGGCATGCCAGAAGCCTTTGACTAGATAAAGTGATACCTATAATGCCCCAGCCTGAAATTATGGGTCACCTGTAGTCAACCCGATCTAAATCGAGCATTATGTGTGAAGTGAAATGAAATAACCTATATAATATTGCTAGTACAGTTTTATTTTAATTAACGTTTTACTTGTTTAGCATACGATTCCAATTTCAAATCAAAAAACGTGAGGGACCATATGGGAGAAATCCAAAGTCGAGGCATAAAGAGCTACTAACATAAATAAAAGAGAATTTTTTTCGTGTATAATTCCCTCTATATATGAAACTGCACCCAACCTGTCGTGACAAAGCGAGGTAGTGAGCCAAATGCTCAGTAGGAAATATACAAGATGCAGTATAGAAACGAATGACAGAAAAGAGACTCTAACACATTATACTTACATGCACATGCAACTACATCATATATATATATATATATATATATATATACACGCATATTTATGCATGAAACTATTTAACTTTCGAAAACCTTAGTTATCCAGATTAATTCACCTTAGTCTTGTAAAATACTTCCTTTTTCTTATTTTGATACTTATCATTTATTTAACACACATGGTTAAATATTTGAAACTACTTCACTTGAATTGATCGGAAGCCATTTCTTTACTGAAATTAGCCTTTCCATTTTAACTAACCCATATTAGTATTTTCATAAAAATCACCCTTTCAACACACGCAAACACGGTATTAGAAAATACTTATTTCGTCTTTGAATCCCTTCTACAACAGACTCTTGTGTAAATTATGGGTTGAACCACTTAGGTTGCTTAACCACCAGTTTACCAACTTCATTTGCCTTTTTTCTTACCTCATGGACATTAATCAATTTCACATTTACTTGTCCATTGAACCTTTGCTAGAACATTCATTAGTTCATTCAAGTTAGGTTGTCTTAACACGTTTTCATCACACAACCACCCATTTCTTTACATGATCCTGATTCCTTTTTCTTTTTCTCGAAATCTTCCAATAACCGCATACTTTAACAGGCTCCACACCATCATCTATGCGTACCATATGCTATGGCCAGTGATTTTGGATCTTTAACTCCAGGGCTCCGGGCCCTCCTTAATTATCTTGGTGTCATCCAAGTTCCTTTTTAATGTGTTTTGACATTTACAAATTTCCACATTATTCCAAAATGCGAGGTTACACCCCAACTTGTTTTACACTTTGAAAATCATAGGTTTATGTCCTTTACACTTTAACCTTGATTTTATTTCATAAAATAATGTTCATAGGATATCATGTGAAACACCCTTTCTAACATTTTATCTCATAAAAATGTTCCACTTTACATAACATTACTATTTTACCCATTTGTTTCCAAACTCATATTTTACTCCATTTTCACTAGTGTTAATTTTCCAAAAACACTATTAAGCTACCCACACTAACTTCTTAAGTGTTTTTAACACCATTTTAACTTTGGAGTAAATTCTTCTTAATTAGAAACATCTTTATTCCATTATTTCCTTTCCAATTTTGTAAGTATTGACCTTTGACAACATTATTAAGTTACACACACCTACTTTTTAATGTTTAACCATTAAGGCTAATTCAAAACCTTTACTAACCATCATTCCAAATTAGACATTTCTTTATTTTATTTATTCCAAAAATCTAATTACACTTGAAGACTACTTTTCTACCAAAATACCATTTTCTTTTTATCAATTCAAGTAGTGTTACAACTTTATACTTATCACACCTTTAACCCCTTTTTACACACTTTGAAGAGTAAAAGTTTTCTTTCTTATTCCATTTTCAAATCCATCAAAATATTCTTTAAACTTGTGTATATGTCTAACATCAAAATACTACAAGTTTATATTCATGAGAAGATGGATTTAAATCCTAAAATCCTATTTAATGGTATAAATATGCACTTCATTCTAGAAATTCATAATACATTCAAAAATGTACTTTTAAGTCACAAAAGATATTTTTACTTCTTCCAAACTCAACAAATGTCCATCTTTTTTAAAATCTACATTTTTTCAAGAAACTTGAAAATAATATTTCACCAATGTTTTAGCAAATCAATTATCATTTTCAAACATTTTATTTCATAAAATGTTTAACATTAATTTTCTAGAAAACACACCATTTTAATAAAATACCAACCTGAAACTTTTAAATATTTACTCATCCTTTATTTCCTAATAAAAAAACATTATACCAACACTTTTATTCCAAAAAAAGTTCAATATTAATCTACTAGAAACCATTATTTATTCATGTGCATCCTACTCATGCAATCTAAGAATAAGACTTGTAGTAATGCAAATAGAGTCTTAAACACTAAGGATAGATTTTACCACCTCAAAGACATCAAATGGTTGTGAGAAGGTTGGTGTAGGAGGAGCAACCCCCACCTCCAAAGGTGGCCTTAAGGGGTTACCAAAAGCATCCTCCAAATGGGCTCCACTAATCTCCCAAACCAAAAACCCCTTCAAACTCCATGAAAGCTTCCATCATCTTCTTCAAAATCCCCCAACACTTATCCAAAATTCGTAGCTCTCCTTCTCCATGGTGGAAAGGGGTGTATACTTTTCAAATATGGTGGAGTATATAACAAATGTGGGGATGTAAGGTGGAGGGGTGGTGGTAGAATGGTGGTTTGTGGTGGTGGGAGAGTGTGGGAAGACTCAAGTGGTGGAGGAGAACCACCCCTTCCACTCTCCCTCTCTTATTCCAATTTCCCCAACACAAATGAGACAAAATCACCCATTTAAAGTCCTTTAAGACCCAAAAATCTCATTTTTGCCCATCTGGGCACACCAGATTTTGACAACTCAAAGATCTAGTGGCCAAAATCTGGACAGCGCACAAGGCAAGTCAGATTAAACATTTCCAAGTATGTCATTGAAATGACATCTCCATCTCGTTCAATACGTGTCTTCTTACGGCCTTCTCGCGACCTGGAATTGTAATGCAGTGGGACCTCGCGTGAACCCCGCTCGATCCCCTGCTTTAAATGAGGTCCAACCCTCGTTCGAACGACATCAATTTTGTTCGAATCCTTCTTTCTTTTTATTTTCTCCAAATTGAAATTTTTCCCATAATTTTCATCAAACCTCACTCCATTACAATTTTTACAAAATTTAAACGAAGTATTAGAACAGGGTATTACAATACCTCACCCGACTTCCGGTGCTTATGACTATGTAGTCAGGTCTCCCCCTCCTCTTATACTTGACTGTCACTTATATCGCAGCAGAGGCTTTGCTAGCCCAATGCATCATGGAATAATGTAAGGAAAGATCCATATATCATGTTAGTCAGAATCTAGCTAGGTATGAAGTCAACTACACTGCTTTGGAAAAATCTTGCGTCACCCTCGTCTGGGTCACGTAAAAGCTGCAGCACTATATGTTTTCATTCCCCATCAGACTAGTATCCCAAATAGATCCTTAAAAGTACTTGCTAGAGAAACCCTCTCTGTCAAGCGAATGGTCTGCTGGTTGATGTTGCTAGATGAGTAAATATTGTGTACGTCATACAGAATTCCATGAAGGGTATAGCCATCTCAAACAATCTTTTCGATCATCCTATGGAAGAAAATAAGGTTCAAATCTCTGAATTTCTAGATGAAGACATCATATACACCTCTTAGAAAGACCTCAAATGGAAGATATTCTTTGATGGAACTGCCAACAAGAAAGAATATGGCATTGGAATACTCCTGATTATTTTCGATGCTCTCACACTTCCATTGTCATCAAGCTAAACCTTCCTTGCACCAATAACATGACTGAATACAAGGAATGCATCGTAGAGCTCAAGATCACCCTCGAGAAAGAAATCAAGTACATGGACGTCTATGGGGACTTTGCCCTCATTGTTAGATAAATTCTCAAGAAATGGAAAGTCAAAGACAAGAAGCTCCTACCTTTACACGCCCACCTAGAAGAGCTTGCCCCTCAATTTAAAAATGTCACCTTCCATTATAATACTCGCTCGAAGAATATCCTAGACGACGTACTAGAAACCCTAGCCTCCATGGTCGACACGCCTAAGGGAATAATAATGGTCTCTTTCCTGGTTCAAAAATAAGCTGCACCCACCTACTGTTACCACATCGAGCTCGTCATCGAAGAAGATTTTGAAATGGTATAATTATGGTACTATAACATTTGTCACCTTCTCAAACATAACATGTATCCCCGAGATGCAGATAAAAAAGGCCGTGCAACCCTTCATAAACTGGATGCCC
Source organism: Sambucus nigra (assembly GCA_949130495.1). Lineage (NCBI taxonomy): Eukaryota > Viridiplantae > Streptophyta > Magnoliopsida > Dipsacales > Adoxaceae > Sambucus > Sambucus nigra. Next base: position 201,819,069 of record OX422211.1, on the reverse strand, counting down.
AGTACATTATCTGTGATAAAGAGATTTTCAAGAGAAACTTCAATGGAAACCATTAGCATTACGTGGCAGGGGCTGAGATTGAAGGAATGATGAAGATTATCCACAGTGAGGAATGCGGGACCCACATAAACAATCATATTCTTGCTAAGAAAATCATCTGGAAAGGGTATTATTAGACTACCATGGTTTAATATTGCACTGCATATGTTTGAAGATGCCTCAAATGCTAATAATTTTCCAAACTTTAGAACTTGCCTCCTCAAGAGTTGTACAACATGACTTATCCCTATCCATTCTCTACTAGGGGCATAGACATCATTGGGAATGTCACCCCTAAAGTTTTGAATGATCACGAATTAATCTTGGTCGCCATTGACTATTTCACAAAATAGGTCGAAACTGAGTCATACACGGTACTGAATGCAAAGAAACTGACCAAGTTCATTCGAAAGAATATAATTTATCGCTATGGGGTTCCCCATGAGTTTATATCAGACAATGGACTACACTTCGTGGCTGAGGTCATAGAAGTAGTCGACGAGTATGGGATTCATATGCACAATTCTTCTCCCTATCGACCCCAAACCAATGGAATTATCGAAGTAGCCAACAAGAGCCTCAAAACCATCATCAGAAAGATGACATAAATTTTTAGAGATTGGGATGATCGGATCCCATATTCCCTCTAGGGATATCGCACCTCCATTAGGATACCCACTAGGGCTACCCCTTACTTTCTACTATATAGCATGGAGGCGGTTATCCCCATCGAACTAGAAGTTCCTTCTCTGCATGTCACGCTCAAAAGCAAGATCATTGAAGAAGACTGGAATCAGATCCATTACAATAAACTCTCACTCTTAGATGAAAAGAGACTAAAAGTTGTATACCACATGTAAGGGTTTCATCGCCTAATATTACGATCATTTAATAGGAAAGTCAAGGACCGCGGTGTCCAAAAAGGAGACCTTTCCCTCAAAGAAATCATAGAAGCCATGTGGGAGCCTAGAGGGAAGTTCAAACCTAATTGAAGTGGCCCCTACATTATAAAGAAAATTTTATCTAGTGGTGCTGCTATGTTCACAAATCTCGACAGAGAAGAAATGGCGCGTCCAGTAAATCTGGACCGTCTCAAGAAATTTTACACTTTATTTGAACTCCCAGAATGCTACGACTCTTATTATACTCCTTCTATTCTAAAAAATTCTTAGTTTCCCTCTAATCAGAACTACGTATGACCTAATCCTCTCAGAACACCATTTCAAAATGAAGCTCACAGATTTTCAAAACCCACAGAGGTATGTAGGCAGCCATACAACACACATGGGCACAGTCCTTTCTTTCTCACAAAATGCTATTCTTTTATTTTCCCGAGAACGGAGGTCCAACTCATCATTTAAATGAACAAAATGATTATATATTCCTAGTGAATGGTATAGACAGTTCAAATACAAAATTCATCAAAAGACACAAGAAAATATGTCAAAATTACTTTTATTTCAATCAAAAAATACGGTTGTTACATGAAATATCAATAACGAGAGTAAAAAATCACACCCCTCCCAACTTTCATTACAACCTATCAGCCCCTACCATTAGCCAGCTTCATAAAAAAAATCCAAAAAAAATATACCAAAACACCTGACCAAACATAAATTCCTCATAAAATAAAAATAGAACCAATTTCACAAAACCTTGTCCCAATCTACCAGATGGCCCTGCCTCATCATCGTTATCCGCTCCTGGAGGTTCCCAAGTATCATACTCTTGATTAGTGTTTCGAATGCGCTCCACGCAATGGTATGCCTTGATAAACTTTGACGAAACCCCCACACCTTCCTCCATGGTATCAAAAGCGACTAACCATCTCTATTCAGTCTCCTCCTCCAAAATATTACCAACTACCCATTTCCATAACCACTTCAATTAATACCCACAAACAAACCAAGACCTTTTAATGGATTGTGATGAATGGGTGGACGGCTAGTGAAACTTCCATAGAGGCCCCAATATCATCCTTAAGGACTCAGTCAAGTCCTCTACCAAAAACAACTTGGTTATACGGAGTGGCATAATCTTCTCCTATCCCACTTCGTGCAAAAGTCTCCAAGAAAAGTAGAAAGAGTCTAACGAAGACCAATAATTGCACATATTGGTATTCCATTAACTGTAAAATAGACTGCAACTCCCCACCATGGCGCAGACCATCGAAGGCATGATCTTATGCTTCACAAGACAGTTAACATAGTTTTCCATCGAAGGGTCAAAACTGAAGAAGGGCCTAGTAAAGAAATTGGGAGTTCCCGATAGAGGGTACTCAGGAGGGGACGCTAGGCGCAGTATCTCAAATCCACATGAACAGCATGACGGGGATCCTTCACATAAAATCATCCCGACCTGCCTTCTATGAATCTAGGACGTTTAAAGTCTCTACTAACATCAGGACTGCAGTGGTAGGACAACCACACTGCTATCATGGCTACCTGAGGATCAACTGTTAGGTCATCGGTCACCAATAAAAGCCTAGCAATTAGACCGACGGCTACCAGTCCGACAAATCCATTATCCAAAAAAAACCTTCGACATATCAAATTCAGGACTGTCGGGAGGATGATACTTCCTCCATGAACTAATGGTCGAGCGCTTGAGGGGGAAATATAAAGTAACTCGGCCAAAGACACTAGAAAATAACACGTTAAATTGGGCATAGCTACCACTACGCTCAGGCCGACGCCCAACATCACAAAAAACTCTCTGTAGGTGGGGCACACCTCGTCTAGGCTGAACTAGAAAACATGGTATTTAGGGTACCAGAACTGTATCGCTGCTTCTAGAAAATTCCTTTATATGGCATGGTTACGCCATAAAGAGACCTTATGCAAACTAAAGGATTCGTAGTCAGCATTGTAAAGGCATATTGCCTCTAGACCCTCAAGGTAGGGAGAAAATACCTTAGACACCGAAAGAGCCATTTGAAAAGAAGAAGAAAACTATAAAGGAGAGAAAATGGAAGATAGTGAAGAAAACATATCCAAACCCCTTTTTATACGAAAAAACTTCCACCAGAAAACAAGCCATTTAAAACACCACTAGTTCCTCTGCCCCCCAAGTACCCAAAGTACATAAAAACTGCAATCAAAGCCAAAATAGTGATTTGGACTTGACCCTTATGCTGATAGGCAGGCTAAGGGGTGTACCGATTGACAACCCTCCTTTTAGGAAATTACCTATTTCCTCTTTTACACATATCAATTTTCAAAATAATAATTTTCTTAAAAAAAAAAGTCAAATCTCTAGGTTGTCCCTTTTAGAAAAAATTATTACTTTCCTTTTTTACATAATTTTTAAGAATAACATTTTCCTTTTACTTCGAGTCTTTTTTTTTTTTTTTATCTCTATCTTTATAAAATAAATGGGAAACCTCGACAGTAAATTAAAAGTGCATATAGAGTAAGTCACTAAATCAAGATAATACCCATTAAACCAAGATAATACCAAAAGAAATGCATTTCTCATATATATCTTATTCTAGACAGGTACAAAAGACAAAAGACAAAAGAAAAGAAAAGAAAAGAAAAAAGATACATGGAGACATAGCCCGAACCCCTCAACCTCTCAAAAAACTGACCCTCAACATTCGCGGTGCACACGTTTCCCCCTGCGATGAGTGGTACACCCTCCACTCCTAAACCCAAAACTCTCATAAGATGTAGCTAGTTGCAGCAAACAGGCACGGGATGACTTCCTCATAGGTTGACATCGACATCGTTCTGTCTTTAATGTCCCTCATCCAGATGGTCAACAAACAGACAGTCTACAAGAAGAAGGAACAAAGTTACAAAAATCAAGCAATTCAGTATAAAGAAAAATAAAGCAAGAACATAAAATAAAAGAGGAAAGAAAGGAGTATACCTCAGTGTGGAAGGCCTCATAAAAAAAACCAACAACCCGTCCACTGGTGCATAGGGGCGATGGGGCACTGACAGCACTTCCCCGCTAGTTAATAAAAAATTATTAGAGGGAGAAGAGATCTGAATAAGTAGAACCTCCTTCGTCATTACAGTCGCGCCTCCTCCAGTGTTGTGGATCGATGCCATTGATATGCTGGTACCTCTCCTTAAAGCAGAGCAGTAGCAGATGGAGTTATATTCTCCACGTCATAAATGCACAAAGTCATCAACCAACTGGTCACAAAATCCACGTATTTATAGCCCACCGTCATATCAGTGTAGAGCGTATAGGGCTCGCCCTTAATTACTGCTACACTCGCCTCATCATTCATCTATCTCACCTATATCATGTACTCTAAGGGCGCCGATGGTGGTAAACTCCACCTCTCCCTCCATAATTTGATCCACCACCTTCACCCAAGGTACCAGACGTACCCTAACTCGTGTGCCAACAATCGCCTCATCTGCGCATGTATGCCCGTAGCCCCCGAAACCTTCGAAGGAATACTCCTAGAGGATTAGGTCAACTATATCCCCATCCAAGAGTAATTAACTACACAAAATTATAAAGATTCCAAAAAATGAAAAACCTAACTTGGTTACTCGTCAAGGAGTTTAGCGTCGCCCGCACATCCTTCAAGGAGAGGGATTGGTTCGAACTCCTGTTCGACTTCCTCCACCTATACATCCTATAAAAGTCTCCCAACTCGCCCTCTTTCATGGAAACCAACACCACCTTGTACCCTATAACCTTATACAACCACGTCTGCAAAAGGCAAGCACTAAGAATAAGAAGAGAAAATAAAAAAAAACCTGTAAGAAAATAAAGAGGAAATTAAAAGATTACCTCCAAATGGTATGTGGATCTCATGACCGTTTATCGAAAGCACCGACTGAATGAATTCAAAGAATCATAAAGGGAATCCAGAGTGAAGCACCCTCAGTTGTATAGGTGTATGTCTGAGATAATCCGCAAGTATTTCAAAAACCGATAACTTGACTTTTCTGTGGATGTCGTTGTTGAAGCCAAGTTAATCAAAAATCTCAAATACCTAAAAAATTTAATAAACTAAAGTGTGGTGGTAAGTGAGTTATCAATACACATCAAAGGAGTGAACCAAGAGGAAATCACATGTAGTTCAAATTTATTATTATCTCTTTTTGAATTTTTTACTTTTTCTATTTTTTTATGCTTTTTCAAATATTAAAACAATTTTTGTGAGAAGGTGAATTAACTAAACTAAATCAAGATCTAAACAAAACTAACTACAAAGTGTGATGAAAAATAAGTGAAATCTAACTAAAATAAGAGATAAAGCGAGGAAGTAAATGTGAGAGCAATCAAGGAATGAGATTTTACTATAATTTCTAGTTAATCTATTTAATTAATTTATTCGAATTAAACTTTCCAAATTAGCATTGAAATTACAAATCAACTCTCATTGCAAATGTAATTTTAATAATAATCTTTTAGAGAAATAAATTTACAATCCTACAACTCACAAAACGTAGATCTAAACATCGTCTAACAAATCACCCCCTATGATCGATTTACTAAATTAGTTTAAATCATAAAAGTAAGATTTGAGTTGAAATTAAAAGAAATAATTTTATAATTTAGAAAAACCTATCTCTAGCTCGATTCTAAGATGGAAATTAAGACTAAAATCTCGATTTTCTATCAAAAATTATTTACCCTCTCTCGAGGCGTAAATTAAAAGTAACATTCCAAAATTAATCATCAAAGGGAATTTTAATTTAATTAAACTAATTAAATTTGAATAACATCAAATTAATTGATAATCCCACCACTTGAAAGGGGATTTAGCCTAACATTATATTAAACATGATAATCAAATAAACTAGGCAATTAAAATAAAAGTAGAGAAAAGGACAATCAAACCAAATCTCTTTGAGTGAAATTAAACTCCAATCCTTGAATTTGCACATCATCCATTCAATATGAGCCTCCAAATGATTTTTAATCATAAAAACACACTCAATTGAATTTCTCACAAATTTCTCACTCACTAATCTCTAACAAAATAAAAATAAAACTATTTATAAAATATTTTCTCCCTAATTTATTTTCTACTCTAATCTATCACTCTTCTTCTCCAAGCCTCTCTAGATTATCCCAAATGAGCTTTTGGGTCTTCATTTATAGTGTGACACATGGAGCAAGGGTAATTTTGGAAATTGGCATGAGTGTGCATGGAAATGGTGATAGAAGCAAGGGGTGTAAGAGGATATAAAAATCTGATTTGTTTAAAAAAGGGGTTGGGGTATTTTTGGAATAACGGTTATAGGGGTTCAAAACATGTGGGCCTTTTGTTTTGGTTTTGGGAGTTGGCTTTTAAAAAGATAGAAAAGTCGTGCAAGGTGAAATGGGTCAAGGCTTGGAATGGAGAATGAGTTAGATGAGAAGTTCGGGTTTGAAGGTTCGACCGGAGGTTGCGTGTTGGATTGGATTTGCATAGATGGGTCGGAGCTCGCGGGTTCGAGTATGGGTTTCCAGGCCACGGGTTCGATAGAGGTGAAATGGGGATGTCGTCAGGTTTGGGTTTGGTTCTTGGATGTGGGTTCATCCGCGAGTTGCTTCCGGACATGAATGTTAATGGGTGATCGGGTTTCGGGTTGAACTGGTTCCGATTTTGGTCATGACAGGGGAGCGCGGGTTAGGCCAGAGGTGGAGGTCCGGTGGGTCACAATTTAGGTTAAAAGGTGTAAGCAGGTGGCTGGCATGGTTGGTTCGGAGTTGAGTTGTAGCAAGTATGGGTATGGGGATATAAGGTAGGTTTGATTAAACTGATATTGGGTTTGGTTTGATGGGTGAGAGAGAAGTGTGGAGATGTTTGTGAAATGGGTATAAGGTTCAGAATGGTTGGTGTGTTAATGGTGGAAAGAGGAGAGAGAAGGTGTTGTTAGGGAAGAAGATGAGGGTGGTGCTGATTGGGTATAGTAGGGTGTAGGATTGTTAGGGTGTGGGTGAGGGTAGAATAGGTGGGTGTGAATGTGAGTGTGAGTGTGAGGTAGAGTTTTGTGTTTGGGTTATGGTGTGTGTGTGTTTAATTTGGACACCTAAAAAAAACTAACTAACTAAAATTAAAACTAACAAACTAAAAAAAAATCAACTAAAAATAAAATCCTAATCTAAAAAAACTAAACTAATAAAACAAAAAAAAATAAAAACTAAAAATCTAATAAAAAAATAAAAACAAAAGTCTTAAAAAATATAAAATCTAATAAACTAAAAATAAACTCCTAAAAACTAATCCTAATAAAAATAAATAAAATAAAAACTAAAAACGAATAAAAATCAAAATAAAATTACACTAATTAAATATAAAAATAAATTCTAAAAATTCTAAATATAAATCCTAAAAATAAAACGACACAAAAAAAATCTACAAAAAACACAAACTAAACACACACAGGGTACGGGTGAAGGTTTGGAAGGCTAGGGTTACAGGACAAGGTATTTAGCTCCATGAATTGCATATCTGGCTTGATTTATCGCTTTTACATCTGCAAGACACAATTGACCTACAAAATAAACATTAACGCATATAAAATCCAAATTGTCGAGAATCGGCAACTAAAACGGTATATTCGGGGTATTATTTGAACACTTTTGGATGCTTATCAAAAACAAGATATGGACGACATCACCACTCATCGCCACCACAAACCCTCCTGTAGAAGCAAAATTAATAAGGGAGTTTCATGTCTCACCTGCTGCCCATCTGTCTCATCAACCTACCTAGATATCAGAGTCTCTTTTAGCACCGATATGGGAATAGAGTTCCCTAACACGATTCTACTTACATCCCTCAAGGCAGCCCGCACTACCACTTCCGTGACTTGTAGAGTACGATCCACTATAATCTTATGACCAGATCAAACCAACCTCATTAACTTCTATACATCCAAGGGAGTAACAATTATCTCCCCAATATCCAGATGGAATGTGTGGGTCATATCCAACCACCTTTCACCAAGCGCACATAACACCATTGTAGAGTGCGACATCCCCATCTAGTGCACCACTATCGTACCAAACTTGGTAGACTACACCATCAACCACACTACTGTAAGAAGAAGATCCCATATCTACTTCATCCCAGTCATCTCCAATACTGAATGCTCGTAGAAGAAATGCTAATCTGTGAGAAACCAAGAAAAACCCTGCATTAACCCAAGAAGGAAAAAAATGGAAAAGCAAAGGACAAATCCTCACTTATCCATTAGGTTTCTTCACCATCACCGAACCTTGGGGTATAGGCTCACGTATAGCGCAATACCATCTTGTTATCAGTAATCGACTGAAATGCATCATAAGCATTCTCATTGTCCAAAGCAAGTGGCACTACAACCCACCACTCCAAATTTTCCTAGTCATCAATGGACAACCATTCATTGTTATTGTTACTAGAAGTACCCACCATTTGAGATCTTGCGAAGTAATGGACTCAAAAATGAATTTTAAAGAGATAAAGCAAGAGAACCAATCACTTGGAGGTAGGAAAAATAAAGAGGTATCGCCCCTTTTATAGAAGGATATGGGGCATGCCTATCGGTAGTGACCTTTCCCTTTGCCCAAAAAACTCAAGAGTTCATGCCCTATGTTGATAGGCACCTTCCCAGGCTTACTTGTCGATAGTCCCCTCAAAATAATTTCACAAAAATGCTAAAAAAATCCAAAAATTGCCCAAAAAATTCGTATAAAATCCCCATAAAGTCAATAACATTATATGTCTAAGGAAAATACCTTCTGGAACACCAAACCAATGACAAACTCTCAAAAATTACCCAGCGGGATCATCAACACTCACTATCATCATCATATTCCCAGCGGAACCAAAGGTGCTCCTATACCAAACTACTCTACACTTTCCTCAGTAGAACCGCTCCTCGTAAACTAAAACTTTAGGTCTACAAAATTAACCTCAACCCGTTGAATTGGTTTACATAACTTCACGTTCTTAGAATTGACCTCGTGCCGATTAATTGGTCATCACATCATTAAGTCCACAGAATTAACCTCAACCCGCTGAATTGGTCGTCACATCTTTAGGTCCGTAAAATTACCCTTAACCCACTGAATTTGTCATCACATCTTTAGGTTTGCAAAATTGACCTCGACCTACTGAATTGGTTGTCACATCTCTAGGCTCGTAAAATTGATAGCGACATGTCTAATTGGTCGTCTCATCTCTAGGTTCGTAGAATTAACCTCGACCCATTGAATTGGTTGTCACATCTTTAGGTTCGCAAAATTGACATCAACCCACTGAACTGATCGTCATATCTTTAGGTTCGCAAAATTAACGTCGACTTGCTAAACCGGTCGCTAAATCTTTAGGTCCATAGAATCAACCTCAACCCTCCTTGAGTCCAAAAAATTGACCTTAATCCCCTTCTCCAACATTGATGAGGTGTTTATCTTTTAATGACCTTCACTTGTTCCAAGCTATCCCCTTGAGGGGATCTATAGATACCCCATCCTATTACCTCCATAAGTGGCTCCTTAGGTCCTTAACACTCCTTCACTCATCAAAACCCTAGTTAATAGTCCGAGTACTGATCTGGAGGCCACCGGGTACTCTCGGGCCTCGTTTACTCTGATAAACTCTCTAAGCCAAGTGAAGCTTAATAAATATTGAAGGGATCTGAATTGCATTTCCAAATATCCCTTTTTTCACAATTAGCCTCACGGTTTGCATGAATGATTCGTTTTCCTTCGAAAACCCCATGCCTAGGGACCATTGGACGCTTCTGAGCCCTATTTGACTTGGATAAAGTTTGCAACTCGGAAGTAATTCAATGAATTCTTTAAGGTCTCTGAATTTATTTTCTAATCATCCTGACCGTGCATGATTCGGACTTAAGATTTTCATTTTATGCCCATTTAAAAAAAAATCATTTCGGACTCCCTATAGGTACCCCAGACTCCCTGCCTATCGACGAGGTGTACTTTCCTTGCCCAACAAGGCTCTATGCTGATAGGTAGGCTTAGGGCCAAGATCGAGCGCAAATCGTTTGCTTGTGTAGAAGCACTGTCGTTGTTTTCGGTTCATCGCCTCAATACAAAAACCTAAACTATAACTGCACTTGCGATACAAGAATATCTATAAGTCGGGTATCGTAAGAAAACCACATGGAATGTCGTAAAGATTTTAATCAATTTATTACTTCAAGAATAAAAATTAAAAAGGTGATAGGTTGGAAATGGTGAAAAAGCGAAAAAGGAAGAAGTTAATGCTAAACTATGTTAATTAAATAAGAGTCAGGATCACGTCCACCATACGGGTCGAACTATCGAGTTATAAAAATATTACTGAGTTATATTAATAAAAATGATAAAACGTACAAAGCTTACTCGATGTAAGTATATACAATGCAATAAAAGATTTACGAGTTACAAAAATCTTAAACCAAATCAATAGAACAAGAAAGCGCATGTGCTCATGGGATAAAGTTTAATTCATGAAGTTATTCATAATATCAATGATTTGAGGACTAAAGTCTAATAACTTCTAAAATCGAGAACATGCATCATTGAATGTCTAATGGATCAGGAAATTATTAAAATTTATCATTGGAAACAAGGCAAAAAGTACAACAAAGAAGAAAAAATAATGAAAATATTTTTCAAAATTTTCAATTTTTTGCAAAAAGGTATACTTAGTAACTAACAAGTAAGAAAATCAATGGACTACATAAGAAATGGATAAAATATCCTACTCCCCCTAACTTAAATGTTGCATTGTCCTCAATGCGCATTAAGAACACAACACAAAGAGAGGAAAAGAACGATATTACCCAAAATTGGAGCGATCTCCATAAGCACGAGTCCAAATGAATCTACAAAATAAGCTAGTACCAAGAATAGCAAGAACAAATAACAAAAAGTTAACTAATAACACTAGACTAAATTAAAAGGAAAGAAAGAATAAAAAGCTAACTATTTACAACCTACTATTTAGAAATCTAACTAACTATACACTAGAATTCTATATAGTTGACGATCCACCCAAAAAGGAATTTAACTATGAAAGATCAACGCTAGACCCTTCAAAGAGAACATGCCTTCCGGAAGATAAGAATTTCGTTTGAACAACGAAAGGCATGAGGGTGGTGAAAAAAGTGAACCAGCGCCAATTTGAAATTTTGGGCGGACGATGGGGGATTTGGATAACGAGGGGGAAAGATACACTTGCAGTCCAATAAAATTCGAATCATCTCCCATATGTTTTTAAATTGGAATGGGAGATGGTGCACACGTGGGTATAACATCCATCATAGAAAACAAAGAGCGGCAAAAAGTCCTCATCAGGTTTTAATAGTTTCTACTGACTCATAGGAATCAACCGTTAATTATAATGGTTCAGTAACGGAAAATGAATATGGTGATGAAATAAATTCAATCTCAATCAATGTATCGTCGGAAGGAGATTGAATTTTGGAGGATAAAGATTCATATTCGATGAGAAATTCTTTGAAAATTGGGGTGAGACACAAGTTTCCACCTCCAAGTTGTTTAGCGCCAAAGAATTATTCTCATCGCAAAGTGCTTCAAGTCTCAATCCAGCACCAACAAAACTTTCCAAAACTTGAGAGTAAAGAAGAAAAGATTCTTCCAAAGTAGCCTTCCTCAGCTCAAGAGCCTCAGACTCCTCATTTGGTTGAAACTCGTCTTCGAAATTATTGAAATAAAAATCATCATTGGATTCGAATAATGAATCCAACTCAAGCTCCCAATAAAGATTTTCATTCCGATAAATGTTTTCAAGTCTTTCATTCTCAAGAAAATCTTGAAAATGGAAAACTTTAAGACTATCCCCAAAGTAAGAATCATTATAATGACCGTCACAACTATAATAGTAGGACATTATTACCTCGTTGTTTGTGGATGGAGAATCCGAGCAAAAAAATGACGAACCGTGAATCAAAGTTTCTTAGCGCTCAAATATGTTATCCTACAAAAAGCCTTAAAACCAAGAATACAAATACAAAAGAAAAAATACTACAAAATAATAAAACAATCACAATCTAAAACACACTCCCCAGTAACAACACCATTTTGATCGAGCGCGAACCATGTGCTCGTGTAAAAGGACTGTCGTTATTTTCAGTTCACCACCTCAATTCAATAACCTAAACTACAACTACACTTGCGATACAAGTATAGCAATAAGTCGGGTATCGTAAGAAATCCACAAGGAATGTCGTATAGATTTTAATCGATTTATTACTTAAAGAATAAAAATTCAAAAGGTGATAGGTTGGAAATGGTGAAAAAAGGCAAAAGGAAGAAGTTAATGCTAAACTATATTAATTAAAATGAGAGTGGAGATTGCATCCACCACACGGGTCAAACTACCAATAATTAGAATTAAGGCTCGAAACCTATTTCACCGAGCATTTTGATTAAGCATAAAAATCACACATGAAGGGATTTAAACCCAAATATACTTGATAAAACATTAATCGAATATGGTCACACGCGGATTAAATTCGGATTGTCATTTTAAACTCTAACGTTTCATGACAAAGAAAGATAGATGCATAACAATCCGCTTTTAATACGCAAGGTTTCAATTAAATGCAATTTTATCCAAAAACCAACTTTCGAAGCTCGAGGCCCGTTAATGGGGGAACACGGCCCCAACCCTATTTATCTAAGGACTAAGCATGGAAATAAACTAAATTACACTAATTAACTAAGGAAAGCAATAAAGTAATTAACAAGGCAAGTAAATATAATTAACAGAGCAGGAAATGAAGATATACAACTATATTAATGAAGGAGAAGATAAATAGTGGTTTACAACAATCCAAATGGAACAAACCCTAGGAGAGAGAAGATCCACCCAAATACGCCTCTCTTACAAACCCTATGTGACACCCCGACTAATTAAATACCGGGTAGCTACTCCTTTATAAAATTAATTCAAAATGCCAAGTTGGCTCAGTTAATAGCATCACTGTCGAAAATATTTTATTATTACTATCCACCTAGTATTTAAAAAGTAAGTGCCAAATTTTAATTAAAGTCTGATTAACAAGCAACAAGTGTAATGAAGAAAAAAAATAACACCATTCACCATACTGAAATAAAACGAATAACCATCACAATAGAGTAAATAAAGTCTGGAGGAAAACTCCTCACTACAATCCCATAACTGAAATAAATAAACAAAACTGAAATAATACATGCTAAAGTCTGAAAACTGAAATGTAAAAGATGTCTCTAAAGAAATGGGCAACATGCCCTACAACTGATAGATGGTGACTCTGGAATCCAAAAGATAGAAGCGTCTACATGCAAATCCCTGTAGCTTCCACAAGCAGCTACAGCTCGTGAATGAGTATCCTATGCTTGGTGTCCTTGTGGCTGGGCACCTAAAATGGTTTTACAAAGAAAAAGAGATTTGAAAAGCAAACGGGTCAGAGCCCGAATGTGGAGTTATATTTTAAAAACCTGCAAGTGCTTTAAAAACATTTAAAACATTAAATGCAAAGTACATGTTAGGACGTACACTCGCATGATACTCTCACCTCTCGTCTAACTGTGCACTCCTAACGTAAGTACCCATCTATAACGACCCATACTACTAGCTAAGTGACAACATAACTAGCTAGACTGCCAAAGGTTCTACCCATATTACTCGGTTCCATTTAACATAACAACGCTCGTAATAGGAAAGGGATTTAATGTAAACTCGGATGCTCAATATGCATAATATATATATATATCACTAACCCATTATGTTATTCTCGAAACAATACTGTAGTTATATTCACAACATTAACATGAGGATTCTCACTAATTAAAGGTATATTAATCACATCGTAAATATACAATACAAGCACCCCGAGAACTAAGCTGTGGTGCACACATACTCTGCTATCCATCCCGGTACATCACGTACATAAGGATCACATATTCCGAATCTCTCAGGAATAGTTCAGATAACACAAATCACAAATAGTGGAGGCGAACACAGTCACCATCACATGGGTCACGCACATACCTACGCTCCCATGATCAGCGGACTTATTAATATCACAATAAGTCTTTCTATGACCTATGTTCATCGAGGTACCAGCCTATATCCCCCCCGTAGGCACACAAGGATTAGAGGGTCCTAAGCGAACGCAACCTCCCGTGATAGCAAGTATGGTAGGTATGTCATACACACAATCCATATACTAAGTGAACACACATCTTAGTAATACCGTATTTTAATCGTAGTACATATTCTCATACTAACTTACATTTAACACAATTCATACTATTTCGGTTTGTAATTGTACGCGCCATAATTATCTCACGTCGTAGTAGACACTCACGTCTCAACCCAAACCGTCCATGCAATACACTCTCGTATGTAAATTCCTTCTCATAAATACCCAAATGTCCCAATTCTATCATTATTACATCTATGGAATGATATCTATATCCTCGAACAAGTTTACGGAACTCCAAAAGTCAAAACAGTCCAAAAAGGACCAAACTGTCAACTCGTTAGAAGTCTCGTTCGAACGAGTGTTCGAACGAGTTTGGACTGTCAGCTCGTTAGAAGTTTCGTTCGAACGAGACTGTTCGAACGAGATCCAGTTCGTTCGAACGAACTGTCCCTTCTAATAATATCTCGTTCGAACGAGATATCGAACGAAATTCCTACTCGTTAGCAACGACTGGTCAACTCGTTAGAAGCTCGTTCGAACGAGTTCGTTCGAACGACCTGGGGACTGCTTCTAACGAGCTACCAGATTCGGCCCAGATTTTCCCCAATTCGTTTTTCACCATTTTTATCACTTCTAATCTCTTCCAAGGTTCATCCCAATAACGTTTTAGGGTCTCTAATTCATTCTAAACATATTTACATCATCTCCTAACATGTTTTCAAGGATTGAATCATCATAACATCAACTAAATTTAAAAATCTCTACACTTTTCCCAAATATCTCAAGAACATGAACCCTAACTACATATCATCATCAAATCCCAGAATTTAATTCGTTTTTATTTCACCCAAACATGTATTAACATCAGATTAATCGTCTCCAAACTATTCTACATGCAATCCTTCTCAAATTCCTCAAGTTTTATGATCTAAACTACATGGGTTTTCATGTTTTATCAAGAACAAACCATAAATCCGAATTTTCTAACATGGAAAAGACATTCTCAGAAGTTAAATGGAATAAAGTCACTTGCCTTGGTTTGATTTCTGACTTTGGTGTAGGTTGATGATGTTTTTCTGCAGAATTTCCTCTCTTTCTCTCCTTCTCCAAGCTCCTTCTCCAATGGTGGCTTAAGGTGGCTAGGGTTTTGATTTGGGAAAGATTGTAAACCTAATGTTAGCCTCCGTAGCTTAAAGGGTTAATATGTGTTGGTTATGGGCTTAGTGGGTCAATATCCACATCAGATTTAATTACCCAATTTTCGTCACTTTTAATTCCTAAAAATGTAAAATTACCAAAATACCCTTTAAGTTGCCGGTACGGCCTAAAAATACCCCGGGACCCAAACTATACCCCCGGCTAGTGTTTTCTGACTATCTCGACCCTTCCGGACGCGTTGGTGCACTCAAAACGACCATACGGATTATAGATTTTAAATTCACTTTTTATTATCAAAATATTATACCGTGACGCGGCGGTCCCACGCGTCTCAACAAAATTTCTAAAATGCCGTATATGAATCTCACGACAAATTTTATAATGCCAAATACATATATAATCATATATGCACATAATCAAATACCAATTCGCATCTCATTAGTATTTATAACCCGGATTAATTTTCAATTAATACGCATTTAATTAATTAATCCCAAAAATAAATATAGTCAAAAGTACGGGGTATTACACCCTAAACACTATCTAAAAATGAAAGATATTTACAAAGTAAAACAGGCTCACTTATATAGTAAGTTGGGAGAAAAATAAAGAAGAAAGAAATGAAAAGGAAAAAGTGCCAAAAATCAGGCCGGGTCGATCGATCGAACCCAATAGTCGATCGATCGACTAAACCGATAAAAGCTTATTATCTTCCATGATTTCCAAAAATAGGCATGGTCGATCGATCAACCCCCGAAGTCGATCGATCGACTAAGCAAGCCTTGAGGTCCCCTGTTTTGGTCTACTTGAAATTCTCTTCCGCAAAAAATCCCATAACTTCTTTGTTCGGACTCCGATTCGTGCACTGTTTGCGGCCACGCGAAGCTTTCTTGGAGGAATACAACTTTTGTGGAGATGGTGGACCAGTTTCCTAAACTATGAAATGACCGCATTGCCCTTGCACGTGTGGATTTGTACGAAACTAGTCTGGAATGCTACCGAACTTCATACTTAGTACCTAAATACCTATAAAATACCAATTATAGCTCATATAACATGTTAACAATATATATAAAAGGTTGTCTGGTTAACGGGAATAAATATAGGGATTAAGGCACCCGAAGGGGATAAAATGCATAAGCTTTGGGGGTATAAATATGCGATATTTGATACAAATCACACCCCTAACTTACACATTGCTAGTCCCTAGTAATGAAATAGGAAACAACAAGAACTACAAGCAAACCAAAATAGGATACAAGTAGAAAAACGCGATAAAAAGTTTAAAAATATAAAAGCCACTTTCATAGGAAACACGATTGGATTTAGCATATGTAATAAGTCGTTAAAACCCTAGGTTACCTGAGCGGACAAGTGTGGTCTCATGAGGGTTTTTAGGACGAAACCCACAAACATCATATGGTTTCCTCAAATTTTTCCCAAATTAACATGCAAAAAACTCAACAACAACGAAAAATATTTCAAACGCGTTATTAGCATATTGAATGAATTCAAGCTAAAGTCCATTGTTATTAACAGGTTGAATGCACCTCATAGAATTGAAACTTTAAAAGTGGGAGGGGGAGAGCATATGCATAGTATGATTTGATAAAAATCTAAATAAATCGAATAAGCGTTAAAGAAAGAATATATTCAATCTTCACAGGCATTACGCTTTGTAAGGACATAATTTTATAAATGTCCGGGGTAGAATCTAGGAATTTTTTATTTTCTCCTAGATCACAGTATATATGTCTGATACCGCTACGTTCGGCACGTCAACACAATCATCCTCGACAGCCTTTATATGAATTTAATGCGCCCAGTATCTTCACGTGCATCATGCTACATGCGACATGCTACTCAGCTCATTCCCACTACTCCATTACGCTTTATCGGTAAAATGTTTTATTCGAGTTTTAAATATTTTCATAAATAATTGGGAAATTTTTTGAAAACTATTTTTGAAGTCTGGATTAATTTTTTAACAAAAGCATAATTTTTTCTAAGTGTAGAAGCGAAGTGCCTCGATCGACGAGCTCACTCAAACGACTTTGAATGTCGTTCACGCGAGATAGTCATGTCGCGCAATCTCGTTCGAACGACATCTGTCCTTCGTTCGAGTGACATGGATATCTCGTTCGAACAAGCTGCCACCTCGATTTTCGTATAAATATCCATTTTCCTTCTACACTTTTTTAAGTTTTTCTGCAATCTCAAAATTCTGCGAAAACGGTCCAGAATAAGACTTCATCTTTTTAAGGTTTTCTAAACCTTTTTGATTCACAAATCCATTTCCATATATGTGTCTGAATCTTTAAACCTTCAAGAGGATCGTTTACTCATCTGGAGTAATTTATGAGGAAGTCGTTCACTTCTTCATTGCTGCCCTACTGGAAAGGGATAGTTCCAGCCGCCGATAACAGAACCGACACCCGAGGGTATTTCTGTGTCACATATTTCATTGTAATCCATGTAAGCCATTTTCTTACAAAATTATAGTGAAATAAAAGGTTTTGCATCTTTGGGGGATTTTTCCTCATTTGTGTGTGTTTGATTGCTCTTGCTTGATTTTATCATCATCAATCACACCTAGATGCATGTTTAGGATTTAATTGATAAAAACTGAGTTTAATTAAATAATTTTCTTATTTGAACGCAAGCGCACTCTTTTCAAATTGGTATCAGAGCCAGTTACACAACTTTACCGTGTAATTTTCCGCAAAATTTTCTAAGATATCAATTTTTTGAAAAATTGATTTTTAAAAACGAGTGTGTTCATAATGGAGAAGTTATATAATAAAATGCCAGTTTTTTACGGGAGAAACTATTGATACTGGAAAGCCCGCATGAGATCTACTTTAAAAGAAATTGATGAACATGTTTGGATTTTGGTTGAACGAGGGTGGACATCTCCCTCCGTCTCTCTTGAAAACGTGACCAATTTAAAACCTGTTACTACATGGACTGAAGAAGAATTTAAATGGTCATCTTTTAATTCTAAGGGTTTAAGTGCTATTTCTGGGTCTGTCACACCTGATGAGTTCAAACGCATAATGACGTGCACCACGTCAAAAGAGGCATGGGATGTTTTACAACTTACCCATGAAGGTACTAAAGCTGTGAAAGAGTCTAAACTGCAAAATTTAACAACTCAATTTGAAACAATCACCATGCTTGAATCTGAATATTTTGATGAATTTTATACTAGACTGTCTGATATTGTTAACACTAGCTTTAATCTTGGTGAGCACATTCCTAATGCTAGAGTTGTTAAAAAGATTCTTAGATCACTACCTAAGCGATTTATCCCTAAAGTCACTGTGTTAAATTCTATGGGTAATTTAAATACGCTTAAATTGGAAGAACTTGTAGGAGACTTGCAAACGTATGAAATTGATATGCTTCCTAAATCTGTCAAGTCTAAAGATAAGGGGATTGCACTTAATGCCTATGAGAGAAAGAATGAGGGGTCGGCAAGAAAGAGAGTTGAGTCATATAGAAAGAGAGATACTGAAACGTCTGATTCTGAGTGTGATTTTGACTTAGATGATTTAGCCCTATTTGTTAAAAAATTCAAGAGAATTCTCAAATTCAAGAAAAATGGCAATTTTAAAGATAAAAAGAAGTTTGAGAAAAATAAGTTTGAAAAGAAAAATGAAAAAGATTTTAAATATCCTCCTAAGAAGGAAAGTGAGAGATGCTTTGAGTGTGATGGTAGGGGTCATAGAACTTTTGAGTGTGCTACTAGGCTGAATAGAGAAAAGGGCAAAGCTGTCCTTAATGCTACCCTTAGTGACGACAGTGAGGTCGAGTCAGTGGATTTTGGAGATGAGTCACCGCATGAGTGTAACTTCATCGTATTCATGTCTAGTCATGTGAGTACTTCTAGTTCTCCTCATGACGATGAGGATGTTGCTTCAGAGGGACACCTCGACAGTGAGATCGATGTGAGTGAGGGGGAGGATGACACAAGTGAGAGCGAGAGTGATCTTCAGCGCGCCTATGTAGAGCTTTATTCTGAGTCTTTTAAAACTAAAAAGCGTAACAAAGCATTAGTTCTTAGGATCACCACTTTAGAGGAAGACTTAAGAAAAGTGAGAGAGATAGAGTCATCCACCTGCACTACCTTAAGAGAGAGAGAGTCTGCCTGTGTTGAGAAAGAGAGTCTGTTTAAAGAGAGACAAATCTTGTTTAAAGAAAGAGAGAGTTGTTTTGAGAGAGAGAGAGGGGGACTTGACTAAACAAGTGGCTAGTCTTACGAGTGAGATCAATTCCTCCATGGAGACTCGAAAGAAACTTGAAGCCCTTATAGCCCAGCTTACTCATGATCTTGAGAGAGAATGGGAAGTTAAGGTTCAAATCGAGGAAAGATTTGGGAAGATGGAAAAGATGCTCCTCGTCCCTGCTTTAGGTTTTGGTTATAGGTAGGGACTAGGTTATGATAGTGCCTCCATGTCCCAAATTGCACCTGGACTAGTTCCTGAGTTTACTACAACTCCTTATGGCCATCGTCAAAAACCTCGAAGGAGAGTTCGACTAAGAAAGGCAAACCAAGGTCCGCCTTTGACTGTGTTCTTTTGTACATATTGCAAAAGAAAAGGCCACCTCAGGGAGTTTTGCTATAGTATGGGTCGGACACGACGTACTACTGCTCCACCACAGCATACTGATGATTTTACCAGTCTGAGAGAGCGAGTTAAGTTTTTAGCTGCCACATCACATAGTTTGATGGAGGAATTCCGACGGATGTCTTTACCATCAGTGAATGCTTCTCACATTTCGGCTAAAACCAACAACAATAAAGGTAAACAAAAGGTCACCATTACTTGGGGACCTAAGAAAGATAAAAAGACCTTTGTTGTTCATGTCGCTCTCAAAGCACATAATACCTTACAGTGTTATTTTGATAGTGGGTGCTCCACACATATGAGAGGTGATGCCTCATTTTTTACATCCCTTGAGGATTATCAGGATGGCAGAGTCACCTTTGGAGATGGGAGCAAGTCTAGCATGGTAGGGCGTGGTACCGTTGAGTTACCAAGATTTACTAAGCTAGAGAATGTTTTGTACGTCAAAGGTTTAAAAGAAAACCTTCTTAGCATTAGCCAGCTGTGCGACGCTGACTTCGCCGTAAAGTTTGACTAGGACACATGTAATGTCTATAATCAAGTCGGTAAACTTTTAGTGCGAGGAGTAAGGACAAAGGATAATTGCTATGGGACTGAGCCCACATCCTCACTTGTCTGCAATAGCGCCATGATCACTCCTATGGATCTGTGGCACCAACGTCTAGGTCACGTGAACATTAGAGATTTATCTCGTTTAGCTAAAAAGGACCTAGTACGTGGCTTCCATCACTTGGAAAGCCAACTTCGACGGTTTGTGGACCCTGTCAATTGAGAAAAAAATTCGTAGCCCCCATAGGAAGTTGCATTCCATTACCACCTCTCGTGTACTTGAGCTTATTCACATGGATCTGATGGGTCCTACTCGTACTGAGAGTCTGGGTGATAAGAGGTATATCCTCGTGATGGTGGATGATTTCTCTAGATACTCGATTATAGGTTTCCTGAGGGAGAAATCCGATGCTGTAGAGTTTCTAACGACCAAGTGTCGTGTCCTATAAAATCAACACGGAGTCACTATTAATAGGATCCGTATTGACAACGGCACAAAATTTAAGGAACCAAAAGTAGATCTTTAATGTGATAGCCTTGGGATCAAACATGAGTTTTCTGCTGTGAAGACTCCTCTGTAGAATGGGATTATTGAGAGAAAGAATAGGACGATCCAGGAAATGGATAGATCTATGCTTCTAGATCGTAAGGTTTCTAGGAGATTTTGGGCAGAGTCAGTGTCTACTGCATACCACATGGTAAATAGGGTTTATCTGTGTCCACACACACTTAAGACGCCTTATGAATTATGGATTGGCAAGAAACCTAACCTTGCATATTTCCGTATTTTGGGGAGTAAATGCTACATCCTATGGGATAAAGAGAAATTAGAAAAGTTTGAGTCCTGAAGCGACGAGGGAATACTGTTAGGCTATTCATCAAATAGTAGAGCATACCGGATTTTTAACCTGGAGAGCTCTAAGGTTATGGAGTCAATAAACATCACCGTTCAAGATGACGAACCTTCGGCATTTATTGATTCTAGCCTTCAGTGTGCGGATGAGGATGTTTCTAGCAGTGATTTACTTATCCCTCACCCACACTCTGTGGATCGTACTCCCGTGTTAGGGGACACACCTGCTTGGGTTCGTAAGAGTCATGACCCTTCTGCCATTATTGGTGATCCCACTCTAGGGGTCAAGACTCGTGCTAAGCTCGAGAATGTTGTTAGCCATTTTTAATACACGTCCAAAGTTGAGCCCAAGAATCACAAAGAAGCACTCACGGATGAACACTGGATATCTGCTATGCAAGATGAGTTACTTCAGTTTAAAAAGAACGATGTCTGGGAACTTGTTCCCCGACCTAGTGAGACTAATGTGATAGGTACCAAATGGATTTTTAAGAATAAAATGGATAAAAATGGTACCATAATCAGAAACAAGGCTAGGTTGGTCGCTCAAGGCTACACACAGATAGAAGGTGTAGACTTTGGGGAGACATTTGCTTCTATTTCAAGGCTTGAGTCCATCCGCTTACTACTCGTCATCGCATGTCATCTGCGCTTCAAGCTATATCAGATGGATGTCAAGAGTGCCTTTCTAAATGGAATTCTACAGGAGGAGGTTTACTTGGAATAACCAAAAGGGTTTGAAGACATTAAGCACCCAGAGCATGTCTACTATCTGAGAAAAGCCTTGTATGGTTTGAAGCAAGCACCCCGTGCTTGGTACGAGAGGCTTACTTTTTATCTCTTAGCTCGTGGCTTCAAGAGAGGGGGAGTTGATATGACTTTGTTCGTCAGGAGAGATGACGGTGCTATTTTGGTTGCCCAAGTCTATGTGGAAGACATAGTCTTTAGATCCACATGATCCCAACATGCTCATCACTTTGAGGAGGAGATGAAAATTGAGTTTGAGATGAGCATGGTTGGTGAGCTTACTTTCTTCCTTGGTCTCCAGGTTCATCATCTAGAGGATGGGATGTCCATCTCCCAATTTAAGTATGCTAGATACCTAGTGAAGAAATTTGGATTAGACTCCGCTAAGAATGCACGCACACCTATGAGTACCACTACCAAGCATAGTAAGGACACTTCAGGCAAGGACGTAGAGCAAACCTTGTTTCGGAGTATAATAGTTAGTCTTCTCTACTTAACTTCTAGTCGTCCCGACATAGCCTTTAGTGTTGGAGTCTGTGCGCAATATCAGGCGTCCCCGAAAGAGTCACATTTACTTGCTCTAAAACGTATTATTAAATACGTGAGTGGGACTCTCTCATATGATATTTGGTATTCCTTTGATATTGATGACTGTTTGTCCGCCTATTCGGATGCCGATTGGGCCGGGGATATAGATGGTTGTAGGAGCACTTCTGGTGGGTGTTTTTATTTTTGTTCTGCTCTTGTCTCTTGGATGATCAAGAAGCAAAATTCCATCTCTTTGTCCACCGCGGAGGCTGAGTACATCGCCGCCGGGAGTTGTTGCACACAACTCTTGTGGATGAAGCAAATGTTGGAGGATTATGGGATTTCACAGGACATCATGATTATTTCCCGTGATAACACGAGTGTGATACACATATCTCGCAATCCAGTCCAACATTCGGGCACAAACCACATCAGGATACGCGAGCACTTTATACGTGAGTTAGTTGAGGAGAAAGTCATATCCATGAGTTTCTACCCACCGACCACCAGTTAGCCGATATTTTCACGAAACCTTTAGATGCCCTTAGATTTGAGAGTCTTAGGAAGTCTTTGGGGATTTGCACAGTTGACTGAGGGGTTGGTATATGTCTAGGATAGGATGCCTTTTCATGTTCATATCATATGCTTCCTATTACTAGTTTATTTTATATGTATTATTGCTTTGTTGTAGAACTATTTATTATTCTTTTAAAAAATCCAAAAAGATTTTCGTTTTATAAATTTTTTTTTAGAAAAGCACAAAAAGATTTTTTTTGTATTTTATTTGCACCTTTTATGGATGAGCATTTAAGATAGCCAAGTCACAATTTCATTTCATTTATCCATGTGACTGTTTGATAAAGATTTGAGACACTACATCATTTCATCCACGTGCTTTACATTGATTGGAGTCTTTGAGATGTGATTAGTGATATTTTTCTACATGTTTGACTCTTATCTCCTTATTGCACACATGCACGGCTATATTTGATTATTGTACTTGTCTATCACATATTGGCTTGAGTGTTTCCATCTCAATTTTGTCTATACAACTAATAATATGCGATAAAACTTGACAAGATTGGAATGCATGTAAAAACCGTTTTGGTGAGACTGTGTGTTTATTTGCAAACGGGGAAGGACCTAAAATATTGAGGAATTTTATTATCCGGGGTCTAAACAGGTTAAAAGAGCCCGAAAAAATTAAAGGCCATAAAAAGCAATACATGCCAAATATGGTCCATTAGGTTTCACCATCAATTCTCCAAAGTTTGAGAATTTAGATCGCCTCTATTCAAAATATAAATCTGAGGGAGTTTGGTTGGAGAATATAAACGGGTTTGCACTTCCTTGAAAGTCCTGAAAAAGCATAAAATAGTTTTGAACGTTATTGGT
Source organism: Sambucus nigra (assembly GCA_949130495.1). Taxonomy (NCBI): domain Eukaryota; kingdom Viridiplantae; phylum Streptophyta; class Magnoliopsida; order Dipsacales; family Adoxaceae; genus Sambucus; species Sambucus nigra. Next base: position 201,795,061 of record OX422211.1, on the reverse strand, counting down.
GTGGAAATCACTTTGAGCTTTGATTTGTTGATTTGATTGAGTCAATGTCTCATATTACCACCTTTTCTACCCCAAAGGAAGATTTTGAGTTCATTCATTTTGAATATCCGATATTCATTGTGCACATATGTCATGTTTGTATGCATTGATTTTCCTATCGAATTTGATCACACCCCTACATTTACGCTATCATCGACTTGGTTGTTTTTGTGTTCTTTTATGGTGTGATTCTTTGTTGTATATTATGTGTGAAAATTTTTGAAAAACACAAAAATAGCAGTTTATTCCCGTGTGTCATTCTCCATGTGCATTCCTTTTTGCTCATATCTGTCTATTTAGGGACATCATAAAAAGGGGGAGAAGAATTTTGGGGGATTATGGGGGAGAGTTGTTTTTTATTTATGAATGATTTGCTTAAGATTAATTGATCATCAATTTCTTCATATCATTATATTTCAAACTGGTGCTTGTCACGGGTATTTGCTTTTTCTCATGTGTATAGGTACAACATTGTTCATTATTGGACTGCACATCCTGATGAGAAAAGCTTTGGAAGTTTCTGAAGAGCTGAAGATTTGGAAGACATGTCATTTAGTATTCTCAGTTTGAGGGTTTAATGGGCATATTATCTTGTATGTCATTTGATTGCATAATTCGGATTTTTTATGTATGTACCGATATAGACATAGGGGGAGATTTGTAAGGACATAATTTTATAAATGTCCGGGATAGAATCTAGGAATTTTTTGTTTTCTCCTAGATCATTGTATATATATCTGATACTACTACATTCAGCACATCAACACGATCATCCTCGACGGCCTTTATCCGAATTTAATGCGTCCAGTATCTTCACGTGCATCATGCTACATGAGACGTGCTGCTCAGCTCATTCCCACTAGTCCACTACGCTTTGTCGGTAAAATGTTTTATTCGAGTTTTAAATATTTGGGAAATTTTTTTAAAATTATTTTTGAAGTCTGGATTAATTTTTTAACAAAAGCATAATTTTTTCTAACTGTAGAAGCGAAGTTCCTCGATCAACGAGCTCGCTCAAACGACTTTGAATGTCGTTCGCGCGAGATAGGCATGTCGCGTGATCTCGTTCGAAAGACATCTGTCCTTCGTTCGAGCGACATGGCTATCTCGTTCGAACGAGTCGCCGCCTTGATTTTCGTATAAATATTCGTTCTCCTTTTACACATTTTTTAAGTCTTTCTGCAATCTCAAAATTTTGCAAAAACTATCCAGAATAAGACTTCATCTTTTTAAGGTTTTCTAAACCTTTTTTATTCACAAATCCATTCCCATATATGTGTGTGAATATTTAAACCTTCAAGAGGATCTTTTACTCATCTGGAGTAATTTGTGAGGAAGCCGTTCACTTCTTCATTGCTTCCCTACTGGAAAGGGATAGTTCCAGCCACCGACAACAAAACCGACACCCAAGGGTATTTCTGTGTCACATATTTCATTGTAATTCGTGTAAGCCGTTTTCTTACAAAATTATAGTGAAATAAAAGGTTTTCCCCCTTTGGGGGATTTTTCCTCATTTGTGTGTGTTTGATTGCTCTTGCTTGATTTTATCATCATCAATCACACCTAGATGCATGTTTAGGATTTAATTGATAAAAACCGAGTTTAATTAAATAACATCTTTATTTGAACGCAAGCGCACTCTTTTCACACTCATCAAATGAATTAACTCGAAACAGGGAGCTAACACACGGAACATACGCGCATAAAAAGTAAATGGAAACTATGTCGTACACATGTCACAAATGAAGAACGCTATATAGGAAATGAAAAACTGTAATATCAATGAAAGATACCGCTCATTAAAGGAGGCGAAATGCATTTTCATAGATTATCAAAACTATTATGACTTTTGAATTCAAATCACCCTAGGATCACATAGGAATTGAATAGAGTTATACTGTAGGCTAGGTTAAGGTACGAAATGAAGGATATATGTATGGATTCAAAGTGTTCGGGGACCAAAACTCTAGATAATGGGAAGAATGCGGAAAACAACGAAAATGGAAAACAAGTTCCATAATCAAGCATTTAATATAACAATTGAAGAGTAAAAAGGATTATTGAACTCTATATACACATATACAAACTTCCTCTTTTTCTTTTTCTTTTCTTATTTTTCTCATGTTTTCTTTTCTTTTCTTTTCTTTTACTTTTTGCTTTTCTTTTTCTTCTCTTTTTCACTACACTTTCTTCACCATTATTACTCTTTTCATATGCTTAAATTTCAACCACACTACAATAATATCATTCAATCCCAAGCAACATTCCAAAAAAAGGCATGGAAAGTAATATGTATGGTTTTAAACTCCAATTAGGAGCTATTTATGGGATTTTGGGTAATGAAACGAAAGGCTAATATTTAGGCTCAAAGGGGTTGACTAGGGAAACATATAAGGTGAGGTTAAGGCTAATATGGGTGATATAACAAAGATGGATTATGATCATTTGATAAAGTTTACGCAATTCTCGAGTAAAAAAAAAATATGAAAATCATGCTTAAGTAACACATTTCAAGATATAAACTCAACTAATGAACGATCAATGAAAGAATAGAGAGATTACTGACGAACTCAACGTTTTCAAAGAAGAAAGAATAGTGCATACACTCACATACGATGAAAGGTACAAAGCTTACTCGGTGTAAGTATTTACAATGCAACAAAAGATTACCGAGTTATAAAAATTTTAAACCAAATCAATAGAATAAGAAAGTGCATGTTCTCATGCGATAAAGTTTAATTCATAAAGTTATTCATAATACTAATGACTAGTTGTAAACCCTCGCGATGCGCGGGTTATGCGAGTATGTATATGTGGTTAACCCATTGTGCGAATAGGGTTGGACTTGATATTAATTTAATAATATGAATAATAATCATAATTTTACTCTCGTGCGATACGCGAGTTCTATAAAAAGACTATACCAACAATGTCTCGTAATTCAATAAAAAAACTATACCAACAATGTCTTATAATTTAATAAAAGTCAGGTATTTATATTGTGAAAAGTGAATTTGAAAAAAGTGAGGTATGGATTTTAATATTTGGAATCTTATATATGGATAACAAACTACAAAACCCAATAGTACTCATTGCAATGTAGATTTCATTGTGCTACCCACCAAAACACGACCATAAGTCGTAAACAGCAAAGGCAAAATAAAAAATAAAATTAAATTAAAATTCATGGGAGACAAACGAATGTATAGTTAAAAACGTATATACACATAGAGACTAAGAGAAAGGTTATTATGTATATGACCACCAATGGTGGTGTCGTTCCAAAAGTAAAGAATGACATTTCAAGGGTTATTGTTTAAATCATACTTCCTATAATGGTAACTGTGGATATTATATTATCATGATTCAAGGTTTTGCTGCTTTGAATATTTTTTAATAAATTCACATGGTATTATAATAAATCAAGAATTTATCTCTCATTCAAATATTTGAACACCTAAACTAAGAAATTGTTATCTCATATATAGAGGAGACTCAAGATAAGTGTCCATGATTTGTTTTTAGTACATTTGAAAAGTTGAATGTTTATATAATTTATTATAAGAAGAAAAATATATTTTCGTGAAAAAATAATATATTATCATAACTCAAAGATAGTATTATTTTTTTATTTGAACTACAATTTGGTGGATTGATTGTTTAGTGAAAATCACAACCACCACCAAACTAAAATAGGGATGCATTAAATCCATGATATTAAAGCCACCTAAGTGCTAACCTATAGTGTTTTAAAAGAGAAATCACAAAAAATGCAGTATAAGTTTTATGAAATATAGATTAAAAATGCTTTCGGAATCTTGTTGAATTAGACATTTCCTAATACACTTGGCGACATTACTATTTGGATATACATTGTACACGCTAAGAAAACTAATGAACTACTAAATTCCCATAAATACCATAGAAATAAACAAAGAGTAGACAAATCTATATAAAAAAGTTTTACATTAACATGATACCAAATAAATATTCTACACCTGGTGAACATGCTAAACTATTAATAAAAGATAACATGATGCCCTCAAATAATATAGAGAAATAAAAGAAAGTATAGATCTATATACATGATACATTAGACCAACTTAAATCCAAATATATATACTCAATACCTTATATCTTAATCCATCACATAAGAATACTCATTATCCTATGAGTAATGGTAGAGAGAGCCAGCAAATAGACCCAGTTTCTAAACCCACCTATGTGGCGCTATCTAATTAATCGCAAATCTAAAACATCAAATTAAACATGTTTTTTTATCAAAATTAAAAAAAAATTATAAATAAAAAACTATGTTTACTATTAAAAATGTTGCTTTTAATTAAAAAAAAAACTATTTTATAACTTTTTATTTATTAAAAAAAGCTTATTTATCAAAAAACTATTTTTTATAATAAAAGATTTTATTTTGCTGAGTTGGACATGCCACATAAGGGGGTTAACTCATGCCATACGGAGGTTTTTTCCTAAGTGAACTGTGCCACGTAAGTGGGTTTGGAAACTCGGTTTATTTGGTGGGTCTCGATAGAATATTCATTTGATTTTCAAAAATGTGGCGACCCTTGGTCTTCAAAAAGGAAGATGAAGGTTCAAGATGGTGAATCCACAAAGGAACCTTAGAAACTTCATTACCATTAGAATTAGCATTAGCATTAGCATAGGAACATGAAACATTAGCTTATTACTACAAATAGTATTTTAGGAGGAACTATATTGTTTAATTTAAAAATGCAATTCTAACATTAGTTTATTTAGTACAACGTTAACTTAGTGCCTGACTTCTCCACGCAAAACATCAGTACAAACATCTACACAAACTCATTTCCATTTCTTTATAGGGAGATGAAAATTATACCAGTACAAATTCAACAAGAAAAACATTTAAAGGCGAATTCGACACCATTGGGTCTTATTTTCTGTCTCCTTAATAGGCTCTCTCATTGAATTAGCAGCATTTCAAGATCGTGATCTCTTAAGACACTCCGATAATTGGCAACCAATCGATTACTTGAACAATTTGGTAGCATAAAATGGTGGTGCATCTACGTTTAGTGAATTCCCATGGGGGACTACTGGTTTTAAATAAAACTTGACTTTCGGTCTGTACATAGATGTACTCATATACATACACCATCACAATTAAAAAGTTCTAATTTTTTCACTAGCCAAACAACCCGTGTGTTTAGCTTAATATGAAAAACCTAAAATATAAAATAAAAAAAACTCACTTAAAGCATGTACAATTAAACAATCTACAATAACTTAGTTAACAAAAAATAGAATGTGAGAAAAGAAAATTAGGACGAGAAAAGAAACAAAACTTGGATAAATTAAACAATCTACTGGTTCGCTTGTCATAAATTATGGCAGAGGTCACAGAAGCATTATATTCGATTAGAAACGAAACAAACTTGGCTAAGAAACTTTATATTTGCAAATACCTAATTCTAAAAACTAAACTTTTAAAACTTTTAATGGAGAAAATCGGAACACCCAACACAGACCCAAAATCTGAACACCCAACACAAACCCAACATTCGAAAAAACTATATACCAACTGTTGAATCTCCATAAGTCCAGAACGAAGAAGATCCCTGTTTAAACCACCAAAATCGAAACCAAAAATCCGTAAAAGGAACTTTATGTGACGATTAGATCTGTAAAAATACAATACATCTTTTCTAGAAAAATGACTTTTGTTAGAAGAGGGTGTGATTTGTAGAGAGGGGACACACCGAGTTTGTTGGAGAGAGAAAATTGGGGGGAAGTTAGTGAGTGAGAGAAAATTAGAGATTTTGATCCCAATATACACATCAATTTCACACCCACAAACCAACCAATTCATTTGGGATTAACAATGCTGAAAGGTAGCATATCTGGAGATAGATTAACAAATTTACTCAAGTTGGTAGAGAAGGAAAAAATCATAATCAACAGACTAAGAAGTAAGAATAATTCAATCCCACTACCCACAAAAAATGAAGACAGAGACTGATGCCTTAGATGAGGTACTGATCTTGATGGGCCTGTCCTCTTCATCTTTTGGACCATAGTTAATGGAAAAGACTTGGGACGCTTTGGCTTCGGCTTCGGCTTCTTGAATTTGAAAGCAGAGGTAACTCTGTTCCTGTCTTTCTTATCTTTTTTTTGAAGTTTTCATACTTTTTGAATTGCCTCGTGCTTTTCTTTATATTCATCCCATGAGAAACAGCGAAAATTTGAGACAGCTCAGAGAGAATTTACTCATAGAGGTGAAATTAGGTTTAGACATTGTATGAGAGGGTTTGGAAAGTAAAAAGACAGAGGGTTGAAAGAGAGATGAAGGGTTAGGGACATTTATTCTCATGTGCCTGCTCATATGCTCACGTGTCTCCTCATTGGGATGAAAATGAGAGGAGAGAGAAAGGAAATTATGCAGAGCCACGTGGACACCTCAGTTGATTAGGAGTATTGATGGCTTGTAAAGCGTTTTATAGTAGTATAGAGATTTGAGGACTAAAGTCTAATAACTTCTAAAATCGAGAACATGCATCATTCAATGTCTAATGGATCAGGCAATTATTGAAATTTATCGTTGGAAACAAGGCAAAAATCCCAACAAAGAAGAAAAAAGAAAGAAAATATTTTTCAAATTTTTCAAAAAGGTATACTTAGTAACTAACAAGTAAGAAAATCAATGGACTGCATAAGAAATGGATAGAATATCCTACACCCCCTAACTTAAATGTTGCATTGTCCTCAATGCGTATTAAGAACACAACACGAAGAGAGGAAAAGAATGATATTACCCAAAATTGGACCGATCTCCATAAGTACGAGTCCAAATGAATCTACAAAAACAAGTTAGTACCAAGAATAGAAAGAACAAATAATGAAAAGTAAAGTTAACTAATTACACCAGAATAAATTAAAAGGAAAGAAAAACTAAAGAAAGAAAGAATAAAAAGCTAACTATTTAAGGCCTACTATTTAGAAATTCAACTAACTATACACTAGAAGTCTAAATATTTGAGGATCCACCCAAAAAGGGATTTGACTTTGAAAGATCAACGCTGGACTCTCTAAAGCGAACATGCCTTTTGGAAGATAAGAATTTCGTTTGAATAATGGAAGGCATGCGAGTGGTGGAAAAAGTGAACCATCACCAATTTGAAATTTTGGGTGGACGATGGGGGATTTAGATAACAAGGGGGAAAGATACACTTGAGGTCCAAGAAAAATTGACTCATATCCCAAAGTTTTTTCAACTGGAATGGGAGATGGTGCACACGTGGGGATAACATCCATCATAGAAAACAAGAGTGGCAAAGAGTACTCGTCGGCAGAAGGTGTAAAAGTTTTAAAAGTTTCTACCGACTCATAAGCATCAACCGGTAATCCTAATGGTTCAATAACGAAAAATTAATATGGTGATGAAATAAATTCAATCTTAATAAACTCATGTTCAGAAGGAGATTGAATTTCGTAGGAGAAAGATTCACATTCAATGCGAAATTCTTTGAAAAATTGAGGTGAAACACAAGTTTCCACCTCCACGTTGTTTAGCGCCAAAGAATCATTCTCATCGCAAAGTGCTTCAAGTCTCAATCCAACACCAACAATGCTTTCCAAACCTTGAAAGTAAAGAAGAAAAGTTTCTTCCAAAGTAGCCTTCCTCAGCTCAAGAGCCTCGGACTCCTCATTTGGTTGAAACTCATCTTCAAAATTATCGAAATAAAATTCATCATTGAATTCAAATAAAGAATCCAACTCAAGCTCCCAATAAAGATTTTCATTCCGATAAATGTTTTCAAGTCTTTCATTCTTAAGAAAATCTTGAAAATGGAAAATTTTAAAACTATCCCCAAAGTAAGAATCATTATAATGACCGTCACAACTATAATAGTAGGACATTATTACCTCGTTGTTTGTGGATAGAGAATCCGAGCAAAAAAGTGACCATCCGTGAATCAAAGTTTCTTAGCGCTTAAATATGTTATCCTATAAAAAACATTAAAACCAAGAATACAAATACAAAAGAAAAAATACTACAAAATAATAAAACAATTACAATCTAAAACACACTCCCCAGTAACGACACCATTTTGATCGAGCGCGAACCGTGTGCTCGTGTACAAGGACTGTCATTGTTTTTAGTTCACCGCCTCAATTCAAAAACCTAAACTACAAGTACACTTGCGATACATGTATAGCGATAAGTCGGGTATCGTAAGAAATTCACAAGGAATGTCGTATAGATTTTAATCGATTTATTACTTCAAGAATAAAAATTCAAAAGGTGATAGGTTGAAATGGTGAAAAAGGGAAAAAGGAAAAAGTTAATGCTAAACTATATTTATTAAAATGAGATTTGGGATCGCGTCCACCACAAGGGTAGAACTACCAATAATTAGAATTAAGGCTCGAAAGATATTTCACCGAGCATTTTGATTAAGCATAAACATCACGCGTGAAGGGATTTAAACCCAAATATACTTGATAAAACATTTAATTGAATATGGTAACACGAGGATTAAATTCGTATTATCGCTTTAAACTCTAACATTGCATGACAACGAAAGATAAACGTGTAACAATCCTCTTTTAATACGCGAGGTTTCAATTAAATGAAATTTTATCCAAAAACCAACTTTCGGAGCTCAAGGAGGCCCGTTAATGGAGGAACACAAACCCGTCCCTATTTATCTAAGGACTAAGCATGGAAATAAACTAAATTACACTAAGTAACTAAAGAAAACAATAAATAAAGCAATAAACTAATTAACAAAGCCTGTAAATCTAATTGACAAAGAAAGAAATGAATAAATACAACTATATTAATGAAGGAGAAGATGAATAATGGCTTACTACAATCCAAATGGAACAAACCCTAGGAGAGAGAAGCTCCACCCAAATCCCCCTCTCCTAAAAACCCTAAAAACTATCTAAAAATGAAAGATATTTACAAAGGAAAACAAAGGCCCACTTATATAGTAAGTTGGTAGAAAAATAAAGAAGAAAGAAATAAAAAGGAAAAAGTGCCAAAAATCAGTCAGGGTCGATCGATCGACCCCAAATGTCGACCAATCAACTAAAGAGGTAAAAGCCTACTATCTTACATGATTTCCAAAAATAGGCATGGTAGATCGATCGACCCCTAGAGTCGATCGATCGACTAAGTAGGTCTTGAGGTCCCCTATTTTGTTCTTCTTGGAATTCTCTTTCGCAAAAACTCCCGTAACTTCTTCGTTCGGACTACAAGTCGCACACCGTTTACTGCCACGCGAAGCTTTCTCAGAGGGCTACAACTTTCATTGAAGTTCGACCAGTTTCCCAAACTATAAAATGATCGAATTTCCCTTGCACATGCGAATTTGTTCGAAATAGTCCAGAATGCTACTGAACTTCATACTTAGTACCTAAATACATACAAAATTACAATTATACCTTATATATTATGTTAACCATATTGCATGTTAACAATATAAAAATAAAGGTTATCTGGTTAACGAGCATAAATATAGAGATAAAATGCATAAAATTCGGGGGTATAAATATGTAATATTTGATATGAATCAAGCCACGCCGATCGACACCCCAACCCTAAATCCCACTATATAAACGGCTCATGACCTCACCCTGAAGGAGGTCCCTTTTTAGCAGTCAGAAAATTTTCTCTTAAAATCAGAGCATTCTCATGACCAAAAAAGTCCATTTTCCAACATTTCCTCACCTCACTTTCTTACCACACTAAGTCATCCACCTCACTATATCATATCACCTCCACACCACTACAAAAACCAGCCTACAAACATTCTAAATTTAGAAACAAAGATCTGCAAGGAGGTTCATTCCTCACCCTTTTTCTAGTGTACTCATTTCAGTGTTATTATTCACTTTATCCTCATTTTGTGATATTTTCTAGTTTTGATGCATTACGTCAAATCAAATAATATTCTCATTCTTAATATCAATATTTCACACAACTTATTTTCATAAAACCTCAAAAAAGACAAAAGGAGGGTTTATTTATAAATTCCAAGAGTAAGACTTCCATTTTCTCACACTTTTACACTTGAGCACATTTCTCTCCAAAAACACTCAAAGAAGAGTCCTACATTTGGATTTATGGGTTGAACCCCACACCTATGCTAATTTTTAAACTACGTGGACTTTGATCCCCCTTGGGCTACATAGGAGTCTTGGGCCAATATCAAGGTTCCAGTCCTACCATTTCATTTTATATCATCTATATTCTATTGTATCTATTTTGTGAGTCTTGGACTCCTACATATTTGGGTCTCGTCCGACTTGCACATTCGCTCTTTCATAGAGATTTGTGATTCGGAGAACACTTATCTCATATGTTTATTATTATTTTCAAGTATGTTCCTACGGATGAGTCTGCTCCATCCATTCCACGATGCGAGATGTAAAATTCCATTCTTTCTTTATGTATATGACGCGACTAAGAATGTGTCTCTAAAGTATGCTCTATCTAGGCTCAAGTGCAAGCCTGTTGCGTTAGTAATAGACCCGATAAGTCGGTATTGTCTCCACTGGGAAATAGGATGAGAAAATGGTGACGAAGAAAGGACAAATGGTCAACCTAAATTCAACTCTAAGAAGAACGAAAAGATGATTGGTTTGCAATTAATCCTACTCAGTAAAAGGAAACTAGATTAAGACTATGGAACTAATGAATTAAGCAAGGATTAATACTAAGAATGAAGTAATAAGTATGAAGAGAGAAACAGGTTGGGAATACAATCCCTTATCCCTAGTGTATTGCTAGTATAAAACTAATCGTAAAATTAAGTGATTAATCCGACCCAATCTTTAGTACTCCCAAGAATTACGTATATGAGGTTCAATCCCGCACCATACGTAATCAGAGGATGACTAAAGTTGTAACGCGATAGCTACACTCGCATTGCATTCTAAAGCATCCCGATTACCCTGAAGCAAGCGAGATCCAAAGATCTACAATGGTTATGTTCGCTACGCAATACGGTCTAATAAATTCTTAATTTTAGAGGATTAATTTTATACACATGCAATTTTCACATCAGGTTGAGTTCATTCATCCCAACCCTAAGAAATCTAGTTAGATATAATGAACCTAATTATGCATAAATTAACTACGTTGCATGTGAAAGAAATCATGATGAAAATATACTTAACATGAAAGAACAATAATAGAGATAATGAAAATTAAATTAAAACTTGCAATCAAACCCGAAAATAAATGATCTTGAAGCATCAAATCAAAGTTATGTTCCTAGGTTAATATCCTACTTTTTTCTCTATCAAAAACTATTCAAAAACTGTGTTTTCTAAGTCAATACAAAGATACAAATACGTTTTAGAAGAGTTTGTAACATAATACGACTCTTTGGACCAATCAACATTTAAGGCAAATTTCGCGCATCAGGCACCTCGAACTGGTTTGCAGGTACCCTGAATCGGATCACCATGTGGTTCGGGAAAACTTGTTGGTTTGAGCCTTATTCTTTTCATTTCCAACATTTAGAAAAAATTTCATGTTTACTTCCTTTCTTGTGGATTTTTCTTCAACTTCAAGGGGTCATAAATCTTTCACCGTAGCTCGGATTTGGGTGTCGTCTTTTCCAGTGTTATCGTTGTTCTGAACTCTTTAACTTTCCAGTAGGCCCCACCATCGGGATCAGGATGCAGAATTAAAAAATGCCCTTGAACTTGCCTTCCTAGCCTTTCTTTCATGGTTTTGATTTCTCTTTCGCACTGCTTGCATACTTCACCTGTAAAACACATAAGAGAAACAAAAAACACAAAATACTTGCCAACGAAGGTTAGTAGCATAATTACAAGTTAAATCCATATCAATTGCACCACTCGGGCTCACAAAGGTACCGAAATTAAGGGGATAAATACACAATATTTATGCCTAAACAAACCCCCCTAACTTAGAACTTTGCGCGTCTCGAGCAATGTAAAAGAAAAGTAATAACATCATAACTCTTTTAAACACTTTATTGGGATAGAATACCTTTTTTGCAGGCAAGTGATTGCATTTAGCGTATGCAACAAGCCGTTAAACCCCTAGGTTATCCTAGTAGGACGAGTGTTGTCTCGTGAGGGTTTGTAGTGAATATACCCACAAAATTCGACTTAGACTCAATGAAAAATCAAAATACTTAAAAATTTTACAATTTAAACCTTCGGAAAAATAATCACCATAAATTCATGTTCCAAAGAGTCTCAAGTTTTCGTGTGTGTGTGCAAAGCCAAAAATAAAACCCCTAATTTTGACCGATGGATCATTACGTTACTTTCCGAAAGTTCGCTTTGATTTCAAAATCTCACCGAATACACTCACAAATGAATCACTCGAAAGTGTGGCTATTCTCTTGGTATGCGTTATTTATAACAGTAAATGTAATTGAACACAAGTTCATGCACACAATTATGAAAGACGGAATTATTTAGTGAAATGCTCTCTTCATCGGATTATGGTAATTGGGAAACGGTAAACATCGCCTCAAATTCACACCATTTAATTTCTCGTATTATATTTTTGTATCTTAGCACTCCACGCGATAATCAATTTCGCAATTTGAACTCGATAGGATTTTTCAAGTTAAAGGTGTATTGGATAACATAGAAATGGTTGGGAACTTCGGAATTGGAATTTTTTTCTTATGATGTCCCTTAGTGCTTTTTCGGGCTTTGCTCATTTTCTATTGTTTTTCTTTATTTTTTTCTTTTTTTTGCATATTTCTTTTACCTACTATTTTTGTTCAGCATTTTCTTACTATTTTTTCTTTGCCCCTTTTTTATTGCACTATTTGGGCTTACTTGATGACATTGCCAATTTTCACAATTTCGGGCTACTTGGGTTTTTCGGGTTACCAAACGAAAGGGAAAACAATTTATTCAGCTCAATTGGGTTATCAAAAGGTTAATTTTTCACATCTTTTTATGGCTAATGTTTTTAGGTAACAAACGTTGGCCTACTTCATTGTTCGAATTACTTATTAATTTACCATATGCGTTTCAAGATTAATTTAATGTAGAGATTTGTAGAGCGCTTTTCAAGGCAACATCACCCATGTTTCTTATAACCGATCAAAACAAAGAATTGAGATCATCAAAGACTTATTTAAAATTCCTAATTCGAACTTTGAGTTAACCATTAACTCGAATTGATTTAAAAAATCAAAAAGATCGATAGTCTCGAAATCTCACTAGGTTTTGTTAATCTCCACACTTATTCGCTAAGTCGTCAATTTTCATACAATTTCCATCTTTGGTCAATTTCGGCTTAGTGCAATAGAGATTTAACAATTTCAGACTTCAAATAGAATAAAGGTGTTATTTTTGAAAAATTTAAATTCCATTTTTTATTTATTTTGAAGAAAAATATTTTTGGATTTTTGAAAATTTTATGATTTTTATTGGGAAATTTTTTGCCATTTTTGAAAATTTGTGAAGTTGTAGAAAGACACACTTGTGACCCTCCTAACTTAGACTTTTGCATTGTCCTCAAGCAAAAAGGACTAAAATCAAACTCAAAGAGAATTAAAAGTGCGAGAAAATAAAACAAAAATGCAGGATTTTTTTTATAGATACTAAGAGCCTGTGTTACACAGGTGATGGGAGAATTACACAATCAACATTTTTAAACAGCTAATCACGTCGCAACCAACAAAAACAAACATCAACAGCAGATAAGGGCTTCATTGGGGCGGTGGATTGGAGGGGCCGAGAGCGTTGGGATCATACAGATCATAGAACAAAGTTGGAGGGGGTCCACCGAAGTTGAGCTCGTATAAATGGGCTTGGAGATGATGCATCATGCTCATACCCCTTTGGTAGGCCTCTTGATCCGGTTGATAGGCCTCTTGGTGTCGATTGTATTGGGTGAGGAAATCTTCAAAACGGGTTTCCACCGCCGAAAGGCGCCTATCAAAATCTGCACCCGGGGGCTTAAAATCTGAGTCGTCGTCCTCATCTTCATCATACTCTTCTTCTTCCCCCACATCCATCATTAGGGTGTCATGTCCTTCCTCCCCCATACCCTCATCGAGAATAGGACGGTCGGGGTGGGCCACCCTCATTTAGCGTTCACTACGGGTGGTGGAAGTGCCTCTAATTGGACGGGGGAATCGGACTTGTTGCCCTGGATCCTCGACCTTGTATCAATCAGAATTTCAGTGATAAGGTGGGCGTAGGAGAGTGCTGCTTTTCCCACTCGTCATAGGTTGCATGTAGGATCTATGCGTAGAAAATTTGAGCCAGATTATTCGTGCTCTCGGGGTCGAGGAAATGGTACAAGAAGTTGGCGTGACGCAACCTGACCACCGAACGTTGGTGGTTTGGCGGATTGCTCCACATGCAATGAGGTGCATGAATCGCACCGTGTTCGAAAGACTTCCTATTGCAAATGAGTTAGGCATCCATTCCTCCCTGAGTTCCATTCGGGTGACACATTCAGCTTTGGTGCGGGGGGCACCATTAGTTAGATACATGAAGGGCATGGGGAGGACAACCCCTTTTACTCGCATTTTGCGTGCAATGATGGCGGCGTAGAAATGAATCTGAATGTCGTCAAGATATGCCTCATGAAGAGTGGAGGATTTGTGCATGAGTGTCGCATAGTATTGGAAAATTTCAGATTAAAAAACTTTGTTGCTCGTAGGGGAGAGAAATGAACACCACCCTCGGTGGTGGAAAAGGGCGATGACTTCATCGGGCAGCTACTCCTAATTAACAACTCACTCAATATGAATGGTGCGAGGGGCCGAGAAATAGTGCTCGGCCCAATGACGTTCTTGGAAGGACCGAAATACTCCCTCACCCTCATCATCAAGGATGGTAGTGTCGTCATATTTTTTAGGACGAAAGTTTGCTTGGCGGGGGCGCGACATGGTGATAGAGAGATAGATAGATGTGATATGGTGTACAAGATAGGGAGAGTGAAATGAAGTGTGGGAAATGGAGGGGTGTTGAGGGTGAATTTATAGGGTGTGGGGGTGACTTTTGGTGGGAAATGGGAATAGGTATGGAGGGAGATGAAGAAGGGAGTGAATTTGGAGTGTAAATTGGCAGGGGGAAGTTTTAGAGGGTGAAATTTCGTAGAGAAAATGAATGGAGGGAAGGGGGAAATAATGAATTTGGAAAAGAGGGGGGAAGAATCTTCCAGGACCCCTGAACCGGTTCACCCTACGGCTCGGGGTACCTTGCTGTCTTGGAAGCTTGGTTTCTCTCATTTCTCAAAATCTAAGTGTTCCCCCATGCCTCATCACTTTCTTATGGCCCCTTAAGATATCCTAGACCCTCGGGTTCCCTGAAAAGCCTCTACCAAGCCCTCGAAATGCATGCTAGCTCTCTCAAAAAGTGTTCTACCTCTATCCCTATCATTACCCGTGCTTCCGAACTCATAAATATCCTAACTCAAACACTACTACAGTACACAAGAATTCACCCCATATGCGTCGGGGGTACGACGACCTCTCTTTTTTAGTTCAATTTACCCCATAAATAGGGTCCGATAACCAAATGGTGTCGATCTCTTCTACGCACGCCTCAACATATAGCTTTAGGTGTTGTCCATTGACTTTGAACGAGTCCCCCCCTTTGGGATTTTCCAATTCTACTCTTCGTGGGGGAATACGCTCTTCACAACGAATGGGCCAGTCCATCGAGACCGCAATTTACCTGGAAATAGATGAAGTCGGGAGTTATGGAGGAGCACTTTTTATCCCTATTGAAACTATTTTCATCGAATAATCTTATCATGTGCTAGTTTCATCCGAGCTTTTGCAATCTTGGCATTTTCATACGCATCATTGCATATCTACTCTAACTCATTAAGTTGAAGCTTACGAGTTTCACCGGCTTTGTCCAGATCATAATTTAATATCTGAATGTCCCAATACGCCTTGTTCTCTAACTCAACGGGAAGATGGCAAGGTTTGCCATACTCAAAGCGAAATGGGGACATGTCGAGTGTATTTTTATTAGTGGTACGATAGGCCCATAGTGAATCATTCAATCAAAGTGACCAATCTTTTCGGTTAGGATTGATGGTCTTCTCGAGGATATGCTTAATTTATCGATTCGCTAATTCGGCCTGCCCATTCATTTATGGGTGATATGTCGTTCTGACCTTGTGAACGATGCCATACTTTCCCATGAGTTTCTCAAACGGACTGTTGTAAAAGTGCGTGCCATTATCACTAATTATCACTTCCGGAGCACCGAAGTGGGAAAGTATGTGTTCCTATAGGAACCTAATCACCACTTTATTGTCATTTGTCTTGGTAGCTATGGCTTCAACCCATTTAGAAATGTAGTCTATCGCGACAAGGATGTATAAGAAACCAAAAGATGGGGGAAAGGGGACTATGAAGTCAATACCCCAGCAGTCAAAGATCTTAATAATGAGTATTGGGGTTAATGGCATCATGTCTCGTCAGGTTATCACTCGTATCCTTTGACACCTATCTCAAGATTTGCAATAATTGGTCACATCCCGAAATATTGTGGGCCAATAGAAATCTCTTTGAAGAATCTTAGCGATCGTCTTTTTCATCGAAAAGTGACATCCATAAGCTTCTGAATGACAGAATTGGATGACTTTCAGTATC
Source organism: Sambucus nigra (assembly GCA_949130495.1). Lineage (NCBI taxonomy): Eukaryota > Viridiplantae > Streptophyta > Magnoliopsida > Dipsacales > Adoxaceae > Sambucus > Sambucus nigra. Next base: position 201,778,391 of record OX422211.1, on the reverse strand, counting down.
TCATCATCCGGCACGCACCGTCAGATGATTTGGTCAGCGAAATATATAAAAAGGAAGGGATCTTCATAGAAAAATAAGCGCGACCAAGTAATGAACCTCTTCTTATCTTGCGGTGTCCACTCGGGAGGGAAAGCTCCCGTGACAAGATAATTCACTATATTCGCAAACCAGGGCAAAGAAGAGGTAGCAAAGGGTTGCTCATCCGAAAAATATTCGTCTATGGGTATCGGATTGCTAGGTACATCAGACGAAAGCCAAGATAGATGATCGATGACAACGTTTTCTACTCCTTTTTTATTTCGAATAGAGAGATTAAATTCTTGTAGGAGTAGGATCCACCAAATGAGGCGCGACTTTGCGTCTTTTTTCGCAAGGAGGTATTTTAAAGTCGCATGGTCGGTGAAACAAGTGATGGGTGACCCAATGAGATATGATCGAAATTTTTCTAGAGCAAATACTACGACTAGCAATTCCTTCTCTGTAGTGGAGTAATTAAGTTATGGTCCGGTAAGAGTCCGGCTAGCTTAGTAGATGACATGAGCCTTTTTATCCTCCCGTTAGCCCAAAACAACCCCTATTGCAAAATCACTTGCATCACACATGAGCTCGAATGGTAAGGACCAATCTCGTGCTTGCATGATGGGAGCGAAAAAAAACATTCTTTTTAATTTTTCAAAAGCACTTTGGCATGCTTCATTCCACTCGAATGAGGTATCTTTCATAAGGAGGTTTCTTAAGGGCCTAGCGATGGCGTTAAAGTCCTTAATGAACCTTCGATAAAACCCCATGTGGCCCAAGAAGGAGTGCACGTCTTTGAGAGATTTTGGTGTGGGTAGATCGTCTATGACATCGATCTTAGCTCTATCAACTTTAATCCCTTTGGATGAAACTATGTGGCCAATCACTATTCCCTCAGTGACCATAAAATGGCATTTCTCCCAATTTATCACTAAGTTCTTTTCCACACACCGGGTAAGTACTTTTTCCAAATTTTCCAGACAAAGATCGAAAGAGGTTCCAAAAATGCTAAAGTCGTCCATGAACACTTCAAGTCCTTTCTCAATCATGTCGCTAAATAGACTCAACATGCACCTTTGAAAGGTCATGGGTGCATTACACAAGCCGAATAGCCTACGTTTGTAGGAAAACGTACCAAAGGGAGGTGTGAAGGTCATTTTCTCCTGGTCAAATACATCTACCTCAATCTGGTTATATCCATAGTAACCATCAAGGAAGAAGTAGTAAGGGTGGCCCGCTACTCTCTCAAGCATTTGATCAATAAATGGCAAGGGGAAGTGGTCTTTCCTAGTTCCTGCATTGAGTTTCCGATAATCAATGCAAACGCGCCACCCGATGGTGGTACGTTGGGGAACTAGTTATCCCTTAGCAATTTCAATCACTGTCATGCCCGACTTCTTCAGGACAACTTGAATAGGTCTCACCCACTTGCTATCCGAGATTGGGTAGATAATCCCGACATCCAATAACTTAATGATTTTGGTCCTCACCACTTCTTTCATATTGGGGTTTAGCCTTCTTTGCATTTATCTCGAAGGATTTACATCCTCCTCGAGGTGGATCTTATGGGTGAAAATCAAAGGACTTATCCCCTTCAAATCAATAATACACTAACCAAAAGCACTTTGGTGCTTCCTCAGAATCATTAATATCTTACCCTCTTTCTCTTCGTCCAGGCTAGAGGAGACAACAACAGGAAATGTCTCTTCTTTTCCTAGATATGCATATTTAACATGGGAGGGTAGTTTTTTCAATTCAAGGTTTGGAAATTTGTCGCTAGAGGGAACCATGCGTGCCTCCCTTGGCGGTAACTCCTCGAATCGAGAAACCCAACTTACATCTTTCGCATCCTCGTCCAACGCTCTCTCATCAAGTAATTCTCTCAACTCCTAAACTTCCTTATCGAATTCAGAATACGCTCCCTCACTCACGTGACTCGACACTAAGCAGGTACCTAGGGCATCTCCACAATATTTTTCCTCAAAGCACTCCTCTACGATCTCATCGATTAAGCTCAACGTGTGAAGATCATCTTCTCCCCTGTATATTGGGCTATATGGAAGATGTTAGTCTCTAAGGTCATATTCCCAAAGGTGAGTTGCATTTACCCATTTTGAGTATTGATTATTGTGTTAGTCGTAACTAAGAATGGACGCTCGAGAATGATGGGAACATGATTGCTTGAAGAGAAGGAGGGCTCCGTGTCCTAAAAGACAAAGTCTATCGGAAAGTAAAAAGTGCCAACTTAGACGATCACGTCCTCAACTATACCTCTTGGGATCTTCACGGTTCGATCCGCCAATTGGAGAGTGATCTTTGTGGGCTTGAGGTCGCTCAGATCAAGTTGCATATAGATAGCGTAAGGGAGGATATTGACACTTGCTCCCAAGTCAAGTAAGTCTTTTTCAATTTTATTTTCCGTAATGATGCAGGAAATGGTGGGTGCACCGGGATCTTTGAATTTTGGCGGGAGATCATTAAGTAGAATGGAACTCACATTTTGTGCTAGAAATAAATTTTTCTTTACCTTCATCCTCCTCTTCACTGTTAACAAGTCCTTAATGACTTTTGCATAAGTTGGAATCTGCTTAATGGCATCGAGGAAAGGTCAATTTAACTTTACTTGCTTTAGCACGTCTAGCACTTCATCACAGGGGTTTCCTTTGTGGGAAGGAACTAGCCTTTGAGGAAACGGTGCCACGGAGGGTGGTTTCACTACTACCTCGGGCTCACTAGTGTCTTATTTATCACTCTCTTTTAAGGGGACATCTTTGGCCTCTTTCGTGCTGGGCGAAATCTCATTGTCTTTGATTACGTCGTGTGGAGGAGGTGATAAATCAGTAACTCTCCCACTACGAAGAATGGTCACAGCTTGACATTGCTCCTGATGTTCTATAGAGGTGGAGCTAACACTAATTTGACCTTGGGGAGGTCTTTGGCCCTGGGCAGGAAACTTGCCCTTCTCTTGGATACTCAACGATGATTGCATCTTCAAAATAGTCGCATTTATATCGTTGATCATGCACTCATGTCTAGCAGTAGTTGCATTCTGAGCAGTGATAAATTAGTTTATCGTATCCTCGATACTTCTCTACGGTGGAGTGATATATGACCCTGGAGGTGGTGGTGCTTGCACATGTCCTTGCATGTGTGGTGCTTGTTGAAAGTGTGATGGTGGGGGAGGGGAAACATGTGAATTAGGATTCATCTCAGCATTTTATTGCCCATAGCTAAAACCAGGATGGTTTTTCCATGAAGGGTTGTAAGAATTACCGTGTGGTGAATCGAAATTACCCTTAAATCCTCCTACACCACTCATTTGATCTTGAAGCATAACTTTGTAGGCGGGTATCATCGATCATTCCTCTGTTGAATGTCCTGCCTCACAAATAGCACACACATTCTCAATGGGATTTGGGATGGATCCAGTTGGTGCTCTTGTACATATCTCAATTACTTCTCGCATTCCTTTCTCAAGTAAATCGAGTCGACTGGCTGTCATAGTATCCTTTTCTACGTAAAATAGGTCGGTCGCTAATGGAGTGGTGATCATTTGGTGCATTCAATTATGAGCATTAGGGTCAGATGTATCCCATGCTTGGGTAGTCTTGGCGACATACCTCAGGTGAAGCTCAACATCGTTGACGTCTAGGTCGACAAAAGGACCATCACTCTTGGTTTCAACGAGTTATTTGGAATTTATATTCAACCATTATGTAGGAATAAGATGATTTGCAATTTATCAAATCCATGATGAGGGCATGAAGTGATTAACTCGTTAAAATGCTCGTAACATCGATCAAACGACTCATTTTTTGATTGTCAGAAGGTTTGAATTTGAGCCTCGTTGGAGTTCATTTGATGTGGCGGAAAGAATTTCTTAAGGAATTTAGATTGCAAATCATTCTATGATGTAAATGATTTAGGAGGTATAGTCAAAAGCCAGGTCTTAGCCTTGTCCTTTAGCGAGAATGGGAAGAGTTTGAGGCGTATCACATCTTTTTTGCAAGTTTGATCACTAAGGGTCTCGCACGCCTCCTCAAATTCCTGGATGTGGAGATATGGCGTTTCTAATTCCATTCCATGGTAGTTGGGAAGTATCTGGATCATCCCATTCCTAAAGTCAAATTTCCCTGCATTATACGGGAGTAAAATTCATCCCAGAGTGACAGTTCGCTCGGGATATAAGATTTCTCTCAAAGGGCGATACGAGACCTCTTCCTCACCTACGGCTACACTACCGTGTTGTGACATGGCTCTCTCACTTGATGACTCTATATACTCACTTGGTATGCTCGGAGCATGCTCTGTAGTGTTCCCTAAGAGGGATGTCGGAGTGTTACTTGCAATTGAGTGTTGAGGTGTGGGAGGTGGAACCCAGAATTGTGGAAAGTTTGGAGTGTGAGGGCTATCGGGGTCGTACTCAACTATCGAGTTTTCGTGGATGTTGGTTGGAGTATTTTGGGACGTTAGAGTGAGTTCAGGATTTTGCATTAACAGGCTTTTGAGAGATGAAGTATCTTTTTGTGCCTTTTGATTTTTTTTTTAATTTTTGGTCGAAGGTTTATCCCCGGCAACGGTGCCAAAAACTTGGCGCGACTAAGAATGTGTCTCTAAAGTGCTTTCTCTCTAGGCTCAAGTACAAGCCTATCGCGGTAGTAATAAACTCGATAAGTCGGGATCGTCTCCACAGGGAAATAGGATGAGAAAATTTTGATGACGGAAGGACAAATGGTCAACCTAAATTCAACTCTAACAAGAACGAAAATATGATTGGTTTGCAATTAATCCTACTCAGTAAAAGGAAACTAGATTAAGACTATGGAACAAATTAATTAAGCAAGGATTAATACTAAGAATGAAGTAATAAGTATGAAGAGAGAAACAGGTTGGGAATACAATCCTCCATCCCTAGTGTATTGCTAGTATAAAACTAATCGTAAAATTAAGTGATTAATCAGACCCAATCTTTAGTACTCCCAAGCATTACGTATATGAGTTTCAAGCGCGCACCATACGTAACCACAGGACGAGTAAAACGGTAATGTAGTAGCTACACTAGCATTGCATTCTAAAGCATCCCGGTTACCCTGAAACAAACGAGATCCAAAGATCTACAATGGTTGTGTTCGCTATGCATTACGGTTTAATAAATCCTTAATTTTAGAGGATTAATTTTATACACATGCAACGTTCACATCGGGTTGAGTTCATGCATCCCAACCCTAAGAAATTGAGCTGGACATACTGAACCTAAATATGCATAAATTAACTACGTTGCATGTGAAAGAAGTAATGATGAAAATATACTGAACATGCAAGAATAATAATAGAGAGAATGAAAATTAAATTAAAACTTGCAATCAAACCCGAAAATAAATGATCTTGAAGCACCAAATAAAAGTTATGTTCCTAGGGTAATCTCCTACTTTTTTCTCTATAAAAAACTATTCAAAATTTGTTTTCTAAGTCAATACAAAGATAGAAATACGTTTTAGAAGCGTTTCTAACATAATAGGACTATTTGGACCAATCAGCATTTAAGGAGAATTTTGCGCATCAGGCACCTCGAACCGGTTCGCAGGTACCCCGAATCGGATCACCATGTGGTTCGGGAAAACTTTTTGGTTTGAGCCTTCTTCTTTTCATTTCCAACACTTAGAAAAAAATTCATGTTTACTTCCTTTCTTGTGGATTTTTTTCAACTTCAAGGGGTCATAAATCTTTCACCGTAGCTCAGATTTGGGTGTCGTATTTTCTAGTGTTATCGTTGTTCCAAACTCTTTAACTTTACAATAGGCCCCACCTCTGGGATCAGGCTACATAATTACGAAAATGCCCTTGAACTTGCCTTCCTAGCCTTTCTTTCATGGTTTCAATTTCTCTTTCGCACCGCTTGCATACTTCACCAGTAAAACACATAAGAGAAACACAAAACACGAAATACTTGCCAACGAAGGTTTGTAGCATAATTATGAGTTAAATCCATATCAATTGCACCACTCGGGCTCACAAAGGTACCGAAATTAAGGGGCAAAATACACAATATTTAAGGGGCAAAATACACAATATTTATGCCTAATCAGTATATTATACACATACGCACACACACACCGGAGAAAAAAATACAAGATTACTATAGTCCATGAGATGTCGAAAGGGTGGAATGGGTTCCTAACACCTTTCTATTTCGTAAATTAATCCCTGAACCTTCAAATCACTTGATTTCATATGCATCAGTATGACCTTGATGCCATTATCTTGAGGAGAAAATATTCTTTTACCTATTTTGGGAAAAATAGGTTGGCGACTCCATCTCTTTATGTTATTCCCATTTGACGATGGCCAATTTTATATTTGAGGCAAGACACCGACACGAGTGGCAAAAAGAGGACCTCCATATCCTCGAATCGCCCACACACGCACGACGATAAGGGGAGAAAGAGAGAGGGGGATATCCTTTTCCTCCTTCTCCCCCACATCCTGACTTTGAGGCCGGGCACGTGCCGGAGGAATGTGACCCGAATGGCCACACTAACTTTGCTAACAAGACCTCTTTATTTTGAGTGATTTTAAGATGATTAAATTGGAGTGCACTCATGATTTTTTGGTGAAATTAATCACAATTATATAAAGAAAAAAAATTATAGGGATGTAATTTGGGATTTTTAAGTATTTATTTGGAATCAAATTTAATTATTTAATCTAAGGAGACCCAAGTAGTAGACCTAGACTCTCTAAAAACTCAGTTTAGCCCAAACCCATGTCTTATACCTATATATATTGGTGTAAGTTAGGGTTTGAAGCTTCATCTCCATTATGGAGGGTTACAAACGGAAATGAAAAATACTATTCATATTTATGTAACTAGGGGCGGAGAGAGAAATTTATTTCTCTCGTATTTCACTAATTTTTTATCTCCAAAAGTGCCCACACTCAAGGCTTACTTTAGGTGGATCCTATACTAGAATATATGAGGCTTTTAGTGATTCTAGCAAGGTTTTTAGAGACTTTGGGAGGGTATCAAGATCATCATCTTCATCAGCATATTTTTTCTCATTCGGATCATCAATAAGATCCACAAAGGTATCGAGATTCAAAACCTTAGGTTTATGATTTAAACCTATTTCATTTTTTTACTTTCCAATGCATTATCAATCGAAGTTATTTAGGGTTCTACGTGTATGTGTATGAGTGTGAGTGTGTGTGTGTATGTGTCTACGTGTATGTGTATGTGTGTATGTGTGTGTAGTAAATAAAGAAAAATAGTTTTCACACATAATAATATATATAACCCAAAATTAATTCTATGTATATGTAATAAGGAAATAAACATTCACATATATGTATATATAATATATAACATGTGTGGTGACAATTATTATGCAACACAAATAGATAAGAGAAACTCAATCACCAAGCAAGAATAAGGAATGAAAAATTCCAATCACGCAACAAAGGATGTACGTGGTTTAGCAAAGAGGTGCCTACGTCCACGGTGGTGCAGTCAGTGTTATTTTGATATACTCCGGGGAGTGATTACAGAGAATATGATGTGTCCTTTACCCCTGACCTAGGGTTTATTATATACATGTTCATTCTAGTAAGTGGGGGTGTTGGACTCCCCCACGTTTTTCATATCTTCCTAGATACTCTCTTAATGGGAACATGGGAGGAGACTGAATCATAATCGGTTAAGATATGGAGGGTCTGGACTTTGGACCGCCATAATTGGGCTACTCGTCCAGGCCCATCATTCTAATTTCGGGTACCCACAATTTCCCCTAAGTTTGTTGGGCCATGCTTTGGGCTCAATAAATTTAAATGATTTGTCATAATGGCTCCTTCGTACATCGTGCAACTCTTCCCAAAGTTTGAGGACCGATTCTGGTGGCACCCGCTTCGTGGTCTGTGCACTATGATTAGTAACACTTAAAGGTTTTATTTAGAGCAGTCGACGTTTCAAGCTTCCCAGTACTCTTCTATATTCTGTGAGCTCTAGCGATTCACGTTCTCTTTTCTCAGTCTCCATTCTTATTGCTTTCTTGTCATTTGGGCTCGTGATTCTTCATCGTTCGAGTCGAGCTTTTATCTTGTAAGTCTCATGTTCCTTCTCTTTGTATTTTCTCTTTGAATTTGTAGTTTTCCAGGGTTTCCCAATGGCAAAGATCGGTAATAGGTCAGTGTCTGAGTTTAGGAAGTTCTATAATATCCCGGAGTGGGTAGAGATTGAGTGTGCCTCTCCCCCTAGAAATGTTAGAGAGATAGAAGGTGCCCATTGGATCCATGTCTTATTGCTTTCCCAAGGGGGGCTTACTTTTCCTCCCAATAATTTGTTCTTGCACTTCTTTGGTTATTTCAATATTGTTCCTGCACAGTGTTCGCCCAATGTGTGGAAGATAATTAATGATGTTCATAGAATAAATCAGTTATATGGTACCAAGTTAGGGCTCGCCGAGGTCTAATTTTTCTATTCTTTTTCTCGAACTAGTTCTGGTGTTCTCTATCTCAAGGCCAGGAGTCCTAACAGGGTATTGGTAGTAAACCTACCTAATTCCCATAAGGAATATTGGCAAGAGGGCTTTCTTGCTAGAAATTTGCAGTTTTCTCTCCAGTTTGAGGGGTCGAGATCTGATAGGTTCTCAGTTCCCTTTTATGGGGAAGAATACATAGGTAGACTTTGCTTTATCCATTCAATTTCTTTACTGATTTATGATCTTTTTGACTTTTCCTATTTTTTCTTCAGCGAGGTCGAAGAACTTGGAACCTGCTCTCAGCGAGGTTCGTCTTTCTGAGTTGATCAAGGCCTGGAATATCAGGGAGCCTTAGCCGATAGCGAGCATCCCCGGTCTGCTGCTTTCTTGTTCAAGTACAAAAATGTTGGTTCCATCTTTATAACGAAGCCGATAGACAGTATCCCTGAATTCGACACCTCTGAAGAGACTGCTGTTGATCCTATCCAGTTAGACGAGGAGGAGACCAGTTCTGAGAGTGATATTGTAGGTGGTATCGAAGGCAATTTTGGTGAGGGTAGATCCAGTGGTGGTAGCTCTTCTGATTCGGAGGGAGTTCCTGAAGCCCGAGATTCTTCGAGCACGTCCAACAGTTCAAGCGAGGAGATGGTTCCTCCCAGGAAAAACTTGATCCGAGACGATGACGATAATGATCACATGCTCCTCGCTCAGAGGTTAAAGAAGAAAAAATCCAGCACTAGGGATGTAGCTACTGGCTCTCGATCTTCTGCTCAAGAGCATGAGAGGAAGAGGAAAGAGGAAGAACGATTAAGAGAAAGAGAGAGAAAGAAGGAAGAGGAGAGAAAGAAGACGGAGGAGAAGAAGAGGATGGAGAAAGAAAAAGAGGAGGAGAGGAGAAGGATGGAATCGAGGATAAAGGCCGAGCAAGCCTTGGTTCCTGTGTCCGCACTGCCCGAGGGGGACTCAGTTGCTATTTATCCTCAACTGGCCCATGCGCTGCTCGAGAGGGCAGTTCTTCCTGCAGATTGCCAAAGGACGTTAGGGTCTGATCAATTGGCCCTAAAAGCTAGTCAGAGGCTAGCTTTGGTAAGATCGTCTCCTTTTTCTAATGCTTTAATAAATTTCATCACTTCCTTCTTCTGATGTCTTTTTTTCTTACAGTTTGTGACTGACTTCACCGTGCTCTATCGTTCTCACGATGAGATGGTGAAGAGAAATGGTGAGTTGGAGCAATAAAATACTGCCTTGAGGTTGAGGGGTACAGAGCTCGAGGCTGGTTTCAAGGCCGTTGATGCTGCTCGGATATCATCTGATCTGGCTCTTGCTAATGCCAATCGAGAGAGGGACGCAGTAATTAAAGAATTGAATGAGCTACGACAAGCCTATGACCTGGTTTGATCGAGCAAGCTAGCTGTCGTGGAAGAGAACGGAGTGCTATCTGAGGAGCTGAAGAAAAAGGAGTCTGAGGCAGTCACTGCCAGGGAAGATTCATATAATTCTGGTTGGGATGCTGCATATGAGGATGCTGAGGTTCAGATAGGCTATATTAGCCGTATAAATTTCAAGAAGGGCTGGAACAAGGCCCTCTTAGCTGTCGAAGTGGATGTTGCATCTCCTCTGTTCGATGAGCACGACCCAGGGCCGAGGCCAGTTGTGGATGAAGTCCCTACCCCAGCTATCGAAGGCGCTGACCCTGTCTCCCAGACAATTTATGTTGACGTTTACCCTGTTGTGGCAACATAGGATATCCCTGCTGAGAGGGGCGCTCCTGCTGATGCTGATAAAGGGAAACAGTCATCGACTTTTGGGCAGCCTGAGGTTGCTAGTTAATTTTTACTTCTAGGACTATCTTGTATCTTTGCTTTTTTTATTTGTAATTTTTTCTTTTTGCTGCTCGATGTACTTTAACCCTTATTAATGAAATTAAAAAGGTTTCTCATTCCCTTAGTGTGCTGAATGAATTTATCTTTCCTTGCTATTTTATGCCTTGTAGTTGATTGATGCAGAAGAGTATATTCCTGCCACATCTCAATTGGGCAGGACTCTTGGTCCCAATGCAAGTCCTCAGGTTCACCAAGCCTTTGTTAAGCTTTGCAAATCTCTTAGATCAAGGAGTCAGAAGTATAAGGATCAGTTTGAGCTTGTGGCCAAGCTGAAGGACAGGCTTCAAGAGATGGAAGAAGTTGGTGCTTTAATCCAAGAGGATGTTGATACATTAAGGGCTAAGCTTATAGATGCTTTCGAGATCAACCAAGTTAGGGAGGTTCTTCAGCAGGAAAACGAAGCTTTGAGGAGAGAGGTCTCATGACTTAGGGAGCATGCGCCGAGCAATACTCCTGCAGTATTATGAGGTTCCTCCTCATCGCGAGATAGAACTGGTCCGGGCGATGTTCCTCCTGTGATGCAAGGCTCCTCTCCTCCAACCGTTTCATGAGCTGGAAAGAACACCAGAGGTTCATCTAGGGAAATGGAAGAGCTTCGTGGTGATGTCCAGCGAGTGTATGTGATTGCTGCTGGGCTCCAGAGGGACGTCACTCGGCTGCGGTACCTGTTTAAAAAAGGACCTCGACGAGTGTGGGACGATGGGTATGACCAGGGTTGGTTAGATGCTCCAACGAGGCTGACAGAGTTTGAAGAGCTCGCCTTTATCAGGGGGTGGTTGAGTGCCTTGAGGGAGCTGCAAGTCCCGAGGAACTTGATGCCCTGTACCGTCATGAGATTTCTTCTTCCACCTTGATGCCTAGACCCTTCTGGAGAGATGATCAATGGATCCCCATCGACGCCATCCCTCGGTAGTTATTAGAGTCGGATGCGAATGAAGTTGAGGAGGAGCTAGTTCCCCATCCCGATGACGGCCGAAGAGCTCAAGTGGATGATTACCTTGCTCAGAGGCCTCATCCTCATTAAGATTTTGCCAGTAGTAACTTTGTATATTTTATATTGAGGTGATGTAATGTGAATGTTTTGGGCGAGCTCGCCGACTAAACATGTATTGTAATTGTTGTAAATATGATGAATTAATATAAAATTTATGTTTTGGGCGAATTTTCCGACTAAACAAGTGTATTATATTTTTCTCATCTTTGTTCAATAATCTTGACCCTCTCTTGGCTGACTAGATTTGCATGTTTGCATTACCAAGTAAGTATCCTTCCAGTCCAGTATGCCAATGAGATGCCATTCTACCCCACTTTACCTTTTAGGTTGTGTCGTCACACTCCCTTAGTCCTAAGTGTGGCAATTGGCGAGGACACACCTGGTGTTGGATGTTTTATCCGATCAGGATTTTATTCAACCAAACATTGTTTGGTGACCAATTTTGACTTGGCCATATTGCCTAAGGATCTCCTATAGGGCTTCATATATTTCCAGGGGCAATGCTAAGATAGGTCTTTCGTGTTTCATAACGAAAACCTCAGGAGGGTTATTTCCCTGCTATGATGTAATGATCAGTGTGCCTTTCACTTGGAAAGGGTGTGTGAGTTGTAGAGTCTAAATACTACTAGTTAACTGACACGTCGTAGAATGCAACTGCTAAACTACTTTGATTAACGAGTTTCAATCTCATAAGTACAATGCAAAGGAAGAATCTAAAAATAAAATTTCTTAAGATTGGCTTAATTCCATGCTCGGGGTATATCTCTGCCTTCCAGCATTTCCAAGTGATAATCTCCTTACAGGTCATTTCTTATTATCTTAAATGGTCCCTCCCAGTTGGGCCCTAACTTGCCATCTGATGGTCTTACTACGCTGCCCAGGACTTTCCTTAGGATGTAGTCCCCAACTTGGAATGCCATTCGATTGACCTTCTTGTTATAATGCCTTACGAGCTGTTGTTGATAGCTCACTAGTTTTACTAGGGCTAGCTCTCAGCGCTCGTCGTCTAGGTCGAGCTCAGCGAGCAATGCTGCATTTTTATGGCCCTGGTCGATGAGGCTGGACTTCATTGTTGGAAAGCCTGCTTCTAATGGGATGACTGCTTCCATTCCATATGTCAGCAAAAATGGGGTTTCCTCCGTTGCTAGTCGTGGAGTGGTTCGGTAGGCCCATAGAATATGTGGTAATTCATTTACACATGCGCCTTTGGCTCGTTCTAATCATTTCTTTAATCCATCGATCAATGTCTTGTTGGAAGCCTCGGCTTGGCTATTGCTCTGAGGATAGGCCACCGAGATAAAATGGTGTCTGATCCCATGCACGTCGCAGAAACTCTGAAAGGATCTGCTCTCGAACTGCGTTCCATTATCAGTGATAATGGTTCTGGGGATGCCAAAATGGGTGATTATATTCTTCCATATAAACCTTATCATATCTGCATCTCGAATGTTGGCTAGGGGTTCCGCCTCGATCCATTTGGTGAAGTAGTCAGTTGTGACCAACAGATATTTGCGATTGCAGGTGGAGGTAGGAAGTGGTCCTACGATGTCCATTCCCCATTGAGCGAATGGCCATGGGCTGGACAGTGATTTTAGGTCGCTAGCAGGTTGGTGGACCATAGGGGCGTGAAGTTGGCATTTCAGGCACTTGCGAACATACACCGCAGAGTCCCTTTGCATATATGGCCACCAATAACCTTCCTTCATTGCTCGAAAAGCTAGAGATCTTCCTCCGATATGGCTTCCATAGATTCCTTCGTGAAGCTCATGTAGAACTTGCTCGACATTCCTTGGGTGAACGCATTGAAGGTAGGGACCGAAAAAGGATCTCTTGTATAGGTTGCCCTCTGGAGATAAGTGAAAGCGAGCAGCTTTGACTCTTATCTGGTGGGCGATCTTCTTGTCATCTGGGAGCGTGCCATCCTTCAAATAGTTCTTTAAAGGGTCCATCCAGTTGGGATCTGATCCCACTTGGAGCATCTGCTCCATGTTTGGCGGCTTGCTGCTACGGTTAATGCTCTGATGAGCGAGGAAATCGATGCGGATTATTCTTTTTAGGTCGGAATTAACTGCTGTACTTAGGGCTGCTAAGGCGTCATCATGGACGTTCTGTCCTCTGAGAAATTGCTGGATATTGATCTCTTCAAAGCTAGACATTCATTCTTTCACTAAGGCGAGGCGAGCTGCCATTCTTTCATCTTTGGCATTATAGTCTCCACGTATTTGATTGGAGACTAATTGAGAATCGTCGAACACCTGTAAATGCTTCACTCCCAAAGTGTGCACCTTCTGGAGGCCGGCTATTAAGGCTTCATATTCTTCTTCGTTGTTGAAGGATGCAAATCCAAGACTGATTCCTTGTTCGGGGATTGTATCCTCAGGAGTCATGAGGACAATGCCTACTCCTGCCCCCTTTGAGTTGGAGGCTCCATCAATAAACAATTTCCAGGTTTCCTCCATCGCGTCGTTCCCCTTTTATCTCGCTGCTTGAGGTTGGTTGGGAGGTTGCTCGCCTGTGAATTCGGCTATGAAATTAGCAAGGACCTGACCCTTAACTGCGTTTGTTGGTTGAAATTGGATGTCAAATCATCTGAGCTCGACTGACCATTTAGACAGTCTGCCCGACAAATCCGCCTTCCTCTGGATTACTTTAAGGGGGTGTGATGTAAGGACGATTATAATGTGGGCTTCGAAATAGTGCTTCAGTTTCCTCGAAGCCACTACTAGTGCAAAGACGAGCTTCTCCAGTGGTAGGTATCTCTGCTCGGTATCTATTAGGGTCTTGCTCGCGTAATAAATGGGGTGTTGCATCCCTGCGATTTCGCACACTAATGCAGAACTGACAGTGTGGTTGGAAACAGAGAGGTATAAGTACAAAGAATCTGTTTGTTGTGGAATGACGAGCAGAGGTGGGGAGCTAAGGTAAGCCTTGATCTCATCCAATGCCTGCGAGCAATCTGGGTTCCATTCTACTATCTTATTTCCCTTTAGAAGCTGAAAGAAGGGCTTACACTTCTCGGAAGACTTAGAGATAAAGCAGTTTAAGGCAGCGAGCATACCGGTGAGCTTTTGTACGACCCGGATTGTTCGAGGAGGTTGTATCATGTTTATTGCATCGATCTTGTCTGGGTTAGCCTCGATGCCTCTCTTACTGACCAAGTACCTAAGAAATTTTCCCGACTGGACACCGAAAGAACACTTGCTCGCATTAAGTTTCATTCGGTACTTCCTGAGGATTTCGAAGGTGCTTGATAGGTCTGAGAGGTGGTCTTCTTTCTTCTTTCTTTTAACGAGCATGTCATCAATGTAGACTTCCATGGTGTCTCCCATCTGGTCCTTGAACATCTTGGTGACCAGTCGCTGGTAGGTTGCCCCTGCGTTTTTGAACCCGAAGGGCATGACCTTGTAGCAGTATAACCCAACTGTGGTGATGAATGTTGTTTTGTCTTGGTTTGGGGTATACAGAAGGATCTGATGATACCCTAGGTATGCGTCCAGAAAACTTATTCTCTCGTGAGCTGTAGTGGCGTCTACCAGTTGATCAATTTTTAGGAGGGGGAAACTGTCTTTAGGGTACGCTCTATTGAGGTCAGTGAAGTCGATGCAAACTCTCCACTTCCCGTTGCTTTTTAGAACTACTACTGGGTTGGATAACCACTTGGGGAATTATACTTCCCGTATGGATCCTGCATCCAGTAGTTTTTCAACTTCTTTTTCCACGGCTTTTGCCTTCTTGGGTGCAGTTCGCCGTGCCTTCTGCGCGATTGGTTTGAAGGTGGGAGCGACGTGCAGTTGATGACAAACCATACTAGGATCAATTCCAGGCAGCTCGTATGGTTCCCATGCGAAGACGTCTATATTGTTCCTTAACAAGGCCGTCAATTCCTTCTTCTCTTGATCTGTGAGAGAAGCTCCAATTAAGAAAATCCTGCTATCGTCGCTATATCCAGCTGTGACTTCCTCCAGGTCCTCGATGAACCTTTCGGAGGGGAGGAGCCTGGTCTCCTCTACTCTGGGTCTTTCATACTTTAATTGCTATTTCGAAGGTATCAGGCCTTCTTATTCTTCAACTCTTTAGTTGGACTTGTCGGCCTTCTTTTCTGGTTTTGGGCGGATGGCTGCTATGAATCATCTTCTTGCCATCGGTTGATCATCACGGATCTCCATTACTCCTCGCTCGGTCATATACTTGAGATTCTAGTGGTAGGTTGAGGAAACTGCCTTCATTGCATATAGATATCCTCGGCCGAGGATAGCCTGGTATGGCGAGTCAATGTCGGCCACCAGAAATTCGATTATTTTAGAAACATTTCCTGCCCTTACTGGCAGCACGATCTTTCCTAAGGGCATAGTCATCTTTCCAGCGAAGCCAACCAAAGGGACGGTAGCTTCCTTTAGGTCGACGATGCTTAATTTCAATTTTCTGAAAAGGTCGAGATACATCACCTCAGATGAGCTTCCTTGGTCGACGAGAAATTTATCGACGTCATAGCTCGCTATTCTCTGAGTAATGATCAAAGCATCGTGATGTGTGGTTCTCACTCCCACCATATCTTCATCTGTAAACACGATATGCTTACTATAGTCGACGTCATCTGCTCACCGATGCTTTCCTGACTGTGTTTTCACTGGATCAATCTGAAAAGCTTGCATCACTACTGTAATCTTTTTTACCTCCATGCGAGCTGAATTACCCTGAATCTGTTTCGCATCGGATGCCCCATGAATTACTGCGAATTCATGGCCAGTATCATCTTCGAGTATGTTGTCAGACCTTGCTTCTCTATGGGCAGTAACTTTCTCTCCCTTTTTTCCACGAATTCGTTCAGGTGCTCGGACTGGGCTAGCTCTTCGAGGTGGGACTTAAGAGCTTTGCAATGCTCAGTCTTATGTCCTCCCTCTTTGTGAAAAGCGCATTGTTCCTCTTCGAGGGATCTCCTCCCATCTTCCTGGGCCACTTGATGAATGGCTCGTCTTTGATTTTTGCGAGAATTTTGTAAATTAGTTCTTTGAAGACGGTGTTGACCGCCTAAAATACTTTCGACACATCATTGTTGCCTCCGTTTTTGGAGCCATTTTTTCCCCCATTCTTTCCTCCTTTCTTCTGGTTCTCAATCTTGTCACTGCCCTTGGCAGCGAGCTTAGTTCGACCATTTTCCCCTGTGCTGAGGTGGGCCACATCTTCTACCTTGGCATACTTCTCAATGTGGTCCATTAGGTCGTTGATGGTCATGGCCTCTTTCTTCGTCAGGGATTGGTATAGAAGGGAAGAACTGGGTAACCCAATTTTGAAAGAGGCCACTACCACTTGCTTTTAACAGTCCTCGACCTCATTGAACAATTCCCAATACCTCTTCACGCAGTCTCGGAGGGTCTCTTGGGGCGTCTTTTTCATTGTCAGCAGAGCATCCATCCTTTTGGGATGGGAGATGCTAGTAATTAATCGGGCCGTAAAGAGCTCGGCCAGGGATTTGAAACTCCTGATGGACTGGTGGGGGAGCCTTTCGAATCATTTCTCCGCCACGTCATGCAGGCTCGAGGGGAAAATTCAGCACATTAGTGTGTCTCGATGGTTCCAGAGGGTCATGGTCTGCTGGTATTATCTGACGTGATCAATGGGATCAGTCTTACCGTCATAAATTTTGAACCTTGGAATAACAAACTTCTTGGGGGCTTCTTCTTCTTCTTCGATTTCCCTCGAGAAAGGTGATTTCATCAGAGTTTTGAGAGCTCGCCTAGCGAGTTCTTGGGTCGATCTGGTACCGTGATGGGTAGGGTGTTGGTCCATCTCCCTTCGGACCAGACTTCGTATGTTCTCGTTGCTGCGATCTGGGATTCTGTGACTGCGAGCTAGTATCAGTTGCTCGAGCAAGTCATCCTCTGACTCGTTTCCCTCAGCTCTCTAGGATCCGCGCCTGGGGCTCCTTCCTCGGCTGCGAGACTTGCTTGCCTGAGGGATAGGAGTGTGGTACGGATGTTTCTTGGTACTACGATGGAGCTCTCTATCCATTCTTTCCAATCTTCTTTTGAGGCGAGCATTCTTAGCCTCGTGCCTGCGAGAAGACTCCCTCTACTCTTGGAGCCTCACCTCGTATGCATCAATTAGTCTGGATATCTGCGTGGATCTCGCTGGTCCTTGTCTTTCTTCTGAGGCTGGACTTTCTGGGTGAGCCCTCTGATCTGAATGCCGAACTTCAGACCTAATCCTGCGAGGAGCAGGAGGTTCTTGAATATCTCCTGTCTGGGGAGCATTACTACTGTGACCAAACATTTCGAACTCCTTTTTTGGTGTGGGCTTTCTCAGGGAAGATAAACGTTCCCACAGACGACGCCAATTGTGGTGACAATTATTATGCAACACAAATGGATAAGAGAAACACAATCACCAAGAAAGAATAAGGAATGAAAAATGCCAATCACACAATAAAGGATGTACGTGGTTCAACAAAGAGGTGCCTACGTCCACGGTGGTGCAGTCAGTGTTATTTTGATATACTCCAGGGAGTGATTACAGAGAATACGATGTGTCCTTTGCCCTGGACCTAGGGTTTATTATATACATGTTCATTCTAGTAAGTGGGGGTGTTGGACTCCCCCACGTTTTCCATCTCTTCCTGGAACCTCTCTTAATGGGAACATGGGAGGAGACTGAATCATAATCGGTTAAGATATGGAGGGTCTAGACTTTGGACCGCCACAATTGGGCTACTCGTCCAGGCCCATCATTCTAATTTTGGGTACCCACAACATTTATTAAAGGAAAAAAAGAGAAAAGCTCAAAAGCTTACTCAACGTCCAAAAACTCTTAAATGGATTCTTAAAAGTGATCTACATACTCCTAAGTGTCAAAATTAAGGTTTGGATTGAAGGAGTGAAGAAATAAGGATTTGGAGACGGAAAAATAGGGTTACCAGTATATTTGTGATGAAAACGACACTCTATGAAGAACAAACCCTATGTAATCCTTATCCCTCATTCGAACCAGAGTGGCCCTCATTCGAACGAGGTCTCATTTGAACTAGGAAGTCCATCGTTAGAACAAGAACAACATATGCTCTTCTCAACAGAAACATAATCCCAAAAAAGAAAATAAAACTTGGGAACAAACAAAAAAAACTAAAAAACATAAAACTAAAACACGAGTGGCACCACGAACTAAAAGATTTGAAACATCGAAACCCCACACGTGCAACCTAAAGGAATGGGAAGGGTCTAAAGAACCCAGAAAAAAAATAACTCCCACCCCAGCTCCACACAAACCATATAACCAACCTAGTTGAATAATCCATGACACCAGTCAATCGGACTGAAAAACTTGCGTTAAGAATTCCAATAGGCAAAAAAACCACCTACTAAACGAAGGTGAGAAAACCTATTGATATTCTAGTTATATCATCCTAAATTTGTGGTGTTTTAAATTTTTCATTTGAAATTCTTTAGGGACATTTCCCTTGCATAAATATATTATTATTATTATTATTATTATTATTATTATTATTATTATTATTATTATTATTATTATTATTATTATTATTATTATTATTATTATTATTATTATTATTATTATTATTATTATTATTATTATTATTATTATTATTATGTGTTAAGTCTTTTGCCAATGGTAGCTATCACCCTCTTTAGGTCGCTTTTACCAAAGTTTCCCTCATCAACTTTTTAAATTAACTCACAGTCAATGGTTCTTATGAACACACCTCAAAAAACTAGTGAATAAAATATGACCTGATTGAGTGAAAATGCGTGGCATGAAAGCTTTTCGAAATCACAACTTGTGTCAAGTGTGTGAAATGGTAAAGAATAGACCAATATTACAGTATGTTATTTGCAGGAGAACTTCAAAGATAATGATTAAGTAAAGTCTACAATACGGGAAATAGATTAGACGACATTTTTCCTATATCTTTTCTCATCTAGTGCATAAATGCCACAAAAATCATAAAGATAAAGATATTTTTTGGATTTTTTATGATTTTGATAAAACTAAATATCTTTGTTTTTTCTCAAAGTTTTTCAAAACAAAATTATTTTTGTATATTTAGAAAAAAATATCAAACCAAAAACAAACAAAAATATGACACACACTAGGAAGGATAACACGACATAAACATGATGAGCAAAATCCTAACCTATAGGTGATACTAACAACTCACTTAGAATGGTGAGATGGACGAGAATTGTCACCCCCATCATAACTCTAGACATCTTCCTCTTCTTATTCCTTATATTCTTCTTACCTTGAGCATTAGGAAGAGAGCCAACTATCCTTTGGGATTTTTCTATAAGAAGTTAGGATATGCGAACCATGTACTCAACACGTTCTTGGAGTTTAGAGATTTTTTTGTTCAAGCATGGAGGAACATATCCACTTTGCACAAGTCATTAGAAATAGTCTCTAAGGTTACCCTTCATTTTATAATGAGTGCAAAAGTGTCTTAGGATAAATTCTTGGAAGAGGGAGAGGATGTATGTTTGTTGACATTTTGACAAATATGATCTCTTTCTTTGGCTTAGACTCTTGCACATCGCCTTAGACAAGACTCATTTTATCCTTCGATGATTGAGATGGTGCAAGGAGCATAGTCTCTATCTTCACGGAATGCACTTAAATGTTAACTTTCATCTTCTTAGACTCTCGATATTATTTATTAAGGCTCTCTTACTGTGCCTACAAAATATATCATGCACATGATGACTTAAGAAGAGTCATTTACAAGGTAGTAACCTTGTAGTGCAAGAGATAAATCTATTTCTCCCCTTCTATAAACTTCTCAATGAAAGTAGATTATCTATTTTGAATCTACTTAAAAAGGCTTGGGTCTAGAGCTACTGACAAGTGCCTTCCTTTTTTTAAAGTACTTAGAAAGGCTTTTGAGTGGAATGAGGAGTGCGATAGGGCCTTTCAAGAGTTAAAGGCCTACTTCAGCTCCCCACTCTTACTATCAAGGCAAATCCAAGGAGAGAAGTTGTACTTATATCTGGTTGTGTAAGAGTCGACCATAAGTGTTGTTATAGTCAGAGATGAAGATGGAGTACAGAAGCCAGTGTATTTTAACAGCAAAGCCCTCCAAGGGGCCGAGCAAAGATATGCCAAAATGGAGAAGTTGGCATATGCTCTAATCCATGCCTTAAGGAAGATGAAGTCGTACTTTTAATAACATACTATGGTCATCCTCACTGACTCTCCCCTCAGACAAGTCATCCATAAACTTGAGAAATTCGATAGGTTAATGGCCTAGGCAATTGAGCTGGGGGAGTTCGATATCATCTACCAGCCAAGAACGTCCATTAAGGGGCAGTCCCTAGCCAAGTTCACATAAGAAAAGGCCGATAGAGAAGAAATTGAGGTTCCATCTTGTGAGCCAGTATGTCTTCCCCCAACTAAGGTCGAGCCAAGTTCATCTAGAAGTAAGGTGTTTGAAAATGAGGAAGAGAGATACCTCTTCAAGAATGAGACCCTGGAATAGGGTAATTTTTTAAAGGATGGTACAATATGGAACTTATATGTCGATGGTTCCTCGTGTGAGGTAGGGAGTGGAGCAGAGTTAATTATGTCCGCCCCAGACGGGACCGATATTGAATATGCACTAAGGTTTATCTTGAAAGCCTCCCATAATGAGTCAGAGTATGAATCCCTCTTAGCAGGTCTCTTTATTCCTTGGGCAATAAATATCGGCCAACTCCTGGTCCATAGATATTCCAGGTTAGTTGTGAATCAAATTTTGGGTGTATATGAGGCTAAGGATGATAGAATGGCCAAATACCTAGAAAGGATGAAAGAAATACTAAAGAATTTTAAAGAAGTGAAGTTAGAGAGGAAACCTAGTCTGGATAATAGCTGATTCGAAGCTTTGGTAAGATTAGCCTCAGATATAAGAATAGAAATCCAAAGGTCAGTGCCGGTAGAGATCTTACATCGACCGACCATTGAAGAGGAAGACAGTGCTATGAAATTTTGTTTGAACTTGAATTTGGGAGCCTTTTGGATGGATCCCATTGTCCGGTACATCAGGCATGGAGAGTTGCCCAATTCCAAAGCTGAGAAGAAAAATATGAGGTACAAAGAGACTAAGTTCTCCATCATAGGAGACATTTTATACAAGAAACGGTTCCTACTCTCTCTACTCAAATGTGTTCACCCATATAAGGTAGAGTGTATTTTGAAATATGTTAATAAGGGATCTTGTTCCATCCATATTGAAGGGAGGCCATTAGCAAAGAGGATGATTACTCAGGGGTATTGGTGGTCGATGTTGACCAAAGATGCAGCTACATATGTGAAAAAATGTGACAAATGCCAAAGGTTTGCCACCATTCCCCATCAACCTCATTAGCCCCTTACCTCTATCACATCTTCATAGCCATTTGCAGTCTGGGGGATCAATATAGTAGGACCCTTGCCAAGGTCTATGAATAACTACCACTATTTGATCGTAGCTATAGACTATTTCTCAAAGTGGGTAGAGGCTGAGTCAATGATCATGATTACAGAGAATAAGGCCTTTCAGTTTATATGGAAAAACATTATCTGCAGATACGGCCTACCAAACACTCTGATTTATGATAATTGGAGGCAGTTGAAAAACATCTCCCTTGAGAAGTACTGTGAGTGGGTCAGCATCAAACGGTTCTTTTCAGCTCCAGTCCTACACCAGGCTAATGGGCAGATAGAGGTTACGAATAGAATAATTCTTAAGGTAATCAAGAAGAAGTTGTAAGATGCCAAAGGGATATGGGTTGAGGAGGTGCACGACGTCTTATGGGCATATAGGTTGACAAAGAGGACACCAATGGGGGGAACTCCATTCATGCTAGCCTATGGCTCAGAAGTTGTGGTGTCGATAGAGATAGCTATCCTAACCCATAGGGTACAGACATATGACCCAGAGAAGAATGTTGAAGAACGGATGCTAGACCTAGATCTTGTAGAGGAACTAAGAGAAGACGCTGAGGTGAGGTAAGATGCCTATTAGTAAAGAACAACAAGTTTTATAATAAGAAAGTGGAGTCTTGGCCACTAGCAATAGGAGACCTCATTCTAAATAAGACTTAACAGAAGCCTTATAAGCTTCATCATAACTAGCACGGTCCTTATAGGGTGGTTGAATAGG
Source organism: Sambucus nigra (assembly GCA_949130495.1). Lineage (NCBI taxonomy): Eukaryota > Viridiplantae > Streptophyta > Magnoliopsida > Dipsacales > Adoxaceae > Sambucus > Sambucus nigra. The sequence goes on along the minus strand of OX422211.1, from coordinate 201,755,897 downwards.
TGGTTCTTAGAACATATCGGCTGGAAGATTTAGATGGAGAGTCATTCTCCAACCCATGGAACGCCAACCATCTCAAGAAGTATTACCATTAAGGGTTGTGTTTTAGCTTCGGTCATTTCTTAACAATTTCAGTGTATTGTCATTTGGCCATATCCATGTAATATGAGAATTAGATTATGAATGAAAATTTTCAACGTGTTCTCTCCTATTTCGCTGTTTGAATTATTTTAGATTGCATGTATCAGTTTTTCATCCACAACTACAAAACATCATTCGTGGTAAAGTAGCTCTTACTTACTCTCGGTGACATGACAGTCTAAACGGGGTCAACCTCATCCATGGACTCTCAATAACACCGAAAGGGGATGTAAACACCATAATTTGGTAAATTTAAATAATAAATCACTCAAATGTGGTTCATTTCAAACATCATTAATTTAGTGGATGAAACCTCTCGGCCGAGATGATAGTGAATGGACGAGACGACTCTCATCCATACACTCTCAAAATGATGAGAGGGTACGTATGATATAACACCATAATTTGGTGGATTCAAATTATAAATCACTAAAATGTGGTTCATTTCAAACATCATTAATTTAGTGGATGAAACCTCTCGGTCGATACGATAGTGCACGGACAAGACGACTCTCATCCATACACTCTTAAAACAACGAGAGGGGACTTGTCATATAACACCATAATTTGGTGGATTAAAATTAAAAATCACTTAAATGTGGTTTATTTTAAACACCATTAATTTGGTGGATAAAACCTCTCAGTCGAAACGATAGTGCATGGACGACGACGCTCATCCATACACTCTCAAAAGGACAAGAGGGGATTTTTGATATAATACCATAATTTGGTGGATTTAAATTAAAAATCACTTAAATGTGGTTCATTTCAGACATCATTAATTTGGTGGATGCAACCTATCGACCGAGACAATAGTGCATGGACGAGACGACTCTCATCCATACACTCTCAAAATGATGAGAGGGGAGTTGTGATATAACACCATAATTTAGACTTTGATGGTGAATTAAAATTTAAAAACCACTGTTGCGTTAGTCATGTAAATATCAAAAAAATACAAGCTTCAAAAAAAGACAATCTTCAGTTAACTGAGACGATGCTCCAAAGTGGGAAAGATTGGTGAAAGCTATTTACAAACCATTCAAGTATGCATTAGCAATGTCACAAATTAGAAGACAATGTCTACCGATAAGCATCGAGCATTCAAAGATATTCACTGATAAATCATCAATTCCAAAACAAGAAAAATTAACTAAGTGTTTAGTACAAAGAGTTTGAATTACATTAGAAGTCATGAAAGGCCACAAGTGGCCGCCCAAGAAAAAAAGAGTTATAGTGTACCTACACATCAGACTGGTCCAAGAGATTGGTGGCATCATCAGCTTTTTGCTGGGCGTCAGCTGTCGTCTTAGCATCGACATGGGCCTCAGTGTTAGCTTTGTCATCGTTGGCACCATTCATGACCACCTTATCGGCGTTCTCAGTGAACTCAATGGGGTTAACTTTAATAGTTTGGGACGACGCCTCAACCTCGGCCAGAGTAGTCTTAGGAAGAGGGTCACTCAAATTAAGGACTTCAAAGTCCTTTGGGGTTAGAACCCCAGCCTCGGTGTGCCTGAGTGCTTCCCATCGACCGGCTATTCTTATCCCTTGGTCTAGATAGTCAAAATTATAATCGATGAACTCTTAAGACTCCTTGAATTCAGAGACGGCTTGTGCCTTTTGCCACATCCAGGGTAGCTTGAACAGCAACATCAATCTCTTTTTGCTTATTCTCGGCCAGTGTCTTTAATGCATCAGGATGATCGGTCTTTATCTTGTCTAATGCTTGTTTTATTTTCTTCTCGGTAGACTGTGATTTTACAAGATTGTCCCTCAGACCTTATTTAACTTTATCAACATCCCTTCCCTTCTGGATTAAGGGAAGTCTCTTCTCAACCCAGTTCCCAAGATGAAAGAAGAAGAGCATAGATTGCAAAATGAAACTAAGCTTAGTTAGTACGAGACTACATTTGGTAAAAATAGAAAAGTAAAGTTCGAATAAATACCTAGACGACCTTATGGAGGCCAAATTTAATGAGAAAAGAAGGGCCTACAAACTGAAGAAATCGTTGATCAGTCTCAGACATCAGTTTTTCGATACATTTGATGGACTTCTTAGAGTTGCCCATGACGTTGTCGTCTCTCAATTTCAACTGAGAAAGACGGGCAGCAAGGATGTCTTTAAAATGTATTTGTGCAACCCTATTCGATCCTTCAGTTGCCCGACCTAACATTACAGTACGGGAGGTAGTGGTATTTGCCACTCTCTTTGACCTCTTCCTTGTATCCTCGGCCTGGCCGAGGCCACCAGTAGTCTTCTTAATAGTATCGGTTTAGGTCGATTGCTTCTTACTAAATTTATTGATCATGCTAAGAATATTGAGGGCCATCATTTTCCAAATAATATCAAGGATATTACTTGGGAGACCTGCGCAGGGACAAAGTTTAGTACCAAAAATATACGAGCCGATATTATATTTAAAAGGATGATTCTACAGTTAACAAAATTAAAAGTTCAACTTACAAAGCTCTATAAGAGGTTCAACTTGAAGACCAACCTCTTTTAAGTTATGAGGGTCCAAGAAATCCTTATATTTGGCGAGACCACCACCTTTACCTTGGGTCCTTAAGGTCTTAATCTTATCCTGGTCATCTAAAGTCAGACCAGGATCAAGTTTGGTAGACATCGACACCTTATCCCATCGCTAGGGTACCTTTGGCACGGTGAAGGACGAGGCATGGTTAGGTGGAAATTACCATGAGCCATACATAAAGAAGTATCTTGGCTTCTAGTGGTGATTACAAGTCTGATTGATAAAAACAATCTTCTTGGTTGAATTCCTAGCCGTAAAGTGGTAATAGAAAGTCTGAGACTTGATACAAGAAACATTATAGAAAGCAGAGAACAGGTTGATTGGAATGTCAGTACCATGGCAGAATTTCCAAAGCACTATGGAGTCGATAAAGGTTTTATAGGCATTTGGGGAAAGTTAGGCTGGATATAAATCAAAATGAGCGAGAAAAAAATCGTATAATAGGGTGTATAGGAAGAAAAATGTCGAGTTTGAACATTCATTCATAAACTGCAATCTCTTCAGGACGACCATCATAGGCCCTCTCAGACTCGTTTGGAACCCTCATTGTGATCCCAGAGTTGATGCCATACAAGTGCCTCCAAAATAAGAGGTAGGCTTTAGTCATAGTACTTTTAAATTTTTTAGCAAAAGAAGTGTTTAGAGGCTCATCAACCTCGTCCCCAAAGTCTGCGTCATTAGGGTCCGATGCTCCAGTTGGGAACTTCTCTTGGAATTCACCATCTTTGATGGCAGTAATAGGTATAACTATCTGGATTAGGGGTTAAGAGACAATCAGTATCGTACGAGATAAGTCATGACTCATCAGAAGATAAGTCCACCTCTTTATACCTGGTGGCCCTAGTCTCGACTATTCGAGAGTTAGGAACCTTCATACGAGTCAATAGGGGCTAAGACCCTAGATGACGAGGGACTATAGCCTTTCGAATGTGAGATGTCAAGAATATCATCGTACAAATATGAGACATCACTCATGCTGGAGTCACTTAAGATGAAAGTGGGAGGATAAGTGACAGAAGGGTCATCCAGCAGTTATGTAGGGGGATGAGATGGTGAAGGATCCTCTTATCTCTCAGTTGTTGGAGGGTGGATAATAGCTAAAGGAGGTGGAAATATAGTACACAAGTTAAAAGACTCATCTTGATGCCTGGACACGACTTCGATCTCGTACTGGAAAATCTCCTTAAAGATCATTTCCCTAGGGTTTGGGAATTGGTCGGCTAGTTCATACAGTTTCCTTAACATTAAGAAAGATGACCCTCAACTTATGATGATGCTAAGAATCAACACCACCAGATAAGAGGTGATGTAATCAAACATTAGCAACAATGGCAGCAATAGAGTTATGTTCGTATATGATTATTTATATAGAAGGAGGTGAGTAGAAGAGCAATGGAGACAATGATGTATAGTGGTTCAGCCAATCTGGCCTACATCCACTGTGAGTGTGTGATCCACTAAATTTTGGCACTAATGGCCTTGGATACAATGCGCATAAGCTCTCTCTCTCTCTCTCTTGTGTACAAATAGAGTTTCATCTAGGGCTATAATTATCGATCCTTTTACAAGGTTATAGATGACAAGTATAGATAGGGCTTGGGGGTGTAGCGTACCCCCCAAGCATGCAATGAGCATGTGAATGATGATCTAACTAACCCCCTGTTGACACCTGGCTGAGCCACTTGTAGGTAATGATGACATAATATTCCTTCACATGAAGGAATGATCTTGTTATAATGGTTTAGTCCACATGCTACATGAGTCCCACGTGCATCGCCTTATGCGTCTCCCAAATCATGCTCCATGATGGTGTTTCCCTCGGCTTATGGTGACAGGCCGAGGCTGAGATTGATCCTGACCTATTAGGTGTTCGGACTACCGGATGTAGGATTTTCGTACTGTCTTCCCCCATAGGGTCGGCCAGTCGCTTGGTCGTCCAAATAGCCCCTAAGCCGAGGCTTCAATCCCCATGGGCTTGGACTGATTCGGGTCATCAGACTTGTCAATAGTGTAAGATCGTCCGATCGTCTGAACTGTGTTTCCAATGATGGGGTCTGCTTGGCTGACCCCTATCTTCAGTATGATCCCCTAGGGGTAGAAATAGATTTAATCCCTCGTCCTAGAGGAGATTACCCTCGACCTGGACAAGGGTGTATTTTGGTATATCAGTCTCATACTAGAAGATCTCCTTAAAGATCCTTTCCATAAGGTTTGGGAATTGGTCGGCTAGTTCATACAGTTTCCTTAACATTCAGAAAGATGACCCTCAACTTTTAGTATCCTAAAGGGGTAAAACAACCTAAAACTACTTTGACTGGTTCACCAAAATATCAAATGGGGAAGACTAATCGATTTGGTGCTTCATCTCAAGAACAGCTAAGAACATTCAATAAATGTTACCTGAGAAGATTATGGGAGTTGAACTAAAAAATTCCCCAGTGGCTGAAACAACCAGGAAAAAGGTGGAAGATCCTAAACACTACATCTATGCTACAAAAATAACCACAAAGAGCGGTAAAAATGGGCCAAAAGACACCAGTGGAGGTCGTCGAAAATTTAAACAATTATTAAAAAAAACCAAATTAAAGAAAAGCTAACCAGAAGCAATGGAAAAGATGAACAAATGGAGGGAAAATGGGTTACCTGGGGATTCTGTTGCTAAAAAAAACTTAGGGATAATTGAAAAGAACCTTTGATTGGAGGAAGTAAATGGTTTTTGGAAAGCCTGAGTTTTTAGAGAGAAAGAGCTGGCTCGCAGATTGAAGAAGATGGAAAATGTGGGTTTGAAATGCTTTTAAACCCACTAATGATTAGGCACAAATTCCAAAACCCCATAATTAGAGCACAGCTCACGATTGACTCATGTTGTCGCCTCTTCTACGGTATCGTGTTAAGCCACAACTTGGATGCCAAGTATCACCCTATCAATCCCATCCTAAAGATGTCGCATCAATATCAGAAAATCAGACATTTATCCCTTAGCCTCCTCTCAACACAAAAGACTAAGGGTTAGGGGATGATTGATATGCTCATACAAGACCTTTTCTCAGCTCAAGCTAACTTCTCCCAATGCGTCGTTGGTCCATAACATAACAATCGCCCCAGCCTCGTCTAAGACTATGTCGAGAGCATATGCAACATCAGCGGGCCTAGTGCCTCACCTCGCTATGTCAGGAAGTCAAGATTGTTGGTTATTCTCATCTCTAGTCTCAACATATTGCAAGTCAGCTGAGACTACACTTAACAATTAACAACGTACAACCAGATAATATATCAGTGGTCTCATACTCAGCCAGGCCGACACCTCAACCAGTCTAGAGGCACTTGTCACCTTACGGGGCACATAGAACGAAGCACACATAGGACAATACGCGTGGGTTGTAAACCCCATGTGGACCAAACCGTTATAAAAGCATCACTCACACATGTGGGGAATAACTCATAATCATTTCTTGCATGCACCAGGGACAGATGGCATCATCTTATTCGACAGTTGGAGTTATGCGTTCCACATGCATGACTGGGGTGCGTATGATACCACCCCATCCATATAAGTAGTTGTCTTCTACCTCATTGTAAAGGATTGCTTATTATAAACCCTAGCTAAAACTATGTTAAAATACTTAGAAGAGAGAGAAAATCTTAAGTGTTTTATTTTCAAGCCACTTGTGAACTTATTATAGTGAAAACCACCATTCATGTTGCAAAGCAGACATAGGCTCCGATTGAACCACTTATATCTAGTGTCATATTCTCCTTTGCCTCATCTATTTCTGTATTTTTATATCTATTCTTACCCCATTGTTATTTTGGTTTGATCTCACTTATCACACTGACTTGGTGTCACCAATTCTGGTATCATCAATGTGCAGCGTCCAAGGTTGTCTAGCTATAATAGTATGTGCAGGACAAAAGCAAATATTTCTATAGTGATGGGATTTATTGTGGATGTAAGAGTAAGTTTTATGATTGCTTATTAGATTATAGCTTGCCATTTTTCATTACACTCCACTTCACAATTATGTACATTCTCAAAACTTCAACCGAAGACAAGTTAGTGATCTAACGCATCAATCGAAGGATGAAGGGTTTAGATCATCACTACATTTATCGAACAAAGTATATAAGTTTGATTTTGTGCGAACAATATATTCAAGGTTATTTAAAAAATATTTCAGGGTTGTTCTTAAAAAAATTTCAAACAAAAATATTTTGTGTTTTTAAGTCGTTCGAACGACTTTATATGCTTTGTTCGTACGCATTATAGTTGTTCGTTTGAATGACTTTCAAACGAACATCGAATTCAATTTCTCTGTTAATATAATAAATTTCATTTAAAGCTCATTAGATGTTGGTTCGAACGAGATGAGTTTTTTGTTCGAATGAGTCTGATTTTGGTTCAAGCAAGTTATACAGTTTCGTTTGAATGAACTCTTGTTTTCATTCGAACGAGTTTTCTTGAAATTTATGCCATCTCAAAAATTTTGTTTTCTATAAATAGGAGTGTTGGCATCAGTTTTTGTTAAGACTTTTGGCAAAAAAACATTTTCCCATACATACCCAGAAGGTCTACAAACCCTAGTTTGAAGGAACACTTTATTTTTCCAAATCCAAACTATTTGGATGTTTTGTGAAACAATTTATCAAGCCTAGAAGAACACATAACGTGTTCATTTCCATATGCAGTTGATTCTCTATTGCTAAAGATAGGAAATGAGTTTTTTTTAGGTTGATCGGTGGACATCGAAGCAAGTAGAGCTTGCTTTGGAGAATTATTGGATCTGCATCACTTTCTATCAACAACGAGGAAGGAAGACATAACTGCAATAGTTAGTGGAGTCAAAGTATATAAGTTTGTTTGTGCCATTCAGTAATACCTAGTTATAACAATGCTGAAAAATAGTTTTACTCGTAAGGGGTTTTTCCTCACATCTTCTCTTGTGATTTTTGGTTTGTTTTGGTTCGATTTAGATTCATATATCTTGCATTTTTATGTTCACCTAATTAATTAAGATAAAATTTGGATTATATTGAATTTGTCTTGTGTGTGACCTTTACTAATTCTACATTTGACCATATAATCGAACCACTCTATAAAGCATTTTCACATTGGTATCAGACTGTGTTTTTATAACTTATTTAGATGAATCCTAGTGGTTATATGGAGAAATCGTACATTAGGACACATTTGTTTGATGGCTCAAATTATGCCTATTGGAAAGCTCGAATGAGATCACCTCTAAAATCAATTGACGAACGTATATAACTTATTGTCAAAAGGGGGTGTACTCCTCCAATTGTGACTAATGAAAATGTCATTAGTCTCAAGCTAGTTGCAATTTGGACAAAAAAGTTATTTTAGACTGAGTAATTTTAACTCACGTGGCTTGAATGCTATTCTTGGTGCTGTCACACTCGACAAATTTCATCATATCATGATGTGTACCAAGTCTAAAGAAGCTTCTGATATCCTCCAACTCACACATGAGGGTAACAATGTTGTCAAAGCTTCTAAGCTTAAAAATCTCAACACATAAGTTGATATTATAAGCATGCTTGAAACTGAATTTTTTGATGAATTTTATGCACGTTTGTCTAATAATATAAATTCTTGTTTTAATTTGGGAGAGAAAATTTCAGAAATAATTGTTATTAAGGAAATTCATAGGTCTCTCTCATCTAATTTTAGTGTGAAAGTTAGTGTCCTTAACTCTTTTGGAATTCTAGCATGATTAGGCTATAAGAGCTCGTATGTGACCTTCTAAATTACGAAATAGACATGCTTCCAAAAACCAAAAGAAATTGAATATCTTTGAAAGATAAATTTAATGAAAAAGAGGTTTTCGACTCCGATTCTAAATTTAATCTAAATGATCTTGTTCTATTTTTTGAAAAATTCAAAAAGTTCCTCAGATTCAAAAAAACAAATGTGAAAAATAAAAGTTTTGAAGAAAATAAAAATTACAAAGTGACTAAGAACGTTTTTTAGAATGATTAAAATAAGGGTAGAGGTGAGTATCTTAAGAAATATGAATCAAGATGTTATCAATGTGAGGGGAAAGGTCACATAGTCCATGAGTGTCCCATTAGGCTTAAGAGACAGCGCAAAGGCAAATATGCATATAATGCCACTTTAAGCGATAATGATGTTCAGTCGGTAGATTCTGGTGATGAATCACTACATGGACGTAACTTCACCTCATTCTTGGCTAGTCACGTTAAACTTTAAGTAAATCTCATGACGATGAAGATGTTTCTAAACGTGATAAACTCGATAATGAATCGCATCATTCCGGAGAGTTTAAGGGTGATGATTTGAGTGAGGGTGAATGTGATCTTCAATACGCGTACTCCAAACTTTACACCATGTCATTAAAAAACAAAAGGCAAAATAAACATTTGAATCTTAAAGTGTTATCTTTAAATAAGGAGTTCAAAGTTTCGAGAGAGTGTAATACCTTGGTTAGAATCTCTTTGAGTGACAAACTTAATTCGGTGGGGCGAAAAAATAAAAACTTGGCTGACAAAGTGGCTAGTCTTATGAGACATCTTCAATCATCATTAAAGACTTGTGAGAAACTTGAACCCATATTACTCGATAAAGATCTTGAACGTTCCTGGGAGGTCAAACACACTTTAGAGGACACACTTGAGAAGGTTTGAAAAGATGTTCCTTGGTCTCATTTTAGGTTTTAAAGAGAGATAAGGAAGAGGTTACGAAAGTGCATTCACTTACAATATCGCACTAGAACGGGTTCCATGTCTCTGATGGATTCGAGAGTGATCCTCCATGTATTGGGAAAAAAATTTAGTTAGGGAACACCCCATGCCTGCAAGGATGGCCCTAATGTTCAAGTGGATCGAAAATCTGAAGTCGGTACTAAACATCTATTAATATACAGTGACCTCCCCTTCTTTGTTATCAAAAGATCTCTCATCCTCAGATGGGAATCTCATGATGATAGAGGACTTCATTTCATAATGGTGTATCCACATGATTAAATTTATCTCTTGTCCAGTGCTGAGAAAGGTGGATGCATATGAAGTATCAAATTCTTCGTCTTCGTCATTGTCATCATCCTCATCATCAACTAAAGTTACACCCCCAGGATATATGGTGGTGAATTTGGCATCGATCATGGATGATATTGGAATGCCCATGGGTGTTTTCTTAAAAGCTACCTAGACTCTTGGCTCATCACCATCCAAGATCTCATGATCTTTAAGTTCTTGGGGGTTCTTTTTTTTACTCGAAATAACGGCTCCACTGGCATCCAAAATACGCTCTGGAACATGCGTGACCTATTCAAAATAGTCGAACCCTTCAAAGTCTTTTGATGGGGAAAGACTGTAGCCCTCAGATGAGGCTACAGATTAATAACCACTAGAAGATGTATGATACATGGTATCACTACTAATGATTATGACGACCCTAGGCTCGGCAGGGGCAGGAGATGTAAGAAGTAGAGGAGGAAGAACTACAGCTAAGGGGGTTAGGTGAATAGGAAGTCTTGACTCGGCCTTGGATCTTTTCTTAGCCTCATCCTCAACCTTGAGAATATCCTTAAGTATTATTTCCCTTAAGTGTCGGTACTGATCATCAAGCTCGTATACTCTTTGGTATATACAAACAAAAACAAGTTTTATTCAGGGTTGACTACAAGATCAAAGGTGTAAGTTATATTATTTTCTAAAGATTCCAATAAAAAAACATTTAAAGAACCACTAAAGAAGACAATCGAAAGGCTCACCAAAAAGGTGATCTGACACCTAAAACCACAACCTCCCTCATAAACCTAGTATCCTAACCTCAAATAACCTAAACAACACTATGAAACCACCCAAAAGACCCTAGAACAGCCACAAATGGTGGCCAAAATAGCCAAAGCTCACCGAAAATATAATCAAAATAGAAATAAAGCAATAAAATGCAAATCGAATGAAAATTTTAGGTAAGGGGGTTACCTAGGTAGAGAAGAAGACTTTTAACAAAAGAAATACACTTAAACTCGCCTAAAATGGAAGGGTTGGAGGAGAGAAAAATGGGGATCTTACGTTTTTTACAGAAAGCTTCAGCGGGAAAATGGAGTTTGGAAAAAAAAAAAGATTTCTAGCTATTTAAATGGCATAATGATTGCGCGTGATTTCCTAGGCCCGCGTCATTAGGGCACGAGTTCCAAATAAACATGTTTCCATCATTTCTTAGTAGACATGCCAATCTATCCACCTGTTGACATGTGTCCAGCCAAGGACACTCAAATGTCACATTTGTCTAGGATACAGAGATGACGCTCCTGACACCTATACAGCCTGTTCACGTCTCCAAAGCATCCACTGACTTTGATGGGTCATCTCATCACAGGAGTCAGACGACTATACACCTCAGTCTCCCATTAACATTAAAGACTAAGGTCTATGGATTATTGATATACATAAGTGTGACCTCGTTTGGATAAGACTCAGCCCCTGCACCATGACCCCATCTAAGTACCAGCCAGACTCATCTACATATGTGACCATAACATGAAGTCCCATGCCAATTAGTCTCGACCTCCGAGACTTAACCAACCAAACAGTTGTAATCATACACGAAGGTTGACTTTATGCTCGGAAGTTCTCTGATATCTTGACTTCACTATGTGTCGACTTCAGATGACACCAACATGTCAAGATTTATATATAGTTCCTAGACGGATATCACGGTCTCAGCATTAGTCACTTAGGGATTGCTTCAACAGTCTCTGCCAGGCCAAAACCTCCAATGTCGAATCCAGTATCCCACATAGAATATATGACTTGTTTATCACCAAATCACATGGACCAAACCGTTATAAGAGATCAACAAATCATGTGAGGGAATATTTCATCATCATGACTTATATATTCAGAAGATAGTTGGCACCTTGTCATTGGACTACTTAGCTCGTGCACACAAGGTGCATGGTTGGGGGTGACACTGTGCACCCCCAGGCCTATATAAGCCCACTTCATCTTCTTTGTAAAGAATTGAACTATTCACATCCTACTGAAACTGAGCTAAATTGTAATCTAAATAAAGAAAGCTTGAGTATATGTAACAATAGCCTTCAGTGCCTAATATAAATACAAAACCATCATCATGTTGCAGAGTGGAGTAGGCCAAGTCCAAACCACTTAAATCTAAATGTCTTATATCACTCTCATCCCCTTCTCTATACACATATATTGATATGATTTCTTCCATTATTACATGGCTAGATCTTGAGCTGTACCTATAGTTGAGGTGGTAATTCTCAACATCATGGTCCTCAACCTAATCCTGCAAGGACAACTCTTCCTGGGAATTTTAACCAAGGTAGACCCAAAAAAATCTATGTTTGTACCCATTGAAAATGAATAGGTTGCCTTAGGTAGTTTTGTTACAATCTAGGTAGAGTCTCTCCCACACATGCTCCAAGACACCACTACAACGACTTTGTTAGTGTTAGAGAGAAAGTTGAGTTTCTAGCCACTACTTCTTAAAGTTTAATGGAATAATTTTAAGGATGTCTACACCTTCTGGCACCTAAAAATGACAAAAAAAACCATGATATCATCATTGTAGAAAAAGACCTACACATATAAAATAAAGGAAATACCTTAGCATATGGATTTTAAAGGAAACAAAACTTCCCATTAATATGTTCTTCTTTTTTAGTCCATAATAGACAAAGGGTTAGAAACTAAACCTAAAAAGTTACCATCTCGAGAGGCGAAATTTGAAATATCATCACAAAAAATAGGTAATTAAGCATATGCGATGAAACTTTTACAATGCAAAAAAACTTTTGTGAAATTTTTGAGTATATAAATATACATATAAGTGCAAATACAAACAATCACACCATGGAGTAGCACGACAATATTCGAATCATGAATAGGAAATGAATGTGTGTAAACTTAATGCATAGGAAAGTTAACATAGGCATATGTAGCATAGTGCACGAAATCAAAGAGACACTCCTAAAAAAGAACTCAATTTAATCTTTGGTCTAAAAGAATTGGACCAAGTCAAATTGACTTAACTCATATAAAATATCTCGAATTTCAATGATTCTCAAATAAATAACACCCAAATATTTAATGTTTTTGAAGGAATTTATTGTGCAAACCCATTGATCTTCAACTTATAACATCCTCAAAATCTCACATTTTATGCATAAACTCTAAAAAAAAATTAAAGGAATCATATTGCCCATTTTGGATGAAGCATCAATGAAACAGATTGCCCTTGGCACTTCTATTTTTATATGTCAAAAAAATCTTTTAGGCTCTTGCCAATTGTGGCCTTTAATACAAAGAAGGTTGCTTCTTTCGTACCCCCTCTCCATTACTTAACATAAATCAATCTGTTGATAAAAATAAATCCGAGCAATGGTTTTTACATGCACAATTAGTTCCTAGTGCATTTTTTTTGTTATTAAGCACGATTGAGATGAGAATCCTATTCAACATATGATAAGCAATCACAGTGTTTAAAAAGTTCATGAATGTCTACAATCAAAGTGATATAATGAGTCTAACATGAAGGTAGTAATCAACAATGAACGAAGCAATGCTAAATATGCATAATTAAGCACATAAAAAAAAATAACCCGTCAAAGAACACCATGATTAAGTCACATGAATGGATGGAAAGAAATTATTATTCAAACATCTTAAATGTGCATCCATATATGGTGTAAAACAAAATACAAAAAACTTTTTGAATTTTAAAAAAAAAATATATTAGAAAATAAAATCATTTTGAAAATTTTGGAAAATAAATTCTAAAAGAAAAGAAAATCTTCTTGGATTTTTTAAGATATACACATAGAATACAACTAGTTGTAGGCATAAATGATAGCAATATGAAAATATCCCTAAACTAGAAACACTACCTGAACTTAATCAATGGAACAAATATCCAAAGACTTCCTAAGATCCTCAAATCTAAGTGCATCTAAAGGTTTAGTAAAAATGTCGATCAATTGATGCTCGTTACTCATAAAGCTCGAGGGAATGATCTTATCCTCAATAAGATCACGAATAAAATGATCACTAATCCTTATGTATTTCGTATAAGAATGTTAAAAGGGATTACGAAAACTATTAATCAAACTCATATTATTGCAAGAATTGTTCATTATGCCTTGAGTAATTCCATAATCTTCCAACATTTTATTCATCCATAAGAGTTGTGTGCAAGAAATCCTGGTGGATATATACTCAGTATCCTTCATGGATAAATAAATGGAATTTTTCTTCTTGCTCAACTAAAAAATAAGAGCACTCCCAAAGTAAAAGTATCCACCTGATATGCTTTTACAACCATCAAATCCCCAGCTCAATCAGCATCCTAATATGCTGATAAACAGTTATCGGTATCAAAAGAATACCAAATGCCATAAGTAAGAGCTCCACTCATGTATTTGATGATATTTTTAAGTGCAAGCAAGTGTGATCTTTGGGGACGCTTGGTAATGTGACCAAACTCCAACAATAAAGGCAATATCGATATGGATAAAGGTCAAGTAGAGGAGACTACCTATCATACTCCTATAAAGTGTTTGCCCTACGTCCTTACCTAAAGTTCTTTGGTACTATGTGTTGAGGAACTCATGGATGTGCGAGAGTGCTTAGTGGAGTTTAAACCAAACTTCTTCACTAGATCCCTAGAATATTTAGATTGAGATATAAATATCCCATTCTTGAGTTGACTGACTTGAAGACCTAGGAAAAAAGTAAGTTCACTAACCATGCTCATATCAAATTCACTATTTATCTCCTCCTCAAAAGTTTGAGCATGTTTGGAACATATGGATTCAAAGACTGTGTCATCCACATAGACTTGGAAAACCAAGATAGCACCACCATCTCTCCTAATAAATAAAATCATATCAACTACCCTCTCTTGAAGCAACGAGCTAAAAGATAAGAAGTTAGACTTTTATACCAAACATGGGGTGCTTGCTTCAAACCATATAAGGACTTTTTTATATAAAATATGTGTACTGATTTCTTTTTAGGTCTTCAAACCCCTTTAGTTATTCCACGTAAAACTACTCCTGAAGAATGCCATTGAAAAAGGCACGCTTAACATCTATTTTCTAAAGATTAAACCGTAGATGACATGCTATGGAAAGTATTAAGAAAACGGACTCAAGCCTAGAAACTGGAGGTAATGTCTCGTCAAAGTCTACACCCTCAATTTATATGTAACCTTGAGGTACCAACATAGACTTATTATGAATGATGGTATTATTATCATCTATCTTATTTTTTTTGCATCCAATTTTTACCAACCACATTAATCTCTCTAGGTCAGTGGACTAATTCCCAAACATCGTTCTTTCAAAATTGAAGCAACTCATCTTTGATAGCACATATCCAATGCTCATCCTTGGGTGATTACTTCACACTCTCTGGCTTTATTGTGCAAGTGTAATAAAATTAGCTAACCACATTCTCTAGTTAAGAGCAAGTATTGATACCTAGACTGGGATCTCTAAGTATTTTGGTAGGATCTTGACTCTTTTGAACCCACAAAGGTGGATCCTCTATGTCAAGAGTGGGTTCCACTTTGGTGGTGTAAGGAATAATAAGATCGTAACCGGGGGTTGCATTGTTCTCACATGCAAGACCATGATTAATAAATGTATTCAGTTCATCATTTCCAATCGTAAAGTTTATCGATTCCATGAACTTAAAGCTTTTAAGATTACACACCCTATAGGCTCTACTAGATGATGCATATCATAAAAGTATTCCCTCATCTCTTCTAGATTCGAATTTCATTAAGCTCTCCCTGTCTCTAAGGATATAGAAAGAACACCCAAAAACTCAAAAATACGATATTTTGGGTTTCTTACCAGTCCAAAACTCATATGGAGTGTGACGTGTGTGTATGTGTACAAAGACAAATCCTATTTACCGTATTGAATGCGATGTTACTCACCTCTACCCAAAAATGACTTGGCACTGTTCTTCCAAGAATCATGTACCTTTTCATCTCTTGATTTCTTTGATTTTTCCTCTCAACAATGCCATTTTACTGAGGAGTACAAACAACAAAAAACTCATGTTTTGTGTCAACCTCATCATAAAAACCATCAATACTGCCTTAATTAAATTCAGTGACATTGTCACTATGAATACTATTTATAGATACACCATGTTGATTTTGAAGAACACAACACTTAATGTTAATAACTCAACAGCATCGGACTTATCTCTAAAAAAATCCAACGATATAATATCTTGAAAAGTCATCAACCATCACTAGAATTTACTATTTACAAGCATTACTCTCCATACGCATTAGACCCATATGATCAATGTGAAACAACTATAAAATACAAGAGGTGGAAATGGTATTCAACTTCCTATGGGGACTCTTAATTCATTTGCCTTGTTGATAAGGACAACAAACCAAGGTAGTTGGTTCCCCAAGTGTTGGTAAGCCACGATCTACGTCTTTCTTAACAAATGTTGCAAAATATTTAAAGTTGACTTGACCTATTCATTGATGACAAAGGTCCATGGTGGATAACTTAGCACTATTTCACATTAAAGAGGACTTGGTAATGATAGCATAACAATTGTCTGTACTCCTCACACCTTGTAGCAAAAGTTCATCGAATTGATAAAAAACATTACACTCCGACCGGTCAAACTTTGCCGCAAAGTTAGCATCACAAAGTTGTCTTATGCTTACTAAGTTAGCCTTCAAACCTTCAACATACAATACATTGCCTAGCTTAAGAAATTAAAAAATCTCCATGTAACCTCTTACTAACACGTTAGACCGACTCTCATCCCCAAAGGTGACTTTTCTTTCCTTATGATCCATAAAGTTGGTAAAATGTGACTTGTCGCCAGTCATGTGCCACTATTAAAATACTATTGGGAAGTTTATTGAACCTTAAGATAAAAATGAAAAACAAGGGCCTTTTCATCATATATAAGTACCCAAGTGGTGGTAACCTTTTTCTTGCCCTTATCATTATTGGCACTAGTCATTGTGTTAGAAGTGTTCTCAAAAGGTGTATACATCCTTTAAAATTCTTCCATTTAACATCACGGTATTTCATTTATTTCATTTCTGTAGATTAGCCTAAATAATTTTGCAAGTGTATTTTCCTTTTCGGGGTTAGAAAGGACATTAGTAAAAATTATCTTAGGGTTTGCTTTTTTTGGTTTATGTTTTATACAAGAATAGACAAAGAGGGAGATTTGTAAGAGCAACTTTTTTGATTGCTCATTAGATTTTAGTTTGGCATTTTCCTTGACATCCCATTTCATCGTCATATTCATTCTCAAGACTTCAATCAAAGACAAGCTAGAGATCGAACATGACAATTGAAAATCGAAGGGTTAATATCATCAATACATATATCGAAAAAGTATAAGGTTGATTTTGTGTGAATAATTTATTCAGGGGTATTTTATAAATTCTTCAAGGTTGTCTTTAATAGTTTTTCAAAGAAAAATACTTTCTATTTTTAAGTCATTAGACCAACTAAATAGGCTTCATTCAAATGAGTTATAGTTATTCGTTCAAATGACCTTCAAATGAACATCGAATGAGATTTCTCTGTTAATAGAAAAAATTTTGTTTGAAAATCGTTAGATGTTGGTTTGAAATGAGTTGTTCGATCAAATGTGTTTAATTTTGGTCCGAACGAGTTATGAAATTTTGTTCGAACGAACTTCTATTTTCATTTGAACAAGTTTTCTTAAAATTTGTGTCGCCTCAAAAAATTGTATTTTCTATAAATAGGAGTGTTGGCATTAGTTTTGGTAAGACTTTTGGCAAAAAAAACGTTTTCCTATATATATATAAAATGGTCTCCAAACCCTAAGTTTGAGAAACACTTTATTTTTCCAAATCCAAACTACTTGGATGTTTTGTGAAACACTTTATCAAACCAAGAGGAACATATACCATGTTTATATCCATGTGGAATTTATTTCCATTACTGAAAATAGGAAAAGAATTTTCTAAGGGTGATCGGTGGACACCAAGGCAAGTGGAGCTTGCTATGGAGCGTTACTGGATCTACATCGCTCTCAATAAAGAACAAGGAAGGAAGACAGAACTTGAATAGTTAATGTAGTTTAAGTCTATAAGTATGTTCGTGTCATTCTGTAATACCTAATAGAAATCAAGGTTCTAAAAAATGTGGGGCTGGATCGAGGCGGGGAGGCCAAGCCTTAAGCCTTAGAAACCTAGGCGGGCCTTAGGCGTAAAAAGGCGTGAAAAGGCGTTTAGGCCTTTTTAATATATTTTAATATTTTTTAACCAGAACAAGGCTATTAAAATACTAAAATTGTACATATCATAAAAATATGTCTGCATATTTGCAAATTAAAATACTATTTGATTATTTTGGATGAGATAATGGTCTGGTTTGTAAACAAATCTTTAAAAGGCGATATAATTTCACTAAAGCATTATTGTTTTTAGAGGAAAAGTGTGCCTTAAGGGTTTTACCAAGCATAAGGCATCAAAAGCTTAAGGTGGGGCGTTTCTCCCATGCCTCAAGCCTAGATGGAGCCTAGGTGGGTTTTTTAGAACAGTGGTAGAAATAGTGTTGAAAAATAGTTTTACCCGAAAGGAGGTTCTCCACATATCTCATCTTGTCATTTGTGGTTTGTTTTGATTCGATTTAGATTTATATATCTTGCATAATTAGGTTCACCTAATTAATCAAGATAAAATTTGGACTAAATTAACTTTGGCTTATGTGTGAACTAATCTACAATATCTACATTTTACCATATAATCGGACCACTTTATATAGAATTTTAAGTGGGGATACAACATGCTATGTGAGGGTGACATTATGGCTTGTCGGGATATAGTGATGCAGTGCTTATTATTGAGATAAGATGAGTGGCGTCCCATGGTATGTGTAGGGTCATATAAGATACTGTCTGGATATAATGGTATAGAAATTAATATAATTGATATTGAAAAGATAATAATATGTTGAAATTTATTACAGTGGAAAGATGGGTAGTTTATTTTAACTTATTTCTCTATTTAAATTTCTTATCTTTACTTTACAATGTTATATTGTAATGTTTATCTCATTAGTTCTTGTAACTGGATTCATGTAACCTTAATTGGAAAATATAGATTGTATTCTTATCATGGGTGTGGCCATCCCTGATCCTCCTGGCGGGCGGAGCGGAGTGAGGATCCTAGGTCCCGCGCATCCCTCTCGGGAGCGCTTCGGTTGGCGTCATTGATGAGGTGAAAAATGTAGAGAGATGGAGTCGTCAGTCTATTTTACTCAAAACAGACAAAAGAAAGGGTCTCATCCCGAAGGATAGTATCCAAAGACATACTGATGCATACGAAACCAAAATGATTCGAAAAGGGTTCGGAGGCTAAGTTACGAAATGGGAAGGTGTTAGGCACCCATTCCGCCCTTATGGTCTCCCATGGTTTTTTGCTATTTTCCTTTATTTTCCTCGTGATATGTGTGCAAGTGTATATATAATGGAGATAGGAATCCTTGGCTTGTATCATGGAAGAGATAAAGCGAGTCATCCGTAGGAATGTAAAAATAATATTAGAAAATAGGGTTTACGCGATTATCCTTGCATTGATCGTTATAATGGAACGATAACGTATGTGGAATAATATGCCACTAAGAACAAATATATGGATATATGTAATCTAAGAGAGTTGAGTTTAGATAAAATAGAAAATGAGAGAAAAAGTGAGAATAGGACTCGAGTCTCGGGTTTTACCCCGAGATGCCTATGTAGCCTATAGAGGCATCAAAGTCCACGTAGTTCGTATGAAAAACGAGGGGTGGGGTTTATCCCGTAAATCCAATCAGGGGATTCTCTTATTTGTGTGTATAGAAAAAGTGTTTTCGTTATGAGAAAGGTGTAAGAAAGGTAAGAGAATTCCCGTTTCGAATTTATGAGAAAACCCTCTTTTTCTTATTTTTTGGGTTTTTATTTGTATGAAAATAAGGGATGTGCAATAATACTAAATGAAAAAAAAATATTAGGATGTGTGAGATGAGAGAATAAAAGTGCTAAGTAATGAAACAAGTTAATGTGAAATTTATGAGAATTTAAGGAGAGAATTGGGAAAATTGGACCTTCTTGAAGATCTTGAGCTTGATCTTGAATGTTGGAGAGAAGCCCTTTCACTTGGATGATGATGGGGGTTAGTGAATTCATGAAGTTGACGAAAAGGATGATGAAAAGTGAAGGTTGGAAATGGATTTGGATTTGGAAATCACGTTTTCTTCGAGAGAGGATTTCTGGATTTTTTGGGAGTGATGTCTATCAGATTTGGGCCCCCTTGCAATGAAGACAAGGACTCCTTTTTATAGGCCCAAGGCATTTACGATCGGCATAGCCTTGGTCCTGCCAATTGGCAGGTGTGTTTAGGCCCACTGCCGATAGGCAGGGTCTGGGACATGCCGTTTGGCAATGTCTTTCAGGCCTTTTTAGAAAATTGACAGCAGAGCACAAACCATTGAATCGAATCGCGCAAGGGGTAGACCGTTGGAAAGTTAATTCAGAGACCTTAGAAAGTCCATTGTACCTCTCCCGAGTTTGGGAGTCAACTTTGGGTCAAATGTGGCTCGAAAGCACTCGTCGATCCACTGGACGGAGAATCGTTAGATGTAAACGAATTGTTTGTCCACATGGTAAGTCCGAATCGTGCACGGGGTGGACCCTTGGAAAGGTTAGGAGATGTACTTAGACATTCCAAAGAGTTTGATCAGGTTTGGGGAGTTGACAGCATTCAGTGACCTCTCGGAGTAAAATGGATCGTTCGTCCGTACTATAAGTCAGAATCACGAACGGGATGGATCGTTGGAAAGGGGATTCAGTGCCCTTCGAAGATTCATTCAATATTGGTCAATATGAAGAGTTGACTTAGGTCAAATAAAGCTCGGGAGTGTCCGGTGGCCTCCTGATCGAGTTTCGGGGAAAAATGGGTCGTTCGTCCGCATGGTAAGTCATAATTACACATGGAATGGACCGTTGGAAAGGGGTTTCAGTGCCCTTTGAAGATTTATTCAGTCTCAATCGAGCTGAAGACTTTAAATTTTGGTCAAACGAAGCCTGGGCGTGCCCGATTGCTTCTAGGTCAGTACTCGAGATATGACCTGGATTTGTAGTGATGAAGGGAGGTGCTAAGAACCTAAGGAGAGTTTAAGGGGTAACAGAATGGGGTGTCTACAGATCCCCTTGACGGGTAAGTTTAGAACAAACGATAGCCATTGAATAGACACCGTATGATGCTTTTTGAAGGAGGATGACCAATTTAGAGGGTCGAGGCTGATTATGAGGAATTAAGGAACAAGGAGGACCAATTCAGAGGGTCGAGGTCAATTATAAGGACCTAAGGAGCAAGGATGAACAATTCTATGGGTCGAAGCCAATTCTGAGGGTTTTGAAGATGAGGGTGATCGATTCTGCGAGTCAAAGCCAATTCAGAGGGCTTGAAGGTGAGGTGATCGATTTTACGGGTTAAAGCCAATTCTGAGGGCTTGAAGATGAGGTGGTCGATTTTGTGGATTGAATCCAATTCTTCATGCTTAAGTAGGGATGGTGACCTAATTCTACGGGTCGAAGACAATTCTGAGGGCTTGAAAATGAGGCGACCGATTCTGTGGGTCGAAGCCAATTCTATGAGCTTAAGTAGAGATGACAAATTATGCGGGTTGAAGCCAATTCTGCGAGCTTAAGGATGAGATGACCAATTCTACGGGTTGAAGCCAATTCTGCGGGCTTAAGTGAAGGTGAACAATTCTTCGAGTCGAAGACAATTCTGTGGGCTTAAGGATGAGATGACCAATTTTGCGGATCGAAGCCAATTCTGTGGGCTTAAATGGAGGTGACCAATTCTGCAAGCCGGAGCCAATTCTGCGGGCTTAAGGATGAGATGACCAATTCTGTGGGTCAAAGCTAGTTCTGGGGGCTTGGAGATGAGGGTGACCGATTCTGAGGGTCGAAGCCAATTCTGAGGGATTGAAGATGAGAGTGACCGATTCTGTGGGTCGAAGCCAAATCTGAGGGCTTAAAGATGAATTGACCGATTCTACGAGTCAAAGACAATTCTGAGGGCTTAAAGGGATGAGGCGAATGATTCTGCGGGTCGAAGACGACTCTGCAGGCTTAAGTAGAGATGACCAATTCTGCGGGTCGAAGCCAATTCTACGGGCTTAAGGATGAGATGACCAATTCTATGGGCTTAAGGTGACCTTTCAAGATCGAGGTAAATTATGACCTAACTAAGGTGACGAACGAGGATCGAGGTCAATTCTGACCTAAAAGAGGTGACGATCGAGGATCGAGGTCAATTAGGACCTAACTAAGGTGACGATCCAAGACCGAGGTCAATTCTAACCTAAAAGAGGTGACGATCGAAGACCGAGGTCAAATCTGACCTAACTAAGGTGACGATCCAAGACCGGGTTCAATTCTAACCTAAGAGAGGTGTACATTTCTTTCGAGAAAATCAGGGATTTTGTTGGGGATAAAGATTGGATTTTGGGTTCCGCTGGGGAATGGTGAATGAGCTGGGGAAAATTTAGAGCATCCTTTGGAGATATTGCCTGAGGAGAATGATTCTTTGGAATTCTGTTGGGGAAAATGACCTTGCGATGTTGTTTTGAGCTGGGGAGCCGATGGCTGGGTAAATCCTTGTGTCTTTTGGAAACTTTACTGAGGAAAGGTCAATTTGATGCTGTAAACTCCACTAGGGAAGTGATTAGGTGGTCCAAGTATTGGACGTATTGCTCGGAGAGGTTTGAGACCTCTGGGGTATAAAAGGTGATCCTTAGAGATTCCTTGAGGACGTTGCCGGGAGGGCATTTACTTGGCTTTTGAGAGTTCCACTGGGGAAATAAGGGTTTCGCGTACATGAATGTGAAATTTTCTTGGAAAAAAATGTTCTAAATCCTTCTGGGGATTTTTAAGAATTTTCTGAGGATTTTCTGGTATTTTCTAGGAATTTTTGTACAAAATTTTAAGGGGGGTGCCAGTCGGCATGGTGCAGAGGGTGCCATTCGGCAGTGGCATGGACTTTTGGACTGCCTCAAGAAGGTAAAGAGGCAGTGCCGATCGGTGGGTGGGGGGTAAATGCCGATCGGTATGACCCTTCGCATCCTATATGAAGGGGGCGAATTCCTTTCATTTTTCATAGCTTCTTGCTTTCTCTCTTTCTATGATTTTCCTCTGCAAATTGTTCTAGCATTTAGATCTCTAAAAAATGGCTGCCTTTATGAGCACGGAAGCGCATGGGGAATGGTTGACTATCAATGACTGGGCAAACGTGGAGTAGAGGTCCAGGGAGACTCTTGCTTTGGGGAGCGAGAATTCTTTTGATGCGTTCAATCCGGTAGAGAATGAGCGTACCTTGATATGGGAACCATCACATCATCGCTCTTCGAGGGTGGTGAGCCTCGGCGGTTATGTAAGTAACCTGACTTTTGGCATTCTTCTCTTTCTTCTTGGTGATTTTCCTTCCTTCTAGAATTTGTGACAAGGTTTTTTTCTTTTGATAGTCTGATATCTCTTTGAAGAACATGCATGCCCATGGGACGACAGGTCTTAAGGACGTTTGGGGGCATCTTCCACCTGTGGTGTGTTGGGTGGTATCATCAGCGGGGTTCGGGAGGTTGGCGTCTGCACTGGATGAGACGCCTCGTTTGACAACGATCTTATGCGCTCTGGGGGAGAGATGGTGGGATACTACCCACACCTTCCATTTCGGTTTTGGGGAGATGACCATGACTCCCTTAGACGTGCAGCATCTGCTGGGGCTAGATTGTGATGGAGAGAAGATAGAGGTGGATCACTCCATGCGGGTCAGGCTGGAGGTAGTGCGGGTGGCGCTCAGCGATGTAGGATGTTTTGCTGAGTAGGGTGGTTCCATCCGATTGTCCTTGTTGAAGGATGTTTTGCTAAGTAGGGTGGTTGATGTGGAGAACGGGCTGCAGGTGAGGCAGATGTCCCGGTTGTTCATTTTGTTAGTGCTGGGAGGTTTCATGGTGACATCGTGCGACGCCGTCGTCCATTTGTGGTTATTGTCGTATTTGAGGATGTTTTAGAACATCCCTCTCTATGATTGGGGGAGCCTGAATTTGGAGACCCTCTATTTTTCTTTGGATGCGTTCAGTCGGTGTTGTCGATAAACTTTTACTGGAGCCACGTATCTTCTTGAGGTATTCTTTAATTTCGGCATTTTCCTTTCATGCATTCGCACTTTCCTTATGCGTCTTTTTTTTTAATTGCAACTTCTTGTCTTTGGCAGACGTGGTTCTATGAAGTGATTGGGTGTAATACCTAGATAATTGCCCTGAAGGATGAGACTGTTGGGGACTTCTACTGATTATATCGATGGTGGAAGGCCAATCGATAGTCGAAGGGATCTCTTTCTCTGGAGGCGGTGCATCAGGTCTTGAATGGCCTGACCAGTGGTAGGGTAAGACTCTTTCCTTTTCAGTACTGGTTTTTGCATGTTCTAATTTTGTATTGACTTATGCCTGCTGTGGATTTATAAGTGACTTTTTACCCTTGGGGGAAAACCATTCAGGATACCAGGGAGATTGGCGTGAACGCGCAGATGAGGCATTTGCTGGTGCATGAGTTTGTCCATTCCTGGTATCTTGGGGAGAGGGTGGTTTGGCAGATTGCTGAGGAGGAGGTGGTGGTGCCACCTGCGCAGCCTCCTACGTCCATGAGGCGGGAGCGGCTGTTGCTAGAGGATGCGAGGATCACGATAATGATCGGTGAGTCCTACCTATTGTACACTGATACGACTGTTCCATATAACTATATGGACTTTGAGACGATCTGGTTGATGGTGCCCAGCATATATGATGCCTTGTCTTTCCCTCCTGCGGGTTCGAGTCGGGCGGTGGGGTCTTCCCACAGCTGCGGTAGTCCGTCGGCGTCTGTAGTGGTGGCGACTTTAAAAGTTCCCTTCGTGCGGTTGCATACCCCTTCATATAACATTCGACGAGCTGACGGGGGGATGGTTCCTATGTTGCATCGTCCTCATGCGATGGATCCGGAGGAGCTTGGTTTGGCAGAGGAGGTTTTCATCCTGTGGTATACCTTCTTCCTCTTTTTGGTTCCTTTTTTGTTTTGATGCCTCTTTGATACTGATTTTACCTTTTACTTGCAGCAAGTCCGGGTGACATCAGAGATTGGATATCTTCGGCGACTGCCCATATTCGGGATGCGGTCCCGGTTCTTTCTTTCTTGGTGCCATCTGCTTCATCCGGGGAGGACTCTAGCTCAGGTAGAGGTGGTGCGTCATCTCGTTGTAGGGGAAAGAAAGCGCATCGCAGGGGTGGAAGCTCTTAGAGAGAGGGGGGAAGGGTAGGTTAGAGATAGAGAGAGAGAATGTGGGTTCGGCCAGAGTCCCGTTGTTTTTTCTTTTCTTTTATTTCCTGAAAAATTTGATGTAACACAGAAGAATATATATATGCAATGCAATGGGGTTTTTTATTATCTTTTGTTAATGGTGAATGCATGCATATGCGCTTTTACTTTGCTCCTAAGACCGTAAAAAGAGATATTTTTTTATTTTAGAGGAAAGTTTTAAAAATGAGAAATTATATAGGGATGGAAGAGGATTTTTGAAATTCTGTTGAGAATATCAATTTATTTGGAGCTTCTGATTTTGACAAAAAAGGGAAAAAAAGGAAAATTTCCAAAAATAGGGGGTTGTCGATCGTCAAGACCGTTTTCCTACCTATCGGCAGTCAAGTTCAGTCCCATGAATTCAATGCTTTGATTAGTGACCTCTTCAGCCTCTTGTACTTTGTGGGGTAGGATTTCCTCCGATTTCTGCAGGGGTCATGTTTTTTGTGAGGGTTTTTCAAGTATTAAAAGGGGTAAGGGTGGAGTGTTTTCATCACACCTTCACATTATTACTTACTTGCCTACTATTTCTTAGTCTTGCAAGATGTCTCTCCCTGGTAGCATTGAGTTTGCTAACTACCTTGAAGCCTTTGAAGCAATGTGCTCTTATAATGTTGACTACGATTCTTTCAATATGCGTCGAGTTTCTTTGTGGCGCAACCGGCCCATTGAGTGGAACATGTTGATGGCGGCGGTACAATTCTGGTACCCCAAAGACCATGTATTCCGCTTTGGGTTGGATAAAGTTCATCCTACCTACGAGGAATTTTTTTCCATGCTGGGGATAAATCCCAGAGTTTTCGCGACTCTTCCTGAGTTTTCCCGTTCTCCTAGGGATTTGTTGTGGTTGCTGGGGGAATGATCTCCCTTTTGGCGATGTTACAGTCTGTGCATTTGTAGGAGGCTGGCGATGTTGGATATGCCGGAGCCATTATTTTAGGCTTAGTATCAAAATTATTGTTGGTGACTGGGGAACTACTGGTGGACCCACAACTTGCAGCTATTATTTCCTGGATGTCATACCATCGCAATCATGTGGCGGTGATACTAGCGGAGACTTTGAATGGCCTGGATGCTTGGAGAAAAGGTTGTTCTGAATTTTTGAGAGGTACCCCGTGATGCTGTTCATATGGTTGTCCGAGAGACTTCGCCTGGGAACTCCTCCGGAATACCCTTTTTCGGTTGTACCCAACTTCTTTTCGTGTTATTTCATTAGCGTTGGCTTGGACATCGAGAGTTGGGAGAACTGGTTTGTGGAGCACGAGGCTCTAAATCTATGCTAGTCAGTGCCTTGGTGGGGATAGTTGCTGCCTTTTTTGGAACTGGGGGAATACCCGTATGTTCGGCTAGTTGGTCACAGACATGCCTCGTTCTATTTCCCTTGGAGACTTCTGTGTTAATTTGGCTGGGAACAGGTCGTGCCACCTCGGACACTAGACTTCTTTCCGGTAGAATATTTGACTGAGCGTCTGCACATGCGGCTTGGCTCTTTATAGGAGAATCGACGTCCATCGAGCCATCCCTCTTAGTCTGTTGGGAGAGTTTGGCACGTCCTTGGGGATTATATGAAGTGGTTGTGGAGGAGAGTGGTCAATAAGATGTTGGCAGTGGAGACTGGACAAAGGTGGCTCATCTTATATGATACTATGGGGGGAGGTGTTGTGGTTTTGCCGAAGCTGGTTCGGGCTTATCGGTCCATGGAGCGCCTGCTGCACTCTATTCAGGCAAGGGAAGCTTTGGGACCCCAGGATGCAGATGATGATGACAGAGTGGGATCCTCTGGTAACTGTGGATAGGACTCTTGGAGAGTTTATTTTGTGATGGGGGGTAAATATGGGGATTTCATTCAGCTTTTTAGGAAAGTAGGGGAAGGGAGTTATCCGTTCCTTTATGAAATTGAACTGTAATTTCTTATTAATGAAATAAACAAGTTTTTGATCATCCAGCTGTGCCTGTTGATGAGTTTTGTATTTTTGAATTATCTATACTGATCGCTAAGGCATACATAATCCTTTTGTTCAAGTATATTATAGAATGGACTGTTGTTCTCGGAGATAAGAAAAGAATAGTATTTTGTGAAAAAGAAAGGGTCGTGCTCATGTAAGGTGAATGAGCTGCCTACGTACCTCTGGGGTTTTTGAAAAATCTTTAATTTTTTTTGAAAATGGTTTATTACAGAGGATCAAGCCCATGTAGTTATGGGTAGAAGGAAATGAAGAGATTGTTTTTTTTTAGAATAGGAGGAGATGAGAAGAGTCGTAACGGGTCGAGATTTTGGACTAGGGTTAGAACTTCTTGAGATAGTCTAGGTTAACTGGATGAGTCATCTCTTCCCCATCTAAGTCGGTGAGCATGGTGGCACCGCCAAACAAGATCTTCTTGACAATGTAGGGGTCGCTCTAATTGGGCTTGAATTTCCCTTTGGGGTCCCAGATGGGTTCTATGATCTCTTTGAGGTCCAGATCCCCTTCTCGGACACCGCGATCCTTGACTCTCTTATTAAATGATTGCGTTATTCGGCGATGGTACCCTTGTATATGGTATAGAGCTTTTGATATCTTTTCATCTGGGAGGGTCAGCTCGTCAAGACGGCTTTGGCACCAGTCTTCTTCACTGACCTTGCTTTCAAGCGTGATGCGCAATGAAGGTATTTCCAACTCCATGGGCAGGACTGCTTCCATGCCGTAAACTAGAGAGTAAGGTATAGCCCCAGTAGAGGTTCCAATTAAGGTTCAGTAGCCCCATAGGGCGTATGGTATCCGGTCGGCCCAATCTCGATAGCTTTCGGTCATCTTGTTGATGATGGCTTTGAGGTTCTTATTGGCGGCTTCGACTGCACCATTTGTCTGAGGTCGATAGGGAGAAGATTTGTGTCTCCTAATCCCATATTCCTTGACCACTTTTGTGACTTTTGCCTCGAAATGTAACCCATTATCTGACACTAACTCGTGCGGGACCCCATATCGGCAGATGGTGTTTTTTTGGATGAATTTTTCCACTTTTTGGCATTCGGCACTGTATATGACTCAGCTTCGACCCATTTGGTGAAGTAATCAATGGAAACTAGGATGAACTCATGCCCGTTGGAAGCCTTTGGTGTAACTTTCCCTATAATATCGATACCCCAGGTGGAGAACGACCAGGGAGAAGTCATGTTGTATAATTCACGCGGAGGCAGATGTTGAAGGTTCGAGAATTATTGGCATTTGAGGCATCTCCAGACATAGGCAATGCAATCCTGGGTCATGGTGGTCCAGTAGTATCCCTATCGGATGATCTTCTTGGCAAGCATGTGACCGTTCATGTGGAGACCACATTCCCCATTGTGGATCTTCTACATTATCTTTTCAATGTCAGACCTTACAATATGAGTTCCATCAAAGTTCCTTCTGAGAAGTGCTTTGTGACAGATGATGTACTGGGCAGCCAGTCTTCGAAGGGTTGCTCGATCTTTCTTGTTGGAACCCTCAGGATACCTACCATTCTTGAGGAGGTGCCAAATATCATAGTACCAGCAATTGGTTAGCTTAGGATCTTCTGTGGTGAGGAGGTCAATGTGGTAGAAGTGGGTTGGTTTGTCTTGCTTTTGAACAAGGAAGGGGGTTATTGTGATTCCTTTGGGCATGTCGATCATGGAGGCCTGGGTAGAAAGGGCGTCAGCTAGGTTATTCTTTTTCTTGAGGTAGGTAATGGAAGGTGATGTCTTGGAATTGGGAGGCTTGCTCTTCTAAGTGGGCATCGAAGGGTTGGAGCTTATCGTCCTTGACTCTCCACTTTCTGAGCACTTGATCGATAATGAGTACGAAATCCCCGTAGATGTCTAGGCATTGAATACCTTTCTCGAGAGCAACTTTGAGTCCTATTGCGCATGCCTCGTATTCAGTCATGTTTTTGGTATAAAGGAAATCCAGCTTGATGGCGATGGGAGTGTGGGAGTCATCTGGGGCGATTAAAAGTATCCCAATGCCATATCCCTTTTTGTTAGCATCGTCGTCAAATAACATTTTCCATCGTAGATTGTCCTGGGTAGTGCTGAGGATGTTTTCATCTGGAAATTCGGAGGTCCAGACATCGGCTTCATCCATAAGGTAATCAGCGAGGTAGTCAGAAATGGCTCTTCCTTTCATGCCTTTCTGCGTGACGTACATGATATCAAACTTGGCTAGGAGCATCAACCATTGGGCCATTCGATTGGATAAGGTGGGTTTCTCAAGAAGGTATTTTATGGGGTCCATTCGGGATATAAGTTTGATGGAAAAGGCGAGCATGTAGTGCCGCAATTTTTGGGTGACCCAGATAAGTGCGACATATGCTTTTTCCAAAGCAGTGTAGTTGACTTCGTACCTGGACAATTTGCGACTGGCATAATAGACGTCTCTTTCTTTGCGGGAATCTTCAAGGTATTAGGCTAACAAAGACCTAGCTGCAGTGTCAGTTATGGTTAGGTATATGAGCAAAGGGAGACCAAGTTATGGTGGCATGAGCACCGGGGGTCGGGTCATATATTGTTTGATTCGATCGAAGGCTTCTTGGCAGGCCTCGTTCCAAACTTTGGTTGAATCCTTTCGGAGGATTTTAAAAATGGGTTCACAGATGGAGGTTAGTTGGCTGATGAACCGGCTGATGTATTGCAATTTCTTGAGAAAACCTCAGACTTCTTTCCCTGTTTGGGGAGGTGGCATCTCAATTATGGCTTTCATCTTAACAGGATATGCTTCTATCCCCTTCTCACTGACCATGAATCCTAAGAGTTTTCCCTTTATAATGCCAAAGATGCATTTCTGCAGATTGAGTCTCATCTGATATTGTCGCAGTCGTTCGAAAAACTTTCGGAGAGCGAGACCATGACCTTCTCTAGTCTTGGATTTGATAATCATTTCATCTACATAGACCTCAACTTCTTTATGAATCAGATCATGCAGGATGGTTATGGTAGCCTTCTGGTAGGTAGCCCCAGCATTCTTGAGACCAAATGTTATAACAGTGTAACAAAAGGTTCCCCATGGGGTGATGAACGCGGTCTTTTCTTGGTTGTCTAGGTGCATTTTGATTTGGTTGTATCCGGAAAACTCGTCGACGAATGACTTGAGAGCATGGCCGGTTGTGTTGTCCACGATCATGTCGATATTGGGTAATGGATAATCATTCTTTGGAGAGGCTTTGTTCAAGTCCCGATAGTCTATACACATCCGAACCTTCCCTCCTGATTTCAGCACATAACTATGTTGGCTAGCCACGTGGGATATTCGATCACACGAATGAAGCCTATGTTTAACACCTCTTCTTTGACTTTAAGCGACCATTCGGTGCGGAGCTTTCTTAACTTTTGTTTGACCGGCTTTTAATTTGGGAGAGTGGGAATCTCATGCTGAGCTATTTCAGGATCAATGCCGGGCATATCGTCATAAGACCATGAGAAGACATCCATGAATTCCTTAACAATTCTTTGAGTTATGCACGCTCATGCTCGTCAAGGGTAGCCCATACCCTAATCTCGTACAGTTGGCAACCGAGGTTAATAATAACAGTCTCTTCTTCATTAACTTGAACACGGTTATGTTGTTTATTATTAACCTTATTTAGATCAGTTAAGAATTGTTCATTTGCAAATAATCATCATCAAAAGTTTGATTAGAATCCAAACAGTTGTTGTAAGGCACAGCAACATACTCAAAATCTTCATTTATTTCATTGATTGGAAAAATAGCATTAAGAACCTCATCAAAGGAGGTCTCAATTACATTTGAGCAAGGATAGACAATAGAAGAAGAAATGGGGTAAACATTAGGATTAGTTGGGATTTTAATAGGTAGAGTTGGCGCAGTATGCCAGTTGAGGAAAGGTGTATCAGCAGCTTTAATCAGTTGGGATGGATCCAGTGATGTAGTGCCTGAGTGAACCATGCAGAGTGTCATCACCAGTATTTGTAAGTTGATGGAATCTTCGGAGTCACTTTCCTCACTCTCTTCGATATCTATGATGAGCGGTTGTACATGGTGTTGGGACTCTCGGCCCATAGGTAGCCATCTTGGAAAAAGATCTTCATTCCAGGCTTTATCTTCTTGTCTGTATGGTCATACCATGGTTCAGGGAAGCCACAAAAGGGGAAGTCTTCACCATCTTTGATGAATCGTCCATTCAAGGAGTCACCTGGGATAGTCTGGATGCAATTTAGTCCTCTCTTTAGTCGAGACTGGAAAATCATTCTGAGCTCTTGTTCTGACGGTTGATACCCCAAATCACAAGGAGGGAAATCTTTCTTCAGTTCAATAGGCTCAAATATACCTTGTTGTCTTTGTCCTAGCCCTAGTCCGGGTATGAAATGCATGTTTCTGAACATCTAAATCACATTGGCATTGCCATGAGGGTCGTATTCTGGACAAACCCTTTCTTTGAAGTCTTCCCCTGATGGTAGTAGGAGTGGTTCAACTCAAAATACTGATAGGAGCTTATCATTTGACCCGTGCTGTATCTCAAGAATTAGACTGCTGGTACTTGCACCCTCAGCTTTATCGTCGTCACCCAAAATGGTGATGACTCTTTCGTCGACGAAGAATTTCAATTTCTGATGGAGTGAGGAAGACACACCCTTGATATTGTAAAGCCAATATCATCCTAGCAACAGATTGAAACAAGTTGGGATGTCAATAACTTGGAATTCAATGACAGGGTTTATAGGGCCAGCCCCTATTACAAGTTTTATGGACCCCATCACATCCCGATGGGTATTATAGTAGGCACGCACAGCAGCGGAGGTTGGAGCAAGGTTGCTTTCTTTCACTCCTAAACATTTGAAGGTTCTCAGTAGGCAGATGTTCAAGGTGGATCCATTATTGACAATAGAGAGTGGTACAACCTTCCCCATAGCTTCGACGGAGATGTTAAGGGCATGATTATGGTTTGGCTCAATCTTAGGGATTTCTTCTTCGGAAAAAGATAGCATTCAAGTAGAGATCAAGGATCTGACTAAATTTGCCGCTTCTTCTGGTGTAGTAGAGGGAGGAACTGTGGGTCCGGTGAGCAACTTGATCAGGGCATTTCTGTGCAGCTGAGAAGACATGAAAATCCCCCATAGAGTGATGATAGCTTGAGTTTTCTTTAGTTGATCAAGGATCTCGCTTTCCTCGAGGGTAATTTCTGGCATAGGAAGGTTTTCCATGCCCTTCCCCTTGTCATTGGCTGGTAGTGAACTTGGGATATGGTAAGGCCTCCCTGATCTAGTCATGTGATTTACTAAAGAAGGGAAGAACATGAATCATGTTTCCTCATCAGCCTCGGGTTGTTCCTCCACCTTGTTTATTTATCTGAGAAGTTCTTCAAATGATATCATCCCACACATGTCAGCAATCGGGCTAGTTTTATCGGGAGTTTGCTCTTTATTTGAATCTTCGAACTCTTTCCCCCATCCGGTGGCAACAATTATGTCTTTCCATGCAAAGTCAATGCATTCCACAACTTTAACAGCTTCTTCTTACAGGTTTTCCCATTCTGTGGGGATATGTGAGGGTGAAGGGACCAGGCATCGTTGTAGTTTCAGATCATCAAGTAACTCAGTAATATTGCAAATATCATCAGTTCGCCTGAATATCTCTGCCATAAACTGGACAACATCATCTAAGTTGACTTCATCGGTTGGTACTACCCAATTATCTGACCCTCGGGTCCATTATCTTACTTCCAAGAACAGCGTGCTAAACCTCTGGCAATCAATGATCATCTGTGGGGGCAATTTCAGCCCGAACTCTAAGAGTTGGTTTAAGACTTCTGATAATTCCATACTTCCATTTTCAGAACGAGTATGGATAGCGATGCATGGTCTGGTAAGGAGTGACAGTGCCTGATCAACGAGGCTAGAAGGGTGTAGGAGGAAATATGGGAAAATTTTGATAGTTTTAGGAGAGTATATGGGTGTAATTTGGGTTGAGGGATAAAATTCTGGGTTCTTTTCTACGAAGATGGCATTGGAATGATTTGGGAGTGGGTTGTGAGTACTGTTTGGCTTAGGATTAGTTGGTGGGGTGATGGTACCCCGATTAATTAGACCTTGGATTACATTCTGGAGGTGAAATCATTGGTCAGTGGTATGGCCAGATGTTTGGTGAAAGGAGCAATGGGCATCTGCCTTGAAGTTTCTTGGGAGTGGATTTGGCAATGGATGGGGATCCAAGGGTTTGATAAGGTTTCGACTCAACAAGGCTTGATAAACTTTGGAGAGGGGAGCATGGAGCACGGTGTATTCTTTTCGGACTGGGACAAGGCGGCTTTTTGGTGCCCATGATGTGGTTGGTTGAGAGATGTTGTTGATGGTTGAGACTGCAGCACTGGCAGGTTTATCATATTTCTTGGGGGTGAACTGTCTCGACACCTTCTTTGGTTCGACTTCTATTTTAACGAGACGTTCCTCGATTTCTACTCCTGCTTCTTTGAGAGCTCAGAAATGGAGATAGTTTTGTCCTCCCATGGTTTCTCAAACATGGGGTAAGAAGTTCTTCTTTACTATGCTGACTTATTCTTCCTCGGAAGGACGATTGGTCATGGTAGATGCTTTTTCCCTCAATCAAGCTATGAAGTTACTGGCTGATTCCCTAGAGTTCTGTTTGAGCATCTCTAAATCACGGCGGGTGACCTCAAGCTCTTCGTTGTATTTGTACTATGATATGAATTCTCGGTCCATATCCTCCCAGCTACGAATTTTAGACTCTTCGAGAGATAAAAACCATCAGAGGACGCTATCCTTCATAGCTCCCTGAAACAATTGGGCCATCACTTCTTTAGAATCCCCTAGTAGAGTCATGGAATGGTGATAGATGCGAAGATGAACAATTGGGGGTCCACTTCTTTTGAATTTCCCAATATTTGGCATCTTGAACTTCTCGAGTAACCTCGCCTTAGGATAAGGAGACATGTGGGTGTAGTCCATGTAATTCCCCAAGATTCTAACTTGGTCAAACTTCTTGATGATCATCTTGAGGTCCTCTTTGACTTTGTTCAGCTCTTCTTCCTTCGGATCAATGATCATAGGCAAGTTATCCCCATGCTGGGCAAGGTTTGGCATTGAAAGCTAGGCAGTCGGTGACCCATTAATAGGAGGGACACGTGGAGCGTGATGATACTCTTCGGGAACCTAAATAGGCTCGGGTGTATCCATAGCACGAGGGAATAAGGCCTCGAGCTCTTGAGGAATGGGAACCTGGTTTCGTTGCATTTCTCGGACCTCAGTTTGGAGGTTATCAATCTTAGACACGAGCTGAGCTAGGACTGCTGTAAGATCCGACTGCACAAGGGGTACTTGATCTGTGTTCTCCATGGAAAGTGAACGGATTTTAAACTCGAAAGAAGTAACAGGAGAACGGACGGAACTCCGAGGTGATTTGACTGAAGACCGAAGCCAATAAGGAGTCAGACCAAGGGTTTGCGATCGACCTGAGTAGGCGCAAAAAATGGGATTTATTTTTTAGAAAAAGGGATGATTTTTTTTTTTGAGATGAAAAGAAAAAATATTTTTAATAAAAATAGGAGAAATGTTTTTGGCTTTTTGATAAGTAAGGGAGAAATGTTTTTGGATTTTTCTTTTCGGGAGACGGACCTCAGCATGATTATTATGATTATTATGTTCTCACTTGTATTAAATTCTCCTAAATGAAAAATAAAATGTCGGACGGGACACAAGCCTGGAAAAGTTGGGATTGTAATATATCCAAAGCTATGGCTGGACTTGTGACCAAGCTCACGGACAGGGTCCCGTTTTAAAAATGCATAAAAATTCGGGCAACAGGCCGACCCAAAATTTTGACAGAGTTTCAGGTAGAAACCAGAAATCTAATTTGTGTGTCCTAGTCTTGGCACCTATATGCGAGTATTCAGTTTGGTTGGGTGAATCGAAAGGGTTCCCCCCTTTGGTGTGACTTCCACGATATACGTCTTGCTCTTGCGGGCAATCGGTACGTGTGGACAAGCCATTTGATATACCTGAGTGTACATGAATTGCCTCACTATATACCTCGTGGGGACGGTACATGTGAGAGCGAATTCGATATACTCGATGTATGTGAACGAGGTCCCTGCGATATACCTCCCATTATGACTTCGGTCAAGCGGTACGATGCGAGGGAGCCGTTAGATATACGTCGAAGGTACTTGGCCAATGGAAGGTGAGAGTCATATCACTTAGGAT
This sequence comes from Sambucus nigra, assembly GCA_949130495.1. NCBI lineage: Eukaryota > Viridiplantae > Streptophyta > Magnoliopsida > Dipsacales > Adoxaceae > Sambucus > Sambucus nigra. The sequence goes on along the minus strand of OX422211.1, from coordinate 201,720,632 downwards.
AACTGAGCCCTGTCGGACTAGATCCCATCACGAAGTGACCCTCCAGTTATGGGACAAAATTTGATCAATAACAATGATCTTTGGTGATGTTGTGTGAATCATGCCATGATTATCTTATTAATATCTTATGAGAGTGTTTTTTTTCGATCATGCCAAACAGGGAGCAAAGTACGAGTGCCAATGGTACACCAAGTATGGATGGATGATGCGTGCAACAGGTGGATATATGTGATTATAAGTGCACGTGGTGCGAAGTGTACATGGAGAATTTTCTACAAGTGTGTGAATAAAAGCATAAGTATGTAATATACATGGAAAGGGGGAATATGCGAAAATTGGGGAAAATATAAACAAACATGACACCCATGTAAATAGAGTCTATCCCTCAAAATAAACTAATCCCCAGTGGAGTCGCCACTGTGACCATCCCCGATCCTCGCGGCGGGCGGAGCGGAGTGAGGATCCTAGATCCCGTGCGTCCCTCTCGGGAGAGCTTCGACCGGTATCATTGATGAGGTGAAAAATGTAGAGAGATGGAGTCGCTAGTCTATTTTACTCAAAACGGACAAAAGAAAGGGAGCCATCCTGAAGGATAGTATCCAAAGACATACTGATGCATACGAAACCAAAATGATTCGAAATGGGTTCGAAGGCTAAGTTACGAAATAGGAAGGTGTTAGGCACCCATTCTGCCCTTAGGGTCTCTCATGGGTTTTTTCTATTTTCCTTTATTTTCCCCGTGATACGTGTGCATGTGTATATATGATGGAGATAGGAATCCTCGGCTTGTATCATGAAAGAGATAAAGCAAGTCATCCGTAGGAATGTAAAAATAATATTAGAAAATAGGGTTTATGCGATTATCCTTGCGTTGATCGTTATAATGGAACAATAACATATGTGGAATAATACGCCACTAAGAACAAATATATGCATATATGGATATATGTAATCTAAGAGAGTTGAGTTTAGAGAAAATAGAAAATGAGAGAAAAAGTGAGAATAGGACTCGAGTCTCGGGTTTTACCCCGAGACGCCTATGTAGCCTATAGAGGCATCAAAGTCCACGTAGTTCATATGCAAAACGAGGGGTGGGGTTCATCCCATAAATCTAATCGGGGGATTCTCTTATTTGTGTGTGTATAAAAAGTGTTTTCATTGTGAGAAAGGTGCGAGAATTCCCGTTTCGAATTTATGAGCAAACCCTCTTTTTCTTATTTTTTTAGGTATTTATTTGTATGAAAATAAGGGATGTGCAATAATACTAAATAAAAAGTATATTAGGATGTGTGATATGAGAGAATAAAAGTTCTAAGTAATGAAACAAGTTAATGCGAATTTATGAGAATTTCAGGAGAGAATTGGGAAAATTGGACCTTCTTGAAGATCTTGAGCTTGATCTTGAATGTTGGAGAGAAGGCCTTGCACTTGGATGATGATGAAGGGTAGTGAATTCACCAAGTTTGATGCGAAGGATGATAAAAAGTGATGGTTGGAAAGGGATTTGGATGTGGAAATCACGTTGACTTCGAGAGAGGTTTTCAGGATTTTCTGGGAGTGATGTCTATTTGTTCTGGGCTCCCTTGCAATGAGGACAAGGCCTCCTTTTTATAGACTTATGGAATTTCCAATCGGCATATCCCTGGTCCTGCCAATCGGTAGGTGTGTTTAGGCACACTGCCGATAGGCAGGGTCTGGGACCTGCCGTTTGGCAGTGTCTTTCAGGCCTTTTCAAAAAATCGGCCGCAGAGCGCAAATCGTTGATCCGAATCGCACACGGGGTGGATCATTGGAAAGGTAATTCAAAGACCTTCGAAAGTCTCCCGGGTTTGGGAGTCGACTTTGGGTCAAATGTGGCTTGCAAGCGCTCGTCGGTCCATTGGACGGAGAATCATCGGAAGCAAACGGATTGTTTGCCCGCATGGTAAGTTTGAATCATGCACGGGGTTGACCGTTGGAAAGGTTAGGATATGTACTTCGACATTCCAATGAGTTTGATCTGGTTCGGGGAGTTGACTTTGGTCAACCGGGCCCTGGAAGTATTCGGTGACCTCTCGGAGTAAAATGGATCGTTCGTCCATACCGTAAGTCGGAATCGTGCACGGGATGGATCATTAGAAAGGAGATTCAGTTCCCTTCGAAGATTCATTCAGTCTCGATCGAGATGAAGAGTTGACTTAGTTCAAATGGAGCTCGGGAGTGTCCGGTGGCCTCCTGATCAATTTTCAGGGGAAAACAGGTCGTTCGTCCGCATGGTAAGTCAGAATTGCGCACGGGACAGACCGTTGGAAAGGGTTTTTAGTTCCCTTTGAAGATTCAGTCAGTCTCGATCGATCTGAAGACTTTGACTTTTGGTCAAACGGAGCCTGGGTGTGCCCGATGGCTTCTAGGTCAGTACTCGGGATATAACCTAGATTTTTAGTGATGAAGGGAGGTGCTAAGGACCTACGGAGAGTTTAAGGGGTAACAGAATGGGGTGTCTATAGTGGGCCCTGACCCATTGGTGTTGACTAATATTTTAGGTTAGGTTGTTGTTAGCTTCATGGCTTGGATTAGCGAGAGGGCACCTAGAGTTTATTTCTCGCTTTAGATATATTTCCTTTCTAGTTGTATTTATTTATAAGATAGTATATTTGAATTTAATGGGTCCTTAGACTCCACAATTGTTTATGATTTTAATTTGGAGATTATTTTGATGACATCTTGTAAGGACATTTTTCACATGTCCGAAATGTTTCATTTATTTATGTCGTACGCCGCTACATTTGGCACGTCTCCTCACGATCTCACATGACGGCCTCTATCTGAATTCCGAGAATCAAGCATGCATTATCTCCACTAATATGTCCCACATCTGCCTCAATAACTTCACGTTCCAAGATTTTAGGGACTTAATGCAAGTGGTATGCAAGGGAAGTCAAAACAGTGAAAAAAAGGCACGATAGGAGAGTTCAAGGGCATTTTAGTAATTTCACATCCATAGTTCGGAGGTCTGCTCAACTAGAAAGTTGAAGATCTCGTCACAACGAAGATACTGGAAAAAACGGCACCTCAATCCGAGCTACGGTGAAGGAGTTATGACATTTTGAAGATAGAGAAAATTCCTTAAAGAATGCTGTTTTTTTTTTGTACGCTGGATAGAATTTTAGAGTTTTAAGAACGTGGGGCTCTTCATATTTTTTCCTATAAATACCAACTTCGGGGGAGTTGTTTTGCAAGACTTTAGGAGACGAATTTGAGAGTCCAAATACATCTAGTCTTCATATTTTTGAGTCCCAAGACTCATGTTTTGATTCACACATCATTGCCAAACCTTTGTGAATCCTTTTGCAACCCAAGAACACAACTTTGGTTTGTTCAACCCTTGTGGAGGAGACCGTTCTTCTTCTTCATTGCAGCCCTACTGGAAAGGGATAATTCCAGTCGCGACTACAGAATCCGATACCCGAGGGTAATTCTTAGTCAACTTGTATTTTCACTGTAATCCGATTGTAAGCCGTTTTCTTACAAATTATAGTGAAAATAAATGGTTTTGCCCCTGAGGGGGATTTTTCCTTAATTGCATGTGTTTGAATGTTCTTGCGTAGATTATCTATTTATTCAATCACATACTGCTGCATGTTTAGGGTTTGTTTGTGTTAAAAGGGTTTTATATATGGTTTGATCATTTGAACGCGAGCACACACGTTTCTCAAATTGGTATCAGAGCAGGTTACGCTAATCTATCGCGTATTCCTTTTTTTTCCGCAAAATTTTTCTAAGATATCAATTTTCTGAAAAAATTGATTTTTGAAAAAGTGCGTGTTCAAATGGAGAAGTCATATTATAAAATGCCTATTTTTTACAGGACAAATTATGCTTATTGGAAAGCCCGTATGAGGTCGGCTTTAAAAGCCATTGATGAACGTGTCTGGATTTTGGTTGAACGAGGGTGGACTCCTCCCACCGTGACTGTTGATAATGTGACCAACTTGAAACCTGACATTTCTTGGTCTGATGAAGAAATTAAATGGTCATCTTTTAATTCTAAGGGTCTAAGTGCTATTTCTGGGTCTGTCACACCTGATGAGTTCAAACGCATAATGACGTGTACCACGTCAAAAGAGGCATGGGATGTTTTACAACTCACCCATGAAGGAACTAATGCTGTGAAAGAGTCTAAGTTGCAAAACTTGACAACTCAATTTGAAACAATCACCATGCATGATTCTGAATGCTTTGATGAATTTTATGCTAGACTTTCTGACATTGTGAATACTAGTTTTAATCTTGGTGAACATATTCCGAATGCTAGAGTTGTTAAAAAGACTCTTCATTCTTTGCCTAAGCGTTTTATCCCTAAAGTCACTGTGCTAAATTCTATGGGTAATTTAAATACGCTAAAATTGGAAGAACTTGTAGGAGATTTGCAAACTTATGAAATTGATATGTTCCCTAAAAATTCTAAATCTAAAGATAAGGGAATTGCTCTTAAAGCCCAAGAGAGAAGGAGTGAGGGGTCAGCTAGAAAGAGGGTAGAGTCATCTAGAAAGAGAGAGACTGACACGTCAGATTCTGAGTGCGATTTTGACTTAGATGATTTGGCTCTTTTCGCAAAAAATTTCAAGAGGATTCTCAAATTTAAGAAAAATGGCAATTTTAAAGATAAAAAGAAATTTGAGAAAAATAAGTTTGAAAAGAAAAATGAAAAAGTTTCCAAAAATCCTTCTCTGAAAGAAAGTGAGAGATGTTTTGAGTGTGATGGTAAGGGTCATAAAGCTTTTGAGTGTGCCAATCGTCTGAATAGAGAGAAATGGAAAGTTGTCCTTAATGCTACCCTTAGTGACGACAGTGAGGTCGAGATGGTGGATTCTGGAGATGAGTCACCGCATGAGTGTAACTTCACCGCATTCATGGCCATCCAAGTGAGCACTCCTAGTTCTCCTCACGACGATGAGGAAGATGCTTCACAGGGACACCTCGACAGTGAGATCGATGTGAGTGAGGGGGAGGATGACACAAGTGAGAGCGAGAGTGATATACAACGCGCCTACGCTGAGTTATATTCTGAGTCTTTTAAAACTAAAAAGCATAACAAAGCGTTAGTTCTTAAGATCACTTGCCTAGAGGAAGATTTAAGGAAAGCGAGAGAAAGAGAGTTCTCCACCTGCACCGCCCTGAGAGAGAGAGAATCTACCTGTGTCGAGAATGAGAATTTGTTTAGAGAGAGAGAGAGTACTCTAGAGAAAGAGAGAGGGGACTTGATCAAGCAAGTGGCTAGTCTTACGAGTCAGCTCCATTCCTTCGTGGAGACTTGGAAGAAACTTGAAGCCCTTGTTGCCCAGCTGACTCATGATCTTGAGAAAGCACGGGAAGTCAAGGTACAAATCGAGGACAGATCTGGGAAGATGATAAATATGCTCCTCGGCCCCGCTTTAGGTTTTGGTGATCGTCAAGGAATTGGATATGATGGTGCCTCCACGTCCCAAATTTCACCTGGACCAGTTCCTGAGTTTACTACAACTCCTTATGGTCACCGTAAAAAACCTCGAAGGAGAGTTCGACCAAGAAAAGCAAACCAAGGTCCGCCTTTGACTGAGCTCTTTTGTACTTATTGCAAAAGAAAAGGCCACCTTAAGGAAACTTGCTATAGCATGGGTCGGACACGACGTACTACTGCTCCACCACGACATACTGATGAGTTTTCTAGTCTGAGAGAGCGAGTTGAGTTCTTAGCTGCCACGACTCAGAGTTTGATGAAAGAATTCCGACGGATGTCTTCGCCGTTAGTGAATGCTTCTTACATTCCAGCTAAAACCAACAAAGGCAAACAAAAGGTCATCTCTGCTTGGGTGCCTAAGAAAGATAAAAAAGGCCTTTGTTGTTCATGTTGCTCTCAAAGCACATAATACCTCACAGTGGTATTTTGATTGTGGGTGCTCCAGACACATGACAGGTGATGCCTCATTTTTTACTACTCTTGAGGATTATCAAGATGGCAGAGTCACCTTTGGAGATGGGAGTAAGTCTAGCATTATAGGACGAGGTACTATCGAGTTACCTGGTTTTCCTAAGCTAGAAAATGTTTTGTACGTCAAAGGTTTGAAAGCAAACCTTCTCAGCATTAGCCAGCTGTGCGACACTAACTTTGCAGTAAAGTTTGACCGGGACGCGTGTAAAGTCTACAATCAAGCCGGTAAACTTTTGATGCAAGGGGTGAGGACCGAGGATAATTGCTATGGGACTGAGCCCACATCCTCACTTGTCTGCAACAGCGCCACGATCACTCCTATGGATCTGTGGCACCAACGTCTAGGTCACGTGAACGTTAGAGATCTCAATCGTTTATCTAAAAAGGACCTAGTACGTGGCTTACCATCTCTTGGAAAGTCAACTTCGACCGTTTGTGGACCCTGTCAGTTGGGAAAACAAATTCGTAGTCCTCATAGGAAGTTACATTCCATTACCACCTCTCGTGTTCTGGAGTTGATTCACATGGATCTTATGGGTCCCACTCGTACTGAGAGTCTAGGTGGTAAGAGGTACATCCTCGTGATGGTAGATGATTTCTTCAGATACTCCATTGTAGGTTTTCTGAGAGAGAAATCCGATGCTGTAGATTTCTTAACGACCAAGTGCCGTGTCCTGCAAAATCAACACGGTGTCACTATTAACAGAATACGTAGTGACAACGGCACTGAATTCAAGGAAGCAAAGGTTGATTTGTACTGTGATAGCCTTAGGATCAAACATGAGTTTTCTGCTATGAGAACTCCTCAGCAAAATGGGATTGTTGAGAGAAAGAATAGAACGATCCAAGAGATGGCTAGATCTATGCTTCTAGGTCGTAAAGTTTCTAGGAGATTTTGGGCAGAGGCAGTGTCTACTGCATGCCACACGGTGAATAGGGTGTATCTGCGTCCACACACACTTCACACTCCTTATGAGTTGTGGACTGGCAAGAAGCCCAACCTGGCATATTTCCGTGTCTTTGGGAGTAAATGCTACATCCTACGGGATAAAGAGCAATTAGGAAAGTTTGACTCCCGAAGCGACGAGGGAATATTTCTAGGATATTCATCGAATAGCAGAGCGTACCGGGTTTTTAACCTGAAGAGCTCTAAGATTATGGAATCAATAAACGTCACCGTGCAAGATGACGAACCTCCGACGGTTATTGATCCTAACCTTCAGTGTGAGGATGAGGATTGTTCTGACAGTGATTTACCTGTTCCTCTCTCACACTCTGTGGACCCTACTCCTGTGTTAGGGGACACACCAGCTTGGGTTCGCAAGAGTCATGACCCTTCTGCCATTGTTGGTGATCCCACTCTAGGGGTCAAGACTCGTGCTCAGCAAGAGAACGTTGTTAGCCATCTTTGCTACACGTCCAAAGTCGAGCCCAAGAACCATAAAGAAGCACTCAAGGATGAACACTGGATATCTGCTATGCAGGATGAGTTGCTTCACTTTAAAAAGAATGATGTCTGGGAACTTGTCCCCCGACCTAGTGAGATTAATGTGATAGGTACCCGGTGGATTTTTAAGAACAAAATGGATGAAAATGGTACCATAATCCGAAATAAGGCTAGGTTGGTCGCTCAAGGCTACACACAGATAGAGGGTGTAGACTTTGGGGAGACATTTGCTCCTGTTGCGAGGCTTGAGTCCGTCCGTTTTCTGCTCGCAATCGCATGTCATCTGCGCTTCAAGGTGTATCAGATGGATGTCAAGAGTGCCTTTTTGAATGGCATTCTACAGGAGGAGGTTTATGTGGAACAACCAAAAGGGTTTGAAGACCCTCAGCACCCTGAGCACGTCTACTATCTGAGGAAAGCCTTGTATGGTTTGAAGCAAGCACCCCGTGCTTGGTACGAGAGGCTTACTTCTTATCTCTTAGCTCGTGGCTTCAAGAGAGGGGGAGTAGATATGACGTTGTTTGTCAGGAGAGATGACGGTGCTATTTTGGTTGCCCAGGTCTATGTGGACGACATAGTCTTTGGATCCACATGCTCCCAGCATGCTCACCACTTTGAGGAGGAGATGAAAAGTGAGTTTGAGATGAGCATGGTTGGTGAGCTTACATTCTTCCTTGGTCTCCAGGTTCGTCAGCTAGAGGATGGAATGTTCATCTCCCAATCCAAGTATGCTAGAGACCTAGTGAAGAAATTTGGTTTAGACTCCGCTAAGCATGCACGTACACCTATGAGTACCACTACCAAGCTTAGTAAGGACACTTCAGGCAAGGACGTAGAGCAAACCTTATATCGGAGTATGATAGGTAGTCTCCTCTACTTGACTGCCAGTCGTCCCGACATCGCCTTTAGTGTTGGAGTCTGTGCGCGTTATCAGGCATCCCCAAAAGAGTCATATTTACTTGCTCTAAAATGTATTATTAAATACGTAAGTGGGACTTTCTCATACGGGATTTGGTATTCCTTTGATACCGATGACCGTCTGTTCGCCTACTCGGATGCCGATTGGGCTGGGGATGTAGATGGATGTAGGAGCACTTCTGGTGGGTGTTTCTATTTTGGTTCTGCTCTTGTCTCCTGGCTGAGAAAGAAGCAAAATTCCATCTCTTTGTCCACTGCGGAGGCTGAGTACATAGCCGCCGGGAGTTGTTGCACACAACTCTTGTGGATGAAGCAAATGCTGGAGGATTATGGGATATCACAGGACACCATGACCATTTCCTGTGATAACACGAGCGCGATACACATATCCCGCAATCCAGTTCAGCATTCGCACACAAAACACATCAGGATACGTGAGCACTTTATTCGTCAGTTAGTTGAAGAGAAAGTCGTATCCCTGAGTTTTGTTCCTACCGACCGTCAGTTAGTCGATATTTTCACGAAACCTTTAGATGCCCTTAGATTTGAGAGTCTTAGGAAATCTTTAGGGATTTGCACAGTTGACTGAGGGGTTGGTCTATGTCTAGAATAGGATGCTTCTTCATGTTCATATCATATGCTTCCTATTGCTAGTCTGTTTTATATGTACCATGACTTTGTTGTACAGTTTTGTTTTATTCCTTTTGCTTTTTATATTTTTTTTGAAAAAAAATACAAAAAGATTTTCCTTTAAGAAAAATTTTGAGAAAAGCACAAAAAGATTTTATTTTTATTTTTTTTCCAAATTTTTGAAAAAATCCAAAAAGATTTTTGTATTTTGCTTCTTTTATGGATGAGCATGTAAGATAGCCAAGTCACAACTTCATTCCATTTATCCATGTGACTGTTTGATAGAGATTTGAGAGGCTACATCATTTCATCCATGTGCTTTACATTGATTGGAGTCTTTGAGATGTAATTAGTGATATCTTCCTACATGTTTGACTCCTATATCCTTTATTGCACACATGCACAGCTATATTTGATTATTGCACTTGTCTATCTCATGTTGGCTTGCGTGTTTTCATCTCAATCATGTCTATACAATGTACAATATGCGATAAAACTTGACAAGATTGGAATGCATGTAAAAACCGTTTTGGTGAGACTGTGTGTTTTTGTATAACGGGGAGGGGCTGCGAAAGGTAATCATCTATCCTTTGCGCAAAAGCCACCGTTAAAAAGGACCTAAAAAATGGAGGAATTTTAATATCCGAGGTCCAAAGAGGTTAAAAGAGCCCGAAAAAATTTAAAGGCAATAAAAAGCAATTCATGCCAAATATGGGCCACTTAGGTTTCACCATCAATTCTCCAAAGTTTGAGAATTTAGAATGCCTCTATTCAATACAATATCTGAGGGAGTTTGGTTGGAGAATCTAAACGGGTTTGCACTTCCTTGAAAGTCCTGAAAAAGCATAAAATCATTTTGGACGTTATTGGTGTGAAAATCATTTTGAGCTTTAATTTGTTGATTTGATTGAGTCAATATCTTATATTGTCACTCTTTTACACCAAAGGAAGCATTTGAGTTCATTCGCTAGGAATATCCAATATTCATCGTGCACATATGTCATGTTTGTATGCATTGATTTTCCTATCGAATTTGATCACACCACTTCATTTATGCTATCATTAACTTGGTTGCTTTCTGTTTATTCATGGTGTGTTTTTATCCTAGTGACACCCCGCACTTGCTTATTTGATTTATTTCTCTAATTTGTCCATTTGGGGACATCATAAAAAGGGGGAGAAAGAATTATCATATTATGGGGGAGTTTGAATTCTGGGGGAGTTTTTGAGATGTTGCTTATGTTTTTATCATATATTGATATCCATGTTATCTCATTTCAAACTCGATATGTCACGTGGTATTTGCTTTGTCTCATGTGTGTAGGTATGAAGATTGCAGATCTATATGTTGCACACCCCGATGAGAAAAGTTTTGAGATTCCTGAAGAATTAAAGAACAAACGATGAAGACTATTTATTTGTACCTTTTCCAGTTTTGGGTTCATGGGAGGGTAGATTTGTATAGGCAATTTCATATTTGATAATTTGGATTTTTTATGTATGTACCGGCATAGACATAGGGGGAGATTTGTAAGGACATTTTTCACATGTCCGAAATGTTTCATTTATGTATGTCGTACGCCGCTACATTTGACACGTCTCCTCACGATCTCACATGACGTCCTCTATCTGAATTCCGAGAATCAAGCATGCATTATCTCCACTAATATGTCCCACATCTGCCTCAATGACTTCACGTTCCAAGATTTTAGGGACTTAATGCAAGTGGTACGCAAGGGAAGTCAAAACAGTGAAAAAAAGGCACGATAGGAGAGTTCAAGGGCATTTTCGTAATTTCACATCCATAGTTCGGAGGTCTGCTCAACTAGAAAGTTGAAGATCTCGTCACAAGGAAGATACTGGAAAAAACGGCACCTCAATCCGAGCTACGGTGAAGGAGTTATGACCTTTTGAAGATAGAGAAAATTCCTTAAAGAATGCTGTTTTTTTTTGTACGCTGGATAGAATTTTAGAGTTTTAAGAACGTGGGGCTCTTCATATTTTTTCCTATAAATACCAACTTCGGGGGAGTTGTTTTGCAAGACTTTAGGAGACGAATTTAAGAGTCCAAATACATCTAGTCTTCATATTTTGAGTCCCAAGACTCATGTTTTGATTCACACATCATTGCCAAACCTTTGTGAATCCTTTTGCAACCCAAGAACACAACTTTGGTTTGTTCAACCCTTGTGGAGGAGACCATTCTTCTTCTTCATTGCAGCCCTACTGGAAAGGGATAATTCCAGCCGCGACTACAGAATCCGATACCCGAGGGTAATTCTTAGTCAACTTGTATTTTCATTGTAATCCGATTGTAAGCCGTTTTCTTACAAATTATAGTGAAAATAAATGGTTTTGCCCCTGAGGGGGATTTTTCCTTAATTGCATGTGTTTGAATGTTCTTGCGTAGATTATCTATTTATTCAATCACATACTGCTGCATGTTTAGGGTTTGTTTGTGTTAAAAGGGTTTTATATATGGTTTGATCATTTGAACGCGAGCACACACGTTTCTCACATCTTATTATTTGAAGTTTTGTTATATTGGAGTTTTTGCATGGTGATGGTTTTTATTATGGTGAATGGATTATTTATCGTTCGTGGTTTTGTTTCATATCTTGTGGAAAAAGTTTTAAATTTCTCATACTTCTCTCACATCCTAAGGAATTAGACACGACTTATATATACGACAATGATACATGCCACAATCACTACACCAAAAAGGCTAAATTGTCACCTTTGAGTCGGTCAGCCTTATCACGGTCAATGACCCTGACAAGGTCGTGATAACTGTTTGTCACAGTCATTGACCTTGACAGGTTCGTGACAACTTTATTTACTAAAAACCCTACCGCCTCTTTTTTCCCATTTTTTTATTCCCACCATTTCTCTCTCTCTCTCCGTTTTAGGTATTTTTTCTTTCTTTGTATCTCTTTCCTATGTATATGTGTGTATATGTGTATGAGTGTGTGTGTGTGTGTGTGTGTAGGACTGCGTGTGTGTAGGTGGGTGTGGGTGTGGGTCTGCATGTGTGTGTGTTGGTGTTTGGGGGTGGGGGTGGGGGAAGGGGGTGGCAAGGGGGTGGAGGTAGGGGTGTAGGTGTGTGGGGTTGGGGTCTATCGGGGGGCAGGGGATAGTGGGGGTAAGGTGTGGGGGTGGGGTAGCTGTGGGGATAGGGGGTAGGGTGTGTGTATAGGTGTGCGTATAGGTGTGTGTAGAGGTGTGTGTGTGTGAATTAGTGTGTGTGGAGTTTTAATATTTGTCACGTGGACCTTATTTATGCGATGCAATAATATTATAAATGACTTGTGTAGACACCTCATTCTGTTACCCCCTAACTATCCTTAGGTCCCTAGTACCTCCACTCATCATCGCAAATCCAGGTCATGTCCCGAGCACTGACCTGGAAGCCATCGGGCACTCTCCGGCTCAGTTTGACCCAAAATTCAAACTCTTCATCTCGATCGAGACTCAATGAATCTTAGAAGGGCAATTAATACCCTTTCTAACGGACCGCCCCATACGCGATTCCGACTTACCATACGGACGAATGATCCGTTTACGTTTGAAACCTGACCTAGAGGCCACCGGGCGCTCCCGGGATCTGTTTGACCTAAGTCAACTCTTCAGATCAACCGAGGCTGAATGAATCTTTGAAGGGTACTGAATACCCTTTCCAACGGTCCATCCCGTGCACAATTTCGACTTTCCATGCGGACGAACGATCCGTTTGACTCCGGGAGCCACCGAGGGCTTCCCGGGCCCGGTTGACCAAAGTCAACTCTCCAAAATGGGTCAAACTCTTTGGAATGTCTAAGTAAATCTCCTAACCTTTCTAATGGTGTGCCCCGTGCGTGATTCGGACTTACCATGCGGACGAACGATTCGTTTGCGTCCGCACGATTCCCCGTCCAATGGACTGACAAACGCTTTCGAGTCACATTTGACCCAAAGTCAACTCCCAAACCCAGGAGAGGTCCAAAGGACTTTCATAGGTCTCTGAAATTCCTTTCCAACGATATGCCCCGTGTGCGATTCTGACCAATGGTTTGCCCTCGGTAGCCAATTTTCCGAAAAAGCCTGAAGCGCACTGCCAAATGGCAGTCCCCTGGAGCTATAAAAGGAGGTCTTCACCTCATTTGCAAGGGAGCCCAGATCTGATAAAAATCCCTCTCAACGAATCCCAGAAACCTCTCTCGAAGGCAGCGTGATTTCAACTTCCAAATCCCCTTTTTACTTCCACTTTTCATCATCCTTTTCATCAAACTTGATGAATTAACCACTCTCCATCATCATCCAAGTGCAAGGGTTGCTCTCCAACATTCAAGATCAAGCTCAAGATCTTCAAGAAGGTCCAACTTTCTCAAACTCTTTCTTAAATTCTCTTGAATTCTCAATAACTTGTTTTCTTACTTAGCACTTTTATTATCTCATCTCACACATCGTAACATACTTTTTATTTAGTATTATTGCACATCTCTTATTTTGATATAAATAAAAACCCCAAAAAACAAAAAAAAAGAGGGTTTGCCCATTAATTCCAAGTAGGGATTCTCACACTTTTTTCCACACTTTCCTCACAACTAAAACACTTTTTCTACACACACATACACACACTCACAAATAAGAGATTCCCCATTCGGATTTATGGGATAAACCCCACCCCTCGTTTCGTATGCGAACTACGTGGACTTTGATGCCTTTATAGGCTACGTAAGCGTCTCGGGGTAAAACCTGAGACTCAAGTCCTCCTTTTCTCACTATTTCTCTTACTTTCTATCTTCTCTAAATCCATTATTCTTATGTTATACATATACTTGTTCTTAGTGACGCATTACCCCATATGCGTTATCGTTACCTTATAACGATCAACGTAGGGGTAATCGCGTAAATCTCATTTTTATAATATTACTCTTATATCTTCCTACGGACGACTCGCTTTATCTTTTCCATGATACAAGTCAAGGATTCCTACCTCTATTCTATATATATACACATACACACATATCACGGGGGGGAACATAAAGGAAAATAGCAAATATTCATGAGAGACCGAAAGGGAGGAATGGGTGCCTAACACCTTCCCATTCCGTAACTAAGCCTCTGAACCCTTCTCGAATCATCTTGGTTTCGCATGCACCAGTATGTCTTTGGATGCCACTCTTCGGGGTGGCTTCCCCTTTTTCTTTTGTCTGTTTTGAGTAAAATAGACTGACGACTCTGAATCTCTCTACATTTTTCACACCACAAACAACGTCGGCCGAAGCGCTCTCGAGAGGGACGTGCGGAACCCGAAGGATCCTCTCCTCCACGCGCCCGCCCGCCGAGGATCAGGATCGGGGATGGCCACAGTGGCGAGTCTGCTGGGGACTTTTTGATTTTATTATTTTGAGGGCTTGACTCTATTCACATGGATGTTGTATTTGTTTATGTTCCCCCCCCCCCCCCGGTATCGGCCTATCCCCTTTTCTCACATATGTATCCTATGCTTATGCTTATATTCACACACTTGTAGAAAAATTCTCCATGTACACCTCACACCACGTGCACTTAGGGTCACATGTATATCCCCATGTTGCACGCATCACTCATCCATACCTGGTGTACCTTTTGGGTACTTGTATTTTTGTTCCCGGTTTGGCATAATCAATAAAGGCATTCTCATCATAAGATACTAATAAGAGAATCATGCATGATTCACACGATATCACCAAAGAGCATTGATATTGACCAAATTTTACCCAGTAACTGGAGGGTCACTTCGTGATGGGCGCTGGTCCGGCAGGTCGGAGTTAGCCTAAGCGATATGACTCTCACCTTCCATTGGCCAAGTACCTTCGACATATATCGAACGGTTCCCCCGCATCGTATCGCTTGAACGAAGTCATGACGGGAGGTATATCGCAGGGAATTCGTTCACGTACACCGAGTATATCAAATTCTCTCTCACACGTACCGTCCCCACGAGGTATATGGTGAGGCAATTCACGTACACTCAGGTATATCAAATGGCTTGTCCACACGTACCGATTTCCCGCAAAAGCAAGACGTATATCGTGGAAGTCACGCCAAAGGGGGGAACCCATGCCTATTCACCCAACCAACTGCATACCCGCATATAGGTGTCAAACCTAGGACACTCACTTTAGATTGCAGGTTTCGACCCGAAACTCTGCCAAAATTCCGGGTCAATCTGCCGCCAAATTTTTGCGCATTTTTAAAACGGGACCCTGTCTGCGAGCCTGGTTACAAGTCCAAACGTAGCTTTGCATATATTAAGACCCCCACTTTTCCAGGATCGGGTCCCATCCGGCATTGCATTTAGGAGAATTAAATACAAGTGAAAACATAATAATCATAATAATCATGTTGAGTTCCGTCTCCAAAAATATTCCTCCCTTCTTTATTAAAAATCCAAAAACATTTCTCCCTTTCTTTATCAAAAAATCCAAAAACATTTCTCCCTTCTTTATCAAAAAAAAATCCAAAAAACATTTCTCCCTTCTTTGTCAAAAATCCAAAAATAGCTTCTTCTTTTTTTCTCAAAAATAAATCTCATCCTATGCCTTCTCAGGTCGATCGCACGCCCTTGGCCTGGCTCCTTATTGGCTTCGGTCTTCAGTCAAATCACCCCGGTGTTTCATCCATTCCTCTACTACTTCTTCAGAGTCTGAAATCCCTCCATCTTCCATGAAGAATGCAGATCAAGCACCTGTCATACAACCGGATCTGCCGACAGTCCTAGCTCAGCTCGTGGCCACGATTGACAGCCTCCAAGCTGAGGTCCGAGAAATGCAACGAAACCAAGTTCCTATTCCTCAAGAGCTCGAGGCCCTATTCCCTCGTGCTATGGGTCCACCCGAGCCTATCTAGGTCCCAGAGGAATATCAGCATGCTCCACGTGCCCCTCCGGCTAATAGGCCGCAACCTGCCTAGCTTCCAATGCCAAACATTGCCCAGCCTATGGATAATCTGCCTGTGGTCATTGATCCAAAAGAGGAGGAGTTGAACAAAGTCAAAGAAGATCTTAAGATGCTCACTAGGAAGTTCGACCAAGTCCGAATCTCTGGGAATTACATGGACAACACCCATATGTCTCCTTATCCTAAAGCAAGGTTACTCGAGAAGTTCAAGATGCCAAATATCGAGAAGATCAGAGGGAGTGGCCCCCCAATTGTTCATCTTCGCAGTTATCATCGTTCCATGACTCTACTAGGGGCTTCTGAAGAAGTAATGGCCCAATTATTTCAACAAACTTTGAATCACAACGCCCTCTGATGGTTTTTATCTCTTGAGGAATCCAAAATCTGTAGTTGGGAGGATGTAGCCCGAGAATTCATGTCGCAGTATAAATACAACGAGGAGCTCGAGGTCACCCGCCATGATTTAGAGATGCTCAAACAAAACTCCGGAAAATCCATCAGTAACTTTATAGCCCGATGGAGGGAAAAAGCAGCTACCATGACCAATCGGCCATCTGAGGAAGAACAAGTCAACATAGTGAAGAAGAATTTCTTGCACCATGTCCGAGAAACCATGGGAGAACAGTAGTACCCCCACTTTCGAGCTCTTAGAGAAGCAGGAGTAGAAATCGAGGAAAGTCTTGCCAAAACAGAAGTTGAACCAAAGAAGGTGTCCAGACAGTTTATCCCTAGAAAGTATGACAAGCCTGCCAATACTACAGTCTCAACCATCAATAATATCTCTCAACCAACCGCATTATGGGCACCAGAAAGTCGCCCTGCCCCTGTCCGAAGGGAATACACTGAGCTTCATGCTCCCCTCTCCAAAGTCTACCAAGCCTTGTTAAGCCGAAACCTTATAAAACCCTTGGATCCCCGTCCATTACCCAATCCACTCCCAAGAAACTTCAAGACCGATGCTCATTGTGCCTTCCACCAAACTGATGGCCATACCACCGACCAGTGCTTTCATCTCCGAAACATAATCCTAGATCTCATTGATCGAGGTACCATTGCCCCACCGGCCAATCCTAAGCCAAACACTACCCATAACCCCCTCCCAAATCACACCAATGCCATCTTCTTAGAATAAAACTCGAATTTCGATCCATCAATCCAAATCACACCCCTATACCCTCTTGAACCTCTTCAAATTTGCCCATATTTCCTCCTACACCCTACTAGCCTCGCTGATCAGGCACTGTCACTCCTCACTAGAGCATGCATCGTTGTCCGTACCTGTTCCAGAAATGGAAGAATGGAATTTTCAGAAGTCTTAAATCAACTCCTAAAGTTCGGATTGAAATTGCCCTCACAGATGAATATTGACTGCCAGAGGTTCAGTGCGCTATTTTTAGAAGCACGGAAATGGGCCCGAGAATCAGATAGGTGGGTGGTAACAACCGATGAAGTCAGCTTGGATGGTGTTGTCCAGATCATGGCGGAAGTATTCAGGCAAACCAACAGCATTTGCAGTATCACCAAGTTATTTGATGCTTTGAAGCTACAAGGGCACCTGGTCCCTTCACCCTTACACATCCCCACAGAATGGGAAAACCTATATGAGGAAGCCGTTGAAGTTGTGGAATGCATCAACTTTACATAGAAAGATAGAATTGTTGCCACCGGATGGGGGGGAGAGGTCGAAGATTCAAGTGAAGAGAAAGCTTCAGGAACAACTGGACCAGTAACCAATTTATGTGGGATGATATCATTTGAATAACTCCTCGAAGCTTTAGACAGAGTGGCAGAACAACCTGAGATTGATAAGGAAACTAGATTTAAGTTTTTCCTTTCTTCAGTAAATAACATGACCAGATCCGGGAGACATTACCAAATTCTGAACTCATTACCAGCAAATGACAAGGTGAAGGGAGTTAAAGACCTTCCTATGCTAGAAATGACCATCGATGAGAGCAAGATCCTCGATCAACTGAAGGAAACTCAAGCTAACATCACTCTATGGGGGCTTTTTATGTCCTCCCAGCTGCACAGAAATGCTTTAATCAAATTACTCACTGGACCTATAGTTCCTCCCTCTACCACACCAGAAGAAGCGATAAATTTGGTCGGATCCTTGACCTCCACCCGAATGCTGTCCTTTTCTGAAGAAGAAATCCCCAAGATTGGTCCAAACCACAATCATGCACTCAACATCTCCATCGAAGTTATGGGGAAGGTTGTACCGCTTTCTCTCGTTGATAACGGGTCTGCTTTGAATGTCTGCCTACTGAGAACCTTCAAATGTCTAGGTCTGAAATAAAGTGACCTCGCTCCAACCTCCGCTGCCATGCGTGCCTACAATAATACCTGTCGGAAGGTGATGGGATCCATAAAACTTTCAATAGGGGTTGGACCTATAAACCCCATCGTCGAATTCCAAGTCATAGACATCCCAGCCTATCTCAACCTGTTTCTCGGGGGACCTTGGCTCCAAAATATAAAGGGTGTCTCTTCCTCATTCCATCAGAAATTGAAGTTCTTCTCCGATGGGCGAGTCATCACCATCTTGGGTGACGACAACAATGCCGAGGGTGCAAGCACCAGCAGTCCAATTCTCGAGATACAGCATGGGTCAAATGATATGCTCCTATCAGGATTCCGAGTCAAGCCCTCCCTACTCCTGGCAGGGGATGGTTTCAAAGAAAGTGTTTGTCCAGAATATGACCCTCATGTAAATGTCAATGTGATTCGGATGTTCAGGAACATGCACTTCATGCCCGGACTGGGGCTAGGACAAAGGTAGAAGGGGATACGCGAGCCCATCGAACTAAAGAAAGCTTTCCCTCCTTGCGGCTTGGGATATCAACCATCAGAACAAGAGCTCAGAATGATACGCCAGTCTCGATCAAAGAGAGGGTTAGACTGCGGCCGAACTATCCCAGGAGATTCCTTAAATGGACGATTCACCAAAGAAGGCAAGGATTTCCCCTTTTGCGGTTTTCTAGAACCATGGTACGACCACACAGACAAGAAAATGAAACCTGGAATGGATATCTTTTTCCAAGATAGCTACCCATGGGCTGAGAGTTTCCCACACCGCGTACAACCACTCATCAAAAATATCGAAGAGACTGAGAAAAGTGACTCCGAAGATTCCTTCAACCTACAGACACTGGGGCTAGCACTTTGGATGGTCCATTCAGGCGCTACATCACTGGACCCCTCTTATCTGATCAAGGTTGCTGATACACCTCTCCTCAACTGGCATGCTGCGCCAGTTCTACCTCTTGAAATCTCACTTAACCCCAATGTTTACCCTATTTCTTCTACTGTTGTCCACCCTTGCTCAAATGTAATCGAGACCTCTTTTGATGAGGTTCTCAATATTGTTTTTCCTATCAATGAAATAAACGAAGATTTTGAGTATCTTGTTGTGCCTTACATTAATTGTTTAGATTCTAATCGAACTTTTGATAATGATGATTTTGCAAATGATCAATTCTTAACTGATTTAAATAAGGTTAATAATAAATAACATAACCGTGTTCAAGTTAATGAAGAAGGGACTATTGTTATTAATCTCGGTTCTAGTAGCCAATTAGGCGAGATTAGGATAGGGGCCACCCTTGACGAGCATGAGTGTGCACAACTTGAAGAATTGATAAAAGAGTTCGTGGATGTCTTCGCATGGTCCTACGATGATATGCCCGGTATTGATCCTGAAATAGCTCAGCATGAGATCCCCACTCTCCCAGATTACAAGCCGATTAAACAAAAATTGAGAAAACTCGGCACCGAATGGTCGCTCAAGGTCAAAGAAGAGGTGGTCAACTAGTTGAACGTGGGTTTCATTCGAGTGATTGAATATCCCACATGGCTAGCCAACATTGTACCTGTGCCGAAATTATGAGGGAAGGTTCGAATGTGTGTGGATTATTGAGATTCAAACAAAGACTCTCCGAAGGATGATTATCTGCTACCCAATATCGACATGATCGTGGACAACACAGCCAATCATGCTCTCAAGTCATTCGTCGACGAGTTTTCCGGATACAACCAGATCAAGATGCACCCCGACCACCAAGAGAAAATCGCATTCATCACCCCATGGGGAACCTTTTGCTACGCCGTTATGCCGTTCGGTCTCAAGAATGCTGGGGCTACCTACCAGAGGGCCGCTACAACCATCCTGCAGGATCTGATTCACAAGGAGGTCGAGGTTTACGTGGATGACATAATTATCAAGTCCAAAACTAGATAAGGTCATGATCCTACTCTCCGAAAGTTCTTCGAATGACTGCAGCAGTATCAGATGAGAGTCAATCCATATAAATGCGTCTTCGGCGTTAGAAAGGGAAAACTCTTAGGATTCATGGTTAGTGAGAAGAGGATAGAAGTAGATCCCGCCAAGATGAAGGCCATACTTGAGATGCCACCTCCCCGAACAGAGAAGGAAGTCCGAGGTTTCCTTGGGAAATTATAATATATCAACCGATTCATCAGCCAGCTAACCTCCATCTGTGAACCAATCTTCAAAATCCTCTGAAAGGATTCAACCAAGGTTTGGAATGAGGCCTGCCAAGAAGCTTTTGACCGAATCAAACAATACCTGACCCAACCTCCAGTTCTCATGCCACCATAACCTGGTCTCCCTTTGCTCCTATACCTAACCATAATCGACACTGCAGCTGGGGCTTTGCTAGTCTAATACCTTGAGGACTCCCGCAAATAAAGAGCCATCTATTATGCCAGTCGCAAATTGACCGGGTACGAGGTCAACTACACTACTTTAGAAAAAGCATGCGTCGCGCTTGTCTGGGTCACCCAAAAGTTACGAAACTACATGCTCGCCTTACCTATTAAGCATGTATCCTGAATGGATCCCATCAAGTACCTCCTCGAAAAACCCACCTTATCCAGCCGAATGGCCCGATGGTTGATGATCCTAACCAAGTTTGATATCATGTACGTCACATAAAAAGTTGTTAAAGGAAGATCCATCTCTGACTACCTCGTTGACTACCCTATAGAAGAAGCTAATGTCTGGATCTCCGAATTCCCAGATGGGAACATTCTTTGCACCGCCCAAGACTGTCGCTGATGGAAAATGTTCTTCGATGGCGCTGCCAACAAAAAGGGATATGGCATTGGGATACTTCTGGTCGCCCCAGATGACTCCCACACTCCTATCGCCATAAAATTGGATTTCCCTTGCACCAATAACATGACGGAATACGAAGCATGCACAGTGGGCCTCAAGGTCGCTCTCAAGAAAAGTATTCAATACCTTGATGTATATGGGGATTCTGCCCTTATCATCGGTCAAGTGCTCAGAAAGTGGAAAGTCAAGGACGAAAAGCTCCAACCCTTTCAGGCCCAATTAGAAGATCTAGCCTCCCAATTCCGAGATATCACCTTCCATTACCTACCCCGAGCAAAGAATAACCTAGCCTATGCTCTCGCTACCTTGGCCTCCATGGTCGACATGCCCAAGGGAATAAAAATGATCCCCTTCCTAGTTTAAAAATAAGACAAACTAACCCACTGCTACCACATTGAGCTCGTCACCACAGAAGATCATGAGCTAGTCAACTACTGGTACTATGATATTTGGTTCCTCCTCAGGTACGGTAGGTATCCCGAGGGTTCCAACAAGAAAGATCGAGATACCCTCCCAAGGTTGGCCTCCCAGTACATCATCTGTCATAAAATGCTACTCAAGATGAATTTAGATGGAATTCATTTGCACTGTATCGCAGGGGTTGACATTGAAAATATAATACAAAAAATCCACAGCGGGGAATGCGTACCCCACATGAACGGTCACATGCTTGCCAAGAAGATCATCCGACAGGGTTACTACTGTACCACCATGGCCCAGGATTGCACCGCCTATGTTCGGAGATGCCCTTAATGCCAATAGTTCTCCAACCTCCAACACCTCCCTCCGCGGGAATTATACAACATGACTTCTCCTTAGCCGTTCTCCACCTAGGGTATCGGCATCATAGGAAAGGTTACGCCAAAGGCGTCAAATGGGCATGTGTTCATCCTAGTTGCCATTGATTACTTCACCAAATGGGTCGAAGTTGAGTCATGTGAAGTATTAAATGCCAAGAAGGTGGCCAAATTCATCAAGAAAAATATCATCTGTTGATATGGGGTCCCGCACGAGCTAGTGTCAGATTACGGGTTACACTTCGAGGCAAAAGGCACAGAAGTTGTCAACAAGTATGGGATTCAGAGACATAAATCTTCTCCCTATCGACCTCAGACCAATGGTGCAGTTGAAGCCGCTAACAAAAACCTCAAAGCCATCATCAGCAAGATGACCGAAAGTTGTAGGGATTGGGCCGACCGAATCCCGCACTCCCTCTGGGGCTATCGAACCTCAATCCGAACGTTTATTGGGGCTACCCCTTACTCCCTGGTCTACGGCATGGAAGCAGTCCTACTTGTGGAGCAGGAAATACCCTCGCTACACGTCATGATTGAAAGCAAGGTCAGTGAAGAAGACTAGTGCCAAAGCCGTCTTGATGAGCTAACCCTCCTAGATAAAAGAAGATTAAAATTTCTTTATCACATACAAGGGTACCATCGCCGAATAGCGCGATTATTCAACAAAAGAGTCAAGGATCGTGGTGTCCAGGAGGGGAATTTAGCCCTCAAGGAGATAATCGAACCCATCTGGGACCCTTGAGCAAAATTCAAGCACAATTGGAGCGGCCCTTACATTGTGAAGAAAATCTTGTATGGCGGTGCCGCCATGCTCACTGACCTGGATGGGAAAGAAATGGCTCGTCCAGTTAATTTGGACCGTCTCAAGAAATTATATCCCTAGTCCGAAATCTCGGCGTGCTACGACTCTTCTCATCCTCGTTCTATTCTAAAAAAAGAAAAAAAAACTCTCTTCATCTCCCTCTACCCAGAACTACGTGGGCCTGATCCTCTACAAAAAACCACTTTTAAACAAAAACTTTTCAAAAACCCTAGAGGTACGTAGGTAGCTCATACACCCCACAAGAGCACGACCCCTTCTTTTTCACAAAAATATATTCTTTTCTTATCTCCGAGAACGATAGTTCATTCTAAACATCTACTCGAACAAAAGGATTATGTATGCCTTAGCGATCGGTATAGATAATTCAAAATATAAAATTCATCGAAAGGCACAATTGGATGATTAGAAACTTATTTATTTCATTAATAAGAAACTACAGTAACAGATTACATAAGAAAAAGGAATGGATAACTCCCTTCCCCCTACTACCATAAAAACCAGATAAAATCCCCCACATCTGTTACACAAATAAACTCCCCAGGAGTCCTACCCACAGCTACCAGAAGAGCCTGCACCCTCATCATCTACATCCTGAGGACCCCAAGTTTCTCCTGCCTAAATGGAGTGACTCAAACACTCCATGGATTGATGAGCCTTAACCATCTTCGAAAAGACCACAACACCCCCTTCCATGGAGTCAGATAAAATAAACCACCTTTCGCCAGTCTCTACTGCCAACATCTTGCTGACTACTTTCCTCCACAACCAATCCATATAATCTTTGGAGACGTGGCAAACATTCCTGATAGACTGAGAGGGACGGGTTGACGGACGTCGATTTTCCCACAAGAATCCATGCAACAGACGTAAGCGCTCAGTCAAATCTTCTACCGGAAAGAAATTTGAGGTCCGAGGGGGCACGATCTGCCCCCAGCCAAATTGACGCAGAAGCCGCTAAGGGAAATAAAAAGAGGTCTGTCTGAGACCAACCAGTCGCACATATAAATGCTCTCCTAGCTCCAGAACAGGCTACAACTGTCCCCACCAAGGCACTGACCAATACAGACCACGAGCCCCATGCTCTACAAGCCAATTCTCCTAAGCCGACAAAGGATATTCTAGAGGAGTCGACAAGCGGAATCTTTCAGACAACCACATGAACAGCATCACAGGGCTACCCCTCAAAAAGTCATAACGACCTTCTCTCGAGGCATCCATGCCATTCAGAGTCTCCGCCAATATCACCGTCGCAGGATTGCGATAGTATGACATCCATGAAGTAATGGCTGCAAGTTGAGGGTCTACGGGCACCTCCCCAGTCACCAACAGTAATTTTGAAATAAGGCCCAAAACAATGGCTCCAGCATAGCCAGCATCACCTACTTCCCACAAATGCATGGACTGCAGCACCGTCGGGAGAGAGATCATTCCTCCAGCAACCAATAATCTGGCCGTCGAAGGTAAAATATGAAGAAGCCCGGCCAAAAAATCCTTAGGACAACGGGAAAATTTGGGCAAAGCAGCAGCAACACTGGGATTTACACCCAGTATGGAAGAAAATTCCTCGTAGGTAGGACAAACTTCTTCCAACCCAAAACGGAATACATGGCCTTCGGGGTACCAAAATTGTACTGCCGCCATTAGCATATTCCACTCAAAAGGTCGATTACGCCATAAGGACACTCGACGCATGTTGAAAGCATTATATTCGACATTATAAGAGCACATAGCTTCCAAGGCTTCGAGGTAGTTGACAAACTCGGTGCTACCAGGGAGAGCCATCTTGTAGGGCAAGGAAATAGTGGGCAAATAGATGAGGATGCAAAGGTGTGATGAAAGCACTCCACCCTCACCCCCTTTTTATACTTGAGAAATCCTCACAAGGGACATAATCCCTGCAGAAATCGGAGGGTATCCTACCCCATAAGGTACCAAAGGTTGAAGAAGGTACCATTCAAAGATTTAAAATTGATTGGACTGGACTGAACTGCCGATAGGCTGGCCAGGATGTTTGCCGATCGGCAACCCCCTATTTTTGGAAAATTTCCTCCTTTCCTCTTTTGTCAAATCATAAAACTCAATGAAAATAAATTGATATTCTCAACATAATTTCAAAAGCCCTTTTCCTCCCTATATAATTTCCCTTTTTAATTAAAACTTTCCTTGGAAAAATTCCAAAAAAAAAAAATATTCGTTTGTTTTTTATGGTCTCAGCAACAAAGTAAAAAGTGCATATGCATCCATTCATTCATCATTATTAAAAGATAGTCAAAAAACTACACTGCATTACATATATTTGTGTTCTGTGTTACATCAATTTTGCAGGAAATAAAAAGAAAAGCCAAAAACAACGGGACTCAGCCCAAACCCTCTCTCTCTCTCTCTCTCTCGCTCTCTCTCTCAAGATCTTCCACCACTGCGACGCGCTCTCTTTCCCCTACGACGAGACGACGTGCCCCCACTACCTGAGCCAGAGTCTTCCCCGAACGAGGCTGACAGCACCAAGCAAGAAGGAACGGGGATAGCATCCCGAATGTGGGCTGTCACCGATGATATCCAATCTCTAATGTCCCTCATCCAAGTGGTCGACACCCGGATTTGCTGCAAGGAAAAGGCAGAATCAGTATCAAGCAAAAGAAATCAAAAAAGAGGAAAAGGACCGAAAGGTTTACCACAGGACGAAGGACCTCCTCTGTCAAACCCATCTCCTCTGGATCCATCGCGAGGGGACGGTGCAGCATCGGCACTATCCCTCCATCAGCCCGCCGGATGTTGTGCAAAGGAGTGTGTAGCCGCACAAAAGGGACCTCCGAGGCCACCGCCGCCGCAAGTGCCGACGGACCACCACCACTGTGGGAAGACCCCACCGCCCAACTCGAACCCGCAGGAGGGAAAGGCAAGCATCATGAATGCTGGGCGCCATCAACCAGCTCGTCACAAAGTCCATATAATCATACGGCGCAGCCGTGTCAGTGTACAATGCATAGGACTCGCCAATCATAGCTACGATCCTCTCATCCTCCAACAGCTGTCGCTCCCGCCTCATAGACATAGGAGGCTATGCGGGAGGCACCACCACCTCCTCCTCAACAATCTAACGAATCACACTCTCCTCGAGGTACCAGGAATGGCCGAACTCATGCGCCAACAAACGCCTCATCTGCGCATTCATCCCAGTCATCCCCGTATCCTGAATGGCTATCCCCCAGGGATAAAAGGTCACCTAAAAATCCCCAAGCAGGCATAAGTCAATACAAAATCAGAAGGTCCTAAAAACCAAGACTGAAATGGAAAGGATCTTACCCGACCACTGGTCAGGTCATTCAAGACCTGACGCACCGTCTCCAGGGAAAGAGATCCCTTCGAATGTCGGTTGGCCTTACGCCATCGATACAGTCGGCAGAAGTCCCCAACAGTGTCGTCCTTCAGAGCAATCAGTGGGGTGTTGCACCCAATCACCTCATAGAACCACGTCTGAATTCACAAGCAAAAAGAGGCGCATAAGGAAAATGCGAATGCATGAAAGGAAAATGCGAATGCATGAAATGAAAATGTGCAAAAGTAAAGAATACCTCAAGGAGATACATGGCTTCAGTAAAAGTTTGTCGGCAACACCGACTGAATGCATCCAAAGAAAAGAAAAGAGACGCCAAGGTCAGACTCCCACAATCATAAAAAGGGATGTTTGACAACATCCTCAAGTACGAAAAAAACCACAAATGGACGACGTCGACACTCGACGCCACCATGAAACTTCCCAGCACCAACAAGATAAACAACCAGGCCATCTGCCTCACTTTTAGCCCGTCCTCCACATCAACCACCCTGCTCAGCAAAACATCCTTCAGCAAGGACAGCTGGATAGAATCCCCAGAGACTATACTCCTCACATCACCAAGTGCCGCATGCACTGCCTCTGGCCTCACCCGCAAGGAGCGATCCACCTCTATCTGCTCTCCGTCACAATCCAGCCCCAATAGTTGTTGCACATCTATGGGAGTCACCACCATCTCCCCGAAGCCAAAATGAAAAGTGTGGGTAGTGTCCCACCACCTCTCCCCCAAGGCACACAAAACTGCTGTCGAACGAGGCGTCTCATCCAGCGCATCTGCCAACCTCCCAAAAACCTGCTGATGATACCATCCAATACACCACAGGTGGAAGATGCTCCCAAACATCCTTAAGCCCCGTCGTCCCGCGAGCACGCATGTTCTTCAAAGAAATATCCGATTGGCAAGAGGAAAAATTCGGTCAAAGGTCAAGAAAAAAGGAAAAATCACCCAAAAAGAAAGGAATGCCAAAGGTCAGGTTACTTACATAACCGCCGGGAATCACTCTCGAAGAGCGATGACGCGACGGATCCCGCAATAAGGTCCGCTCATCCGCAACCGGCTCGAATGCATCGAAGGTATTCTCATTCCCCAAAGCAAGAGGCACCCTGTCCCTCCAATCCATATTCGCATAGTCATCAACGGTCAACCACTCCCGATGGACATCGGTGCTCACAAAGGCAGCCATTTCTTGAAGGTCAAAACGTTAGAATAATTCGCAGAAAGAAATCGCAGAAAGAGAGAATGCAAGAAGCTGTGAAAAATGAAGGGGATTCACCCCCTTTATATAGGAGGCCAAGCGTCATGCCGATCGGCGCTGACCCCAGCCATACCGATCGGCACTGTCTCCTCACCTTCCCGAGGTAGTCCAAAAGTCCGTGCCACTGCCGAATGGCACCCCTCAGTCTATGCCGGCCGGCACCCCCTTAAAATTTCGTATAAAAATTCCCAGAAAATACCAGAAAGCCTCAAAAAATCCACAGAAAATTCCTAAAAATCCCAAGAAGGATTTAGAATGTTTTTATCAAGAAAATTTCGCACTCCTTCAGGAAAAACCTCTTTTTTCCCAACGGAACCCTCAAAATCCAGGCGAATGACCTCTCAAGCACTGCGCCTGGACCACCTAATCACCTCCTCAACAGATTTTACAACCTCAAACCGGTTATCTCCCCAACTATCAACTCCTTCGCTCAAATCAGAGGCACAAGGCCTCCCCAGTCATTGGCTACCCGGTGCGATACAATATCACATGGTATTTTTCCCAGCAGAAATCAGAAGAATCACTCGCCCCAGGCGATCTCTCCCAAAGGACAATCGAAATCTTCCCCAGCTCATTCATCGTTCCCTAGCGGAACCTCAAATCCAATTCTCATCCCCGATGGAATCCCAAATCCAATCCTGACCCCCAGTGGAACTCTTTTCTTTTCCCAAAGAAATGCAATCACTCTTGGGTCATAATTGATCCCGGTCTTGGATCGTCACCTGAGTTAGGTCAGAATTGACCTTGGTCCTCGGTCGTCACCACTCTTGGGTCAAAATTGACCCCGATCTTGGATTATCACCTGAGTTAGGTCAAAATTGACCTCGGTCCTCGATCTTCACCACTCTTGGGTCAGAATTGACCATGGTCTTGGATCGTCACCTGTGTTAGGTCAGAATTGACCTCAGTCCTCGGTTGTCACCACTCTTGGGCCAAAATTGAGCCCGATCTTGGATCATCACCTGTGTTAGGTCAGAATTGACCTCGATCTTCGGTCGACACCACTCTTGGGTCATAATTGTTCCCGGTCTTGGATTGTCACCTGAGTTAGGTCAGAATTGACCTCGGTCCTCGGCCGTCACCACTCTTGGGTCAGAATTGACCTCGATCTTGGATCGTCACCTAAGTTAGGTCAGAATTGACCTCGGTCCTCGGTAGTCACCACTCTTGGGTTAGAATTGACCCCGGTCTTGGATCGTCACCTGAGTTAGGTCAGAATTGACCTTTGTCGTCACCATTCTTGGGTCATAATTGACCCCGTTCTTGGATCGTCACCTGAGTTAGGTCATAATTAACCTCGGTCCTCGGTCGTCACCACTCTTGGGTCAAAATTGATCACAGTCTTGGATCGTC
This sequence comes from Sambucus nigra, assembly GCA_949130495.1. NCBI lineage: Eukaryota > Viridiplantae > Streptophyta > Magnoliopsida > Dipsacales > Adoxaceae > Sambucus > Sambucus nigra. The sequence goes on along the minus strand of OX422211.1, from coordinate 201,692,058 downwards.
ACCGGAGTTAGGTCAGAATCGACCTCGGTCCTCGGTCGTCACCACTCTTAGGTCCTCAGAATCAACCTCGACCCTCTGAATCGGTCATCCTCGCTTCCTTAGGTTCTCAGAATTGGCCTAGGCCCTCTGAATTGATCATCCCCATCACACTCCTTAGGTCCTCAGAATCGGCCTCGACCCTCTGAAACGGTCATACTCCCTCAAAAGCATCATGCGGTGTCTAAATTGACGCCTATCATTTGTTCCAAACTCACCCGTCGAGGGGCTCTGTAGACACCTCATTTTGTTACCCCCTAACTCTCCTTAGGTCCCTAGTACCTCCACTCATCACCGCAAATCCAAGTTATGTCCCGAGCACTGACTTGGAAGCCATCGGGCACTCCCCGGCTCAGTTTGACCCAAAATTCAAACTCTTCATCTCGACCGAGACTCAATGAATCTTCAAAGGTCACCAAATACCCTTTCTAACGGATCACCCCGTGCGTGATTCTGACTTACCATGCGGACAAACGGTTCGTTTGCGTCCGAAACCTAACCCAGAGGTCACCGGGAACTCCCGGGCTCTCTTTGACCTAAGTCAACTCTTCATCTCAATCGAGGCTAAATGAATCTTTGAAGGGCACTGAATACCCTGTCCAATGGTCCACCCCGTGCGTAATTCTGACTTTCTATGCTGACGAAAGATCCGTTTGACTCCTGGAAGCCACCGAGCGCTTCCCTGGCCCGGTTGACCAAAGTCAACTCTCCAAACTGGGTCAAACTCTTTGGAATGTCAAATTACATCTCCTAACCTTTCTAATGGTATTCCCCGTGCATGATTCGGACTTACCATGCTGACGAACGATCCGTTTGCGTCCTCACGATTCCCCGTCCAATGGACCGACAAACGCTTCTGAGCCTAATTTGACCCAAAGTCAACTCCCAAACCCGGGAGCAGTCCAAAGTACTTTTGAAGGTATCTGAAATATCTTTCCAATGGTATTCCCCGTGCACGATTCTGACCAACGGTTTGCCCTCGGCGGCCAATTTTCTGAAAAAGCCTGAAGCGCACTGCCAAATGGCAGTGCCATGATAAAGCCGATCGGCAGCCCCCTGGGGCTATAAAAGGAGGTCTTCACCTCATTTTCAAGGGAGCCCGGATCTGATAAAAATCCCTCTCAATGAATCCCAGAAACCTCTCTTGAATGCAACGTGATTTCAACTTCCAAATCCCCTTTTTACTTCCACTTTTCATCATCCTTTTCATCAAACTTGATGAATTAGCCACTCTCCATCATCATCCAAGTGCAAGGGCTGCTCTTCAACATTCAAGATCTTCAAGAAGGTCCAACTTTCTCAAACTCTTTCTTAAATTCTCTTGAATTCCCAATAACTTGTTTTCTTACTTAGCACTATTATTATCTCATCTCACACATCCTAACATACTTTTTATTTAGTATTATTGCACATCTCTTATTTTCATATAAATAAAAACCCCAAAAAATAAGAAAAAGAGGGTATGCCCATAAATTCCAAGTAAGGATTCTCACACTTTTTTCCACACTTTCCTCACAACTAAAACACTTTTTCTACAGACACATACACACACTCACAAATAAGAGATTCCCCATTCGAATTTATGGGATAAACCCCACCCCTCGTTTCGTATGCGAACTACGTGGACTTTGATGCCTTTATAGGCTACGTAGGCGTCTCGGGGTAAAACCCAAGACTCGAGTCCTCATTTTCTCACTATTTCTCTTACTTTCTATCTTCTATAAATCCATTTTTCTTATGTTATACATATACTTGTTCTTAGTGACGCATTACCCCATATGCGTTATCGTTCCCTTATAACGATCAACGTAGGGGTAATCGAGTAAATATCATTTTTATAATATTACTCTTATATCTTCCTACGGACGACTCGCTTTATCCTTTCCATGATGCAAGTTGAGGATTCCTACCTCCATTCTATATATATACACATACACACATATCACGGGGGGAAACATAAAGGAAAATAGAAAATATTCATGAGAGACCGAAAGGGCGGAATGGGTGCCTAACACCTTCCCATTCCGTAACTAAGTCTCTGAACCCTTCTCGAATCATCTTGGTTTCGCATGCACCAGTATGTCTTTGGATGCCACTCTTCGGGGTGGCTTCCCCTTTTTCTTTTGTCTATTTTGAGTAAAATAGACTGGCGACTCTGAATCTCTCTACATTTTTCACACCACAAACGACGTCGGCCGAAGTGCTCCCAAGGGGGACGCGCGGGACCCGAAGGACCCTCTCCTCCACGTGCCCGCCCGCCGAGGATCAGGATCAGGGATGTCCACAACTGGGGACATTTGAAATATATTGATGGACCTCCTTATGATGTAATACGCCTTTGTAAAATAATTACGTGTTCCTCTTTATGCAAGAACATAGTATGAACCCTTACTTGAGAACTTGTTATTGTTAATATTTTTTGTCATGTAGACGATATAAGGAGTACGGGATAAATGTTGATTCTTGGTTTAGTTAATGGTTTGGTTAATAACCTTTTCAATTTGTATATATTGTAATTCTATAGGACCCGTTTCTCTAAATAGAAAGTGAATTTGAATTGGTATTGATATTGGTATAAATTGAAATTGAATTTGAATTGGTATTGATATTGGTATAAATTGGAATAAATTGGTATAAGTTTTAATTTTTATGCGTACTTTAAATTAAATGAAACATACTTTAAATCCATAATTAAATAAAACCTCTCGAATTGTGATAAGACAAAGTTAAGTGAAACATACTTTAAATTACATATAGTGCACGTAGATACTAGCCTTCTAGTTCTTATGCGTACGCATTCAATAGCCCTTAGACCCGTTCGAGAGTCATCACCCTATAATGAGATCTCTTGAATTGTCCTGTTTGGACTGCATAGTTTCTATATAATAATATTCTTAGTGGCTTAAACTTGTTACTTTGGGGAGAAGTTCTGCAGTCGTATCTTAATGTTCTCTGGGTAGATACTAGATGATGCGATGTTAAGTGTTATTTCAATTGACAAATTGAAATAACACTCATACTTACGAATCTATGTCGTGTACTTTGAGAAATATGGGGACATGTTGCCGAATTTTTGTCAAATTGGAACAATGTGTATGAGTTGTTAAGTATATTATAGAAATATGTAGTCTTGAATGGGATAGGACCACTCACCCGTTAGAGGAGATGGAGGAAATAGGAATTAATATTATAAATTGAATTTTAATTTTGATGTCAAATTAATATTGAATTTGAATTTGAATTTGAATTTGAATTTGAATTCACTAATAAATTTACGCATAGAACTAGACTTTTAGTTCTTATGTGTATGCATTCAATAGGTGATTGTTTATACTAATGGGAACTAAATATTCACACTTATGTTTATGCTAATCCATGAATATTCTCTTTTTACCCAGAATAGGTGATTGTTTGTAGTAGTTGTGATGGGATATCCTAAATATAAAGATTGGATGGGTGAGACAAATAGATTAGGGGATGTGTTTCGCATAGGTGCTAATGAATTTATGAAATACGAAAAGAGATGTCATGATGATGAAGAGTTTTCATGTCCGTGTGCTAGGTGTAAGAATGTTAAGGTGTTTGAGTGGAAAATATTTGAACTACATTTGTTAAAATGTGTATGCAATATAGTTATCGAATTTGGATTTTTCACGGGGAACCAAAAGTTTCTTTTGTCCCCTAGCAACCATCACAACAACCTTTAACAAGTAGGATATATTTACATAGGGAGGATGACAATGTAGATCATAATATGCTATAGGATTTAGTTAATGATGCATATGGATTTCATGAAGTGGAAAAGAACGAGGTCGCTAAAGATGTACAAGGTTCAGGTGCTCATGAAGATATCGGGATAAACCTTGACGATGACTACCAGAGTTCAAAATTTAAGGCGAGCTAGCCGTTATAATCTAGCTATGAGAAAGATCAAACAATTTTATATGCCATGGTTGGTTTGCATAGTTTGAAGACCCAATATGGTTTGTTTGGCAATAGCATGACAGGAATTTTGAAATGGGTGAAGGTCTTGCTACCCAAGCAGAATACGCTTCCAAACAGCTATCCTACAATAAAAAAAAAGCAGTTTAAAAGGTTTGGTAATGAAGTATAAATCAATTCATCCTTCTGTGAATGACTGCATATTATACCAAAATGAGTATAAAAATCTCAATCGGTGTTCGGTATGCGATGAACCTAGATATGTCCAATCTACTGGCAACGAAGGCATAAGCTCAAAAGTGCCTCAAAAGGTGTTGATATATTTTCCTGTTAGGCCTAGCTATTTTTCACATTACTATGGATAGTAGAGGCAATGACTTGGCATGCTAGGGAAGAAGCAGGGAATAATCTTATGTGTCATCTTATTAATTCTAAAGCTTGGAAGAGGTTGAGTTTTGAGTATCCTGATTTTTCTCTAGAACAGCGTAACATTCATTTTCCAATATCAACAAATGGTTTTAATCCATTTGGAAATCTAAGCGCCAATCAGAAAGTATGGCTAGTGATCCTAGCCCCACTCAAGCTCCCTCCTTCAAAGTGTATAAGACCAGAATGTTCAATGTTATCTTTGTTTATACCTGGGCCAAAGGCACCAAGTGAGGACATTGATGTCTACCAGGCTCCTTCAGTAGAAGAATTAAACGAGTTATGGGAATAGGTTGTGGAAGCATTTAACTCTTTTAGAAAAGAAGAGTTTACGCTGAAAGCTATGTTAATGTGGGAAATTCAAGATTTTTCAGCTTATGGGACATTATCTGGTTGTGTAGTACGTTGGGGGGGAAGTGTGCATGTGTGTAAATTGTATTTGGTATTGATATAAATTGGTATTGGTATTGGTATTAATTGAAATTGATATAAATTGATATTGGTAATGGTATGCATTTCTATTATCGGATTTGATCATTAATTCAAAGTCCATATATATGTCTGTACTAATAATAATATTTTTTTTAGAAAATGACTTCATTCGGGCACGAAAGCGGAGGCGACAAGGGCTCCTCGGCCAATAGGCCCCCAAAATGGGGAAAATTGGGGTCCTATGACGAGAATAAGACAGAATTATTGGCTAGAGTGTTGGAGTTGCTAAAGACGATCATTGGTCCGGGGTACACTAATTGGAGGGCCATGCCTATTGACCTCAAGATGAACATCTGGGGGGTACTAAAGGTAGTGTATTTATATTTATATTCATATTTATAAGCAACTAACACTTAATTTCTTTTTTTTTGTATTTGTTTGATAGGATAAATTCGGCATGTCCCACATCTCCGTGACTCCATGTTAGAACAATTGAGGGATCAATATAAGACATGGAAGAAGAATATGTGGACACGATACTTTGAGAAGACCTGGGAGTCCATTCTGAGAGTATGTGACACCGTCCCCCTGAAGGAGCCGACATCATTGGTACAGTGGCAAAAGTTTGTCGATAATGAGATCAATGTGAGGCAATTGGTATCTCACCAATTGGGAGGAAAAACCAGACAAAAAAGTTGGAAGTGCACTACTCCGGGCGGACGTCATACGTCGAGGTGGAGCACATGATGGTAAGTTTTTATTTTTCTTTAATTTTAATTTTATTTTATTCTAATTTAGCATTACTTTTCATTACTTACTAATTTTGTATTATTTTATTTCAGGACATGGGGACTGGCCCTGGGGGTAGGCCACATAGGCTCAATGCCTATGTGGCAATTCGAACGAAAAAGGGCAAGGACAATGAGGTGGCCCCGAGCGTTGCAACCACCATTGTAAGTTATATATGTTTAATTTTTTTATTTACTTAATTAACTAATCGTGTACTTTTTGTCTTTTCAGGCAAAGCTTAAGGAAGTGCATGAGTCGCAGTCTGATGCCAACAAAGCATATTTGGCTACGGAAGCACTCAGCCAAGTTCTTGGGATGAATGGCAAGGGGAGGACTAGGGGGTGGGCTCGCGAGTGGGGAAGCCTAAGATCATTGAAATGGAGACAAGCAACATCGGGTTGACACATAAGGTAGACGCCCATGACGATAAACTATCAAGGTTGGAGGTGACAGTCCTAGTTATGTACGCCTTTATGAAGCTTGGGCAAGGGAAAGGGCAAGGGATAGGATAATGAGGTAGAGGTAGATGAGGACGAGAATGTCACTTTTTCATCACCGATACGCATGGACTCGGCACTATATGATGATTCATTTCCTATCGTGACCCCCGTCAAGCGGCCTATGTCAATAATCAGTTGGCCGGGCATGTTTTTACTCGACATATATTATGGGGAGATGATAGCGAGGGGGTTGAAGGACCCGGGCTTCATCCCGAGTATGTTGGTTCATGGACGTCCCCTCCAAGACATTGAGGTAAGAGTGAGTGTCACGCATGTGGTGGACGGAAAAGAGAACTCACTCTTGTGATTGTGCGTACAATGCGGCGTTGAGTATATTGAGGGTTATCTCAATTCGTATGTCATGTGGCCTTCCTTCCTCTTCTGACCTGCTCAAGACCCTTCTTCATGACATTATTTCTATCTTTTTTATTTGGATATTGAATTGTATTTGTATTTTTTTAATTTTGGTACAAGTTGGTTTGGATATGGATATTTGCATTTCTATTTTATTTGGATATGGATTATATATGCCATGATTTGGTACATTATTTCTATTTTATTTGGATATATGTTGTTTGGACAGGTACAATTTTGCTATAACAGGTACAAATGTACTGTTGGGCAGTGGCAATAACCATACTGCCCACCAGTTTTTTTTAAATTATGCCCATAATTGTCACGATCAAAAATCGTGACAAATCCGTGACAAGTAAACTTGTCACGACCTTTGACCGTGATAATTTCTTGTCACGGTATTTGATCGTGACAAAACTAGTCACAGTCAAAGTGGGTGACAAAGAAGTTATCACCCCCAGACTTATCACGATCAAAGACCTTGACAAGTTAGTTGTTTTTGTGTAGTGGATGTTTCTCCCTTGCGTTATGCTCCTATACCTCTGCTCGTAATAGTGATAGTTTCTTTAGTCAAGGAAAACAATTACACAGCCTCGAAGGCCTCAGTATCTATCTATCTTAGTTGGTGAATAATGCTCACACATAATGCCACGTGATATACTCTTAATTTAGAAGATCACTAAGTATTTGAAAACCTAGAGTCTACTTAAATTGCGTAGAGATAATAGGCTCTTATAAACAAAATCACTCTAGCAAAATCAAATTAGGGTTTAGAAAAAAATTGGGCTTCGATAATTAAATAAACATCTAAAGGTGTTTATATAGTTTTTTTAAGTGAAGGAGATTTATTCTAAACAGTCTTCGATCGAAGGTTTCTCATTTGAAAATTGTCTTAGATCGATGTCCATTGCATTAAAAAAAGGCTATAGGTTGATATCATCTTTAATCGAGGGTGACCTCATTCGAACGGGGTCACTATGCAATAATCTCTAATGAAATTTGTAAAAAAAATATTTTATTGTCATTTCCAAGCAATGAAAATAAACTATGAGGAATTATAAAACTTGAAAACTATTACCTTTGAAAAATCTCTGGTTATGCAATTGTTATACCTATATATTCCCAAAGGTGAATAAACTCTAAGTTGAAAAGGAGTTAATAAATGTGCTCGGCTATACTCCAAAGTGAGGTAGTCACAGTGTCAATATGCTCCACCGGCATGTTTGAATAAGATTGGACACGTCCATGTTCCTGTGACTGCTTACGCACAAGACGTCCCCTATTAAACATGTGGGATTCTAATAACGTATTTGTTAGACCACAATTATCCATGTGCTTATCAACAAGACTAGTCCGTGATCCAAGGCACCCTAATTTATTAATTATAAACATGTATCTTCAGGAGTAACTGCCCGACTTATAAGGGCAATCCGCTTATTCTCTTGTAAATATCTGCAAATCACATATAAATAGGTCATTAGCCCACAAAATAAAGGGACTCCCACGGATATATTCTCAAGCCACAAGTTGTACCAGGAACCCTAATTGTAACTTTGTCAATAAGTTCAATAATAAACCAGGAGTACCGTGGATGTAGGTCTCCTCAAAGGGCCAAACCACGTAAAATCAATGTGTTTTCTCTGTCTCTTATCCCTATTCTCTATAATCGTTATTTCTCTCCAGGTTAATTTACTTATTATTTATTACCTCCATTTTTGGATGTTAACAGTAATGAAGTTGTTTAAGTTGGTTCGGTAACCTCATTCGCAATATTTTATCTCTATATCTTCATATGATGTAGCATTACGGCTCCATATGTTCGAAACAAATATAGAATGATTCAAAGTTTTGTTCCGGAATTAAGCCAACACGAAACTAAAACCTAAGAGGGGTGTAAAAAATTTACTTACATCCTTTAAAAAAAAATCTTTCATTGGCTCCCTTTTGTGTTCAGCTATCAAGTATATCTTGTGTTACTTTGAATTTGGCATCTTCTAATTTCTCTTGTTGGTGGGAGGGTAATTTTTCTATTGACAGTTTTAAAGACGATGTAAGTGTAGAAAAAATTGAGAAAAATATTAAAGATTTTAGGGATGAAACCAGTGGTGTAAATATTAAATTTACTGTTGTATTTATACAATTTTTAAAAATGGTTATTGGGGCCATGGCTATCGCATGGGAGAGTCATGAGTGCCTGATGCCTTGGAGAAAATAAGATTTTATAGGGGAGAAAAATAGCGTTAGATCATTTTGGCAGATAAAAATGCTTTTATGCTCTAGAGATGGTCTAAACTAGGGGCTATTATAGTTTATGGTATGGAGGAATCTAAGAGCATTAACATCACAATGTGTTAACTGTATTTTTATCAGATTTTTTTAAAGCATGTATTAACTAATGTTTTAGAGGTGCATATGGAAAAAGGTTGGTATATATACAAGAGGCTTAAACTTACATATAATTGATTTTGAATAAGATATATGGGATCCATTTTATTTCAAACGGAACTCGTAGTTTTTTTGGGTGTCAAAGAGTAGCATTTTGATAAAGGGAATATTTTGTCATATGTGATAATCAAAATAATAACCTTAAAATTTATTCTCAAGAGGAAAAAGAAACTGTTTGTTTTGTATGCGAATTGAATTCCCCTTAATGGGATATGTATGCAGTCCTTTTATAGGGTTAATGCCTCAAAACTACATCTAACTTGATTTACTTAAACAGGATATATAGGCACTCCATTTACGGGATCGATCACACCTCAAAAATATATCCAACCTAATTATCCTTAACTAGATATTATGTTATATATTTATGGGTTTGATCATGACTGAACTATGAGAGTGTTCATTCAATGTCACAACTTATTTAATTAAACTCCAATTTTTATATCCAGTTTAATTAACTCTAAACATGAAACTAAGTGATTGAAAGCAGTAATTTATCTAGCATGCAATCTAATAATCACAAAATCAAATTTGAGGAAAAATCCCCAAAAGAGGCAAAACCTTTTATTTCACTATTTAATGTAAATCACGACTTACATGTACATAGAGAACTACAACGTTTTTGACACATGAATACCCGCAGGCCTCGATTCGTTGTATTCAGCAAGAGCTCTCGCAAGAACTCCAAGAATTAGCAATGGAGATAGCTTATATTCTCCACAAGTACCATTCCAAGATTGGGTAATATCATTATAAGGGTTTCTCAAAGATTCGCAAACATATATAAGGAGGTTTGAGTGAATCAAAATGGGTTTTAGCCTTAAAATATGAAGATTTAAATTGCAGAAGATCTGCAGAAGGCGGAGTTAAAAAATCTTCTGAAATAACTAATAAGAGCAGGTGTTTATAGAAAAAATAAAAAATCAAGGCAGGGGAATGTCATTCAAACGACATGAGCATGTTGTTAAAATGACATAGAGAAGTCATTCGATCCTCATTCGAACGACCTAAGAAATGACATACCAAAAACCAAAATATTACATGGTCGTTTGGTCCAAATTAGATCATGGGATCAAGCGACCATATCAAACGACAAGTCCATGTCATTAGAACAAAATATCAGGTCGTTTGAATGAACTTAAGCAAAATTCATTATTTTTTAAATGTCAACCTTATTTTTGATAAATTCAATCAGTTATAAAATCAATTTAAAAATATTCGAAATATAATTGTGAATATTAAGAACTCCAAATAAGAATTATACCATTAACGTAGTTGAGTAGTGGAGACCAGTTGAAGTAGAACGTCGCACGTCGCACGTTTGAAGATGATGGGAGCGTGATGATAATCACGGTGTCAATGATTCAGAGTACATCATGGATGATCGTGTGTATACGTGCCAATATAGCAGTATACGACATATCATATGTTATCTAGGATAACTCCGATAATTCTTAGATTCTAGCAAGACAATCACAAGATTATGTCCTTATAATTATCCCCCTATGTTTATGCCGGTAAATACATAAAAAAATATTTGAATTATGCAAAAAAATAAATCCCTAAGACATACAATCTAATATCCCTACAAACCCTTAAAAGGAAATATCAAAAACATGTCTTGAAATCTTCAAAATCTTCAAAATCTTCAAAACTTCAAATCTCCAAGGTTTATTTGTCATCGTGAGGGTGTTCCAAATATATGATCATCAAATTGTACCTACACACATGAGACAAGAAACAAATACTCGTGACGCGCAAAAGTTTGAAATAAAATATAAGCATAAATGATAAATTTATTAAGAACAAGCAAATCATTAAAGAATCAAACTTTTCCACTGTCCCACTATTCGTTATTCCCCTTTTTATGATGTCAAAAAATAAACAAGGAAAGAAAACATAAAAAATAAATACGGAATGTCACAAATAAATACGGCGGTGGCTTGTGCATGTCATTAGATTGACATAGGGATGTCATTCGATCCTCCTTCGAATAACCTAAGAAATGACAAACCAAAAACCAAAATTGTACGTGGTCGTTTGATCCAATTAGATAAGAGTATCGAGCGACCATATCAAACGACATGTCCAGGTAGTTCGAACGACCTTAAGTAAAAATCATTATTTTTAAATTCCAGCCTTGTTTTTTATAAAATGTAATCAAATATAAAATCGATTTAAAAATATCCCAAACATAATTGTGAATATAAAACCTCCAAATAAGAATTATACAATTAACGTAGTGGAGTAGTGGAGTAGTGGAGACCGGTTGAAGTAGAGCGTCACACGTTTGAAGATTATGGAAGCATGATGATGAGCCCTTTACTAATGATTCGGATAGAGGACGTCTTGGATGATCGTGTGTAGACGTGCCAATGTAGCGGTATACATCATATCATATATTATCTGGGACAACTCTGATATTCCTAGATTCTAGTGGACAATCGCAAGATGATGTCCTTACAAACTACATTCAACTTAATTCCACTTTATGGGAGGCAGTCTACTCAGAGGCCTAGTCAGAACAGAAAATATACCCCATTTTTAAATCCTTTGATCTAGAGGCAAATATCGTAATTAGTACCACGTTCTTGGTAATGTCAATATCCCAAGAAAAAATTGGCCACTAAAGAATGAGAATAAAATAACTTTAAAAATCTAACTTCAATGTGACAGTTTATAAATGTATTTTAAGTTTCCCTCCATGCTAGGAAATTTTTCATCATCATCACATATGGCATAAAAATCGAAGTCAAGATTTTGCCTTGTGTCAGTTCTACATTGTTTCAATTTTCTCGTTTTCAAAAAAGAAAAAAAATTTCAAAGAACAATTCGCATATAGCGCATTAAAAGTATCATTTTTCAAGAAGCCCGCTTCCTCTTAAAAGAGTAACTACTTCTACAATCTTTTCTATGATACCTTGCCCAAAAATGAAGCACCTAACCATGTGGAAAATTAATACATCTCCAACCACCATTTGAGGACATTTTTATTTACCACTAGGAAATAGGAAAATTAAAGAAGACATAAATATAATTCAATGACATTTTGATTGACAAATTTTTACCTTCATATATGTAAATTCACCTTTTGAAGAACGGGTCTAAATGGTATGTGTATATAAATATTTTATTTATATTTTGATTATCATATAAATATGATATTGAAAATGCCCCAAAGTCCCCCAATTTTAAAATTCAAAAGTAATTTCCCTTTATAAATGCGAAGCGTAAGATGGTTCACGAAATACCAAATTTTAATTTCTTCTAAATTAAAATTAAACACAAGTGAAATAAAATGTAACACCCATACATTATTAAATTTCACTTAAACCATATTAATTAATCCAAGTCCTAGAAAATTTGCCTAAGTCATTTTGCAATTTTAACAAGTTAGGCTAAACCAATTTTATCAATTAAATTAAATGACTTGAATTAAATTAACATACACATTACCCAATATTAATTTGCACCAAATTAAACAAGTAGTGATTAAATTAAACCAATTTTATCTTTTTACCTAAGCATGTGTTCTAGGTGATTTTGCAAAAGATATAATAAATAATTGATCACTACGTTGCAATGTACGAGGAAAACCCCACAACGGGAAACAACCTCGGACGGCCCTAGCCTTAAGTCCACTAATGTTGAATTTACAAATTACAAGACAGAAAGACTTACAATACTCGACTCGATCCCTCTCAAGCCCCGACGCTTTTTCTTGTAAACACCTCCGCCTAGTAGACAACCCCGGAGATCCACCAAAATCTTGGCCTTCACCAATGAGACATAGGTACACCGTCAACCACACATGGTGTCTTTCACCACGTGAGAATGCCGCAGCAAAATGAACACTTCTTCTTTATGGGATGTAGAAGAAAACCCAAACTTCTCTTCAAAATGTTAGAGATGAAAAACCGATGCCAAAACTCCAAGAAATGTATATATATATATAAGGAACTTAAACAAACAAGTGGGTGTAAACTAGAGTGTCAAATGAATTTTTCTTTGAAAGATGAACACTCAAAACCATAAACTTTTCTTGAAAGAATTTTTTTTCCTCAAAAACTCACTTTAGAAATTAGAATGGAATGAAAAGTTAAGTTAGAAAAGTTCATTTCCGCACATATTGAATCTGCCAAAAAGTTAGTGGGAAAAACAAACGAGAAAGTGGGTCAAAACGGCTAAAAACTGCCATTTGATTGTTCCCGCCAAATCTCGTTCGAACGAAATTTTCGTTCGAATGAAATCTCGTTCGAACAAGGCTTTTAACGAAGTTCCAGTATGAACTCGTTAGAAATCTCATTGGAAATCTCGTTCGAACAGCCATCTCGTTCGAACGACATTTCGAACGAAGTTCCAGTGGCCAATATGGGAACTCGTTGGCAAACTCGTTCAAACGACATCTGCTTCGAACAAAAAACTCGTTCGAACGACATATCGAACGAACTTTGAAAAATTCATTTTTAGCTCAGAAACTTTATAAACCTTATTTAAAGTTTTAATTAATTCTTTCTGAAAAATAAACAATAGTTTTAATTAAAACTACACCGATTATAAACTGTTCCAAGCTCCTATATATATATGTAATGCATTCATACCTTGGGAGCATGGAACCACTATTGATGACGTAGAAACGGGGAATTTAAACTCGGCATTTTGATGAAGCTTTATACACTTGGCCGCTACGTCTTCAACACACACGTCATAGGCTTGAAGGATGATCAATTAACTCTATCATATGACTCAAATGTTTTTGTCCAGAATTGAGCCAAACAACAAATGACTCAATTAGAAATTTGTGTCCTTACAAATCTCCCCCTTTGGCTATTCCGGGACAAAAACCAACAAAAATCCTAAAGGGCCGTCAAGCTCTACTAAACTGACAAAAGTCCCACCCAAAATAAAATACAATGCTTGACTCAAATAACCCAATGATCACAATCTTTGCCGGTGAAAGTTTCCACTTATAATAGAATTCCTGCACACTTAAGCAAACACATTACACGCATACGGAATATCAAAATATTCAATGCGATTAAAGTAAGTACTCCCCCTAAATTAATTCTCCCCTGTATCAACTGTGATCTACCTAAGAAGGTCGCGACTCCCCTAAGCTGAATCTCCCCCAAACTAAGATACGATTACAATAGGATAAGATACCATTTCTCACCCTATCATTCTTCCCCTTTTTGTTCAGGAATAGACAAAGGCTAAAGAATCTAAATTTACTTATCTCCCCCAAGTAAAGCATATTACCCTTAAACTAAACAAGAGATACATAAAAAAAATGGGATAACAAGCTAAACATACAAATGTGCAAAAGTGATGAGAACATTAAAGCATATGGGCAACAAAAGCATAACTAATCCAACAAATAAGGACAGATACCAAAAAGGATGCAAGAAAATGATACCAATAAGATACATAAAGTATTAAGCATGTGATATCAAAAAAGTATGCAACAAGATAGATACCAATTATGAATTAAAGCATAGATGGACTAGAAATCAAGGCAAAGACTAAACAAAAATATCATACATATACGTACTCTAGATATACCAAAGATGCACATGCACATATATATAGATATAAACACACAAATGACACACACAAAATATAATTGGAGTCTTTCACACTCATATGAAAAAAATGTGTCATATGGAAACGGAAGTGTTGGGGTGTGAACAAGTAATAATTAAATTTAGACCCAGTCACTTAAAACATGTTCACGGAGTTCTCAATTGATTGCAAACTTCATCACATTTGAATATAACCTCATGTGATAATATAGATTGAATTCAATGAACATACATAATGCATACAAGCCTAGCATGTTGATGATTCTACAAAACAATAGAGTCATGACATTGAAAACGCAACTAGGATAAACGGACATTGTGCAAACTGTTGATATACTATCCAATCTCCCTCAATAAGCATTTATATTAATTTTGAATGAAGATATCAATCAAACATAGGCCTTGACAAATATTTTTCTTTTAAATTCCATATTTTCTGTTTTTAGGCCTTTGGACCACATATTTCTTTTAGGTCCAAATAAACGGTGGCTTACTATTCGCAAAGGACAATAAGTCCTTTTAGAGCCCTTCCCCCTTATTTCTCACAAATCTCACGTGCAACGTATTTTGACATGCACTAGTCCTCCTAGGTCACAAATATGTAGATGACAATATTGGTAGGAGAACACCACACAAAGCTTAAATATACATATGAAGTTAAAATTTCAAATGTGTGAGTAGCGGCATATAAAAATAGAATCTATTTAATCAACACAAAATCCAACTACTCCATGTAAGCATGGTAAAGAACATAATAAGGATTGACAATCTAAACCAAAATTTATAGCCACATGGGAGCAAAAAAAATGGGATTTAAACACAAGTATATGCCACATAAAGTGTGACAAGCTAAAATACACACAAAATAAAAATCTTTTTGAGTTTTTAAAATTTTTAACCAAAAATAAAAATATATATACTCAAAAGACAACCAAAAATCATTTGAATTTTTCATTAAGCTTAAATTATCAAGAGATAAAATGCAAATGATAAACCAAAAATCTTGTTGTATTTTTCATTTGATGCAAAAAAAATGAAGGAAATATAATACAAAAGATAAACAAAAATCATAATTCTAGCATGTAATTAAGCATGGAGCATAGACTAGAAAATAATTAAATAAGCATACAATAGCATGTGAATATAGCATGAAATACAAAAGCTAAAGTATGCAAATAACACTAACACATTTAACCTTTAGATTTTGCAAGAGAGGAAGCATGTGAAAGTAAATGAGAATCAAATACCCTATCTTGTAAAGCTACTAAGTCGGATCTCCTAACCCAAACTAATGATGAGTGACTATCTCGGGGTGTAGGAATCTTGGCTACCTTGGTTGCCTTACATTGGGATGTTCTAGAAAATCTTTTAAGATCAAAACAATATTTCTTAAGATGACCTTTTCGACCACAATGTGCACAAGTAAAAACATGTCGAAAAGATTTACCTAAGGGGTGATCTCTAGAGCCTTTCCTAGGCGATTCTCCTAAAAAGTTGATTTTGGCTTTTTGAGTAGATTCATTACAAGTATCGAAGCCTAAATCACAAGTGTCATTTTTTATTTGGACCGTACCTAAGATTTTATCAAGTTTTTTGGACCTACACTCCAAATCAAATTTGACATTACTAGATTCTTTTAATTGTTCGTCTAATTCTGAAATTCTAGACTCTAACAAACCATTTCTCTCTTCAAACTCGAGAAGTTCCTTTTTCGAGGATTCCATTAAACCCCTAAGGCTACCTCTCTCGCCTTCTATATATTCTATCTTCTCTCGAAGATATCTCTCTCGTGTCCTAAGGTCTTGCACTAACTCACTCTCATCAACGACCTTGACACGCTCTTTCAAACTAGCTTCTAACTTCAAATTTGCTCTTTTTAATTTTAAAGATTCTTCAAATAATTCTTGAAAAGCATTTTGAAGTTCACTCACATCAACCTCTTCTTTATTTTTACTCTCTCTTTCTTCTTCACTCTCACTACCATCAAAATCAATGGAATCATAAACTTTTACCTCGAAAGTCTCATGTGTTTGAATATCTTCATGAGAAGATTCATTATCGGTGCTCACATGACTAACCATAAAAGCCACAAAGTTGGGCTTAGTGGGGGAATCGGGTCCCTCTTCCTTATCACTATCACTAAGGGTCAAATTATATGAAATGGGTCGCTTACCCTCTCTCCTTAGTTTAGTGGGGCACTCAGAAACCCTATGGCCATAACCCTCATAACCAAAACACCTATTTAACTCATCCCTATTCAAATTTTCATTAATAATTTTAGGGATCTTCTCGGCTTTGTCATGCCTAGATTTATCAAATTTCTTAAAATCATTTTTAAATTTATCTTTGTTTAATTTAAGAAATTTTTGAAATTTTCTTGCAAACATAGCCATGTATTCCGAGTCACTATCACTCTCGCTTTCTACTACTTGTTTTTACTCTTTTCGGGCTTTTAAAGCAATGCCCTTTTCAATTTTCTTTTCAGTGTTAGAGGGAAACATGTCTAGTTCATAGGTTTGTAAATCACTTACGAGCTCTTCTAATTTCATAGAGGCTAAAGTTGGTAAAGAATTAAAAATTGTCACTTTTGAAATAAATCTATCGGGAAGGGACCTTAAAATTTTCTTTACAACACGATTATCGGGTATTTTCTCTCCCAAGTTAAAAGATGAATTAACAATATCGGAAAGTCTAGCATAAAATTCATCAAAATTTTCTTTATCGTTCATTTTGATGGTTTCAAATTGAGTGGTGAGATTTTGGAGTTTCGAAGCTTTAACGACACTAGTACCTTCATGAGTGAGTTGTAAAATATCCCACGCTTCTTTAGCGGTCTCACACGTCATAATGCGTCAAAATTCATCCAGTGTGACAGCGCTAAACAAGGCCTTTAAACCACGGGAATTAAAGTTTAACAGTTTAAATTCACCCTCACTCCATCTATCGGC
Source organism: Sambucus nigra (assembly GCA_949130495.1). NCBI lineage: Eukaryota > Viridiplantae > Streptophyta > Magnoliopsida > Dipsacales > Adoxaceae > Sambucus > Sambucus nigra. The sequence continues at coordinate 201,674,604 of OX422211.1, read as the reverse complement.
CGGTTTGGGAACATGTTCATTTTATACTAAATGAGTTGGTGGAGACCACCTGTTAACTACATACATCCAAACCCTCTCGTCGATAGATTTAAGTGTCGATTTCATATGCGCTTTCCAGTACGCGTAATTAGAACCATCAAAAATAGAAAATTTTGAGAATGGGAAAAATTCCATTTTAGCCAAAAATTATTTAAAGGATCTTAACGAAATAATTTATCGCTTTGGCTCTGATACCAATTTGAAAACGCCCCAAAGTCCCCCAATTTTAAAATTCAAAAGTAATTTCCCTTTATAAATGCGAAGTGTAAGATGGTTCACGAAATACCAAATTTTAATTTCTTCTAAATTAAAATTAAACACAAGTGAAATAAAACGTAACACCTATACATTATTAAATTTCACTTAAACCATATTAATTAATACAAGTCCTAGAAAATTTGCCTAAGTCATATTTTGCAATTTTAACAAGTTAGGCTAAACCAATTTTATCAATTAAATTAAATGACTTGAATTAAATAAACATACACATTACCCAATATTAATTGGCACCAAATTAAACAAGTAGTGATTAAATTAAACCAATTTTATCTTTTTACCTAAGCATGTGTTCTAGGTGATTTTGCAAAAGATAAAATAAATAATTGATCATTACGCTGCGATGTACGAGGAAAAACCCACAACGGGAAACAACCTCGGACGGCCCTAGCCTTAAGTCCACTAAGTATGGATTTACAAATTACAAGACAGAAAGACTTACAACACTCGACTCGATCCCTCTCAAGCCCCTGCGCTTCTTCTTGTAAACACCTCCACCTAGTAGACAACCCCGAAGATCCACCGAAATCTTAACCTTCACCAATGAGACATAGGTACACCCTCAACCACACATGGTGTCTTTCACCACGTGAGAATGCCGCAACAAAATGAACACTTCTTCTTTATGGGATGTAGAAGAAAACTCAAACTTCTCTTCAAAACGTTAGAGATGAAAAACCGATGCCAAAACTCCAAGCAATGTATATATATAAGGAACTTGGATTAAACAAACAAGTGGGTGTAAACTAGAGTGTCAAATTAATTTTTCTTTGAAAGATGAACACTCAAAACCATGAACTTTTCTTAGAAGAATTTTTTTTCCTCAAAAACTCACTTTAGAAATTAGAATGGAATGAAAAGTTAAGTTAGAAAAGTTCATTTTTGCACATATTGAATCTGCCAAAAAGTTAGTGGGAAAAACAAGTGGGAAAGTGGGTCAAAACTGCTAAAAACTCCCATTTAACTGTTCCCACCAAATCTCGTTCGAACGACATTTTTGTTCAAACGAAATCTCATTCGAACAAGGCTTCTAACAAAGTTCCAGTATGAACTCATTAGAAATCTCGTTGGAAATCTCATTCGAACAACCATCTCGTTCGAACGACATTTCGAACGAAGTTCCAGTGGCCAATATGGGAACTCGTTGGCAAACTCGTTCGAACGACATCTGGTTCGAACGAAAAACTAGTTCGAACGAACTTTTAGAAAGTCTGAAAAATTCATTTTTAGCCCAGAAACTTTATAAACCTTATTTAAAGTTTTAATTAATTCTTTCGAAAAAATAAACAATAGTTTTAATTAAAACTACACCGATTATAAACTGTTCCAAGCTCATATATATATCTATGTAATGCATTCATACCTTGGGAGCATGGAACCACTATTGATGACGTAGAAACGAGGCACTTAAACTCGGCATTTTGATGAAGCTTTATACACTTGGTCGCTACGTCTTCAACACACACGTCATAGGCTTGAAGGATGATCAATTAACTCTATCCTATGACTGAAACGTTTTTGTCCGGAATTGAGCCAAAATAACAAAGGACTCAATTGGAAATTTTTGTCCTTATAGATATCATAAGTGTTACACATTATACTACTATAAATTTTATTAAGAAATACATACAACATATTTACATTTTTAAATATTTCTCATATATAAGCCTAATTTCACCATAGTACATGATAGTTTCAAACAATACACCCAAATACTATAAAAATAAATGCAAATAAACAAATAATATGAATAGAAAAATGTAAAAAGCTTTGACCAATTATCATAGCCAAAATACATTCCATTCACCATAATTCACTTGTTCATTCAACAAACAAAGAGTTTGTTGAAACAAACAGGCACGATTAACTGAAATTAAGTGAACGTGCAAGTTAGACAAGAGTAAAGGAGGAAGTCAAATTTAGTAAAATGATAAATTGTTTTAATCACCTTGAGTATATCGCTTCTTTTTGTTTAATAAAATGGAGTTTGGAATGTTTGATAGAATTAGAGATTTGATTGGCCCGAACATGTTCATGCATTATTCAATTCTTCAAATTCCACGAAGTATTCATTATATCTTTTCTTATGTCTAATATTAAATGTAACATTTCTTCTATTTACAAGTTAAAATTAAATCCCATTGTGTTTCTTTAATACTTCACATAAGATACAAGTCAGTTCGTACCCTTTTATCAATGATACAGTATTACCTATATGCAAATTGAATTAGTAGTATAAATATATATAGTGGTCTAAATAATGAGTCATTATAAAAATTGCATGTAATAGAGGCCTATAAAGAAAGAGTTCCTAGATGACGAACCAAAGGTTTGGATTGCATTGTTACTATGCGTCGACATACCCACCTGAACCAAACTTTAGGCATCGTTTGGACAAATTTACCTTCTTATTAGGCGTCGATCGTCACTCAGGCATCGGTGTTTTTCGAACATTATATGGGACGTCGAGTTATGTTGCATGGGACTTGGGGGGGTTTACATTATTGGACTTGATTTCCCTATCCTACTCTTAATACCGGACTAGAAACCTTTGGACACGATAATCCTGTGGTAATAAGGTAAGGTTTTGTGAGTCACCATATAATGCCATCCGAAGACCCGTTTCGGAGGTTCATGTCATCCAAAATAGGACATGTGTCACCACATATTTTTGGACATGGAAGACTACTTGGGCACATTTTTACTATAAATAATTCTTATCTTATTCATTAAGGAAGATGCTTTTGGAAGAGGAAGTAACGTGTGGTCATAATTTATAATTATTACATTTATTTATTTTATATTTCTACTTCCATCAAAAAGTAGAGTATCCACTGAAAAATTCAAGATTTAAAGTCAAACAACTATAAAATGAAATTTGTTGAAGAGATAAGGCTTAAAATGTTGCAGCATTTGTCGAACAATTCTATAGATCTTAAGCTATTGGAAATATTAGTGGATAGGTTTCAACCTAATTCAATCTCATTGGACGGGGTAAAACAACCAAGAAAAAGTCGACATAAATTCAGTTATCATAATCAGGTGAGACATTGACATCCAACGTGCATTTCCCATACAATAACAACCAATTGCTTTCATCCCCAAAACTATAACTCAAATAAAAACACTTTTTTAAATCACTATAACTACTAGATAACTCAAAACATATAGAACAACCAAAAATTCAAAATTGCAACATGATAATTATATCCACAAAACTTCTCATTCATGTAAAGCATAAATGATTATTGACAAAAAATTCAAAAAAAATTAATATAACATGATTTATGACAAATACAAAAAAACATTATACAACCCGTGTAAGTAAAAGAAACAAATCGACACAAACATTACATCAGCAAAAAATAAAAAATATCGACTTAAATTTATACGATAATACAGATATTTGAAAAACGTGCAGAGTGATCTAGTTATATGGTAATCTGTAAATTAGGTCACAAATAAGCTAAATTCAATTTAATCTAATTTTATCTTGATTAATTAGGTGAGCGTGCAAGAAATTGATTATAAATTGAATCAAATAAACAACAACACGAGATATGAGGAAAAACACTTTCGAAAAAACTCTTTTCACCATTGTTACAACTAAGGTATTACAGATGACACAGACAGACTTACAGACTTAGACTCCACTAAGTATTGTAGGTACATATCCTTCCTTATTGATAATAGAAATCGGTGAAATTCTAGCAATGCCCCACAGTAAGCTCCATTTGCCTCAATTTCCACCGATCAGCCTCAAGAAACTCCTTTTATATCTTCAGCGGTAAAGGATCAACTACACGGGGATATGAACATGCGATGTGTTCTTTAAGTTTTGATAAAGTGATCATAAAACATACAAGGGAGTTACATTTGAAAAAATAAAGTGTTTGATCACAGAATAGGTGAAATACATCTTGCAAAGAAAAGCAAGTTTCTACCTCTTAAATAGGGAGGAAAATCCTCAAGAGATGGAATTGAAAAGATTGCGTTTACAACTAAGTAAAAAAAATATTGTAGGCTCATTCGAACGAACTGTACGTCATTCAATCAACCTATACAAAGTCAATTGAACGACATCGAATGAGATATCGAATGACATTCCAGTATGATGAGTAAAAAGAGTTCGTTTGAAGTTCCATACGAATGACTGCTATTTAACGACTTTAAGAATCGTTCGAACGACCCTTAAGAACCCATTCTAATGAGATGCTTTAAAATGATTTTTTGTTTTAAAAAAAAATTGAAAAATATTTTATGTTTCAAACACTTGTAAAATATCCATGAAAATAATGTTTACACAAAATCAACCTCATATACCTTCTTTGTATGTTGTAGTGATGAAATCCACTCTTCGATCTTCGATTGTCGTATTCGGTCACTAACTTGTCTTCAATTTAAGTCTTGAGAATGTACATGACGGTGTAGCAGTGAAACTAAATTTTCCAAACTAAAACCATAATGAGCAAATCATAAATTATGTTCTAAAAGTTTCCCCCTTTGACCATTCTGGTACAAAACATAAAATCGAAAAAATAACCCCTAATACAAGTTCAACTAATGTTCCTCCCAAACTCATTAAGGAAAAAACTTTTGAAACTATGTCTCTACTAAATATCTTCATCATGTAGTTCATGATATAATAAATGCAAAAAAATATCTACACATAAGAAAGAAAGAAAAATACTGTGACGCGACGAGTTTAAAGAAAACAAAACTCCCCCTTAATATAATATCCCTCTTTTTTCTCCATAATAGACTAAGGGTTAGAATCTAAACCTGAAAATTTAGCATCACGACTACATGCATTTGAAATATCATCACAAAATATAGGCAATTAAGCATATGTGATGAAATTGTAATAAACGAACTAACTATTTTTTTGGAATTTATAAAATTTGTGTATAAAAATATAAATATAAATACAAACAATCACACCATGGATTATCATGAAAACATCTGAATTATGAAAATGGAATGAACGTGTGCGAACTTAATGCATGAAAAAGTCGACATAGGCATATATAGCGATAGTGCGGTAAATCGGGTTGGGTGAGCCGGGCTTGAGGTTGCTCAGACTCACCCCGAACTACCTTACACAGGCTCAAGCCTGAACTCGGCCCGAACTAAACTTTTTTGCCTAAGCCCGAACTCGGCTCATAAATATTTTGGACTTCGGCCCCGATTTCAGGCAAGCCCAATTTTAATTTTTTTGTTAAAAAAAGTTTGAACTAGTGTTTTTTTCTTGATTTTCCATCATAGAGAAAACGTACACACCAAAATCAAATTGATATTTCTTAAAATAATGAATATAATTATGAAATGTATTAAAATAAAACAAGGGAAGTAAGAATGAAAATCTATAAAGACTAACTAAATTTCATACATATAAAATTAGTTAACATAAATATGTTATATAATATAAAATTATTTATTTATTTATTTATATTTTTAAAGTTCAGGCTTCGGCCCCAATTCGGTCTTGACAAAGTTCGGCTCAAGCTCAGCCTAAAATTCAGTTGGGCTTGAAATGTTAGCTCAGGATCGGCTCAAACTCAAATAAAGCTCGGCCAAAAAATAGCGGGCTTCGAGCTTGCCCGGCACAATTTACCGGCTATGTAGCGACTGTGCACGAAATCAAAAGGACACTCCTAAAGAAATAACTCAATTCAACCTCTGGTGAATAAAACATTGAACATAGTGAAATTGACTCAACTCATATAAAATGTCATTAATTTCAATGCTTCTCAAATTAATAACGTCGGATTTTTTGAAATTTTAAAGGAATTTTATTTTTCAAACCCATTGATCTTCAATGTATAACTCCTTCAAAATCTCACATTATAAGCATAAACTCTCAAAAAAATTGAAGGAATCATATTTTTCAATTTTAGTGAAGTATCAAAATAAAATAAAATTGGCCTTGGTACTTCTATATTCATATGTTGAATAAATCTTTTAGGCTCTTGTCAATGGTGACTTTTAACACAAAGAAGACCGCTTCTTACATAGCTCCTTTCCATTGCTTAAACATATATCAATCAATTTTTCATTAAAACAAATTTGCGAAATGGTTTTTACATGCACAATAAGTTTTTAGTACATATTGTTTGTTATAAAGTGCAATTTAGATGATAACATCCCATTCAACATATAACAAGCCAATACAATATTCAAAAGTTTATTCATGTGTGTAATCAAGGAAACATAATAAGTCTAGCATGAAGGTAGTAATCAACAATGAAGGACGTAACATGAATCATTAAGAGCAAAAAAAATATATTCAAGTCTCATAACACCATGATTAAGTCACATGAATGGATGAAATGAAATTGTGATTCGAACATCTTAAATGCGCATCCATAGACGGCGTAAAAAAAATACAAAAAATATTTTTATGATTTTCAAAACAATTTATAAAATAAAAGAAAATCTTTTTAGTTTTTTTCAATTTATAAATATAAGAATACAATCTAGTTTTAGGGATAAATGATAGCAATACGAAAATCACTCTAAACTAGAAATAATACCCAAATTCAATGAATGAAACAAATACCCAAAGACTTCCTAAGATACACAAATCTGAGTGAATCTAAAGATTTAGTGAAAATATCGGCCAATTCACGTTCGGTACTGATTAAGCTCAAGTAAACAATCTTCTCCCCAATAATATTACGAATAAAGAGCTCACAAATCCTACTGTGATCATATGAAAACGTTAGATGGGATTACGAGAAATGTGGAGTGCACTCATATTATCGCAAAAAATAGTCATTGCCCCTTTATTAATCCCATAATCTTCAAACATTTATTTCATCTATAAGAGTTGTGTGCAACAACTCCCGAAAGCTATATACTTGGCCTCCGTCGTGGACAAAGAAATGGAATTTTTCTTCTTGCTCAACCATGAGACAAGATCAATACCAAAGTTAAAGCATTCACTCGATGTGCTTTTACAACCATTAAAACTTTTGGCCCAATTGGCATTCGAATAAGTCAAAAAATGATCATAGGTAACAAAAGAATACCAAATGCCAAAAGAAAGACTTTCACTCACATATTTAATGATACATTTAAGTGCAAGCAAGTATGACACTTTTGGGGACTCTTGGTACCATGCACAAACTCCAACACTAAAAGAAATATCGGGACGGCTAGCGATCAAGTATAGAAGACTACCTATCATACTCCTATAGAGTTTTTTCCCTACGTCCTTAACTAAAATGTCTTTGTTAAGCATTTTTTAGGAACTAATGGTTGTGCGAGAGTCCTTAGTAGAGTCCAAATCAAACTTTTTCATTAGATCCCTAGCATATTTAGATTGAGATATTAATATTCCATTGTCAAGTTTATGTACGTGGAGACTGTAAGAGAAAAATTTATAATTCCTCATTTTATTTTTATTTGGCCTATCCCATTACACCTCACTGCACCTTTTCCAACAAAAGAACCATTAGTGACATTTACAAGACTGATGATCGTTCATCACAACTTCCCCAAGAATGCTTATAAAGTTGTTAATGTTCAGGGGTCATTTTTAAGTAGAGTTCATTTTACAAAATGGTTTTAAAATGGTTTTTAAAGAATTTTAACAAATCTTGCTTACTCCTTAGCTCGAAATGGCATATCATTCGAACGAGTTACGAAGGGTCATTAGAACGAGGTTCCCATATTTGAACAAGATATAAAGCGTCGTTTTGTTTTTCAGCATTGTAATGTCATTCAAAGTATCATTGGAAGCCATTCAAATAATACTGGGTACATCATTCGACTGAGGTGGCAGTTCGTTCGAATAAGTACGCATGTTTTTGTAAATCATTACGTTTCTGTCTTGTCTTTAATAGTGTTGAAAATAAAGTTTTGCCTGAGAGGTATTTCTCCTATATTTCTTCTTCTTCCTTTTTAGTTTGGTGATTTAGTTGATTTTGGCTTTGCACGATCTTTCATGTTCACTTTAAATTAAATCAAGATAAATTTTGATAAAAAGTGAATCTTTGTGTGTGGCCTAATATACAAGTAAATCCATATATCCCGTTGCTTTCTCAAATCGATATCAGAGTCGGTTGCACTAATTTATTATGTGATCTTAATTTTTTTATTAAATGAATAATTTGTATAATAGGCTACCTATTTTTTATAGGTCAAATTATGCATATTGGAAAGCACAAATGAGATCGGCACTGAAGTCGATTGATGAGAGAGCCTGGCTTATTTGTGAAAGAGGGTGGACACCACCCATTGTGACTAATGATGATGTGTTAATTCTTAAACTTATCAGTTCTTGGACAGAGGATGATTTTAAATAGAGTAATCTTAACTCCCTTGGCTTGAGTGAAATTTTTGGTGCAGTCACACTCGACGAATTTCATTGGATTCTAACATGTAACACATATAAGGAAGCATGGGATACCCTCCAACTCACTCATTAGCGTACCAATGTTGTGAAAGCTTCTAAGCTATGAAATCTCACCACACAGTTTGAGACCATTACCTTACTAGAGACTGAGACTTTTGATTATTTTTATGCGTGTTTATATGATATAGTAAATTTTAGCTTTAATTTGGGTGAGAGAATTCTTGAGACGATGAAAAGAGTATGCGCTTGCATTCAAATGAGGAAATTATATATTAATCACCTTTTAACCCAAACAAACACTAAACAAGCAACTAGGTGTGATTGAATTAAGAAGTAGATCATGAAGATTAATCAAACACGCACAATTGAGGAAAAATCCCCCAAAGGGGCAAAACCATTTATTTTCATTATAATATTGTAACTGTACAATTTTGGATTACAATGAAAATACAAGTGACTAAGAATTACCCTCAGGTATCGGATTCTGTAGTCGGCGACTGGAAATATCCCTTTCCAGGAGGGTTGCAATGAAGAAGAAGAACGGTCTTCTCACAAGGGTTGAACAGTAACTGGTTGGGTTCTTGGGTTACCAAAAGTGATTCACAAATGTATGAGCAGTTGTGTGAATCAAACCATGAGTTTTGAAACTCATAAAAGTGAAGATTTTTTGGTTTTTGAACTCTGAAAATTGTGTGTATAAGTCTTAGAAACCAACTCCCCGTAGTGGGTTTATAAAAGAAGTCATGGGCCTTAAAAATATGAACACGATCTATTTGTGTTTATCCTAGGCGGACTGGTCCGGGTCTGAGGCGGATCGGTCAGGGTAGGTGAACCGGTTTCTTTTTATTTTTGGCTTCTTCGATTCGCATGCGGTTCGAGGTGTACTGGCTTTTCAGTCGGATCGGTTCGTTTTCTCTGGGCGGACCGGTCTGGCCTGTCAGACTTTGATTCCTCTTTTTCTTTTGATATTCGGATCCGTTGATGACTGTATGACTGTAACGGCATGGGACATAACAAATTGATAATCGACAAAAATGTCCTTACAAATCTTCCCCTATGTCTATGCCGGTACATACATAAAAACAAACATTCGAATTATCAACCAACTAAAAATGCCTATACAAATCTACCCTTCCATGAACCCAAAACTGGAAAGATACAATTGAATAAGACTTCAACGTTTGCTCTTCGAATCTTCAGGAATCTCAACACTTTTCTCATCAGGGTGTGCAATCCAATGATAATCCATGTAGTACCTACACATATGAGAAAAAGCAAAATACCAAGTGACGTATCGAGTTTGAAATGAGATAAACAGATATGCCAATATGCTAATTGGTGATAAACAACTCAACACCACAAAACTACCCCTTAATGTGATAATTCTTTCTCCCCCTTTTTATGATGTCCCCAAAAAGACAAATGAAAGAAATAATGAAAACAAGCAATGACATGGTGTCACAAGGAAATACACAACTATTTTTTTGAATTTTTCAAAAAATTTCAAACAAAATCACACCATGAATGAACACAAAGCAACCAAGTCGATGATAGCGTTAATAAATGGGTGTGGACATAATTCGAGAGAAAGATCAATGCTTACAAACATGACATATGTGCACGATGAATATTGGATATTCCTAGCGAATGAACTCAAATGCTTCCTTTGGTGTAAAAGAATGAAAATATAAGATATTTACTCAATCAAATCAATAAATCAAAGCTCAAAGTGATTTTCACACCAATAACGTCCAAAACGATTTTATGTTTTTTAAGACGTTCAAGGAAGTGCAAACCCGTTTAAAGATTCTCCAACCAAACTCCCTCAGATATATATTTTGAATAAAGGTATACTAAATTCTCAAACTTTGGAGAATTGATGGTGAACCTAATGGCCCATATTTGGCATGAATTTCTTTTTATTGCCTTTAAATTTTTGGGCTCTTTTAACCTCTTTGGACCCCGGATAATAAAATTCCTCCATTTTTTAGGTCCTTTTGAACGGTGGCTTTTGCGCAAAGAAGAGATAATTACCTTTCGCAGCCCCTCCCCGTTCTTAAACAAACACTCAATCTCACCAAAATGGTTTTTACATGCATTCCAATCTTGTCAAGTTTTATTGCATATTGTAAGTTGTATAGACAAAATTGAGATGGAAACACTCAAGCCAATATGTGATAGACAAGTGCAATAATCAAATATAGCCGTGCATGTGTGTAATAAAGGAGATAGGAGTCAAACATGTAGGAAAATATCACTAATTACATCTCAAAGACTCCATACTATGTAAAGCACATGGATGAAATGATGTAGCATCTCAAATCTCTATCAAACAGTCACATGGATAAATGGAATGAAGGTGTGACTTGGCTATCTTAAATGTTCATCCATAAAAGGTGCATAAAAAAAACAAAAATCTTTTTGTGTTTCTCTTGAAATATTAATATACAAAAGCAACAAAAAAAATCTTTTTGGATTTTTCAAACAAAATAAATAGTTGTACAACAAAAGAATGATACATATAAAACATACTAGCAATAGGAAGCATATGATATGAACATGAAAAAAAATCCTATTCTAGACATAGACCAACCCGTCAGTCAACTGTGCAAATCCCCAAAGACTTCCTAAGACTTTAAAATCGTCTACCATTACTAGGATATACCTCTTACCACCCAGACTCTCGGTACGAGTGGGCCCCATAAGGTCTATGTGTATAAGCTCAAGAACACGAGAGGTGGTAATGGAATGCAACTTCCTATGGGGACTACGATTTTTTTTTCCCATCTGACAGGGTCCACAAACCGTCAAAGTTGGCCTTCCAAGAGATGGTAAGCCACGTACTAGGTCATTTCTAACTAAGCGAGTGAGATCTCTAATATTTATGTGACCTAGACGTTGGTGCCACAGATCCATAGGAGTGATTGTGGCGCTATTGCAGACAAGTGAGGATGTGGTCTCAGTCCCATAAAAATTATCCTTTGTCCTCACCCCTTGCACAAATAGTTTACCGACTTGATTATACACCTTACAAGTGTCCAGGCCAAACTTTGCTGCAAAGTCAGCGTCGCACAGCTGGATAATGCTGAGAAAGTTTGCTTTCAAACCTTTGACATACAAAACATTTTCTAGCTTAGGAAAACCAGGTAACTCGATAGTACCTCGTCCTATAATGCTAGACTTGCTCCCATCTCCAAAGGTGACTCTGACATCCTGACAATCCTCAAGAGATGTAAAAAATGAGGCATCACCTGTCATATGTCTGGAGCACCCACTGTCAAAATACCACTGTGAGGTATTATGTGCTTTGAGATCAACATGAACAACAAAGGCCTTTTTATCTTTCTTAGGTACCCAAGAAGTGGAGACCTTTTATTTGCCTTTGTTGTTGTTGGTTTTAGCTGGAATGTGAGAAGCATTCACTGACGACAAAGGCATCCGTCAGAATTCCTCCATCAAACTCTGAGATGTGGAAGCTAAAAGCTCAACTCACTCTCTCAGACTGGTAAAATCATCAGTATGCTGACGTGGAGCTGTAGTACGTCGTGTCCGACCAATGCTATAGCAAAACTCCCTGAGGTGGCCTTTTCTTTTGCAATAGTTACAAAAGAACACAGTCAAAGGCGGACCTTGGTTTGCTTTTCTTGGTCGAACTATCCTTTGAGGTTTTTGACGATGACCATAAGGAGTAGTAGTAAACTCAGGAACTGGTCCAGGTGCAATTTGAGAGGTGGAGCCACCATCATAACCAATTCCCTGCCTATCACCAAAACCTAAAGCGGGGTCGAGGAGCATCTTTCCTATTTTCCATGATCTGTCCTCGATTTGTACCTTGACTTCCCGTGCTTTCTCAAGATCATGAGTCAGCTGGGCAACAAATGTTTCAAGTTTCTTTCGAGTCTCCACGGAGGAATGGAGCTCACTCATAAGACTAGCCACTTGTTTAGTCAAGTCCCCTCTCTATTTCTCAAAAACACTCTCTCTCTCTAAACAAACTCTCTTTCTCAACACAAGCAGATTATCTCTCCCTCAGGGCGGTGAAGGTGGAACACTCTCTCTCTCTCTCGCCTTTCCTAAATCTTCCTCTAAGCCAGTGATCTTAAGAACTAGCGCTTTGTTACATTTTTTAGTTTTAAATGACTCAGAATATAACTCAGCATGGGTGCATTGAATATCACTCTCGCTCTCACTTGAGTCATCCTCCCCCTCACTCACATCGTTCTCACTGTCGAGGTGTCCCTGTGAAGCATCATCCTCATCGTCGTGAAGAGAACTAGGAGTGCTCACTTGACTGGCCATGAATGCGGTGAAGTTACACTCATGCGGTGACTCATCTCCTGAATCCACCGTCTCGACCTCACTATCATCACTGAGAGTAGCATTAAGGACAGCTGTCCCTTTCTCTCTATTCAAATGAGTGGCACACTCAAAGGCTCTATGACCCCTACCATCGCACTCAAAGCATCTCTCACTTTCTTTCTTAGGAGGATTTTTGAAATCTTTTTCATTTTTCTTTTCAAACTTATTTTTCTCAAATTTCTTTTTATCTTTAAAATTGCCATTTTTCTTAAATTTGAGAATCCTCTTGAATTTTTTTTGCAAAAAGAGCCAAATCATCTAAGTCAAAATCACACTCAGAATCTGACGTGTCAGTCTCTCTCTTTCTAGCCGATCCCTCACTCTTTTTCTTGTTGGCATTAAGTGCAATTCCCTTATATTTAGACCTAGCAATTTTAGGGAACATATCAATTTCATAACTTTGCAAATCTCCGACAAGTTCTTCCAATTTTAGCGTATTTAAATTGCCCATAGAATTTTGCACAGTGACTTTAGGGATAAAACGCTTAGGCAAAGAACGAAGAATCTTTTTAACAACCCTAGCATTAGGAATATGTTCACCAAGATTAAAGCTAGTACTAACAATGTCAGAAAGTCTAGCATAGAAATCATCAAAACATTCAGTCTCATGCATGGTGATGGTTTCAAATTGAGTTGTCAAATTTTGCAATTTAGACTCTTTCACAGCATTTGTTCCTTCATGGGTGAGATGTAAAACATCCCATGCCTCCTTTGACGTGGTGCACGTCATGATAGGTCGGAACTCATCGGGAGTGATGGAACCGGAAATAGCACTCAAACCTTTAGAGTTAAAAGAATACCATCTAAATTCATCTTCAGTCCAAGAGGTGACAGGTTTTAAATTAGTCACGTTTTCCACAGTGATGGAGGGAGGTGTCCACCCTCTTTCAACTAAAATCCAAACCCATTCATATATGGCTTTTAAAGCCGACCTCATGCGTGCTTTCCAATAAGCATAATTTGTCCCGTCAAAAATAGGTAATTTATTATATGATTTCTCCATTTGAACACGCACTTTTCAAAAATCAATTTTTTTTTTTTAGAAAAATGATATCTTAGAAAAGATTTTGCGAAAAATAGGAATACGCGATAGATTAGCATAACCTTCTCTGATACCAATTTGAAAAGAGTATGCGCTTGCGTTCAAATGAGGAAATTATATATTAAACACCTTTTAACCCAAACAAACCCTGAACAAGCAACTAGGTGTGATTGAATTAAGAAGTAGATCATGAAGATTAATCAAACACACACAATTGAGGAAAAATCCCCCAAAAGGGCAAAACCATGTATTTTCATTATAATATTGTAACTGTACAATTTCGAATTACAATGAAAATACAAGTGACTAAGAATTACCCTCAGGTATCGGATTCTGTAATCGGCGGCTGGAAATATCCCTTTCCAGGAGGGCTGCAATGAAGAAGAAGAACGGTCTTCTCCACAAGGGTTGATCAGCAACTGGTTGTGTTCTTGGGTTACCAAAAGTGATTCACAAATGTATGAGCAGTTGTGTGAATCAAACCATGAGTTTTGAGACTTATAAAAGTGAAGACTTTTTAGTTTTTGAACTCTGAAAATCGTCTGTATAAGTCTTAGAAACCAAATCCCCGTAGTGGGTTTATAAAAGAAGTCCTGGGCCTTAAAAATTTGAACACAATCTGTTTGTGTTTATCCCAGGCGGACCGGTCCGGGTCTGAGGCGGATCGGTCTGGGTAGGCGGACCGGTTTCTTTTTATTTTTGGCTTCTTCGGTTGGCATGCGGTCCGGGGTGTACTGGATTTTTAGCAGGCAGACCGGTCCGGTAAAGGGGCGTACCGATCCGTGGTCGGATCGGTTCATTTTCTCTGGGCGGACCGGTCCAGCCTGTCAGACTTTGATTCCTCTTCTTCTTTTGATATTCGAATCCATTGATGACTGTATGACTATAACGGTGTACGACATAACAAATTGATAATGGAAAAAAAATGTCCTTACAGACGAGAGTTGTGAAAAATATTTTGAGATCCCTACCATCCCATTTTATCCCTAAAGTCACAGTCCTTAATTCGTTGAGAATTTTATATACGCTTAGGTTTGAAGAACTCATAGGAGACCTTCAAACTTATGAAATCAATATGTTCCCCAAAATTCAAAAGTCGAATGAAAAAGAGATTGCTTTGAAAGCTCAATCTAAAAAAAAGATAAGGTCTCTTCAGACTCTGAATTCGATTTTAATCTTGATGATCTTGTCCTTTTTACAAAATAATTCAAAAAAATTCTCAAACTAATAAAAGAAAATTCTTTCAAAGAAAATAAAGGCTCGGAGAAAGATAAAAATTTTAAGTTGGGCAAGAAAAGTTTTGAAAAAGCGAGTGGAGATTACCCTAAGAAAGATGAGGAGAGATGCTAAGAGTGCGTGTGCAAGGTTCATAAAGCCCAAAAGTGTGCCACAAGGCTAAAAAGACAGGGCAAAAGTAAAACAGCCTACACTTCCACTATTAAAGTTAATGATGTCGAATCGATGGATTATGGGGAGAAATCATCGCATGGTTGTAAGTTCACCGCATTCATAGCCAGTCATGTTAGTACATCGAGTACGTGTCACACCGATGAGGACGTTTCTAAGCCTGATGACCTCGACAGTGTGTCTAGTCATTCTGGAAAGAGTGAGGGAGAGGACATCTTGAGTGAGGCAAAGAGTAGCTTCTTATGACCTTACGCCGAGTTTTATGTTGAGTCCTTTAAAATGAAAAGGAAAAATAAAAATTTGGGTGTTAGGGTGTTATCGCTAGAGAAAGAATTGAAAGGGGAGAGAGAGAGAGAGAGAGAGAGAGAGAGAGAGAGAGACCTCGATGAGTGTTCTTTGGGAGAGTGAATTGTTTTATTGAAACTTGAAGCCCTTGTATCCCAACTTAAGAAAGATCTCAAATGTGCTCGAGAGGTTAAGGTTACTATAGAGGATACATAGAATAATGTAGGAAAGGTATTTCTTATTCTTGCCTTAGGTTTAAGGGAGAGGTGAAGAATAGGTTATGATTGTGCATTCACTTCCCATGTCGCACCCTAATTGGTTCATATTTGTGTGGTGGATCCATATGGGCCTCAACCTAACCCATAAAAGAGAGTTCAACCTAAATGAGCTAACCAAGTTAGACCCAAACAAGTCTAATTTTTCACCCATTACAAAAATATAGGTCACCTTAGGGAGTTTTGCTACAAGTTAGGATAAACTCCACGTACATATACTCTTGCACAATGCTATAGTGACTTTGCTAGTTTTAAAGAGAAAGTTGAGTTCCTAGTCAACACTTATCAAAGTTTAATGGAATAATTTCAAAGGATATCTATGCCTTTTGAGAACGCTTCTAATGCTACGACTAGAGTCAACAACGATAAGGGCAAACAAAAGGTTATCTCCACTTGGGTATCTAAGAAAAATGACAAAGCCCTTATTGTTCACATTGCTCTCAAGGTTCAAGATACTTCCTAACGGTCATTTAATAGTGGGTTCTCTAGGCACATAACTGATGACAAGTCATATTTTATCGACATTGTGGAACGTAAAGAAGGCAAAGCCACCTTTTCATATGGGAGTAGGTATAGAATTTTAGGACGTGGTTATATTGAGATGCCCAGATTTCCTAAGCTTGATAATGTGTTTTACATCGAAGGGTTAAAAGCGAACTTAATTAGCATAAGCCAACTATGCAATGAAACCTTTGTAATAAAGTTTGATCGGTCCGAGTGTAACGTATATGATCAATCCGGTGAACTATTACTACAAGGAGTATGGACCAAAGATAATTGATATGGAATCATTCCCAAGTCATCCTTTGTGTGCATCAATTCCACGATCTCCTCTATGGACCTTTGGCATCAATGACTAGGACATGTTAACTTTAGAGATCTTGAGAGAAAAGTGAAAAAAGACCTAGTTCATAGCTTACCATCGCTTGGGAAACTAACTTCCTTGATTTATGGTCCTGGTCAACAAGGAAAACGAATTTGAAGTCCCTATCGGAAGTTTAATACCGTTACCACCTATCATTTATTGAAGTTGATACACATGGATCTTATGGGTCCTACACGTAAGGAGAGCATTGGTGGTAAGAGATACATTCTCGTGATGGTCGATGACTTTTCAAGATACTCCATTATTGGGTTTCTTAGAGAAAATTCCAATGCGGTTGAGTTCCTAACAACCAAGTGTCGTGTCCCATAAAACCAAAATAGTGTCACTATTAATCAGATGCATAGTGACATCAGCACTGAATTTAAAGAAGCCAAAATGGATAGCTATTGTGATGGAGTGGGCATCAAATACTATTTTTTGGTCGCTCATACTCCTTAATAAAATGATAAAGTTAAGAGGAAGAATCGGATGATTCAAGAGATGGATATATCCATGCTTTTTGTGAGAAACGTGCATAGACTCCTTTGGGCAGATGCGATTAATACTGCATTCCATATGGTGAATATAATATATCTTTGTCTACACATGTTATAGATTCCCTACGAGTTGTGGATAGGGAAGAAAAGCTACCTATTGTATTTTTGATTATTTGGGAGTCTTTTCTATATTTTGAGAGATATAGAGCACTTAGAAAATTACTACTCCCGAAGAAATGAGAGGATATTTTTAGGATATTCATCGTTAAGTGGGGCTTTTAGGATGTTTAACCTTACAAGCTCTAAGTTTATGGAATCAACAAATATCACGATGATCCACCTATCTATGTTGATCCCAACCTCAAGTGTGAGAACAATGCACCACTGGTGATGATCCCATCATTCCTCATACTATACCGATAGGACCCACTCTTTATTTAGAGGATCGACCCTCTCGGGTTCAAAAGATTCATAACCTTTTGCTATACATGGTGATCTTACTCTAAGTGTCAAGACTCGCACTAAAATTGAGAATATGGTTAGCTACTTTTGCTACACCTCCTTAGTAGAGACCAAGAATGTGAAAGAAGCACTCAAGGATGAGCATTAGATTTGTTCTATGAAAGATGAGTTTCTTCAGTTTCACAAGAAATATTCTTAGGAGTTAGTCCCGGACCTATCTAGACTGATGTGATTGGTATAAAGTGGATTTACAAGAATAAGACAAATGAGAATGGTACCATTGTTCGAAATAAAGCTAGGTTAGTCACTCAAGGCTACATATATATTGAGCGTATAGACTTTGAAGAGACATTTGCTCTTGTTGCTAGGCTTGAGTATGTCCGCTTACTACTAGCCAGAGCATGTGATCTACAGTTCAAGTTATACCAAATGGACGTAAAGAGTGCTTTCCTCAATGGCATTCTACAAGAGGAAGTGTATGTGCAACAACCAAAAGGGTTCAATGAACCAAATCACCCGTGACACGTATTTTATCAAAAGAAGGCCTTGTATGGTTTGAAGCAAGCACCTTGTGCTTGGTACGAGAGGCTCACTTCTTATCTCTTAGCTCATGACTTCAAAAGGGGGAGCGGATAAGAAGTTGTTTGTGAGGAGAGATAGAGTGTTGTGATATTGGTTACCTAAGTCTATGTGGACAATGTAGTATTTCGATCCAAGTATTCCCAATATGCCCACATGTTTGAGGAGTATGTGAGTAGGGAGTTTGAGATAAGCATGATTGGTGAAATTACGTCGTTCATAGGTCTCCAAGTGCGTCAACTTGAGGATGGGATATTCATATCTCAATCCAAATATGCTAGGGACCTAGTGAAGAAGTTTGGTTTAGACTCTGCTAAGCACTAACACACCCCTATGAGTACATCGACTAAGCTTATCAAAGACATTTTAAGCAAGGATGTAGAGCAAAATCTTTATAGGAGCATGATAGATAGTCTTTTCTACTTGACCGCTATCCATCTCGACATTACCTTTAGTGTTGGAGTTTATGCGCATTACCAAGCATCCCCAAAAGAGTCTCACTTGTATGCACTTACACATATCATCAAATATGTGAGTGGCATGCTTTCCTATGGTATTTGATACTCCTTTGATATCGATAACCATTTGTCTTCCTATTCAGATGTCGATTGGGCCAGGGATGTTGATGGTTGTAGGAGAACCTCCGGTGGATGCTTTTACTTTGGGAGTGCTATTGTCTCTTGGTTGAGTAAGAAGAAAAAATCCTTTAATTTAACCACGGCAGAGGCCGAGTACATCGCCACCAGGATTTGTTGTACACAACTCTTATGAATGAAGTAAATGTTGAAAGATTATGGGATTTCTTAAGGCACAATGACTATTTCATGTGATAATATGAGCTCAATTCATATATCCCATAATTCGGTTCAACACTTTCGCACGAAGCACATTAGGATACATGATCACTTTATTCATGATCTAGTTGAGGAGAAAGTTGTGCCTTGATCTTTGTGAGCACCGAACGTCAGTTAGTCGATATTTTAATGAGACCTTTAGATGCACTTAGATTCGAGAATCTTAGGAAGTCTTTGGGTATTTGTTCCGTTGATTGAGTTCGAGTACTTTATCTAGTGTGGGGTGATTATCATGTTCATATCATTTGTCCCTATTGCTAGATTTTAATTCTATATTTATATATGCTTTTATTTTAAAACAATCCAGAAGGATTTTTTATTTTTAAGAAAAAGTTTGAAAAATTCCAAAACGATTTTAATTCTGATAAACATTTTGGAAACGACAAAAATATTTTTGTATTTTGTTTCTCATCATATTCGGATGTGCATTTAAGATGTTCGAATTACCACTACATTCTATCCATTCATGTGACTTTTTCATGGTTTTTTGACCCATGGCTCCTCTTCTTTAGTATGCTTAAATATGTGTTGCTAGCATTTTGTTGTTCATTGAACATTACTTTCTTTGCACTTGAATTTTTATCACCATTATTACACACATGCACAGACTCTTTGAACATTATACTTGCTTATCATATGTCAAATATAGTTTTCTCATCTCAATAGTGTTTGATAACGAACCAAATGTACTAGAGATAAGTTATTTTTATAAGATCCATTGCTCGGATTTCATTTTTCAAAAAATTTGTTTTATGTTAAGCAATGGAAAGGGGATACGAAAGAGAGAATTCTCTTTGCATTAAAATTCACCAATTGCAAAAGAGAGACTAAAAAATTAACTACACACAAAAACATAAGTTCTAAGGCTATTTTTATTTCATTGATGTTTCGCTACACATGAGAATTATACTATCGTCAAATTTTTTGGAGTAAATTCTTAAATATGTGAGATTTTGAGGGTGTTATAAAATAAAAGATCAATGGATTTGCACAAAGAACTCTCTTGAAAAATATTAAATAGTTTGGCGTTGTTGTTTTAAAAAGCATTTAAATTCATGATATGTTGCCTAAGTTTAGTTAATTTCATTTTGTTCAACATTCGTACACCTAAGGTTGAAATTGAGTTCTTTCTTTAGAAGTATCTCATTGACTTCTTACAACTTTGTTACATATGCCTGTATTGATTTGCCCATGGAAAATATTCACACAATTACATTTCGCTTTCATGATTTGAATATATTAGTGTTGTTCCAGGTGTATTGTATTTGTACCTACATGTACTTTTAAACTTACACTTTTCGTACTTAAGAAAATTGGAAATTTTAAAAAAAAAAGTTGGTATGCCTTTTAAAAATTCATCTCATGTGCTTTATTGATTATATTTGTGATGTTATTCGCTTTCACTTGTGATTCATGCTTGGTTTATTGCCCTTCGTCGATTATGAAAAAAAAGGGGGAGAAGAAATTAAGGGGGAGTTTTTATTTTGTTTTAAACTCTTGTATGCATCACGGTATCTCTTTTATCTCATATGTGTAGGTCATTTTGCCTTGATGATGATTTCAAGGACCACACAAGATGAATACTTTTATCGTAAGATTTATATATTTATGTGTTTTCGTTTATTTATTTGGGAGGGCATTAGTTGTATTAATCTTAAGGGTCAATATGACTTCGATTTGTGTTTTGTACTGGAATATCCCAAGGGAGAGATTTGAAAGAGAAATGTTTATAATTTATCGTTTTATTTTTATTTGCCTTACCTTGTTACACCCCACTATACCTTCATGATCATTCTCAACTATTCGAAGAGAAGAATCATTAGTGAAATTTACAAGATTGAAGATCATTCGTCTCAATTTTACCCAAGAAGAGTTATGAAGTTGTTTGGTAAAGCTTAAAATATTTAGGGGTCATTTTCAAATAGAGTTTGTTTTAAAAATATTTTTAAAATATTTTTTGAAGAATTTTTGTAAATCTTTCTAAGTCATTAGATCGAAATGGCATGTCTTCAAAATAGTTTTAAAGGGTAGTTAGAGCGAGGTTCCCAGGTTCAAACGACATCTAAAGCATCCCCTTTTTGGTCAGCTTTGGAATGTCATTGAAAATATTGTTGGAAGTCGTTCGAACGAGATCGGGTACATCATTCGAATGAGGTGGAAGTTCGTTCGGATGAGTAGTCATGTTTTTATTTTTTATAACAAATATAATGCAATCTTTTACCCCTGTCTCCTTCTAACAAATTTTCCTATAAAAAGATATATGGGTTTGCATTTGTTTCCAAGCCTTTTTTAGACTTAATTTTGTGATCAAACTCTATAATTTTTTCATCTAAACCCCTTGGATCTTTTAGGATCACTTTGCCAAACCAATAACAACACAAGCCAAAAATCTAAATCCTTGTAGAGAAATTCTCGATTGCAGATTTGTGGAGTTGAAACTCAGCAGCTGAAGAAGACTGGAATTTCATATTCCAAAAGTTTATTGGTGGATATCGAGGGAAGAATTGCTTCCTATGGGTGGTGTTGGACTTCATCACTTTCTATTGAAGATTCGAAGACTCTTGTACCTTATACTTAGTGGATCTTTAAGTAGTTTGTAAATCATTACGTGTTTGTCTTATCTTTAATAGTGCTGAATTAAAAAGTTTTACCGAAAGGGATTTCTTCCTCTATTTCTTCTTCTTCCTATTTGGTTTGGTGTTTTAGTTTGATTTTGGCCTTACTCGATCTTACATGATCACTTTAAATTAAATCAAGATAAAATTTTGTAAAAGTGAATCTTTGTGTGTGACCTAATATACAAGTGAATCCATATAGTTCCTTGTTTTCTCAGAGACATAGGAAGAAAGTAAGTTCACCAAACATGCTCATCTCAAATTTGCTCTGCATATCCTCTTCAAAAGTGTGAGCATATTAGGAACACTTAAATCCAAAGACTATGTCATCAACATAGACTTGGGCAACCAATATAGCACCACCATCTCTCGTAAAGAACACCGCCATACCAACTCCCCCTCTTTTGAAGCCGTGATCTAAGATATAAGAAGTTCAACTTTCGTATCAAGAATAGCGTGATTATTTCAAACCATGCTAGGCCTTATTTAGACAAAAGTCATGTTCCGAGTGATTTTGGCCTTCAAACACCATTGATTGTTCCACATAAACCTCCTCCTGAAGAATACCATTGATAAAGTCAATCTTGACATCTATTTGTATAGCCTAAACCATAGATGACATGCTATGGAGAGTAGTAAGCAAATGGACTCAAGCCTAGCAATGGGAGCGAATGTCTCATCAAAGTTCACACATTAAACTTATGTGTAACCTTAAGCGACCAACCTTGCCTTATTAGGAATGATGGTACCATTCTCATCCATCTTATTTTTATACACCGACTTTGGTACCAAACACATTAGTCTCTCTAGGTCGGGGGACTAATTCCCAAATATTGTTCTTTTGAAATTTAAGCAACGCATCTTGCATAGCATGTGGAGTAAAAATTGTGCAAGCGATGAATCACAAATTAAACATTTTTATTACACAAAAATAATTGTACAAGTTTTAGCACAATTATTGACTCACAAATACACACTCAAATGACCCACTAATAATATAAAACTCAACCAATATTTAGGACATAATTTTATTAATCAAAAACACACTTCACTCACTCTAAAGACACTCATTATTTATCAGGACACTCTTTCCTACACTTGAATATTTTCCTCACTCAATGTCTCTTCTCTCACTTGTTGTCCCAAATGGGGAGAGGAGTCTCCTATTTATACTCTGGTGATGGAATTATCTTAAAATTGGAAGAGAGAGAAGGAAAGTGAGGATGAGGAAGCTATAAGCTTTTGAAGAGAGAGAGGAAGATAGAAAACAAGAAATTTTTATAGATAGAAGAATCTAGATAAGAAGAGAGGAGGTGGTGACTTCAACACTCCCCCTTAACACCAACTATCTTCTTGAATCGTAGGATCGTTTTTTTTTTTACTTTGCTCTTTTTTTGTCAACGGTTCTATCTCGGGTTTTATTGCACTCGATTTTATTGCACTTGTCTTCGTCAAGACTTGCATGCTTACTTTCATCCTCGCATCATACTGAATTTTATATCGTGTCTTTTATACGTAGTTTGACCATCCTTGAATGTTAGAAACATTAAATCCTTGAGTTGTTATTGTGAACTCTCTCACCTTTTTCATCTCATCTCCCATTGGATCACTGAATAATTCGGACTTCAATTCTCCCTCCAAATAATCATGAGTAGTTCTTCCATATGGTGCAGATGTGTCCTCCTTGCCTATGATAGTCTTTATCGTATTTATCGAATATCCATCATCTTCTCGATCAATATCAATATTATCAATGTCCTTATTCTTGTTGTCTTCATCCACTTTTACTTCAATACCGGTTCCTTGATCAGTTTTCGTATCTTCTTAAGTTTCCTCCCCCAATATTCCTTGAAACTTACTCTCCGATATGTTGATTTGTGATACCACCAATTCGTGTAGACCTACAAATTTTGTTGTTACTGCTTCAGTGTTGTCAGCATGGCTACTTGACAACTTAGGACATACTTTGTCAATGTGTGTCTCCTTATCCAAATCGATATACTTTTTTACTTGTACTTCCTCAACCGAAGATATGTTAACTCCCCCCCCCCCCCCCCCCCATCCAAATCGTCTTCTATTAAAAATAAGCTAACTTGGTCTTCAATCCAATCTTCTTCAATTTTAATTTGGCTTATTTTATCGTCGACCCATTCTTCTTCAAAATATACTTCTTCCTCTGAGAAGTATTCTTGTATAGGCTTAATTGTTGCAATGGGTGTTTCGAAATCCCATTTTTCTTCGCTGTCAATTTCTTAGCCCTTTGATGTTGCCAAGTTACTTTCTACAGGATTGTTTTTCTTGTGCCAACAATCTCTAGCATAGTGACTCTTCTTACCGCAGTTGTAACATTCATTATTGTGTCACCTAAAATTATGTGAGTACTCTGGTCCCTTCCTTTATTTAGTTGAGCTCCGCCTGCACATGAGATCCTTTCTTATTATCGTAAGGTGGAGTCATATTTCCTCAAGCTTTTCTCTTACTGCAACCATCTTGCTACATCATGGCCTTTAGCACTCCCTCTTTTATTGTTGAAAAGTGCCTCCTCACTACTATTTATTGAAACCCTACTCATTTTTTTCATCAATGTCTCTTGATTGGCCAATAAATTTTCCAACTCAACTAGGGTGGGTTAAGTTTTCTAACCACGTATGGCCATAATAAATCCATTAAATTCGGTCTTTAGGCCATGAATAGTTATCCTCCTCATTTGTGGTTCACTAATTTTAGACTCGGGATCAAATAAAGAAACTTCTTGACATAAATCTTTAATTTTCTTAAAATATTGGTTAATGGTCCACTACAAGAATTTTAGGTTTAGACGACGTTTAAAAAACATCGGAAAAATTAATAAAAACATCGGGAAAACATTTACCAACGTTTTTCTAATAAGTTGGCGTAGTCGCAGTCGGGAATTCACAACGTTTATAAAAAAAACATCGGCCATCTTTATTCCGACGTTTGTACCAACGTTTTTAAAACGTCGGGTTATCTGTCTGCCTGCCTGCTTACCATTAGCCACGTACAATTTAAAAACGTCGAAATCACTTGCCACGCTTGAACAATAAACGTCGGAATAATTAGCCACATTTGAACTAAAAACGTCGGGAAAAAAAAAATCCCCTTTCATAAACACCACAATTGTTTTCTCCTTACCAAACTTTCGCCAACAATAACATAAAAACATCACAAATTTTTTTTTGCCTATTCACAAATATTAAGGATGTTATGATGACACCAAATTATCAAAACAATATAATTTGAGCCATTTATATTAACTAGTCACCCTTTATATACCATGATCAAAAAAACATCATCTATAGCATCAAAATAGTATAATGTTCTCCACCAATACCCTAACAATATTAAACATAAGTTCAAAATATCGGATCATCTAAATCCCAAACACAATATCCGTACTAACATTCTACCCGTAGCGTAATACTAAACATATGTCTAACATCCGTGAAAACACCTTGTCCATGATCATGATAAAATTCAAACCTGCCAGAATGAAGAAAAGCAAAGCGTCAAAGATGAATAAATCAAAGCTATAAAAATATCATGACTTACATTGTAAATTTAGACTACTTGTGTTTCTTTGCCTTCTTCGATGCCACGCGATCCTGAAATAGGAGAGAAAAAAGAAACATTTGATCAATAAATCTATTTTTTATATTTTTTATATTATATGGTGACATAAAATTATAATTTAAAACATACACAAAATACATATTAATTGTACATCATATTAACAAAAGTTACATGGACATAGTTTCATTTACACTAAAAATGAAAGTTTAAAAAATAGGGAACAAATAACTAATTAAAATTTAACTAACAAGTTTAAATCAAATTTATATTAACAATGCAATAATATAACACTTTTTCCTAGTTTAGTGGCTTGCATAGTGGGTCTTGTTGAGATTCTATTATATACAAGTAAGAGAACATTTATCGGAGGCATACAATAGAAAAGTGATTAAATCTAGTGTGAAAAAGGATTCTTGAGTTTCACAGTAATTGATTTTTTTTTAATATTTCCTTTTAGCTCCAATACTTGGATAATTAGTATTTGTTTACCAATGTGTGAGGTTTAAACAACTCGGGGAGGGAGAAGGGGCCTGCAGGTTTTTGTGGCAGGCAGGGTAGAGGGTAGTTGTATAACGGGTCTAGGAGGAGGTCTTGTAGAATACCTCTGCAATACCTATGTGTTGCCACCACATAAACCAACTCCACAAGGAAAAATACCACCATTGATCTCATTAACTCCTACCACCTCTTCCCAATAAGCTTGTATAAATTGACCCCTTGGTGAAAAATTGCAACAAGCTCATGGTAGAATTAAGTCGTATGCAGATAAAACCAGGATTGAGTCTATTTGAGACTCTATAGACCTATAAGCATGTGTAGTTTTGAGAAGGAATAACAAATTAACCTCAAGATACTACAAACATTTTCCGGTGTGTGAAATTATAGGGAGTGTATCATATAAACATTTTCCTCTCTCACTCCACAATTCAACCTAAATGGAAATATTACCAATAAAGTCCTAGAAAGCTTCATATAGAATAGAAACCAAAAAATTGTCATGCACATTTCACAGCTTGTATGATGAATTCAACTAGGGGCTCGTTTGGTTCGAGTTTTGGAAAGGGAATGGGAATCCATAATTCTAGGAATTCTAAGTTCGTGGAATCTGAGATTCCTTTCCATTGTTTGGTTTAAGCAGGAATTCTTTTCTCCAGGCATCTCAGATTATTTTCCAGATTAGGAATAAATATCATTTAACTAAAATACCATTGAGTGTGTGTGTGTGTGTGTGTGTGTGTATGTGTGTGTGTGTGTGTGTTTGAGTGTGTGGGTGTATGTTTGAGTGTGTGTGTGTGTGTGTGTGTGTGTGTGTGTAAGTGTATGTGTGTGTGTGAAAGAGGGATAGTGTGTGTATTTATATGTGTGATAATGTGTGTGTGTGTGTAAGTGTATATGAGAGAGAGAGAGAGAGAGAGAGAGAGAGAGAGAGAGAGAGAGAGAGAGTGTGTGTGTGTGTGTGTGTGTATGTGTGTATTTATATATATGATAGTGTGTGTGATAGAGAGAGAGAGAGAGGGGGGGAGAGAGAGAGAGAGAGAGAGAGAGATAGAAAGAGTGTGTGTGTATGAGTGTGTGTGTGTGTGTGTGTGTGTGTGTGAGAGAGAGAGAGAGTGTGTGTTTGTGTGTGTGAGAGAGAGAGTGTGTAAGTGTGTGTATTTATGTGTGTGATAGTGTGTGTGTGTGCATGTGTGTGTGTGATAGAGAGAGAGTGTGTATGTGTATATATGTAAGAGAGAGCGTGTGTCTGTATATGTGTGAGAGAGAGTGTTTGTGTGTGTAAGAGAGAGAGAGAGAGAGAGAGCGAGAGAGAGAGAGAGAGTGTGTGTGAATGAGAGAGAAAGAGAGTGTGTGTATGTATGTATGTGTGTGAGAGAGAGAGTGTGTGTATGTGTGAGAGAGTGTATGTGTGTGTGTGTGTGTGAGAGAGAGAGAGAGTACGTGTGAATTTTATGTGAGGTGGTATTTTTGTCTTACCACAAAAGTAAGATAATATGTCCGGGAATATAGGATTACCCCCATTTTAGAGGGGAAACGAGAATTCTAATTTCATGGGAATTATAAATTCCAAGAATTCTAAGTTCCCCCTTAAATTTCCAACCAAACATTGTAATTCTAAATTAGGGTAATTCTAAATTCCACGAATCCTAAATTTCCTTTCCAAACCTCGAACCAAACGAGCCCTAGGTGTTTTCCTTCATATCTCCAAAAAGATCATCCAAAGCAATTTTGAAGAATATAAATTGTGAAGCTAGGCCAGGAGAGATTACAGCCATTACAAGTCCTAGTGGAGCTGGGAAAACTACACTGTTAGAGATTATTTCCGGAAAGATATCGCCAAGGAGAATGTCTGGCCAAGTACTAGTCAATGGCTGCCCCAAAACTATATACCTTTTTTTTATCAACAGGTAGTGAAGTTGCTTACCATACCCCGAATATTCCCCGGTAGATGGTGCAAGTCCCAAAGCAACGCAACTAAAACCAACTTGAAAAGTAATAGGTAAAGGTCGAAGTGTCACTTGTTGCTTTGTTATAGTAATGTCAACAATCATGACATCACTAAGCCTAAAACATTCCTGTGCACCCATAAAGGGGACTAATCCTTCGGTTGTACTCATTATTATTATTTTTGAGCTGAATGAGAATTAGCAAGGGAGATTTCCATGAACTCATGTTCATGCATCAGCTATGCCTTGGATTATGCCAAGCAAGGTTGTAACATCTTGTTGGCATGCTGTAGCCGGGTACGAAATGCTGTGCAAAATAGTAAAAGTGTGGGCTTCCACTACCGTTTGCATCCTGTGGTATTTATAGATAGCAGAATAGGAGATGCTTTGATGCTAAGCTCCCTCTATCGAAATTGTGGTATTTTCATAAGTGGAGTTTTTTTTCCTTTCTCTGGTCACAAGATATTTTCCCTAATAATGTACATTACTTGGGTACTCATGCATTAAGAGATTAACTTGTGCAAGTCTCACCATTTATCAAGTCGAGACTTGTTTTTAAATGGCATTCATGGAGTTCTTTGGGATTCTAAGGCTAATTATTTATATACAATATGTATACTCTGCATATGGGATTTCAGATGATGCCAATATGGGCAGCACAAGATGATCCATAACCCTATGGAATTCACCTCATGCATCGTAGGGCCTGCGTACATGAGAATCATAAGTAACCCAACCTGAACGCCAAAATCGTCCAGGTGAGCCCTCAGCCAAAGAGGACTTCAACCTAGAAATTCCCTTGGCCAGGAGGGCCATCTTGATTTCTGAGAATTTCAAAAAAGAAGTATAATCGCCTTGTGGATATTGACTTCGTATGCAAGTGGAGGAATATGCGGCAATATGATATGGTGAGAGGTTCATGGGTTGATTTTATCTCCATTTGGTATGCTTAACTTTTTTTAATATATATCTGGGGGCATCCAGTCCTCTGTGAGCATTAATAATCCCCAGGGTATGTTTAGACTGTCCAATTCGCACACAGCAGGACAAATTACGTTTATTGGGTCACGGCACACAATTAGACCGTCACAAAATGAAAATAATGTTCTTAGTCTAAAATTATGTTTTTTCCTTTAAAATTTATGTTTTCCTTTCTCAATTTTTAGAAGAAACACAGAATCTAGTGTGTCCCATCCTTGAACGAGTAGGCTAATGGCTGATTTACCTGATCGGAGTAAATGTACCTTGATAAAATCATGATCGTGGATTATGTTGCACCAACATCAACATACCAATTTCATGAAATTGTGAAAGATATCAGCAGTAAGTCGAAGAAGGATGTTGAATGTGATTGCCTCGGGGAGAAATGGGATGTTATTGTTCTTATTTTTATCAGAATACACATTGGCCTTATTGTTTCTAGATATCCCAACTCCAACAATATGCATATAAAGTAATCACAGTTGTTAGGATCAAATATAATTTACCCGTAGCCAATGCGTATTAAATTACATGATACAGTTGCATAAAAAAGAATAAACCTAAGAATAAGATTTCAGTCTTGTAAGTTGTAGCAAATAGTTGGCGCAAGAAAACAAATCAAATTAATTGAAAATGATTGGTCCGCTCATATTAATAACCATAGTCAATATGATTATTTTTCATCTATAGTATCAAAGAAGTGGTGCATCTCATCATAATCCTGAGTGGCCTCTTCTTGTATAGCTAGTGGCTGTGAGGCAAGTAGCTGAGATTCCAGATTCTCAAACAAGCTCTTTGGTGTTAGAAACATCTTGAAAATACAAAGACAGCTCAATGACCCCACTCACAAAATGGTATCCATGCAGTCCATCATTCACCAATCCAACATTCGCGATAGATACCCCGTTCACGGTTGCCTTGGTATCATTTGCCAACTCCGTAACCAAATCCTACAGGACCAGGAAGAACTCCACGTCATTCACACGCATCTCTCACTTGATCACCAACACCACATCTCATCAACATCA
The DNA here is from genome assembly GCA_949130495.1 of Sambucus nigra. Taxonomy (NCBI): domain Eukaryota; kingdom Viridiplantae; phylum Streptophyta; class Magnoliopsida; order Dipsacales; family Adoxaceae; genus Sambucus; species Sambucus nigra. Next base: position 201,644,646 of record OX422211.1, on the reverse strand, counting down.
CCACCCAATCACAATTCTACATTGGTCCTTTTTAACACTCCACATTCTTGTAATCCCCTGACAGAATTTCCAATTGGATCTCATTACTCATACGCTAATAGCGGCAATGCTAATTACAGCATTGATGTTAAGGATAGTAATAATGCAAATTCTAACTCATTGTGGCTTCAACAAGAGTATAATAAGAGTGAGAATCTGCAATCTCAGCTACTTGCCTCACAGCGACTAGCTATACAAGAAGAGGCCACTCAAGATTATGATGAGATGCACCACTTCTTTGATACTATAGATGACACACAATCATACATTGAATCCAACTAATTTGGTCAAAGATTTGGGGGATGTAATTGTGATTGGGAGTCATGGAAAAAATATCTTTACTCTGTTTTTCAAAATATTTGAAATGATACATTAAACAACACCGAAAGGGATGATGAACAGTTAAGTATTTTAGTTATTTACTTTAAGTATCCAATGATTAAGTAGTGGTACTGTTAAGTTTTGAATGTAATCAATTCATATTATGACTACTACTTTTGAGACAAATTTATTGTATTGGTTTCACCTCAATTATGTAATGAACTACATGTTTTATATTTGTACACATGAGAAACCTCCAACCTATTAATTCTAATTTTTCAGAATCATAGTTCTTAAAAAATAAAAAAAGACAAGTGTCTCACAATGGCTAAAATACAGGTATGATAATGAACAAGTGGTGCATCTCATCATAATCTTGAGTGGCCTCTTATTTTATAGCTAGTAGCTGAGATTCCAGATTCTCACACAACATCTTCGGTATTAACAACATCTTGAAAATACAAAGGCAGCTCAATGACCCCACTCACAAAATGGTAGCCATGCAGTCCATCATTCACCAATCCAACATTCGCAGTAGATACCCCGTTCACGCTTGCCTTGGTATCATCTGCCAACTCCATTACCAAATCCTACAGTCCCAGGAAGAACTCCACATCGTTCACACGCAGCTCTCGCTTCATTACCAACACCACATCTCATCAACACCACCACCCAATCACAATTCTACATTAGGCCTTTTTAACACTCCACATGCTTGTAATCCCCTGATAGAATTTCCAATTGGATCTCATTACTCATACGTTAATAGCGGCAATGCTAATTACAGCATTGATGTTAGGGATAGTAATAACGTAAGTTCTAACTCATTGTGGCTTCAATAAGAGTATAATAACACTGAGAATCTGCAATCTCAGCTACTTGCCTCACGGCCACTAGCTATACAAGAAGAGGCCACTTAAGATTTTAATGAGATGCACCACTTCTTTGATACTATAGATGACACACAATCATACATTGAATCCAACTAATTTGGTCGAAGATTTGGGGGATGTAACTGTGATTGGGAGTTATGGCACGAGCAGAACCTCATGTGAGGAGTTTAAAAATATCTTTACTCTGTTTTTCAAAATATTTGAAATGATACATTAAACAACACCCAATGAACAGTTAAGTATGAAGGGATGATGAACAGTTAAGTATTTTAGTTATTTACTTTAAGTATCCAATGATTAAGTAGTGGTATTGTTAAGTTTTGAATGTAATCAATTCATATTGTGACTACTACTTTTGAGCCTGATTTATTGTATTGGTTTCACCTCAATTATGGAATGAACTACATGTTTTATATTTGTACACATGGGAAACCTTCAACCTATCAATTCTAATTTTTCAAAATCTTAGTTCTTTAAAAATAAAAAAAGATAAGTGTCTCACAATGGCTAAAACACAGGTATGATAATGGACATAGATGTTAATCAAACAACACACACAATATACAGAGGGGCAAAGAGAATATATATTCCATGCTCGAAACAGTAAAGATCCGAGCACACATTTCCATCTTGATAACTAGCATAATGATGTTTTGTCAAAATGCAGTCTCTAATTTTCTTGGATGATTGAGTTTGGATGAGACAGAGGGAGAAGGGAAATATTGTTCAAATAGAGAGGAAAAGATGTGTCGTAGCAAATGGAACATTATTTGTAACTATCTGGAAAATTTAGAAGACAAATTAAGTCCCCCTTATTGGATTATTTGAATCAAATAGAAGCATTGAATACATATATATTCAATTATACACACACTTATAAGACATCTATCCAAATTCGACATGATGTGTAAGATTTTACACAAGTATGTATGTAGAATTATGAATTTATACGAGTAGAGTGAAACAAGATTAACTTATGAAAAAAGAGAGAGAGAAATATTTTCTTAATAAAATAGACTAACCTGACAATAATTCTGAAGTTGGGATCGTGATATGATTTGTGGCGGTGTTTTCCTTAGTGGTTGCAATTGTCGTTGCGATTGAACCTTTGATCGGAATTGCATCGACAGCTGCAATTATGCCAAAGGATGAAGATTGGCTCCGTTAGGAACCTATAGGAATACAAAAAAATATCATATGTAATGCATGAAAATTAGTTGACCGTACTCATATAAATTTATAATTAATAATCATTGACCTGCTCAGTGCTTGAAGACACATCTCGTGGAGATTGCGTAAAACTACCCTTCGCATGCATATGAGCCTCCAGAGCTTCCATCCGAGATTCCATAGCAGATACTTTTTTTTTCATTTGAGCTTCCATCTGCTCTTTCATTTCGGCTTGCTTCCTTTCATAATTTTCCTCCATCTCACGCCGCACCCCCTCATTTTTAGCCTCTATCTCACTCTGCACCCGCTCATTTTTAGCCTCCATCTCACGTCGTATCCTCTCTACCTCTTGTTGATGCCGCATCTTAATATCCCTCCTCTGAGCCTCAAACATTGTATATGATCTATCGAAGGCCATACTAGGCATGACACCAAGCCCAAATGTCCGCACATGACCATGCCATTCAAGTCCCATAATTCGTCCAAATATGTCATCTCGTGCAATAACGGTATCTGCAATCTCTGGATGTTGCGATTCTAGTTCGTCCATCTTCTGCTGTAAAAATCAAATCAAGCTATCATAATGAATACCGTTCCAACAAATATAATTTGACAACTAACACTTAACTGGCACTTAAATCCATTTTCAAATGAAAAATAATGTTTTCTCAAAAGATAATAGACACGCAAACAAAAATCAAGTTGTTTAAATTGTCATTAAAATCCAAAATATACATACAATTAATCGAGCAACTTCTTCATTAACTAGACCCTTATCCTTGGTTATATGTGTCTCCTTGTATACCATCTTACGACTTGGTTGGTGTCCAATTCTTTTAACAATCTACGAGCACAAGATTTTAAGTGTCAATATATCATATCGTTTCACTTAATTTGTCCGTAATGAAAAAAGAATGTAGTAATCATTAAAAGTATCAAACTTTTACCTTTTTTTAACTTGAGCATGACTAGTCCTACCTGATGTGTGTGACATTGCCAAACGTGCACGGATGGCTTTGTTCTTTGCACTTTTTGCCTGATACATGAAAAACACAATTGATATATATCATGTGACGATGTTTGACACTACCATATACACGTGCCTTTAGGCATGGGAATTCACTACTACATACGTATACACATGTACAATCACTATATGGCACTCATCATCAAAGTGATAAAACACCCAATCGAATATATAAGCATGTTAACAATATTGCTAAAATATACCTCTGCTTCAACCGAGTTCCAATGATAGACGAGTGTTTTACATTGATCTTCCTTGACCCTTGGGGGACAATGCGCCAAGCGTTCCTCATTAGTACTATATTTAGTATAACCCTCACTCTTTGTTGTGCCCTTCCACTCCTTCCACTTTTTTTCGACGGACTCCATAAGGAATTTTCTCATCTCGTTCGTGGTATGTGTATTGTCATGTATAAACGACATGTTAGAGAACTAAACCATAAATTCGGAACCAAAAGAATCAACCAATGTTAATTTAGATTGTATAAATGAAAATCAAATGTCTATGCAAATTATGGTTACATAAAGTCTATGCAAATTATGGTTGCATAAAATAAAGATCCATTTATGATTGTAATTTTTATAAAACTACCTCCACGAGTATGTATAAAATTACCCATATATCTATCTTCATGTTTAGTGAAGTGAGGGTATATTGAAAATTTGACAACCCATAGCTTTATATAATATTAGATGATACCGTGATATGAGTCCAAATTCCATTCTTCGCGTCTTTCAAAACATGTCTCCAATCAAGGAATGTTAATGGTGCTAACTGCCCATTGCGTGCTAAAACCCCCAAATTTAAAGTAAGTCTAGATTTTGTCATCTCAATGGGTTGTCCATGATCATTCACCTCGATGTTTAAAATTCCACCATCTTCACGCCACCCGCTATGCATTAACGTGGGGCCACGAACTCTTCTTTGTTCCTCATCTACTTGATCGGAACTAGGATCTAAGTATCAAGTAGGCGAAGATAAAAATTAGTAATCTTGTTATATACAAACATGTAGATAAAAATTAGTGATTCTGGAAATTAGTTTCAGTAATCTATTTTCAGTACGGGAATTCAGTAAGTCGTCTTTTTGAATATCCAACCAAAACCAACCACAAAATCAGTTGTGTAATATTAGTTTGTCTTACTTGCATCATGCTCTTGTTGTTCACTATTGCCTGACAACAGAGGGCTAAATGGTGTAGTATTAGTGTTAGTAGGTGGCCAATTCGATGTAGGTTAAGGCATGACAAATGGCCTTTCATCTATTTTCCCTTGCGGCTCACTAGGGGGTGGCATAGCTCCTCTAACGTGTTGGGTCTGAGATCTACTTGTTGTCATCGTACTGTACAAAACAAAAGCAAACATTAATATTAGTTGTACTGCGGATGAATATATCTAATAGAAATAAAGTAGCAAAATCAGTGTAATGCTATTTTATTAATGATCAGCTAATAGAAACAAAGTAGTAAAAACAGTGTAATTTCACAAGATAAATAGAAATAATGAACATCTTTAGCCAAAAATTTTAACACGGTGGGAAAAATTCTGGTATGAAATCTTTTACAGATTTGAATGAAGGTCGCGAATCCAAGTTTAAGATTTGAATGAAATAGTTTGTGTACACATGGTGTATAGCTGTGTACATCTAATCCTAGACTCGTATGGCTTACCATATATATGCACACACACACGAATATATAAACAAAATAACAAGTGTAAAACTTAGAACAAATAATTGTTGTATTTGCACTGCGTAGTCAGTGCTGTTAATAAGAAAATGCAGCACTGTTTAAATGAAATGTGTTGAGAATTATGGAGAGTAATTTATCTTCTATTTTCAATACATTGCTGCGTAAGAGCTGTACAGATTTTATAGTTGTTGTATACAAACAATAGTTGTTACACATGTTGGAGCAATTCAAGCTAGCCAATTACACTGAAAAGGGTTCCTCTCAGTTAGCCTACCTTGTAAAACAATGGGAATCTAATCAAGCTAATGCTATACAACTTGTTGGAAACGAGCTTCATAATCTAAGAAACAAACATAAGAGTCCAATAACTATAGTAGATGGAGTTTCTGATATAAATAATGTCCAAAATGAAAATAAAATATGAATTTATAGATTTGAAGTGTGGGTGTTGGAAGGAGAAGGCTACGGATTTAGAGAAATTATGAGTTGTCTAGTATGTTGAAAACAGCTAATAGCATCTTACATTTTGTTCTTTTTACTCCTAAATAAATTCACTAATTTAACAATTACAAAAGACTATAATTGCCATTATCAACTACATTTTCTCTATAGCTCCGTGATAGTCCAAAAAGAGCACAAAGACCCAATTTTACACCAAAAATGGAAGCACAAGACTGAAATACAAAATACTATAACCAAAACATAGGCACATGACATATTTATACCCGACAGTGGATTCAACCAACCACTCCTTTATGCCAATGATATGACATACAGGAATAGCTTTGCAATTATCAGTACTGATTCTCATAATTTATGACCATGCCATCCAATTATCAGTATTGATTCTCATCATTTATGTCTCATTACCTATGTTTATTAAGATTTTCAAGTGAAACATCATTTAATTTACGCCCAACCCCTTCTAAATGTTTACTGGGAGTAATGAGTTGACGAGAATTTATTTTTTTACAAACATAACAGTTATATAGTGAAGACGTGTAGAGTAACAGCTACCCACATTATTTTTATTTGCACTTGCATAATTGGGAACCTTCAAAATCTAAATGCTTCAAATGCACATACATGATTTCCGAGCAAGTAGAGAACATATAACAATAATGACTAGAAATAAAACCACAATAAACTACTAAAATCTAAAAGTAATAAGAATAATGAATGAATAAAAGAAATCAACAAAACCAAGACGTCTTTATATGCAACTTATTGGGAAAGTTCAATTAATATGAATGAGTATAAAAAAAATTCAAAATCAAGTTATCATTAAAAGTTCAAATGCCTAGCTAACAAAATTTTCTAATCATCTTCATTTGGATCCACTTGCGTTTCCATATCTACTGTTATTCCAGTAATGCCTTGCCTGACCCAACTAACATCGTCATCACGTGTGAATGGTGTGTCGTCCAAATGTTGCTCTCTCCATACCTTCTATTGATCTATCATAGTCCCTTGGGTTGTATATTGTTGTCCAAATACATCGAAAAAGTCTCTAGGCTTTGTCTTAATTATAATATTCCAGTCTTCCTCCATTGGGTCTTGTACGTAAAATACTTATTTCGCCTGAGATGCTAGTATGAAAGGCTCATCATTTATTTGTTGCCTTGGATAGAATCATCTTGGGCAATGAGACCTCATTTGTTGTCAACCCAGTCACACTTGAATCACACAAACTTATAGTCTTTACAATAATACAATTCAATGATACCTGTTAAAACTCCATAGAAATTAACATCTCCTGATACGGGATTCCTATCTCTAGCACTTGCATAACTTTCAGTAAGTGCATTTAGCATGACTCCATTATTTTGCATCGTTATTTTCCTCTCATGAGCCTTAGTGTGATACCGAACACCATTAATAATATACCCTGCGAATTTTTGTGCTTTTTTTTAAGGGGCCCAAAGCTAACATCCGAATTTCTTGTGATAGTTCTATGTTCGTTGTCTCAAGTAACCTTCGTACCTATTTAACATTTACAAAAACTACATTAAACACCATGCTTTTGTAATAATATAATTGAAAGTGTAATTTAGTTTCAACATACATATTACTTACATGATCTTTAAACCACGAATGAAATGTTTTATTATGAATGCGATCCACGTCATGTGGTCTAAGATGAGAATTACTCCTAATTGACGCACGGTGAGTCCTGCATTAAAATGAACCATTACACCATGTTTTCCATGATTAAAAATGGGAGAAAATAATTAATTAGGATACTTACTCTCTAAATGGAGCAATTTGATCTGTGTTGACAAGCACATGGCGATGTCCCTGTACATATGCAATGTCATCAAGCACAAATCCCACTGATTTTCCTAACTTATGACCACATTTTTTATCAAGAGTATTGCCTTCGTCGTTCCTTATTGGTTTGTTACATTTCGTCTCAGCATCCTACAGGTACCTTGAACAAAACGTTAAGATTCTTCCACACAATATCCTTGTGAAATTGAACCTTCGGGATTACTACGGGTCTTCACATAATTCTTCAATGTGAACAAGTATTTTTCGTGTGGAAATTTTTAATTTTTAGAAGGAGATAAAAATGCTTTCAATAAGAAGACAAAAAGAACACAAAAAATCACAACTAATACCACACCTTTCAATAGCGTACATCGACCGGTATTGTGGTGGTCCTACGATCTTCGCCTCTTCTGCTAAATGAATAACCAAATGTTCCATGACATCAAAAAATGAACGCGAAAAGATCCTCTCAAAATGGAAAAGCGTGAGCTCAATACGAGATTGAGTATGATCTAAATTAGTTTCGTTCATTACTTTTGAGTACATACTCCTAAAAAAGCTACTCAGCTCAATTATTGGCCCAAGCACATTTTTAGGCAAAACATTTCTTAGGGAAATAGAAAGAAACTCTTGCATTAAGATATGGTTGTCATGACTCTTAAGTCCTGATATAGTACGTTTTTTAAGGTTGACACAACGCGATATGTTCGAAGCATAACCATCTACAACTTTCACCCCCTTAAATATTTTACAAACTATGTCTTTTCCTTTATTATCCAATGTGAAACACGCTGATGGAAAATAATATTTTTTGTTTGCCCATTTTTTAGGATGCAATGACTTAGGAATACCCATTTTTTATAGATCAAGACGAGAATTTAGATTATCCTTTCCCTTACCATCAACATCTAATAGCGTCCAGAGCACATTATCACATACATTTTTCTCGATATGCATTATATCAAGATTGTGGCGTATTAAATTGTCCTTCCAATATTCTAAGTGAAAAAATACACATCGTTTCTTCCAATTATATGTGAGGTTCCCACCACCTTCATTATCATCCCTTTTCCTCTTAAGTTTCGGCTCCGAATCCTTCCCAAACATATTATTGATGTCCCCTTACCTCATCAAAAACATCAGCTCCAGATAGTCGAATGGGCTTTCTATCCAACTCAACTTTACTATCAAACGAGAATTTATCTGTTCAAAATTTATTCCCTTTCGGCAACCATCGATAATGGCCCATGTAGCATTGTTTACATCCCTTTTCCAACCAATAAGAGCGAGTATATTTGGGACAACAAGGACATGCCAATTTACCTTTAGTGCTCCATCCTGACAAATTTACATATGCGGGAAAATAACGTATTGTCCATAGCAATGATGCACGCATTTTAAACATCTGATTACACGATGCATCATAAGTATTCACCCCAACCCGTGATTCCTTTAAATCGTCAACTAAAAGGCGCAAATAAACATCAATGTCATTACCAGGCCCGCGAGGACCATCAATTAGTATCGGTAATATCATATATGGTTGTTTTATACATAACCATGAGGGCAACTTATATATTATCACAATTACGGGCCACGTGCTATGAAAAATACTCAAGATCCTGAATAGGTTAAATCCATCACTGGATAATCCAAGTCTGATATTTCGTGGGTCCTCAGCAAAATCTGTATAAATGTCATCAATTCTTTTCCAAGCAAGAGAATCAGCGGGATGTCATACATTTCCATCATCAATACGTTCCTCGGCATGCCATCTCATTTCTGATGCTGTCTTCGATGACATATATAGCCTCTGGAGTCTTGGTATCAGAGGGAAGTATCTTACCACCTTCGCAGGAATTTTTCGATTTATTGAAAGATCGTCATCTGCTTAAGCCTTTGATTGCTTATATCTTGGGGTGTGGCACTTTCGACATTCACTCTCATGTTCTGTCTCATTCCAATACAACATGCAATCGTTAGGGCATGCATGTATCTTTTTATACTCTAAATCCAAGTTTGCAATCAGCTTGCGGGCTTCATAAAAAGACTTTGGCTCGAGAAATGTATCTTTTAATAATTCAAGCAACATTGTAAAGGTCTTGTCGCTACATCCATTAAGGCACTTTAAATGCAACAGCCGTACAATAAATGAGAGTGTAGAATACTTCTTACAATCTGGGTATAACTCCCGCTCAGCTTCTTTTATCATATTAAAGAATCTCTTACTTTCTTCATCGGGACCCCCACCCATATGTTGATGCTCCTCATCACCATCCATAGAGTTAAGCGGGTTTTAAGGAGGAATTCCAAAGGCATCATGTATCATCTCTCACATTTCATCACCAACAACTGATTCGAAAGAGGCAATTGAATATGAGGAAGATTACTCATGAGAAGTCCAACAAGTATAACTCGCTAGAAAGCCATTTAGTAATATATGTTCCACCACCTCATCTTTCTTCACAAATATCATATTGTGGCACTTCTTACATGGACACAATATTCTTTCAGCATTTGGTCTATTATCAAAGGCAAATTTAAGGAATTCCTCCGCTCCTTTCTCGTATAAAGGATGGCCCCTATGTTTTATATTAATCCAACTCTTATCCATCAGGATATTCGGCCTAGTGAAAACAAAAAAAAAAGATTTGAAATTAATGCGAGAAATAATTATTGGCAACATAGATCTTATGATTATATGTAAACAATTATGACTCAAATAAGTATTGAAAAACATACTTACATATTAAACGATTATAGGTAAACAAATTTATGGATTTTCCAATGGGGGAATACCATTAGTAATTGGTTCAGTTATGAATTTATTTTGAACTATGAAGCGAGATGCAAATAAGAAAATTTATCTTAAATTTAGGGTTCCAAACCCCAAATTTCATGAAACCAAAATCATGATAGATTGAAACACACATATATCTATACATATACAAACACTTATACATACTCAAATATTTAATAATAAAGTTAACTTTATTATTAAATATTTAACATTATTGTCAAATGCAATTTGTGCAACCAAATAATATCAACATATGTTTTGTTTGTGAATAATTTCATAGTTTGAACAAAAAAGAGCATAAACATACCTAAGAGTAAACTGAAATAGTCAACCACGAAACTACGAGCAGCTATATGAAATTGGGGATTTGATGAAACTGCAAGATAAGAAATTGGGGATTTATAAGAACTACTAGATTCTTGTCTTACAAGATACGAACTGTTACAAGATAAGTGTTACAAGAACTGTTAAAAGATGCAAAATACCTGTGGATTCTTATACAATCAGCTATACCAAATTGCAAGAACTGCTATATGATCAGCTATACCAAGAACTGCAAATTGCCAGATATGATCAACTATACCAAATTGTAAGAACTGTTATATGTGAAATTGCAATTTCATATTATAAGAAAAAACAAAATAAACAAAATCAACCACCTTATATATACATGAAAAAAATACCATTGGAACTATGTGTCCCAAGTTTTTTTATATTATCAACTTTACTCTGATCGCAAATTTTTGTATGAGCATTTCAACTTTTGATTAATTAATTACAACAACCAACATTTAATTAATTAATTAAATAGACAAACAGACATTACAAAAACATTATTAGATCAGAAACTGGAAAAATCCATCTCGGATCAGAACGAAAAGGTGGCGATTGTACCGAAAACAAAAATCAAAGGCGTAAAAAATCACAAATTACAACTAAAACGAAGATCCATACTAGGGGTGGAAATTTTAAAAATGACACGAAATGACATGAAATTTACACGATATGTCGTGTTCTTTTTACACGAAGTCGTATCGTGTCGTGTTCATGTCTGAATTATGAGTCGTGTCGTGTCGTGTTATCGTGTTTTTTAGGTGTGAAATTTAGGAAATTCTAGTATTCGTGTCGTGCCGTGTTATTTTCTATTTGGGTCATGTTCGTGTCAACTAAAAAAACACGAATTCATGTCGTGTCGTGTTTGTGTTCGAAAAAACCTTATCGTGTCATGTCGTGTCGGCCCGAAACACGACCCGTTGACCCGAATTGCCACCTACATACCTTCATATCTTCCATCGCCCGATCAAATGCTCAGGTCTACTTTAACTTCTGGCTCCAAATAAAACCCTACCAAAATGAGTGTGAGAGAGATTGATATGAGGGGACGGACTTTACAAATATTGCGACCTGATGAGATTGATTGTCTCCATATAAAACCCTATCAACTATTTGCCTATTGTGACTACTATAAATCTTGATTGCGACTACTTGATGAGATTTACTACAACAATTTCATAGTAATTGATGCACTCAGATTAACAAAGTGAAAAAGTATTTGCTTACCTAATGAGATTGATCATCTCCATTGCAATTTAACGGCTTGATTGTCTACAGCATCAGATGGCGTATTAGATGAAAATTGTAGATCATAAGATTGAGTATTGGAGGGAAACTAGTATAGGTAAAAACTTAGAGTCCCACATTTTGTTTGGAATATTGCGTGTAGGAATAAAATGCAAGAAAATGGTACACGACGTTTTTGTTCAAAAATGTCTCTTTTTGTGGCGTTTAATAACAAACGTCGGTAATTTATGGCATTTTACATTTAAACGTCATTAATTCCTAGAGTTTAGATAAAACGCCGATAAATTTAGTAACCCTTTTAACTAAGCGTCACAAATTATTTCTATCCCAATGTTTTATTAAAACACCTAAAAAATGTTGGCATGTATATTATTTATTGTAGTGGTCATACCTTCCGGAGTGGTAGTCATCAATTTGTTCTTCAACATCTTCAAGCGTGTGTCATTCGTCTTTAAGAATAGAGAGGTAAGAGTGTCCCATGTGTTCATCAACATCATGCAGGTGCTCCAAATTTCATAATTGGTGTAGTTTAATTTTTCAAGCCCACCACTGAACGCGTTAACCAAGTTTGTCATAATCACATCCTTAAATTAAACTCGCCCCTAACCAATTATGCTAACACAGTCCCGAACTATTTTCGATCCATTGAGAGTACTTCGTTTTAGCTGCACCATTATAGTGGTCCATGGTCGTTTGGCTCTGATACCAAATTGTTGAGTAAAAATTGCGCAAGCAGTGAACCACAAATAAAACTATTTTGTTACGCAAAATAATTTTACAAATTTTAGTACAATTATTGACCCATAAAATACACACTCAAATGACCCATTAATATTACAAAACTCACTCAATATTTAGGACACAATTTTATTACTCAAAGGAAAACTTCCCTCACTCTAAAGACACTCATTATTTATTTGGACACTCGTTACTACACTTGATTATTTTCCTCACTTGATGTCTCTTCTCTCACTTGTTGTCCCAAATGGAGAGATGAGTTTCCTATTTATACTATGGTGATGGAATTATCTAGAAATTAGAAGAGAGAAGGAGAGTGAGGATAAGGAAGATATAAGCTGAGAGAGAGAGAGAGAGAGAGAGAGAGAGAGAGAGAGAGAGAGAGAGAGAGAGAACAAGAACTTCCTGGATATAGAAGAATCTAGAAAAGGACGGAGGAAGTGGTAACTTCAACATAGCATTTGTTTAATGCTTATCCTTGAGTGTTTCCTTCACATTCTTGGGCTCTACTGTGTAATAGTAACAATATTAGCTAACCATGTTCTCTAATTGAGAGCGAGTCTTTACACCAAGTGTGGGATCAACAAATATGTTAGTAGAGTCAAGGCTCTTTCAAACCAAAGAGGGAAAATCCTCTTTTCCAAGAGTTGGGTCCACCGTAGTCGTGGGGAAGAATGGGATCATCACCGGGGGGATTGTTCTCACATGCACATCTCCAATTTTCATGTTTATCAATTCCCTGATCTTAGAGGATTTAAAGTTGAATATCTCGAAAAGTCATCAACCATCACCAAAATGTACTTCTTACCACCAATGCTCTCGGTGCACATTGGACCCATATGATCCATATGTATAAACTCTAAGACACTTGAGGTGGTAATAGTATGCAACTTCCTATGGGGACTCTTTATTTGTTTCCCTTATTGGCAAGGACACAAATTGAGGAAGTTGGTTTTCCAAGTGAAAGTAAGCCACGAATTAGGTCTTTTTTATCTAACCTCACAAGATCTCTAAAATTGACATGATCTAGTCATTGATGCCAAAAGTCCATGGTAGAGACCTTAGTAATATTGCACACTAAAGAGGACTTGGGAATGATACCATAGCAATTGTAGACCGTCCTCACACCTTGTAGCAAAAGTTTACTTGATTGATAAAAAATATTACGTTCCTACTAGTCAAACTTTACCTAAAGTTAGCATCACAAAGTTGGATTATGTTTATTAATTTAGCCTCCAAACCTTCGACATACAACACATTGTCTAGCTTAGGAAAGCTGAAAATCCCCACACAACCACATCCTAATATGCTATATCTACTCCCACCCCCAAAGGTGACTTTTTCTTCCTTGTGATCCACTAGGTTGGTAAAATGAGACTTGTCACCGGTTATGGGACCAGAGCACCCACTATAAAAATATTATTGTGAAGTCTCTTAAACCTTAAGATCAACGTGAACAACAAGGACCTTTTTGTCGCTTTTATGTATCTAAGTGGTGATAGCCTTTTGCTTACCCTTATCATTGTTGTCACTAGTCGTTATATTGGAAGTGTTCTCAAAAGTCATAGACATCCTTTAAAATTATTCCATTAAACTTTTAAAAGTAATGACTAGAAATTCAACTTTTTCTCTAAGACTAGCAAGGTCGTTATAGCGGTGTGTGGGACCATGTGTGTAATAAACTCGTCATAACTTGTAGCAAAACTCGCTAAGGTGACCTCTTCGTTTGCAATGGATACATACATAGATTTTTTTTGTCAACCTTGGTTAAAATTCCTAGTACGATTTCTCCTTGATGGATTAGGTGGAGGCCCATAAGTATCTTACACAAACTTGTTAACCGATTTGGGTGAGGTATTAGAAATGGATACACCCTAGTAACATATGACATGCCTCTCTTTAAAACCTAAAGTGGGACCTAGTAATATCTTTCCAACTTTCTTAGATGTGTACTCTAAAGTGACTTTAACCTCCTGAGCAGATTTAAGATCTTTATGAAGTTGGAAAATATGGGCTTAAAGTATCTTATCCAATGATCATCAAAGATCTTTTGCAAGACTAAACACTTTGTTGGTCAAATCGTTATTTTTCCTACCCATCAAAATAAGTTGCTCACTCAAATAGATTTTAACTAAGGCCTCACACTATCTCTCTCTAAACTTTCAACTCCTTCTCTACAGACAACACCCTAAGAGTTAAATTTCTAACTTGTTTTTTAGTTTTTAATGACTCGGTGCAAAGTTCAGAGTATGCGTATTGAAGACCATGTTCTCCTTGACTCAAATTCTCATCATCACCCTCAAACTCTACTAAATGATTGGACTCATCATTGAGGTTATCACGTTTAGAAACATCCTCATTGGCATGAGACGTACTTGAAGTGCTAACGTGACTAGCTATGAATGTGGTGGAGTTACGTCCATGCAGTGATTTATCCCTGAAATCCACCGACTAAACATCATTATTGCTTAGAATGGCATTATAGAAAACTTTGCCTTTGCCCTATCCCTTAAGCCTAGTGGGACACTCATGGTCTTTGTGAACTTTCCCGTCACTTTAATAACACCTTTCCAATCTATTTTTCATAGGATTTTCACTTTTAACTTTCTTTTGATCATTCTCATAAAAATTCTTACCTGCTTTGTAATTGTTATTTTTTTAAATTTTGTATCTTCCAATTTGGATGAACTTTGATTTTTGAGTTTGAAAAACTTTTTGAAATTTTTAGCAAAAAGGGCAAGATCATCTTGATCAAATTTCGAATCGGAATCAAAAACATACTTTTGTTAATTTATCTTTCAAAGGTTTTCCTCATCCTTTTTCTTTTGGGTTTTGGAGAACATGTCTAATTCGTAAGTCTAGAGATCACCTAGGAGTTCTTCTAGCCTAATTGTATCTAGAATTCCCAAAGAGTTAAGGATGATAATATTCGCACTAAATAGAGATGGGAGAGACCTCAAAAGTTTCTTAACAACTCTGATTTACAGAATTTGCTCACCCAAATTAAAATAGGAATTCACAGTATGAGACATACGAGCATAAATATTTCAATTTAAAGCGTACATATAGTTTCAAATTATGTGGTGAGATTTTGAAGCTGAAAATCTTCAACAGCATTGGTACCCTCGTGTATGAGTTGGAGGATATCTCAAGCTTCTTTAGGCATAGTATCATCATGATGCGACAAAATTCGTAGGGTGTGATAGAACCAAAAGTAGCATTCAAATCACGAAAGTTAAAATTACTCAATATAAAGTCCTCTTGAGTCCAATTTGTGACTGGCTTGAAACTAATGATATTTTCATTAGTCACAATAGGAGGAACCACCCCCTTTTAGCAGCAAGCCAAACGTGCTCGTCGATTAATTTTAGAGACGATCTCATTCGAGCTTTTCAATAAGTGTAATTCGTTCTATCAAACAAAGGTAGCGTATTATAATAATTCTCCACATAACCATCATGATTCATCTAAATAACTTATAGAAACAAGCCCTGATACCAATTTAAAAAATGTTCAGAGTGGTCTGGTTATATGGTCAAAGGTAGAATTTGTAAATTAGGTCACAAACAGGGTAAATTCAATTTAACCTAATTTTATCTTGATTAATTAGATGAAACTAAGAATGTAAGAAATTGAATCTAAATCGAATCAAACGAACATTAACACGAGATATGAGGAAAAAACTATTTTGGGAAAAACCCTTTTAGCATTGTTACAACTAAGGTATTTGAGATGACACAGACAAACTTACAGACTTAGGCCACATTAAGTGTCATACTTATGTCTCCTTCCTTTTCAATAACAAAAGGCGGTGCAGATCAATCAATGCTCCACAACAAGCTTCACTTGCTCGATGTCCACCGATCAGCCTCAAGAAACTCTTTTCCTATCTCCGACTATATAAAATAATCTCCACGTTGATATGAACATGTGATGTGTTCTTCAAGGTTTGATAAAGTGATCACAAAACATACAAGGGGTTTGGACTTGGAAAACCAAAATATTTGATCACAAAATAGGTGAAAATGGGCTTACAAAGAAGTGCAAGTTCGTACCTCTTAAATAGGGAGAAAAATCCCTAAAAGATAATTTTAAAAATATTGTGTTTGAAACCAAGTAAAAAATAATTTTTCGCAGGCTCGTTCAAATGAACTGTACCTCGTTCGAACGACCTATGCAAAGTCGAATTAACAGAATCGAAAGAGAGATCGAACGACATTCCATCATGACAAGGAAAAAGATTTCATTTGAAGTTTCGTTTGAACGGATGATATCCAACGATTTTAAGAAACTCGCTCAAACGACCCTTCAGAACTTAACGAGATGCTTTAAAAAATATTTTTATTTAAAAACCTTTTTAAAAATATTTTATGTTTCAAACACTTGTAAAATACCCTTGAACATAGTGTTTACATAAAATGAACCTCATATACCCTCCCCGTATGTTTTAGTGATGAAATCAACTCTTCGATCTTCGATTGTCGCATTCAGTCACTAACTTATGTTCAAGATGTACATGATGGTGTAGAGGGGGAACAGAATATGTCAAACTAAAACCATAATGAGAAAATAAAAATTTCTTCTCTTATAATATCAAATTAAATGAAACAATTTAAATCATCCTTCGAAAATTAACACAATCAATAACACAAAATAACTACCGCATCAGGTTTCAACAATGCACCCACAAGTTGATATGTAAAATCGAAACAAGAAAACTACTTCACGGACAAAATATAGTTCAAGTGAGCAACGTAATACAAAAAAACAAAAGCCCCTGTAAAAAACAATCACGTTATCCAAAGAACGTTCTTTCCAAATTTAAATTAAAATCCATTTATAGCTCCACGTAATGAGGGTGTTTTTGAAATATAAGCCAATTAACTTAAGCCTAATTTAACCGACTTGAAAAATATGGTTTAGACGTAACATCAAGGTTCCTAGTGTTTGAAAAAACTAATTAAGAATCCCTGTGTCCAATTAAATTAAATTCCCTAATAGTAAAATCCTATCAAAGTAAATCCAGTAGTATTGTGATCCTTGTGTTATAATGTATATGTGATTTTTTTTGTTATGTATGCATGAAATTTTTTAATGGTTACATATTTTTCACAATGTATACTCATTTTTGTAGCATATACATTTATTATTTGTGTATATCCTAACATATTACTTATATATTAAAAGTGAGGAAACTTAGTGCCGAAAATATGTTAGTATACTAGAGTTGAAAAATCTTATTGCGCATGGACTGAATCAGGAAACTCCCTAGTTTTCACTCTCATCCATGGTAAAATTAACCACAATATTACCTCTTAATTGTAAAAAGGACAATATGAACCTTTATTTGTCGAGCGGAAGCATGCTAACAAATAATATTAATGGTAAATGTGTCCCAAAATTATTATTACGTCATACACAAAATAAAAAAATATGGCGTAAGAAACATACACAAGGAGACACAATATTTAACGTGGTTCACCAATTTGGATACGTCCATAAACCCCTCAATATCAATCAATATTTCAAGGGAGTTACAAAAAATGCTCTCACAAGTACACTCTAAATACAAATTATTCTTCTCACAAATGTGTGCACTCCAAATGAGCTTTTTTTTTCTAACTCTCTAATGATATTCACTCCTTTTGTCGGAGTATTATCATATACTGAAAATATCTCTATTTATAGTCATTTGATAGTGTAAACAAATGATATAAAATAAAAACACTTCAATGTGAATTCACATGGGCAGCCACCACTTCACATGTGAACCCATCACTACCATGTGAACTCACATGGGCATCCACCATTTCATATGGGAAACTATCACTGCCATGTGAACTCACATTGGGAGCCTACTTTCAACAATATCCACCTTGGAAAACAATTTTAGTTCAAAAAAAAATCACCAAGCTTCCATAATTCTCCACCTAACAAAACATCCCCAAGCCTCTCCATCCTGAGATTCCTAATAGTAAATCCACAATCGGTCCATTGACCTTCAATATTCCAACTACGCATCAGCAGAATCAAGTATCAATGCAAGATCTTCTTGATTCACAATGGCCAATATCAATATGGAGCTGTACCAAGTCATTTATCAAATGACTGTGAAAGGAGACCTCAATACAGCACCTTGACAAGCAGGAGCCTTTCTCTCGCCTTCACTTTTTCGAAAACTTTTTTCCCATATCTTAATTACATCATTAAATAAAACGCGTATCAAGATCTTAATTTCACATGTACCTCATTTCCAATTTACAGTCGAAGTCCGGGTGCAAACCTCCACAGTGGCCATCCTAATCAACATGCGCACCCTTCCTCTCTTCTGCCTCCCGAAGGGGGATGGGGAAGGAAGGGGAATAGAAAAGTCTCACGCCTTCTCTTAGGAACACTTCGGTCATCTTCGTTGTGGGGTAACTGTAAAGAGATGCAGTCGCCAGCCTATTTTTCACAAAATAGGCAAAAGAACATGTTGTCGCCTCGAGAGAGTGACATTGAAGACAAATTGATGTATAAAAAACTAATAGTTAAAAGGTTCAGGGGATAAGTTACGGAATGGGAATGTGTTAGGCACCCATTCCGCCCTTTCGATCTCTCATGGGATTGTGTTATTATTTTCCTCTATTTCTCCATGAAGTGTGTGTGTGTGTGTGTGCGTGTGTGTGTGTGTGTGTGTGTATACATAATGGAGATTAGAATCATTCAACTCATACCATGGAAAAGATAGAGTGAGGTCATCCAAAAGAATGCTCCCAAAATAATATATAGAAAATATTATTTATGTGTTCATCACGATATTGATCGTTATGATGAAACAATAATATCTGTTGGATTAAATGCTAACAAACATAATATTTATACTACTACAAGAATATGGGAATGGAGGATTTAGAAAAATTGAAAGATTTATAAAAGGTTAAAAATTGGGAAATCGAAAAATTAAAAATTGGACTCGAGTCTCGAGTTTTAATCCAAAACGCCAACATAGCCTATAAAGGCATCAAAGCCCACATAGTTTGCATGCGGCATGGGGGTGGGGTTTATCCCATAGATTCAAACGGGATTTTATTATAGGTGTGTGTGTAGAAAAATGTGTTTTAGTTTTAAAAAAGTGTGATAAATAATCTCGTTTGAAATTTATGGGTGTAACCCTCTTTTTTTATTGTTTTGGGTTTTTTATACAAAATAAAGTATGTGCAATATACTAATAAAAGTCTAAGATGTTAATGTATATGAACTAAACAAAAAACAAGATTATAAATCTAATGTATTTAATACAGAAATTAGAAATTTAAAGAGATATGGAAGGATTTGGACCTTCTTTGAAGCTTGATCTTTGATCTTGGATGAACTCCCTTGAGTGTGAGATGAAAGTTGGATGAGAGAGAATGAGATTTTTCTAAACTGGGTATGAATAAGGATGGGAATGTAACCTTGAATGGAACTTCACATGAGGAAACTGAGTTGATTTTGAGAAAATGTTGCTCAGATCACTGGTGCTAATGGATCTGAGGTGTG
This sequence comes from Sambucus nigra, assembly GCA_949130495.1. NCBI lineage: Eukaryota > Viridiplantae > Streptophyta > Magnoliopsida > Dipsacales > Adoxaceae > Sambucus > Sambucus nigra. The sequence goes on along the minus strand of OX422211.1, from coordinate 201,624,595 downwards.
CTCTGGAACTGAGGTCATGCCCTCTATTTATATGGTAAGGGGTGGTGTCGATCGGTATAGACCTATCCCTGCCAATTGTTAGGTGACCCTAGACACACTTGAAATAACGTTGCCAAGGCCGTTTATGAAAATAAACTATTTAAGCAACTCCGAAAGTTTGTTGAAGAAACTCTTTACTTAAATCAAAAAAAAATTTGAACACAAGATGTGTTAACAAAAATTATGTACGAGATATGGACAAGATTTGATAACAAGTTTTAGTAAACAGTTTAAAATATTTTAAACTCAGCACACATCAGAATGAGATGAGAAGACGTAGAAATATTAATACTCAGGATTTTTAACGTGGTAAAACCTCAACCTTGAGGAAACATCCACGACTCCCTCTACGGAGTAAAACAAAAAAAATATCACTAAAACAAATATGTGAGTTACAACCTATTTAACTAACATGCACACAAAAACAAATCTATACAAGTTCAGGATTGTACCCTCTGGCGTCCTTAACTTTTCTGCAGATCTTGTTTGTTGATGTAGTCTTCTCAGTTTGTCAACTCTTCCTTTGTTTCAGCACTTTACGTCGACTTATGTTCACCAAATCTTATAGCCAACACTTTCAGTGTTTGTAGTGTGAAGATGTTTGTGAAAAGTGTTCTAAAACACATGCATGCACTCACACACACTTATTAGTTACAGACAATCCTAAAAAATCACATATAAAGTCTATATACAGTGAGTTTGTTATTTTTCTTTCTTACAAAACCAAAAACCTTTTTGACCTTTCAAAATAACCCAGATTCCACGGAGATCTTGCTTAAGAAATCGGTCAAGACCTTTCTCAATCTATTTTGAAAATATTTAGGAGATTGATAACCCTCCAAGTGCGAATCCAACTAGGTCAGGTTAGGTTTTGTAAAAACAGAAACTAGAAAACATTTATTTGTTGATTCTGAACTAAGAAAAAGTTTTAATCAGAAAACAACAACAACGAAATTCTCAAGATGAGAAATAAATGCAACTAAGTGTGTTGTGACATGAAAAAATTCAGATCTATGATTTCTATTGAAACAGAAACAAGATCTGAGTATGTGTCTAAGTTGGAAATAAGATTTTATGAACAAAGGATTCAGCAACCCAGAAATCACTCAACTCGAACTCTCATAAACTCAAGAAAACACTAAGAATGGTGTTTATTTGGTTATGGTGTTTATGGAGAGGTAAGTGGTTTAGGTTTGGAGAAGTTTTAGACGAAGTTAGGGTTTCTAACTTGGCTCTCTGGTTTCTCTCTCTAACTTCTCTCTTCTCTCTCTCTCTCTCTATTCTTTTTCTGAGAAAACTCAAAGTGGCAAAAGCTTTCGAAGGCTGAGATGAGAGGCCTTTAAATAGCAAGAGAAGAAGATTCCAGACCATCGTTCAAAATCAATGGCTGAGATTGAGTCAAGCTCCTTTGACTGCAATCCAAGGGCTCACAACAGGCGGTGGATTAAACTGGCTGTGATTGGCTTAAGGGTTTACACGGGGATTCACTCAGGCGACATGCAGACCATCGATAAGGGTTGATCCAAGGGCTGAAAACATGCGATGGTTTGTCTCAGTAAAGAAACACAGCTCTGGCCAATCAGAGGACAGCAAGTGTTGGCCATAGGACGAAGGCAAACGCGCGTCCCAAATTAATTACAAAGCCAACCTTAGAGTCTCTAGCGCTTTCGGTTTCTACCCAGAGTAACTTTAGGCCAATAAACACAACAATACATATTTAGATATTAACCCCAAAACTTTTTAAATCAAGTTTTAATTAAATAAAACATTGTTTAAAATATGTTTAAAATTCCCAAAAAATTAATAAAAATCAAATTGAGGGATTAGAACACACTCACCACATTAATACACATAAGGGTGCAATATGATATGCAAGAATTAAATTCTAAGTGTGTGAGTGATGGCTATAGTCTTAGGATCATTACAAGATGAATAGAAGAAGAAGCAACCCAAACTCTGAAGCTCTTTGGTTTCTAGGATGGACACTATTTTGTCACAATTTCCAAACTAGATGAGCTCTTATACAGTCTAGACTCAAATGAGTCAAAAGTATAAGGGCTTCAACACTGTCTATAGGCAGGAAATAGACTTGACAATTGGCAGTCTCGTGCAACTTTTTCCAGAAAACGGTCGTAAAACGTAATTCGTTGATCCGAATCGCGCATGGGGCATACCATTAAAAATTTAAATCAGATATTTAAGATTACTTTGGACTGCTTTCGATCTCAGGAGTTAACTTTCGGTCAAATGCGACTTGAAAGTTCACTTAGGTCCTTTGGATGGGGGATCATCGGATGAAAACAGATTGCTCACCTGCATGGTAAGTCAGAATCGTATACGGGGTAGACCGTTGGAAAGTTTAGGAGATTGAATTCGACATTCCAAAGAGTTTTGCTTGGTTTGAAAAGTTTCCCTGGTCAATCGGGCCCCGAAAGCGCCCGGTGAGATCCCAAGTAAAATGGATCATTTGTTCGCACTGTAAGTCAAAATCATACACGGAATAGACAATTGGAAAGGGTATATAGTGCCCTTTGGATATTCATTTAGTCTCATTTGAGCTGAAGAGTTGACCTTGGTCAAATAGAGCCTGGGAGCACCCGGTGGCCTCCGAATCAATTTTTGAGGAAAAAATGGATCGTTCATCCGAACGGTTATGCCATTTCATGCACGAGACAGACCATTGGAAATTGGTTTTAGTTTCCTTCGAATATTCAAAGAGCTTTCACTCTGGCAATGAAGTTGATTAGGGTCAAATCGGGGCCCGGGAGCGCCTAGTGGCCTCCAAATCGATTTTTGGTACTAAAATGGTCAGTTTATCCGAACCATTAAGACAATTTCCACATTGGGTGGACCGTTGGAAAGGTGTTTCAGATCCCTTTGAGTATTTAATGAGATTTCGATTTGAATATAGAGTTGACCTGAGTTAAATAGGGCATGGGACACCCGATGGCCTCTAAATCGGTGCTCAAAGTATAGCCTAGGGTTTAAAGTGAAATGAGGAGGTGCTAGGGACCTAAGGAGGGACTTAGGGGTTCCTACAATGTTGTGTCTATAGATACCCACGACGGGTGAGCTTGGAACAAGTGAAATCCGTCGAATAGACACCACATGATGTTTTGAAAAGAGCTCGATTCCACGGACACTAAGGACGAGGATGACCGATTTAAAGGGACAAGGCCAATTTTGAGGACCTAAGGGGATGCTGGGGATGGCCGATCCTACGGGTCGAGGTCAATTCTGATGTAGAAGAGGTGACAACAGGGGGGCGAGGTCAATTCTGACCTGTAAGGACACAAATTTCTAATTGAGTCTTCTGTAGTGTTGGCTCAATTCCAGACAAAAACATTTGAGTCATAGGATAGTGTTCATGAGTATCCTTCAAGCCTAGGACATGTAAAGTTGAAGACGTAGCGGCCAGCATTTCAGGTATACATCACTTTTTGGTTTCTTGTGCCTTGTTTATGCGTCATCAACATCTCGTTGTTCCAAGGTCTCCAAAAGGTATGAATGTAATTATGTATATTTAGGACCTTGGATATTTTAATTAGGTGTATCTTATTAAACATTTTTTAACGACTTTTGTTTACTCAGAAAATATTATCTTATAACTTTCCATAAAAAGTTTTGGGCTTAAAAAGAATTTTCTATTTTCTGACAAGTCATTCGAACGAACTGGAATCTCGTTCGAACAAGATTCCCAGGTCGCTTGAACAATACTTCTGAAGAGTTTAACCATTTTAACACTGAATTGTCGTTAGTAAAGTCGTTCGAAGGAAAATATCGTTCGAACGAGTTTGGCGGGAATAGTTTTTTGGCAATTTTTCCCACTTTCCCACCTTTGTTCCCACTACCTTTTTCCCGGATTTTATATGTGCGAGAACCAACTTTTTTGACACACTTTGAGAGAGAAATATTGAGAGAGAATTTCCAAAATCAAAAGTTCATATTTTTGTGGTTTTAAGACTTCATGAATTAATTTCTATCAAAACACATACACCCATTAGTTTAAGTTTAATCCAAGTTCCTATTGTTATATACTTGCTAGGAGAAAGTTTGGCACCTGGTTCTACTCTACCAATTGAAGATCTCGTTTGGGTTTACATCTACATCCCATAAAGAAGAAGTTCATTAGTTTTGATGCGGCATACTCACACAGAGAAAGGCTTCGTGCGAGGGTTGACGGTTGTCCAAAGGCCTCACTGGTGGATTCCAAGGTTTCGGTGGAGTCCAGGATTGTCGACTAAGCAGCGGTGGGTACAAGAAGACGCGTCAGGGGCTTGAAGGAGTCGAGTCCAGTTGAGTAAGTCATTTGTCTTGTACTTGTAAAAATTTTGTACACTTAAGGCTAGGGTCGTCCGAGGTTTTTCCCATTTGGGTTTTCCTTGTACATCGCGGCGTAGTGGTTGTGAATTCATTTTGTCCTGCAAATCACCTAGAACGCATGCTTAGGATTAAAACATAAAATATGGTTTAATTCACACTCTTGCTTAATTTGGTGCTAAAATTAGTTTGGGTAAAATTTTAGATTAATTTAATTCAATTCAAGTTAATATAATTTGGTTTGGCCTAATTTGTGAAAAATGAATTAATCTTGTTAGGCAAATATATAGGACTTGGGTTGAATTAATAGTTTAAGTGAAAAAATTATTAGTTGTTTAATTTAATTTCACTTTGAGTTTAGTTTAATTTTAATTTGAAAGAAATTAAAATTTGTAAGTTGTTTATGTGTTTGAACCATCCTATTCCGCATTTAAAGGAAATTGAATTTAAAAGAATTTCTAAATTGGGGGTCTACGTTCCCAAGAAGTGGTATCAGAGCCGGGGCGATAATTGACTTCGTTAAGGTCCTTTTCAAAAAAAATCTTAAAAATGGAATTTTCCCCATTTTCAAAATTTCCTATTTTCGATGGTTCTAATTATGCATATTGGTTGTCCATTGTTAACAGGTGGTCTCCACCTATTACTTAATAGAAAATGAGCGTGTCCCCAAACCCGTAGATGGATGGAGTGAGAATGAATTTAAACTTGCTAATTTTAATTCCCGGGGATTAAATGCCTTGTTTAGCGCGGTCACACTGGATGAATTTCGACGTATCATGACGTGTGAAACCGCTAAGGAAGCTTGGGATATATTACAACTCACCCACGAAGGAACTAGTGTCGTTAAGGCTTCTAAACTCCAAAACCTCACCACTCAATTTGAAACCATCAAAATTAATGAAAAAGAACTTTTTGATGAATTTTATGCTAGACTTTCCGATATAGTAAATTCATCATTTAATTTGGGAGAGAAAATACCCGACAACCGAGTGGTTAAGAAAATTTTAAGGTCCTTACCCGATAGGTTTATCCCTAAAGTGACCGTTTTAAATTCTTTACCCACCTTGCACTCTACGAAACTTGAGGAATTAGTAGGTGATTTGCAAACCTATGAGCTAGATATGTTTCCCTCCAAAAATGAAAAGAAAATAGATAAGGGAATTGCTTTGAAAGCCCGAAAGGAGGAAAACAAGTTGTGGTTGATGAGAGTGATAGTGACTCGGAGGACATGGCTATGTTTGCTAGGAAATTTCAAAAATTTCTTGAATTTAATAAAGACAAGTTTAAAAATTATTTTAAGAAATTTGAAAATTCTAAGCATGACAAGGTCGAAAAGATCCCTAAATATTATAATGAAAATCTTAATAGGGACGATTCAAATAGGTGCTATGGTTGTGAGGGTTTTTTCCATAGGGAGAGAGAGTGTCCCACTAAACTAAGGAGAAAAGGCAAGCAACCAATTTCCTATAATGCCACCCTTAGTGATGAAAGTGAAAAGGAATAGGGACCCGATTCCCCCATGGAGCGCAACTTTACCGCGTTCATGGAAAGTTATGTGAGCACCGGTAATGAATCTTCCCATGAAGATATGCATTTACATGACTCTTTCGAGGCATTTGTTTGTGAATTCCAAAAAGATGATAGTTGTGAGACTAGATAAGAGAGAGAAAGTGAAAGTGACGAAGAGATTGATGAGAGTGAACTTCAATTTTCATTTAGATAATTATATGAAGAATCTATTAAATTAAAAGGAGCAAATTTGAAGTTAGAAGCTTGTTTAAGGGAGCGTGCCAAGGTCGTCGATGAGAGTGCATTGGTTGATGACCATAGGACATATGAGAGATCTCTTCGTGAGAAGCTTGAATATGTAGAAGGCGAGAGAGATAGCCTTAGAGGTTTAATGGAATCAATGAAAAAGGAGCTCCTTATGTTTGAAGAGAGAAATGTTTTATTAGAGTCTAGAATCTTACCATTAGAAGATAAATTAAAAGACTCTAGTAAAGTCAAATTTCATTTGGAGTGTAGGTCCGCTAAATTAGATAAAATATTAGGAACCGTCCAAGTCAAAAATGACACTTATGGTTTAGGCATCAGTACTAGTCATGACTTAACTCATAAAGTCAAAACCAATGTTTTTAGAGAATCACCTAGGAACACTTCTAGAGATCAATCCTCATGTACTACCTTTCTATGAGTCTTTTATTGCTCATATTGTGGTTGAAAAGGTCATCTTAGGACGTTTTGTTTTTATCTTCAAAGAATTTCTAGGAAATCCAAGCGTAAGGTAACCGAGGCATGTAAGATCCCCAAATCACGAGATTGTCACTCTTCATTAGTTTGGGTTAGGATATCCGACTTGATAGCTTTACAAAATAGGATTTTTTATTCTCATTTACTTTCACACTATACCTCCCTTGCTTAATCTAAAGGTTGAATGTGTTAGTTGTTTGCATACTCTAGCTTTGTGTGATTTATATCATATATGTTTGCTAGTTGTATGCATGTTTATCATTTTCCAGTCATTTCTTTATCACATATCTCATGATAGAATTATGATTTTTGTTTATCTTTTATATTATATTTGTTTCAAAAAGATTTTTGTTTCTCATTTGTTTTTTTTTCTTATGAGTCATTTAGGTGTAATGAAAAATACAAATGATTTTTGTGTGTCTTTTGAGTAAATATTTTTGTATATTTGGTTGAAAATTTTGAAAAACTCACAAAGATTTCTTTTTGTGTATTTTAGTTTGACACACTTTATGTGGCATACACTTGTGTTTGAATCCTTTCCTTTTCGTTTCCATGTGGCTAGAACTTTTGGTTAAGATTGTAACCTTAAAATGTTCTTTGCCATGCTTACATGGAGTAGTTGGATTTTGTGTTGCTTAATGGATTATATTTTTATATGCCTCTATTCACACATGCATGAGCTCACTTAAAATTTAATCGTCACACGTATAGTTGAGCTTAGTGAGATGTTCTCCCATCAATTTATCCATCTACATTTTGCTATGACTATGGAGGATTTGTGCATGTAATAACCGTTTCCCGAATTTTAAAAATAGAAAAATATGTTTATCCGGTGTAGTTGTTTATCGATGGAATTGAGCTGCGAAAGACAAAATTACTTTGTGTGAAAAGCCACCATTAAATTTTAGGCCTTAAAAATGTGGCATTAAAAAAAATATTTGCGAAGGCCGTAATAGTTTAGTTAATATGTTCAAAAGAAAAGAAAAGAAAAATTATGAGGATTTTTCTTGGATATATTAATAGGTTTGAACAATGACCTTAAATCCTAGTTAAGCTTTTATTGTCATGACTCTATTGGTTTGTAGAATCATCAAAATTATAGGCTTATGTGCATTGTGTGTGTTTGTTCATTGAGTTCAATTTATATTATCACATGAGGCTATATCTAAATGTGATAAAGTCTTGCAATCAAATGATAACTCCGTGAACATAATTTAAGTCATTGGGTCTAAATTTAATAGTTACTAGTTCACATCCCTACACTTCCGTTTACCACATGTATTTGGACACATTTTTTCCCTTCAAATTTGAAAAGCTTAATGTATATTGTATCATGTGTGGTGTTTATACCTATGTATATGTGCGTGTGCATTAGTGATTTTTCTTGTGTATTCATATATATGGTATTTTTTTCAGTCATTGCATTGCTTGCTAGTCCATCTATGCCTCTAATTCACAATTGGTATCTATTTTGTTGCGCATTTTGTTTGATACCACATGCTTAGTATCTTATTTGTCAAATTGGTATCATTTTTGTCGCATAATTGTTGGCATCCATTAATATTTGTGTGGATTAGTTATGTTGTTATTGTTGCCCCTATGCTTTCATGTTCTTATCACCTTATGCACCATCATGCTTACATGCTTTCCCATATTTATATCCCTTATCTAATTTTTATGGGAATAAATGGTACTTAATTAAATTGGGGGAGAAATGAGTATTTAATTAATTCTATTTGCCTTTGTCTATTCCTGAACAAAAAGAGGGAGAAGTGGTTTCTAAAACTTTATTTTAGGAGATTTAACTTAGGGGGAGTCACGACCTTCTTAGGTAGATCATATTTGATAAGGGGGAGAATTAATTTAGGGGGAGTATTTATTTTCATTGCATTTAATATTTTGATATTCCTTATGCGTTTAATGTGTTGCTTGAGTGTGCAGGAATTCTTTAGCGAAAACTTCATTCGGTAAAGCTATTCATCCTTCGGTTTTGAGTCAAGCTTGTATTTTTTATTTTGGGTGGAATTTTTTTAGTCTAGTTGAGCATGACGGCCTTTTAGGATTTTTGTTTGGTTTTTTATCCCGAAATAGCCAAAGGGGGAGATTTTTAAGGACGCAAATTTCCAATTGAGTCTTATGTAGTGTTGGCTCGATTCCGAACAAAAACATTTGAGTCATAGGATAGTGTTCATGCGTATCCTTCAAGCCTATAACATGTAAACTTGAAGACGTAGCGGCCAGCATTTCAAGTATACATCATTTATCGGTTTCTTGCGCCTCGTTTATGCATCATCAACATCTCATTGTTCCAAGGTCTCCAAAAGGTATGAATGCAATTATGTATATTTAGGACCTTGGATATTTTAATAGGGGGTATCTTATTAAATATTTTTTAACGACTTTTGTTTACTCAGAAAATATTATCTTATAACTTTCCATAAAAAGTTTTGGGCGTAAAAAGAATTTTCTATTTTCTAACAAGTCGTTCGAACGAACTGGAATCTCGTTCGAACGAGATTCCCAGGTCGTTCAAACGAGACTTCTAACGAGTTTAACCATTTTAACACTGGATTATCGTTAGTAAATTCGTTCGAAGGAAAATATCGTTGGAACGAAAATGTCGTCCAAACGAGTTTGGCGGGAACAGTTTTTTAGCAGTTTTTCCCACTTTCCCACCTTTGTTCCCACTACCTTTTTCCCGAATTTTATATGTGCGGGAATCAAATTTTTTTAGACAACTTTTGACACACTTTGAGAGAGAATTTCCAAAATCAAAAGTTCATATTTTTGTGTTTTTAAGCCTTCATGAATTAATTTCTACCAAAACACATACACACATTAGTTTAAGTTTAATCTAAGTTCCTATTGTTATATACTTGCTGGGAGAATATTTGGCACTGGGTTCTACTCCACCGATTGAAGAGTTCATTTGGATTTAGATCTACATCCCATAAAGAAGAAGTTTATTAGTTTTGTTGTGGCATACTCACACGGAGAAAAGCTTCGTTCAAGGGTTGACGGTTGTCCAAAAGCCTCATTAGTGGATTCCGAGGTTTCGGTGGAGTTCGGGATTGTCGACTAAGCAGAGGTTGGTACAAGAATACGTATCAGGGGCTTGAAGGAGTCGATTCGAGTTGAGTAAGTCATTTGTCTTGTACTTGTAAAAAATTTGTACTCAGTGGACTTAAGGCTAGGGTCGTCCGAGGTTTTTCCCCATTTGGGTCTTCATCGTACATCGCGACGTAGTGGTTGTGAATTTATTTTTTCATGCAAATCACCTAGAATGCATGCTTAGGATTAAAAGATAAAATATGGTTTAATTCACACTCTCGCTTAATTTGGTGCTAAAATTAGTTTGGATATAATTTAAGATTAATTTAATTCAAGTGAAGTAAATATAATTTGGTTTGGCCTAATTTGCGAGAAATGAATTAATCTTGTTAGGCAAATATTTAGTACTTGGGTTGAATTAATTTAGTTTAAGTGAAAAATTTATTAGTTGTTTAATTAAATTTCACTTTGAGTTTAGTTTAATTTTAATTTGAAAGAAATTAAAATTTGTAAGTTGTTTATGTGTTTGAACCATCATATTTCGCATTTAAAGGAAATTGAATTTAAAATAATTTCTAAATTGGGGGTCTACGTTCCCAACATGACCTAAAAGAGGTGACAAATGAGGGTCGAGGTCAATTCTAACTCAAAAGAGGTGATGACCAAGGGACGAGGTCAATTCTGACCTAAAATAGGTGATGGTCCTGGGCCAAGGTCAATTCTGACCCAAAAGAGAGTGACGACCCAGGGCCGAGGTAAATTATTTCCTGAATGAGGTGGCGACTGAGGGCCGAGGTTAATTCTAAACTAAAAGACGTGACGACCCAAGGCCGAGGTCAATTTTGAACTGAAAGAGGTGACCACCAAGGGCCAAGGTCAATTTTGACCTAAAAGAGGTGACGACCGAGGGTCGTGGACCTAAAAGAGGTGAAGATCAGGGTTAAAGGTCAATTTTGACCTAAAAGAGGTGACGAACCATGGGATGAGGTCAGTTCTGATCTAAAAGAGGTGACAACCGAGGGACGAGGTCAATTCTGACCTAAAAAGGTGATGATCGAGGGTCGAGGTCAATTCTGAACTAAAAGAGAAAACGATCAAGGCTCAAGGTCAATTTTGACCTAAAAGAGGTGATGACCGAGGTTCGAGATAAATTTTGACCTAAAAGAGGTGACGATCGGGGGTCAAGGTCAATTTTGACCTAAACAAGGTGACGACCGAGGGCCAAGGTCAATTTTGACGTGAAAGAGGTGACAATCGGGGGTCAAGGTCAATTCTAACCTAAAAGGGGTAAAGACCTCGGAGTGAGGTCAGTTATGACCTAAAAGAGGTGATAACTGAGGGCTAAGGTCAATTAGGACCTAAAAGAGGTGACAACCGAGGGTTGAGGTCAATTTTGACCTGAAAGAGGTGATGACCGTGGGTGAGGTTAATTCTGACCTAAAAGAGGTAACGACCCGGGGCTGAGGTCAATTATGACCTAAAAGAGGTGACGACCTAGGACCTGGCTCAATTCTGACCTAAAAGAGGGTGATGGGAGAGAATGAGATTTTGATAAATTGGGAATGAAAAGGGTGAAAATGTAAGCTTGAACGGAAATTCACATGAGGAAACTTCATTGATTTTGAGAGAATGTTGATGACATCATTGATGCTAATGGATCTGAAGTGTGCTCCTAAACTGAGGTCATGCCATCTGTTTATAGGGTAATATGTGGTGCCGATCGGCATAACCCTAGCCCTACCAATCGGCAGGTAACCCTAGACACACTATCAATAGGCAGGAAAATGGACTTGCCAATTGGCAGCCTCGTGCAGATTTATTTGGAAAAATAGTTGTAGAACATAATTTTTGATTCAAATTATGCAAGGGGGATACAATTACAAAGTTAATTCAAAGACCTTCAATATTCCTTTGGACTGCTCCCAAGTTCGGGAGTTGATTTTGGGTCAAATGTGGCTCAAAAGTGGACGTCGTTCCTTTGGACGGGGGATCGTCAGACGAAAATGGATAATTTTTTTGCATGGTAAGTTAGAATCAGGCATGGGATAGACTGTTGGAAAGGTTAGGAGATGTACTTCGACATTCAAATATTTTTTCTCGGTTCGAAAAGTTGACCCTGGTCAATTGGGGCCAGAAAGCGCTCGGTGACCTCTCAAGTAAAAAATAATCGTTTGTCTACACCGTAAGACAGAATCATGCACAGGGTGGACCGTTTGATAGGGTATATAGTGCCCTTTGGATATTCATTCAGTATCATTCGATCTGAAGAGTTGACCTTGGTCAAACGGAACCTAGGAGCTCCCGATGGCCTCCGAATCAATTTTTAGGGGAAAACGGATCATTAGTCCAAATGGTTATGTCGTATTATACACGGGAAGACCGTTGGAAAGAGGTTTATATGCCCTTTGAATATTCAAAGAGCTTTCATTCTGACATTAAAGTTGATTGGGGTCAAATCGAAGCCCAGGAGCACTCGATGGCCTCCAAATCAATTTTTGATAGTAAAATGGTCCATTTATCCGAACCGTTATAATGATTTGTGCACTGGGCGGACAGTTGGAAAAGGGTTTTAGATCCCTTAGAGGATTTAATGAGATTTTTCTCTAAAGATAGAGTTGAGCGGAGTTAAACGGGGTTCGGGAGCTCCCGATGGCCTCTAGATCGATATTCGAAGTATAGACTATAAGGTTTATAGTGAAATGAGGTGGCGCTAGTGACCTAAGGAGAGACTTAGGGGGTCCTAGAATGTGGTGTCTAGAGAGCCCCTCGACGGATGAGCTTTGGTCAAGTGAAAGTCATCTAATATACACCACATGTCGTTTTGAAAAGAGGTCAATTCTGCGGACCTAGGGGACAACGATAATCGATTAAGAGGGTCAATGCCAACTTTAAGGAGCTAAGGAGATGTTGGGGATGGCCGATCATGCGGGTCGAGGTTAATTCTGATGTATAAGAGGTGAAGATTGGGGGAGAGGTCAATTATGACCTAAAAGAGGTGACAACTGAGGGTCGAGGTCAATTATAACCTGAAAGAGGTGATGACCGGGGGTCAAGGTCAATTCCGACCTAAAAGAGGTGATGACCCTGGGTCGAGGTTAATGCTGACCTAAAAGTGGGTGACGACCGAGGGTCGAGGTAAATTCTGACCTAAAAGAGGTGACGACCGAGGGCCAAGGTCAATTCTGACCTAAAAGAGGTGACGACCGAGGGCCAAGGTCAATTCTGACCTAAAATATGTGATGACCCAGGGCCAAGGTCAATTTTGACCTGAGAGAGGTGACGACCAAGGTCCAAGGTCAATTATGACCAAAAGAGGTAATAACCGAGGGTCGAGATCAACTTTGACCTAAAAGAGGTAACGATTGAGGGCTAAGGTCAATTTTGACCTAAAAGAGGTGACGACCGAGGGCCGAGGTCAATTCTGACCTAAAATAGGTGACGATTGAGGGATAAGGTCAATTTTGATCGAAAAGAGGTAACATCCAGGGGTCGAGGTCAATTCTGACCTGAAAGAGGTAAAGATCGAGGGTCGAGGTTAATTCTAACCTAAAAGAGATGATGACCCATGGGCTGAGGTCAGTTCTGACCTAAAAGAGGTGACGACCAAGGGACGAAGTCAATTCTGACATAAAAGAGGTGATGATCGAGGGTCAAGGTCAATTCTGACCTAAAAGAGATAACGACCGAGGGGCGAGGTCAATTTTGACCTAAAACAGGTGACGACTGAGGGTCAAGGTCAATTCTGGCCTAAAAGAGGTGACGATTGAGGCTTGTGGTCAATTTTGACTTAAAAGAGGTAATGATCAAGGGCCAAAGTCAATTATGACGTGAAAGAGGTGACGATCAGGGGTCGAGGTCAATTCTGACATAAAAGAGGTGACGACCCGAGGGTCGACATCAGTTTTGACCTAAAAAAAGTGACAACTGAGGGCTAAGGTCAATTTTGATCTAAAAGAGGTGACGACAGAGGGTCGAGGTCAATTCTGACCTGAAAGAGGTGATGACCAGGGCCCAAGGTCAATTCTGACCTAAAAGAAGTGACGACCGAGGGCTGAGGTCAATTCTGACCTAAAAGAGGTGATGGCCTAGGGTCGAGGTCAATTTTAATCTAAAACAAGGTGATGAGAGAGAATGAGATTTTGCTCAATTGGTAATGAAAAGGGTGGGAATGTAAGCTTGAATGGAACTTCACATAAGGAAACTTCGCTAATTTTGAGAGAATGTCGTTGATATCACTGATGCTAATGGGTCTGAGGTTTGCACTGGAATTGAGGTCATGCCCTCTATTTATAAGGTAATGGGTGGTGCCAATCGGCATAGCCTTAGCCCTGCCAATCGGCAGGTGACCCTAGACTATCGATTGGCAGGGAAATGGACCTGCCAATTGGCAGTCTCGTGCAAATTTTCCCAAAAAAATGATCGTAGAACGTAAGTGGTTGATTTGAATCGTGCAGGGGGAATACCATTAGAAAGGTAATTCAGAGACCTTTAAGATTCCTTTAGATCACTCTCAGGTCAATGATTTGACTTTGGGTCAAATGCGGTTTGAAAGCACACGTTGGTCCTTTGGATGGGGGATCGTCGAACGAAAATGGATCGGTTGTCCACATCGTAAGTCATAATCGTGAACGGGGAAGACCGTTATAAAGGTTAAGAGATGTACTTAGACATTCCTAAGCATTTTGCTCGGTTCAAAAAGTTGACCCTGGCCAATTTGGGCCCAAAAGTGCCCGGTGACCTCTCAAGTAAAATGGATCGTTCGTTCGAACTGTAAGTCAGAATTGCGCACGAGGCAGATTGTTGGAAAGGGTATTTAGTGAACTTTGGAGATTCCTTCAGTCACATTTGAGTTAAAGAGCTGACCTTGGTTAAACGGAGTCAGGGATCGCCTGGTGGCCTCCGAATCAGTTTTTGGGGGAAAATGAATCGTTCGTCTGAACGATTATGTCGTTTTGTACATGGGGAAAATCGTTAGAAATGGGTTTAAGTTCCCTTCGAATATTCAAAGAGATTACACTCTGACAATGAACTTAATTGGAATCAAATCGAGGCTCGGGAGGGCCCGGTGGCCTCCAAATAGATTTTTGGTAGTAAAATGGTCCGTTTATTCGATCCGTTATGACTATTTGTGCACAGGGCGGACAGTTTCAAAAGGGTTTTAGATCCCTTCAAGGATTTAATGAGATTTTGATCTGAAGATAGAGTTGAACGGATTTAAACGGGGGTCGAGAGCTCCCAATGGCATCTAGATCGGTACTCGGAGTATAGCCTAGGGTTTATAGTGAAATGAGGAGGTGTTAGGGACCTAAGGAGAGATTTAGGGGTATGCTAGAATGTGGTGTCTACAGAGACCCTTGACGATTGAGCTTGGAACAAGTGAAAGCCTTCAAATAGACACCATATGATGTTTTGAAAAGATCTTGATTCTGCGGACCGTGAGGATGAGGATAACCGATTTATAGGTTCAAGGTCGATTTTGAGGACCTAAGGGGATGTTGGGGATGGCCGATCCTACCTATCGAGATCAATTTTGACGTAGAAGAGGTGACGACTGGCGGGCGATGTCAATTCTGACCTTAAAAGGTGATAACTGAGGGCCAAGGTCAATTCTAACCCGAAAGAGGTAATGACTGAGGGCCGAGGTCAATTCTGACCTAAAAGAGGTGATGACCCAGGGCCAAGGTCAATTCTGACCTAAAAGAGGGTGACAATGCAAGGCTGAGGTAAATTCTTACCTGAAAGAGGTGACGAACGAGGGTCGAGGTCAATTCTGACCTAAAAGAAGTGATGACCCAGGGTCGAGATCAATTCTGACTTGAAAAAGGAGACGACCAAGGGCCAAGGTCAATTCTGACCTAAAAGAGGTGACGACAGAGGGTCGAGGTCAATTCTGACCTAAAGAGGTAACGACCGAAGGCCAAGGTCAATTTTAACCTAAAAGAGGTGACGACCGAGGGTTAAGGTCAATTATGATATAAAAGAGGTTACTATTAAGGGTCGAGGTCAATTTTAACCTAAAAGAGGTGACGACCGAGGGTCGAGGTCAATTATAACCTTAAAGATGTGAAGAACGGGGGTCAAGGTCAATTCTAACCTAAACTAAGCTCATGCCCTCTATTTATAGGGTAAGGGGTGGTGCCTAACGACATATCCCTAGCCCTGCCAATCGGCAGGTGACCCTATACACACTATCGATAGGCAGGGGAATGGACTTACTAATTGGGAGTCTCATGCAGATTTCCTCGGTAAAAGGGTCATAGAACGTAATTCATTCATTCAAATCATGCACGGGCATATCGTTAGAAAGGTAATTCAGAGACCTTCAAGATTCTTTGGATTGCTCCCAAGTTCGATAGCTGACTTTGGGTCAAATGCAGCTCGAAAGCGCACATCAGTCCTTTGAACGCGGGATTGTAGGATGAAAATGGATTATTTGTCCACATGGTAAGTCAGAATCGCATATGGTGTAGACCGTTGGAAAGGTTAGGAGATGTACTTCGAATTCCAAAGATTTTTGCTCGATTTGGAAAGTTGACCCTGGTCAATCGGGGCCCGAAAGCGTCCGATGACCTCTCGAGTAAAACGACTCATTCTCCCACATAGTAAGTCAGAATTGTGCATGGGGCAGACCGTTGGAAAGGGTATTCAGTGAACGTAGGGTATTCATTTAGTCTTATTTATGTTGAATAATTGACCTTGGTCAAACGGAGCCTGGGAGCGCTCAGTTGCCTTCGGGTCAGTTTTTGAGAGAAAATGGATCGTTTGTTCGAACGATTATGTCATTTTGCGCATGGGGTAGACCGTTGGAAATATTTTTTAGTGCCCTTCAAATATTGAAAGAGATTCCACTCTGACAATGAAGTTGATTGGGGTCAAATCGGGTCCCGGGAGCACCCGTTGGCCTCTAAATCGATTTTTGGTAGTAAAATAGTTCGTTTATCTGAACCGTTGGAAAGGGGTTTCAAATCCCTTTGAGGATTCAATGAGCTTTTGCTCTGAAGATAGAGTTCATCGGAGTCAAACGGGGCCCGAGAGCGCCCGATGGCCTCTATATCGGTACTCAAAGTATGACCTAGGATTTATAGTGAAATGAAGAGGTGTTAGGGACCTAAGGAGAGACTTAGGGGGGTACTAGAATGTGGCATCTATAGAGCCTCTCGGCATGTGATCTTGGAACAATTAAAAGCCGTCAAATAGATATCACATGATGTTTTGAAAAGAGGTCAATTCTGCGGACCCTGGGGACAAGGATGACCGATTTAGAGGGTAAAGGATAATTTTAAGGACCTAAGGGGATGATGGGGATGGCCGAACCTATGGGCCGAGGTCAATTATGACCTAAAATAGGTGATAATCGAGGGTCGAGGTCAATTATGACCCAAAAGAGCTTATGACATATGGTCGAGGTGACCTAAAAGAGGTGACGACCAAGGGTCGAGGTCAATTCTGACCTAAAAGAGAGTGATAACCTAGGGCTGAGTTAAATTCTTATTTGAAAGAGGTGAAGACCGAGGGCCAAGGTCAATTCTGACCTAAAAGACGTTATGACTCAGGGCCGAGGTCAACTGACCTGAAAGAGGTGACGACTAAGGGCCAAGGTTAATTTTGACCTAAGAGAGGTGAAGATCGAGGGCCGAGGTCAATTACGACCTAAAATAGGTAACGACCAAGGGTCGAGGTCAATTCTAACCTAAAAGAGGTGACGATCGTGGGTCGAGGTCAGTTCTGGCATAAAAGAGGTGACGACCAAGGTCAATTCTGACCTAAAAGAGGTGACGATTGAGGGCCGAGGTCAATTTTGACCTAAAAGAGGTTGCGATCGAGGGCCGAGATCAATTTTGACCTAAAAAAGGTGACAATCAAGATCGGGGTCAATTCTAACCTAAAAGAGGTGATGACCAGCGGGCCGACATCAATTTTAACCTAAAAGAGGTGACGATCAAGGTCCAAGGATAATTCTGACCTAAAAGAGGTGACAACCGAGGGTTGAGGTCAATTCTGACCTGAAGAAGGTGACGATCGGGGGCTAAGGTGAATTCTGACCTAAAAGAGGTGACAACTCAGGGACAAGGTCAATTCTAACCTAAAATAGGCGATGACCTAGGGCCAAGGTCAATTTTAACCTAAAAGAGGGTGATGATCGAGGGCCGAGGTGAATTTTAACCTGAAAGAGGTGATGATCGGGTTTTAAGGTCAATTCTGATCTAAAAAGGTGATGACCCGGGGTTGAGGTCAATTATGATCTAAAAGAGATGAAGATCGAGGGTTGAGGTCAATTCTAACCTAAAAGAGGATGACGATCGAGGGCCTGGTCAATTCTTACCTGAAAGAGGTGACGATCGGGGACCGAGGTCAATTCTGACCTAAAAGAGGTGAAAACTCGACGTCGTAGTCAATCTTTACCTAAAAGAGCTGACGACCCGAGGCCAAGGTCAATTCTAATCTGAAAGAGGTGACGTACTAGGACCGAGGCCAATTCTGACCTGAAAGAGGTGACGACCCAGGGCCGAGGTCAATTCTGACCTAGAAGAGAAGACGATTGAGGGTCGAGGTCAATTCTGACCTAAAAGAGGTGACGATCGAGGGCCGAGGTCAATTCTGACTAAAATAGGTGATGATCGAGGGCCGAAGGAAATTCTGAGGGTTGAAGTTTTCTTAGGAAAATTCAGAGATTCCACTGGGGATATGTATCTTGCGGTTCCGTTGGGGGTTTGGGGGGAGCATTTCATTCTAGGTTCCATTGGGTAAGAGGGAATGATCCGAGGGTTCGATGTTTCTTAGCTGAGATATTTTTTATTTTTGCGGTGTCTTTTGGAGACGTTGCTGGGAGAATATCCAATAGATTTTTGATAATTCCCCTGGGGAGGTAAGAATTTCACTGGGGAAATGGGTGTGATAAAAATTCTTTTCTTTTTTTAAAAAAGGTTCTAAAATCCATTTAGTATTTTTAGGATTTTTTCGAGAATTTTTCAGGATTTTCTGGAATATTTTGGGGAATTTTTGTACGAAATTTCAAGGAGGGTGCCGACCGACATAATTTGAGGGGTGCCAAATGGAAGTGGCACGATCTTTTGGGGTACCTAGAGCATGTGGAGGAAAAATTTCTATCGGTGGGTGGCAGGGAGACGCCGATCGGCATGCTCCTTAGTTCCTATAAAAAAGGTGGCGGGATTTCCTCATTTTTCACCGCTTTCTGACTTGCCTTCTTCTGCAATTACCTTCGGCGAAGCGTTTTAGCATTCCAAAATCAAGATATGGGTGATTTCTCAAGTAGTGCGACACATATAGCATGGCTCAATGTTGACGATTGGGCAAACTTGGAATTGAGGGCTAGGGTGTCCCTTACAATGGGTAGCGAAAATTCTTTTGACTCATTCGAGCCCGTGGCGTATGTTCGGGATTGGATAACTTTAGCGATTTCCCACATTCGGGATATGATTATGGTTCCTTCTTTTCTGGTTCTGTCTGCCTCATCTGAGGGAGGGTCTGGCTCGAGGAGTGGAGGTACGTCATCTCGTCACCGGGGGAAGAGAGCGCATCGCAGGGAAGGAGGTTCGTAAAGAGAGAGAGAGAAGGAGAAGAGAGAGAGAGAGAGAGAGAGAGAGAGAGAGAGAGAGAGAGAGAGAGAGAGAGAGAGAGATTGTAGTTAAAGGTAGGTGGGTGAGACAAAGAGAGGGAGAAAATTGGGTTCGGGCTGAGTCCCATTATTTTTTCTTATTTTCCTGCAAAAATGATGTAACACAGCAACATCTATGCAAATAAAATGAAGTTTTGTTCATTTTTTCTTTTAGTGACTTAATGCACATGCTCTTTTTACTTTGCTACTGAGACCGTAAAAAGAATTAAAAATGATTTATTTAATATAAGATGAGTAAAAGCATAAGGTTAAGGAAATTCAGAATTCTTTTAAGAATAAAAATTATTTTTATTGAGTTTTTGGGTTTGACAAAAAAGGAAAAATGGAAATTTCCAAAAATAGGGGTTTGTCGATCGACATGACCCCTGTCTTGCCTATCGACATGTCAGTCCAGTCCAATCAATCCAAGGCTTTGATTGCACTTTCTTCAATTGCTTGGTACTTAGTGGGGTAAGTCTCCCTTCAATTTTTGTATGGTTTCGTGTCTTTGTTTGTGGGTTTTTAAGTATAAATAGGGGTCTGAGTGGAGCATTTTCTTCATACCTCCATGTTCCTTATCTTTTGCATTCTTCTTTGCTTACTTTGCGAAATGTCTCTCCCTGGTAGTGTTGAGTTAGCAAACTATCTCGAAAACTTGGAAGCAATGTGCTCCTACAATGTGGGCTACGATGCTTTCAACATACGTCGAGTCCCCTTATGGTGCAACCGGACCATAGAATGGAACATGTTAATGGCAGCGGTGGAGTTCTGGTAACCCGAAGACCATATTTTTCATTTCGAGTTGGATGAGGTATGTCCGACCTATGCAGAATTTCCTGCTATGGTGGGTATAAATATTGGCGTTACGGAAGCTATGCCTGAATTTTCTTGGTCCCCTAGGGAGCTGTTAGCGGGACTTCTCCATATTTCACCTTCGACGGCTAGGTCACTGGTTATAGGAGGAATGATCTTTTTTACTGATGTGCTATATTATGTGCATTTGCAGGATGTTGGTGATGTTGTCTATGATGGATCCGTCATCCTGGGCTTGGTTTCAAAACTGATGTTGGGGAATTACTGGTGGACCCAAAACTTGCAAGCATTGCTTCTTGGATGGCGTACCATTACAATCCTGCGGCGGTGATATTGTCGGAGATTTTGAATGGTCTGGATACCTAGAGGGAAGGTTGTTCTGACTTCCTGAGGGGGAGCCCCGTAATATTGTTCATGTGGTTATCGGAGAGGTTACGTATGGTGATCCCACATGAGTATCCTTTGTTGGTTGTGCTAAGCTTCTTTTTATGCTACTTTATCCATGGACATTAAGAGATGGGAAAATTGGTTTGTGGAGCATGGGTCACGAGGCTTGCATTGGTCAGTGTCTTGGTGGGGGGAACTGCTCCCCATTCTAGAACTGGGGAAATACCAGTATGCTCGATTGGTTGGCCTCAGGAAGACCTCTTTCTACTTTCCCTGATGGCTCTTATGCCAATTTGAATGGGAACATATTGTGCCACCGCAGACAGTAGACTTCTTTCTTGTGGAGGATTTGGAAGATCGTATGCGCATGCAACTGGGCTCTTAGTGGGAGAATCGTCGACCGCCGACCAGTACATCCCAGTCTGTTGGAAGAGTCTGACATATTTTAGGGGACGGCATGAAATGGTTATGTAGGAGAGTGGTTGCCAAGATGTTGGTTGTGGAGATTGAACAAAGGTGGTTCTCCATATTTGATACCATGGAGGGATGTGTGGTGGTTTTCCCCAGACTAGTCCGGGCTTATAGTTCTATGGAGTGTCTACAGCGATCTATTCAGATAGGGAAAGTTTGGGGACTCCAGGATGTGGGTGATGATGGGTTTAGTTCCTCTAGAAGCTGCGGGTAAGATCCCTGAGGAGTTTATTTGTGAAGCGTTTGTAATGGGTATTTTGGAATAATTTGAGGTTTATTTTGGGTTTAGTGGGGTTTGTTTTTATTTTTGTTTTAAGAAAGTAGGAGTAGACTGACAAGGGAAGTCCTTTGACTCCCTATGCTGATGTAATTGTCTTGAAACTTTCCAAGAATGAAATAAAGAAATTTTTTATTATCGATTTGTGCCTCTTGATGAGCTTTTCATTTGAATTATCTATACCAATCGCTAAGGCATACATAATCATTTCATTCATGTACATGTTAAAATGAATTGTCCTTCTCGGGGATAAGAAAGAATAGCATTTTATGAAAAAGAAGGGAGCCATGCTAATGTGAAGCGTATGAGCTGCCTACATACCTTAGGGGGTTTTTGAAAATTTTCTGAAATGCATTTTTGAAAGCAAAAAAGGTTTTTAGAGGATCAGGCCCCATATAGTTGTGAGTAAAGGGAAATGAAGAAAAAAAATTAATAGAAGGGAGATGAGAAAAGTCATAGCGCGTCGAGATTTTAGACTAAGGGTCAAATTTTTTGAGACGATCTAGGTTGACGGGACGGGTCATCTCTTCTCCATCAAGGTCGATGAGCATTGCGGTACCGCCTAACATGATCTTCTTTACAATGTAGGGGTTGCTCCAGTTGGGATTGAATTTCCCTCTGGGGTCCCAGATGGGCTCTATAATTTATTTAAAGGCTAAGTCCCCTTCTCGGACACCACGGTCCTTGACTCTCTTGTTAAATGATTGCGTTATTCGTTGATGGTATCTTGTATATGATACATAGCTTTCAGTCTCCTTTCGTCCAACAATGATAGCTCGTCTAGATGGCTCTGATGTCAATCTTCCTCGGTGAATTTGCTTTCAATCATGATGCACAGCGAAGGGATTTCCAGTTCCATAGGTAGGAATGCTTCCATATCGTATACCAGAGAGTAAGGGGTAGCCCCAGTAGAGGTTCAAACTGAAGTGTGGGATCCCCAAAAAGCGGAAGGGATCTGGTCGGACCAATCTCGGCAACTCGTGGTCATCTTACTAACGATGGCTTTGAGGTTCTTATTAGAGGCTTCAACTGTTCCATTAGTTTGAGGTCTGTAGGGGGAAGATTTGTGTCTCTGAATCCCATACTTGTTGACCACTTCAGTGACTTCTTCTTCTAAATGCAACTCATTATCCGATACCAGCTCATATGGGACTCCATATCAGTAAATGACATTTTTCTTAATGAACTTGGTCACCTTCTTGGAATTCAGAACTACGTATGACTCGACTTCGACCCATTTAGTGAAGTAGTCAATGGCAAATAAGATGAATTCATGCTCGTTGGACGCTTTGGGTATAACCTTCCCTATGATGTCGATGCCCCATGTGGAGAACGGCCTGGGAGAAGTTATAATATACATTTTTTACGGAGGGAAGTGCTGAAGGTTGGAAACTTGTTAGCATTTGAGACATCTCTGAACATAGGCGATGCAATCTTAAACCATGGTAGTTCAATAGTAACCTTATCGGATGATTTTATTGGAAAGTATACGGCCATTCATGTGGGGTTCGCACTCCCCATTCTGGATTTTCTGCATCATTTTTTCAATGTCAGCCCCAGTGATGCAGTGTAAATGGGTTCCATCAAAGTTTCTCTTAAATAGTACTTTATCGTAGACTATGTATTAGGCAACCAGTCTGCGGAGGGTTTCTCTGTCTTTCTTATCAGAACCTTGGGGATACCTACCATGCTTGTGGAGGTGCCAAATATCATATTACCAGTAGTCGGACATATTAGGATCTTCTTCTGTGATGAGCTTAGTGTGGTAGCAGTGGGTTGGTTTGTCTTGCTTTTAGAGTAGGAAAGGGGCCATTGTTATTCCTTCGGGCATGTCAATCATGGAGGATAAAGTAGAAAGGGCATCAGTTAGGTTGTTATTTGCTCAGGGCAGGTAGTGGAAGGTGACATCTTGGAATTGGGAGGCCAACTCTTTTAATTGGGCATGAAAGGGTAAGTGTTTCTCATCCTTGACTTTCTATCTCCTAATTACTTAACCGATGATGAGGGCTGAATCCACATAGACATCTAAGTATCTAATTCCTTTCTTGAGAGCAACTTTGAGGCCTACCATGCACGCCTCGTATTCAGTCATGTTGTTGGTGCAAGAAAAATCCATCTTAATGGCAATAGGAGTGTGAGAGTCATCGGGGGAAATTAGGAGGATCCTAATGCCATACCCTTTCTTGTTGGTAGAGACATCGAAGTACATTTTCCAGTGGAGGTCTTTTGGGGAGATACAGAGGATATTCTCATCTGGGAACTCAGAAATCCAAATATCGACTTCTTCCATAGGGTAGTCAGCAAGGTAGTCAAAGATGGCTCTTCCTTTTATGGCATTTTGTGTGACATATATGATATCAAACTCAACTAAAAGCATCAACCATCGGGCCATTCGGCTGGACAGGTCAAGTTTTTTGAGTAGGTACCTAATAAGATCCATTCGGGACACAAGTTTGATGGGTAAGGCGAGGATGTAGTGCCACGGTTTTTGGGTGACCCAGATAAGGGCGACGCATGCCTTTTCCAAGGCAGTGTAATTAATTTCATACCCAGCTAATTTTTTATTGACATAGTAGATGGATCTTTCTTTATAGGATTCTTCAAGGTATTGGGCTAGCGAAGCTTCAACTGCAGTGTCAGTTACAGTTAAGTATAGGAGTAGGGGAAGACCAGGTTGCGGTGGCATGAGTACCAGAGGTTGGGTTAGGTATTGCTTGATTCGGTTAAAGGCCTCTTGGCAAGCTTCGTTCCAAACCTTGGTAGAATCCTTTCGGAGGAGTTTGAAGATGGGCTCATAAGTAGAATTCAACTGGCTGATGAACTCGATGATATACTGTAATTTTCCAAGGAATCCCTGGAATTCCTTCTCCATTCGGGGTGGTGGCATCTCAAGTATGACTTTTAATTTGGCAGGATCTCCTTTTATGCCCTTTTTTCTAACCATGAATCCCTCCCTTTAGTAAGGCCGAAGACACATTTATGTGGGTTAAGTCGCATTTGATATTGTCGTAGTTGCTCGAAAAACTTTCGGAGAGTGAAAAAATGATCCTCTCTAGTATTAGACTTGATAATCATATCATCCACGTAGACCTAGACTATTTTGTGTATCAAATCATGCAAGATGGTTATGGCATCCCTTTGGTTGGTAGCCCCTGCATTTTTTAGACCAAATGGCATAACGGTGCAGCAAAAGGTTCCCCAAGGGGTGATGAATGCTTTTTTTTTCTTGATGATCCGGGTGCATCCAAATATGGTTATATTTATCCAACCCATCAACGAATGACTTAAGAGAGTGACTGGTTGTGTTGTCCACAATCATGTCGATATTGGGTAGCGAGTAATCATCCTTTGGAGAGGCCTTGTTCAAGTTTCGATAGTCGACACACATGAGAACCTTTCCTCTTGATTTCGTCACGGGTACGATATTGGCTAGCCATGTGGGATATTTTATCACACGAATGAAACCCACGTTCAACTGTTTGACCACTTCTTCCTTAACTTTGAGCGACCATTCAGCGCAGAGCTTTCGCAGTTTCTGTTTTACCAGTTTGCATTCTGGGAGAGTAGGAATCTTGTGTTAAGCTATATCAGGATCAATATAGAGCATATCGTTGTAGGACCATGCGAATAAATCTATATAAATTCCTTCAGTAATTCTTCGAGTTACGCGCGCTCTTGCTCGTCAAGGGTGGCCCCTATCCTAATCTCGCGTAGTTAGATACTAGAACCGAGATTAATAATAATAGTTTTGTCTTTATTTACTTGAACCCGGTTATGTTGTTTATTATTAACCTTATTAAGATTAGTTAAGAATTATTCATTAGCAAAATCATCATCATCAAGAGTTTGATTAGAATCAAGACAATTAATGTAAGGGACAAAAAGATACTCAAAATATTTGTTTATTTCATTGATAGGAAAAACAGCATTGAGAACCATATCAAAGGAGGTTTCGATTACATCAGAGTAAGGAGGAACAACAAGAGAAGAGAAATGGGATAAACATCAAGGTTGGGTTGAATTTCAACGGGTGGCACAAGTGCAGCATGCCAGTTGAAGAGAGGTGTATGAGCAGCTTTGATCAGGCGGGATGGATCCAATGATGTAGCCCCAGAGTGGATCATGTAAAGTGTCAGCCCCAGTGTCTGCAAGTTGAATGAACCTTCAAAGTCACTTCCCTCGGAATTTTTGGTATCGGTTATGGTATCTTCGATGAGTGGTTCTACATAATACTAGGAACTTTTGGCCCAGAAGTAGTTGTCTTAGAAATAGATCTCCATTCTTGGTTTTATCTTCTTATCCACATGATCATACCATGGTTCAGGAAAGCTGCAGAAGGGGAAATCTTCACCCTCTCTGATAAATCTTTCGTTCAAGGAATCTCTGGAGACACTCTTGGCACTTTCTAGCCTTCTCTTTAGTCGAGGCTGATGGATCATTCAGAGTCCTTCTGATGATGGTTGATAACCCAAACTACAAGGAGGAAAATCTTTTTTCAACACAATGGATTCAAGTATCCCCTGTTGTCGTCGTCCCAGCCCCAGTCCGGGCATAAAGTGCATATTTTTGAATATTTGGATCACGTTGACATTGCCATAAGGGTTTTACTGGATTACTGGTGCTTGCCTTCTCAAAATTTTCTCCATTTCCCAAAATGGTAATGACCTTCCCATTGATAAAGAACTTCAGTTTCTGATGGATGGAAGAAGACACACCCTTGATACTATGGAGCCACGATCATCTGAGTAACAGATTAAAACAAGTTGGGGTGTCGATGACTTGGAATTAAATAATCGGATTTATAGGGCCAGACCCTATTACAAGTTTTATGAATCCCATCACTTCTCGACGGGTATCATCATAGGCCACCTTATAGGGCCAGTCGAGTTGTTCAGCCACCTTATTGATTTCTCATAATAGCTCCTCAAATGATTTCATCCCACATATGCTGACTATTGGGTTAGTCTTTTCTGGGTTTTAGTCTTCTTCTAAATTATTAAATTCATCCTCCCATCCAGTGGCATCAACATCATGCTTCCATGAAAAGTCAATACATTCTGCAACCTCAATGGATTCTTCGTATAATTCCTCCCATTCGGGGGGAGATATAAAAGTGAAGGGAGCAGGCGCCCTTGTAGCTTTAAAGTATCGAGTAGCTTTGACATGCTGCAAATATCACCGGTCAGTTGAAATAAGTTAGCCATGATCTGGACCACATCATCTAGACTGACTTCATCGATTGGTACCACCCAATTGTTTGACTCTTGGGCCCATTTCTGAGCTTCTAAGAATAGTGTATTGAATCTCTGGCAGTCAATGGTCATCTGGGAGGGCAATTTCAGCCCAAACTCTAGAAGTTGGTTCAATACTTCTAACAATTCAATATCTTTACCTCCAGAACGAGTACGGGTGGCGATGCATGCTCTTGTAAGGAGTGATAAGGCCTGATCGGGGAAGCTGGTATGGTGTAGGAGATAATACAGGCACACTTGGAGAGGTTTAGGAGAGTATATAAGTATGATGGGTGATTTTCTTGTACGATATAGGTAGATATGTCAAATTCTGGGTCTTCTTTAAGGAAGATGGAAATTGTATGATTTGGGAGTGGATTATGGTAGTGTTTGGGGTGATGACACCTCGGTTAATCAGGCCTTGGATCATATTTCAGAGGTGGAAACACCGATCAGTGGTATGGTCGGCAGTTTGATGAAAGCACAATGGGCATCTTGTTTGAAATTTTTAGTAAATGGGTTTGGTAACGGACAATGGTATAATATCTTAATAAGGTTTCGGCTTAGGAAGGCTTGGTGAACTTTGGATAGGGGAGCGTAAAGCTTGGTGTATTCCTTTCGAACTAGGTTAGGGCAGCTTTTTGGTGCCCGTGACGTAGAAGGTTAAGAGATATTGTTGATGGTTGAAACTACAGTACTGGCGGTCTTCTCATACTTTCTGGGAGTGAACTGTCCAGACACTTTCTTCGGTTCCACTTCTGGCTTAGCAAGATCTTCTTCGATCTCCACTCTTGCTTATCGGAGGGCTCGAAAATGAGGGTAATATTGTCCTCCCATCGTCGCTCGAACATGGGGTAAGAAATTATTCTTCATAATGTTGACTTGCCTCTCTTCGAAAGGTCGGTTGGTCATGGTGGTTGCTTTCTCTCTCCACCTTACTATGACGTTACTAACTGATTCCCCAGGATTATGTTTGAGCATCTCTAAATCAGGGCAGGTAACCTCCAATTCTTCGTTGTAGTTGTATTGTGACATGAACTTGCGGGTAACATCCTCCCAACTGTGAATTTTGGACTCTTCAAAGGATAAGAACCAGCGGAGAGCGCTGTCCTTTAAAGTTTGTTAGAACATTTAGGCCATTATTTCCAAGGGACCTAGGAGAGTCATGGCTCAGTGGTAACTGCTGAGATGGGCAATTGGGGATCCACTACCCCCAAATTTCTTGATGTTAGGCATCTAGAACTTTTTCGCCAACCTTGCTTTAGGATAAGGAGACATATGGGTGTAGTCCATTTAGTTTTCATAGATTCTGACTTGGTCAAACTTGTTAGTCAACATATTGAGTTCCTCCTTGACCTTGTTCAATTCTTCCTCCTTCGGATCAACGGTCACTGGTAAGTTCGCCCTGACTGGGCAAGATTCGGTATAGGGAGTTGGGCAGGCGGCAGCCCATTATCAGGAGGAGCACGTGGAGTGTACTGGTATTCCTCGGGGACCCAAATTGGCTAGGGTGCGGGCGAAACCATAACGTGAGGGAAGACCACCTCGGGCTCTTCAAAAATAGGGACCCGATTTCGTTGTATCTCATGAACCTTGATTTGAAGGTTGTCGATCTTGGTAGTGAGTTGGGCTAGGACCGTCATCAAATCCAATTATACATTCGGTGCTGGGTATGTGTTCTCCATGGAACGTGGGTGAATTTCGTACTCGAAGGAAGTAACGAGGTAACTGACGAGCTTTGGGTGGTTTGATTGAAGACCGAAGCCAATAGGGAGCCGGGCCAAGGGTATGCGATTGACCTGAGAAAGAGAAATATTTGGATTTATTTTTAAAAGAGAGAAAGGAAACTGTTATATTAGAAAAGGAAGGAAAATATTTTTGACATTTTTTGGAAAAGAGTGGGGTAAAAAAAATTTGTGTAAAAGGGAGGAAAAATATTTTTGGGTATAAAGAAGATGTTTTTGGTATTTTTGATAAAAGAAGGAAAAATATTTTTGACACTTTTTGAAAGAGAAAGAAGGAAAAGACGATGTATGCATTCATCGCGATATTGATCGTTATGATGAAACGATAATATGTGTTGGATGAAATGCTAACAAACGTAATATGTATACTACTACAAGAATATGGGAATGGGGGATTTAGAAAAATTGAAAGATTTAGAAAATTTTGAAAATTGGGAAGTCGAAAAATTGGAAAATATGAAAATTAGACTCGAGTCTCGAGTTTTAATCGGAAACATCAAAGTACACATAGATCGCATGCGGCATGGGGGTGGGGTGTATCCCATAGATTCATACGTGATTTTATTATGTGTGTGTGTAGAAAAATATGTTTTAGTTTTGAAAAAGTGTGATGGGTTATCCCATTCGGAATTTATGGGTGTAACCCTTTTTTTGGGGGGGGAGGGGGGCTATAGAAAATAAAGTATGTGCAATACACTAATAAAATTATAAGATGTTAATGTGTATGAACTAAAATAAGAACTAGATTATGAATCTAATGAATTTAATACAAAAACACGAAATTTAAAGAGAGAGGGAAGGATTTGGACCTTCTTTGAAGCTTGATCTTTGATCTTGGATGAACTCCCTTGAGTGTGAGATGAAATTCGAATGAGAGAGAATGAGATTTTTGTAAATTGGATATGAAAAGGATGGGAATGTAAGCTTGAATGGAACTTCACATGAGGAAACTTCGTTGATTTCGAGAGAATGTTGTTGAGATCACTTATGCTGATGGATCTGAGTTGTGCTCTTGAAGTGAGGCCATGCCCTCTATTTATAGGGCAAGGGGTGGTGTCGATTGGCATAGACCTATCCCTGCCAATCGGCGGGTAACCCTAGACACACTACCGATAGGTGAAAAAATGGACCTGCCAATTGGCAGTCTCGTGCAGATTTTTCAGGAAAAATGATCGTAGAACGTAATTCGTTGATCCGAATCGTGCACGGGGCATACCGTTATAAAGTTAATTCAGATAATTCAAGAGTCCTTTGGACCGCTCCTGGGTCCGGGAGTTGACTTTGGATCAAATGCGGCTCGGAAGCACACGTCGGTCCTTTAGACAGGGGATCGTCAGATGGAAACGGGTCGTTCGTCCTCATGGTAAGTCAGAATCGCTCACGGAGAAGACTGTTGGAAAGGTTAGGAGATGTACTTATAAATTTCAAAGAGTTTCGATCGGTTCGAAAAGTTGACCCTGGTCAACCGGGGCCCAAAATATCTCGGTGACCTCTCGGAGTAAAACGGATCATTCGTCCGCACCGTAAGTCAGAATCGTGCACGGGGTGGACCATTGGAAAGGGTATTCACTGACCTTAATAGATTCATTCAGTCTCATTCGATCGGAAGAGTTTCCTTGGCCAAACGGAGTCCGGGAGCGCCCGGTGGCCTCGGGGGAAAACGAATCATTCGTCCGAACGATTATGTTATTTCGCGCATGGGGTAGATCGTTGGAAAGGGTTTTCAGTGACCTTCGATGATTCAAAGAGCATTCACTCTGACAATGAAGTTTATTGGGGTCAAATCGGGGCTCGGGAGTGCCCGGTGGCCTCCAAAATCGATTTTCGGTAGTAAAATGGTTCGTTTGTCCGAACCATTATGACGATTTGATCAAGGGGAAGACCGTTAAAAAGGGGTTTCAGATCCCTTCGAGGATTCAATGAGCTTTCTCTCTGAAGATAAAGTTGACCAGAGTCAAACGAGGCCCAGGAGCACCCAATGGCCTCTAGATCAGTACTCGGAGTATGACCTAGGGTTTGTAGTGAAATGGGGAGGTGTTGGGGACCTAAGGAGAGACTTAGGGGGTCCTAGAATGTGGTGTCT
Source organism: Sambucus nigra (assembly GCA_949130495.1). Taxonomy (NCBI): domain Eukaryota; kingdom Viridiplantae; phylum Streptophyta; class Magnoliopsida; order Dipsacales; family Adoxaceae; genus Sambucus; species Sambucus nigra. The sequence continues at coordinate 201,594,312 of OX422211.1, read as the reverse complement.
ACACCCCCTCTTCTTCCTTCTCATTAACACCATGCAACATTTTGTAGCTTTCATGACTCTGCCTGCAATAGAGCATTTGTGGCCCATAGAGACCAAACGGCTCACGGATATTAGATTACATTATAACTTTGGGACATAAGCAACGTCGTCCAAAGTACGATCCATCCCATCGAACATTTTTTTTTCACGTTTCCAATTCCTTTAATGGCACACTTCTCACCATTAGGCAATGTCAAAAAATTGTTGTCAAGTTCTTGAAATGAATTAAAATATTTTTCTCATAAGCAGACATGGTTTGAAGAACCCGAATCTAAAATCCACCCATGTTGAGAGAGAGTGGTTCCTCTGAAAATTGTAAGGGCATTTCCAAAGTCTTCTTCTGGTGCATATGTCACTGATGCATTATCTGAGGGCCATCGTATGTCCTCTTTTCAAGTGGACAATCTCTTCGAACATTCCCCCATTCTCAGCATATGTGGCATTGCTTGCCCTTTCCTCCATCTCTTAATCTAGACCTGCTATTACTATTAAAACCCTTGGAGTAGTTCTTCCCATATTCTGGTGTCTTTCCTCTTATCGCTAGACAAGAGCGTAGACTCGACATCCTCCATCTTTAGTGTGTCCTTTCCATATAAAATGGTAGTCACAATATTTTTATAAGAATCTGGAAGTGCGGCAAGAAGTAAAAGGGCTTTATCTTCTTCCTCAGTTATGACTTCAACCTTTCTTAATTGATCCATAATACCATAAAAACACTCATGTGATTCATGAGGTCTCTGCATTCCTCCGTCTTCAAGCGGTAAAGATCCCGCTTTAGATTGAGCTTTGTTGTGAGACTTCGAACTAGATAAAGTCTTTCTAGCTTTTCCCATAATGTTGGCATCGTCTTCTCATCAATGACATTTTGGATGATATTATCACCGATATATAATCGAATAATGCTCAAGCACCTTAACTGAATACCCTCCCTTCAAAGCCCTCACTAGGCCTTATTGAATAAGAATGTCCTTCACTCTAGTTTGCCAAAGAGTGAAGCGCCCTTTTCCATCAAATATGTCCACTCTGTATTAAACAATGCTATTTCCGACCATAATTGACAAGTCCCCCGATAAATCAATATAAAGTACAAGAGAAAAAATCTAGGCAGGATTTTTAATAAAATATCATGTATACAACTTGAAGCTCTGATACCAATTTGTTGTGCGAAAGCATGCTAACAAATAATATTAATGGTAAATGTGTCCCAAAATTATTATTATTATTATTATGGCATATAGAAAAGAAAAAATATGGCGTAAGATATACACACAAGGAGACACAATATTTAACGTGGTTCACCAATTTGGCTATGCCACAAATACTTCGATCAAACACTATTTCAAGGGGGTTACAAAAACTGTTCTCATAAGTACACTTCAAATACAAATTATTTTTCTTACAAGTATGTACACTCTAAATGAGCTTTCTTTGCTAACTCTCTCACGGCATTCACTCATTTTGTTAGTGTATTGTCATATGCTAAAACCATCTCTATTTATAGTCATTTGATGGTACAAACAAATGACATAAAATAAAAACTCTTCAATGTGAATTCACATAAGCAGCCACCACTTAACATAGGAACCCATCAGTGTCATGTGAACATGAGCACCCAACATTTCATATGGGAACTCATCACTGCCATGTGAACTCATGTGGGCAGACTACTTTTAACATTATTTAGTGTTAAGAACCATTATAAACACCATATTGGCCATTTTTTCTTCCCCTTTAGGGAAAACATGTAGCTTCACAATTTAGTCTCTGGTCAAGAAGATTTTTTTCCTAATTCACTATCATATTCTTTCGGCACTAAGGTCACTCACATTTTAATGTATACACTATATCTTGGGAAATCCACAAACATAATAAGTGTATACTCAACAAAAAAAAATGCATTTATATTACAAAAAATCATGTATATAATAATAAAAAGGTACACGCGTGAGGAACACACTAAAAACTCTTTCATAGTGTCATAAATTAAGATAAATAAATAAATCTTACTATCAAGGCGTAAATCTAAAAAAACAGTGTAGTGTGTGCGGGGTGGGTTGGGGATGGGGGGGAAAGGGGGGCATTACCCACTTTGAAAGTTTGGTATTAGTTGCTTGCTTTCACATAACCTCAGATTCGGCAATGTTAATGAGGAATTGCCAATCCTGTCAAGGAGAACATGGATATCGTCATTGAATGGTGACAAGTACCTAACTGTCAAAACTTTTACGAGAACTGAACCTAGGTACTGAAAGGAAAAAAGTTTTTTCCCCCCAAAAGCAGAAGTTTTATTCAAAATAGGAATATTTTACAAGTGATGTCCCTTGCTGCAAATCGGAACTTAGAACTCATACAAATATCAGTAAACAGAAAGGTAAATAGAAAACTAGGAATATAAACAAACATTTGGGGGAAAAATAGACGCGACAGTAAAAATGTAGCAAGGACATCGACACACTGATTAGCTACTCTAAAACAGACACAAAGAGTCACATAGTAAAACTGCTACAAGCCGTCATGTATGGCTTGGATCAAAGTCCTGTGGACCGAGTGCTTCGCTAAGTTCCTATTGATCATATGAAATACAATTTGACAATCTATTTCAATTTCAATACATTTAATGCCCTCATGAAAAGTCAAACCTAAACCAGTTTTAATTGTCCAAATTTCAGCTAAAACTAGGGACGCATATCCAATATTTCTAGAAAAAGCAGAGAAAGGCACCCTGAGAATTAAGAAAAATTCCACCAATAGATGCTTGTCCCGATACGTGAAATTTCGCACCGTCCATATTGCATTTACAAAACAGATACCCAAGTCAACATTGCCCAAAAAAGTCTTATGATTAAGGTAACGATTCCACAAGATTTCATCCTGGTACCTCAGTACAGTGACCAATTGAAACACCTGGATAAACTTCGTAGATTTGTCTAATACATCAGGTGGAAATATAATTGATCGTTGAATCCATCTTCTCTTGAAAAAAACAGACGAAATTGAATTTTCCAAAAGGGTGGGCTGTGGGTTGTGTGGAAGGGCTCATATAATAAATAAATATAAAGTTTGGTAATAATAAATACATCACACTTTGCAAGAAATTTTTTCGTTGTGTTCCATAGTAAATAAATAAATATAAATTTAAAAAAAAAGTAATATGATCAATCACATCCCGTAAGCTTCAATTGTTTTCAGAAAACATGTTTGGAAACTCATTTTATAGAAGTTAACCATATGGAGTTTGTAAGAATTCATATACACCGGGGAGGCATGCAGACAAATGGGAAAAGGTCTGCGAAAATGCAATTGTTCTTTAAAAGCTATCCATCCAATCCAGTCCAGATATGATTTAAAAGCACTATGTTCTTCCTTTCTAGCATTTCATAGCAACAATAAATACAACTTTACTGCCCAAACAACTCTTCAGGTGATACTGAATAATTAATTTTTACCACAACAGACAAGATATCAGCAAAGGTTTCACATCTGCCTTTTGCTCAGGTTACTTCCGCTTATACACTAGGCTTGATTTCTCAACTCACCACAATCTTCAGCTGAAATACAAAGTCATAAATTAAGACGTTTACATTTAATAAGACAGGAGTTAAAACAAAAGGAAACTACTATCTGGGAATGATCTTTTCAAATAATAAAAATAATGCATTAAGGCCCTGTTTGGTTGAGGAAATTGTTTAATGAAGGCCCCGTTTGGTTGCCTCAAAATTGTAAATTGACTCATTTATAAATGAACCAATTTACGAATTCGCCAATTAATTGTGTTTGGCTTCATTAATGAAATGATTCATTAATTTTTCCATTTTAGCTCCTTTAAAATCTAAAATTGGAGCATTTCACAAAAAATGTGAAATGCATCCATTTGAAATAGAAGTCGTAAAAAGTTCATCCGACTGCTCCTCCCTATCCCCCTCCCTCCCCTCTCTCCCTTCCTCTCTCTCCCTCTCCCTCAATTCTTTTTAATCTTTTTATGATTGAAACTTAACATCAATTTTAGATTACCAAACATCGTCAAAAATTGGATTTAAACTCATTTCAAATCCACTAATTCACAATGAACCAATTAAGATAATCAAACAATTTGCACAACCAAATGGGGCCCAAGTAAATTGGTTCGTTGTGAATTAGTGAATTGTAAATTGTAAATAAGGGGATTTGAAATGAGTTTAAATCCAATTTTACACGATGTTTGTTACTTGATGTTAAGGTTCAATCGAAAAAAAGTAAAAAACAAATGGGAAAAGAGAGAGCGCTTACAAATAGGGATGAGCAAACCGGATAAGCTTTCTGTGAAATGATCATATTTCAAATTGATGCATTTCACGTTTTTTGTGAAATGTTCCACTTTCAAATTTTACGCATAAGCTAGAATGGGACAATTAGGGTCGGTTTGGTTGCGCAAATTATTTGATTATGTAAATTGGTTCATTGTGAATTAGTGAATTGTAAATGAGTGGATTTGAAATGAGTTTAAATCCAAATTTACACAATGTTTGATAATCTGAAATTGATGTTAAGATTGTATGAGAAAAAAATACAAAAACAAATTACGAGAGGGTAGGGAGGGAAAAGGGAGGGAAGAGAGTGCAACATGCACTTTATGCGACCCCTATTTCAAATGGATGCATTTCACGTTTTTTGTAAAATGATTCACTTTCAGATTTTATACATGAGCTTAAATGTGACAATTAAATTAATGAATCATTTTATTAATGAAACCAAACACAATTAATAAAGTAACTTGTAAATGAACCAATTTATAATTTTGGGACAACCAAACGGTGCCTTAATGAATCATTTTATTGACGAAACCAAACACAATTGACGAGGCAATTTGACAGTGGGACCATTTATAAATGGGTCAATTTACAATTTTAAAACAACCAAACGGGTTCTAAATGAATAAAGAAGAATTACCTGGGCATGAAAGATCAAGGAGCTTCTGCCTCGCTAATTACGAATGCTTGAATAAGACTCTGTGCAGCATGGGTTTGCTCGGGTGTCCCAGATATTATAATCAAGGTTTCTGGTGCTCCAGGTTTTGGCTCAGTAATTGTTATTGTTGCGTCAGAAATCTGAAACGAAGTTAGTCATAATACAATTGCTAACTGTCTCATTAACCAAGTTAGAATCACATATAGATAGTTGCCTCCAACATGCATTAGGTAAGGTGTATCCATATTCTTGCTAATTTTGGCATTTATACTATTATAAAAAAGGGTATAAAGCAAATAAAAGTCCATATTCTTGCTAGTATTGGCGTTCGCGTTCACATTATTGTAAAGGGTAGTAAAAGGTTTATTTAGGGTTTTTAACTAAAGTAGGAAATATATTAACGAAAAAAAAGCTTAAAAAAGGAAAGCAAAATATAGAGAAAAATCTCGGAGAAAACAGAAGCAAAAACCTCATTCTGTCTCACACACACACTACAAGTCTACAATCAACACCTCCTCCCTCCCGCCACCAACTCCCTCCTTTAATTATTATTTAATCTAATTAAACGAGTAATAAAGAAACTTAGCACAAGATTTGACGTGCGCGAGGGATAGCTACTTTCACATGGACCAATTTAATTTCAGCACATGTTTATTTTAATTTTTAGTATTATAGTATCAATTAGATAATTATCTACTTGGTGTTTTCTTGTTTAGTTTCCTAGTTTAACTGAGAGACTTGCTCCCCAAGTTAGAATTATCTATAAATAACGCCTTTGGCTCTCTCTTGTAATAAGATTATTGAAATTATTATTGATTTATGAGATTTGAGGACGACGATTTGAGAGAAAATATGGTTTGATTATTATTGTTATTAGTGTGTGTGCTGATGTGTGTAAATTCCATTGTGTTTCACATCAAATTGGTATCAGAGTTGCGTTCGCTTCTGATTTTCCACCCAAGTGTGTGTCAACCATGTGTGCAAGGTTTTGATGTCATGGCAAGATCTCGAGGCTACCTATCATACGGCGTGAATTCGGCGACGATCAATGCTCCAAAACTAGACACCACAAATGAAGTTCCGTTCATCCATGAACGACCCTCAGCGGTGGCTAAATTTGATTTTGCAGCCCAGTACAAAGAATTGAATGAATAAATAAAGGTTTTAAAGGTAGAGCGGCGGTTGAAAAGCCATCTCGCGAGTGCAATGCTATAAAGAGGTGGGATTTTAGCTACCCACGAAGTGGGTAAGGCTTGGAAAACCACCCAAAGCTGAACAGTTCGCCCAAACACCACAGGCCACCTCGCGTTTAGCGGGTGGCCCCCAAACCCTAATCCCCACAACCACCCCAAAGCAACCAGCATGCTTCCACACCACAAACCCGACCTTCTACAGCCCCTACCAAGTAAGCCTGACCCCTTTTTGCTTCATTCTGGCACGATACCACCTAGATCCTCCACCATAGAGGGCCAGCAGCCTTCGTCGGAGCATGGTGACTCTCGTCGGCATGAATCGAACAACCCGACCATCTCCGAGCCCCTCCTACCCATATCCAACTAGATCTGATCTTCAAATCAGCCTCACGGACCTGAGGATACCCGACCAACCAGAATCGGCGACGGCCGACGTGATTCCGACCAAATCCGAGTCGTTCGGCCTCCGACAGCTCTTTTGGTGGGTGAGTTGGGAGGTGAGGCTGCTAGGTTTAGAAAGGAAGCAGCTCGGGTTTGTGTAGAAAATGAGGCGGCTAGGGTTTATTTTAATGAGCTGGGGCTTTTAAATACAACGTTGGGCTATAAGGCTTTTGAAGACTATGAGCTACCCAAGTGGTCATTGTTTGACATGCGTGTGGGATAGCTAGCCCCATGTGGGCCATTTAATTTGAGCACAAATTTATTTTAATTTTTAGTATTATAGTATTAATTAGATAATTATCTACTTAGTGTTTACTTGTTTATCTAGGTTTCTAGTTAGTGGGTAGTTCCTAGTTTAACCAGGAGAATTGCTCCCCCAAGTTTAGGATTATCTATAAATAAGGTATTTGGCCCTATCTTGCAATAACATTATTGAGATTATTATTGATTTACGAGATTTGAGAAAGACGATTTGAGAGAAAATATGGTTTGATTATTATTGTTATTCGTGTGTGTGTTCATGTGTGTGTAAATTCTACTGCGTTTCACATCATGATTAAATTATAAATAGGAGTGGAGGAAAAAAAATGACCATAAATGTTGGAAATGAAAATAAGTACCACTTATTATGTTTACTAGAACTTAAAAAGTAAAAAATGTAATGGGTATGTCTTGAAAGAGAGAGAGAGAGAGAGAGAGAGAGTACAAAATAAAAGAGAAATGAGGGAGCGTGAGAGAGGAGAGAGTGAGATTAGAGAGGAGAAAGAGAGAACACTCAGACCGAAGCATGGAAAAACGAATTGAGGCTCAGGTGTTGTAGAAGATGTTTATGTGTGAGGCAGTGCGCCTCGAGGCTCTTCGGGGCAATGCTGTGAGGCATTGCGCCTTTGTCATTTATGAATAGAGAAATTAAAAAAATTAAGTACGAAAACAAACTGCATATTTGAAACCCTTCTCACGTGAAAAAAACACTCCATCTCTCTCTCTATCTCTATCTATGCGAGGCATATCAAAGCTATGATGTCCTTCAATTTCATCTCTGATGGCTTCGTTATCCTTTAATTTCATCTTTGCTGATTTTCCTTTAGTTTCATCTATGTGTATAAATAACAGTATTCTAAAAGGCGCAACCTAGTCATGAGGGGTTTTAGAAACACCTCGCTTAAGGCGCGGCAAAAGGCGTGGTCAACGTGCGTGTAAGGCGGTCAACGGCCCACTGCATAAATGGCGTGTAAAAGTGCGAGTAAAAGGTGTGCCTTTTTTCTCTTTTTTTTCATTTAAGGAAACGGCGTCATTAAAAAATTGTTATCAAAACCCACTTAAACAACCTAAAGAAAACCCCCAAACCAAATCCCCCTCGATGAGACTCTTTTTGTCAAAACCAAACCACAACAAGAGTGATATGAACTTATGGAGCATGCATATGGGAAAAAGGGCTACCAAACATACAAATATATTTTCAAATTTCAAGTTATGCATTATTTCATTGTTTTACTAGTCTTAGTATAATTAAAAAATATTATTAAAAAAAAGGAAAACGCTTTTTTACGCCTAGGCTCCTAAGGCTTGAGGCTCGACCTCTACGCCTTGACCACGCCCCGCGCCTTTTAGAACCTTGATAAACAAAGCTCTGCGATCATTTATTTGTTTGATTACACAGATCCATATATATATATATATATATATGCCTCGTTTGTGCTCTCTTTTGCGTTTATGTTAACTTTTTTTATTTTTAATGTTTACCATAGTTGTTGGTATCGTACAATACACAATACGTATCCTAATACAATGCACGCTAGACATGGTTAAGTACAAATCACACCTGCTACAAATGTCCTTGTATCCGTATCATATACACATATCGTACGATACTCGATAAACAGCGATTCAGTTAAAAAATTTGGGTCATGTTTATTCGGACCCACTAGCACAAAAATTTTAATTCCAAACTCTTGGGTTTCTAATCCTAAGATTCTTATATCGGCCTTTTAAAAGGACCCCAAATCAGAAAATAATAACACCTTATTATTTTTCTTAACATTTTGTCAGTTCCGTACGATACGCGATACACATAGCAATTTGATAAAAGAATGAATCTATTTTTCCAACATTTTTTCAATTCCTTCTCTTTTCGATTTACCACTTGCTTTCCTTTATAAAAAATCTCCTCACATGTTTCACTTGTGCGAATCCCATTAAGATGTTTGTGTTTGTTGTTTAACCATAACGATGATGATGATTAGTTATGTTCAGCAAAACTAATATTCCATTGACATAAAATTTTAAAGGGTTCCTAGATCCAAATAATCCTTCTTTTTATATATTATCTTTTGGAGTATGCCTCTATAAGAATGTGATGATAAATAACTACCTTACTAGTACTAAGGATTTTTTTTTTTTGCTATAACCTGTGGGAAAATTAAAAGTTTACAATGTAATGTTTGCTCTTTGTCGTATTGAATTAACTTGAAAAATCCATTTTGATCAATGTATTCTTAGTTTCCTTGTCGCTTTCATTCTACAACGTTACCTCAAAGGCAAATTTCTTACCAGTAGACAATGTCATCATGTAATAAAATTTATTTAAATCACAATATTTTTTATAATTAAGTATACATTCATTCAATTTTCAATATATATATATATATATGTTTTGTACTGTAACTTACAACACATATCCCGATACGATGCACGATACATAAAGTTTCCGATTTTTTATACGTATCCCAATTTGCCTTGTTCTTTACACACAAACTTTTTTTGGAAAGTTTCATTTACAACACAATTATATATACACTGTCAATTTGTTTTGCATTAATTAATTTATTTTTATATTATGTTGTTGAATAATGACAGATAATTTTTTTTTGTTTAAATTTTATTCCTTATTGTGTAGTAGGTGAATAATGGCAACTAGATGATTTTTAATTGATTAATTTATTCCATATTCAATAATGGCAACTATTTTAATCAATAGTTGCAAATTTAGCAATAAAATTGTTACATAGTCGAGAGAACAAAATAAATTTATCGATTAATTTCAATATTTTGATGATGTTGATTTAAGGCCTATTTGATGATGATGATGTGATGAAGATATACTTTTTATTGTGTTGTTAAATTGATTATGGATCATTTGGTCATTATAGCTATGTTACATTGTTTTTGTGATTTTATTAGTATTTTTTATACTTTCGTGGATATTTTCTTTTTAAGTTGGCCTCCATGCACCTCAAGGCTTATGCATGGCCTTTTCCCCGCGCAATTTTGTACATTGGAGGGGAGAGAGTATTTTAGTCTCACCAGAAAAGTAAGAATCTCTGGGAATATTTTATCAAACCCCCACGTCAGAAGGAAAAGGGAGAATCCTAATTTTGTGGGAATTTTAATTTACAAAAATTCTAAGTTTCCACCAAAACTCTAACCAACCAGTGTGATTCTAAAATCTGGGGAATTCTAGATTCCCTGAATCCTAAATTCCCCTCCCAAAACTCGAACCAAACGATCGCTTGGGCTTTTTCAGTTTCGATTTGGTGGGATTGTGACGGCAATTTGATTTGGTTACGATTTAGACTAATTTGGTAGCTTGGTGGTCTGGTTTCGATTCAGACGTAACTGTTCGCATTCAAGGGCGCAGTGGTGGTGGTAGTTCGGTTGATGGCGGCATGTGGTGGTTGTGGCGTGATGGTGAGAGGGAAGGAGGTGGCGGGCGTTGTAGGGTTTTTTTGTTCTTTTTGGGGGGTCTTAATTCTATTTTTGGGGTTTGGGGAAACACTTGTCTATTTTTTCTATCCACTTTTCTTATTGTTTTTCCTATCTTTTGGATTTTGTTTATTTATGTCTATTTTTCTGGAACTTTTAATTTATTTATTTCCTAACGGGTAATGTGCTCTTAACGGTTCCCTCATGGCAATAGTATCAAAGTCGACAAAATTAGTAAAAGGTACCAAAGTCAAAAGGCTCTAACTATGAAGAAACTAATATCAAAAAAAAACTTAAAATATATTTTTGAGAGAGAGAAAGTTATTCCTGAAGATGAGAAAAATAAATTACTTGTAAAAAAAGATTCTTGAGAAAGAATTGTGTTTGGATTTTTTCCTTGTAAACAAACAGAACCTAATGTACAAAGATTGTTAGGCAAAAAATGTGTTTTCACCTGCAAAATATGTGCAAATACCCACGATTAGTTACAATTAAAGAAATATACCTCACGAATTTGTTTCAGACATCCACCATCCTCCCCATAAATTACAGGAACAATAGATCGAGGAACAACAACTTCCACTGTGGTGTTTGTAATTATAGTTGGATGAGTTCCTCTGCATAAATAATAAGATATATATATATGAAAATATATCATGGAATTTCCATCAACAAGTAAACTGACATGAAAGCACTAATATACTAAAGCTTAAGAAAGACTAAAGCGTACAAACCCTCCAAATCCACCCATTCTTCTTTGGGGAATCCCTTGATAGTCTGGCAAGCCCATAGGGCCACCACCTTCAACTAGACCCTGCAAGCAATTTTTAGGAATCTCAAGAAAATTTACAATATCTCAGAAAAATGGTATAGCAAAATTTCTCTTTGAACTTCTATATAAGCATATACCAAAATATTCCATGGCAAATTGCCAATTTCTTTCAAACTATACATATGATAAACACACAACTACCTTAAGGGATGCTCATATTTAGGACTTGTAAAGCAAAAATTAGCTCCACGACTTATGAAATAACAAATGATTGTAAAGGAACTGCTGGGGATGCTTTTTATATTTTTATCTTTGTACTTAGAGACAGTACTTGTCTAGTGTATGTGTCTCCTTGTGGAGTTATTTTTACCTTGGCCCCCAATTTTTTTCCCTTAAGGTTTATCCCCTCTTTTGAAAAGAACCATCTGGCCAACAGGTCAAAGTGTTTAACAGCTCAGTTTCAAAATACAAATGGGGACCAAAGTCGAAACAATCCTTCTTTCTTTCAATACAAACATACTGGGAAAAATCGATTGATACCTGAGGACCCCATGGTGCCGAAGATGGCATTCTTTCGGAAATATGAGGGGGGAAGCCTGGTCTGTGCATATCGTGCATAAAAGGAAGCCGATCACCACGCGGATGAAATCCGTCGTCTTGAGGGAGGCCATTAAAATTGTGAAATGGTGGGCCACGACTGGAATATATTCCTGGAGGTGAAAATTCCCTCCTTCCCATGGATGAAGGAAATGGAGGTACTTGATCTGGAAAAGCGGGATTTGACGAATGGTTGATAGAAGAAAATACATCGCGAAAGAAATGATTGCGCAACCTAGTGGTTATATGCAAAAGGGCCTCTTCAACCTCTTCCAGTTCTCCATTTATCTGTCAGAAGAACATTCCCAGTAAAAAATATGCAAAGCAACAGAAGGGATTAAAGATTAACCTTTGTACGAAATGAGACGACGAGTATCTGATGAGATAGATAGGGGGATACAGTGAATCTCAGAAAACTAGGATACAAGATGGTTGGGATAAAATTATAAAAATAATATAATATGATTTTACATGTATAGAAACTTACTCATTAATAACTTTATGAACAACCTAAATAAACAATTTTAAGTCCACAAAAATGCATAAAAGATAAAAACAACATTTTAATATTTACCATTCATGCTCAAACATTCAAGCATAACAATTACTGACTTGCATGAGAAAGTTGAAACAAAAAACAGGAACATAGAAAAGAAAAAGAAACGGACACGATACGAGGACATATGATGTATGCCTTATGTGTCCCACAAATCCATAATATATCCCATTGTATCCCCAACGTATCCAATCCGTATCCAGAAAATTAATATAAAAATGGAACCAAATAAGGATACACATTGATCCAGAGTGACCACGTATCCAGGCATACCAGCACATATTCATGTAGGATGTATATATATATATATATATATATACACACAGTCCTGCTCTTGTGCGGACTAGTCCGCATTTTAAGAATGCGGACCGGACATGTGTCACCTGGCGGTGAGCCCAGAAAAGAGAGAGTGTGCCTATAATTTAGGCAATAATTTCTAGGCACAATGTTGGGTGACACATGTCCGGTCCGAATTTTTAAAGGAGCATTATTATATATATACATATATGCATGTATGTAACCGGTACGGGACTACATATAATGTATCCCTGCTTCCTAACCCCCAGGTAACAGGCAAGCATAATGACCTATTCTCAACCAAAAAAAAATCATTGTAGTGATAACCAGGTAGCAAGCAAAATTGTTTGACCTTGTCATGCTGACAAACGCACAGTCAAAGAAACAAGTATAGCTGTACCACACCTGAACTACTTCATCATCTCCAGCACACTTTGGAATTTGATCTTTCCCCACTATACGAATATGTGCCCTAGATAACTTCCTCATTTCAGCCAGAATAGCACCATCCTTGCCAAAGAGACATCCAATTTGATTGGGGGAGACAATAACTCTTGCTATCACGGTCTTCTCCTTGCTCTCAGGAGTAGCCCTAATTATCCTGGACTGTACACGAAGAACAGCATCTTGTGGGGCAGAAATCCTCTCATCCGAATTCTGCATTAATTGATTTGAAAATCATCATTCACTTTTCTTATATCAGTAACTGAAATTGGTGAGACAGTGGAATACAGAATAAAAAACTTGGGGTAGATTTGATGGCAAACTTGGAAAAAGATTTAAAAACAATTCAATATATAAAAAGATGGGAAATAAGTAATTTGGTGAGATTTCCTCTTACTTTTCCAGTTTTCCATAGAGTTTACTTCTTTAGGAGGTGGATAAGAATTATATTTTATGGCAAACCGTAAAAGTAAGAGAGTATCTCACCAAGCCACTCATCTATCCTTCAACCCTTTTTCCAACTTATCATAAATAAATTAAATTAAATTAAAATTAATAAAATATATGTTCTCCATTTTTTTCAGCACGGTAATCAAACCCGCCCCTTAACAAATAAAACCGTAACAGATTTAAGGACGGACCAAGTGTCAAACCATACCGCTGGACCGGATATGATGATAACGCGATCCTCTGAACCAAATACGCGCTCGAGAACTTTGATCTCACAGCCAGTCTCATGCTGAAGTGATTTAATTATATTTCCTCCCTTTCCAATTACACCTCCAGCTTTCTCATCAGGGCATAATAACCGAAAGCTTATGACATCCTGAGAAGGATTCATATGGCTAAGAATGCCAATTTCACTGTCACGAGGCCCAGCAGCATAAGGTGGTCCTTGACCAGGAAAAGGGGGATAGTTCGGTCGCGGGTGTGCCTCTAGCCTAGAAAAAGGATGGTCAAAGGAATTAGATGATGGCCCACTGGAGTTGGCAGAGACAAAATCACTATCCCGAGGTGGATTCTCTAGAAGCTGTTGAGAAACAGATTGAAGAGCTTTTCTAACTGCATCCACATCACCAGAGATCTGAAATAAAGATGTAAAGAAACAGCCAAGTAAAACTTCATGCATCAAAAACACAATTATCTATTGAAATAATGTGATGAAAACAGTCATATTACTGTTGTCCAGGCCACCATACTACCTTTATTAAATAAACAAAAAGAAAGAAAGAAAGAAATATATAAATAAATTAGTAAGGAACCAAATCTGATGGGGCCAGCCAAGTTATGCAGGTATAGGATCAACCTCCAACAATTACCCAAATATTTTTTTTTTCAATCAGGTTTCCATCGTGCCAGTGGATAAAGGTGCAAGGTACAAGCAAAGTAGAAAATTATTTAGCTCTCAGAAACAGAATCAGTTTCATTACATAACGATTTTTTTATTTTTAAGATATACTGATAAATTTTGAAGGACATAATTTCTGCACAGCTCGCTGCATGTAGACGCCATACTTTTTCCTTTTTCAAGAGTAAACCTATGCAAAGACAACAGGTATGCTTTTCAGGATTTAAAAAGGTATTCAATGAGCCTACTTTCCAAGCAATCATCTGAAATGCATAGGTTAATCTCTGAAGCATTTCAACAACCTCATTACAGACATTTGAGAATCGAAGTGACAGCAATAGATTGGTTTGACCAAAAAAAAAAGTGACAGCAAAAGTGGACCGCGATAATAGGGTATGATACAATCATAGATAACTAATACCCGTGCATATAATGGACTTGACAAGCTTGGGGGTATTGAAATGATGAATAAACTAAAAAAGAAAATCATAAAAATTACCTGAACCAGTTCATCAGAAGAAGACGCACAAGCAGGCAATTTGTCCCTAGGAAGGATTCGAATCTGTGCCCCACTTTCAGAAGACATTTGCTTGATTACACTTCCACCTTTTCCCATAAGGCAGCCCACTTGACTAGAAAACACAAGTAACCTCACAACAGGCGTGGAAGGCCTGTCACTTTCATCATCCCCCCCTTCTTTCTCCGATTCTCCTTCAACTGTTCTTTCAAACACAAGTAACAGGGCCTTCTGAACAGAGGAAGAACCTTTTTCAGATTTTGATTCTTCCACAGGAACAGTTTGCTTATCTTCATCGTTCTCATCATGTTCATTTGCGTTATCAACCTCTGGAGTTACCTTGGTTTCTTCTTCATCATCCCCCTTGCCTTGCTCATTGCCGAATTCATTCTCTTTATCAGATCCTACAATGAAAACTACTCTCTCATCACATCCAGGGACGTTTTCCTCAACCCTGACCTTCACACCAGTTTCCTGACGTATTTGTGATATTATGTTGCCTCCTTTTCCAATGACATTACCAGTTTTGGAAGCAGGGCATAGTATACGGAAAACAGAGCTTCCAGGAGGGATTTTCAATGATGTATTGCGTGAAGTAAAAGCCGCTGACTTCTGCCACTTCCCTTTGCCATTGACCTCCGTAGGATTCCGATCGCGCTGTCTCTTAGAAGGGGTCAATTTAACTGACATGTCCTCGGAAATAATGGTAACCCTGTACAACCGGTATTCATAAACCAAAAAATTGAAAATGAGCCCACAAACTTACTTGGAAGCTTATATATTGAACTGACATTTCAATTAACTAAAACATCTAAGCTTACCACAAAGGTTATTTTCAGTTTGGGGCATCTTTATTCATATAACATAATTGAAGTGATAACTGATTCTAAGAATCTCATATACTTCTAGAGATATAGCATATCAACAAGTGATACTGATATTCAACACTTGATACTCTTCCAGTACCCATGGATACATGTCGAGTACATAAAATTAACCTCATTCGAAATTAAAAAATCATATATCTTTTGAAGACCAATAAAAAGTTGTAAAGCTCAAGTGCTGTTTGGGATGTTACAAGTGATACTTCTCAAATACTCCAGAATAAGTGCATGATATAAACTGGGCTATCATTTTTTAATACACAAGGTGTAAAATGAACATTTGAGTTTCAGGGCTTTCTAGTATATTAAAGAGTACATTTTAAAAAGAAACATAACAGGGAGGGTAAAATGGGACCCATTCTTCAAGCCCAGTATGAACACTATTCTATTTGTTAATTCTTACAGAAACAGCATAGCGATACAGTGAATTATTTTAAGGGCTTTACCCTGGATTAGAGGGAGGCCCTTCCAGAAATTCTCAATGGCCAAGACTTAACCCAGGCCAAATAGGAGAAATTGGCACACCTTGGTTAGTACAGCGGCGTCATTGCCCCATGTGCAAAGATGGTGATATAGTAAGTAAAGTTTATATATTTCATCTCTCCATCCCGATGTAATATAACATGAGCATTCCATGTAAGTTGTAATATTATAAGGTACACATTAGAATATTAAATGTCAAGTCAACAGATATTGTTTCCCTAATGTATGTATATATCCATTTTATTAATAACGAAAGATGGGCTACCCTCCCTAATTTAATTTTCCCTGAAGGGTTCTGATCCTCAACTTCCAAAATTAGGAGGGGCTTTAGAACCGCGGGGCTAGGCACTTTGGTTTAGACTTTAGGGTGCACTTTGGTTTAGACTTTAGGGTATGTATATATTGTAAGAAACAATTACAGATTTTAGTGTTTTTAGAAACGTTCATACCATGGATGTCAAACCACGAAGCGGAAATGGTGTAGAACCAAAAACAAAAATGAAACACAACTAAACTACAAAATCTATTAAATCTAGAATAAATGTTTAATTGTTAATCATCACAATAAGCTCCCTTTCTCCGACAAATGACCTCTTAATTAATAGGATTAACAAAAAAATAAGAAGTAGAGATAAACAAGGACTCTAATACTTATTCCTAACAAGACTCCTAATTAAAACCAATAACCAACATAAAATATCAATTTCTTCCACATCTCTTCCGCTTATATGTCTATAATCCCATCATTCCTCCCCGGTTGAAGAAAACTCACCTCCAAAAGTTACGACGATGATAATGTTCCTGAATGTCCTCCTCAGGAAGCCAAATGGCATCAAACATTGGAGAATACAAGGCACCACTGAAAACTTCTGAACGACAATCTCATCATCAACAATATCCTCAATGTCATCGACTGGCTGATGGACGAGAAACAACTGCTGGTAAAAACAACGAAGAAACTCTACCTATAGAACCAATATGCCTCGATAAGGGACCATATCCTCAACATTGAAATCACGACTAATGCTCATATTAGATACTAAATTAGGTCCAAGCCTACGTACAATAGAATAGGGCCTAGTGGCTCTAGAATGTAGCTTTTAAAGGAATACATAGAGTAACATTCAGGCGAACACACACAATAACATATTCACCTTTATTAACTTCTTGATTTATGTGGTGAGTCAAGTCTATAATTTCACTTAATGCCAGCTTGGATGTCACGGATGTGCTAGGCAAAAGATGTGGTAATGTCTTAAGAACGGTAGTCAAGTGAGAGTGGTGCAGGACCAAGAACGAAAAATGCAAAGAATCTAAAATAAACTAAACTAATAATCTGAAATCAATGTCGATATTTAATCATCAATAATATATTGTCTAGATTACATTTACTTGTAGGCTAACTAAACCTCATCACAATATGAGTAAATTACTAAGGGATGATTACTAAAATAAATACTAATAAATATTTTAACAATTTCTAATTCAATCACTCACTAAACAATTATCAACAAATGAAGATAAATAAATATCTAAATATAAAATTCCTATTTCTCGCAAATCTTTATCCTTTTGTTCCCCATCAATCTCGCCACCATCCAAAAAAAACTCTCCCACGAGTCTTATACAGCCAAAAGATGAAAAAGTAGCAATGAGGCAGCGTCCATTAAATCTTTAGATTTCAAAGCAGTATCATCATTGTGAAGAACTTCGGGAGTAAAAATGACCATACAAGCACATCCCATTATACATCAAACAAAAGCAATCTGGAATGACGAAGTTAATACAATGAACCTCTTAGGCAAATCCCTAGTTTAAGTTCAATCTTCTTTGTTTCAGTGATCACTTTTTGCTCCTCTTAAGATAGATTCTCTATCTTGTTGGGTTTTTTACAGAATTTATTCAAACCCTTAGGCTCAGCATGCGGTGATACTTTAATCTTGGGATTAATTGTAGTTTCAACTTCTTCAGCCTTTTCATCTGTGGATGCATCCTCGAAATGTTCACAGTAAGTATTAGTGTTCTCACACTTGAAATCATTTAGCAAGCTGTGAAAGCATTCAATCAATCAGTGCTCATAATTCAAATTTTAATTCTTCCACAACTGCTCCGATTTCAGCAATTTTTTTCTTTGTAACCTCATGATCTTGGGCAAAAGCTATTACATGGGTCAATTTTGTAGCAGCTCTCAATAGTGGGTTGGATCAACCAGTTTTATAACCCAATTACGTATTCCCTCTTCATAGTTCATACATGATCCTTTTTCTTTTAAGTTAGGGTTTCACAGTGCGGGACAAAGGAATAGTGAATACGGTGGTCCAGAACACAAGGGGAGGCCAACAACTCGACGTGGGCAATGGAAGTAGCAAGACAAAGGAAAAAAAGGCAAGTCGCAACAGCGATGGTTCGGGATTGCTTTCTTCTCTCTCTATGTATCTCTCTACATATATAAACATTTATTTTTCCTGTTGATGGGATGGGACATTACGGTGCAAATGCTGGTGGTGATGTGTCGTAGTCGATGGAACCTTTGATTGCACGAATGAGATTGATGTGAGGGGAATAAGGGTTAATGATCTAGAAGGCTCGGTTTGATGGTTTAGGGATTGGCGTGTGATGATGATGTATGCTAGTTTTTTGCAATTGGGGTTCAGGTTGAATACTACTAGTTGTAGGTGAGAACAGGGCAATGGAGGATGGGGACGGGGCGGTGCAGGATCAAAGTGAGGTTCTGATGCAAAAATGGTTTATAGCCAACGCAGAAATGAAAAAACAAAAATGGAAAGGCACTAAGCTACGAAATCTACTAAATTTGAAATTAATGTTTAATTGTCAATCATCAAAATAAGGTCCCTTAATCTCTTTCTCTGACAAATGACTTCTTAATATATAGGCTTAACAAAAGATAAGTAGAGATAAACAAGGATACTTATCCCTAACAAGACTCTTAATTAAAACTAATAACCAATATAAATAAATATAAAATAGCCAAAATAGAATATTATTTTCTTCCACGCCTCTTTTGCACATGTCTTTAAACCTAACTACTGATCCCCATCAAAAAGTCTATGAATCGTAAAGTAAATCAAATCATAAGATACTGATGTGAATGAAGAATTGAGGGGTTATTTTTAGTATTTTTAGGGTTTTATTGTATTTTTGTTATTTTTTAGTCTTCCTTCTATTTTTAGTATTCTTTGTATTTTTCCTTTTGTTTAGTGATTAGAGGAAGGAAGGTTATTTGGCTCTTAGGGACATAAATGTAATTAGATTCTTAGCTTAGTGGCCAAGCAACCTCCTTCCTATACATACTCCCTATGTAGCCTCATTTGAGGCATTCTTCCATTTTATGAGATTTGATTAGAGAGAGTTTAAAAGAGAATTATCTTTTCTTGCTCCCATTTGACGTCATTTACGTCAATTGGTATCAGAGCATGGTTTGTTCTTGGATCAACCATGATTAGAGAAGATTGGGATTCCCATTGGGGACATCCGGATGAATCACGAAGCTTTTCCAACCATGCTCATGAAACCCTAACCCTAAAAATCAAGAACACAAGAAACCCTAGCCTTTCACCGCCTAAACTTAATGATACCCCTCTTGAATCAACCCAAACCCTACCCGATTCAATAACTCACCACAAAAAAAACTAAACAACCCAGCCGCATGTAATCCCCGACCCACAGATGAAAACCGGTGGTCGGTGCTCTAATGGTTGTCGACCAGCACCCTACCCCACCGAAGCACCAAGAAAAACCCCTAGAGCAACCGCCGGCACCCCACCAACCCAGCAGACCCTCCACGGCATACCGACCAGCCCTTATCTCGCCTCGGTTCAACCCGACAACCAAAGCCGACCCATAAAAAAACCCAATTCAACCTCCATTTCATACCAACATCCTCAAGCAACCCTAAAACCCACACCATCTAAAAACCATCATATCACAAACCCTAACCAAATTTTCCCACCACCCGGACCTCTTCAACACTTAATTCCCTACCATTTGCTGAAAATTACAATTCAGCCCCTGTATTTTCTAAAAATTACAAATCTGCCCCAAATCTACCAAGACCCTGCGATTTCATCCCTCCCCCACCCGAAGAATACATTTCTTCCAAATTATAGTGGGATGGTACCAAATACGGGCTCGATTTGAATGCATGTGCCGATTTCAACAAGGTTAGTTGTGCCATCATCACGAAACTCCAAAGTCTTCAAGATTGTTGGGCCGACACGGATTCATATCTATCTCAAAAGCTTCACACATTAGCATATAGTGCTTATTCCATCGGGGAGTATGAGATGTACCGTCAACACCTAAATAGGTGTCGAGCCAAGTATTTTGAGATGGAGATAGCACGTGAACAATGGGTACATGCACGAGCAAGATATTTGGTCCCATATTTCGAGTACTTGTCCACCGGTGTACCTCCTCCTACATCCGATGTCATTCCCGCGCACACCAATGATACTATCTCTTCGGATATGCTTCACGAGGATGTCTCTGAGGTTGTTGAGACTCAGACGATGCTTGTTAGTGACTCCAAGTTCTTTCCTTGTGACTTTTTTTCATATTCGAGGAGGATGGATGGCTCACTCGTACTCGATATAGGGATTTGGAGACATTTAAGATTGTAGACTTCATTCCTATCTTTGGGGTAGAAGATGAGGGGTACTTTCTATGTGATTTTTACGATTTATTTGATGAAGACGGTTGGGAAACACGCACTCACTATCGCGAGGTGGAAATATTTAATTTGATGGATTTTTTTTCCCATTTCTGGTCACGATGATGAGTTTTGTGATGGTGGTTCGGTGATTGTTTCTTTTGAGGAGTATATGTTGCATGGGATGATCACGATTGATGCGGGATTTGTGGACCCCTTTTGGGTTACTTACGAGGAGCGCTCCATGACACATTAACATGATTTGATGCTACGGAGGCTCTTCACGAGCAATTTGGATGAAATTTTGCTCTTTCGTTGGACGGATTAGAGGCCACACTCCTATTCATCGGCAATGGCATAAATTTGTGGTTTCTCTTCGAGGCTATTTTGCGAGTCGTTATGCGGGACGCTTCAAAGGACGACTTCCCTTTCAAGTAGGGGAGCCTGCGGATGATGCCCTTACGTACATTTTTTTCGCTCGGGACGAGCTCTCTCAAGTAGGGGAGAATGATGAGAATTAGGGTTTATTTTAATATTTTCTTGCATTTTAGTGTAATTTTTCCTCTGTTTATAGCTTAATTATTTTTCAAGTATGTTTGGGACAGATATGTCATTTTTAGATATTAGTTGCTTTTTTTAGTCTTTTTGAGTATTAGCTTGATTAGAAAGCTAACTCTTCTTATAAATAGCAGTGTTCTAAAAGGCGCGCATATGCATGATGCTTTTTATAAACGCAGCGCATTAGGGGTATGCTTGGAAAAATGCGGGGTCAACAATTTTTAAGGCGGTCAACGGGAGCAATGCGCGCATAGGCACGCAATACGTTTTTTAAAAAGCAAAACTACGTCGTTTTACATGTTTTTAAAAAAAAATATATCATTTTTTTCTCATGTATTAAGTTGAGAAAACAAGGATATAAAAAAGTGTGCCCCGATCAAAAAATCAAACCCAAACAAATGATTAACAAGCCAAAAAACGTTTTGGGAAAACCTAGAGCAATAACACCTCCGGCCGATCTCTGCTTAAGCTCCCGTCGCTCTCTGCTTAAGCTACCGTCGATCTCTGCTGTTAGAAACAAACCCCTCCGGCCGATCTCTGCTTTTATACCGCCGATCTCTGCTTTTACCCGAAAACAAGTTTCTGATTTCTTTCTTATTTCTTATTTTACATCTTATTTCTGCTTTTACATTGTAATTTTTCGAATCACCAAGAAAACTTATTTTAGATCTTATTTCTTTCTTATTTCTTATTTATGCTTATATTTCTGATTTTATTATTTTACAAGCCTGGGTATATTGAAAAAATATGAAAAATAGGCAAAACGCCTTTTCACGCATATGCTTCGCATAGGCGCGCCTATGCTCCTAATGCTTGATGCTTGACCTCCACGCATCGATCACGCATCGCGCCTTTTAGAACATTGATAAATAGGCCCCTTGGCCCTCATTTGTACTTAACCTTGAATATTGAGAATATAGAAGAGAGAGAGAAAGAAACCCATTTCATTATCACCCAAACGATGGCCACCGACAAATTTTTTGTTCAAAAATTGGTGTTTCTTTATCCCAATCCACCCAAGAACCCTCCTCCCACAAAATCAATCAAATTTCAGCCCATTTTACCCCAATCCCAAGAACAAAATCAAGAACTAGGGTTTGGCACTAAAACCTTGGTTTTTGACCCCGGTGGCTGATATTTTCAATGATTGGACATGTGTGGAATGAGGAAGAATATGAAGATTAATGCAAGAATTGAAGAATCTTCCTCAAAATTTTCGAAAATTACGTTTTGGCCCCTCAAGTTTTGTCTCTTCCGCAATTTTGGGACGTTTTTGCATTCGACCTCAATTTTTAAAGTTCGACGAATTTTTTCGAAGGCGGGGAGAATGATGTGAATGAAGAATTGAGGGGTTATTTTTAGTATTTTTACAGTTTTATTGCATTTTTGTCATTTTTTAGTCTTCCTTTTATTTTTAGTATTCATTGTATTTTTCCTTTTGTTTAGTATTTAGAAGAAAGAAGGTTATTTGGCTCTTAGGAATATAAATGTAATTAGATTCTTAGCTTAAAGGTCAAGCAGCCTCCTTCCTATAAATACCCCCTATGTAGCCTCATTTGAGGCATTCTTCCAATTTATGAGATTTGATTATAGAAAGTTTGAGAGAGAATTATCTTTTCTTGCTCCCATTTGACATCATTTACGTCAAATACAGTACAAATGCAAAAACAATGACAAATACTATAGATAATATATAATGATGTAAAAATATAATATATTGAATAAGAAAGATTTTTTTACATATACTTGTATAGTTATATATTGAATCAACCGCCTGAGGGGTCAAAACCCGTATATAGGACGTATGCAATCAGACCGGAGTCAATTTTAAAACCCATGTTCCTATTAAACTTTGGGCCCAAATCCACGTGGCCTATTACCCTTTTCTCCTGCCTCTCCAGCGATCCTCCACTCAAAGAAGACTACTACGCTTTTTGTTAGCATGTGGTTCCTTAAATACAGCGGAAAACTCACAGATACATAATAATCAAATGAAGTTCTCTCAATCAATAATATTCAACAGTCAACAATTCAATTATAAGTAGTAGTGAATGGAATGGTTGGTCAAAGTCCTTATTTATAACCTAATACTAGGATCCTTGATATAAAAATAAAAGGAAAATAAAATTAAGGAAACATGATTATAATCGGAAACTAACTAAATAATAGATAATCACGAAAATTATCTACTACCTAAAATATCTCTTAAATAATATCCTAATTAATAGCTATCAAATAATAGTAACAAAAGATTACAATATTTTGATCGGAAAAATTTTAAAATTTCATGGGCAGTCCTGACATGTTTTGCAAAAAAGGAATCAAAATCTTGCCAAAACATGTTTTTCCGCCCTACAGGGGTTAAGCATTTGTTAACCTGCCTTGTTTTCCCACGTGGCAAGCAATGGTTTTACTACTGAGAGGAAGCAGTGTGTTAATACTCTCGATTAAGCCAAAAAAAAGAGGCAAAGTGACAACATGACCCCATACCAAAACACGTTCCGAGCGATTTAATGAGTATATTGCAAATCAAAATTGGGGACTGAACAAAGAGAATGAAATGGAGTTATTGCACATTATTCCATTAATGAAGAGTAAATTGTAACAGCTCAACAAATATGTAACAAAATAATGGGGAAGTCCAAAAGAGACGGTATGTTCTTCCATTAATCAAAACTGAGTATAGAGTGGAGGAGCACTTGTCTCAAACTTTCACAAGCATCCAAGAGTCACAAGTCCACGCGCCGTGCAAAACAAAAATCAAAACAACAAAAAACCAAGGTGGCAAAACGATAAGTTACAATCCCATGGAAGACTGACGTGTGTGTATGTATCAAGCAGCTCAGACAAGGGAAGTCAACCGCCTCAGGGAGAACAAGCCATAGCTAAAAAAAACCAGCATCCATCTCAGAGATGTGGCCCTTCTCATCAAGCTTAATCAAGTAATATTGGCATCCAAAACTGAAATTGGTCACCAGATGCGTAATGTATTCTTCGGCATCAATAACGTTTTTAATCACCGTCACTAAGGAAATGCACCGGAGAACAAGGAGAATCATCTTCAACAGCATTATTACATTAAAACGGTTTTCCAATCAGCTGAACAATGGAGATGACAACTAACAAGTCCAACCTAAAAGATGATGGACCACAAAGATCGTCATGGAATTCCATTAATGAAAAATCCATATGCACAAAGCAAATGACAACCACGAGACAAAATGTACTTCAAAAGAAGTACTTGCACTCCTTTATATAGGCAGAGTCCCAAAGAATACCAATAAATGTATTCAAAAAGGCAGACATAAAGCAAGTAAAGCATCGTCAAACCTACATGGCCCTAGCCTAAAAATTAGATATCTTAACATTGTCAGCTTGTTGAAGATAATAAAATAAATAACAAAAATCGTAGTTTCATTTTGTGATGCAAAAGAAAGATTTTTATCAAGAAAATACTAAAAATGGATATCAAATTATAACCAGCACGTGAAAAGGGGAAATAAAAGAAAGAAAAATGATAGTTTTGAAATGTTGAACATTTTGCAATATATTGGCACACAAAGCACGTGAACAATTCGATACACAAACACTCAAGCTTAATACCAGTATACAATTGTGTGTGTGTGCGCACGCGCGCGCGCATGTGAAACGAAGGAAAATTACATTTGAAGAATATAGAGAGTATGCATCAATAATGGAGACAACTGTTAGAAATCAGTTAAGTTCGCACTTCGTTGTGGGAATTGCAAAACGAAACCTCTGAATTATAGTTAGGGTTTTTTAAATCAATACATCCGGTTCACTCGGTCCTATGGAATCAATAACCTTTTGGGTCGGACCCAATAAATAAGTGTTCTAAAAGATACGAAATCACTCGTATTCCGAAAATGATATGTACCCCAAACATCACCCAAAGTGCATCAAGTATTTGTACATTGTGGTTGGACCCATACATTGTACAAGCACTCAATGCACATTGGGAAATGTTTTGGGGATATGACTGGGACTCGTAGCATTACTAGCGCCACGCTACGTCCGGGCGTTTTTAAATAAATGGAGAGAAAAATATGTGAATAAAAAATTCGGCATAATTTAAAAAAAAAAACGAAGGGAAAAAATTTTGAAAAAAAAAAAGAGAGAGAGGTCAGGGTAATAAAAGTGAAGGGCTTCAAATGTTTCCATGTGCCCATGGTTCAAAGTCAAGGCCGATACGGCCGAGTTGACTAGGTATCGGTGCCCACCGATCCGATTCCGAGTTACGAGTTGAGTTTTCAATTATTGATGTGAATCGACCCTATATTGGTAATTTCTCGGTAATATCGATGATATAGCGATATAATCGGCCCGTATCGACGATATCGCAATAGAATCGGCCCATATCGGCGATATCGCGATGGAATCGGCTCATATCGGCGATATCGCGGCGATGGAATCGGCCCATATCGGCGATATCACAATAGTATCGACTCATATCGGTGATATATAGGCCGAGATGGTATAAGTTACTAATAATCAATCTCTCTCTCTCTCTCTCCCTCCCTCCAGTGTTGTGTTGGTAAGCGTGGTTTTTTGGGGGGGTTACGAAATGCTAATTGTTTTTTTAATTTAGTGTGTTGTGCCTGTGTGGGGGGGTTATTTGATCATCCTGTGGGTTTAATTTAGTGCGTTATATACGTGCCATTTTTTTTTTAAAGAATGCAAATGATCCAAATGTTATTTGTTATTTGTTATTATTTTTTATAATAATGTTCCTAATGTTATATTTTAATATGTTATTATTTATAAAAATAAACGTAAATGTTATTCTTTTACAAACAAATATACAACTGTAATTATTGTAAAAATAATATTTGTATCCTCTAAACATTTGTAAAAATAATATTTGCATCCTTTATGTAAAAATAACATTCGCAACACAAATATAAAAAAATATATGCTTCCTCTTCGTAAAAAAACAACATTTACATCAATTTATTAAAAAACATTTGCAACCCAACAACAACAAAAAAAAATAACATTTACATTCCTTTTATAAAAAAATAACATTTGCATCTTTTTTTGTAAGAAAATAACATCTGCATCCTTTTTGTAAAAAACGATTGTAAAAAAAATGTAGTGTTTTATCAAAACCACTATTTGTATCATCTTTGTAAAAAAATAACAATACTAAAAAAGAAACATTTCTATCCTTTTTAGAAAAATATAACATACTTAAAAAACACATTTGTATCCACAAACTAAAAATAATACTAAGAATATAATACTTGTATCCTCTTTGTAAAAAAAATTTATCCTCTTACTAAAAATGTAACATCTGTTTTTCTTTGTAAAAACATAATATTTGTATTTCCTGTGAAAAAAAAACATTGATTTATTATAAAACATTGAATCTGGCAAGTTCGTAGCACGTCAATATGATCAACTATACAATGTTATGCATATTATAGGATAATTTTAAACTTATCTGATTGGTCCACATTGTTAATTGTATTTTTTTTAAATTTTCTAAATTTTTTTCGGAATTTTTCGCTCTCTCTAAATAGTGTATCTTTGCGTATCGCCCGATACCGTGACCGATACCGCGACCGAGTTGAAAATCGAGTGGCCGATACCGGAACCGATACCGAGACTTTGAACCATGCATGTGCCACAATGAGAGAGTCCAAAATACTCAATTTTACTATATTGGAAAACAAATGAAGGAAACATAAATATAATCAAAAAATAACTAAATGATAGATAATCACTGTAATTATCTATTACCTTAAATATCTCTTAAATAATATCCCTATTAATAGCTATCAAATAATAGTAACAAAAGATTACAATATCATTTTCCCAAAAAATTCAAAAATTTAATGGGCCCTGACAACTTTTCGTATGCATCAAGATCACTTCGCAAAAAAAGGAATCAAAATCTTGCCAAAACATGTTTTTTCGCCCTACAGGGGTTAAGCATTTGTTACCCTGCCTTGTTTTCCCACGTGGCAAGCAACGGTTTTAGTACTGAGAGGAAGCAATTAAGCCAAAAAAAATGAGGGAAAGTGACAACATGACCCCAGCCAAAACACATTCCGAGCAATTTAATGAGTATATTGCAAACCAAAATTGGGGACTGAGCAAGGAGAATGAAATGGAGTTAGTGCACAGTATTCCATTGATGAAGAGGAAATAGTAATGGCACAACAAATATGTAACAAAATAATGAGGAAGTCCAAAAGAGACAATATGTTCTTCCATTAATGGAAACTGAGTATAGAATGGAGGAACACTTGTCTCAAACTTTCACAAACATCCAAGAGTCACAAGTCCATGTGCCACGCAAAACAAAAATCAAAACAACAAAAAGCCAAGGAGGTAAAAGGATAAGTGACAATCCCATGGTGGTTCGTGACGTGTGTGTACGTGCCACGCAGTTCCGAAAATAGAAGCCCGCCAAGCGCCTGAGGAAAAACAAGCCATTAATAAAATCCCCACTTAAATGCCATCCACTGATTCCACCAAGACAAATGCCAGCATCCATTTCAGAGACGTGGCCCTTCTCAGCAAGCTTAGTCATATGACAATAACAGATGATATTGGCATCCAAAACTGAAATTGGTCACCAGATGCGTAATGTCGTCTTAGGCATCAATCAAATTTTTAATCACCGTCACTAGAGAAACGCACCGGACACCAAGGAGAATCATCTTCGACAACATTATTACATCAAAATGATTTTATTTCCAATCAGAAATACGATGGAGATGACAACCAACAAGTCCAACCTAAAAGATGACGGACCACAAAGATCGTCATCGAATTCCAGTAACGGAATATCCATATGCACAAAGCAAATAACGACCAGAAAACAAAATGTACTTCAAAAGAACACCAATAAATGTATTCGAAAAGACAGCCGTAAAACGAGTAAAGCCTCACCAAATTTAGGATAAGGATGCCACATTCCTAGACCTAGCCTAAAAGTTAGATATCTTAACATTGTCAGCTTGTTCAAGATTGTAGTATAAATAACAAAAATCGTACATTGATTTTGTGATGCAAAAGAAAGATTTTATCAAGAAATATACTAAACATGGATATCAAATCAATACCAGCAACTGAAAAGGGGAAAGAAAAGAAAGAAAAAGAAAGCCGAACATTTTGCAATGGATTGGCATAAACAAACAATCAAGCTTAATAACAGTATGCAATTGTTTGTGTGTGTGCGTGTGTGTGTGTGACATAAACAAAGGAAAATTACAACTTGAAGAATATAGAGAGGATGAATCAATGGAGACTTACGGTTAGAAATTAGTCGAGTTCGCACTTCGTTGAGGGAATTGCAAAACGAAACCTTTGGAATTGAGTTAGGGTTTTAAAATCAATACACGGCTAGCCCGTTTCACTCGGTTCCTTTCGGGTCGGACCCAAGAAACAAGTGTTGTGAAAAATAGTACATCACTAATTCAATTAAAAAAAACTAATTTTAAAATAATTCAACATAAATGAAAAGACTTGGAAGAAACATAGTCCTTTTACACAAAAGAGAAGTATAAATTAAGGGAGAGAGATATGTGAGAGGAAGAAAAGTGAAGGGATTCAAATGTTTTTATGTAATAGATATGATATGTGGTGAGATATATAAAATTTGAGCTTTACCACATGTCCATGATGAATTCTTATATTAATTCATATATTCTCACTAGCCTAATTAATTCGTGTATATATATATATATATATATATATATATATATATATATATATATATATATATATATATATTCTAATTGGCTTTTCAGACTTGAAGTCCTCTCGTTGTCTTCTCTTTATATCCGTGCCCTTGCTCTTCCTTTGTACCCACCCTCATCACGCATCTACATATTTCTCGGGATTTCAAATATTTTGGTTTGCTCTTGTAAGCGTGATCTATCCACGTGGATTATTTCCTCTCTTCAGTTAACCCTTTAGATTTAGCCATTGAGTTGAGTAATTTGCTTCATTCACTAAAATGGCATTCCAGACATACTTGATTTTATTCTTCTCATATTCTTTTACTTATAACAAACTATTCTAATATATATAATGGTCATTCGGTACATGTATAAAAAAAAATTATAATCGTTCAGGTAATAATTTTCTTCATATTGCGATTGTTATGTTTTTATTATTACATAATATGCAAACACTAATGTTTAAAAGTCTTTTGTATTATTTCTTTAAAAGATTATCAGAGTTTTGGATTTAATGTTAAAAGAAAATTGAAATACACAATTCGCAATTATTAATGCATAAAAGATATATGTAATATTGCTTCAAGAGAATACTATAATTTTGATTTTTATGTTGAAGATAAGTGGAACATATTGAATGAAAGTAATGCCCAAAATTGTGTTATTTACATGTAAATACAAGTATAATTATTTATTATATGTATTTGTTTTTTCATTGATATGGGGGTTTAAAATGTAGCATATTTTCTTAGAAAGATGGAGCCCCTTATCGAGAGCTCCTGCAGATAACAATAATGTTTTTTTTCATTGTACATGTGTTGTTGGTCCAAGAGTTTAAGCACGAGTTCACACTTCTTAGAGGACTTATAGATGAAGCGATTCAGTGTAGTTAACATTTCGATCAGCTTATGAACATCTTTAATTGTTTTAGGTGGTTAAACATTATTTATTGCCTTAATCTGGTTGGGGTTTGATTCGATCCCTCGTTGGCTAGTCAGGTTACCCAAGAACTTCTGGAATGAACTCTGAAAGACCACTTGATTGTATTAAGCTTCATCTTATAATATCTGAGGACTTCTAACATCTTCGCTAGATCTTGAAGATGGTTGTCTTTGTTCTTTCACTTTATGAGCATATCGTTTATATAAACTTCCATGGTGTCACCCAGCTAATGTTTGAACTTCTTGGTGATTAGCCATTGGTAGGTTGCTCGTGTATTTTTTAGCCCAAATAACATGGTTGTTAACAGTAACGCTAAGGGTGGTGATGAACAAAGTCTTCTCTTGGTCGGGTTTAAACAAATGGATTTGATGATATCCTGAGTAAACATTAAAGAAGATCATTCACTCATGGTTGGTTGTGGCATCGACCAACTGGTCAATTATCGGTAAAGGAAAGTTATCTTTGGGACAGGCTTTGTTCGGTTCGGTGAAGTCTATGCACACTATCCATTTCCCATTGCTCTTTTTTACCATAGCTATGTTAGAGGGCTATTTAGGGAATTAAACTTCTTTAATGGATATTTCCTCCAGAAGTTTAGCCACTTCTTCATCCGTTATTTTTGCCTTCTCAAGTGTTGTTCAATGTGCCTTTTATATTATAGACGAGAATGTCGAATCTACGTAAAGTCAATTGCATATGCGTCTCGGGCACATCATATCGTTGCCAAGTGAATACATATTATTTCTCTTTAAGTAGAGATACTAGTTCTTCCTTTTTGTGATCGGTGGGGGAGCTGTCAAATATAAATTTATTCTCGGGTGTGAGTCGTCGAACATAACTTCTTGTAATGGTTACATGATTTTGTCTATGGAGGTCACCTTTGTTTCTTCTACCCCCCGATCTCCCAAACTTTAGTTATTATTTAGAGGAGATGGATGCCTTTATAATCGCATCTCCCGTGACCATATTTACTTTCTTTTTCTCTTGTTTAGGTCTGATGGAAGTGATGAAACTTTGCCGAGAAGCATCCTAATTTCGCCTTATATTCGTTATCCCCTGTTAGGGATCCATTTGAGCTTCTAGTGATAGTGGGGGGGGGGGGACAGGCTTCATGGCGTAGAGCCAACCTCGTCCTAATATAGCATTGTACAAGGATTCAATATTTTAAACAAAAATATCTATCAGCTTAGATATATTCCTAGTTTGTACTGGCAGCACCACCTTCCTAGGGCATAATCATCATTCCATCCAATTCGATCAAAGGGATGGTCGTTTAATTTAGTTATTTTATCTTAAGGTTGAGATTGGTAAATAGTTTCAGGTACATGACCTCTAAGGAGCTTTCGTAGTCGACTAGTAGCTTGTTCACATCCCAGTTGGCAATTATGAGAATGATTACTAACACATCATGATGTAGGGTTTTGACTCCGACTATGTAATCTTCAGTAAAGAATATATATTTGTTATAGTTAATGTATTCTGATCGACGACGCTTGCCCATTGAGATTTTAGCAGGGTCAATATGAAAAGCTTCCACGAGAGCAGTAACCTTCTTCAACTCCATCTGAACAGTATTACCTTAGATCTGAGCTAGACTTAAGGCACCTTGGATGATTACAAACTCGTGTCCCATCTCATTATCATCTGGGATATTATCGAGTTTCTGGTTGTGCTTCACAGTTGTCTGTGCAGACTTCACTTCCACTAAGTTGTCCAGTTGGCCTGTTTGGGCCAACTCTTCCAAGTGGGATTTGAGCACCTTATAATTCTGTTTTGTGCCCGTGCTCCGCGTGGTAGGAGCACATCAAGGTAGTGTTTCTCTTTGACGGATCTCCTTTCATCTTCCTCGACCACTTGAAATATTGTTGATATGTAATCTTATTTAAGATTTTGTAAATCGGCGCCTTAAAAACTGTATTGATCTCCTAGTGGGCTTTGTTGGGATTCACCTTGTCGTTACCTTTAAACCCTTGTATCTGCTTCATGTCCCATTTATTGGGGGAGTTAGCTTTGTCTCTATTCCTAGTCGCTTTTGGTCAACCATTATCCTTTTGAGTTGTGGTTGCTGCCAAATCTGTCGGACATGCGTTAACTTCTCCTATCTGGTCTGATAATTCCTTATATAGTATATAGTTTATTAGATCAATAATTATAATATTTGTTTGTTGATTTTTTATAAAATCCTACATAAGTATTATCCTAAAAATGGAAACTTATAAGTTGAACTCGTGATGTCTATGTTGATAAACTTAAAATTTATGTTACGAACTTCTAAAAATAAATGTATATAGAATTACAATACATAATGTTATACCTTGACTTTATATGAACCATTGATACAAAATCAATATTTACAAAGTTACATTTAAACCAATAATCATTGTGCAATCATACTTAAACTTAGCTAGTGGCTGATTTTTCCAAGTGATCGAGAGATTTTTAACTCTTTTGGGGAAATCATTTTAGGTATCCTTATATGAAATGTATAGTTTAAAAAATTATAGTTCACCCGTGTATTACGTGAGTTGCATGCTAGTTTTTCATTAATTGGTCTGTCAATAATTAGGGGGTCACCTCTTATTTACAACGTAAGGTTGCCTCCCCCAACACTCCTTGTTATAATGGAACAAAGTTACAATAGAAAAATCCTAGTTGGATGTGTACATCCATATTAAATATTGATAATTACAACACTCCCTTTTGATGCACACTATTTCCACCATTGAATAATTGTTGCCTCGTTCAAATCTTACTAAAAAATTATAGTGAGAAAAGTGGAGTAAAAAGATTACAACTTCCATGATCATTGAACTCGCGTTTTTGCCTCTTTAAAATATTTCGTAAGAAAATTATGTGCGACAAAACATGGTTGAAGGAAAAAGAGTACAACACGCATATGACTTGGATAGTATGATTTAGGATGCTCTCCCTGATTAATTACTCCATTCCATTATATCATTTATTAATTGATTAAATTGACATGCCAATTAATCGAACCATCTTATAGAATTTACATTTTAACAAAACTTTGGTGAAAAGGGGTCAATATTGTCTCTTTAGCGAATCTATCTTGAATTCAATTTCATGGGTCTCCTAGATTTCATGTATGTAGAACGACTTTATGGTTTTGGTCTTATCTTTTTTAATGTAACCTCTTTAAATTCGAACCATATAAAAACGTCTGTTATTGGAGGCATGTCATAAGTGTTTCACGTAAGTTGAGTAAATGATCTCATTAGTACACATTATATATTTTCTTTATGTAGTGCTAATATTTCTATGTAACTATAGGAAGTATCCATCAATGTTCACTTAGCGATCTCAATTAAATTACATCTTTAATACGAGGGTAGATATATCTTGCCTTTAATTATTCCTTGTGATGAGAATAGAGATCACATGCATCTATATAACTGGTTAGATTTAAAATATATATTCATCAGTTCATGAAAGTATCACTATATACGTTCAATATTAGACACATGCTTGTAAATTAAAGTGCTTGACTATGAATACTATGTTTGGTCTTGTGCATTGTGCTAAGTAAATTAATGCATTAATAACACACACACACATATATGGTACTTTGAGATAAAATTATCATGTTATACTCTCTACGACGATATGGATATTTTGATATCTAAATACATGATGATGATGGTTACAAAGAAATTATGCTTTAATATGTATATGATTGGATGACCGTGGGTACTAAGTGTACTGATTGGGGCCCCATTGGTAGGTACCCCGTTGGGCTAAGTTGTGGGAGTGTTTGGGCAATGTTTTGGGATTATTTGGAGGCCCAAACTTAGGCCCATAGGAGACCTGCGGGATTAAGGGTTTACAGTGGGATTTAAAACACCTTAATTACTTAGGTTACACATTAACCCTAGGCGTCAGACAACTTTTGAGGAAAACCTAAGGAGGTACTTTGGGGTAAACTAAAGGATTTCTTATCAAAAGCATTCAATGGACTTCATCTTCTTCACTTATGCAAGAAATAACTTGCTTTAGTACACATGCTAATCATCTTCTTCGCTTCAACGATATTATATATAAGTTATTTATGATTGACTATTTTAATAATTTATTTTGAATTAAACACATGTTAAGCTTGACTCTGATGCTTAAAATATTGTACCTTGATTATATAGATGATTACATGAATAGAACTTATTAGATTTGTTAAATCTAATTTTGCTCATTAGAACTGTATAAATCTGCTATTGATCTAATTGTAAATGATTAAAATTGACTATTAGAATAAATAATATGGTAGAAGAGATTAAGATGCTATAAATCTATTTTAAAAGATTAAACCTAAAATTAAGGTTAAATATTAAAAATCACCTATTGTTAATGAAAATATAATTTTTATTATAATATATTTTTATCCTATATTGTTATAGAATTAATTAGGAACCTCTAGAGGTGATTTTGAGGTGTTTTGGGAAGGTTTTGAAGGTTTAGGAGTCATTAACGACTAACTAGTAGGATTAGAAATCAATTTAGGCTTTGATTCTAGACTCGTTTGTAATACGATGTCGTTTTGGAGGAAAGGGGTAATATACGATCGAACAGGTAAGGCCACAATTACGCCTTTTAATCCCGAGATCGTCGGGGGGGGGGGGTGATAAGCAAGTGAGGGCCTTACTTTCTTGTTGTTGGTTTTTCTTTCTAGATGTTAAATTTTGACTTAGGAGCCTTGGTTACTCCTTCTTTTGGGACATTAGGGTAAGGATCCTATAAAGTATCTTGAGGAATATTAGTTTCGGGGATAAAGACTATGTATGTGGTGCGTTTGGCACATTTGATATAATCAATTTTTATACTTTAATTAATTAAGAATATTGTAGATATAAGGACATATTTTTCATAGTCCATATTTTTCATAGAGTATGTCGTATACCACTGCAACCGTCGAAGAAGTTCACGTTCATACGTTCATGAACATGGATCTAAATTTCAACCATCTTCAACATATGAGCAACATGAGGTATAATTTCATATAGAATGTGTTTAAGTTTCGTAAATGCTTTACTTTAGTATTGGGATATTTTTCGAAATTGTTTTTATAAAACTAAGGCATTTTTTCAAAGTCAAAATTAATTTTTTAAGACCTGTAGGCGAGCTTTTTAAAATAATATTTTCTCGCTCCCGTCGTTTAAACTACAAGGCAATGTCGTTCAAATGACATTGATATGTCATTCAAACGACAACTTCTAGCGAAATGCAATGTCATTTGAAGGGTCGTTCGAAGGGTCGTTTCTTGTTTGCTTTAAACGAGCCCATATTGTTTTAGTTTTTTAAAAGTCGTTAGTAACGACATCAAATGTCGTTCAAACGACTTCTAACGACATGCGCCGCCTTAAGATTTTTTATCACCTATAAATACCTATTTTAACGACCTTTTTCATTAAGACTTTTGATACACGAAAATTACAAACTATTAGTCTTCATCTTTTAGGGTTAAAAAACTATTTTTTTATTCACCAAAACATCTCAATTCTTTTGTGAATCATTTGTGGAACCCAAAATACTTCTTAGAAGTTTTATCTTTATGGAGTGCCATATCTACTGTTGATTGGTGGTTCTTGCGAGAGCTGCTTATTGATGACTGCGATCATGGAGGTTCTCGAGGGGATCTTTGCTGGTTGATAGGCTGTGGTCTATATGGGTATGCTGCGGTAAATTCATTACAGATTTCATTGTGTAATTTGTAAGTTACGATTTACATTATATAGTGAAATAAAGATTTTACCCGAAAGATTTTTTTTTCCTGAACCTCGATTTGTGATTGTTTGAATTTGCATATTTTATTCATATCACATATATGCATGATTAGGGTTAACTGATTTGGATCAAAGATTGACTCTAATTAAATAAGTTTAAAATTGGAAATTTACAAATTAAATCGATAATCGATATCATGCACTTTATAGTAGACACCCTATCTTGACACCCCTACACTCTTCCATAGGGTTCGAACAAAGTCCTTCAATCCCGTCCCCCCAGTTCTCCTTCAAACCCTAATCGGAGAACGACGATTCTCTCCCCAAGGCCATTTGACTTTGGTCAACTTTCAAGCCCGAGAATACCTCTATCATAAAGTCATAGATCCCCGCACCATCTTTTCAATGATCCTAGTGTGCATGAATCGAACTTACAATTTGAAAGTTATGGCCAACAAAGCATTTATACCTACTTATAGATATGACACCTAACCTGATTTTAGGCAAACAAGAGTTCCTTTACCCGCTAGTCTGATCCCCTATACCGATAGGCAGGTCTAGGATCGTATCGATTAGCATACCCCTTTTGTGACATTCTCTCATACATTCTCTTATGTCGCCTTGCCCCACCTTCAATCACCATTCCACTCCCATAATCTACAAACTAGAAATCAACAGACAAAGAGATCAAAACAAAATGCAAAAGTGCTTAAAGTTCCAATTCCCTTTATATTTTACTAGCTCCATAAATGTCATTTTTGCACATTTTACTATTCCCACACAATTTATTTTACTTTATTTCTATCATTAATCCTACCTTTTTTATTACCGCGTATATATTTTTAAGTATATTCTCATAAATTAATACCCCCCGCCCAAAAAAAAGGTTTCGATCGTAATTCCCAAATTAGAGTGTTCTAACAATTTCCTACACCTTCGCCACATTTCACCTACTTTTCATAAGAAATACCCTATATTCGGAGTATGGGTTAGGCCCTAACCTTGTTCATATTATGAAATACGTGGGCTCTGATGCCATCTTTGGCTACTTAGGCATCTCAAAGCTATCTTGGGATTCAAGTATGTTTTTACCTATTTTATTTAGTTTATTTGCATATTCTATCATCTCACCTATATACTTAGTTCTCTTAAATTTATTATCATTTTAATGATCACATGTATGCATACTCAATTTCCCATAATGAGGTTACAAGTTCATGGCCTCACTCATATTTTTTGCTTTTTTATACATTTCTTATTACTCATATTTAGTTAGTTTATTCTTTTTTTATAGGTGTCGCTTATGGTGCTAATTATTTCCATAATAAGATCACGCTTTTGAAACTTCGTTCATATTTGGTGCCCTTAGGAGGATTCATTCACATTCTTCTCATGATGTGGATATGATGACTCTAATCCTTACACATACACATACCCCCCCCCCTCCCCACACACATGTATATATTCACTTTGCACACACGATACATTTTTTGTATATACACATATTCATGCATTTTGGAGAATGAGAATATTTTGTTGAGCCCCGGGAGACCAAAAGGGCAGAGTGAGTGACTAACATCTTCCCACTCTGTAACATAGTCTTCGAGCCCATTAGTCATTTGGTTTCTCATGCACTGATTATCTTTTAGCTATTTCCTTAGAGGTGGCTCCTTCTTTTGCCTATTTTGAGTCAAATAGGTTGCTGACTCCGATCTCTACACATCATACTAATGACATTGGCGATGACAGTCATTGATGTACCTTTTTCCAATATAGGCGCGAGCATCGCCACTAAGAGAGAGAGAGAGAGAGAGAGAGAGCAAGCACCATCAAAAGGGGCTAGGATGGCCAAAGTGGAGACTCCGTTGGGTACCTTTTTGAAGATAGACTTTATTTACATGGGTTTTATTTTTCTTCTCCTACATCATTTTTTACATATATGTATTTCTCACTTGTACATGTTGATTCTCTCATTTTCTATTGTATATCTTCGCATGTGTCATATTCCATGTTCATATTATGTCACACGTGTATATTTCTCTCCATCTCATGTATATACTTATCGCCTTAGCACATGTATATCACACTTTTTATAGCATATGTTCTATTTCACTTGTACATATTTCCATGCTTTACCTCACTTATATATATTCACGTGATCCACTTCACTTGTATATTCACATGTTTTACCTCACTTATATAATATCTTTTTATCACATGTATATACTTCTCTTTATACATCATGCTTTGTAGTTGTACATATATCTCTTAGCATACATGATACTTTGCACAAAGATAGTAATAAGACTCATACATATTCATATTACATTACACGAGCATTAAGTATTGACCTTATATTTGTCCCTACGTGGGAATCACTTTATAATGGGTTGCCAATTCTGCGCGGCACTATTAACATAATCAATAAGATGCCACCTTTCATTAGCTAAGTTCACTCGATATATATTGAATGGTTCTCTTACATCGTATCGTTTGACTGAACTCACAATGAGAGGTATGTAGTAGGAACTCGTTCACATACGCTGAGTATAAAAAAATTTGCTCTCAAATATAATGTCACCACGAGGTATATAGTGAGGCAATTCACATACACTCGAGTATATCAAATGGATTTTTCACATGTACTAATGAAGTATTGCCCCGATAGGCAAGAGGTATATCGTGGAAGTCAGGTTAAAGAGGGGGTACCCTTACCATATCATCCCATGCATATAACTCATATATATTTATGCCCTAGGAAACTTATATCTATATTGCCGATTCAAAATGTGAAACTCTGTTAAAATTTTGAGTCGCCTTACCAACCGATTTTATGTTTTTTCTCCCGTTTTTTAAATAAGACTATATCTGTGAACCTGGAAATAAGTTTAAACTATGTCTTGCATTACATGACTTCTTTTCTCCCAGACTTGGGCCATTTATAATATTTCACTTGCACCCTACGTGAAACATAAAACAAGTGGAAAATAATAATAACAACTACATTGAGGAGCTTTTTTCTCCTTTTCCCCATTTTCAAATATACCAAAAACATTATTTTTCACCTAATAAGGAATCACGTTTTTTAATAAATGCTTCCCTCTCAGAAGTGATCTCATTCCCCTAGCTTGGCCCGATGCCTTATTGATTGCTATATGCCATCTAGCCACCCTAGAGTTCTATTCATCCTTACTATCACCCACTTTATAAGAAATAAAATGGTCATATTGCATCTACCTCATGAATAACTCTAATCAAGAAGTCAACCTTCAGTCGAACTTGATGACTATGCTAGTATATCCCAGTGCCAAAATTGACAGTCTACAATCGAATATCACTGAATTACAGAGGACTAAAGCTCAGATCCCAAATATTCTCGATTTAAAAATTTTACGAAACTAGAATGCCACCTTCCCTCGTGTCATAGGTCAAGGAATGACCGATCGTACGTGTGCCCCTAAAAAATACCATCGCGTCATGGGAAATCATGATCAATGTATCGGCATGCCTCCACATGTTCCTCCTATCAATGGACCTTCGCATGCATGTCTACCTACGCCTA
Source organism: Sambucus nigra (assembly GCA_949130495.1). Lineage (NCBI taxonomy): Eukaryota > Viridiplantae > Streptophyta > Magnoliopsida > Dipsacales > Adoxaceae > Sambucus > Sambucus nigra. Next base: position 201,554,920 of record OX422211.1, on the reverse strand, counting down.
ACCTTGTTCAATGAGGGTTAACCTACTTATGCCCGTCCCGATGGACCCTAAGGAGTAACATCTAAGTAGGGTGAACGAAGACCACCAAATTCTCTCTCACAAGTTTTATCAAGTGAATCTCTTTGGAAACTATGTGGATTATACCCATATGTACACTTATCATAAAGCTTATTTGCCTGAGAAATTTAAAATACCGGTGTAGACAACCCATCTTAGTACCCCCTTAAGTACCTCTTTAGTTCCTTAACACTCCTCCACTCACCATAAACCCTAGGCCATACTCTGAGTATTGATCTAGAGGCCATCGAGCACTCCTCATCCCCATGTAAATCTGATCAACTCTCCGACCTGAGTGAAGCTCAATAAAACCTTGAATTTCTCTGAATCCCTTTTCCAATAGTCCATCCCATGTGCAAATTGGCTCATGTGGCCATCTGGGGTCGAATTCCCTTCGGCACCATGAATACAAGTGTTGATCATCGTCAAGTTGGGATAATGTGAAGAGATAGAGTCACCAACCTATTTTCTTAAAACAGGCAAAAGATGGTTGCTGCCTTGAGAGAATGACATTAAGGTCAAACTAATGCTTGCAAAACGAAGTAGTTTGAAGGTCCGGGGACTAAGTTATAGAATGGAAAGGTGTTTGAACCCATTCCACCCTTTCGGTCTCTCAAGGGAAAATGTTAATCTTATCTTTTTTAAGTTCGTGATGTGTATGTACATGTGTATAATATAACCCGTGGGAGAATGGCATCATTCAACTCACGTTATGGAAGGGACGGATGGGACTCATCCATAGGATTATACCCGAAAATAATAACAAAAATATGATATAAGTGTTTACCGAATCACAAATCGCTATAAAGGAGAGAATGTGCACATCAGTCGAAACATAAGTATGTAGGAGTATAAAACTCATACAATATACATAATATGATATAAAAGAAATATATAGTCGTAAAAAGAGAGGACTCGAATATCGGGATTGGACCAAGATGCCTACGTAGCCCAAGGAGCATTAAAGTCCACGTAGTTCAAAAATAGCATAAGGGTGGGGTTTAACCCATAAATCCAAATGTGGGACTTCTTATGTGTGTGTAGAGAAAATGTGTTTTATGATTGAAAGTGTGAAATGAAAATCCCGTTTTGGAATTTATGGATAAACCCTTTTTTTTCTTCTTTTTGGGATTTTATGAAAATAGATTATGTGCAATATTACTAATAAACAGTAGAAATTAGTGGTTGTGATATAATAAGACAAAGCACAAAAATAGATATAAGGTGAATAATATTAAAATGAACAAATTAGAGAAATAGACCTCCTTATGAATGTTTATTATTGATTTTAAGATGCAAGTGCGCTGATTTTGAAGTGATATGAATGTGATATGGAGAGGTGTGGTAAATTACCAAGTGATGTAAGGAAGTGAGGTAAGATAATATGGGGAAATGGGCTATTTGGAAAGGGAAAGGCTCTGAAGTCGAGGAGAATATTTTTAGACTTTCTGAGAGGGGTCTATAGTGTCCCCCTCAAGGTGAGGTCATGGAACATTTTTATAGGGTCAAGGGGTGACTATTAGTATGTCCCTTGGCCTACCAATTAGCATAAGGCCTGCCTTACTGGACAAGGAAAAGTATACCCTTCGATAGGCAGGGTGTTTGGTGCATATATGCAGTCTGGATAATTTTTTTTGAAAAAACGAGCATAAAATACCAACTGTAAGTTCTAATCATGCATGGGGTGGACCATTATAAAGGGAATTTGGAGCCCTTAAAGAATCCATTGAGCCACTTTCGGGTCCATGAGTTGATCGAAGTCAAACGGGGCTCGAAAGCGTCCGATGGTCTCTAAACGGGAGTTTTTTTTAGGAAAACGGAGCATTCCTCTGAACCGTAAGGCTGATTCGCATATAGGGTAGCCCATTAAAAGGTGAATTCAGTGGCTTTCTATATTTCATTGAGCTTTTTTCATTTTGGAGAGTTGATCAAGGTCAAATGGAACTCGAAAGTGCCCGATGGCCCTTCGGAGTAAAATGAGGCATTCATCCGAACCGTAAGGCCTATTCGTACACGTTATGAACCGTTGAGAATGATATTCAGAGACCTTCGAATATTCATTGAGCTTACTCAAGTTGGAGAGTTGGTGGGAGTCGAACGGGGCTCAAAAGTGCCAATTCGCCTCAAGATTGGTGTTTAGAGTAAAACGGGTCATTCGTGAGAACGGTGAGGCCGATCCACACATGAGACAGGCCGTTGGAAAGTGAATTTAGTGACCTTAAAAGTCTTATTGAGATTCGCTCAAGTTAGAGAGTTGAGTAGAGTCGAATGGGGTTTGATAGCGCCCAGTGCCCTTTAGATCAGTACTCGGAGTATGACTTAGGATTTAGCATGAACGAATAAGTGATGAGGACCTAAGGAGGTGATTAGGGGGTTCCTAAGACAGGGTGTCTATAGATATTATAGACGGGCGAGCTTGGAAATCGTGAAGGCCGTTGAATGATAGACACCACATCGTTGCTGGGGAAGAGGATTGAGTTCAAATCTGAGGACCTAAAGGATGAGGGTGATCGATTCAGAGGATCGAGGTCAGTTTTGAGGACCTATAAGTTGTGATGACCAATTCTGTGGGTTGAAGTCAATTATGAGCACCTAAGGGGGGATGATCAATTCTGTGTGCCGAGGTCAATTCTGAGGACCTAAGGAGGGATGATCAATTTTTCGGGTCGAGGTCAATTCTGAGGACCTTAAGTTGTGACGATCGTACTCGTCACATCAGCGACTCCCCTGAAGAACGTTCCTCTTCCTCTTCCTCTTCCCCTTCTTCCTCCTTAGATGAGGAAATCAACGTTGATGCGTCCATTCCAAATCTGAAACTGCGTTGGAAAAACCTAAAAAATCATACCCAGTACCATTCCCAAAGGTTAACCACTTTTTTTTATGTTCGAGAAAAAATAGTCAAGCTATCCACTCTAGCTGGCACTACCGTTTACTCATGGATTTTCGATTTGGGGTGGGACTCTCTATTCAATCTTACTGACCCTATTTACCCCGACCTTATTTGAGAGTTTTATTTTGGGATGCGAGTGCTTAAGGATCATCTTTACGCTGTTGTGAGAGGTAGACAAATCACCATTACTCCTGAATCCATCACCCACCTTGTGTCGTTATCCCGTATCACCAATCCCTCCTATCCTTGGCTTCCCGATACTCGCCCTACCACTAGTCTTATAATGAGCACCGTATGTCACATTGTTCAACCCGGTACGGTTATAATTTTTCATAAAAATTTAAATTTATATTCCATGGTCCTTAACTGGATTGTGTGTGCCTGTCTCATACCCCGTGCCAACTCCACTCAAATTTCCAAACTACACGTGGACCTCATGTTTGCTATAAGCATTCGAGCTGCTATCGACCTCCCCGCTTTCATTTCTATGGTTATTAAAGTTATCAAGGTCAATCCCTTAGGTCCCGTTAGGCAAGCGCTTCCATTTGCTGTAACTATTACTCGCCATTGCCTTGATGTTGGCTACCATCGTCTTCCCTCAGATATCCCGGTGACTCATTTTTAAGATATTGATATGACCTCTGTTGGTTGCTCTCGTAGTCACCTACCCTGTGATACTCCACAACTCACTACATCTCACTCTGCATCCTTCCAAGCTGCCACTTCATCCAACCCAGCTCCGTCTAGATTATCCTCTTCTCATGCTCCCCCGCCCATTGACTCGGAGGATCTTAGGTTTATTCGTACACAAGTGGAGCGGATTCAAGAAGATATGCGCCAAGATAGGGCCATTTTACAGGAGCTTTTACTTAATATGCAGCGGGATCGTGATGCTCAGGCTCGTCGGGAGGAGGCTTAAGCTCATCGAGATGAAGCCCGGGCTCGTCGCGATTCCATCCTTATTGAGCATCTCGAGGAGATTCATCGCATGAAGATGCGTCGCGATGCAGTCTCCTCTGATACCAGATCCTTTCCTGATGATTCCTCCCACGATGCCCCAGCTTCCTGATTTTCATTATGTTTTGTTTGTTTCAGACTTTGTACTTATGAGAGAGAGAGAGGATCATATTTGTATTTTTATCACTTTTGTACTCGATTATGCACTTTATTGTCGCTTTCTTAGATGGATATTCTTTTCTCTAGTTTGGATATTTGGTTTTCACATTAATGGTTACTGGTAGCACGTTCTTGTTTTGTTCTTACATTGGATATGTGGATTATTGGCATGTGTTGGCTATTCTGTTGTTTCTTTTTCATTTATTCCTCTTGTCATATTCTCTAACAATGCAGGTTTAATTCCATACCTTTGTCTTTTATTGGACAAAAATGGGGAGATACATTGATAGGGGGAGTTTATTGTTAGGGGGAGTTTAACAGTTTAACATATTTAACACAATTTGTTTAGTTTAACATATTTTGCACAATTTTTTTACCATGATTCACATTATTAGTTTAACTTGATTTATACTCTCTATTTTACCCATGCATTTTTTGTTTTTGTTGTTTCATGTCTGTAGGCCTTCATTTTCATTTGCCAATATATCGCCTACTTCTCTAGATCTTATAGTCAGTCGAGTCTGTCAGTCTATCATTTTTTGGGGGGTTTTGGGACTGGCTTTAGGATCGGCTTGAAGGCTGGCTTAGCAAATTCAGTGTCTTTTTTATTTTAATTTATTTTATGTTTTGTCCCAGAATAGCTAAAGGGGGGGATTTGTAAGGACAAATTTCCAATCGAGTCATTTGTAGTATTGGCTATATTCCGCTGGACAAAACATCTTTGGGTCATATCGAGTCATCATCTAACATCCATGAAGAATTTGGGCATCCGACTTTTCACGCATCATCAAATTGCCTTCACAGTCTCTTTTCCCAAAAGGTATATGACCCGAATATAATTTTATGTGTTGGATTTAATATTAATCTAATTAAAATTATTATGGATTTTTTTTTGATAAATTGTAATCATTTTTAGAAAACTTAAAATTATATTTCGAAGTCAGCCCAGGTCGTTTGAACGATCTGGTTCTAACGAACCTTGCCTAAACTCCCTGTTTTATCGTTAGAAGTTTGGTTAGATATGTCATTCGAACGAATATGTTCTCACGAAGTTTCTAACGACTTGCCTTATAATTCCCTGACTTATCGTTACTAAACTCATTCGAACATTGTCGTTCGAACGAGTTTCGTCATTTATGATTTTTTTTTAAATTAGCAGTTTATTTTATTAACTGTTGTGGTCCACTACTTTTCTCTGATCCATATAGTGGATGAAAATACAGTTTTTAAAAAAGGAAGTTGCACTTTGAAAAGAATAATTTCATATTATCCTTTTAAGGAAAAACTCTCTCCAACACATTTTGATTTTGAGTGAACACGTTGAAGATCCGAAACCCCATACTTTCTATCTTGAATTCATCATGGACATATGCGATGGATTTTTGCGTCCTTGTTGATTGGAGACTGTTATTTGGTTTTCGGTGGATACCGATACACGAGTAGTGTTGTGCAACGCGATGGAGCTTTGCATACTACAAATGGAGGTAAAGGAGACGCATCAATAAGTCTTAGTGAGTCAAGTCTGTTAGTCTTTTGAGTCCCTTTGTAAAACCTTTACTTGTAGTGGATTTGTCTAGGCCCAGCCGTTCAAGGTTTTTCCCATTTGGATTTTCCTCTTACATTGGTGTGTTGTTGTTATGATTTCTTATTCTATATCGCATAATCACTTAGATGTATGTGTAGTCTAAAAGGATAAAATTTGGCTTAGTTTACATCTCTTACTTAAATTGAAAATTCCCACAACCTACTTTTAATTGTACTTGCTAACTTAGGAATTGCAAAGACTATAAAAATTGGAATATTTCTATCTTTGACTTATTTTATAATGGTGTGGTATGTGTATGCTACGAAATAATTTGAATTTATATAACCTTGTAACTACATCATCCATTCTCTTGTTTCTCTCTTCTGATTTCTTTGCCTTCTTGTAGACGTTGTTTTACGAGGTGATAAGCATAATGTGGGGTTGGTGTCATTGAAGAACAAGGAGTTGGGGGACTTCTGTAGGATGTACCAGTGGAGGAAGTCTAACCAGTAGTTGAACCAGTCTTTATCCATGAAGAACATATGAAAGGACTGGGTGGCGTCTATGTCTGCCACTATGAAGAAGTCGATTACTTGCTGTATGGTGCCGCCAACTACTTCTTATGAATGTTTCGACCCTGGGAGTTGAGGGTCTACCACCCATCGCAGAGGGAAGCGCGTGCACCGCGGAGGCTGAGTATTTGAGGTTTTCTAGAGGGTTTGGGTAGGGTCCCGTTGTACTTTTTTTCTTTTGCCTTTTCTTTTTATTCTTGCAAAGAATGTAATAATGCCAAATAAGAATTATGTTTCATTTCTTTTGGGTGTTTTTCTTGATATAGTGACTTAATTTACACGCACTTAAATTTTTTATAAGATTTCTCATTTATTTGCAAAGGCAAAGATAAGTACGAAAATGGTTTTTAAAGAAAGGATGTTTATTTTACGACAAGAGGAGTAAAAAAAGAAATAACTCGGGGATCTTTTTTCAAAGTAAGAACTAGAGGAAAAATGGAATTTTTCTAAAATAGTGGGTTGTCGATTGGTATGCCCCTTGTCCTTCCTATCAGCATAAGGGTGGTCAACTCAAATCACTCCTTTTGCCTTAATTGCACTTTCTTTATACTTTGAGTACTTGTAGGGCAGAGGGATTGATGAGGTTCAGGGTGATTTGTCTTTTGTGAGGGGTTTGGGGTATAAAAATGGGGGTTTGGGGGCGTATTTCTCACCATCAACCATTTTCTTTATTTTGTGTCTTTCTTTTCTTCTGCAAATGGATCTCCCAATATCTGAAACCTTTTCTTCCTACCTGGAGGGTTTAGAAGCCATGTGCCTCTATAAAGTCGGATATGATACTTTTAGCTTGCATCAGGTCTCTTTATGGGGCAATCGGGCTATAAACTAGAATTTGCTGGAGGCGGCGGTACAATTCTGGTACCCCAAAGATCACATTTTCATGTTTGGTTTAGATGAGGCCTGCCTTACTTATGAGGAGTTTTTAGCGATGTTAGGGATCAACCCCAGTGTGGCGGTGACTATGCCCGACTTGTCCCGTTCTCCTCGGGTGTCTTTGGTTGAGTTACTTCATATCTCTCCCTCAACGGTTTGACCATTGGTCTATGGCGAAAATATCTCCCTCCCGACAATTATGAACTCGTGTGCTAGGGGGATTTATCTAATACTTGTTTTTCTAGAGTTATTGCCTTGGAACTGACTGCTATGATATTACTGGTGATAGGTGACCTGATGACCGATCCTCAGGTTGCCACGGTAGAGGCGTGGATGTCTTGCCACTATAGTCCTGCGACGGTTGTGTTGGCAGAGACCTTGAATAGTCTTAATGCTTTGAAGGAGGGTCGTTTTGATTTTTGGTGGTTGGGGGGAACTATGATGCTATTCATGTAGCTTTTCGAGAGGTTTTGCCTAGCGATCCCTCCCTAGTATCCCCTGTCGAGTATTACTAACTTCTTCGTCCGACCTTTTTTCAGTTTAGGCCCTTCAATAGAGAACTTTGTTAACTGGTTTGTAGAGCACGAGACCTGATGTCTTTGCTGGTATGTGACATGGTGGGGGGAGTTGCAACCCATTTTATAGTTGAGAGAATACCAATATGTGCGACTGGTTGGCCTTCTACAAACTTCCTTATATTTTTCTTGGCCGCTTTTATGCAAAGTGGGGTGGGAACAAAAGTGCCTCCTTATAAAACCAACTTTTTCCCGGTAGAGGACTTGGCTGAATCTTTACGGAAGATATTGGGACTTAGTCGCAAGGCTGCCAACCATCCACCTATCCATAATAATCTGTTGGAAGGGCTTAGCATGTGTTTAGGGATTATCTAAAATGGTTATGAAAACAGATAGCTGGGAAGATCTTACAAGCGGAGACTGGGAAAAGGTGACTTGTGGCTTTCGACACCATAGAGGAGGGAACTTTGGTTTCAGCAAATCTTGTCAAGGCATATCGTTGCATGGAGCGCATTTGGAGCACTAATAAGGAGTGAGAGACCTGGGGACATCCAGTAGAGGGAAATGATGACGACAAAGGGCCGTGTGGCAGATAAGGGTAGCATTTTGTGAAGATGGGGGTAGTATTTATGAAGCTGGGGAATTTTATTTAGGGTAGTCTATGTTGGTATTTCGGGATATTTTAGGATTTTTCTGTGAAACTGGTTATCTGGTAGGGATTGGGTAGGTTGGTTTTGTTATTGGAAAGGGGGGGGGGGGGGTCTGTTTGACTCCCTATATTGATATTTCATGTAATGAGTATGTCCCTTAATTTGAAATAAAAATTATTGTGAGGAATTTTGCATTTGAACAATCTTTACCAATCGCTAAGGCATACATAATCCCTTTGTTCATGTAAATGATGAGATGAACTGCCGTTCTCGGGGGTTAAAAAAGAATTGCATTTTGTAAAAAAGAAAGGACCACATCCATGTGTGGGCTGCCTACGTACCTCTACGGGTTTCAAAAATTTCACGAGTTTTATTTTATAAATAATTGTATTGAGAGGATCAGGTCCCACGTAGTTCTGGGTAGGGGAAATGAAGATTTTTTTTAGAATAAAGGGGAATAAGAAGAGTTGTAGCGCACCGATAATTCGGATTAAGGATATAATTTCTTGAGACGGTCCAAATTGACTGGACGCGCCATCTCTTCTCTGTTGAAGTCTATGAGCATAGAGGCATCACTTGACATAATTTTCTTCACGACGTACGGGTCGCTTCAATTAGGTTTGAATTTTCCTCTGGGTTCCCATGCAAGTTCTATAATTTCTTTGAGGGCAAAGTCTCCTTTTTGGATACCGCAATCCTTGACTTTCCTATTGAATGATCTCACTATTCGACAATGGTACCCCGGTATATGGTATAGAGCCTTAAGTCTCTTTTCATCCAAGAGTGAGAGTTCGTTATAGCGACTTTCATGGAAATCTTCTTTGTTGACTTTGCTCTCGAGAATGATACGTAAGGAAGGTACTTCTACTTCAATGGGGGGAACCGTTTTCATGTCATATATCAGGGAATAGGGGTAGCCCTAGTAGGTGCTCTGATAGAGGTGCGATAGCCCCAGAGGGTGTATGGGATCCGATTTCCCCAGTATCTGTAACTTTTGACCATCTTATTGATTATGGTTTTGAGGCTTTTGTTGGCGGCTTCGATGACGCCATTGGTTTGGGGTTGGTAAGGACGAGACTTGTGTCTCCGAATTCCATACTTGTCGACCAGTTATGTGACTTCGGCTTCAAAGTGGAGGTCATTATCTGATATCGACTCATAAGGAACCCCGTATCGGCACATGATATTCTTTCTGATAAACTTTGCCACTTTCTTGGCATCCAGTACTGCGTATGACTCGCCTTTGACCCATTTTATGAAGTAATTAATGGCAGCCAGGATGAACTCATAACTGTTGGAAGCTTTGGGAATGGCCTTCCCTATATTATCTATGCCTTAGGTGGAGAAGGGTCAGGGAGGTCATGTTGTACAATTCAAGGGGAGGTAAGTGTTGGAAGTTGGCAAAACTCTAGCATTTGAGGCCTCTTCAAACATAGGCAGTGCAGTCTTTAACGATGGTAGTCCAATAGTATCCTTGATGCATGATTTTCTTGGCAAGCATGTGACCGTTTATACGAGGACCGCATTCCTCCTATGGATTTTCTGTATCATTCCTTCATTATCAACCCCTGCTATGTAGTGTAAATGGGTTCCATTAAAGTCTCCATTGAAAAGTGCTTTGTCACATATGATGTACTGGGAAACTAGTTTGCGAAGGGTCGTACGACCTTTCTTATTTGAATCTCGAGGATAACTATCATGTTTAAGGAGGCACCAAATATCATAGTACCATAATTTGACCATATCGGTCTTCTTCAGTAACGAGCTCAATGTGGTAACAGTTGGTGGGCATAGCTTATTTCTGAACCAGGAAAGGGGCCATTATTATTCCCTATCGACCATGGAGGCCAGGGTTTCAAGGGCGTCAGCCAGACTATTCTTTAAGTGAGGAAGGTAATGGAAGGTAATATCTTTGAACTGGGAGGCGATCTCTTTTAGGTGGGAGTGAAAGGGTAGGAGTTTCTCATCTTTGACTTTCCATTTCCTATGAATTTATTCGATAACGAGGGCAGAGTCTCCATAGACGTCCAGGTGCCTGATACGTTTCTTTAAGGCGATCTTGAGGCCTACGGTGCATGCCTCGTATTCAGTCTTATTGTTGATGAAAAGAAAATCCAGCTTAATGGCAATAGGGGGTGGGAGTCATCAGAGGAGATCGGGAGTATCCCAATGTCATACCCTTTCATATTAGTAGCTCCGTCGAAAAACATTTGCCATCTGAGTTCCTCCTGAGAGGTGCAAAGAATGTCTTAATTTGGGAATTCGGACACCTAAACATCGGTTCCTTCTATAGGATACTCGACAAGGTATTCGGAGATGGCCCTCCCTTTTATGGCTTTCTGTGTGACGTACACAATGTCGAACTCAGCTAACAACATCAACTATCGGGACATTTGGCTTAACATAACGGGTTTCTTTAGCAGTTATTTAGTGGAATCCATTCTGGATAATAATTTGATGGGAAAGACAAACATATAGTGCCATAATTTTTATGTGGCCTAGACTAAAGCGACACACGCTTTCTCCAGAGCAGTGTAATTGACTTCATACCCGTCCAGTTTTCAACTAGCACAATAAATGGCTCTTTCTTTACGAGATTCTTCATTATATTGGGATAGTAAATCCCCTGCTGCGATATCAATGACGGTTAATTATAAGAGGAAGGGGAGATCTGGCTACGGAGGCATGAGCACCGGAGGTCGGGTGAGGTATCAATAGACGTGGCCAAAGGCTTCTAGTGATGCCTTGTTCTAGAATTTGGTTGAATCCCTCCGGAGAAGTTTGAAGATGGGTTCACAGATAGAGTTCAGTTGGCTGACGAACCGACTGATGTATTGTAATTTACCTAAGAATCCTCAAACTTCTTTTTCGGTCCGGGTGATGGCATCTCGAGTATGGCTTTTAATTTGGCAGGGTACGCTTTAATTCCTCTCTCACTGACCATCAATCCTAAGAGTTTCCCTGTAGTGATGCCGAAAACACACTTTTGTGGGTTAAGCCGCATTTTGTATTATCGCAGTCACTCGAAGAACTTTCGGAGGGCGGGAAAGTGTCTTGGACTTGATGATTATGTCAACCAAATAAACCTCGGCTTCTTTGTGAATAAGGTCGTGTATGCTGGTTATGGCAACCCTTTGGTAGATAGCCCCGACATTCATGAGTTCGAATAGCATAACAGTATAGCAGAAAGTTCCCCAAGGGGTGATGAAGGCAGTTTTCTCTTGGTGGTTAGGGCCCATCTTTATCTAGTTGTAACTGACAAATTCATCGATAAATGATTTGAGGGCATGGTTGGTCATATTATCCACGATCATGTCGATGTTTGGTAATGGGTAATGATTTTGGGGTATGATTTGTTCAAATCTCGATATTTGATGCACATGCAGACCTTTCCTCCTGACTTTAGCATGGGGACGATATTTGTGAGCCATGTAGGGTATTCGACCATGCGAGTGAAACCCACGTTCAACTGTTTAACTATCTCTTCTTTGACATTGAGGGACCATTGGAGTTTTCTCAAAATCTGCTTAATCAATTTACATTCCATGAATATTGGGATTTCATATTAGGCTATCTTTGAGTTAATGTCGGGCATGTCATCATGGGATCATGCAAAGATGTCTACGAATACTTTCAACATCTCTTTAAATTACGCACGCTCATGCTCCTTAAGGGTGGACCCAATCCTCATCTCGCGATGATGGCCCTAAAATCGAGATTAATAACAACAGTCTCATCATCACTAGTTTGAAAGCGATTATGTTATTTATTATTTTCCCTATTGAGAAGTTAAGAATTGTTCATTTATAAAATCATCATCGTCAAAAGTTTGATTATGATCAATGCAATTAATGTAAGTCACAACAAGATACTCAAAATCTTCATTTATTTTATTTTTTTGGAAAACGGTGTTGAGAACCTCATCAAAATAGGTCTCGATTATATTTATACCAGGAAAAGGAGAAACAAAAGCAGGTGCAGAATTTTGAATAGGATAAATAATAGGGTTGGGTTGAGCTTGCGTAGGCTAGATTGGGACGACGTGCCAGTGTAAGAGAGGCATATCAGCACTTGTGATATGAGCGGACGGGTCCGATGATGAATCATCAAAGCGGATCATGCAGAGACTCAACCCCATTGTCTGCAGGTCAAATGATTCCTCAAAGTTGCTACCCTCGGAGTTCTAACCGATTGCCATGGTTTGTTTGGTCAAAGGTTCCAGTTCATGTTTTCAGTCTTTATCCCAAGTGTTGTTGTCTTGAAAGAAGATCTCCATCCCTAATTTCACCATCTTATCAATGTGGTCTTCAGAGAATCCACAGAAAGGGAAGTCTTCACCCTCCTTGATAAATCTTCAGTTCAAAGAGTCCTTTAAAATAGTTTTTTCACTCTTTAGGATTCTTTTTGGTTGTAATCGGTGGAGTGCTTTGAGTTTAACTGGTAAAGTTTTGTAACCCAAGCGATACGGGGGAAAGGCATTTTTCAAGATTATAGGCTCGAGGATTCCTTGCTGGTATTACCTTAACCCTATTTCAGGCATAAAGTGCATATTCTTGAATATCAGAATTACATTGATGTTACCGTGAGGATTGTGCTCTGGACAGACTCGGTCTTTGAAGTTTTCCCCTACTAGGATGAGGAGTAAATCAATTATGAAACTGGAGAGGAATATGTAATTGGTCTCATGTTGAATCTCCAACACTGGATTGCTGGTACTAGCACTGTCTGAACCATCGTCGTCCCGAAAAATGGTGATAACTTAACCTTTGGCAAAGAACTTTAGTTTTTGATGGAGAGAAAAGAATACTCCTCTGATGTTGTGGAGCTAAGGTAACAAAGAGTAAGTTGAAGCAAACCGGTATATCAATGACATCGAATTTCGTCAGAAGATTGATAAGTCCACGCCTAGTGTGAGTTTTATGGAATCCATTACTTCTCGACAAGTATTATCATAGGCACACACAATAGTAAATGTAGGAGTGAGATCACTGACTTTCAAACCCAAGTAGTTGAAGGTTCTGAGTGGACAAACATTGAGAGCAGATTAATTGTTGACAAGTGATATATGGACCATCTTTCCCAAGACTTTGACGGATATATTTAGAGCATAGTTATGATCATGGCCAAATTTTGGGACTTATTTTTCAAAAAGAGAGAGAGTCCGGTAGTGGCTAAGGGTCTGACTATATTCATGACTTCTTCGAGAGTAGTAGAGGGAGAAACTGTGGGTCTAGTAATGAGATTTTTCAAGGCATTTCGGTGCAGCTGAGAGGACATGAAGAGTCCTCCTAAGGTTATGCTGGCTTGGGTTTTCTTGAGCTGATCGAGGACTTTTCTTTCTTCAATAGGCATTTTTGTCATTAGGAACTCTTCGGCAACCCCCTTTCCTTTATCTATTTTGGTTAAATGTGGAATTAAATATTTGTAGTACCGCCCCGATCTGGTCATGTGGTTCACAGAGGCGAGGAAGAATAAGAACCTTGCGACTTCATCTACTTCGGGCTGAATGAATACTTTGTCGATTTCCCCTAACATATCCTCAAAAGAGATCATTCCACATAAACTAGAAACTGAACCGGATTCTTCATGGTTTGATTCATCATTTGAGATATCAAAGTTACCCCCCCTCTGTGGCGATAATATCTTATTGTCAAGAGTAATCAATGCATTCAACAATGTCTATGGCCTTATCATATAAATTTTCCCACTCAACAGGGAAGTTCAGGAATGAAGGGATCAACCATCCCTAAAGTTTCAAAGCAATGAGAAACTCAGAAATATCGCATATTTCTCCTGTCTGGCAAAACACATTGACCATGATTTGTACAATGTCATCTAGACTGACTTTTTGAACGGGTAGTACCCACTCATCTGATTCTCGAGCCCACTTTTAGGCTTCCATAAATAGGCCACTGAATTCCTGGTAGTCGATGGACATCTTGACGGGTAATTTCAGCCCAAACCTTTGGAGTTGGCCTAGGACAATAAGTAATTCAATTCCTCCCCTTCTATTCGGGTGCGAACATCAATACAGGCTCTCGTAAAGAGTGATGGAGCTTGATCAGCAAGGCATTTAGGGTGCAGGAGAAAGGACAGGCAAAACTTCAGAGGTTTGGATGAGACTGTGGGGATGATGGGTGCTTTGACATGCATAATTTGGGTAAAAGGGTCAAACTCAAGGTTACTTTCCAAGAAGATGGTATTCGCTCAAGTTCTATGTGCTTAAAGAGGGCTGTGAGTGGTGTTGGGCTTAGGATTAGTTGGCGGGGTGATGATACCCCGATCTATCTAGCCTTGAATTACATTTCTGAGATGAAAGCATTGGTCAGTGGTGTGGCTTACGACTTACTGAAAGTCAAAGTGGGCATTGGGCTTGAAATTTTTAGGGAGTGGTTAGGTAATGGTCGAGGTCGAGGTTCCAATGATTTGATGAGATTTTGGGCTAGCAAGGCTTGGTAAACTTTTGACACAGGAGCATGGAGCTCAGTGTACTCTTTTTTGGCATGATTGGGGTAACTTTTTGGGTGTCCAAAAGTAGTAGGTTGTGATATGTTGTTGATGGTTGAGACTGAGGTATTAACGGGCTTCTTATATTTCTTCGGTGTAAACTATCTAGTCAGCTTCTTTGGTTCAAATTCCACTTTTGTGATACCTTATTTGATTTCCACACCAGCTTCTCAGAGGACTCGGAAGTGTGGATAGTATTTTCCTACCATAGATTCTCATATATGGGGCAGGAAGTTTTTCTTCACAATGCTCGCTCGTTCTCTTCTAAGGGCCTGTTGGTCATAGTGGTGGATTTCTCTCTCCACCTTCCAATGAAGCTACTGACCAATTCTCCGTAGTGTTGGTCACATTCGTGCGTATACCTCTATTTGTATATTCTCTTAACTCCTATGCTTACATCTTGTATATTTTATCTCATGTTTATCTCTACGATGCAATCTCCTCATGTATATATCACCTTTTACTCACTTGTACATGTTCACCATGATCCACCTTACACTCACTTGTATATATTTTCCATGCTCACTTCGTACACTCGCACTTATATATAGTTTCACCTTTACTTACATGCTTTACACACACTTGTAGATTACCATGCTTAGCTTCACTAGCACACACCCTCACCTTTTATTACTTATCTCCATGCTTGCTCACGCATCTCACACGCCACTTATAGATGACCTATGCTTAGTCTCACTATCACACACCTTCACTTGTAATTATTCACATGTCCACTTACACTATTCCCATGTTACTCTCTCACTTTGCACATATATCTCACCCACTTGTATATCCATATGCCTCACACTCTATCACCATTCTTTGTATAGTTCCCGTGCTCCATGTATTTACTTGTTAGCTTTACTTTTATCTCATTCTATTTGTATATTCTCCCCCATAGCAGTAGTATTCCATTTACTTAGCATACAAAAAAAAATCTCAATAAGATACTAATCAAGGCTCGAGCATTTTTGCACACTACATCACCAGAGAATGGAAATATTGGCCAAAATGTTATCCTGTACTGGTGGGTCACTTCGTGATGGGTGTCGATCCTGCGGGGTGCAGTTAACCTAATAGATATGATTCTCACCTTCCATTGGCCTTGTACCTTTAACGTATATTGAATGGTTCCGCC
Organism: Sambucus nigra; assembly: GCA_949130495.1. NCBI lineage: Eukaryota > Viridiplantae > Streptophyta > Magnoliopsida > Dipsacales > Adoxaceae > Sambucus > Sambucus nigra. The sequence continues at coordinate 201,539,077 of OX422211.1, read as the reverse complement.
CGCATCGTACCACTTGACCAAACTCACGACGGAAGGTATATAACAAGAAACTTATTCACATACATTGAGTATATCGAATTCGCTTCACATATACACTCCCCACGAGGTATATCATGATGCAATCCACCTACACTCAATCATATCAAATGGCTTATCAACACGTAAAGTCATGCCAAGGAGGGAACCCTTCCACTAACCCACCAAATGCATAAACATCATACAGTCTTCTGGCCTAGGATACTCATATCTAGATTTTTGGTTATTATGCAAAACTTAGTTGAAATTATGGGTCGTCATACCACCCAGATTTTCACACTATTTCTCCCATTTTTTAAATAAGATCCTGTCCTTAAGTCTGGATGTAAGGACAAATTTCTAATTGAGTTAATTTGTATGTAATTGACTTAATTTTGAACAAAACTTATTTGAGTCATTGATAGATTTTTATCTTACCATGATACCCACATAAGTCTATGACGAGTTGATAGAAGACGTAGCGACCAAGCTTCTAAGATATATCATGCCGTATTATTTATTGGTGCACGTTTCATGTCTTCATATCACATTGCATTCCAAGATACTCTAAGGTATGAACGCATAATGTTTATGGGACTTGAAAAATGTTTTAAGGATGTTATTTTGTTTAAAAATGATTTTAAAAGGTTTTAACTTCGTTTATTCTGAGATAAACACTGTTTAGAGTCGTATGAATTATCTCCTTGAGTTTAGATACTTCAAACGAAATGTGATGTCGTTCGAACGACATTTTACTGTCGTTAAAACGACATGGGGATCTCGTTAGAACGACCTGTCAACTTAAGTTTTTTATTTAAGGCATTTTTCTCTCAGAAATTCGAAGTGTGCAGAACCAAAATACAGTTTAGTATAATTCATTTTTCTAAGGATTTCAATGTCTAAAATCATCCTTAGTGTTTAAAAGATCCGAGTTTACATAGCATATGTTATAGCGATCTTGTTTGCACTATTGGGTTGTTCATCCATATTGAACATGTTGTTTTGTTGGAGTTTTGGGGTGAAGAAATGGTGAAGGTCGTGTTCTAAATTGTACAGGGTTACCAAAGATACATCGGTGGACACCGATGCACTTGTGGACGCGTATTGTGGATGAGGATCGTGGAAGGATTTCTGTTTGGGCACTGTAGATGAGAGGTTAAAGAGAAGAAGAGCGTCAAGGCTTGTGAGGATAGAGTAATTGTGTAAGTTTGTCTGTCTTCCTTTGTAATTACCATATCATAGTGATTGTCTGGCTTGGGCCTTACGAGTTTTTTTCCCTTAGTGGTTTCCTCGTACATCCGACATTGTGAACTTTACTTTATTTTACTTGCTTTAATAACCTAGATGCATGTTTAGGAATAAACAAGATAAAATTGGGCTTAAGTAAAATTTGTTCACAAACATGGTGCATAATTAAAATTTGGAAAAAGGTTTTTGAAAAAAAAAATATTTTCACCTAAAGCACACTTTGAAAAAGGGGCTTACAAATTGGTATCAGAGCTAAAGATATTTTTTATTGTGTTGATCCCTTGTGCTTATAGGTATGAATTTCGATAGCTATTGATGAGCGTGTTTGGTTAGCGGTATAAAAAGGGTAGTCACCACTGGTCATGAGAGAAGGAGAGGCCACTAGTTTAAAAACTGTTGAGTCATGGACCGAAGTCGAACATAGATTTGCACTTTATAACTCTAAAGGTTTAAATGTTATTTCCTCATCCATCACCCCGGATGAATATAATTGTATTATGATGCGTGAGACGTCGAAAGAGGCTGGGCATGTCCTTAGACTCACTCACGAGGGACCTAGCACGGTTGGGGCTTCTAAACTTCAAAACCTCATTACACAATTCGAGACGATTAAAATGTTAGAGAGTGAGACATTTGATGAGTTTTACATTACACTGTCCCATATTTTTAACTCGTCGTTTAACTTGGGAGAGAAAATACCCGACAACCGAGTCATTAAGAAAATCTTAAGGTCGTTTCTAGTAGATTTGATAAAAAATGGTTGTTTTAAACTCCTTGGGTATGCTTGATTCAACGAAACTAGAAGATATTGTAGGTGACTTACAAACTGATGAACTTGACATGTTTACCTCCAAGCAAGTGGTAAAGAAAGAAAAGGACATTGCTTTAAAAGCTAGAAAGGAGGAGACTAAAGTTTCGGATTATGATTCCGACACCGATTTCGAGGATGTAACTTTGTTGGCTAAGAAGTTCATAATTTTTCTTAAGTTCCAAAAGTAATCGAAAGATGCCCAAAGACTTGAGAAATTCAAGAACAATAAAGTGAATCACGTCCCTAGGAATAAAAGTGAGAATGTTAAAAGGGATGAGTTGGATAGGTGTTTTGGTTGTGAGGGGCATAGCCATAAGGTAGCGGAGTGTCCTACTAGACTTAAGAATGAGGGTAAAAAATCGATATTATATAATGCCACCTTAAGTGATAGTTAGCCAGAAGAGGGAGAGGGTTCCTCCATTGAGCGCAACTTTATAACATTTATTTATGGCATGTCATGTGAGAGACTACGATAAATCTTCTCATAAAGATTCTCATGTGAATGACATTTCCAAGGTTATTTTATGTGAATGTCAACTGAGTGAGGGTGATATTAGCGAGGAAGAGGAGATAGATGTTCGAGAGTTGCAAGTTTCCTTTAACAATTTGTATTCAGAAACGGTAAAGGTAACAAAGTAAAACTTGAAGTTGCAAGCTAAGTTGAATGAGTGTGCCGTAAAAAAATAATGATGTATTGATTTAGGATCTTAGGCCTTGGGAGAAGACTCTTCGGGAGAAACTAGAATACGTTGAGAGATAGTCTGCGTGGCTTGATGGAGGCTTTGAACAAATATATTCTAGAGTTTAAGAAGTCTAGACATTTGATGGAGTCTAGGATTAGTGATCTTGAGGAGAGATTCAAAGACTCAAGTAAGCTGAAGTTTGATTTGGAGGCAAGGTGGAACAAGGTGGAAAAAGTTGGATAGGATTTTAGGTACCGTCCCAATCAAGGATGATAAGTGTGGTATAGGCTTCGATGATCGTATTGCACCCATTATCAAATCCAATACAAATCGTGTGAGATAACCGACTAGGAACATTAGGAGAGATCCACATTTAGGTAACATTCCTCGCCGTGCTTACACTTGCACTCATTGCGGTAGGAAGGCTCACCTTAGGCGTTATTGTTATGACCTTAAAAATTCTTCTACGAAGTTTAAGAATAAAGTCGTGTTGGTTCCCCAAACTGCCATGCATCGTTACATACCTACATGGGTTAGGAAGTCGGACTTAGAGGCTTTAGGAATTAAAGTTCATGGTTCTTGTCCGGTTGCATATGATACTTCTCTTGCTAAATTTAATGGATAATTGTGTTAGCCATGTTTGTCATACGCTAGTCTTTGCTTCTTGATATATATTTTGCTAGTGTTATGACATGTGTATCTCTTTGTATTATATTTTTCATTCATTTGAGTCTTATTTGAAAAACATAAATTATTTTTGGTTTCATACATTTTTCATAACATACGAAAATATTTTATTTTTAAGTCAAAAATATTTTTTGAAAAACACAAAAAGATTTTCGATTTATTTTTGTGTCATGAGTTTTCATGTTTGATATGGCACATTGGTGTGCTTTAACCACCCTAATTTCATTATCCATGTGGCTAGGACATTTGGTCATAATTATAGATGCTTAGAGTGATCTTAACCATTGACAAATGGGATTGTTTCAAAGTTGATTTGCATTTGGATTCGACTTTGTATCTATGCCACCGCACTCACATGCACGAGTTTATATGAATGTTTAACTTCTCATGCGTATTTTTGTTTGGTGAGACGTTCTCCTTTCAATTTGTCATCTATGCGTAATAAGACTTAGGAGGATGTGTGCACGTAAGAACCATTTGCCGTTAGGATTTATATTGCTTAAATTGAAAAAATGATGAGTGTTCATGGGAAAAGGTTGCGAGAGAATAATAATCTCGTCGTGAAAGTCACCGTTTAAAAGAGCTCGAGAAAAAATTAAGGCAATAAAAAGAATCATATGCCAAAAATAGGGCCAATGAGATTTCTCTAAGATGAGAAAAATAGAAACCTTAAAAGAGCTTGAAAAATAAAATATGAATATATGAGGGTGTTTGGATGGAAAATAACAACGGGTTTGCACTACGAATCCTAATGTTGAAAAATAATTTCATGACGCTATTATTTGTTGAATCATCAAAATTTCGAATTTATATGCATGTTGTTTGTTTAATTCATTAAGCTCAATATATTAATTATCACATATGGCTAAAACTTAGTTTGATGATATATAACTATTAATTGGAGCTTCTTGATCGTTTCGATGTGTTCAAGTTGTGATTCATTTGTGGTAGTTCACGCCCATTCATTCCATATCCATGTTTGAGCACATTGATGCTATGTTAGTAAGAAACTCATACCTGTTTTATTTTTCAGTTTTGAGTCTGTTTTGCTACTGTTTTGTATTTCCAGTACCTGTTTTGAGCTAATTTTTTCACTGGGCAAAACTTTGCCATTTTTAGAGTTGGAATACAATTTTTTTGAAGTCGTTCAAATAACTTCTAGACATTGTTCAAATGACATGTCCAAGTCCTTCGATGTCTATTTCTAACGACACGTTTTTTAAGGCGTTAATTGTGTTAGGTGTGGTCATTACAAGGGTTGTTTGTAAGGTCGTTAGATAAGTGTTTCGAACAAGACCTTACGATTTTAGGTCATTTTGACCTCGTTCAAATGACATGCCAATGTCGTTCGAACGAACCTGTCTGGATTTTTGATCCCTTGTTCTGTTTCAGTACCTGCTTCGTATATATAATGATTTCATTATGTTTTAGTACTTCTGGGTTCATTTGGACATTTTACATGCAGTCGATAGTTTTTATTCATGCTTTGATTCTTATACTGCATTGATTTGTTTAGTCATATCTTTGCTTAGATTGATGATTCATGTTATGTGACTGTTTACTAGCTACATGTTGGTATCTTCTCATTATTTTAGTTGGATATATACTCATGTTTATCTATATATGCTTCATTGATTATTTCATTCTAGATATGGTGACATTTTTGTATCTTTTTCACTTATTGTTTATTCGAGATAAAAAGGGGGGGGGGGGGGGGGGGGAGTTTGTATATGATGTAGGGGGAGTTTGTTTGATGAGCACATATGATCTTGTTACATTCCAAACTGGTATCATGTTTTGATCATATGTTTATATACTGATATCATATTGTCTTGCACTAATTGGTATCATGTTTTGCTCGTTTAGCAAATGGTTTGTTTTATATATTGGTATTTTTATATCATTTGTTCTCCATACTTCACTGGGTATTTATCTATTTTATATGTGTAGGTATTCTTCAACGATGCAAGATTTCGAGACTACATCACATTCAGAAAGCTTATGCTTGATGAACCTGCATATACTAGTCTCTGTCCTGTAATTTTTGATTTTGGATTTTATGGGATGGAAGTTAGGTGTCATACGGCTTGACGGCCCGACGTAGGCATTTCACTGTTTGAGTTTTGCCCGAAAATAGTCAAAGGGGGTGATTTCTAAGGATAAAATTTTCAATTGAGTTAATTTGTATGTAATTGACTTAATTCCAGACAAAACTTGTTTAAGTCATAGATAGATTTTTATCTTGTCATGATACCCACATAAGTCTATGACATGTTGATTGAAGATGTAGCGGCCAACCTTCAAAGATAGATTATGTCGTATTGTTTATTGGTGCACGTTTCACGTCTTCATGCCACATTTCATTTTGAGATAATGTCAGGTATGAACGCATAATGTTTTTGGGACTCGAAGAATGTTTTAAGGATGCTATTTTGTTTAAAAATAAATTAAAAAGGTTTTAACTTCGTTTATTCTGAGATAAACACTGTTTAGAGTCATATGAATTTTCTCCTTGAGTTTAGAGACTTCAAACGACATGTGATGTCGTTCAAACGACATCTTATTGTGATTAGAATGACATGAGGATCTCGTTAGAATGACCTGTCGACTTAAGTTTGTTATTTAAGGCGTTTTTCTCTCAGAAATTCGAAGTGTGCAGAACCAAAATAAATTTTGGAACAATTCATTATTATATATAAGTTTTCTAAGGATTTCGAAGTCTAAAATCATCCTTAGTGTTTAAAAGATCCGAGTTTACATAGAATATGTTATAGAGATCTTGTTTGCACCATTGGTTTGTTAGTCCATATTGGACAAGTTGTTTCATTGGAGTTTTGCGGTGAAAAAATGGTAAAGTTCGTGTTTCAAATCGTAGACGGTTGCCAAATCTACATTAGTGGACACCGAGGCACTTATGGACGTATGTGTTATGGACGAGTATTGTCGAAGAATTTCTGCATGGGCACTGTAGATGAGAGGTTAAAGAGAACAAGAGCGTCAAGGCTTGTGGGGATCGAGTCATTGTGTAAATCTGTTTGTCTTCCTTTGTAATTACCGTATCATAGTGATTGTTTGGCTTGGGTCGTCCGAGGTTTTTTCCCTTAGTGGTTTTCTCATACATTCGACGTTATGAACCTTACTTTATTTTACTTGCTTTAATCACCTAGATGCATGTTTACGATTAAACAAGATAAAATTGGGCTTAAGTAAAATTGGTTGACAAACTTGGTGCATAATTAAAATTTGGAAAAAGGTTTTTGAAAGAAAAATTATTTTCACCCAAAGCTTACTTTGAGAAAGTGGCCCACAATAGAAACAATTCAAACCGTGTCTTATATCTTATATCTTCCCTCTTCCCCATGTTTGGGTCTTGTTCGTCATTTTCTTTGTATTTACGCAAACATAATACAAATGAAATTAATAATATAATAATAATCATGGTGAGAATTCTCCTTCTCTTTCACTCTTTTCAAGAACAAAAATACCAAAAACATATTTGCACCCTTTTTTTAATTACCAAAAATACTCCATTTTTCTCCCAAAGATTATTTTTCCTTCTCAGGTCGATCACATACTCGACTTTGGTCTGGATCCTTATTGGAATCGGTCTTCCATTAAACCATCCCTAAGCTCCACTGCTTCGACCAAATTTGAGATGTACCTCCACAATTTTTTCATGGAGAACATAGACCAAGCACCGAATGTTCGGTCGGATCTGATGGCCATCCTAGCTTCATGCAGTACCAAGATTGACAACCCTGAACCTGAGCCCTCTACCCAAATTATGCCTGTCAAAATATCTATCAAACTTAAAATATCACCTAAACCCCTCAAAGTCTTCCCAGTCTTTCTCCTATACCCCATAAGCTTTATTAATCAAGCTCTGTTGTTCCTCACGTAAGCTTGTATTTTCGTCTGCACTCTACCAGAGGGGGAGGCATGGAACTTCATGTAGTACTAGATTAACTTCGAAGGTTTGAATTGAAACTACTCTCCATGATGACCGTCGATTACGAGAAGCTGAGTAACCTATTTATGGAAGACCAAAAGTGGGCTCGAGAATCAGATGAATGAGTAGTACACATAGAAGTAATCATTGTGGACGATGTTGTGCAGATCATGTCATATAAGTTTCGCCAGAAATGAGAGATACGTAGCATCCTTGAGTTGCTCATAGCCTTAAAACTTCAGGGAAGTCCAGTAATTTCATTCTCGCACTTCCCCGTTTAGTGCAAAAACATGTTTGATAAAGTCTTTGAGGTTGTCAAATGCATAAGTTATTCTTAACAGGAGGACATCATCGCCACTGGCTAGGGTAATGACTTAAAGATTAAACGGTGAATATGAGGGCGAGCACTTCCCATTTTACGAATTCTCTGAACCATGGTATTCCCCCATTGAAAAAAGATGAAGCCAGGAATGGAAATCTTCTTATAATATTACAACACTTGGGGCGAGGAATGGAAGCACGAGGTAACGTCCCTGACTGACGAAACCATAGAAAATACTGAAAAACTCTGAGGGTAGTGACACTGAGGAGTCATTCGATGTATAAACACTGGGGTTGAGTCTCTGCATAATTCACTAAGAAGTTGTGCCATCAGACCCATCCACAAAGATTGCAACCGCTGTAGCACCTCTCTTTAACGGGTATGCTATTCCAGTTCGACATGATCAAGCCCAACTAAACCTTGCTATTTATCCCATTCAAGAACCCCTGAACTTTTTTCTATTTCTTCTACATCTCACATCAATGTAAACGAGGCCTCATTTGATGAGGTTCTTAATGTTGTATTCCCTGAAAATGGAATAAAGGAAGATTTTGAGTATCTTTTTGTGCCTCACATTAATTGCATTAATTCTAATCAAACTCTCGATGATGATGATCTTGGAAATGACTAATTCTTAACTGAGCTCAATAAGGAATATAATAAATAATATAATTGCATTAAAACTAATGATGATGAGACTGTTGTTATAAATCTCGATTCTAGTAGCCATATACACGAGATTAGGATAGGGTCCACCCTCAATGAGTGTGAGCGGATGCAATTTCAAGAGATTTTGAAGGAATGGATGTCTTCGCAGAATCCTACGATGATATTCCCGACATTGACCTAAAGATAACTCAACACGAGATCCCCACATTCCCAGAAAGCAAACCTGTCAAGAAGAAATTAAGGAAGCTTTGAACCGCATGGTCCTTCAAGATCAAAGAAGAGGTAGCTAAACATCTGAACATGGGTTTCATTCCTATAGTCAAATACCTAAATGGCTTGTAAATATCGCCCCCATGTCGAAATTGGTAAGAAAAGTCCGCATGTGCAACGACCATCGATATATGAACAAATCATACCCAAAGGATGATTACCTATTGTTCAATATCGACATGATTGTGGACAACACAGCTAACCATGCCCTTAAGTCATTTATCAACAGATTTATCACCTACAACTAGATTAAGATGCACCCTGACCACCAGGAAAAATTGCCTTTATCACCCCATGGGGAACCTTTTGCTACACCATCATACCGTTTGGGCTCCAAAATATCGGGATACCTACCAAAGGGCTTCTACAACCATCCTACACGACCTCATACACAGATAAGTTAATGTCTATGTTGACGACGTGATCATCAAGTCCAAGACTTGAGAAGGTCATATCCCCGCCCTGAGAAGATTCTTCAAGCGACTGCAATAATACCAAATGTGGATAAACTCACAGAAGTGTGTCTTTGACACCACTAAAGGGAAACTCCTTGGTATCATGGTCAGTGAGAAAAGAGTTGAAGCAGACACTGCCAGACTAAAAGACATACTAAATTTGCCACCACCCCGGATAGAGAAAAAAGCACGAGGATTTCTGAGTAAACTGTAATACATCAGTAGGTTTATCAGCCAACTAACCTCTATCTGTGAACCCATTTTCAAACTTCTCCAAAAGGATTCAACCAAAGTTTGGAACAAGGCATACCAAGAAGCCTTTGATCAAATCAAGTAATACCTCGCCCGACCTCCGGTGATCATACCTTCGCAGCCAGGTCTCCCACTCCTCTTATACTTAAATATCACCAATATCGCAATAGGGGTTTCGCTTCACCAATATATTAAGGAATCTCATAAGATGAGGACCATCTACTACGTTAGTTAAAAACTAGTCGAGTACGAAGTCAACCATGCCACATTATAGAAAGCATGTGCCGCCCTGGTTTGGATCACGCAAGAATTATGGCACTATATGCTTGCATTTCTCATCAAACTAGTATCCCGTATGGACTCCATAAAATACATGCTAGAGAAACCCATTCTGCCAAGCCAAATGGCTCGCTGGTTGATGTAGCTAGATGAGTTCAACATTTTGTACGTCACTTAGAAAGCCATGATAGGGAGGGCCATTTTTACTAACCTTGTCGATCATCCCATGGTAGTAATCGAGATTTAGGTCTCCAAATTTCCAAACAAAGACGTCCTCTGCACCTCTCAGAGGGACCTCAGACGGAAGATGTTCTTCTACGGAGCTGTCAACAAGAAAGGATATGGCATTGGATACTCCCGATCATCCCTGATGACTCTCATACCCCCATTTCCATCAAGTTGGATTTTACTTGCACCAACAACCTGACTAAATACGAGGCGTGCAATGTAGGTCTCAAAATTGCCCTTGAGAAAGGAATCAAACACCCAAACGTCTATGGGGACTCTTCCCTCATTATCGAAGAAATCCTCAAAAATGGAAATTCAAAGACGAGAAGCTCCTACCCTTCCACGCCAACCTTGAAGAGCTTGCCTCCCAATTCAAATATGTCATCTTCCATTACCTTCCTCGCTCGAAGAATAGCCTAGCCGACGCATTAACAACCCTGGCCTATATGTTCGACATTCCTGAGAGAATAACAATAAGCTACGACCACACACTATTACCATATCGAGCTCGTCACTGAAGAAGACTCTAACATGGTAGGATTATGGTATTACGACATTTGACGCCTTTTCGAACATGCTAGGTATTCCCAAAATGTAGACAAGAAAGACCACGTGACATTTTACAAATTGGCTGCCTAGTACATCATCTTCTACAAAGCACTTTTTAAGAGAAACTTTAATGGAACCCATTTGCATTGCATAGTAGGGACTGCAATTAAAGAAATAATGCAGAAAATCCACTACGAGGAATGCATGCCCTATATGAACGGTCATATGGTTGCCAAGAAAATCATCTATTAAGAGTACTATTGGACCACCATGATCCAAGACTACACTACCTATGTCCGGAGATGCCTCAATTGCCAATAGTTTGCCAACTTCCAATGATTACCTCCCGGAGAGCTATATAACATGACCTCTCTCTGGACCTTATCTACCTGGGGCATAAACATCATAGGGAAGTCACCCTTAAAGCTTCAAATGAGTACAAATTTATCCTGGTCACCATTGAGTACTACAACAAATGGGTCGAAGCCGAGTCATACATAGTACTGAATGCGAAAAAAGTGGCTAAGTTTATTAAAAAGAATATTATATGCCTCTACGGAGTTCCCCATGAGTTGGTATCATAAATTGGATTCCACTTCGAAGCTGAGGTTACAAAATTAGTAAACAAGTATGGAATCCAGAGACACAAGTCTTCTCCATACCATCCCTAAACCAATGGCGCTGTCGAAGCTGCCAATAAGAGCCTCAAAACCATCATCAGAAATATGATTAAAAGCTACAGAGATTGGGCCAATCAGATCCCATGTGCCCTCTAGGGCTACCGCACCTCTATCAAAACACCCATTGGGTTGCATCTTAATCTTTGGTATATGTTATGGAGGTGGTTCTCCCTGTCGAGATAAAAGTGCCTTCTCTACGTGTCATGATCGAAAATAAAGTCAATGATGAAGACTGGCGTCAGAGCCACTATAACGAACTCGTACTCCTAGATGAAAATAGACTCAAATCTCTATACCACATACAAGGGTAAAATCGTCGAATCGCATGATCATTCAACAGGAAAGTCAAGGGTTACATTGTCCAAGAAGGAGACATTGCCCTCAATGAAATCGTAGAACCCGTCTGGACCCTAGAGGGAAGTTTAAACTTAACTACAATGACCTATACACTCTGAAAAAAATCCTTTCAGGCGGCCCCGCTATGCTCAGAGATCTTGCCAGAGAAGAAATGACACGTCTTGTCAATCTGGACCGTCTCAAGAAGTTATTCCCTTAATGGGAACTCTTAGTGCGCTACGACTCTTCTCATACCCTTTTATTCTAAAAAATCTCTTCGTACCTCTATCCAGAACCATGTGAGACATGATTCTCTCAGAACACGCTTTTTCAAAATCAAGCTCACAGATTTTAAAAACCAATAGAGGTACGTAGGCAACCCACATAACACACTTGAGCGCGGTCCTTTCTCTTTTACAAAATGCTATTCTTTTGTTCCCCAGAGAACGAAGGCCCATATCATCATTTAAATGAGAAATAGAATTATATATGCCTTAGTAATTGGTATAGACAGTTCAAATACCAAATCCATCAAAAGGCACAACAAAATATGTCAAAAATTACTTTTATTTTTATTAAGGAATACAATTGTTACACGAACTATCAAAGGCGAGAGTGAAACAAACCACTTCCCTCTTAACCTTCATTATAACCTACTAGTCCCCACTAATAACAGGCTTCATAAAAAAATCCCACAAAACATGCAAAAACACCTACCCAAACACACATTCATAAAAACTTATCCTTAGCTAACGGATGGGCCCGACTCATTATCGTTATATGCTCCTAGTGGCCCGAAGTGTTCCACTCTTGATTAGTGTTTCGAATGTGCTCCATGAAACGGTACACTTTGACCAGCTTTGGCGAAACCACAACACCTTCTTCCATGGTATCAAAAGAGACAAGCCATCTTTGTCCAATATCCTCCACTAAAATCTTTTCAACCACTTATTTCCAGAACCATTTCATAAATACAAACTAATCTCCTCCAACGAATTGTGATGGATGGGTAGACGGTAGGCAATGCTGCCATAGAGGCCTTAGTATCATCCTTAAGGACTCGATCAAGTCCTCTACCCGAAAGAAATTGATTATATAGGGTGGCACAATATTCCCCCATCCTACTTGGAATAGAAGCCTCCAAGGAATGTTGAAAGAGGTCTAGCAAAGGCTAGCTAACTGCACATATTGGTATTCCCCTAACTATAAAACATCTTGTAAGTCCCCTTACCATGGCACAGACCATCAAAGGCATGGGGCCCCAAGATCTACAAGCAAGTAAACCCTGTTCTCCGTCGAAGGGACGAACTAAAGAATGGCCTAGCAAAAAAATTGGGAACGCTTGATATAGGGCACTCAGACATTCAGGCCATTCAAAGTCTTCGCTAACACCACTATCGCAGGACTACAATGGTAGAATAACCGTGACGCTATCACGGCTACCTGAGGATCAGCCGTCAGGTCACCCATCACCAACAAAAGCCCAGCAGACAGACCCAGGGCTACAACTCTGACAAAGCCATTTGTAGAAAAATCCCTCTGACACACCAAATTCATAACTACCGAGGGAATGATATTTTCTCTACGAAATAGCGATAGAGCAGCTGAGGGGGAGATATGCAGAAACTCCGCCAAAGGCACCCGGGGAGAATGGGATAAATTCGACATAACTGTCACTACACTGGGGCTAACACACAGCATCATAGAGAACCATTCGTAGGTGGGGCACACCTCGTCTAATCCGAATCGAAAAATATGGTCTTCAGGGTACCAGAACTGTACTGCTACTTTTAGAAAATTCCAGTCAAAAGCTCGATTACGCCATAAAGAGACCTGGTGCAAACTAAAGGCTTCGTAGTCAGCGTTGTAAAGGCACATTGCCTATAGACCCTTAAGCTGGGAAGTAAAAGCCTTGGACACCAGAAGGACCGCTTATAGAGAATAAGAAAGCTACAAAAGAGAGAAAATGGAAGATGGTGAGGAAAACACCTCCAAAGTCCCTTTTTATACTAAAAAATCCCACAAGAAAATAAACCATTCAAAGCACCACCAATTCCTCTATCCCCAAAGTACACAAAGTACGTAGAAAGTGCAACAAATGAGTGATTTGAACTTGACCCTCATACCAATAGGCAGGCTAAGGGGTATGCCGATCGCGAACCCCCCTTTTTAAAAAATTCTTTATTTCCTCTTTTACACAATATCAATATCAAAATAAAAATTTTCTTTGAAAAAAGTTAATTCTATGGGTTGTCCCTTTTTGAAAAATTATTTTCCCCTTTGTACATATTTTCTAAAAATAAATATTCTCCTTTTTACTTCGAGTCCTTTTTTTTATTTTTTATTTTCAAAAAATGAGTAACCTCAATAGTAAATTAAAATGCATGTAGAATAAGTCATTAAACCAAGATAACACAAAAAAATGCATTTCATATATATTTTTTCTAGAATTATTACATATCTTGAAGGTACCACCCTCTCCCTAAGGTACCAGACATACCCAAACTTGTACTCCAATAATTGCCTCATCTGTGCGTGTATGCACATAGCCTCCGCGACCCTCAAAGGAAGACTCCAAGGGTAGAAGGTCACCTATATCCCCAATTGAGAGCTAGTAACTATCCAGAAGCAAAAGATTCTAAAAAACTCAAAAAGAGATAAAAATTAAAAACCTAACCTGGTTGTTCATCAGGGTGTTCAGCTCCATCAGCACGTTCTTTAAGGTTAGGGATTAACTCGAATGCCTGTTTGACCTCCTCCACCGGTACACCCTGTAGAAATCTCCTAGCCCTCTCTCTATCAAGGAAAATACCCCCACGTTGAGCCTTATCACCTCGTAAAACCACATCTGCAAAAGTCAATGCCTAGTAATAAGAAGAGAAAACAAAAAAGGACTGCAATAAAATAAAAAGGAAATAATTTTAAAGATTATCTTCAAAAGGTAAGTGGGTCCCGTGAATGTCTGTCGGCAACACCGATTAAAGGCATCCAAAGAAGCATAAATGGACACCAGAGTGAAGCTCCCCCAGTCGTACAGGTTGATGTCTGAGATGATCTTCAAATGTGGCAAAAACCACAAATAGTTGACGCTGCCACTTGTCGCCACCATAAACCTTTCCAGCAGAAGCAAAATAAATCAGCGAGATGCTTATCTCACCTGTCGTCCATCCATCTCATCAATCTTCTCGACAACAGAATCTCCGTCAACACCGATATACAGATAGAATCCCCCGACATGATTCTTTCGACATCCTCCAAAGCACCCCCCCCATGTTGCACATAGTACGATCCACCATGATCTAATGACCAACATAGTCTAGGCCCATTAACTGCTGGACATCCATGGGGGTATCAGTCATCTCCCTAATCCTCAGATGGAATGTGTGGGTCGTATCCCACCACCTCTCACCAAGCACGCACAATACCGCAGTTGAGCACAACGTCTCGTTCAGTGCACCCGCTAACGTGCCAAACTTGGTAGACGACACCATCCACCGTGCCATCGCAGGAAGATGGTCCCAGATATCTTTCATCCCAGTCCTCCCCCCCGGGACCGAATGCTCGAAGAAGCAATATGTGTCTACAAGAAACCAATGGAAACCCTTCATTAGCCCAAGAACAAAAATAAAAAGAAAAAATGGAAAACCAAAGGACAAATTCTCATATAACCGCTAGGGTTCTTCACCCTTACCAAAAGGTTATGCTAGGGATCGTGCAATGAGATCCTCTCATCACTCACTGTCTCAAAGGAATCATATGCATTCTCATTCCCCAAAGCAAGCAGCACCGCAGTTCGTCACTCCAAATTTTCCCAGTCATCAACATACACCCATTTATGGTTGGTGTTGATAGAAGTACCCGTCATTTGAGATCGTGTAAAAAATGGACTCAAAAATGACTTTTAGAGAGAGAAAGCAAGAGAATCAATCACTTGGAGGTGTGAAAAATGAATAGGGGCCGCCCCCTTTTTCTAGAAGGTTAAGGGGTATGTCGATCGTCAGTTGCCTGGTCCAGGAGTCCGTGCCCTATAATGAGAGGCACCTCTCCAGACCTGCCTATCGACATTCCCCAAAAAATTTTGTCACAAAATGCTGATAAAATTCAAAAAATCCCTAAAAAATCTCCACAAGTCAAGAACATTATTTTTTCGAGGAAAATCCATTTTGGGGCACCAAAATAATTACAAATTTTCAAAATCCCCAGCAGTATCATCGACACTCACTTTCATCGACATCATATTCCCTAGAGGAACCAAAGGTGAGTCTGCACCAGCGCACTCTACGCTTTCCCTAGCGGAACCTTAAGTAAGCACATTCCCTATAAACTACATTTTTATGTCCTAAGAATTGACATTGACCAACTGAATCGGTCACTACATCCTTAGGTCTATGAAATTGACCTTGACCCGTTGAGTTGGTCATCTCACTCCTTAAGTCCTCAGAATTGACTTTGACCCGCTGAATCGATTGTCATACTTTAGGTCCACAAAATTAACCTCAACCTGTGGAATTGACCTCAAGTCCTCAAGATTGATCTCGATCCGCTGAATCAGTCGTCACACTTTAGGTCCAGAGAAATGCCCTTGACCCACATAATTGGTTATCCCACTCCTAAGGTCCTCAGAAATGACTTTGACCCATTGAATTGGTCACCCCACTTTTTTTGTCCCCATAATTGACCTCCACCCACAAATTGGTTACCACAACTTTAGGTCCTCCAAATTGACCTTGATCCGTTGAATCGATCGTTACATCTTTAGGTCCAGAGAATTGACCTCGGCCCGTTGAATTGATCGTCACATCTTTGGTCCCTCATAATTAACGTTAACCCATTGAATTGGTCACTACATCTTTAGTTCTGTATAATTGACCTTGACTCGCAGAATTGGGCATCTCAGTCTCTAAGTACGCATAATCGACCTCAACCCTCTTTAGGTCTGCAGAATTGACATCGACCCTCTGAATCAATCACATCCATCCCCTAGGTCCTTACAATTGGCCTCAATCCTCTCTTCCAATATCATTGAAGTATCTATCTTTTGATCACCTTCGCTTGTTCCAAGATCACCCACCAAGGGGATATATAGACACCGCATCCTAGTACCCGCTTAATACCATCCTTAGGTCCTAGAAACTCCTACACTCACCATAAACCTAAGTTATTATCCGATGACTGAACTAGAGGCCACCGGGCACTCTCGAGCCGCGTTTGACTCCGATCAACTCTCTAACTTAAATAAAACATAATAAAACCTCAAAGGTCTCTGAATCCTTTTTGCAATGGTCCATTATATGCCTGAATCGGCCCCACGATTTGTACGAGTAATTCATTTTACTACGAGTACTGATATGGAGGCCATTGGGCATTCTCGAGCCCCATATGACTCCGGTAATATCTCCAAGCCGAGCGAAGCTTAATGAAATGTCAAAGGGCTCTGAATATCCTTTTCAATGATTTGCTCTGTGCGTAAATCGATCTCATAATATGCACGAATAACCCGTTTTACTTCGAAAGGCCACCTAGCGCTTTTGGGCCCCATTTGACTCCAGTCATCTCTCCAAACCAGACAGCCAATAGTGTAAGGACAAAATTTCTAATTGAGTTTATTGTAGTATTTGACTTATTCTCGGAACAAAATATATTTTTGATCCATAGATAGATTTTTATTGTCACGATCCCACACAGTCTATAATATATAGTTTATTGAAGACGTTGCGGCCAAGCTTCAAAGATAAATCATGCCGAGATAATTTTGGTGCATGTTTCACATCTTCATTGCATTTCGAGATCGCTCAGGTATGAGTGCGTAATGTTTATGGGACTCAAAAATTATTTTTAGGATGTTATTTATATTAAAAAATGTTTTTAAAATGTTATTCTTCATTTATTTTGAGATAAAGATGGTTTAGAGTTGTGTAAATCACAAACTCTTATTTTCATTGGTTTGAAGGACTTCGAATGTTGTTCAAGCGAGATCAGCATATCGTTCGAGTGACATGCAGTTTTCGTTCGAACGATGTGCCAACTTAATTTTATTATTTAAGGCATGCCTCTCTTAGAATTTCGTAAGTGTGCAGTCTAGAAAATCAGTTTCCATACAGTACATTTTCTGCACAAGTTTCTAAGGTTTTCAATGACTAAAAACATCCTTAGAGTTTCAAATATCCTAGCTTTCATTCACATATGCTATAGTGATATTTGTTTGCACCATTGTGGAGTTGTTCATCATTTTAAACATCGTTGGGTTTTGTAGTGAAAAAGCAGAGGAGTTCGTGTTTAAAATCCGTAGACGTTTCCAAGCTACATCGGTGGACACCAAGGCATTCATGGACGCGTGTGCTGTGGACAGGTATTACAGAAGGATATTCACGTGGGCACTATGAAGGAGTGGTTGAAGATAAAATAATATTCAAGACTTGTGGGGATCGAGTCGTTGAGCACGTCTGTCTTTGTACTTTGTAATACCGCATCATAGTGATTGTCTGGTTTTGGCCATCCGAGGTTTTTTTCCTTAGTGGTTTCCTAGTACATCCGTCGTTACCTTTGTGAACTTATTTATTTTACTTGCTTTAATCACCTAGATGCATGTTTAGGATTAAACAAGATAAAATTAGGCTTATCTAGAATTGGTTCACACACGGTGCGGTTTGAAATTTGGAAAAAGGTTTTTAAAAAAGAAAGTTTGTTTTGACATCCTTAAAACAAATTCGAAAGAAAAATGGGCCTACAAATTGGTATCAGAGCTAGAAAAATATTTCTTATCGTGTTGATCCCTTGTGTTTTTAAGGATAAACTTCGAAAACTATAAAAGTTTTAGAGCTCCTGTTTTTTATGGAACTAACTATGGTTATTAGAAAATGCGTATGAGAAGTGCTTTGAAATCTATTGATGAGCATGTGTGGTTAGTAGTCGAAAAAGGTTGGACTCCATCGATTATACGAGAGGGTGAGGCTACTACTTTAAACCCGTTGAGTCGTAGACCAAAGCTGAACATTGACTTTCATTTTACAACTCAAAAGGTCTTCATGTTATTTCCTCACATGTCACACCGAAAGAGTATAATATAATCATGACGTGTGAAACTTCAAAGAAACTTGGGATATACTTGCACTTTACTCACGAGGGTACTAACACGGTTAGGGCATATAAACTTCAAAACCTCACTAGACATTTTGAGACGATTAAGATGTTAGAGAGCGAGTCGATTGATAAGTTTTACGCTAGGTTATCCAATATTGTCAACTCTTTGTTTAATTTAGGAGATAAAATACCCGACAATCGAGTCGTAAAGAAAATCATAAGGTAATTACAGAGTAGGTTTGATGCAAAAGTGATTGTTTTGAACTCCTTGGGTATACTTGATTCGACAAAACTTGATGAGATTGTAGGTGACTTACAAACCTATGAACTCGATATGTTTACCTCCAAGAAAGTGCCAAAGAAAGAAAACCGCATTGCTTTGAAAGCTCGGAAAGAGGAAACTAAAGTTTTGAATGGCGACTTCGATTCCAATTTTGAGGATTTAGCCTTATTGGCAAACAAGTTCAAAAAAATTCTTAAGTTCCAAATCAATCGAAAGATTCCAAAAGATTTGAGAAATTCAAGAACAACAAGGTAGATCCCGAACCTAAGGATAAGTGTGAAAATGTTAAGAGGGCTGAGCCAGATAGGTGTGTTGGGTGTGAAGGGTATAGTCACAAGGTTATCGAGTGTACCACTGGACTTAAGAAGGTGGGCAAGAAATCGATATCATATAACGCCACCTTAAGTGATAGTAAACCGAAAAAGGCAGAGAGTTCTCCCATTGAGCATAACTTTAGAGCGTTCATGTCATGTGAGCGACAACGATAAATCTTCCCATGAGGATTCTCATGTGCGTGACACTTCCAAGTCCGTTGAGTGTGAATCCCAAGTGAGTGAGGGTGAAGCTAGTGAGGATGAGGAGATTGATGTAGGAGAGTTACAAGTTTCCTTTGGAGATTTGTATGCGAAAATAGTAAAGGTGAAAAAGGCAAACTGTAAATTATAAGCTAAGTTAAATGAGCGTGTCGTAGAGAATAATGTTGCTTTGATTGAGGATCTTAGGGCATGGGAGAAGACTCTTAGGGAGAAGATGGGATATGTGGAGAAAGAGAGAGATAATCTTTGTGGTTTGATGGAGGCTTTAAAGAAGGAGATTCTAGAGTTTGAGGAGTCTAGGATTAGTGAGCTAGAGGAGAGATTGAAAGACTCGAGTAAGGTTAAGTTTGATTTGGAATCTTGGTCGGTACAAATCAAGGAAGATAGGTTTGGTATAGGCTACGATGATAGAGTTGTTCCAATTCCTAAAGCCAATACCAATCGTCTGAGAGAGCCGACTAGGAATGTAAGGAGAGATCAACATTTTGGTAATCATTCCCGTCATGTTTACACTTGTTCCCATTGCAGTAGGATAGAACACCTTAGACGTTTTTATTATGACCTTAGGAATACTCCAAGGAAGTTTAGGAATAAAGTTGTTTCAATTCTCAAACCCCCCATGCATAATTTTACACCTACTTGGGTTGGGAAATCGGGCTTAAAGGCTTTAGGAATTAAACTTCATGGTTCTTATTTAGTTGCACTTGATTTTTCCCATGCTAAATCTAAAGGATGATTGTGTTGCCATGTTTATCATACGCTAGTCTTTGCATCATGCTAGTGTTATGACATGTTTATCTTTTGTATTATATTTTTATTTATTGTATCTAATTTGAAAAATAAAAAAAGATTTTTGGTTTTAAATATTTTTAAGAAAAATACAAAAAGATTTAATTTTTTGGGTCAAAATTTTTTGTTAGAAAAAAATAAAAAGATTTTCGATTTATTTTTATGTCGTGAGTTTTTCATGTTTGATGTCGTATATTGGTGTGCTTGGACCCCCATCTATTCATTATCTATGTGACTAGTACATTTGGTCATAATTATTGATGCATTAGATGATCTTAACCATTGTCTACATGGGGTAGTTTTGAAGTTTGATATGCATTTGAATTCGACTTTGTATATATTACATCTTTTTACACATGCACGAGTTTATATGGATGTTTGACATTTCATGCATATTTGAGTTTGGTGAGAGTTTCTTATCTCAATCTTGTCGTCTATGCGTAAGTAGACTTAGGAGGAGGTGTGCATGTAAGAACCGTTAATGCTTAAATTGAAAAAATGACGAGTGTTCACGGTAAAGAGCTGCAAGAGTACACAATTAACTTGTCGTGAAATCCATCGTTTAAAAGATCCCATGAAAAAACTAAGGCAATAAAAAGAATCATATGCTGAAATAGGTCCAATAGGATTTCTTTAAGTTGAGAAAAATAAAAACCTCAAAAAGAGCTTGGAAAAGAATATATATATTTGAGGGAGTTTGGATGGAAAAATAAAACGGGTTTACACCACGAATCCTTTTGTTGAAAAATAGTATCATGACGCTATCGTTTGTAAAATCGTCATAATTCTGGATGTGTGTGTATGCTGATTGTTTAGTTCGTTTAACTCAATATATTAACTGTCACATATGGCTGAAAATAAGTTTGATGACATCTTGCTATCAATTAGAGCTTTTTGAATGTTTCAATGTGTTGGAGTAGTGATTCATTTGTTGGAGTTCATACTCATTCACTCCATATCCATGTTTGATCACATTGATTTTATGTTGGCATGAAACTCACATTTTTTTCCCTTCTATTTTGAGTCTATTTTGCTGCTGTTTGCTCTTTCTAGTTAACGTTTTTAGGAAATTTTTTCACTAGACGAAACTTCATGATTTATAATGTTGGAATTGAGAAAATTTCATATCGTTCAAATGACACAGAGGCCTCGTTCGAGCGATAACTTGATATCGCACAATGCATAGTTTACACGAGGTTCAAGTGACACATTTTTCAAGGCATCGATTTTGTCAGAGATGGTTGCTTTAAGGGCCAGGCAAATGTCGTTTGATGTTTACTTCGAGCGAGATCACACTATTTTTCCTTTTGTAAGCTTGCTTGATGTCCTTGTTTGAGCGACAGTCCTATGTCGTTCAAGCGACAAGGCACTGTCGTTTGAGTGACCTGGAGGATTTTTTTTGTTCCTCCTGATTTCGTACCTGATTTGACTTACTGTTGATATCATAATGTTTCGGTACTTCTAGGCAGTTTTATGTAGTATATGATATTCATGCTTATTTGCTGATATTGCATTATTCATTTAGTCACATCTGCTTAGATTGATGATCCACCTTTTGTGGTTTTTGTTTGCTAGATATGAATTTGGTATCCTTTGATCATTATTAGCTAGTAGTTTCGTGTTTATCTAGATACACTTCATTGATTATCACATGCTAGATATATTGATATTTTGTTTATCTTTTCACTGATTGTCTATTCGAGACAAAAAGGGGGAGATATGTATGTGATGTAAGGGGAGAGTTTGTTTGATGAGCATATATGTTTGTTGCATTACACATTGTTATTATTTTTGTGATCATATGCATTCATGATTAGTTTAGACATATTGGTATCATGTTATCTAATCTTGCTCGCATGATTAACAAATGGGTTGATTTTGATTTTACATATTGGAATTGATATTTCATATTGATATCATAATGGTTATATCATTTGTCCATCCATACTTCACTAGGTATTTATATGTTTAATGTGTGTAGGTATGTTTTAGAGATTCGAGATTTCAAGTCTACATTACATTCAAATAGCTCATGTTTGTTGGACCATCATATACTAGTCTTGTCCTATAATTTTTTATTTTCGATTTTATGGGATGGGATTTAGGAGTCATATGGCTTGACGGCCCGACTTAGGCATTTCACTGTTTGGATTTTGTCCTAGAATAGTCAAAGGGGGAGATTTATAAGGACAAAATTTACAATTGAGTCCATTGCAGTATTTGACTTATTCCCGAAACAAAACATGCTTTTGAGTCATAGATAAATTTTTATTGTTACGATTCCACACAGTCTATGACATCGAGTTTATTGAAGACGTTGCGACCAAGCTTCAAAGATAAATCACGCCGATATTATTTTAGTGCACGTTTCACGTCTTCATTGCATTATGATATCGCTCAGGTATGAATGATTAATGTTTACGAGACTCGAAAAATGCTTTTAGGATGTTATTTTTATTAAAAAATGTTTTTAAAATGTTAATCTTTATTTATTCTGAGATAAAGATGGTTTAGAGTTGTGTAAACCACAAACTCTTATTTTCAGTGGTTCACACGACTTTGAATGTCGTTCAAGGCATGTCGTTCGAGCGACATACAGTTTTCATTCGAACAATGTGCCGACTTAATTTTATTATTTAAGGAATGTTTCTCTCAGAATTTTGTGAGGGTGCGATTCAGAAAATCATTTTCCATATAGTAAGTTTTTTGCACAAACTTTCTAAGGTTTTCAAAGACTAAAAACATCCTTAGATTTTCAAATATCCTAACTTTCATTCACATATGCTATAGTGATCTTGTTTGCAGCATTGTGGAGTTGTTCATCATTTTGAACATCGTTGGTTTTTGTGATGAAGAAGCAAATGAGTTCGTGTTCAGAATCGATAGACGTTTCCAAGCTACATCGATGGACACTGAGGCATTCATGGAAGCGTGTGCTGTGGACAAGTATCGCGGAAGGATATTCGCGTGGGCACTGTGGAGGAGTGGTTCAAAATGAGAGAAGCTTAAAGACTTGTTGGGATCGAGTCGTTGAGTAAGTCTGTCTTTGTACTCTGTAATACCACAACATATTGATCGTTTGGCTTGGGCCGTCTGAGATTTTTTCCCGTTGTGGTTTCCTCGTACATCCGACGTCGCCTTTGTGAACTTATTTATTTTACTTGCTTTAATCACCTAGATGCATGTTTAGGATTAAACAAGATAAAATTGGGCTTATCTAAAATTAGTTCACACACTTGGTACGGCTTAAAATTTGGGAAAAGGTTTTTAAAAAAGAAAGTTGGTTTTGACATCCTTAAAACATATTCGAAAGCAAAAGGGGCCTACATATAGGCACCCCAGACTCCCTCCTATAGGAAGGGTGTACTTTCCTTGCCCAGAAAAGGTACACACTGTGACGATAAGCAGGCCAGGGGACATGCCGATCGACACCCTAACCATAAATGGTTTTATATAAAGGGCTTATCACCTCACCCTTGAAGGAGGTCCCTTTCAGCAGTCAACAAACATTCTCTCAAAATCTAAGCCTTTTCATTACCAAAAAAGTCCATTTGGCAACATTCTCCCACCTCAATTTCTTACCACACTTAGTCATCCACCTCACCCTATCATATTACCTTCATACCACTATAAAAACTAGACTACATATATTCTAAATTCAGTAACAAAGATCTACAAGGAGGTCCATTCCTCACCCCTCTTCTAGTTTATTCATTTAAGTGTTATTATTTACTTTATGCTCATTTTGTGATATCTTCTATTTTTGTTTCATTATCTCACATCGAATAATCTTTATTTTTCTTATTAGCAATGCACACAACTTATTTTCATAAAATACCAAAAAAAGGAGGATTTATTCATACAAAGTAAGACTTCCACTATTTTCCCACACATTCACACACATTTTTTTTTTCCAAAAACATTCAAAGAGGAGTCCTACATTTGGTATTTAAGGGTTGAACCCGACCTCTTTGCTATTTTCGAACAATGTGGACTTTGATGGCCCTTGAGCTACGTAGGAATCTTTGGCCAATATTGATATTCGAGTCCTCCCTTTTCATTTTCATGTCTTTTATATCATATTATATCTATTTTATGAGTCTTGGACTCCTACATATTTGTGTCTCGTTCGACATGCACATTTGCCTTTCCATAGCAATTCATCATTTGACAAACACTTACATCATATGTTTATTATTATTTCAGGTACATTCCCATGGATGAATCCTCTCCTTCCATTCCATGACGTGAGACTGATGATGCTTCTCCCGTTATTTGTATTATACACATGTACACACACATCGCGGAGAAAAAAAGCAGAAGATTAACATAGACCATGAGAGCCCAAAATCTCGGAATGGGTGCCTAACACCTTTTTATTCCGTAACTTAGTCCCCGGAACTTCGAATCACTTGGTTTCGTATGCATCTATATGACCTTAATGGCGTTCTCCTAAGGCGTCAACATTCTTTTTCCTATTTTGAGCAAAATAGGATTGTGAATCCATATCTTTATGTTATCCCTATTTAAAGATGACCACTTTTTATATCCAAGGCAGATCGTACAGACGCCTATACGATTGGCGAAAAGAGGACCTCCATATCCTCGAATCACCCACATGCGCATAAAAAAAGAGATAGGGGGACCTCCTTTTCGCCTTCTCCCCTCGTCCCGACTTCAGGATCGAGCCCACACATGATTAATCTGACTCGAATGGCCATAATCAGAAATCCATAAGTTTGGAGGAAGTGGATTACCCTTGTAAATTTGTGCAAGTATCATAAGACTATGAGCTTGCTAGGTACAACTGAAGAAATCACGCCAGAGATGTTTCAATAGACCCTTAAGGAATGTGCCCTTAGCTGGTTCCTATATTTGAAATAATCCCTCATCCGAAGTTAGGAAGACTTCGCTCGTGAATTGATGGCTCAATACATATATAACAAATAACTGAAAGTAGCTCATCGTGATATTGAATTTCTCAATAAAGCCTAGGAGAATTTGTCAACATACACATATGACCAATCATATGTCAAAGGAATAATTAGTCAGTATTATAATGAATAATTACTTGTCGCACATTAGGAATACCATGGGTAGTCAATAATATCCCCATTTTAGAGTTCTCCGGGAAGCCAAACAAATAAATTAAAGAAAGTGTCGCCAGTAAAAATGTGAAAGTGGAACCAAAGATAAAGAAGTCAACAAGTCCGTTTACTCCATGAAAGTATGAAAAGTTAACTACTGCCACCAACAACATATACTCCAATCCAAACACTTCATAGTCATCATAAGTATGCCTTGATACTATTAGAAGATATTACATTAAGATTCCAATTCCCCTTTCTAAAGTTTATCAAGCCATTCCCTCCTGCATCTCATCAATCCATTGACCCCTGTCCACTACCCTATCCACTTCTCAAGTATTTCAAGTATAACACTAACTAAGATTTCCGCTAGACTGTTGGACACACTATTGATTAGTGTCATCACCTCAAGAATGTTTCGTAAGGACACAGTGTTAAAGGCATCATCGCCCCTCATGTTTGACCAAAGCCAAAAACTACCCAAAATCCTTTACCTATACACCAAGCTGGTGTGAATGCCATAATAATTGATGAAGACTCAAATTTTGATCCCTCGACCAAAATAAAGCCCATAAACAATCCTACTTCACCCATTCCCTCAAACAATTCCCTAACTACCCTTAAAATATGCACAACCAATCTACTTCATCCTAAATCCTTTTATGATTGGACCCTCACCCTGATGACAAGAGATTAGATAGTAGTCCGTACTAAATCTGATACATAGAGCATGGACTTTATAAGCATCCTAAGTTTGATAGCCTTCCTAAGCATGCTACAATAGACTTTTTGATAAAAATATTTTGCCCTTTGTGTCTTTGTTAAGCTTAGTAGTGACGGCCATAGGCTTGCTCGCATGCATTGTTGAGTTTAACCAAAATTTCTTAACCAAGTCTCTCGAGTATTTTGATTGAGATATAAAGATCCCATCCTTTAACTTTCGACCTTAGAGACTTAGAAAGAAAATGAAGGGTAAAAACACAGATCATGAACTTTGAAGACAATATCACTTTAATTGAAATGTCTAAACATGAGAAGAAACCATTAGCCATCAAATCCTTTGATTCAAGCTATTCCAACAACAAAAGTACTGACTATGAAAAATCTTTCGGCTTTACTGAACTAGGGATGGACATTTACAGGCTCTGTGCTGAGCGCAATGTATTAGTCCCTACCGAGAGGATAATTTTTTCTAACAAGCCTATGCGTAACTGGTGGAGCATCTTGGTTAGTTCGACCTTACCATCCAATAACACTTATTAAGACTAAACCTACTTCCAAATTTTTTTATTTTTAATCGTGATGCAAATGAGACCTCCTTTGAAGAGGTTGTCGGTGTTATTTTTTCTAAATGATGATGTCAATGAAATAAACATTGATTTTGGGTTTTTTTGTCGCTTATATTAATTTTATTGATTCTATTGATAAAAAAATTGGTAAAAATGGTTTAACGAATTAATAATTTTTAATTAATCTCAATAAGGAAAGAATAAAACAACATAATCGCGTTCCAACTAATAATAAAGAAAATATTATCATTAATCTTAGTTCTAATAGCAATCTGCGTGATATTAAAATAGGATCGACTCTCAATGATCAGGAGCATTCGTAATTCAAGGAGCTTTTGAAAGAGTTTGTGGACATCTTCGCATGGTCTTATAGTGACATGCTCGACATTGATCATGTGATTGTGTAACATAAGATTCCCATATATTCTGAATGCAAGCCTTCTAAGAAATAGTTGAGAAAACTTTAACTCAAATGGTCCCTTATGGTCAAACACGAAGTAGTCGAGCAATTAAACATGGGTTTTATTCGCATGGTCGAATATCTAACCTAGGTTGCCAACATAGTCCGTGTGCTGAAGTCTAGAGGGAAAAGTTTGCATGTGCGTTGACTATCGATATTTGAACAAAGCCTCTCCAAAGGATGACTATCCTTTGGCTAACATCGATATGATCAACGAAAACACTGCCCATATTGCCCTCAAATCATTTATCGGTGGATTTAATAGGTATAATTAGATTAAGATGCACCTAGATAATTAAGACAAAACCACTTTCACTACACCGTGGGGAACATTCTACTATATCGTCACGACTTTCGATCTTAAGAATGTTGGGGCTACCTACCAAAGGGTAACCAAAACCATACTTCATGATCTTATTAATAAGGAAGTCAAAGTCTACGTTGATGACATGATCATCAAGTCCAAAACTCGAGAAGGTCACATCCTTACCTTTTGGAAATTGTTCGAACATCTACGGCAGTACCAAATGCACTTCAACCTGCAAAAAAGCAGTTTTGGTGTTAGTAGAGGAAATATCATAGGCTTCATTGCTATTGAAAAAGGAATTGAATAGGACCCTACAAAAGTAAAAGAACATCCTTGATAAGTTTCCACCCTTAACTGAGAAGGCAGTTCACAGTTTCTTGGGAAAACTCTTTTACCTCATCAGATTCATCGTCGGACTTACCTCCATATGTGAACATATATTCCATCTCCTTCAAAAGGATTCAACCAAGGTCTGGAATGGGTCACGTTAATAGGCCTTCGAAAAAATTAAGTGATATCTTACCCAACCACTTGTGCTCATGCCATCGCAACCTGACTTACCTATCCTCATGTTCCTAATTGTTATTGATATTAATGTTAGGAATATACTTGCCTAATACATTAAAGAGTCGTGTAAAGAAAGAGCCATTTACTACGTTAATTGGAAGTTAGAGGGATATGAAATTAACTGCATCTCATTGGAAAAGGCATGCATTTCCCTCGTTTGGGTCATCTGTAATCTTCGACATTACATGCTTGCGTTTCCCATAAAACTGTTATCCTGAATGAATCTCATAAAATACCTCTTGGAGAAACCCCCCTTTGCAAAACGCATGGACCGATGGCTGCTTTTACTAGATGAATTTGACATTATTCATGTCACACAAAAATCCATCGGGGGGGGGGGGGGGGGGGGAGGAATCTCTAAGTACCATGTTCCATGACTGTGCAACGTACGCCAAGAGGTGTCTTAAATGCCAACAATTCACTAATATCCAACATTTTCCTTCCTACGAGCTATATAATAAGACTTCTTTAACTCCCTTCTTAACTCGGGGCATCGACATTATGGGGAAAGTCACTCCTAAAGCATCTGATGGGTATTAATTCATCTCGGGCGCCATTGATATTTCACCAAATGGGTCAAAGTCGAGTCATACGTCATACTGAATGCCAATAAAGCAAGCAAATTCCTATTAAAGAATATCGTTTGCAGTTATGGAGTCCCTCATGAGCTCGTGTACAATAATGGTATCAAGTTTTAATCATAAGTCATAGAAAATTCTAGGGAATATGGAATTCGAAGGCACAAGTCCTCACTATACAGATCACAAACAAATGGGTTGTTAAAGCTACAAACAAGAGCCTTAAATCCAACCTTAGCAAGATGACCAAAAGTTATCAAGATTGTGTTTCTAAAATCATTTACGCCTTTTATGGATACCGAGCATCCAACATAATGCATACTGGGGATACCCTATATTCCCTAATTTACAACCAAAGTTGTCTGACCCGTTGAGCTTGAGATACCTTCCCTACGAGTCATGCTTGAGATATAAGTAGGAGAAGTCGACTGATATCAAAACCGCTATGAGGAGTTAGAATTATTGGATGATAAAAGACTAAAAGCATATACCAAATCAATGGATATCACCATGGAATTGAACAATCATTCATTAAGAAATTCAGAGACCATGGTGTGGGAGAAGGCAACCTCACCCTCAAAGAAGTTATAAAAAAAGTTTTATCCTAGATTTGATTCTCAATATGCTACGCATTTATAACCTTTCTTCTATTATTAAAAAGACACTATTATTTCTCCCTCCACAAGAACTATGTAGGACTTGATACTCTCAAAAAAAATTATACAACAAAAACTCTTTTTATCCTCACAGAGGTACGTAGGCAGCCCATAAATTTACTTTAGATACAATCCTTTCTTTTTCATTAAATTCTCTTCTTTTCTCTCATTAAGAGGAATGTCTCTATCATTATTTTAAAATGGGAAAAATGATTATGCATGTCTTAGAGATTAGTATGGATAACTCAAATATAAATTATTATTTTATAGATTCATGCAAAATCAACATATATTTCATTTTTGATACCAAAATCTCCACCCTAAGTGGACAATTCACAAACCAACATGTGTCATCTAATGTGGCACTAGTCCAAGTCAGTCCGACCAACAATGAAGCCCGACCAATAAGGAATCCTGACCAACTAGGAAGATCGACCAACTAGGAAGCTCGACCAACAAGGAAGCCCGACCAACTGCCTGTATTGATGACAAATCGATAGAAGTCTTACAGCCCAACAACATTCATAGATTTAATTCTCATTATGTATTGATGTAAATGCATAACAAATAAAGTCATTCCATCCTTTTACATGACAACAATCAAGGCCCCTCTTGGGCTATAAATACATTGTATCACCCTCATTGGAGAGGATCGAAAAACAAATCAGGGCAGTCAATACATAACAGTGGACGTAGGCTATTTCTTTGAGCCAAACCACTCTAAAAATCTCTGGTGTCTTGTTTGTTTTAATTGATTTATTTGTGATCAATTAATTAGACTTAGTCTAGTTTTTTGCATCAACAGATTGACGCCGTCTATGGGAACATATTACTAAGCGTTATCACTGATTCACCATCCATGGCTGAGATTCCTAAATCAGGTATCATAAATGAGGGAATTCTGCCTAATTCTTCTGCCCCTCCAAATAACCATGATTTAAGAGGAATTCGGGCTATCTTAGCCAAAGTTCAAGAGGCTATGAAAGATACCATGCGATAGTTATCCCAAACTCTGCAAGATGGAGTTCCTGCATAATTTAATATGCCATCGCCTCCATCCAGGAGTGTTGGGCATAGCCATTCCAGAACTTCAAAGGATCCTTCATACCTGCCTGGAGCAACTTCCTCCATCAGGATTACTAATTCCTCTGATGGACAATCTCTCGTCCCAGAAAGATTGAGTGCCTTAGAAAGGCTAAATAGGGCAACTCCTTTTGATCGTCTGGGACCCAAGGGAAATTCCCAAAGGGTGGCATCGAGAGATAATTGATAACCATGCGATTTAAAGGAAGGTTCAACCCAATCCAGATTAAGCACCCGACGAAATCATATATCCAGTCAGAGGGAAGGTTCACATGAAGAAAGTTCAGTATGATCTGTTGGTCGACATGGAAAAACCATATATCTAGAGCTGACAGTGAAGTTAGGAAAGGTTCTATTCAACATTCAGAAGAAAGGTTGGGAGAAATAGCCAAGGCCAAGAATCCTCTCCAAAGAAGTTTTATTAAGGGATCTCACTTTGTGCAAACCATTATAGATTTCCCTACCCCGACCAAGTTTAAATCTCCAATAGTCACTCCCAAATATGATGGGAAGACTGATCCAGTTCTTCATATAGAACAGTACCAAGCAGCTCCTGATATCTATATTATTCCTGATGAGATGAGATGTAGGGAATTCTCGGGAATAATCACTAAATGTGCTCAAATCTAGTACAATAACCTTCCCCGGGGATAAATTTCTTACTTTCAATAACTCACCGAACTATTCATTGGTAATTTTTGCTTTGAAGCAAAGCCAGTGAAACGAGTAGCTCATTTGCTCAGCGTAAGACAAAAGGAAGGAGAAAGTACGAGAGATTACATCACTCATTTCAATAACGAGAAAATAAAAGTCATTGATTACAAATAGAAGACTGCAATCACTGCCCTAATGAGTGTTTTACTCCCTGATAAATTATATTACACTTTGGCAAAAGATCCACCAAAGACGATGATAGAATTGATGGCCAAAGCAACGAAGATTATGAATGCCGAGGAAGCCTTGGATGCTAAAAAAAATTCAGACGCAAAGGCGAAAGGAAAAATAGAAGGGAAGTCAGATAAGAAGGGGCACAAGAATCACAACGAGCGTAGGGGTTCGAAGGGAAAGGAAGGTCTAGATCGGCTCAGAAAATTCACCAACTACACTCCCTTAACGGTAGACATAAATCATGTGTTAGAAGAAATCAAACCAAAAATGATTTAAGTTAGCCGAAAAAGTTGAGGTCACCTACTGATAAAAGGGACAAGTCGAAGTATTATGAGTTTCATAAAGATCACGATCATACTACCAACCGTTGTATTGCCCTCCAGAATGAGATAGAAGCACTAATTCGAAGAGGAAAGTTGGACGTATTTTTTAATTGGCAAAATGGTGGGAGAAGTGGAGTTAGAGGTCGACAGTGATCTAAATCCCCAATTAAACCCAGAGAAGAGAAGAAGAGGAATCATGACGATGATCCAGAAGATGATCATGATCTTCTCAAGAAGCCTAGACAACCGAAATGTGAGGTATTCACACTCAATATTGGATATTTTGATTGTCACATGATTACCGGTAGAGATACCAGAGGAGGAGATCATACAGCTAAAAGAAAAGCTTACCTCAATGAGGCTCAAGCTTGTTCTTATATCCTGTGGATTAACCTCGTTTAGGAAAATCGACTAAGAAAATTTAACAAGGATAAGATCGTAACTGGCTTTTCTAAAAATTATTTATCTGGAGTGTCGTATCCTCATGATGATCCTTTAGTGATCAGAGTCAGGATAAAAGAAGTATTGGCAGCAAGAACATTAGTGGATAACGATCGTTCGGCAGACATCATGCTCTATCCCTGTTTTGATAGTTTGGGTTTAAACTCAATCAACTGGAACCTTATCATAGGCCAATAATTGGATTATCAGAAAAGAAAGTGTTTCCTTTGGGGACTATCAAGCTAGATGTATTGATCGGGACATGGGCGACGAGCAGGACAGAGAAGGTGAGATTCTTTGTAATTGACAAAAATATTCATTCTACTTATAATATGATTATGGAAAGAGTTGCTCCGAAGAAATTCGAAGTTGTACCTTCTACTATTCATCAATGCCTATAATTCCCAACTAACTTTATAGTTGGAGTAGTGAAAGGAGATCATAAAGTAGCTCGGGAGTGCCGCTATTCCTCTGTCGAGGAAGAAGATATGCTGGAGACAAAGAGAAAAGCAACCACTTATCAAATAGATACATCTAAGCCGAAAAGTGAGTATAAGGTTGAAACCTTAGATCCATGAGATGAATCTGAGCTCGTGAAAGGTCAAGTGATGGAGGTAACATAAAGCATTATTCTGGATGGTGATAAAACAAAATGAACAACTCAAATAGGAGCATCATTGGAACGAGTTCTTAAGCAGGAGTTGAAAACTTTCTTGAGGCAAAGAAAATAGGTGTTCGCTTGGAGTCACGAAGATATGCCAGGTATAGATCCAAATTTTTTGTATCATGAGCTTAATGTTAATTGGGAGGTAAAACCTGTGAAGCAGCAGAGAAGAGTTTTTAGCTCGTAGAAGAACCAGGCTATACAGGAATAAGTGGAGAAGCTTTAAAAAGCTTCCTTTATTGAAGATGTGAAGTATACGGATTGGTTGGACAATGTAATTATGGTCAAGAAGATGAACAACAAGTGGAGGATGTGTATAGATTTTACTGACTTGAACAAATCAGGCCTGAAGGATCACTTTCCTTTGCCACAAATGGATTAATTAGTAGATGCTACTTCAGGGCACAAGTTATTGAGTTTCATGGATGCATATTCTGGTTATAATCAATCAAAATGAAGCCAGAAGACAGAGAAAGTACTTCCTTTATCACTCCCTGAGGAACTTATTGCTATAATGTTATGCCGTTTGGTCTGAAAAATATAGGTGCTACTTATCAGAGACTGGTGAACAAAGTATTTGAGGAGAAGATAGGCAAAAATATGGAAGTGTATGTTGATGATATGCTCACAAAGAGCAGAAAAGCTACTGATCATATTACCGACCTCAGCCAGACGTTTGATCAATTGGAAAAGCACCAAATGAAGTTGAAGCCCACCAAATGCTTATTCGGGGTGCAGGAGGGAATGGTCCTCAGGTATATAGTGAATCAAAGAGGTATTAAAGCTAATCCAGATAAGATTAAAGCTCTGATCGAAATGAAATCTCTGACCTGTAAAAAGGATGATCAAAGGCTAACTGAACCATAGCAGCACTCAACAGGTTTATGTCCCGAGCAATGGATAAATA
This sequence comes from Sambucus nigra, assembly GCA_949130495.1. Taxonomy (NCBI): domain Eukaryota; kingdom Viridiplantae; phylum Streptophyta; class Magnoliopsida; order Dipsacales; family Adoxaceae; genus Sambucus; species Sambucus nigra. The sequence continues at coordinate 201,505,706 of OX422211.1, read as the reverse complement.
TTTTCCATTCTTCAAGGTACTCAGAAAAACCTTTGAATGAAATGATGAATGTGAAAAAGCCTTCTTAGAGTTGAAGAAGTACCTAGGAACATCATCACTACTTTTTCGACCAATACTGGGAGAAAAGATGTATTTGTATCTGAGTCAGCAGTTAGCTCTACCTTGATCAGGGAGGAAAATAGCGTTCAAAAGTCAATTTATTACACTAGCAAAGCTTTTCGAGGAGCAAAAGTGAGATATCCCAGACTGGAGAAATTGACACTGGCCTTAATTGAAGCTAGTAGACGAATGAAGCCATACTTTCAAGCCCATACCATAGTGATCTACACTGACATGCCATTAAACTTGCAAGACTGATGTATTGGGCTGTGGAGTTGGGGGAATATGACCTTATGTATGAACCAAGGACTGATTTAAAAGGCCAAGATGTGGCTAATTTTATTGCAGAGTTCACTTATACAGAGGTCCCCGAGCAACAAGGAACTCTAACCGAGCAACATGCAGGAGTCAACAGACCTACTAGAGATACGCCCGACCAACTCTAAACAGGGAAAATAGTAGAAAAAGACCAATCAGAGCTGTCCAGTGGACTACAAGAAATGAAAAGGAAATATGAGGAGGCGAAGGATAAAATCTTCCATTAATGGATTCTAACAAACAAAGTGTTTGACAACGATATTCTCCTATGGAGTCTGTATGTTGATGAGTCATCTTGTGCATCCGGATGTGGAGCTGGAATCATTTTCAATACTCCAGACGAGCTAGATATAGAGTATGCTCTACGATTCCAATTTCAAGACTCCAATAATGAGGCAGAGTATTAAGTTGTGATTATTGGCTTAAATCTAGCTAAATCACTGAACGCCGAGTAATTTATAGTGTATAGTGATTCATAGTTAGTAATAAATCTGGTGTTGATCTTATATACAGTAAAATGAGAACCGATGACCAGATATTTGGCCAAAACTTTGAAAGTAATTTCCACTTTGCTAGCAGTTCAGATGGTGAGGATTCCAAGATTAGAGAATGCCCGAGCAGATGCACTTTCTCGGTTAGCTTCAACAACCAGAACGGAGATACGAAGAACTATTCCTATTGAGCTAATTGCTAATAGAAGAATTGATGAAGATCTGATGGTTAACTTTATTGCAGTTGATATGGGGACATCTTGGATGGACTCCATAAGAGCATATATTAAAGATGGGTGTCTTCTAGGTGATATACTTGAAGCTAAGAGGTTGAAATACAAAGCTACAAGATATGTGCTAAATGGTGGTGTGCTATATAGAAGAGGATTAACTGCTAGTCTACAATGGTGTGTACATCCAGATGAAGTGAAGGATTTAATTGAAGAAGTCCATGAAGGGTCCTGTTGAGTCCATATAGCAGGAAGAACGTTGTTGCAGAGAATTCACCTATAAGGATACTACTGGCCAACTATGCGAGTTGATTGTGCAGATTTTGCCAAGAAGTGTGATAAGTGAAAGAGGTTTTTCAGCATACGCAAGGTTCCACAAGCTCTCCTAACACCAATCACATCCCTTTGGACCTTTGCTATGTGGGGAATGGACCTGGTCGGGCCTCTATCGACCACCCGAGGAAGGTTCAAATACTTGGTTGTAGCTGTTGATTATTTTACTAAATGGGTGGAAGCTGAACCGTTGATCGATATGTCCTATCAAAGGGTTTATTAGTTTATTTGGAAGAGCTTTATATGCAGGTATGGCCTACCATATACCTTTATAATCGATTATGGCACACAGTTTGAAAATGATGAATTCGCTGCTTATTGTGCCCAGTCCAATGTCCAAAAATTCCACTCTGCTCATGGTCATCCTCAAGGAAATGGCCAAACAGAGGTAACTAATAGAACTTTGCTGAATGGGCTGAAGAAAAGGTTGGAAAATGCAAAAGGAAATTAGATCAATGAACTGCATTCTGTACTGTGGGCATACCGAACAACTTTCAGAACAACTACTGGAGAAACTCCCTACCTATTGGTGTTTGGTAGTGAAGCTGTAATTCCTGTTGAGATAGGTTTACCTACGCATGGAGTTCTTAACTTTAATACCCCAATCAGTGATTTGATGAGAAGGCTGGATTTAGACATGCTGAAAGAAATTTGTGAATATGTCGCTTTAAGGAATGCAACCTGTCAACAAAGGACTGCATGTTTTTATAATAAGAGGGTCATGCTGAGCAACTTAAAAGAGGGTGATTATGTTTTAAAGAAAGTAATTCAAAAGATCAATAAGCTAGAAGCCAATTGGCATGGGCCTTATAGTATTACTGCAGCTATCCGACTACGCACATATCGGATTGAGACTTTGGAAGGGGAAGAATTCAAGAACCCATGGAATGCAGTTGACCTGAAGAAGTACTATCAGTAAATGTATTTATGTTATACTCAGTTCACTTCAATATTAACGAGAACATGGTTTTCCAAAATTATTATTTTATTGTTTTCTTTTTCAGAGTACTAGTGCAATGCACTTACAAAACCACCAATAAAGTTGATCGGTATCAATGAAGGCCACCAACAAAGTTGGTCAGTAACAACAAAGGCCACCAACAAAGTTAGTCAGTAACAACAAAGGCCACCAACAAAGTTGGTCGGTATCAAGAAGACCATCAACAAAGTTGGTCAGCATCAGCAAAGGCCACCAATAATGTTGGCCGACATCAGCAAAGGCCACCAATAAAGTTGGTCGGTATCAACAAAGGCCACCAACAAAGTTGGTCGGTCTTAACCAAGACTACTAATAAAGTTGTTCGAACATCTAAAACCACGTAAGGCAACGAAGACCCGGATGAATAATTTTCATCTAAATTGGGATAAAAGATGGACAAACGTTCCACTCACGCCTAGGAACCAAAATAACTATGCAATTACCATAAACTTTAGGTACATTTAGTAGAACCATGGTGAAACATTAGTAATTGGTAGAAAACTTAGGATAATCCTATTAATATCAATAAAACCGATGAGAAACTAGAGATTAACTAAAAAAGTTGATCCATTCATAGTCACAGACTAATAAAACATTCAGAGATTGACTAAAAGTTGATCCATGCATAAAATAACTTTTTCATTAAATGAAATTAAATGGTTACATATTGTTTCTTAAACATGGAAAAATAAAATACAAAAGTTTATTCTACAGGATGTTTTCCTTCAGCCTTAGAGACAGTATCCATGCCAGCTGGAGGTTCATCCAAAGTAAAAGGTGAGTTGATGAAGTTAAGGTCTTGAAGCATCTTGGTATTGCTGCTATTAGGACGATAAAGAAAATAATGAGGACGGATGATCTTTAGTTCATCATGAAGTTCATAATCCCCCAAGTACTTGGAAATCAAGCAGTGGGGAATACGGTGAACAAATACCCAATTAACATCCAACTTGAAGGGAGGATTGTCAAGCTGCAACAATCCTAAATCATACCAATCCCATAGAGAGTCGTTACCATCCACCTTCATCACAGATAGAGAATTTATCCAACCTCATTTATAGGATTCAATATGGGCCTGTTTAAGTCTATCGTCATAATGTCCCAAAGCTTCATTATACCCACCCATCCAAAATTCTCTGGGCTGTTTATGGAATTGAAAAGTTAATCTATCAACTTGTGACTGCAGCTTCTTCAGTACCCCTTTCTTAGCCTCCAATTGGGAAGATTGAGTAGATAATTGTTCAGATAAAGTCTGCAGCTTTTGAGACATCTCAGCAATAGATCGGTCCTTTGCATTTAACTGTGTAGCTTGTTTGGCAAGGGCTTGTTGGGTCCTAATTTCCTCTATTGTTCCTCGGCTAACCCTATTTCTAGCTCGGGAAGAAGAGGCAGATTTAATGTTCTTTAAGGCCTCCAATTCACCCCTTAATGTGGCATTCTCAGCTTTTAAAAAGGAATAACCTTAATCTGTAGTAGCAACAATAGTTACAGAGGAAGACTTTAGAAGACTCACTTCATTACTCAAATTATTATTCTCCTCTTTCAGAAGTTTGGCAACAGTCCTAGTTTCTTCACCCAAAGCTTCTTTTTTTTATTTATTATAAACAGAGACAAATTTATCAAAGCCCCGACCTACACTTAAGCTTTGATATTTCTGCTCATAGCTTTGGTGCAACAGCGCAGTGGATTCTTTATACTATTCTTAAAGTTTATCTATCATTTCATAATAGACAACATTATTTGCTACCGCCCGATCAAGTAAGTACTTTAAATATTTATAGGATTCTTTAACCTGCTCTATGGCATCAACATTAAGCAACTGAGTGATTTCTTCTTCGGACAAGTCCATATGACTGGCTTTGAAAAAAGCATTATATTTCCTCTGTAGCTCGATATCATGTGAAGAAAGTTGTTCCATCTTAGCAATAAACTAACAATAAGAAAATAACCACCAATCAACAACAAAGATGGAGAACAGGTATAATCAACAGGAGACAAAGAAGGACCGACAAAAGGTTCATTTATTGATAATAAAGAGTTCAAGTACAATCAAAATCAAGGAAAAAGAGACAACAAAAGTAAAATGGAAAATGTCGAATAAATTTACACCTTCTCCCCATCACTTTCAACCTTCTTGTTTTTCTCAGAAGAAGGGGCTATAGGCTGGAGTTACTCGGCTAGAGGAATAAAAGACTCATGGACCTTAGGCTGTTTGACAACATACTCAACCACAAATGAAGACTCTTCAGAAGCAGCTTTATCTTTAACCTCATCATTTATGACTGGAGGAGGACCATGAATATACCTCTGAAAAAGTTTAGAATATCCATTTATGTCCAACTCTTGAAGGGCAGTAACCCAACCATCTCTGAAATATTTTTGCTTCACATACTCAATCTGAGTTGAAGTAACAGAAATGGCTTTGTTCCAGCCCTTATCCTAATCAGCACTGTAGGAGGCCTTCACAACAAATTTTCTCTTAGCTTTGGTAGAGGATACAAGCTCTTTAGAATCCTTTTCCCTGCGCTCAGCTTCCTCTGCCCTGCGCTTAACTTCATCTTTTTGGCGCTCAGCTTCCTCTTTCTTGCACCCAACTTCCTTTTTTTGGAGCCTCGCTTCCTTGGCCCTGCACTCAGCTTCAAGGGCATTTGTATCAGATGTTTAATAATCAGTTTTAGCTGTCTTTAATTTCTCTACCCAAGTGATCTTCTCAGAATCCAAAGCCTGCTGAGATTCAAGCAGAGACTTCTTCAAACTAAATAAAACTTCCTCTAGCTCATTTGAAGAAAAGGAAGCCTTAATTGCATCATCCTTCTCCAGCATATTATTAAAGTGTACCAAGAACTACAAAAGATGGAGATCAAACTGAGTATATGAGGAATATAAATGAAAACCAAACCAAGACAATGAAAGTTACTTACTGATCCAAGGTTATAAGTAGCAAATTCAGAGACCCTCGTTCTAGGGAGCCTGGCATCTAACCCCCTATGGTCTGGAAGTGTACCAGACTTAATCAACCTCTTAGACAAACCAGGAGTAATAGCTGCTGGAGGAATAACATCATAGGAGGGTAAATCAACCAAGGACAATGGATCGGTCACTTGGTCGACATGCTTTTCTGCAAGCCCTCTCTTAAGTCTACTCAGATGAACGTCAACCTCTTTGAGAATTACATCCTTAGGAGCCAGATCTTTGGGGGATAGATCTTTAGGGACAGGACCCTTGGTGGCTTTATAACATCCCCTATTTTATTTTTGGCTCCTTCAACAGATGATTGGTAGCCAAAAGCACTACCGCTGTAAAGGTAGGAAACTTCCTCTTCTTCATAATTTCAGACAGAGGAGTATTAGAATCAACAATAACCTCTTGTTCAAGATCAATTACCAGAGCAAGAGAGGTAGCATATCTGGCAATAAAAGAAGAAATAATATTTTTATACTGGAGAAGATAGGAGACAGACCTAACATGCTCTTCAACAACTACCTTATGAAGATACGGGATAAACTTTAACTCTTTCAAATTTACTTCACTCTCTTTGGGGAACTTTCTTTTTTTCTCAGCTGTAAATAAATTTATAAAACAATAGTCAATATGAAATTTTATCAAACATAAACAGGGCAAATTTACTAAAACATAAAACAACCTATTCCATTGCCAAAGAGCGGACATATAGGTCCTTGGTATTTGGCACCTCCAACTAAAGGGGCATGCTGTCAATTTTTTGCAACTACCCCGTTATCAAAATAATCCCTATTAGAATCAGGGAGATTAACTACTAAAGCTTACTAACAACCCTAGTTTTCAAATAAAAGGTGGTATCACTAGTTACCCACTTATGATAAAACATGATTTCTGAAATCCCTAGATGGGTTCCATAAATTTGATTTAATCTATAAACTCCATTTACAACTCTCCATGTTTTGGGAGCCACTCTTGCAGGTATAATGTCAAAATATTGACAAAACTCCAAACACAGGGGATTGGGAGGAAACATGAAACCACATTCAACAATAAAGATGGAGGGAAACCAATGACCCTCAGAAAGAGAGAAAAAATTAGAATAAAAAGTGGGATTTCTTAATACAACCCAAGATGGAATATTAAAATTGATTATAAAATTATCAGGTGACTCGATAGAGTAAACCATAATGAAGAAAACAAAGAATAAGAGAAAAAAGATTCTTACAAAGATTTAAGAATTCAGTAAGAACTGAAGACAGAAAAGAAAACGATCGCACGAAAGCAAAGAACCGAGTAGTAGAATCAGAAAGAGGTAAAAGATAATTGAAGTTTTACCGCCCTTTTTATAAGACGCATCGGAAACTGGGAAAAGTAATGATTAAAGAGAACGACGTTTGGGTGTACGACGGATAATAAAGGAAAAGATGAAGATACCCCGTAAACGTTCGCTGAAATTTGAAATATTTACAAAATTACCATTCACGCCCAAAATCATCAATCAAGTAGATAAAATTCACAAGTATGGAAGATCTGCAGGTAAACCAAAGAGCCCGAGCTACTGTTGGAGCATAATATTTCACATTTTCATATAAACTCCAAGTAAAAAACATTACGGGCTTCTATTCATACCAAAATCTACCACCTTACGTAGACCAATAACAAACCAGCACGTGTCATCTAATGTGGCACTTATCCAAGTTGGTCCGACCAACAATGAAGCCCGACTAATAAGAAAGCCCGACCAACAGGGAAGCCCGACCAACTGCTTGTATTGATGACAAATTGATAGCAGTCTTATAGCCGACATTGCCAATGAAGCGACAACATTCATAGATTTAATTCTCATTATGTATTGATGTAAATGCCTAACAAATAAATGCATTCCGTCCTTTCACATGACAACAATCAAGACCCCTTTTGGGCTATAAATATATTGTATCATCCTCATTGGATAGGACCAAAAAACAAATCAATACAGTCAATACATAATAGTGGACGTAGGCTATTTCTTTGAGCCGAACCACTCTAAAAATCTTTGGTGTCTTATTTGTTTTACTTAATTTATCTGTGATCAATTAATTAGACCTAGTCTAGTTTTTTGCATCAACATTTATAAAGACATATTTTATTTAAAATAAGAGAAGAACATCACAAACACCAATTTACTCTATTAGAATGCTAATAACCGACATCAAACTTACATCAAAGCTATATCCATACCAAACAAACCCAAAGCCACACTAAAAAACCACAAATACCCAACCTTCACTATTTCCCATAATCTTCACCGAAACAATCATTGACCACTCACACTAAGAGCTGGAAGGACCCGCTACATCATTATTATAACCGTCATTCTCCTGTAAAAGCCCCTAGTAATCTCCACTTTAGGTTCGTACCCGCACATGCTCGATGCGACGGTACACTTTAAAAAGCTTAGCAAGTTCCACATGGCCCCCCTCAACTACGTCAACATTATGAGTCACCATTGACCGAATTACTTTGCATATACCTTAAAGACCAAAGCCCTCCACAACCGTTTCAAATAACCCGCTAACACCACTAAAGCCTCCCCTATAGAAAGGGTCTTACGTAGAGTAAGACTTCGTCATTACCATAAGACCCCCAAGGTAATCCTTAATGACTCAGTTATATCCTCCATTGGAAAGAATTTACTTGTACATGAAATGATGATTTGATCCCAACTTACTTAATGCTGAAGTCTTCAAAAACGATAAAATTAAGTCTAGCGAAGGCCTACAAGCCGAACATAACGATAGTCATTTGACTGCAATATGGGTGTCAACTCACCCTATCAAGATATAGACCGACTTGGAGAATTGGATTCATTTTCCATCAACCAGTTAAACCAATCATTTATAGACACGCTAAAGTCCACACAAGGCCGATTGAAAAAGTTATCAGTAATTGAAGATGGAAAATGAAGGGATATATCCAATCGGAACCTCTCTATAAACCACATATAGAAAATCATAGGACTTTCTCATAAAATATAGAAGGGTCCACCTTCCAATCATCAAGACCGTTCAGGGTCTCCGATATAACGGTAGCTGTAGGGTTACAACGACACCCCATCCACAAAACTATGGTGGCAACCTGGGTATATGCACTTAAACCACCCATCACTGGAAGCTACTTGGCAGTTTAGCCCAGCACAATAACTCTATTATACCCCACAAATTGGGCATATTGATAGCGTATAGACTCAAGAACTATTTGAATGTAAATCCCCTCCCCCCCCGCAGCACCAAGGCTTGAGCACCATTACAACAACTGATCTAACACATCCCGCAAAGATTGGGAAAAATATAGCATGGTAGTTGGAACATGTGGTTGTACACACAACGTGGCGGAATATTCTTCATAGGTTGTAAAGACCTCAACCAACCCGAAGCTAAACATGTGGTCCTACATATACCAAAATTGAAAGCTGCCTCTAAAAGACCCCACTTAATGTGATGGTTACGCCACACAGTGATTGGAAAAAAGTTGAAAGCTATATAATTAACTCCATAAAATCTCATATACTCCAAACGGTTGAGATAAGAAGAATACCCCTCGTTTAAAAGGAATGCCCATTTTAAGAGAAGGCATTCAAAGAAAATAGAATACATGAAATGAGAGTGGTGATCCTAAAAACCACGTTTGGCACTTTTTTATACCAAAACTTCCCCATAAAGTGACAAAGGAGTTGAGCTATTAAAACTAATACCGAAATCATTTTACCCATATAGCAGCAAGAGAGTACAAACAACTAAAAATCTAGTACTTAGTACTGACATGACGATAGGCTGGCTAGGGGCATGGTGATCGGTTATCCCTATTGGGTGGATTTCACTTTTTCCTTTTTACCTCTTTTTTTTATCCTAGTGACCACTCGATAAATGATTTTCACCATAAAAGCATCCACTTTTTTTCATCTATCCTTATACAAAAACATTAAAAAATTATAATACACTACATAATTTTTCAAAATCTCACAGTGGAAAAGTAATAGCGCATGTAGAATAAGTCATTTAATCAAGATAATCAAATAAAAACATACCATTTTGTATATATGTTACTTTGAATTTCATATATGTTACAAGAATAGAGAAAATAACAAAAAAAGCAAAATTGTCGAGATGCAACCGAGACTTTGCTCCTAATCCAACAAATATTATAATTCCCTATATTTTTGGCATTAATTTTATGAGGATTAATTGTGCCCTTTTTGTATTTATTTGGATTTATATTGAATTTAAAATATATTACTTGAGTTTTATTATTTGAATTATATTATGAATTAGCATAATTAGTTAAGTGAATTATTTTTAATTTATGTAATGTGATTTTTATTATGATTTATTTAGATAATTTTGGCGGTGACTTAATTTGGGGACATGTTAGGGAGAAAAATACACTCAAAATAATAAAAATAAGTGCCCATGGGTTATGAACCCCTTTGGAATAATTATTAATAGACAAATACATGTATTTGGATCCCATTTGAATATCTTAGTGGAGGGCCATATAAAAAAATGGGATTTACAATTTTAAAACCCTAGCAAGTCTCCTCTTAGTACAAATATATCACATTAGAACACCTAGGACTTAATACACGATTATATAACATTATATTTACATATAAAACACAAGAAATATGAATGAAAAAATAAATTCTAAAAATTCAAGGGTTAGAGAAGAAGTTGAAGGGAGCCAAAGAGGTGCTGAAATTTTCTGAAATAAACCCATAAATTTGACTTCTCTGCATGCTATTATTAGAGAAGTAGACTAAAACTATGCTTTATGTAATAGTTTTAGTTATGGATTTATTGTTAAAATAAAATCTATTTTTCCTGTTTTAATGAGAATCATATATGGATATAATATTTGATTATTTTATACATTTTTGATGTCTTTTATACTGCTCAGTAGGTATTATGGTGTGTAGAGTACGACTTACACACAGAGGATAAGATAGCCAGATCTGATACAATATAAGTTTTATCGTTCACCGTCTTAGATGGAACTGGACACACCATCAGTAGGGCTGTAGCACAATAATTTAGTAGATCTATCTTGATTACGAGAAACTGTATAGTTTCAACTTACTTTTCTAGTACACTTTATGTGTATTGAATCGGACCACCTTGAGGTTATAATCTTTATATTGATTTTATAAGACAATGTAAAGCTCGTGATTAATAGGTTTACGTAAGGCTCTTTATCCAAATATGATTGATGGACACATCCACTAGTTATTTATTGCTTTGACCTATCAGGCGAGATTCATTATTGGATCAATAATCTTGATAGTTTGGGTAATGGTGATTATTGTATGGTGAAAGTATTTTATGGATGTAATCCACATCTTAGTATTGAGACTAGTGATACCCCCTTGAGATTCTTATAAGTTTTGTATGTGTCAAACCCTGCAGGTGGATAATGTTAATCTGATACTACAAATAAGTCAAGTTATACCGCTCAAGGACTTAAAAAAGTTAATCAAATAAATTATCAGTAATTTATTTATTAACGAGTAACTGTAACCTTAACGTGGGGAGAATTAAATAATTAATAACGAGGAGCTCAAAATATAATTTTGAGTTAAGGAGTGTAGTTGTAATTATAATTCTTTAGTGCTATTAATTATAATTAAGGGACTGAGATTAGGATTCGAGAAGGATAAGATTTTATTAGGCCCATTAGGAACCACATCCTTATCTCTCCTTAGGGTCCTTAATGTAGCCTATATATATGCACCTACGACTCATTTTTCTTAAGTCAACTGTCACTCTTTGATACTCAAAAAACCCAAATTTGGCTTTGTGAGAAAGAGAGACAACATAGAGGAAAAGTGAGAAGAGTAGGTAGTCACGGAAATATAGCCCATACTCTGCTCGTGACTTTCCATATAAAGAATACAGTAGAAGACCGTGAAGTGCATCGGGATCGGGCCTGCGTTCTTGATCAACTGTCATAAAAAATGGTTTGTGCTAACACGAGATCAAATCAAAGAGATCTTGAAACATAAATCCTAATTCCGCCTTGTAGGATTTTACATATGTGTAATTTTTTTTGTAGTTCAATCTATAAGCGTATTCAATAGACCCTTGGATTGACGCTCCAACAGCCATAGTTATAGATAATTTAATTAGAAATCTGTGGGCACTTATTTTGAGCATACATGAATATATTATGAATATTTTTCCAACAATGCCCAGGGCAAAAATTTCTTAGAGATTTGTTAAATTATTTTGCAAATTGAGGTAGGTTTGTACTTTCGTGGTTATTTTGTGTGCTATTCATGTTCACCCTTGTCTGTATAAATATATTCCATGCTATATGTTGCATCTTTATATGTTATAGTTTTATGTAAATATCATCCTTGTTGCATACATGGTTGTGTGATAATGATTTCATTACGAGTAGATGGAAAATTCACAGTTAGAGGATATTACACATATGATTGAGTTGAAAATTGGGTAGAATAATAAGTATCTAAATTTCGAAATATTTATAAAGATCATATATTGTGATATTATTATTATTATTATTATTATTATTATTATTATTATTGTTGTTGTTGTTGTTGTTGTTGTTGTTGTTGTTGTTGTTGTTGTTGTTGTTGTCGGATGATGCTAAGTCATCCTTTAGCCAAACCAGCCATTGGACGGGGTGTGCTTTTGGGCTAATTATTGTTGTTATTGGGCTAATTATTGTTGTTGTTGTTGTTGTTGTTGTTGTTGTTGTTGTTGTCGGATGATGCTAAGTCATCCTTTAGCCAAACCAGCCATTGGACGGGGTGTGCTTTTGGGCCAATTTCTTATATTTTATCTCGTGGGCCATGCCATGGACCCGTTGGGATATTTTTTTTTATTATGGGCTATTAAGACACTGTGATAGGACGATGATGGGATCACTCTATCATGAATTGAGATTTTGATTGTGTTATTTTGGGTCCATAGAGAATTCGGAGGATAATTGACAAAAGAGGTGAGCGAGAGTCGACACCGTACTGAGGGAAGTGCAGTAGAGATTTGATATATGGGGGACTTGGGATGTGTAGTGATGTGGTGAGATCCTAGGATGTGATATTTATTCTTCGGATGAAAGTTGACTGTTCATATGCATACACTCTTATATATTGTGTAGGCATGAGCATGTGTAGTTCACTTGGAGAAGTTGTACGAGCCTATCGACTTCTCCGCTCACCCCTCTATAGTTTATATATGCATGATAAGTTTTAATTCGAGCATCGGTTTATTATTGTTGATTGATGAGGGACGATTGAATGTAAGTTATAAGGACGAGTAGACAATTCTGTAATTTATTTTTAAAGGCGTTGTACATTTTATTGTAAAAACTATTGTAAACGGACTTTTGAGATTATTGAGAATTAAAATTTTATTTTATTCGTTTGTACTTTAGCAAATGCCTATTTGGCCGTTAGGCATGTTTAAATGGTTTTGAAAAAAGTTATAATTTATATGTATTTTTACATTTGAGTGGCATTTCGGGGATTTAGTTATTCGGGGTGTTATAAACATCATCCATCACTACCCAGGGTGAACATGCTTATCGCAATGACAAGAGGTGGATCTTTCATTCCCAGAGCTGGAGGAGGAAATGGATGTAATTATTAGAATCAACAAAGCACGGGTCAACGTCTGAATATGATTGACCATTGAAGCCATCCAATTACGAACATCCTGCACCCAACATGCCTGCACTAACACAATTTGAAAAGAAAACAAGAGGAGATATCAAAGACAACAAATGTAAAGAAGATCCCAGAATGTAAAAAATAAGAAGAAAGGTGGACATAATTATCCCTATATGAGCATCCTCTAACAGAAAAGGGGGAAATCCCTTCAGCTAAGCGTGCAAGAAATGAGGTATGCCCATTATATCCCTACCTTCCATCCGTAGATACAGAAAAGGTAGCCCGTACTTGTGAAAAATAGGAGGATTCACTGCTATGGCATCGTTACACGAAGCCTGACCCAACGATCTGGGTAACCCACTACCTCCTTCCATGACTGTCGATAACGGTGCTCTGTCCACGTCATAGATAGGATGCGACATTAACTAACTCACCATAAAATCTAGGTAGTCATGTGTTGCTACCATATCTATATAGACCGAGTAGTCCTCCCCTATTACAGTCTTCTCCCATGCTTCATCTTCATCCTCTCTAGCTCTGCATGTGAACCGGAGGACCTGCTGATGGAACCACTATCTCTTCTCCTACCGTTAACTTACTAATCATCCTCTCCCCCAGGTACCAACTATACCTTAGATCATACAACATCAATCGGTACATATGTGTATGCATGTCGGTGACCCCCATGTCCTTTATCCCCTAACACTAAGGGAATAATGCCACCTATCCAAAGAATCCCATTCATAAAAAAAGAAATAAAAAAATAACTATCTAGAATATACAAAAATACAAAAAAAATATTAATAACCAACCTGAGTGCTTATAAGGGTGTTTAGGATCTTCCTCACATGCTTGAGAGTGGGAAGGGTTTTTAAGACCATATTCTCCCTCCTCCATCTCATGCTTGGCCACACACTGGCCTCCAACTCCTTCAAACGTATCCAACGAGTGTTATAACCGATCACTTTATAAAACCACACATAAGATGCAAAAAAAATACAAAAAACATTCAAAAATAATGAAACAAAAAATAATGCAAGAAAATCGAAAAAACACAAAAATAAAGATACCTCCAAGAAATATGGTGCCCTTGTAAAGGTTGGTTGACAAAAACGACTAACATCATCCAAAGGAGAATAGAGTGATGCAAATGTTAATATCACCAAGTCATAATGACCAATATGGGTGAAGTCTCACATATAAGGCAAGAACCACAAGTTAATGTCATCTATACTCTTCGCCAATAGAATGGTCCCCAGTAAGAACAAAATGAGGAGATGCGTCTGATCGAGTGGAAAAATCGAGCGTCTATGTAGATACGCTAGTCGTTGTTATCGATTTCCAACCGCAATACAAAAAACCTAAACTTGTAACTACACTCTTAAGGAGTATAGTGGTGAGTCTGGGTATCGAATCCTCAGGGAACTAGGACGAGTGGACTTGACGACAAAGGTAAGGTAGTTTAATCCTAAAGTTGATATTAAAATAAATGAAAAGAAAAAGATGATTGATTTTTGGATTTTATCTATGAATTAACTAAATTCAATTAAATTAACCTACGCATGAAAAATTAACTAACTAAGAAGGAATTAATATGAATGAAGAAATGGGTTAAGAATACACTCCCCCAAACCCTAGTGTGTATGCCAGTACAAAATTAGTCATAAATTAGATAATTGATCAGACCCAGTCTTTAGTACTCCAAAGCATTACATATATGAGGTTCAAGCCCGCATCATACATAATCAAAGAATGAGTAAAGTAATGTCGCAATAGTTCATGCGCGTTGCATCCTGAAGCACCCCGATTACCTAGGGGAAACTAGGTTAAAAGGTCTACAATGGTTGTGAAACTATACAAAACGATCTAATCACTTATTTAATTTAGAGGACAAATTTTATATCTATGCATAACACATCGGGTTGGGTTCATGCATTTACACCCTTAAAAACTTAGCTTAACATGATTAAAATAAAAGAAATCTTAAAAATGAAAGTGCAGGAATTCATAACTAAATCTAGAAAATTGAGAACATGACTTGAATTGGGATCGGAAAGCTAAAGAGCAACAATTAATTAAACTAACTATGAGAGCAGTAAAAACAATAAATTAAAATTACTTGCAATGGATGAATGATGAATCTTGAATACATCTTTAAATCTTGAATAGTAGCTAAACGTCAAAACTAGGGTTCTTGGATACAAGAATCCTTTAAAAACTAACTACTAGCCTCCTACAACGTGAAGTAACAAACCTCCTTTCTTCCTACTAGGGTTTTCCCTTTTATATATCTCAAAAATGACTCTTCACATGCCTGTCCACGTTTTACAACAAATAAAAAGGAATTATACAAGAAATTTCAAGAGTTGAAACTCTTCAGCTTCCAAAATTAATTCCAACTTTAACTTTCTGTCTCGAACTTTAAATGGGCATAACGTCTTCACCGTAGCTCGGATTGAGGTTCCGTTTTTTCCAATGTACTTGTAATTTAGAGATATTAAACTTTCTTGTTTTCCCCACCACCGGAATATATATGTAAAATTACAAAAATACCCTTGAACTCCCCATTTCTTGTTTTCTTTCACTGTTTTCAGTTCTCTTTCGCACTAATTTGCATGAAATACCTGTAAAATACATGAGAGATACACAAAATAAAAAATGATTGTCAAAAAGGGTTAGTAGCATAAATATAAGACAAATCCAAGCTATTTACAATGCACGGGATCATAAAAATATCGAAATTAAGAGGATAAATGTGAAGAATTTATGCCTAATCAGCGTCATCTTCTGCACCTGTTCCACATCAATCATATCCACAAGTTGACCCACCAAGGCCTCTTATAAGTCATCCACACTCACCGACTTGCTAGAGATGACCCGTTCCAAAGGCCCCAGTGTCGCCTCTATTGCCTCGCTCGAGAAGCGCAAAATATGATACAACATCACCTGTAAATCCTCGCATGGTAGACCCATAATCTAATAAATGTCCACTAGTGTCAGCGTCATCTCCTGCACTCCAAAATGGAAAGTATGGGTAGTATCCCACCACCTCTCCCCCAGAGAGCATATGACAATAAAAGATGGTGGCGTCTCATCCAGAGAGTCCGCTAAATCACCAAAGCCTATGCCCCACACTGGATTCCACACTTTCTCAAGAAGGTTCTCCTACATACTCTTCACCCCAGTCGACCCTCGAGCATAGATGGTCGAAGAAGAAGTCACCACCTGCAAAGCATACCCCGAATAAGTCCAAAATATTTTTAAAAAAATCCAAAAAAGTAATAAACTTATTCCAAAATAAAAGGAAAAATAAAAAAATCACAATAAAAAGTGGCTCAAAGATAATCACTTACATAACCACTAAGGTTCAACACGAAATTCGAATGAATTTTAAAGGCTATCGCATGAAGATCTAATCATCCTCCACCAGCCTTGCTCCATGATACACATTATCGACTCCCTTCGGTCTCGCCCTCAGGTTACCGACTTAAAATTTGCCCAATAATCATTGTACGCCGCATTTGTAATGGTCATTTCTTCAAAAATCACAACAAAAACACATAGAGCGACTTTTTTCTAGAGAGGTAGAGAGATTGAAAGGATTTGATGTGGTAAACAAGCAACTTCATCCCCTTTATGTAGGAGCTAAAGGGCCCGGGCCTATTGATTGACACCCCCAATGTCTGCCTGCTCCCTGTGTTACCCTTTGTTTCAAGTGCCTAAACAGGTAGGAAGGGACCAGACCCTTTCGGCAGGCATTTCCTCTCAGCTTTGTTCTAAAAAATCTCTTAAAACTCCAAAAATTCTCTAAGAAATCCAATAAAATCGAAAAATTCATAGAAGCTCAAAATGCATAAGAAAATGTACGTGTATCATAAAAATAATCAAAATTAAAAAATCATAAAAAATATTTAAACTTTTCAAAAAAAAATCCAAAATCTTTCAAAATTTTCTCATACAAGCACGTGTATTTTATAAAGTATTTTTACACTCTTTAGGTTCTCAGAATACAAATTGGCCCTCAGAATTAGATTGTGATCCCCTTATCGGTCGCTTACTTCTTAGGTCGTTAGAATAAACCTTGACCCTCAAAATTAGGCCGCGATTCCCATATTAGTCGCATACACTCTTTAGATTACCGAAATAGACCTTGGCCCTCAGAATTAGGTTGCGATCCTCATATTGGCATACACTCTTATGTCCTCTTAATTGACCTTGTCCATTAGAATTAGGTCGCGATACCCGTATTATTAGCATACACTCTTCAGGTATTCTAGCTAGAACTTGTCCGTCAGAATTAGATTGTGACCCCCGTATTGATCGCATACACTTACATCCTCAAAATAGACATTGACCCTAAGATTAGGTCGCGATCCTTGCATTGTTGCATACGCTTTGGGCCTTAGAATAAACGTTGACCCTCAAAATTAATTCGTCGCACACACTCCTTAGGTCCTCATAATAGACCTTTTCCCCTAGAATTAGGTTGCGTCCCTCATATTGGTCGCACACACTCTATAAGCCCTAATCCTCATAGTCTCTAGGCCCTCAGTTATAAACCCATATACCCGAATACCTGAATATTTGATTACCTTATTTATTAAATAGACCAGGTCTGGTATATGTTATCTTTGACCCGTTCAGGACCCGACCCTTAATATATATATATATATATATATGTATTTCTAAATATATTTGTAATTTTATAGTAAAAATAAATATTTATTGGTACTTTCATGTTATTATTAGTTTGTTATTACTTTTTAAAAGAGTTTAATGTTATTATTTTTAAAGAAAATATTATATTATTTACTCACTCAAAAGGGTAATTATTCTTAGAAAGTGAGTTAGGATTGAATTAAAAAATAAAATTCTAATAACTGCTAAGCGGGTCAAATAAATGGATCGAGTCCCGGGTCCTTAACAAATTCGGGTCTAGTTAGAAAAAATAGGACCCATTGGGTAATCAGGAAAAACATGATCAACCAAAAACTAAATGGATTCGAAGACGGTTAAGGGTATACCCGACCTGTCTTTGACCCTTTTATAGGCCTAATTATGGCTGGTGACATAGGTTGTGTATAGGCTTATATCTCGACCATACGTTCAGTTAGTCAATTGTTTGGAGGGAGGGAGATTAAAGAGACTTGATTCATAGAGTTAATCTTAGTATGTGATAACTCGGTGGTGTGATTGCATAGTGATTTTGACTTTTTATTTATGTGTATGTTCTGTAATCTGATAGGTGGGGGCCTCTTATAGATTAACCTAATAGAACAAGAAAGAGGTCCCCAGAGGTTGGAGCCTTCAAGTGATATTATATATATGTGCAATCAGTCCAGTGATGGATTCATTCATTTATGGATTTGGTATGTGCTACTATTTTGACATTGACGTGTTACGTATCTTATTATGAGGTAGTATATTGATACTATGTATGATTATTTGGGTACATGGTTAGAGTTCATTATTTTGTTGTATCCTTAGGACGAGGTTGGGCATTTTACTTCATAGTTTGCGGTCTTGGTTTTTGTAAGTGATAGTTATGTCTAGTTTAGTTATACTTTTAGGTAACTTTTACCTTAGGATAATTGGGGTGGGGTGAGGTGCATTTGATGTGAGTGTCAGTAAGATGGTATAATACGTAAATAAGTCACATATTATAATGTTTAATTGAAGTAAATTACTTCTTGCTTATTTTGTGGGTTGTATATAATCCACGTTATTTCCCTAAAAAATTATATGTTCATAAACGGGAGCAACATGGCTGAGTGTTCAAAGTTGCATTTCAACTAATTAGGCGACTATCTATCCTTAGTATAGGATTCATTCAATATAGGATTCATTCAGTTTGGTCTTTCATTTATTTCAATCTCTTTAGTTATTCCTACCTCATATATATTATTTATAGATCCTTGGGGATTCCAAAGTTGTTTATTGGTTTATTTTTTAGACTTTTAGTATTGTTTAGACTCGGTTATTATTATTGATTTAGTTTGGAGACTCTTATTTTATCTAAATATTATACATTTGTATTATATATATATATATATAAAAATTATTGTAGTAAATGATTTAATGTATTATATTATTTAATTATGTATTATGATGCCGAGAATGGTATAAATTATTTGACATCCCCTATCTTCAACATTGAGGATTGGCCACCCGATATGTACGAAAATAGGGGTGTTTCACAAATATATTTTGTGGATTTGTAGTTTCATTTGTCTTTTTATTTGTGTAACTACAACATATATAATTATTTTATTGGTGATAATCTTTGATGAACACAAAATTCTCTTGTATATATATATAAAATATAAATATCTCATTGTTGCTATGTACCTTAGCCCACTTCGGGGGCCTTATAGTCACTTAAGGGCCTAGTATCCTTTATTGACAATTACCTCTTATCGGGTTCAGAACCTCTTCTGTAATGTTACATATAATCTTTTATGGATTATTATTTTTTTTATCTCCACTACGAGAGAGTCAAGAATTTGGGACCCATAGGCCTGCCATGATTTTGATGTGCAACAAATTCATTTGTTTTTGATATTTAAGTTTACCCTACTAGGATAATAATTATGGCAGGTGCATTTGTAGCTAGTACATCTAACCTGGTCACTTTACATGTAACACTAAATGCGTATGGAATTTTAATTTTCAATCACTTTATGTTACAATTGCCTTTGTACCTCATTTTCATATTGAGGGGTGGAGAGGTCCAGATGAGACAAAGTGGAAGTATTTAACTACAATTGTTTTTGTTCCTTAAGGATAAATCGATATTTGTATGTTAGGTATTTCACCCCCTCATCCTAATGGCATGAAAATGTTTTATCAAAATAAAAATTTGCAAAATTGATGGTAAATTATGACAAATTATAAAGGATGAATAACAACCAACATATATATACCCTTATGTTAATGGCAATTATAAATTTTTTTGTGAAGTTTATTCTCAGTCTTTATTTAATATAATGAACTTACTAGAAAAAAATAGTAAAATAAATCATGTGACTAATGAGTATATGCATCAGTTAAAATCGTAAACACAAGTTTATGAAAATCAATTAAGGTGACCAAAATGGTCATCATACGACATCAAAGTAGTTGAATCATGGAGCTTCAGGCACATTACATAGTGTAATTTTATAAAATGTTGTATAATATAACCTTATGAATACTAAAATGATTGCTTTCAAGTGTAAGATTTTGGCTTCCATTACTAAATGTAATGAAAAAGTACTTTTAATTGTTTAGTTCAATATGATACCCATCTAGTATTATTCTCGTGAAACTAAGAAGATTTCTTTAGGAATTGCTTCATTTAAAATGAATGGGCGAATACCGGGTGACAACACCATGTAAGCTCTTTTAGATCCTTTGATTATTTTTAACATGTGAAACTATAGTGGAAACCTTAGCTATAATTATAAAAGTCTAAGAAAACTTTAGGTGTTTCAAAGTAGTGTTAATAAAGAAAATCAATAGATGACAATGAATAATACCCAAAAATACCATATTCACTAAACAATACAATATAATTTTCTAAAGAGATCACATATAAACAATATCGGTTATAAATAACTAAATGGGAGAAATGATATAAATATGTCATTTTATAATGACATATCACAATGGTCAATTTTATTGGTCTATATTTGATGGTCAAATAAATATTAGAAATAAGAAGAAGGATTTATTGTTCTTGAAAGAATTATGTGACTTAAATTTTATGGCTATGGGTGTTGATAAAATAATCCAAATGATTGGTTTGATAGAAAACACGTAGGTTCTTATGTAACAAGGAATATAATGGAATTATATGAGCAAGATAAAACACTACATCGATTAAAATATAGTACACGAATATGAACTTTGAGATAAATGTAACATAAATTATTTAAAAAGAACCATTAACTTGTTGGGAACTGGTTTGAAGGGAAAGTTATCTTGAGTTGAATTTTAAAAAGGCAGAAGGATTAATAAAGAAATATTCCTTTGACATTACAAAGGAAAATGTAAATTATGATAACATCCTTAATGGAAAAGTCAATATTTCCTTAAGATGTTGATTTTCCCACAACCTAAGAAATCAAAGGAAAACTATATTATAAGTGGCATGATTTCAAGAATCATGACACTAACTATGGACCCCTCAAATTTCGACAATGAGTACAATGATATGAAAAACCAACTTATACAACATCCGATATCACTAAACATTTAGTATAAACTCCTAAAAATCCTCGGTCAAAACCCGAGGAACGCACTTAAATATCCTAAGACTTCCATACTATCAGGTGTACATTGCTTACCTAGTTTCAGTTAATGTAGCCCATCGGCGCAACATACGGTCTCCCGGAACACTTATGATAAACTACTAAACATCCAAGGGAAACGCCCAAGGAACACCCTTAAATATCTTGAGATAGTCCAAACGTAATTTGTTAATTTCGCACCCAGTTTTAGCACGCGCATCCAAATTGTGAAACATTCGGCCTCTCAGAACACTTAAGACAAACCCCTAAAATTCTTCGATCAACACACGAGGACCACCCATAAAACTACTAAGATTTTTGAACTATCTAGTGCTCATTTTGTACCCAGTTTTCTTACACATAACCAACCTTCACATTATTCGGTCACTAAAAACATTTAGTAAAAACACCCCAAAAATCCTCGGGGAATGATTGAAAGAACTTTTGTGTGTATCGTTGTAGAGTAAAGTCTTTTGCTCAAAACCCAATTAATACCAACACAATGTGACAAAATGAATATAGAGGCAAGTGTTAAGTGCGGGTGTCAATCCAACTTTCAACTGTGAAGACTAAACATGTGAAGATAATCGCAAAATCACTTTCATATGATTATATTTAGTATTATTTATTTTTATTTATTTATTTTAAAAAAAGGGGATGAAAACTAACTAAGAAGAAGATTAAAATGTGATAAATATTTTTTTTAAAATTTAAAAAAACTGATACAATATGAGTCCTAAAAAAAATTAAAACTAATCTAAATGAAAGGAGAAGAATATCTACAATATGTACAAATGGGTGAAGTCCCAAATACTCATTAATGTCTGAATTAAGTTTGCTAAAATTACAAACAATCCCAACAAAGATTTGCATCTAAGTATTTACCCCTCTAAATGAACTCTCAATGCACTATTAAATAATCAGAAACATTTGCTAAAAATACAAACCCTCCCATTATAAATTTGTACATAAATATTCATTCAAGTGAGATAATTTCTACCACACCACTCCATATTGAGATATTTTCCAAATTACAAACACTCTTTATAGAACGTTGAGGCATAACTTATCCCATTTTAAAAATTAAAATGAAGATTCTTTTTTTATGAGCTGCGCCCTCTTGTTTTATAACCCACAAAGTGTATTTTTGTTGGAAGATTAGGTGGGATTATATTTGTCTAAGTCAAGGGTGTGAGTTTTATATTATAAAACGTATCATGCGGTGTGTGATATCGATATTCGCAAGTTTCCAAGTAACCCTTATTTAATTAGAGTCTACTTTTAAACCAAATAAATTCAGCCCTTAAACATGCATCTATGTGTGTGCGCGTGTCAAACCATAAATAGATGAAGCATGTGACACAAAGTTAAGGAAAAAACCCCTTTCGGGTAAAACCTTTTATTTTTAGAACTTTAAAGAATTTATAAGACTATTGACTTACATACAACCTGATAATCGCCCACAAGTGTAATGCACGGTGTCTTCGTCAAACCTCCAAAGCAATGACTAGAAATACAGTGTGACACAGAAATACCCGCAGGTGTCGATTCTGATGTCATCGGCTGGAACTTTCCCTTTCCAGGAGGGCAACAATGAAGAAGAGAACGACTTCTCCACAAGGGTTGAACAAACACAAGGTTGTGTTCTTGGGTTGCAAGTGGATTCACAAAGATTTAGCAATGATATGTGAATCAAAACATGAGTCTTGGGACTCAAAAAGGTGAAGACTAGAGCTGATTGAACTCTAAAAAATGTCTCTTAAAGTCTTGAAAAATAACTCCCCCGAAGTTGGCTTTTATAAGGAAACCAAAAAGAGTTTCACGATTTAAAACTCTGCCAGCCTACATGTACCCCAAACCGGTTCGGGTGTACTACGAACCGGTTCGCTCCCCGAACCTTTTTGGCTTCGGTTCGCACAAATTCGCTGGAATGTGGGGATTTAAACACTTAGCATTTTTCCAAGAGTTTTCCTCGAATTTTTCTCCATTTTCAGAGGGCAATAACTTCTTCACCGTAGCTCTGATTGAGGTACCATTTCTTCCAGTATCTTCGGTGCGACAAGATCTTCAACTTTCCATTTGATCAGACCTCCGAACGGTGACTGTAAAATTACCAAAATTCCCTTGAACTTTCATATCTTGCATTCTTTCACTATTTTGACTTCTCTTGCGTACCACTTGCATTAAGTCCCTAAAATCATGGAACGTGAAGTCGTTGAGGCAGATGTGGGACACTTAATGGAGATGTTGAATGCTTGATTCTCAAAATTCGGATTGAGGCCGTCATGTGAGATCGTGTAGTGACATGGCAAATGTAGCGGCGTACGACATACAAAAATGTAACATGTTGGACATGAGAAAAATGTCCTTACATATATTATTCCTCATTTAAAGGAATATGGCAGGTGGGTGATATGGGTCGGATATGTGAGGCTCCTAACTTCTTGGGATTTTTGGTTGAAGGTAATTGGATATTGGTTTCGAGTTTAAAAGGTTTAGGAGATATGGCAGGTGGTAGCGGGTTCGTGGGTTTAAGATGGGAACTCAAGTTAAGCTTCGGGTTATGGAGGTATAAGGCTGTGAGTTTGCTGGTGTTGGGTCAAAAATGGTTTTCGGGTTTGGTGGTCATCGAAAGTGGGTCAGTTTTGGCTTTGATTTGTTTGGTGGGTTTGATTATGGAGGTGAGGAGAGAGAACGCGTGGTGAGAAGTTGAAGATGATGGAGATGTGTGATTGGGTCTGAGTGAGTGTATGGTAGTAGGAAGTGTGTGAGTTGGTTATTAGGGTGTATAGGTGTATATGGGGTTATTGTGTGTGTGTGTGTTTAATTTGTACACCTAATTAAATCAAAATTAAAATTAACTAAATATTTACGTCATAGTTAAAAATTATATATAAAAAAGTAAAATCTATTAAAACTAAATAAATTAAATTCCTAACCTAAAAATAAAAGACTCAAATAAAAATAAAATAAAATACTAATAATAAAACCAAACTGATGAAATCAAATCAAATAAAAAAACTAAAAATAAAGAGAATAAAATAAAATTAAGAAAATCCTAAATTAACACGCCTATAATAAAAACACCCGACGCACAATAAATATACGGACCCTAATATTTACAATTATACGCATGTGAATAAAATATAAAAATCCTAAGAATTATATACGACTCAAATAAAATAAAATAAAATTACAAGCTAAACACACACGAGGCTCAGGTGATGGCTTGGGCTTGATTTAAGCTTAGGGTTGGTACAGGAAAGGGTTTAGGGTATCAGAACTCATCGGGGCAAGCTCAAACGGGACTTCAGTCTTCACTGTCTCTTTGATTTTCTTCATTCAATGTTTTCGATCGCTATTTTGTTGCAATTCACTTTAGTTAGCACAATTTGCTACCGCGATTGCATATTGACCTGTAATATAATAAAATACGAACATAAGGCTATTTTTATTGAGATTGTTGGATTAAAATGCATATATTTAGGGTATAAAATAGACACTTTTGGGTGCTTCTCACTCCACCCCAAATAAAACTTTTCTAGTCCTCGAGCAAAAATAGAGAGAAAAGAGATAAGAAACCAAAAGTGCGCCACTTTTGTAGGCAATTGCGATTGTACTTAGCATGTGCAATAACCTGTTAAACCTATAGGTTGCCCTAAAGGACAAGTTTTGTCTCGTGAGGGTTTACAGTAAATGTACCCATAAAATTCAATATTTTTTTTATTAAAAAGCAATCCGTTTTTTATGATAAAGAGCTATACAACCGAACTAAATAGTCATCAAGGAACACCATGTTCATCTATCGAAGTATGGCATAAAATTACTCAATATAAAAACGTAATCCTTACTAAAACTCAGCATGTGTTAGTGTGAAACAATCTTAAGTATCATTAGAGTAATTCCTAGATCGCCTTTATATAATCAACACTTTTACTTTAATTCTCACTAGATATAACTCTTTGAATCGAACTCTCTAAGAACTGAGTAAGTATATATCTCTAGTGTGTGAGGAGGTGAGTAAATATAAACAAGGTCAAACGTCTCACGCACTTATTAAAAATGACAGATGCATGAAAGAAATTTTGATCTGATAAAGGAATGCTAACAACTATGTTGAGAATGTCGAGTCATTCACCATATAGACTTATCGTTTGCCCCAACACTTTACCAAGTGTGAAAAAGGGTTTATGAAGGGAAAATAGGATGAAAAAGATGATATGGTGGAGAGTTTTTGAGTAGAGTGGAACACAATTTGGCTGACTAATGGCTTCATCTTTTGAATTTTTGATCGCATGTTTTCTTTTTCATCTTTTCTATTTTTTTCTTTTTCACCACTTCGTTTTCTATTTTTTATTTTATTTCTCTTTTTTTTTATTGCGATGCATTTTTCTTTTCATAACACAAATGAAGACAATTTACATTTGGAAATTCGAACACTCTTTATTCTAAAAAAATATTGGATGGTAATGACTGAAAATGATATATGGATGGTGTGGAGAATATATATGGACAAGGGAAATAAGGATATATAATGGGTGAATGATAATGTGATAGGGAAAAAGATAAGTGTATGGTAAAAATGGTTCCATGCTCGGGACAAACTAGAAGACACATATTTCTTACAACTCGAAAGTGATATCATTCTCATTGATTATGCCAAAATTGAAAAATAATGAGACCATTGTGACTCATGAATGGATAAAATCTCTCGGATTTTAAGTTTCCAGTAGTGATCTTTTAAGGCTCTCTTGAGAATGTAGTTACTCAACTTTTGATTGTAAATCATGAAAATGCAATTTTACCGAGTTTAGGAATTCAGAGTGCAAGTACGTTTTAAGAGGTGTTATTTAATTTTATGGTGAAAAACGTAATTTTAGGGTGGAACACGGGTATTCCGAAAATTCTAAAAAAGGGATGATAGACTATTCATGTCATAAAAAAATTGTTGAACTGCACAAAAAGTTAAATGACTTATTTCTGAAATTTTTTCAAAAGAGGTACCATTTTGATAAATTTCCCACCCCAAACAAAAGAGAAGATTGTCATTGATATTTAAAACTATATATTAAAATGGAAAGCACATGGTAGGAAAGATATTACCATAATGAACAGCTAATCAAATGTACCGCATGATGGAGCACATATGAAACCTAAAGAACAGATGCGACACAAAAATAGGTACAAGTCTATAAAGCTTGTGAAAATCATTGGGGTGGGATGGAACACCACTCCCCAAAAGTTTATGACTCATACTCAGAAACAACGGGTTGCTTCCCGGTAGTTCTAAGTTTAACGTCTTCAGCCAGACCGAAGGGAACTCACCCTAAAGATAAGAACTTTTAAAGCACGGGGCGACAGAAAACTTGGGTGATGATAATCACCCCCAAATAAGACTGAAGCATGAGGGGATAAAGGCTAAAAGGTCAATGCACTTGTATGGAAAAATGCTTCATGTGATGCAAAGCATTGGTGGACCAAGGATGGGTGGGGAGAATTACATATGGAACAAAGGCAAGGGTGAGGGAGAAGAGCCACCGATCAAGAGCCTTATTGACCATAAAGGTGAGGGCAATTAGGAGACTAAAAGAATAAAAATCATTTTGTCCTTTTTTTTGTAGAATATAAAATATTTTTTTTTGAATATTTTGAAAAAGAAAGGAAATATTTTTTTGATTTTTTTTTTGATTTGGAAAAGGAGGGAAAATATTTTTGGGATTTTTTTTGTTTTGATAAAAAAAGAAGAAGGATTATTATTGGTAAAGATGGGAAAGAAAATGAAAAATATTTTTGATATTTGGACAATATGGAGACAGTAGGCTTGAAAAAATATTTTTGGAGTTTAGGGATTTTATTTTTATTTTTTTGGAATAATTATTACAAATAAATTGGTGTCAAAATGCACCCAAATAAATACAAAGCCTTAATAATCCTAATACAACCAATCTAATGAATACGAAAAATAACTACAACTACTACAAAAAAATAGAAATGAAATACAAGCCTTCTCACGAGCGTACAACTTCATGAAAGTGGTAACGACGCCATTTGATGGAAAGAACTTTTGTGTGTATCATTGTAGAATAAAGTCTTTCTATCATTGTTGATGTAAAAAATTAGATCACTCTAATAATTCAATCACAGATAAATAAATGAGACAAAAGATTTTAAAATGGTTCAGCCTTATAAGAATGGCCTACGTCCACTGTTGTTTTATTGCTGTTTGTATGGGAATTCTCGATTACAAGTTATTTCAAGAAATTCCGGTCTGGGGGTCCTCCTCCAATGAGGATTGTACAATGTATTTATAGCCTTGAGGCTGTCATGTGAAAGGGTAATACATTAAATGATATGTATATGAAAGGGTAATACATTTAATGCCCTCTTTGCGTGCGCGTCCAAATGATAAGCATTTAATGAATCAGTTGAACTGTTGGTTATCCAGCTATTAATGCTTTGTTCGAGATGCAGCTCGGATCGCCTGAGTTACTCAGACCGCCTAAGCTTCTTGGTATT
Source organism: Sambucus nigra (assembly GCA_949130495.1). Taxonomy (NCBI): domain Eukaryota; kingdom Viridiplantae; phylum Streptophyta; class Magnoliopsida; order Dipsacales; family Adoxaceae; genus Sambucus; species Sambucus nigra. The sequence goes on along the minus strand of OX422211.1, from coordinate 201,477,840 downwards.
CAAGAGTTCCTCGGAGAGGTTTGTTCCTCGGAGCGTATGAGTTCCTCGGTGCATGTGAGTTCCTCGGGTAAGCAGTGTTCCTCGGGGAACTATGAGTTCCTCGGGTAAGCAGTTTTGTTCCTCGGAGCGTGGGAGTTCCTCGGAAGTGTTTGTAGTTGCCATGTAGACAACCACGTGTCTTCACATGATTGGTCCATGTCAGCAGATTAAATTTGGTATCAACAGAAGCCCCCAATGTTTCATAGTTCGAAATTTGAGGAGTATGGAACATTCTTTCTCGGAATATGGTAGCTTTAAATAGTCTTCCTGATTTTTAGGAGCATTTCCCTTGTATTTATTTCTCCTTCCAAATTCATAGAATCATGCTTTTTTGGACTTTTCTGCGTGCTTCGATTCCCGCGTTACTTTTCGTCTTTTTAGCCGCTGTAGCCCGCTTTGATTCCCGCGCCTATATTTAATGCCCTTTTAGCCGCCGGTAACGTAATCATCCTTTTTTGTAATCATTACTTCGCCAGTTCCCAGGGTAAGGTATTTAAACTTCACAGACACTCCCATCGTCTTCTACCTTTTCAAATTTTCATCTTCGAGTTTTTCATTGTCTTCTACTCTTATGTATTCATCTCTTCCATCGTCTGTCGTCATCAGCTCCACTCTTTTCCTGTAAGATCTTCTTCTTTCTTCTTCATTTCTTTTAATCACCATGGTTTACCTTGTTGAATCTCTTAACAAATTTCGATCTGATTTTTCCATTCCCTTCTGGGTTGTCTTGGAAGAGCTTTCTGAGCCTTCTAATTATTTCAATTTGGCTGAGGGACATTGGTTCCCCAGTCTCTTTTTTGATGAGTGTGGATTTTCTTTTCCACCAAATCCTCTGTGTCTGGGATTCTGTCAGTACTTTGATGTTGTTCCTGCACGAATAGCCCCCAACACATGGAGAGTAGTTAATGGGGTGCATAAATTAAATCAAGTGCATGGAACTCGTATAGGAATTCCAGAAATCATGTACTGCTATAAATGGACAGTTAATGATAATATTTATTATTTAAAAACTAGGTTTATAAATAGAGCCTTAGTAGTCAACCTCTCTGATGCCAATAGGGATTATTTTGAACACGGGGTTGTCGTAAAAAATTGGCAACACCCTCCATTAACCAGAGATGAGGTTTACCAGGGTCCCAGATGCCCTCTTTATGGCAATGGAATAGGTTATTTTTATTTTATTTTATTTACTTTGAAATCATGTTTGTTTTGTGTTTGATAAAATGTGTCACTGATAACAATGTTTGTTTATTTGAAGTTGATAGTAAGAGAAAGTGCCCAAAAGAAACATATGTCAATATAAGGCATTTGGGACTTATCTGGGGTCTGCATCAAAGGGTTGCCGACGAGCATATCAGGTCGGCTTCGTATCTGCTCTAGTACAAGAGCTACACAACCTCCTTCACTGCTCGTCCAGTGATCAGTGAAGCAGAGCCAGTACCAGCCTCTGCAAGTTCTTCGCCTGAATCTCATATTCCATTGAGCGAAAGGATGAAGAAGAGAAGAACTCCTGCTCTGTTTGAGAAAACCGCCTCCGGTTCTGGGGAGGTAAAAAGGATTAAGATTGATGTCCTAAAGGAGGGGACAAAGAAGACTAATGCAGCTCCTCCAGCTGCTCCTGCTAAAGTCTCCGAGAAGGTTGCTGATAAGCCCGCAGTGGCTCCGAGCAGCTCTGCTGCTCCTGGAAAGGTGAATGTGATATCACCGACTAAGGATTCATCCTTGGTTGAATCTGCAATTGTTCCCCCGAGGAGGCTGAAGAAAAGCTCCTCGGTCAATTTGGCTGACACCACTACTCAGCCCCCAGCTGCTGGGACTGTAGTTCCCACTTTTGTCCCTCCGAGCTCTGTCATGAGCTCGGTGAAGTCCCGGACCATTACCGAGGTCCAGGGTAATGAAGATAATCTTACTCAGGACGTGGTTACTTCTTTGGCTGCTCGTCATCTTGCTTCAGTAAGTTTCTTTACTTTGAACTTTTCATAGTTTCCTTTGTCATTTCTGTTTCTAACTTGCTTTCTTTTTCTGTTTACAGTTGACGAGCTGTTTTAACATAATCCTGAAAAAGGATGAAGCCATTAAAGCCTCATGCTCCTCGTCCAGTGTGGAGGGATCTATGGAAGAGGCTGTAAAATCTTTGGAAGACTCCCGCCAGAAGTATGTCACTGATAAGGCTATCTGGGAGAAAAAACTTTCCTCCTCCGAGAAAGAAAAAGCTCGAGTTGCCGATGCCTCCAAGGAATTGGAGAAGAAAAAGAATGCCTTGGAGAAGGCAAATAAAGAGCTTGAGGAAAAGCTCAAAGCCGCTGGAGAGCTGGAAAATAAACTCAAAGTTACTGAGGAGAGGTTGGACCAGCTCCAGGAAGTAGGTCGGCGGAAGGAGGAGGTTGAGATCAAACTGAAGAATGCTGAGAACCTTCTGTCCGAGACGCTTTCCTCGAAGAAGCTGAAGAGGAAAGCTGCTGTGAAAAATTCCTTCAGCTCTGGCTGGGACAAGGGGTGTGCTGCCATGGTATCTCAAGTAGACTATGGCAGTCTAAAGTACTTTAGGGATGGATGGGTTGTCGCATTGTTTCTTGCATGAGGTCTGGCCCTGAGCCAGATTTGCCATTATTCCAGTCAGATCTGGAACAATTGGTGGAGCAGATGGATTTGGAGGGGTTCCAGCGTTTCGATTGCTGGATTCAGGAATATCCGCCATTGGTAATGGATTATTTTTTATGAGAAAACGATTTTACCAGTCGCTTCCCACAGACGGCTCCAATCTGTTGATGTAAAAAATTAGATCACTCTAATAATTCAATCACAGATAAATAAATGAGACAAGAGATTTTAAAGTGGTTCAGCCTTATAAGAATGGCCTACGTCCACTGTTGTTTTATTGCTGTTCGTATGGGAATTCTCGATTACAAGTTATTTCAAGAAATTCCGGTCTGGGGGTCCTCCTCCAACGAGGATTGTACAATGTATTTATAGCCTTGAGGCTGTCATGTGAAAGGGTAATCCATTAAATGATATGTATATGAAAGGGTAATACATTTAATGCCCTCTTTGCGTGCGCGTCCAAATGATAAGCATTTAATGAATCAGTTGAACTGTTGGTTATCCAGCTATTAATGCTTTGTTTGAGATGCAGCTCGGACCGTCTAAGCTTCTTGGTATTCAAGAGTTCCTCGGAGAGGTTTGTTCCTCGGAGCGTATGAGCTCCTCGGAGCATGTGAGTTCCTCGGGTAAGCAGTGTTCCTAGGGGAACTATGAGTTCCTCGGGTAAGCAGTTTTGTTCCTCGGAGCGTGGGAGTTCCTCGGAAGTGTTTGTAGTTGCCATGTAGACAGTCACGTGTCTTCACATGATTGGTCCATGTCAGCATATTAAATTTGGTATCAACAATCATAACCCAATTAATACCTACACAATGTGACAAAATGAATATAGAGGCAAGTGTTAAGTATGGGTGTCAATCCAACTTTAAAGTGTGAAGACTAAATGTGAAGATAATCGCAAAATCACTTTCATATTATTATTTTTGGTATTATTTTTTTGTATTTATTTTTTTAGAAAAAGGGGATGAAATCTAACTAAGAAGAAAATGATAATGAGATAATTTTTTTTGAAATTAAAACTAACTGATATAATATGAGTCCTAAGAAAAAATTAAAACTAATCTAAATGTAAGGAGAAGAATATCTACAATATGTACAAATTAGTGAAGTCCCAAATACTCATCAATGTTTAAATTAAGTTTGCTAAAATTACAAACAATCCCAACAAAGATTTGCATCTAAGTATTTCTCTCTCTAAATGAACTCTCAATGCACTATTGAATAATGAGAAACATTTGCTAAAAATACAAACTCTCCCACTATAAATTTGTACATAAAAAAGTGAGATAATTTCTACCACACTACTCTATATATTGAGATATTTGCTAAAATCGCGAAAACTCTTTATAGAGTGTTGAGGCATAACTTATCCCATTTTAAAAATTGAAATGAAGATTATTTTTTTTATGAGCTACCCCCTCTAGTTTTATAACCCACGAAGTGTATTTTTGTTGGAAGATTAGGTGGGATTCTATTTGGCTAAGTCAGAGACGTGAGTTTTCTTTTGTTCCTCATTTAAAGGAATATGGAAGGTGGGTGATATGGGTCGGATATGGGAGGCCCCTGATTTCTTGGGATCTGTGGTTGAAGACAATTAGGTATTGGTTTCGGGTTTAAAAGGTTTAGGAGATATGGTAGGTGGTAGCGGGTTCGTGGGTTTAAGATGGGATCCTAGATTAAGCTTCAGGGTATGGAGGTATAAGGTCACGAGTTGTCTTGTGTTGGGTTAAAAATGGTTTTCGGGTTTGGTGGTCACCGGAAGTGGGTCGGTTTGGGTTTGATTTCTTTGGTGGGTTTGATTATGGAGGTGAGGAGGGAGAACGTGTGGTGAGAAGTTGAAGATGATGGAAAGGTGTGATTGGGTGTGAATGAGTGTATGGTAGTAGGATGGGTGTGAGTGGGTTATTAAGGTGTATAGGTGTATATGAGGTTATTATGTGTGCATGTTCAATTTGTACACCTAATTAAACCGAAATTAATATTAATAAATATTTACGACTCAGTTAAAAATTATATAAAAAGTAAAATCTATTAAAACTAAATAAATTAAACTGCTAACCTAAAAATAAAAGACTGAAATAAAAATAAAATAAAATACTAATAATAAAACCAAACTGATGAAATCAAATCAAATAAAAAAACAAAAAATAAAGAGAATAAAATAAAATTAAGAAAATCCTAAAATTAACACGCCTATAATAAAAACACCCGACGCACAATAAATATACGAACCCTAATATTTACAATTTTACGCATGCGAATAAAATATAAAAATCCTAAGAATTATATACGGCTCAAATAAAAATCTAAAAAATTAATAAAATTACAAACTAAACACACAAGAGGCTCAGGTGATGGCTTGGGCTCGGTCTAGGCATAGGGTTGGTACATGAAAGGGTTTAGGGTATCAGAACTCATCGGGGTAAGCTCAAACGGGACTTTAGTCTTTACCGCCTCTTTGATTTTCTCCATTTAGTGCTTACGATCGCTATTTGTCACAATTCACTTCAGTTAGCACAATTTGTACCGCGATTTCATATATTGACTTACAATATAATAAAATACGAATGTAAGGCCATTTTTATTGAGATTGTTGGACTAAAATGCATATATTTAGGGTATAAAATAGACACTTTTGGGAGCTTATCAGGTAACACCCAAGGAACACGCATAAATTTCCTTCGATTTTCAAACTGTTAGGTGTTCATTCTGCACCCCGATTTTAGCACACGCCCTACCAATTCGCGCAACATCTGGTATCTCAAAACACTCATTATAAACTCTTAAAAATTCCCATGTAACACCCAAAGACCACTAATATATTACCTATTCAATTGTAATATTTTTTGATAAATGGTTCGTATCCAATCATCACACGCGCAACATGCTAAATGCTCCCCCTAAAAATCCCCGAGCAATACTTGAAGATCACTCAAAAGTCCCCTGACATATCTAAAGTTTCTGGGTTGGATTCTAATCGACTTCATGTGCTCATAACCCCAACATCCTTTGGGTCATAGGATGTTCGTCGCTTAATTAAGAACACCTTAAAATCCCAAGGTTTAACATCGGCTCACACATAAAACCCCCAAAGTTTGTGAAAAGTGGAAAAATTATAATAAAAAATATCTGCCTATTTGTTTAATCGATCGACCAAAAATAGTAATCAACCAATAGTTTAAACGTATCCATCAACTGATTAGTTCATCGTCTCTTTTGATTAGGTTTTCTAAAAAGGAAGTTCTAAAACCGAACATCCATTTGGTTTTATAAAAATCCTACCTCTCGAGTCTTGTCTTGAGCATCCCAAGCTAAACTCCAACTTTTTAAGAAATTGACTTCCGAATATCGAACAAGTACCATTCCTCTATGAAAATTAGAAAATTCGAAGACCTTTGGATGAACCTCTACCTGATAGTATAACCACTACCATCCCTCGAAGTATTTCCTATATCGAAGCTCCCTTCAATTTTTAAGCGTAAACATCGTTGACATTGATAAATTACTAAATCACACGTTAGGACTAAAGAATAATATATACATTTGTAACACTATACCCCGATTATGCAAAGAGGTTAGACGTTCATTTTATAACGTTTAAGTATTTAAAAGCCCGATCCTTATCCATAATTTCTCATTTTGAAATTGTTATTACATTCATACTAAAAAAAAGGATCATTTTGGAGGATGATCTTTTTAGAGTCCCCGCCAAAGAGTGATTAACTTGGTTAGTATGATGATTAGCAGATGAAAAAGGAGGATGAAGGTCGCCCGAGCAAGTTATCTCAAAGATTCTCCGTATAGGTAGCTCGAATGAGCTACCTTGAAGATTCTCCCACGGACCTAGCTTGAAGGATCGAATTCGTAGATCAAAATCACTTGAGTGATGATAGTTTGTAATAAAAATAGAATGAATTGTATCATCTACTTTATCTTATGATTATATATTGAGAGAGGTTGTTTGGTATCCACGAGGGACCATGCCTGACAGGGTATGGGAGAGCTAAGATGCTCTATCGAACAACCTCCTCTTGGGAACCCCGCAGGGATATGATTTGGAGGATTAGGAGCAAGGTAACGTTGAGAATACAACTACCAAACCTCTTAGAACACTTGGACAAAACTTCACTTTGTACATATGGTTGCTCGAGCCACTACATCCGAGCTACCTCAACTCTTATATGTTCGAAGGAACCTCCTCGAGGTACCTCAATCTTGCATCTTTGGTCTTAAGATAGTTCTTAGCCAATAAATAGAAGACTAAACACTCGATCTACCTACCAGCCGAGCAATCTTAAAGCATATGCCATCCCGCCTGACTGATGGGACCGTGCACCTAATAGAGTCACTGTTTATCCACTTTCTGACATCATGACATCTGACATTTAGGGACTCAAAGTTACGGCACTCAAGTGAGTTTATCCTTGGGACATCAGGTATAGTTTATCAAACCTGACGTCATCCTAAGGTAAACTCCAAGATGCTATGTCACATCCCTCATTAATTCCCACCATACTTTTAGCCAATGAAACAGTTTCCTGCCAAATTATAAGATCCCATGCATTTAATGCAATATCTTCTACATTAATGAGAGTTACTTGTTGACGTGACCATAAATGTGTATCTAGTGTTTATGCTGATATAGGCTTAAGTGCAAGCCTGTCGCGTTTGTAATAAACCCAGTAAGTCGGGATCGTCTCCACAGGGAAATAGGACGAACGAAGTCGTAATGACTTTGGAAAGATTGAGAGCCCTAACTCGACTCTAAAAATAATGAAAAGGTGATGATGGGAAAATTGACTAACTATAAACAAAAATAATAAGAAAATTTACCTATCTATTTTAGAAATAAATGAAAATCTTTTTGACATACTTAAGAAAATTTAAAGATGGTAGTGACAAGTGCAAGTGAAGAAAAATGAATCAGGATACACTCCTCCAACCCTAGTTCATTTATCAATGTTAAAACTTAATTCAGAATTGAAATATTTGAGTAACCCAGTCTTTAGTACTCCCAAGCATTACATATATGAGGGATCTTATCCCGCATTATACATAATCATAAGACGAGTAAAGCAGCGTCGTCGTAGCTATACGCGCGTTGCACTCTTAAGCATCTCGATTACCTAGGGTAAACGAGATCAAAAGTCCTACAACGGTTGTGATCACCACACAACACGATTAACTTAGTTATTTAATTAAAAATTAAATTTTACGTATTCATTAAGAATATCGGGTTGGATTCATGCATCCCAACCCTTAGAAAATTAGCCGGACATATTAAAATAAGAAAGAAGCATGATTTTAATAACTGAAGACATCTTAACTATAACTGAGAATTAAGCTGAATGAAGTTATTAACTAAGCAATTAACTAAAGCAATTAGGAAAGAAGAAATTGGAGCGAATTTACTTGAATTATAAAAGCTTGAATCAAAGCTAAATGAAAACTAGGGTTTTTATTGTTCTCTCTCTAAAACTAAATAAAATAGCTTATCTAAAACGAATTAGAAGCTCCCCTCAATGTCTGGGAGGACTTTGAAATATATACACTATGAAAAATACAAGAGATGGACTCATACAAAACTCTAGCTTGAAGAGAATAATACCAAATCTTGAACCACGGATCGATCCGGGTAATCATTTCGGATTGATCTGCCTGATGACCGGATCAATCCCTTTTTTATTTCACTTGGATCGATCCAGTAAATATGCCTTTATTCAGTGAACATGGGGGGCCGGATCGATCCTTTTTTTATGAGGACCGGATCGATCCAGTAAATTCTTCCTAATACAGTGACTTCCAGTACCCGGATCGATCCTTTTTTTATTACATCCGGATCGATCCGGATATTCTTCTCAATTTCTCTTCATTATCTCTTCAAATTCTCAAGATGATCTCACATCTTTGGATCTTCATAACTTCTACTTCGAAACTCGGATTGGAATGCCGTTTCTTCCCACGTGCTCATAGACTCGTGATCTTCAACTTTTATTTTGGGTCCTTGAACGAATTCCTTCCCTTTTGACTTTTCTTCTTTCTTCTCTCTTGCTTCTTCTAGTTTCTTTCTTTCTTTCATGTATTAAATACCTGCAAAATCAGTAAGAAATGCACGAAACTCGGGATACTTGTTAGAAGAAGCCATTAACAATGATATGAGATAAATCAACTCTTTTTACATTGTCCGTGGTATTAAAACCTCTGAATTAAGGGGAAAATTCAGAAGAATTTATGCTTCATCACTTGTGCATTTAATACGATCGATCATATTGAACGCGTGCAAGTTAACTCGAGTAACTTGCCCTTTATATAAATACACCATACAAATAGTTTAACTGACAGAGCATTCTCATCCTACAATTACTTCCCAACTTTCCCCAGACATGAGAGCTATTATGAGAACATAACTTTCCACATCCATTGAATACCCATATTATTGAGCATTAACTGAACTTGAAGTTCCTGCCTTGCCTTTATTGTGCCTAGAGTGCTTGCTCTTTCTCCCTCCAACCACGCTACATGCTGGTCCCATATACTTATTATGCCTGTTGTGTATTTATTGTGCCAACATATCATTTAATATAAGTCTAAATATTGAATCCCTTTGCCTCTTATTCACATGTGTTCACTGTCAATATTTAATATTGGACAGTGTTGATCCCGATCTTGATAAAGGGTTACGCCTCACTTGATACTAACCGTATTCCAAGAACCCATATCTTACATTTGGAGACTTCGCTAGGGAGGTATTATCTTTTGAAAAGATGCTTGAGGATGACACCGCCAGAAACATTGACTTCGATGCCATACGGTGTGAGGAGGAGGAAAACCTCTCCATGCTATCTGAGGGAGTGAGAATTGCATGGACAGAGCCTAGTGCATCCAATGCCGGTGTGAAGGAATCGATGGGTATATAGACAGGATTAGGACCGATACAAATGAAGGGACTCACGGTTTTGTTCGTCGAGTTCATTAAGATGTCGGTGACCCATGCAATGTTGGGGATCCCTACGGGAGGGAGCTCTTTCACTATGCCACCCGTGGCTATACCAGCTCCTACTATTATAGGGGTTATTAGTATGCTCGCTTTTAATGGCGCTCTCCCCACCACTCCACCTTAGATACAAGAATTTGCTAAGTGAGAAATAAAATAAGAAAATGCATACATATCGGCTTCCAAGTATGAATTTTATGCCAATAAGACTTGGCCCGCCTGACTAGGTTATGGAAGATTTTATGCTAATAAGACTTGGCCTGTCTGACCCTCGGTTATGGGAGATTTTATGCCAATAAGACTTGTCCCACCTGACCCTCGGTTATGAAAGATTTTATGCCAATAAGATTTGGCCCGCCTGACCCTCGATCATGAGAGATTTCTAAGACCAATATGGATTGGAAAAACTAAAAAAAAAAGAGTTTAAATGCAGGACATATCTAAAAGAAGACAAGTATACCTCTGGATGCGGCTCATCAACAAATTTATGAGTAACCATTTGAACTACATCTTCTACTTCTTCATCCAAAAAAGGTGCCCCCAAAGGACATTGATCTTGGGGGCCAATCGCATCCCCCCATTCATCAGCAACCTTTTCCAGTCTCCCTTCTCCTTGGCCCGCAGCAGCAACATCGATCGAGGGCCTAAAAATGGTAACAATAACCTGGCCATAGGATGGGGTGGGGACTAACGGAGCAACGAGTTCGAGTAAAGATAATTACGAAGAACAATGAAGATCAAGTTAGAACATAAAGCTAAAAATAATAAAAAAATTTAGAACATCAAGAGAAAAATCTTACCACGGGCAGCGAACTAACAACAACGGGGGATTTAGGAACAACTTCAACAATCCTTGCAACTGGCACACCTACCTCAAGACCAGCCTGCTCAAGCCAAAAAGTAAGATCAGGAGAATAACCACTATTTGATTCAGTTGAAGTATCAGAAATAACTGCCCCTAGGGGGAAATTAGAGGTTACTTGCGAAGCAATATAGGAAGATATCTCCTATGGTACAGTTTCTTTTGAGGCAGGTAGAACCTCACTACACTTCTCCAGCAGACTGTTTTCCTCAATATCATCGCACGAGCCACCTCGCGCACCAACCTGGAAGTCGGGGAGAGTTGGAACAAAATAAAGTCATCATCACAAGGTAAAAGAGGAAAAGTTAAAGAATTATAAGAATAATGGAAAACATACCTCTACTTCTTCCAACACATCCTCTAAAACTTCATAATCCTAAGGAGGTGAGGCAGGTTTAGAAGGGAAACCATTTTCCTCATCCTGCTCCGTCGGACCAGTGTAGTATCCTCCTATTGATCTTATTCTTCCTCCTATTCCTCTACTTCCTTTCCTCCTTCCTCACTATAATCTTCATTATCACCATCACCATCATCATCAGAACCAGCTGCTACATGCTTCTCCGGCATCTCATCCTCGCTTGATTTACCCGATTTCTCTAGTACAATCTTAAGAGGGCTAATTGCCTTCCTATTTTTACTCCCTTCGGCAAGATGAGGAACATACGAAAAACCACGAGAAGCCATCTTGACGGACATACCAACCCTATCTTCTTTGTTAAAGTTCTCCCAAGTCTATAGAAGCAGATCAAACATTAAACTAACTTCCTGCGCGACTTTGAGGTCAGGTGTACGAGCCATTGGAACTTGCTGAACAATTTTGAGATTCTTCGTTGGGGGATTTCTTAGTGTTCCTCACAGCTGCTCTATAGGAAGAAGCACGTGGAGTATCACTTCCTTCAACATGCCTCAAAGGATCAGGGGCAACAATAGCTACCTCGGATGAAACGGAGGATTGTGATACTTTTCTCTTCTTGACCACAACTTGGTTTACTGGAGCTATCAGAGGCAGCTCGAAAGGAGAAGAGTTATTGACAGTACTCAGAGGGAACATCGAGTTGAAGGTGGTAGGATTTCTTAAACCCAGTGGGAGGGTATCTCTCAACCTCAGGATATCTAGGTTCCTTCAAAACGTTACTTTGAAAACGCACAAGCTGGTTTTTGCCAGAACACATTTATGTACATTGCCGACCTACTTCCTTGAGCTTTTTTGCTCGGAATGACAGGATTAGTCGAGTAACTGGCGCAGAAACTTACTACAGCTGAAGTTAGATAATTCCCACAAGCAAAGGAGAAATTTGTTGGCTTCTCACAGGTAAAGTGGCTCAGTAAAAGGGTTCCTTAATCATAACCAAATTGAAGGGCTACACGATGGGGGCTGTAAATGAAATAAAAAGAAGACCATTCCATATAAGATGATAAATAGGAAGGGATCAACAAAAGAGGGACATTGTTCGAAGGAAAGTTCCTCGCAAGAGCTTCATCAAGGGGAACAATGGGGTGGTCCTCCTCAGCAAAAAAATTATTTACGAAAAATTGGTCCACCCCAACATAGGGGCGAGGTAAGAACCTTTAGGATCTATCTATAAAATTAATGAGAGGATTCTTGACACTTTTGTGATTGAAAGAATAAATTCAGAGGATCTTAACGGGCTGTGAATAGGGGTAATTGCCTACCGGTGCATAGTCTAGGAAGTGGGCATAAAGGAAAGCTGTTAAAAGGACATAATTTACATAGTTGGAGACATCAAACCTGCCGATGATTTGCACAGAATCTGCCTCCACATGATCTAGCCAGGTATACAATGAACCAAGAACGATAGCCGTAAAAGGGATCTTCATGTCTCTTGACATCCGAATAACCATGTTTATTAAATTCTTTCGGGGTCAATCATAGGGCTTTCTCAAAAGGTAGATTTTTGATAGCATTACCTAGATATAACCAGGCAATTCGATCTGGGAGTCAAAGCCCTTCCCCGAGGATTCTCTTTGGCCTCCGTGCGAGCCATAATCACAGCTTTATCTTCGATAAAGTAGAAGTACCTAATCACTTAGTAGTAGGTGCACTTGCTGTAAGTAACCATCCAATCCTTCACCACTGCTTCCAGTTCATCCCTCAAGGTATTTTCTTTATTGAAGACTGCCTCCTGAAAAAAAGTATCAAACCTTGCACTCTCCAACCCGAGAAGCTCACAAAAATCTTCCAAAGTGATAGTGAACTCGCCTCAAGAGGTAACAAAAGTATGTGACCGGTGACTCCGGCGAGAAATGAGCAGTTGAAGGGCGGTGTTATTTTTAGCGAGAGTGAGATTACCCAGCCAGAGGGAACAGGATAAACCAATGAGAGCAAGTTGGACAGAATACTTGGAATGGATGTATTCGATCCAAGGACCTAATCCCTCACAGGCACCCGAGGAAGATTTAAACTCTACTTTAGAGAAGGGAAAATCACCACATTTAATGCGAAAGTGGGTGATAGTGGCAATAGGAATATAGACAAAATCTTCAGCATCCTCACCCTCCTCCATCAGCAAATTGGGGTTTTTATTTGTCTCTAACTCACTAGGAATTCTCTCATAGTTTTCCACAAATGATCAGACTCGTCAAAATAGGGAGCACGATGATAATGCGCCCACTGGTTTTGGTGCACTTGGGTTTTGGGGGAAGCACCCCTAGATTAGTGGGTTCTTTTAATGATGGGTGCTATGAAAGCTTAAAGGAATAAAGTGAGGGAGTAAGTTGAAAAAAAGTGAAGGAAACGAAGAAGGAAAACTCTCAGAAAGGCTCAACACAAGAGAGCGAAAACCCCAAAGTGAGTGTTTTAAATGAGGATACCCCTTTTTATAAGGGAACATGGACCCTAATAGGTGGCAAAAGGTGATGTTTAGAAAAGTGCAGTAATCAATAGGTTAGCTTGCATATTCGCCATGCACGCACAGCTGCAGAAGACCAAGGGTTGCAATGATGACGTTTTGGGAGACAAACGCGTGAATGAGTAACGTGGGGAACACGTGCACACCTTAGCACTGCCATCTGTCACATAAAGAAGTACAAATGACTATCTCATTTAATGAGGCATGCTTGGGGTCCTTTCGTCTTGGGGAATGAAGAGTTTTGGGAGAAATTTGAATAAGCCTCTTCACTTTCCCCAAGGTATCTGCCATAAGTAATTATGAAAACTCATCAAAGAAAGATATATTATTTCAAGTATGGCAAGATATTCATTAAGTCGACAAGGCGTTTCAAAATATAGAGGAGAATATAACTCTTCCATTACTAAAAATTGGTTATCCCTTATATATCAAGTGCCCAGATATTATTGAAAACTTATTGCAGGAAAGGATTGAAGACAAACAAAGAGTTTTGTATAAATATTTCATCATGTAATAAGCAAATATCTCTACGAAGGGGAAAATATAGGGGGTATCCTTGCCAAAGAGTGATTAACTTGGTTAACCTGTTGATTAGACGATGGAGAAGGAGGATGAAGGTCACCTGAGCAAGTTACCTCTCCAATTCGTAGATCAAAGTCACTTGAGTGACGATAGTTTTTAATAAGAAATAGAATGAATTGTATCATGTACTTTATCTTATGATTATATATTGAGCGAGGTTATTTGGTACCAACGAGGGACCATGTCTGGCAGGGTATGGGAGAGCTAACATGCTCTATCAAATAACATCTTCTTGAGAACCCTGCAGGGACATGGTTTGGAGGATTGGGAGCAAAGTAACGTTGGGAATACAACTACCAACCCCCTTGCACACTTGGTCAAAACTTAACTTAGTACATATGGTTGCTCGAGCCACTACAATAGAGCTACCTCAACACCTACCTATTCGAAGTAACCTCCTCGAAGTACCTTAATCTTGAATCCTTGGTCTTAAGATAGTTCTTAGCCAACAAATAAAAAAATAAACAATCGAGATACCTACCATCCAAGCAACCTTAAAGAAAATGCCATCCCGCATGACTAATGGGACTGTACACCTAATAGAGTCACTGTTTATCCACTTTCTGATGTCATAACATCTGATATTTAGGGACTCAAAGTTACGACACTCAAGTGAGTTTATTCTTGGGATGGCAGGTCTAGTTCATCAAAACTGACCCTTTAGTCGTCCTAAGGTAAACTCCAAGCTGCCATATCACGTCCCTCATTAATGGCCACCATACTTCCAGCCAATGAAATGATTTCCTGCAAAATTATGAGATCCCATTCACTTAATGTAATATCTTCTACATTAATGGGAGGTACTTGTGCATTTAATACGATCGATCATATTGAATGCATGCAAGTTAACTAGAGTAACTCGCCCTTCATATAAATACACCCTACAAACAGTTTAATTAGCAGAGCATTCTCAGTCTAGAATTGCTGCCCAACTTCCCCCAGACACGAGGGCTATTGTGAGAACATAACTTTACACATCCATTGAATACCCAAATTATTGAGCATTAATTAAACTTAAAGTTCCTGCCTTGCCTTTATTGTGCCTAGAGTGCTTGCACTTTCTCCTTCTGACCACACTACCTGCTGGTGTCCCATCTACTTATTATGCCTGTTGTGTATTTATTGTGCCAACATATTATTTAATATAAGTCTGAATATTGAATCCCTTTGCCTCTTATTCACCTGTATTCACTGTCAATATCTAATATTGCACAGTGTTGATCCCGATATTGATAAGGGGTTACGCCTCACTTGATACTAACCGTATTCCACATCTTATAAAAAACTCGATCCTCATCCGCCATTTCTCATTTTGAAACTGTTATTACATTCATACTCTAAAAAAACTGGCCAAGACATGTTACGAAAATATGACTTGAAAACATCATTTTCTCATGTTTTAAGTTATTTTCAAGAAAAAGTCTACGTTCAGGATGATTTTGGAGTCTTTGATATGCTCGATGTGGAAAGATAAAATAACCCTCACCTTTTATCCAAACAAAAATTTCCCATCCCAAAAATGGATATTAGCAAAACTATGTTTTCAAGGAGTATCTATCATAATATTATTTGATTATGTCCTTCCAAATATACGAACATAACACACACGCTCATAATGGGGATTTCTCTCAAATAGACAAACTCTAAAAATACTATAACTATCATGCTCGATCTTTGATACACGTATAGTTTCGAGCTACAGTCATTGATCACACATACAAATGGGTACGTATTCGTAATAACAAGGTTCAATCATGATTATAAGTACTAATGATATATCACCATATAATGTGTGCTAATAATGAATTCCATTCTAAGATGTCCTTAGATCTCTTAGCGACACAATGCAGTCCACCTTGAAATACACAATATCTCAACCCGTGACTTCCCCGATTCACTCTGTAATGCCTAGACCCAAAATTTG
This sequence comes from Sambucus nigra, assembly GCA_949130495.1. Taxonomy (NCBI): domain Eukaryota; kingdom Viridiplantae; phylum Streptophyta; class Magnoliopsida; order Dipsacales; family Adoxaceae; genus Sambucus; species Sambucus nigra. Next base: position 201,461,971 of record OX422211.1, on the reverse strand, counting down.
GGGCAACTAGTGGGTTAACTCGGTCTGGTTCGGCTGCGCGAAGTGTGAAGTGATATAAAATAACCTAACTAATGTTTATAGTCCGTTTTAATTGATATAATCTACCAAGTGAGCATGAAATTATGTTCTCAAGATACATATAACATAGTAATGAAAAGTGTGGAAACCATTAGACAGTATCGTAGGGTTTAACCAATCAGAGTTACTAGTGTAAGCATAAAGAATTAGTTACCACTAAAACGCTTTCAAAAATTAGAGTATCTATTAACCTACCACAAAATAGGGAATGGGGTGAGCCAATTCCTAGTCGGAGTTCGTTAAAATATGCGATATATAAATGAATAACAGAAAGAATGAATGCAAAACTGTACTCAATATAATTTTACCTAGCTCTAGATGCAGTCATTATATAATACATACATTATCTATGTTTTAATCCCAAAATATTACCTTTAAATAAGGCTAAATACCATTAACCCTATCTTCACAAGTTACCACTTTATTCCAAAATGTCCACTAATCCATAACTCACACGTTTAATTTTGAATAATCAAGCTCTTAGACTATCTTTAAATCCCCCCGCTCCCTTTAAAAAGCATCCATTTATACTTAAATTATCACATCACCGTTGTGTCTTAAAACAACATTTCAATCCCCCCTTTGTTTGAAAGAATTATTGTTACATATCTATGTCAAACCTTAGGATTGTGCCCTAACTCGAGATTACTCACAGTGCTAATTATTTCTATTCATATAAAATGTATCCACACACACACACACACACATGTGTGTGTGTGTCAAACTTGGGGTTATGGTCCCCTATGGGATTGTTCAGACACCTAATTGTTAATTGTTTACCTGATTTTCCATCTTGAAACACATTAAATTTTCAAATACAAGTCCCTTTATTTATTTCATGCTTTGGGTTTGCCTATTTCCTTTATTACATATTTACCCATTATTGAGGAGCGTGTTATCTAAAACCCAAAATACAAATCTTGTAATCGTTTATTTACTAATAAATTTTCCCCAAACTTTACTAAATCCATTTATTTTAGATTTTTTTTTCCTGGAGTTCATCGAATCCCATTTATGTTTACGGACTTGAACTATAATAGCCCACTCCAATATTTTATTTATTTTTCCTCGCATGAGTTGTAATAATGTAAACACATTGAGATTTGGATGATTATGAATGAGTTTATATTCTTAATTGGCTATTTTTGGAGGCCTGATGATACTTAGTGGAAGTTGTGGGTTGAATTTGGAGAAAAAATAAGGAAATATAAGAAGGGTCATTCGAAAGAAAGTTGGGTCATTCGAACGAGAATTAAGGCTCGTTCGAAGCAAGGGATCAAACGAGGTTCGAACGAGATCACACAGCATAATAGGTCCAGGTCGTTCGAAACAAAGAATGTTTTGTTGGAAATAAAGAATGAGTAAATATTTCAAAGTTTTCTTGTAAAGAAAATAAATTTGGCTCTATTATGAAAAATGGTATTTCTAGACGTTTGAAGTTAAACATTTTATGAAAGAAAATGTTTTGAAAAATGATGTCGATCTTGCTAAAAACGTTTGATAAAATAATGTCCCAAATTCTCTTGAAAAAAATGAAGATTTTATGAAAATCGGACATTTGTTGAGTTTGAAGAAGGAAAATGTCTTTTGCGTCTTGAAAGTGCATTTTTGCATAGTATTAAGAATTTCTACAATGAAATGTATGCTTACCCTTTCAATAGGATTTTTAAATTAAAAATCGATCTCCTCATACATATAAACTTGTAGTATTTTGATAATGGACATATAAACAACTTTAAAGAAGATTTTGTTGGGTTTAAACATGAAATAAGAAAAATGGAAATTTTAATATTTAAAGTGTGTGAAAAGGGGGTTGTAGGTGTGATAAGTGTAAGGTTGTAGGACTATAAGTGTTAATAAAAAAATGTAAATTTCTTATAAAATTGTCCTATATGTTCAATGATTTTTAGAAATGAAAGAATTGAAATTAAAATATTTCTAATTGAGAAGAATATTACTCCAAAGGGTTAAAAAGGTGCTAAGAACACGAAGAAGTTAATGTGGGTAACTTAATTGTGTTTTGAAAAATTAACACTTGTGAAAATGGAGTAAAAGATGAGTTTGAAAATAAATGGGTAAAATAGTAATTTTACGTAAAGTGGAATATTTTTATGAAATAAAAATATTGGAAAGGGTGTTAAACATAATAGTCCTAATGAACATAATTTTTGGAATAAAAATCAAGGCTAAAGTGTAAAGGACATGAAAATTTCGAAAGTGTAACACAAGTTGGGGTGGAACCTCGAGTTTTGGCTTCGGGCGGATAAAAATAAAAAGTGGAATAATGTGGACATTTGAAAAATATTAAAACACATTAAAAAGGAACTTGGATGACACTGAAAAAATTAAGGAGGCTCGAAGCCTAGGATGAAAGACCTAAAATCATTGGCCAGTGTATATGGTGCGCATAGCCGACGATGTGGATCCTGTTATTGGAAGATTCTGAGAAAAAGATAAAGAAATGAGGAACATGTCAAGAAATGGGTTGTATGGTAAAAATATATTATGACAACCTAACTTGAATGAATTAATAAATGTTTCGGTAAAGGTAAAATTGACAAGTAAATGTGTAAATCGATTGATATCTATAAGGCAAAGAAAAGAGTAAAGTAAGTGGATAAATGGCAGGTTGAGCAACCTAAGAGGTTTAATCCATTATTAGCACAAGGGTGCGTTGTGAAAGCTTTTCCAAGGCTAAATAAATATTTTCTAACACAGTGTTCGCGTGTGTTGAAAGGGTGATTTTCAATAAAAATACTAATGTGGATTGGTTAAAATGAAAAAGGGTAATTTTGGTAAAGAAATGAATTCTGGTCAAACCAAATTTAGTTTTTTCAGTATTTAACTGGGTGTGTCAAATAAAGGGGTAAATATCAAAACAAGGGGACAAAAGTCTTTTACAAGATTAAGGTGAATTAATCGGGATAAATCATATTTTCGGAAGTAAAATAGTTTCATACATTAAGTATATGTATATGTATATGTGTGTGTATATATATAAACACACAAACACAAGGTAGTTGCATGTGCATGTAGGTATAACGTATTAGAGTCTTATTTCTGTCGTTTGATTCTATATTGCATTTGTATATTTTCCCACTGAGCATTCGACTCACTCTCTCGTTTTGTTACAGAAGGTTAGGTGCAACTTCATTTTTTGAGAGCATTATGTAGTTAAGTACTCTCTTTGTTTTACGTTAATATCTCCCTATGCTTTGACTCCAGGGTGCTCCCCACGGGTCCTTCATGTAGTTTGATTTGAAACTAGAAGCGCATGCTAAATAAGTTAAATGGTAATTAAATAAACCTGGACTAGAGACATTATTTAGGCAGTTTCATTTCACTTCATACCTAATGCTTGGGTCGGAACGGGTTGACTACTAGTAACTCATAAATCCAGGACGGAACGTTACATGCACGTTTTCCATAAATGCCACAACCATTGATTTATTGGCCAATTATTTTTGATCTAAGTCTAAGACGCACCCTAGGGCTCCTAGACCTTCTTAAATTTACTTCGATAACTCCGGTATGAAAAGCTCTTTTACTTTTGATTAAGTTCATTTCCTCGCGATCCAATTGTCGTTTTTAACATGATACCCGATTTACACCATATTTAGAAAAAAAACATGTCATGCACCATATTTATTACTTGTATAACACCCTTTTGAGTTCCTTTTACACTTTGAACATTTTATACATGTCCCATGGGTCAAATCATGCCAAACATTCCACGTGTAATTATACTTTTCCACCATTATTTACCAAAATATACATTTTTATTCTATTTGAACATTTTCAGAGTTAAATTCATTTAACATAACCTTTAGGGTTCATCTCTTAATTTCTAAAAAACCAAGGCTACTTTGTAATTTTCTTATAATGTTAAAGTCCCATAACATTTATACATTAGGGACTAATTCCCAAAATCACAACTCTAAGGTAGTTTTATTATTTTACAAAAAATTCGGGGTTGTTTTTGAATATTTTCAAGTATAGGGATTTATTTGGAATTATACATGCGGTAAGGGATGTTTTCCAGTTATCCAAAGGTCCGAGCCTATTTTGTAATTACACTAAAATTTAGGAGCTATTTTGTAAATATTTCCTAAAAATACATTTTAGGATTAGAATATCACTTTTGAACAAGTCTAGGGTCCAAAATATAATTTCATGAGAGTTTGGAGTCAAAACCATCTTTATTAAGTTTATGGGGGTAAAAACATAATTTATAACATTCTTGGACCCCCAAATAATAATATTTCAAAGCCTAGGGTTTTAAATAATATTTTTCAGAATATTATTCAATACAACCCTTAAAATCATATTTTTATTTTCTTGACATAGAATAATATTCATTTTAGCTATATGCATAAAATGATTAACACCTCCAAATACATGTCCATACTTTAGTTATTTTACTTATGGATGCATTCTGAAATTACCGTTACACAAAACACAGTAATAAAACTCAAGCATGTATTTTTTTTTATGAATCCATTTCTATGAAATTAGACCAATAATAAAATACCCTTACCTATTTAGAGTCTAAAATGTGAATGTGTGCTCCAAATAATATTTATTTCTCATTTCTTTTACACTCCAAAACGCCACTAAAATACACCTTATACACTGTGAAACTCATTATTTTAGTTTTATTTCTCTCAAATGTATGCTGATGGAATGAAAGATTTACAGAAAAATGCATTTTCTTTTCTCTGTATCCGGATACTCTAAAAAAGAATTGCACACTTATTATGGGAGGAGGGGACATGTGTCAGTCTCCTGTTGATCACACAAAAGAAAAGATCCTTGTTTCTCAATATTAGTAACTCTTTTTAGTCCTCTGTTCAAAGACGTGAGCGTGTCATTTTTTCCCGCAATCACGACCCTAGCTATCAAGTGTAGCGGGCGCCCGTGACCTTCTTATTTATCCCTCCTCACTTCATGAATAGAATTAAAGTAAATACTTTTTGCATGCAACTTCATTATACCCTATTTTTTTTTGTAACTCGGGGTTCTAAACTTTTTCTCAATTTATGCCCTTAACCCATCTTAATTATTCCAACCCAATTTGCACCAATTAATCCATTTGATTCTCCTAAACTATTCAAACTAATCCATCCATTACCCGATAGCTCAATTTTAAGTCACAACAACTGCACTTATTCAATAATTTCCCCAAACTAAATACATAATTTCCCTACTATACTCTATTGAAATCCCCCAATGCATATAAAATCTCAAAACATTCATGACCTTATAAACTTTTCAATTCCTATGAAGTCTATAAAATTTTGTTATTACATTGTTCAATCCTTATGAAATTTGTCCTTTGAAATTCTTGTCCATGATCATTGATTAGTCGACTAGTCACCTTTGGATTACAAACCTCGAAACACATATTAACAATAATATCCACACAATTATCATACCATTCATATCCTATGTACAAATGTCAAATTCATCACCTTATCGTAATTTATTTTTTCTTACTCTTTCATTTGAATCATAACACACAACCTTCCTTTACTCCCAAAGATTAAGGACACACATAGAACTCACATAATTATATAATTCACCCTAGTCCAAACCTAGACATTACAACTTATACATTTCCACACATAAGTCACTTCTACTTACATACTTAGGGATTACCAATAGCATACATGAACATAAAATTCATTTCTTGTGCCATACTTAAAACTTCCTCAATTAGTCAACTAGGTTCTCTATTCTTCATACTTAAGTCATTTACACAACTTGACATCCCGTCCATTCCTAATTAATTAAATCACTAAAAGATCATCAAAGCCTATACTCTAAGTCTCTGACTTGTTTCTGAATCTTACTCTAGGTCCCAAGACTTGTGACTTATATAAGAGGGTGATACACACATATTACTGTGTAAACATGTATTAACACACGTTGATACCATTTATGAAGGTTCCTTAGGATGAAAGGTTGAATGATGCCAGGATTTAATCTGATGATTAAGTTTTCAACTTTTAATCACAAGCCTCTAAATTCTTCCCATCAACAGTCGGATTACAAAAAACCATTTAATAATGACCTTAATCATACGCAATGCTCTACTGATTCATAAATAATGGACTATTAAGTCCAAATTAATCAAACAACCACGTGCAATACAACTACCATTACCTATTCAACTAAGCAAACTACGATCTTACAATCTATTAGCCATTCTTGGCTTAACCCGCATCTAATACTAAGCTAATGTTTTAACTATAACTAGAGAATGACAGAGAAAAAAATTCCAACTATTTGAAACGAGCAAAAGGAAAATAGGATGCAATGAATAGTTTGAACATTTCTCCCCAAAATTCGGGGGATTACATGCGTGTAGACAACGAAATTTAGTCGTACTCACCATAATACCACATATATTTTATGCAACTTAATTTAAAACTATTATTTCTTACCGACGAATGATATAGCCTTTACTTATGCCATGAACCTAAGCATATGATATCGACCCATTACCAAAAGTTGAATGGTGATGTCATAATTTCACGCAATCAAAGTGAGAATGCTATTACCAAGAATAACATAATGTGATTCTTCCCTACTTATAGGCGATGTCCACATATTTGTTAAATCCTTGGCACATATAAAATGTGTCGTGAATAAGTGTTAAGACGTTACTAACCTTTCCTGGATATCACTAATTAGGATTTCTAAAAAGTCTTCCCGAATCTTGTCCCAAGCATCAAGAGCAAAAGTATGAATTTCCAAGAAAGCGACTTTTGAAGCCCAAGAAAGCACCATCCCAATATGAAAATACAACCATCTAAATACCATCGATCGAACCTCTGCTCGACAGTAAAATGACTCCCATTTTCCTAATTTTTTCACATGTTAAAGCTCCATTCACTATTCAAAGGTAAACAGTCATCAAAACGCATAACTAATACTACTAAATTTTTTACAACTAAACAATACTTTGGACTAGTGTAACACTATACTCTAGCTCCACTAGGAGTCCAGGCATGCATTTTACAACGTTTAAGTATTTAAAAGCCTGGTCTTATCTAATATTTCTCATTTTAAACTTGTTATTAAGTTCAGACATTAAAATATTTGGTCAAGACACTTAAAGGAAATATAACTAGAGAACATACTTTTCATATATTTCATCTTATTTTTAGGTAAGAGTCTGTGTTGATGATCATATTAGAATCTTTGATACGCTCAAAGTTAAATCCAAAATAACTTGCACCTCTTATCCAAACAAACTTTCCCATCCCAAATACGGATATAAGAAAAATGATGTTTCTAAGCAATATTTACCAGAACATCATTTGATTATGTCTTTCCAAACATACAAACGTAACACACATATTCATAACGAGAACGTTTATCAAAGAGAAAACCTCTATAAATATTAAAACTTTATAACTCTCATGACAGGTCTTCAATACACTTACATTTACGAACTATGTAGGCTTTGATCCCATATACAAATGGGTACGAATGTGTAATAACAAGGACCACTCCTGAGAACTAATCGTGGTGATATATCCCTGATAGATATATAACCCCACAATATGTTCAGATAATGTATTTTACTCTAAGATGTCCCAACATCTCCTTGTAATACACTGTTTCCTACTCGAGGTACATAATATCTTAACTCGTGGCTTCCCTTATTCACCTCACGATATATGATGATATCTCTAAATCATCCCCATGTATGAATTACATAGTTCATGCTTAATTATCAGTTATAGATAAACCCCTATTCGCGACTTTCCCAATTCAATGACGGCTCAGGTTATAACGATTTTAATAGATCCATACCCATAATGGCGACTCTACAGAGGATGAGAGACTTCTTTATCTCTAGTGAATTCCCCCTGCCTAATAACACTCTCGAGTACCTCTCTCTCTCTCTCTCTCTCTCTCTCTCTCTCTCTCTCTCTCTCTCTCTATATATATATATATATATATATATATATATATGAAAATGTAAAAAATGAGTGGGGTGCCTAGCACATTCCCCACTCATAACCCTGTCCCCAAACCCATTGTACGAATCTTTGGAACAACTACAGGCCTTAGGATAAACCAACCTATTTGGTTTGTTTTTATATAAAATAAACTAACGACTCTGATAAAAAAACCACGCTTCTGATTTATGCATTTGCACACACTATGCACAATATAAAATAAAAGATATAGAGGAATAACCCACAAAACTTGTCGACTAAATGAGAGGCAAGTATCACCCCGCGAAATGAGGTTATAACAATTTTGATGGACCCACAATATACCCATAATGGGTATTCTCATGAGGACGTGAGAACTCTTTCTCTTTAGTGACTGAACTATCCTTGTGTTTTCATAAATATGTGTTTCTTATTACACTGCTTCATGTCTGTTGTCTTTTACATAATATATGGTCATCTAAAGGCACTGGTTCTAGAATTACTCAAAATATAAATATATGCTTAAATTGTTGGAAAATATTGTGTTTTTACACAAATTATTTTATAACCAAATTAATATATTGGTCAAAGTAGGACCAAGTACGTGCGCGTTCCTTGTAGAATGTCAAGAGTCACGCGATATATTTATTTGTTTAAAACAGATAAATGATGAATAAGAAATTTGGTATCAAAGTGCCTCATTTATGTATGAAGTTTATTGGGAAATTTTATTTAAGTTTCTGGGACAGTTTTTCGTAACTGTCGCTAAAGGTTGTGACTGTTCGCTATATAGTGACTGTTTTTCAGAACCGTCCCTAAAGTTTGTGACTGTTCACCATAAGTTGTGACTGTTCATGAAAAACGTCCCTAAAGTGACTGTTTTCTAAAAGACATGTCTTTTCATGAAAAAACACTTTGTTTTCTATAAATACATGACTTGTCTTCATTTTTAAAGAGAGGAAATAAGGAGTAAAAATATTTTCTATATTTTCCATTCCCAATCGAGTCGGATAGAGTATCAAACATAATTGGTTCGTGGGACACACACACTGAAGTGCTTCTTGCGCGTGTCGAGACCGTTTTATCCTGGGAGGCAAACGCTCATTGTTCATTGCCGTAAGCACCGTAGCGGGAGCGCATTTTGTCTTAAGGAGAGAGTGTCAAACACTTGACTCGGTCATCTTCTTCATTTGTAAGTTCTAATGGTATAATTTTTATTGCATAAATATGATTTATTTCATATTTTAAATTTGATAAAACACAAAAGTATATATATCTTATATAACAAACTTAAGACAAAATGAAAAATATTTTATGTTACTTTGTGTTTTAATTTTATGAATAGTTTTCGAGTGTGAAAACATATTTGTCCATCCTTTAGTTAATGCATGAAATTAGACCTTTCGTAATACATTGATTATAAGAACGTTTCAAAGATTTATTGTCGGATCATAATTGTGACAAACGTCTCATTCGTTTATATTAAAATTATTGAAGTTTGGATGTAATTATTGAAGATGTAATTTTTTTTGTGAGGTATTTGGTTAAATTTGGAAACTCAACTTTGATATATGAATACTTGTGGTGTCATTTGGTTATTTGACAGTTTGAATCCATTAAGTATGAGTAATGTTCATATGCATTTAACTTGTATCTTTTCATCTTTAGTGATGTATTTGTTTTTTATGCCTTTTACATGGACTATGCCATAAATGGCATAAAAAGTGATTAGTTTATAAATAATGCATTTTTAATGTTTAATTTGATTATTGACATTGTATGGCGTGCGATAATTTTAGCGATAAAATTAATTAATTTTTAATTAGCATTCTTTCGAATGTCTAAAATTAGAATAGTGCGTCTCAAATAAGGTGATTTTGAATACATTCATTCAAATTTGTCCAAATGAACAAAGGGACAACAAGAGTGTGTTTGATTCATAGTATACTTATATGATTTATTTATTGACGGTAGAGCTAAATACCAATTTTGGTGCGCTCTTAGATTGAAAAATAAATTAGTAAATAATGATGTGATGTCACATGTGTAATAAAGTGCATTTATGTATATTATCACATTACAATCAAATATCTGATTAATCAAATGTCTGATTATGCGTTGAGATTTAGTCACATCTTTGGTAATGTTATTCACATGATTTGTAAGTGCATTTTATGCAAATTAATGTGATTATAATATATGCGATGATATTATGGTCTCTTGTATGGTTACATGTATACGTGTAACAGTACTATTTTAGTGTCACCTAATTAAATTAGATTACATGAACGGAAATGTGATATATTTAGAAACATGATTTAAGTTGCATTCCTTGTAGAATGTCAATATTTAATTATTGTGATAATTCATGTAATCTTGATATTACATTTAAATTGGTTTTTAATCTCCCGTGTCACGAAAAAAAAAAAAAAATAATATAATGCATTGTCCATTATTGTTGGTATGTATGTTAAACATTGCAATGCATGCATTATATCGACTCTTAGAGATATGAATATGCACTATTGTTTAAAACGATGTGAACCAACATATTGAAAATTTGAGAATAGTTTCACGCATAATAAATTAAAAAGTCCTATAAGTTAGGAATTTATTATGTTTGCATAATTTTATAGTTGTGGCATCCGATGATCTAATGTCATGTAATGAAAATTGAGGTGTGTAATGACATACTATTTTCACGTGTAGAAGTCTATTGGATATTTGTTGCATGATTGTATATCATTAACCATATAGCATAATGCGAATTTTAATCTTAGGGGTGACCCTTTCACTCTTAATTTTGTGAGACACTTTCATCAAAATATCATTGGAACATGCTATGTTAAACATGATGTTTCATGAAGAATTACATTTTTATGTAACATTCAATTGATGTTAACGTTGATGAAAAATAAATACAATTTGTATTGATATCGTGGTGCTCAATTTTCCATAGACTTGAAAGAGTGGATATGATCAATTTCAATATGTTACTCCCCTTCACTATATTGAATGTTATCAAATGCGATGAAGATTGCAAAAGATATGAGAGTCTTTAGTTGATATAATGTGCTACATTCCTTTCCGTAATATATAAATTCATTTTGGAAGAATCTTATACTTCAAATTAATGCGTTTGTTGAACGTATTCTTCAATGGAGAAAAATTAGTGTGGCGTGATTACAGATTTATTTATTGAATTTATGATTCAAAATTCAGAACCGAGCGGTTTAAAGACTGCTTTAAAGATGGTATAGAATTAAATCATAAATCCATATAAATGATTAAGGGGTTCAGAACCGAGCGGTTTCACAACTGCTTTAAAGAAGGTAGAATCAAATTATGATCTCATTGGAGACTTAGGCGTAATCTTAAGACACCACAACTAGTAAACTCAAAGAAGGGAAAGTAACCAAATTGCATATTTTATATTATGATATTTTTAAAGTCCATAATCATAGAATATGTTAAAATAGTTTTGAGGCATATAAATTATGTGTGACACAACTCTAGTTTAATACTAAGAATTGTCACAAGTGCATTTGTAGGCCTATGGAACAATAAGGAATATACCATTAAATGTCGAAATCACTAAAGTAGAGAAACTTATCTCAACTAAATTTTATTTACAATGAAATGAATGTATACCTTCTAGATGGACATATGTGTTGGTCCAAATATACATTAATATCATTTCATTTTAAAGAAAAATAAACCGTTTCGAGGGTGAGAATAAATGTATCAATTTTGTATAATTTCAAATTTATGTTTGAAATTGTGGGGGAAGTATTGTGTGTTCTATGAGTTATATTCTCAACACATTAACCCACCATAAAAATTTTATGGGAAAGGTTGAGAACCTTTGTATGAATTATGATAAATGTGGGGGTATTTATCTAAGGCGATAATTTCTATCCAAAAATAGAAACAGAGATGATTCCTATTGAAAATAGGATAAACACTACTGAAAATGTAGTATTTGATTGCATTTCTTATTGAAAATAAGATAAACACTACTGAAAGTGTAGTATTTGATTGCATAAGTACATTTAATGTACTAATAGTATTTCCAACGTGCATTTGTCTAAAGAAGTGTATACTTCATGGATTGAACGATAATTAATACTTAAGTACTTTGATTATATTCCAAGGTTGGAAATGATTAAGCGTGTACACAATGGATCAAAGAGTCTAAAGTACAAATGAGTCGTTCAGTATCGATACTAAGATATAAGTGACAAATGACATAAACATTAGGAAATTATGAATATATTTTAAACAATATATGACTTTCGAGACTTGTATTCCGAGTGATATATTAGCATGATTAGAGGTGTTAATATTTGGAAATCCTCTTATGATGGAATATGAATATTATTTCCTAAAAAGCAAGGTACCTTGACAATTTTAAAGAGGATGATTTGAGATAACAATTATAATGCATGTTCTTGCAATTGAAAATCATTGCTTGAAAAGGCATAAATCAATTTGGCAAGTCACGACTTATTAGTCATGACATAAGACCATAAAGAAATCTTTCTTTGCTAGTGATAACATTAGGCCTAATAAAATCATTGCGGATCCGCTAACAAGAGAGTAAGATACGTACATCAAGGGGAATGGGCTTACAGCCGGTTAAAACCTAAAAGAATTGCCATAATGGAAACCCAACCTAAATGATTGGAGATCCCAAGAATTAGGTTCAACGGGACAACCTAATTATGTGCGATTCAGTTAGCACTGAGAAGAAAATAAATTCTTCCTCCCATTCCTAGGATGAGTCAGTGCACTATCTGCCGCGTGTAATAGGATAAATTTTATTTTAATGATTTCTATATCTTGAACATAAGGATCAAGTGGGGTATTAGCAGGATACTCTTTATAGAAATCACCTATGTGAGTGAGAAGGGGCCACTTCTATGAGAATAACCAACGGCTACATTGTTAAATTCTCTAACACACTCATGAAACCAGGAGGTGTCCAAGGCCAAAACGGACACAAAAGTGAGAACCAAGAATGTTCGGAGAAGGACTGTGTGAATTCTATTGTCTCGGTTTACACTAAAAGGTTGATCAATTCAAGACATCGCGTTCATTGATTGGCCAGTAAACCCGATAGTCTCTCACTAGGAAAGATTCAAGGCCAAAAGCTATCTTTACCGATGCAGCCCTTTTCCACTGATACTCTGTCTAATTTGTCTTCATGTTCATTTGATTCTTCACCCAAATTCCATTCATGTGGGGGATTGTTGGAAAATATTGCGTTTTTACACAAATTATTTTATAACCAAATTAATATATTGGTCAAAGTAGGACCAAGTACGTGCGCGTTCCTTGTAGAATGTCAAGAGTCACGCGATATATTTATTTGTTTAAAACGGATAAATGATGAATAAGAAATTTGGTATCAAAGTGCCTCATTTATGTATGAAGTTTATTGGGAAATTTTATTTAAGTTTCTGGGACAGTTTTTCGTAACTGTCGCTAAAGGTTGTGACTGTTCGCTATATAGTGACTGTTTTTCAGAACCGTCCCTAAAGGTTGTGACTGTTCACCATAAGTTGTGACTGTTCATGAAAAACGTCCCTAAAGTGACTGTTTTCTAAAAGACATGTCTTTTCATGAAAAAACACTTTGTTTTCTATAAATACATGACTTGTCTTCATTTTTAAAGAGAGGAAATAAGGAGGAAAAATATTTTCTATATTTTCCATTCCCAATCGAGTCGGATAGAGTATCAAACATAATTGGTTCGTGGGACACACACACTGAAGTGCTTCTTGCGCGTGTCGAGACCGTTTTATCCTGGGAGGCAAACGCTCATTGTTCATTGCCGTAAGCACCGTAGCGGGAGCGCATTTTGTCTTAAGGAGAGAGTGTCAAACACTTGACTCGGTCATCTTCTTCATTTGTAAGTTCTAATGGTATAATTTTTATTGCATAAATATGATTTATTTCATATTTTAAATTTGATAAAACACAAAAGTATATATATCTTATATAACAAATTCCCCAATATATTATTGTGCATACATCAAACACATAGGTTCCCAAGAATGATCCCATGATAAAATAAAAATGTATTTAAATACAAAGATACCCATTTGCATCACACTGTGCATAGTGTTGATTTTCATATTATTTAAACCCTACACCCATGTGACTAAAGGGGATAGTCAAAAGGCTGGTCAACTATGAATATTATAATTCTTTTCGTCCATCAGTTTGGTATATTAAGTCGGTTATCTATCGATCCCAACATCTCGATGATAGGGATATTTAAATCTTATTAAATACTAGGGTATATTGAGCATGTTTTCACAATTATTCAGTACTAGGGTAAAGTGGTATCACATGTATAATAAAAGGCCACTCCATTTGAGTATGCAGATTATATCGTGATCTATGACAATGAAAAGCGTACCAACCTTAACCTGGTTAGATCGCCTTTTTTGATATAGAAAGGCACACACCATTTTCTACACAAAATAACTGACACCTATGGCTTGTAATACCTCGTATTTTTAATTAATTTTAGAGTATTAATTGGGGATTTTATGGATTTTTAGAATAAATATGAAAGGTAAAGAGTAAATTGGTCTTTTGGATAATCTTGGGGGAAGCTAAGGTTTAGGAGGATGTAGTTTCACAATTCATGAGGGATTGCGAGAGTTGTGAGAAGAGAGGGGAGAGAGAGGTCGCCATATGATTTCACTCATGACCACATGATTTGGGCATCATGATTGCGATATAGGGTCTGCATCCGCAGGAGAATCAGAGCACGACCTCTATCTTATTGGTTCATAACACACTCGCCTGTACACTGGATGGTCCTATTTAAAGGGGCTTTTACTCAAGTTTTGCACAAATTTTTACCCTTTCTCTTAATGTTAACCTTCATAAACACTTATCCTCATCCCCAACCTTATAAGTCCTAATACACCTCTAAAAACACCTTCAAACCTCTATTTGAAGGCCTTGCACTCAGATTTGTGGAGTCCTTAAAGAAGGAAAGATGATAAAATTTTTGAGCAGATTCATGATTCGGGGACAGTTTTGTGAGATGGAAGATTTTTAATTTCAATCTTAGTGGATTTTAATCATTTAAGGTAGGGTTTCCTCCTACCTTTGTTATTATGTGTAAGATATATGTTCACCCTTGTTTGTATATATGTAATCATGTTATGTGGTGCATTTTATGTATTATACTTGTATATGTATATCATTATTGTTGCACACATGCTTATGTGATACTTGTTTTCATGCCTTCCCTTAGCCAAACCACCTGTTGGGAGGGTTGTACTTTAGGGATATTTTCATGTCATATATCTCTTGGGTCATGCCATGGTCCCTTGGGATGTTAAGCTGCTATGTTATGTTATGTTATGTTAGGACAATGAAGCGAGTCACCTATTATGCATTTTGATTGTATTATGAGTTTATTTTGGGCCACTAGTGTTGGGAGGATAAATCATAAGAGGGTGGAAAAGATTCCATATCGTATGCCTGAAGTGCGATGTCGATTTTGTTATATGGGACTTGGGAAGTGTAGTAACACGTGGTGAGATCCTAGGATTAAATTTAATTATCTAGGAATTATAGTTGAGCGTTCATACTCTTACACTTCTATATATATGCACGCATGATTATGTTTAATTCACATGGAGTAGTTATACGAGATTACTGAGTATCTCGCTCACACCCCTATAGTTTATATGCATTTTAAGTTTTGGATTGATCATAGCTTTATCAGAATTTTCGGATGAATGGATGATTAATTTCTACGTACTTTATTTAATCTTTGAAAAATAAAGTTGTATTTTATATTTAGTTGCAAGTTGTAAAAACATCCTTTAAATATTAATGAGAACTTAAATGATTTATTTATTTCCATGTCACTTTTAGCTTGCACAAATATTTTATTTAACCGTCAACCTTCAATAAATGGTTTTGAAAGGTTTTAAATTGTAATGCATTTTACTATATTTACTTTATTTTTAGTAGAACCACTCAGGGTTTGACATGAACCACATACTTTGAAATTTGTTTAAAAAATTATTAGATGGTTGGAGGCTAGCCCAAGCCCCCCCATATTTTAGGCTGACTGTCTATATCCCTTTATCGAGAGATAAAATAGTATGGATCCATATGCCTTGCCAAAAATAGTTCCCTTACGTTGGATTAACCTCCCAATTTTATGTGGGAGAAAAATAAATCCTATGCCCTATATTACTCTCTCCCTGTCGCAAGTCGAGAGTCATCCATTCCATCTGAATGCAAGGGGCACCAGTCTAAAAGTTATATACCAATAATGTACTACCAAAAAACTAAATATCACCTACATGCGATTAAATAAGATAAACAACTTGCATAAAAAGAGAACATATACGTGTAAGTTCTTCCCCCATGCCATGTCCTTTTACCAGTTCTTTAGTCATAAATTTTAAATGAAGATGCCCCATCCATTATAGTAGAGGTTACATATCCATCGCTATATCTCCTGCAACTACTTAGAACTACACGTTCGAGCGTCTTGTGGACATTTGGTTTTCCTCAGTAATCTCCCTACCCACGATTATTAGATTTGTTTAGCGGTCTTATCCATGTTTCGGGAGATAACCAAGATTTTTCCATCATGGAACAAGTGCTATAATAACTAAAAAAACAACACCGCATCATAGAGAAGCATACAATCCTATAGTTAGTCACTGGACCAAGTTCATTCTTTCTTGAGATAGGAAGTTATTACTCTTAAAATCGAAAAACTAGGATCATCCTCTTTTAACATTGGTATTCCCCCCATAGTGGTCGAAAAAACCCATTGATTCCCTAATATCGTCATGGCATTGTACTCTTGTCCATATTATCCCCCAACATCCAAGTCTCTTTTCCCCGCACTGATACTTCAAAAAATATCAGTAATACCCTGAATATCCCCATCCCGATTACCTAATAACACTTAGAATCTAGTCAATAATCTACCTTATAGAAGACGAGGTCATACATCCGACTCCCCCAAGTCTTGAGCTAACCCAAGTTCGAACTAAGTTACGATTCCTCCAAGAATCCATATGTAAGGACATTATTTTATTGTTCGGGCTTACATATGAGTATCATATACCACTACAACTGTCGAAGAATTATTCAAGATCATTCAAGCATCAAGACGGATCCGAATATCAAAGTTCTTCAACATTCAAGCCTCTGCGAGATTAATTTTGGTAAGGTTGTGTTTAAGTGCCTTAACGGTTCACTTAGAGTATTGGGATATTTTTTACAAAATATTTTCTAAGTGTTGGAGCAGAGTTTTTCGTCAAAAGTTAATTTAAGTTTTGAGGCGGATTATTTTCTGGGAAAATAATTTTTTTCTATTTAATATCATTCGAGAGAGACGCACAGTAGTTCGAGCGACATGTGATCTCGTGTGAAGCTGTCGTTTGAGCGATGCGCTGCCTTAAGTTTTTTATAAATAAGGTGTTAAACCACTCCGTTTCGATAAGGAGACCTGACGTTTTTCATTCTGCACAAACTGTAAACCAACAAAATTCTTTGTCTTCTTCATTTAAGGGTTTAATCCTTTTTGTTTTCAATTCACAAATCATCCCAATCTTTATGTGAATTGTTTTGGAACCCAAGATACAACCTTGGTGAAGTTTTTCTCTTGTAAAAAGGGTAAATCTACAGTTGACGACTGAATGTCGATTGGGAATGCTCGAGGGTATTCCTGGTTGATTTTAACTGTATGTTCGAATGGACTGCTGTGGTTGTTCCAATGCTGACTTAAGACTACGTGTCTCTATGGATTCTTATGGGAGTTCATTACAGATTTCATTCTAATTATTGTAAGTTGTGATTTACGTATTTATAGTGAAATAAAGGTTTTACCCGAAAGGTTTATTTTCCCCTGAAATCCGTGTATCAACAATTATTTTTGGTTGGTTTGATTTATCCACACATAGTTGCATGTTTTAACGCTGGATAAAATTAGTTTAAAAATTGATACCGATTACATAAGGTTAACATGGAAATTTACGAATTCGGTTTAATCAGTATCGCGCACATATATATTTTACAAATTGGTATTAGAGCCTGTTGCGCTAAATTATTGCGTTTGATCTATTTTCCGCAAAAATTGTGTGATATTGATTTTTTTTGAAAATCCTATTTTGTGAAAAATCACAATTTTTCTGATGGAGCACTTATGCAATTGGATGCACCCTTTGATGATATGTCTCAGAGTTTTGATGATTTAAATAATTTGAAACGTTTACGAAAAGAAATGATTTTTTGGAAAAAGAAAATTGTCTTTTTAAATCTCCTATGGATCTTTTACAAACAGTTCAAAATCAAAGAGATTTTTATCATTAGAAATTTGTTTCTTTGGACCATGACTTTAATGCGTTAATATTGTCTAAAAAGGAGAGTGATGGTAGAGTCCTATTTTTAGAAAAAGAATTGAAGGACCTTAAAAATTCTAGGATTAGTGTTTGTACCAAAGTGAATAAAAATATTTTACTCAAAGAGTTTATGGCACGCGAGGAGACTCTTAGGGATAAGTGTGTGTATTTTAAGAACGAACGTGATAACCTTCTAGGAGTAATTGAAAATTTAGATAAGGAGTCCCTAAAATTAAAAGTGTCTAATTCTTTGCTTGAGTAAAAAATTTTGGAGTTAAAAAATAATTTGACGGACTTTAGTAGTGTTGGTAGCAATGGTAGTGACTCGTCGTGTTTTAATGTTTCGAGTGTTAAAGACAAGACCATTATTTGTTTTAGAGGGTCTATAAATACCAAAGGGGTTAGAAAAGGTCAATCCATAGGGGCCATTCTACACGTTTACACATGTTTATATTCTGGTAGGAAATATCACCTTAGGCGTTTTTATTTCGATCTTCGAAAAGGTCCTATGAAGTTGAAGTCTAGTGTTCCCTTGGTTCCCAAAATCCCCATGCGTCGTTGCAGACCTATTTGGGTTAGGAAATCTCTTTTAGAGGCACTAGATGTTATACTTATTGATTCTCGGTTGCTTGCATATGATTTTTCTCTTGCCATATCATATAGATGATAGTGTTTTCTTATTTGTCATACGCTAGTTGTGCTTCATGTTATATGTTTGCTAGTGTTATGACTTGTGTACTTTATGTATTAGATTTGTATTTTTGATAAAACTTTTGAAAAATACAAAAAGATTTTATTTTGATAAATTTTTTGAAAATAGTCCAAAAGATTTTTGTAGTTTGTTTTACACCGTATATGAATGGACATTTAGGATGACCGCGTCACAATTTCATTCCATATCCATGTGATGATTTGATATTGTTTTGATAGTCATCATCATTCCATTTATGTGGTTTACAATGTGTGGAGACATTGAGATATGATTAGTTGTTACTACCTACATGTTTGACTCATGTGTTCCGTTAATGCACACTTGCAAGATTTGTTGATTATTGTACTTGTTTATCACATATTGGTCGGAGTGTTGTCATCTTTATGTTGTCTTTAAAACGAACCATATGCGATAAAACTTGACAATGGAAGTAGTGCATATACAAACCATTTACCGTGAGGATTTAATTTCAATACAATATGATGAATGGATCACATGAAAGGGATGAGAGAGTACAAAATTAACTTATCATGAAAACCACAGTTTAAAAGAGGTCGAAAAATTAAAAGGCAACAAAAAGATAAATATGCGAAAAAGGGGCCACCTCAAAAGAAAAATAAATGATTATTATTTACGAGGGAGTTTGGATGAAAGTAATGAAAAACGGTTTTACGCATCCTGACAGCGTCATGAAAAAGCATTTACATAGTTTTAGACGTTATTGGTGTGGGAATCATTCTTGACTTTGATGTGTTGATGGATTGAGTCGATGTCATTTAAATTCAACACTTTTGACACCTAAGGGAAAGTTTAAGATTCATTCGTTAGGAGTACACATATTCATCGTACGCATATGTTATGTTTGATTGCATTGATTTGCCTATTGAATACATTCACACCCATTCATTCCATTTCCATGATTTGACTGTCTTACTGTATATTCACGGTGTGTGATTTTTGTAAAATCAAAAATAGTTTATGGAATCTTTTGAGTTACTCTTTGCATGTGCATTGTTTTATCCATATTTGCTATGAATTTTTGTCGTGACACTCCATGTTTATTTTGTTTATTCGTTTCCTTATCTATTTCAGACAAATATAAAGGGGGAGAATGAATTATGAGGGAGTTTTGCATTATGGGGGAGATTTGATTATTGATTGATTTATTCTTATATCATTTCAAACTCAATGCGTCACGAAAGTATTTTCTTTCTCTCATGTGTGTAGGTGCAAGGATTGAAGATTGTTATTTTGCACACCCTGATGAGAAAAGCTTAAAGATTTGAAGATTTGATGTTGAATATTTTTTTGAAGAAAAGTTTTTAGACTTGCATGTTTAGTAACTTTTCAGTTTTGGGTTCATCAGAGGGTATTCGATTTGTATAGGTTTTTTGATTTGATAATTAATATGTTTTTATTTTTTACCGCATAGACATAAGGAGAGATTTGTAAGGACATTATTTATTATTCGGGCTTACATATGAGTATGTCGTATATCGTTTCAACCGTCGAAGAATTATTCAAGATCATTCAAGCTTCAAGACGCGAGATTAATTGTGGTAAGGTTCTGTTTAAGTAACTTAAGGGTTCACTTATAGTATTGGGATATTTTTTACAAAACATTTTCTAAGTGTTAGAGCGGAGTTTTTCGTCAAAAGTTTTTTTAAAGTTTTGAGGCAAAATATCTTCGGGGAAAATAAAAAATTATTTTTTATTTAATCTCGTTCGAGCGAGATGCACAGTCGTTCGAGTGAGACATGTGATCTCGCGCGAAGCAGTCATTTGAGCAACATCGTTCTTCATTCGAGCAACATCAATTTTTCATTCGAGTGACGCGCCGCCTTAAGTTTTTTTTATAAATAGGATGTTGAACCACTTTGTTTTCGATAAGAAGACCGACGTTTTTCATTCTGCACAAACTACAAACCAGTAAAATTCTTTGTCTTCTCATTTAAGGGTTTAATCCTTTATGTTTTCAATTCACAATACATCCCAATATTTATGTGAATTGTTTTGGAACCCATGATACAACTTTGGTGAAGTTTTTCTCCTGTTGAGATGATAAATCTACGGCTGACGACTATGTGTCGATTAGGAGTGCTCGAGGGTGTTCCTAGAAGATTTGGACTGCGTGTTCGTATGGACTGCTACGGTTGTTCCATTGCTGACTCAAGACTGCGTGTCTTTATGGATTCTTATGGGAGTTCATTGCCGATTTCATTATAATTATTGTAAGTTGCGATTTACGTCTTTATAATGAAGTAAAGGTTTTACCCGAAAGGGTTTTTTTCCTTAAATCTGTGTGTCGTCAATTATTTTTGGTTGGTTGGATTTATACACTCGTAGTTGCATGTTTTAGGGCTGAATAAAATTGGTTTAAAAATTGACACCAATTAAATAAGGTTAACTTGGAAATTTGCGAATTCGGTTTAATCAGTATCACGCACATATATATTTTACACTATCTTCAAGATGCAAACCTACGACGAGCTTAACAACATTAAAAGGATGTTCCTTTACTATTATTCCCGTCTAAAGAAAAATTTTAAGATATCATTCTTCATAACATACAAAGTCCTGGGATCTCCATCCGTCCCCTATCCAACTACCATCTATATAAGAAAGTCGGGGATGCTGAATTAGGTAAGCTAGAAAGAATGTTCTCCTTTACATTAGGATGATGATCCCTCATTCTATACATGGTAATGAAGAGAGAGAGGGTATTACAAAGACTTAAGATGATATTTATAGGGAATTCCTGAGTAGTCTGAATACAACAAGGAGTTAGGTTATCATCCACAAAGACCTTGAGATGATAAAACATGTTGACGATAAGACAATGAGTGCATTAATCACCTATTGAATGAAGAGAGAAGGTTGCTTTGATGGCCCGTCATCCTAACGAAAATGATTAGAATAAAATTTTAATCAGGAACCTCTAAAGAATGTGTACAATGAGTTGGAACTCAACTGAATACTTGAGTTTAAGGCACTCAACCACATAGGGTGCCGAATTGAAGAGTTTTTTCACTAAAGCTGCTAAATCTTTCGAGAAAAGTTATCAACTAAATAACTGGCAATAAATCCTCTCACAGAGCCTCAAAATCAAACATTATCTTACTCTATAAAATATTTTTCCAAGAAAACCTTTCAGCCATCAATGGTCACTGTTATTTACCATTACCAACTTAGGGCCATGATATGACGCAAATATTGCGTATTTCACCCGTTAACCTACGCCTTATTAGCCCCCTTGGGTATCTTAATCCCTACACTTATGCTCGTTAACCATAAAACCTCGGATTTCTATGTTAACATGTTTTGCAGGGGTTAATTGAGCTTTTGTAGGTATTTGGATGCTTGGTATGAAGTTCGGAAGCTTTTCGGAAATGTTTCGTCGACTTTTGCAGCTTTGGGGGCATTTTAGTAATTCCAGCATTCGGGTTTGAATCTCGAGCTCTTCACGGAAGTTGAATCCCTTTGATTTCTCTTTGCGTGGCCGCCGACGGTGAATGATTCCGAGTTGTATCGATGAAGTTATGGCATTTTTAGGATGGTTTTGACATAAAAAGTACACTCAAGGTCACATTCAAGGGAATTTTAGTCATTTCATATTTTGGTTTTTTGGCCCAATGTCTTCTTTGATGTTGTATTCCTTTGAGTTATCTTCGCGTAGCCTCCGACCGTGCCTCATTCCGAGCTATAACGAAGAAATGGCGGCATTTTCCGTAAAATAGGACAAAGCTACAGATTCAGACCTGGTGCTTGTGAATCGATTCGGCCCAAAACCGAATCGATTCGGTTTGCACCAGAATGCGAGATATTTGCTTCCCCTGTTTCCAAATCGATTCGGCTACAGGAAAAGTCCGAAAATCTTCATTTTTAAGTTGGTTTTTGGTTGGGTATATATGGAGAAACATTGTATTAAGTTGGGGGATCATATTTAGGTTGGTTTTTTTAAGGGTTTTGAGGGTTTTGGAGAGTTTGGCTTGGATTCTTCTTGGTTTAACACCTAATTGTGTTGTAAGTTACACTATTCATCATCCTCTTCCTTAATATAGTTTTTATTTCATTAATTATTGCTTTCTAGTTAGTTTACATGCTTTCAAATTAGTTTATTATTGTTATTTATTGCTATAATTAGTTTAGTTGTTGTTTAAAGTAGTTTAATCCATGTATTGTCCGTAGATAACGGGTTGGGATTGCATTTTCGCCATTAATGGGCGTCGAGCTCCGAAAGTTAGGTTTTGGGTAAAATTGTATTTAATTGAAACCGTGTGTATTAAAGTTGGATTGTTATGCGTTTAACTTTATTTGTCACGCAACTTTAGTGTTTATAGCGACAATCCGAATTTAATCCGCGTGTGACCATTTTTGATTAAATGTTTAATCTCTCAACTTTGGGTTAAATTCCTTATTGTGTGATGTTTATGATTAATTAAAAATGCTCGATTAAATGTTTTCGAACCGAAATTCTAATTATTAGTTGTTTAGCCCATGGTGGGAACGCGATCCCGACTCTAGTTTTATTAATTGTAGTATAGTGTTAACTTCTTCATTTTTCTGTTTTGTCATCATTTCCTGCCATCACCTTTTCATTTATTTATTTTACACTTTTATTCCTGAAGTAATTAAACAATTAACATCTAAAATTCAATCACTCCCTGTGGATTTCTTACGATACCCGACTTACCGCTTTACTTGCCTCGCAAGTGTAGTAGTAGCTTAGTTTTTTTACATCGCGGCGGCGAAACTTGCCGTTGCGTAAACTTTGTGAAATGATCATAGGCCATCTTTATTATATCACCCATATTAGCCTTGACCTCACCTTATATGTTTCCCTAGTCAACCCCTTTGAGCCAAAATATAGCCTTTCGTTTCATAACCCCATTCCCATAACCAACTCCGCATTGGAGTTTTAGCCCATACATACACTTTCCATCCCTTTGTTTGGAATGATACTTGGGATTGAATGATGTTTTTATGATGTCGGTTGCAATTTAGGCATATGAGAGTTTGATAAGTAAAGAAAAGAAAGAAGTGAAAAAGAGAAGAAAAAGAGAAAGTTAAAAACAAAAGAAAACAAAAGAGAAAAAGTGAGAAAAAGGAAGAAAAGAAAAAGAAAGAGAAAGTTGTTTATATTGTTTATAGTGTTTCAATAAGCTTTGATTACTCTCCCGATGATATATCTAATGCCGTTTTGGAACTTGTTTTCCAATTTTACTATTGCCCGCATTTTTCCATTAGCCCGAGTTTTCATCTCCGAACACTTTGAATCCGTACATATACCTTTCATTTCGTACCTTAACCCCAAACCTACATTACAACCCTATTAAAGTCCTATGTGATCTTAGGGTGCATTTAATTTAAAAGTCATAATAGTTTTGATAATCTGTGAAAATGCATTTCGCCTCCTTTAATGAGCGGTATCTTTCATTGAGATTACAATTTTTCATTTTATATATAGCATTCTTTATTTGTGACATGTGTGCGGCCTAGTTCCCATTTACATTTACTCTTTATGCCCGCATGTCCCGTGTATTACCTCCCATTCCGAGTGATTTCATTTGTTGAGCGTAATGCCCGTGAGGATTGAATGTATGCTTGCTTTGATTAGTATCCGATTTATATAAGTTTTTTTGCCAAATCATATTGTGCATTTGCTCTCCCCTCTCCCACTTTTAAAGTTTCAATTCTATGAGGTGCATTCTATAATTTTAATGATTTGGACTTCTGTTTGAATTCATTCACTTTGCTAATAATGCGTATGAAATACTTTTCGCCATTGTTGAGTTTGTCGCATGTTGGGTTGGGCATATTTTGAGGAAACCATATGATGTTTGTGGGTTTCATCCCTGAAAACCCTCACGAGACGACACTCGTCCACTAGGGTAACCTAGAGGTTTAACGGCTTATTGCATATGCTAAATGCAATCGTTCGCCCGCGAAAGTGGCCTTATCTTTTTATTACTTTTTCATCCCATTTTGTACTTGTATCCTGTTTCTGATTTTCTTGTAGCTCTTGTTGTTTCCTATTTCATTGCTAGGGACTAGCAATGTGTAAGTTAGGGGGTGTGATACGACGCAAATATTGCGTATTTCACCCGTTAACCTACGCCTTATTATCCCCCTTGGGTATCTTAATCCCTATACTTATGCTCGTTAACCAGACAACCTCGGATTTCTATGTTAACATGTTTTGCAGGGGTTAATTGAGCTTTTGTAGGTATTTGGATGCTTAGTATGAAGTTCGGATGCTTTCCGGAACTGTTTCGTCGACTTTTGCAGCTTCGGGGTCATTTTAGTAATTCCAGCATTCGGGTTTAAATCCCGAGCTCTTCACGAAAGTTGAAGCCCTTTGATTTCTCTTCTCGTGGCCGCTGACGGTGCATGATTCCGAGTTGTATCGATGGAGTTATGGAATTTTTAGGATGGTTTTGACATGAAAAGTACACTCAAGGTCACATTCAAGGGAATTTTAGTCATTTCATATTTTGGTTTTTTGGCCCAATGTCTTCTTGGATGTTGTAGTCCTCTGAGTTATCTTCGCGTAACCTCCGACCGTGCCTCATTCCGAGCTATAACGAAGAAATGGAGATATTTTCCGTAAAACAGGACAAAGCTGCAGATTCAGACCTGGTGCTTGCGAATCGATTCGGCCCAAAACCGAATCGATTCGGTTTGCACCAGAATGCCAGATATTTGCTTCCCCTGTTTCCAAATCGATTCGGTCCTTTACCGAATCGATTCGGCTACAGGAAAAGTCCGAAAATCTTCATTTTTAAGTTGGTTTTTGGTTGGGTATATATGGAGAAACATTGTATTAAGTTGGGGGATCTCCTTTTAGACTAGATATCTTCATTTTGTCTTAGATTTTAGGGTTTGTAAGCTTGGGAGATTTGCCCTACTCCTCTCTTGTACTCTTGTTTTGTAAGTTGTACTTTAAGTTTAATTACATTAATATAGTTGTATTTGTTCATTTCCTTGCTTTCTAGATAGTTTTCATGCTTTCATAATTAGTTTATTGTGTTATTTCTTGCTTTCTTAGTTTAATTTAGTTTAATCATGCTTAGTCCCTAGATAAATAGGGTCGGGATTGCATTTCCACCATTTTCGGGTTCGGACCTCGAAAGTTAGGGTTTCGTGTAAAATTGCATTTAATTGAAACCTCGCGTATTAAAGTCGGATTATTAAGCGTTTAACTTTCTTTGTCATGTAACGTTAGTGTTTATAGCGATTATCCGAATTTAATCCGCGTGTGACCATTTTTGATTAAATGTTTAATCTCGCAACTTTGGGTTAAATTCCTTCTTGCGTGATGTTTGTGCTTAATTGAAAATGATCTATTAAATGTTTTCGAATCGAAATTCTAATTAGTAGTTGTTTAGCCCGTGAATGCGTGTACGCGATCCCGATCCTCGCTTTACTTTTGTGTAGCGTAACTTATTCTTTTCTTTTGTCACCATAACCACCCTTTCACCTTTTCTTTTATTTATTTTACATTTTTATTCCTGAAGTAATTAAAACAATTAAAGTCTAAAATTCAATCACTCCCTGTGGATTTACGATACCCGACTTACCGCTGTGCTTGCTTGTCAAGTGTAGTTGTAGCTTAGGTTTTCTTTGTATCGCGGCGGCGAAACACACGACGACTGTGTCCTCACACGAACACACTTTTTCCGCCATGTCAGGCCACCTAAAAATCATACCAATCAGTCCCTCCTCCCATCAAACCTCGAACCCGTAAAAGACACCTCATAGACTGGTAGGCCCCCTTAGTTGGATATTCATAACATTAAAACTAGATGGTCATCTCAATCCCATCAATTTTAAACCCCTATTGGAAACCCAATTAGATATTGACATCCAGATTCACACTATGAGTTCCACTAGGTACCAAGCCACAAAAAGGAGAATTATTAGATACTCTAATATGATAATACCTTATTGAAACGAAAGCCTAATACTTGCTAAACCAAATGTTATGGACACACCCTTTCCTATAATCCCAATCTAATTGGCAATGCCATCTCAGATCAATCTATCATATTCATCGATCTTTCCTCATTTATAGTCCCCATCGAACACAAACTAAGGATACGATTCCACCCTCAAGTCCAAACAATATCATTCCTTATAGACTCTTCTTGAGCTATACAAATAATACTAAGCACTAAGCCTGTTGTAGACCATGTGATCTTATTCATACATACCATGAACTTCTTAAAAGACACCAGTACAACTAAGATATTCTAAAGATCATCAAATTTATTATCTCAAAGGAACCTATACTTATACACCTTTAGGACTCGGGATCAAACTACTCAACATAATGAGAAGATATATATGGCAGGGCCTCAAAGATGGGGTATACAATACTTTCCCACCCCGATCAACCAACAAGATGGGAAGAGTTGACTAATATACATCTATACACCATTTTAAACTTTGAAACAAGTGATGGTGAAGGATGATCCACCATTTCAGAAACCTTTACAAATGGCACCTCTAATATAAAATAAGACACTTCATCCTGGTAAGTTTCCCTACTTAGGACCCCTATATATCTTATTCCTCCATCCCAAATGAGCGAAGATGATAGATGACTATGACCACATGGCCATGCTAACAAAAAGTATTGGACTCTTCACACAAGGCTATATGAGGAAGAAGAACAACACTAGAGACATAGGGATTCCATTATAATGATTGAGATACTTAACAAACCAAGTTATATAATATACTCAGTAGATTACTAACTTAATAAGGAACGAATGGAAACTCCTCCCAGAAAGTCACCAAGGATTGATAAGACAAATAAACTTCTAGTTGACATATGATAAAATCCATCAAAATCCCGCTCTACCCCCACTAGAGGCTTGACATGATTCCCCCTCCCCACATTATCTATATGGTCACAAATGATTTAGGAAACAATATCAATCCATTTTGGCTGATTGAATTAAGCAAAATGCTTCCCCCTCCCACCTCATCTTGCAACAAAGTTCCACATCAATAACCTCATCATGCTATAGAATTAGAAGGTGTCATCCAAATAGACTCCCATTGAGACTCTCTGATAAACTAATTCGACCAACTATTAATCACGAAATACGAATCACCACTTTAACTAGGATTTGAATTCCCCCTCAACCCAGAATTATGTGATATGATGACTCGATGGAACCACACTCATGATTAAGGACTTGGATTCGATGATTAAGTACCATCCTCCTTAGTTAAGCCACCCCACCAGTAACATAAGTTTGGAATAAGGTAAAGGGACTCTTTGAAGGAGATTGATTGCATTAAACAAAGCGTACACTGGGTCAAAAAAATAATAAGAAATGGTACACAATATATAACATATCGACATAATCGTCCTACGGGGGACCACTGATTCTATTTTTTCAATAGCAATGAGGAACTCCGACACCCTAACATAAACATATATGAATGCATATAACCATCAAGGTGGGACAACCTTCCAAAAAAATTGTAAGACACAATTATGGGGTCCTTACCACAGACCCTCTACCCTTAAACAACCCTTCCTCACCTGACGACGATCCTATAGAAGACTTGGTTGAACTGTGCAACGAACTAGATATACTAATTCACCAGTTAACATTCTATTTATTTATCTTAGGAATATTACTTTAGATCAATAATCCTATGATCGCGGGACAAAGATAGGAGAACAACTACCTAGATGAACTCAAATTGTTAGCATTATAAAACTACAAAAAGAAATGACAGAACAAGGTCAATCACCTCCCGAAGGTATCCAAATTAGTAGATACTCACATACCTCTGAGGACCAGATCATCATACCCTCCCCTCGCAATGAGAGGGAAGTAAAGTTCAATGGGTTTTGATTCCTGGTATACGGCTTGTCTTTTTTAAGGTTTGTTAGAGGTACCTCCCCTTAGTTACTGAAAACAAGAACACCGATATTATTATGGGTACATCTATTATGAAGTCGTCAATATTGTGAGTCATATAGATCCTAACTAATTAGAAACATCATTTGATTTAGAATAACCTGAGGAGCCTATTCTTGGTGACATAATGTGGGTATCTGAACCATAATCTATCAAATCATCAAGATCTTCCTCAAGTGGTGACTACCACAATGATAAACATGTACTATTAATAGTGGTTGAGATCAGCATCCCATCACTCAAACCTAAACTAAGAATTCAGTGGTTTTATAAATCCAGTGCTAAAGCTCCTCCCTGAGGCATAGACTAAGATCCCAAATAGTCTAGGCTTTATCCTAACCTTTAATTGGTCTCAGGTCAGTATCTTGACTCCAAACCCTCCTTAAGAAAACCCGGTTTCCTTATCAAACATTACCCTCTAACTATATAAATTAGATAAATAACTAGAAATAAAATAACTAGACCCCCAGAAAGAAGAAGTAGACTTCTTGGCTCACTATAGATGACTTTCAAGACCCCTAACCCCCAGAAATAAAGGGAAAGAGCTCGTTAAGGATCCCATCCCAGGACTCAATCAAGAGAGCATCAAAGTATAAGAAAAACTACTGAGAACATTGACCAACGTCATTATATGGGAATTGTTCCTTTTTCAACAACTTTCTCGTGCATCAGTACCCCGTAACCTATCTCAAGTAAATATGTCAATAAACATTATCTCAATCACCATACGCCTTATTAGTTATTCGGACGAAGATCTATCTGTTCAGGATCATAACTAAAGATTTTCACTTCATATAAATACCGAGGTACATGGTCATACAGTCCCATTGGTCCTAATAGACAATGGTTCTACCATTAATGTGTGACTTATTATAAAATCCACCTAGTTGGGTTATTCTACCATGTATTTTGAACCTTCTACCATGGCCAACAGGGCCCATGATAACACATTTTGTGAAGTACTTAGGTCAAATACCCTTACTCTCATCACATGTCTTACAAAATATGTCAAGTTCGAAGTTATAAATATCTAGGCTAACTTCAACCTCCTATTCATAAGAGCCTGGATATACCCATAAAATATCTACCTTTCTCCTTATACATGAATTTGAGGTTCACATTCGATATAAAGGTCATGACTATATAAGGAGATGATGGGTAGACCGTGATTTCCAACACTAGCACTTTTTCCATACTAACAACCAACCATGAAAGAGGCGACCTTTGACTTATCAGATTCCAAGTTACCCCACTAGTTCAAACAATCGAAAAAGATCCTGTTATAAACAACACTCTTAATCGAATCATCTAAAAATTAAGATACATTCATGAAAAATAAATT
This sequence comes from Sambucus nigra, assembly GCA_949130495.1. NCBI lineage: Eukaryota > Viridiplantae > Streptophyta > Magnoliopsida > Dipsacales > Adoxaceae > Sambucus > Sambucus nigra. Next base: position 201,431,543 of record OX422211.1, on the reverse strand, counting down.
GGGAAAAAATCAACAGGAGAACTCAAAAGATTATATTCTCATCCAACATAAAGGCAAATTAGGCCTAGGATACTCCGTTAATGGAAAACACCAACACTCTCCACTTGAGGATCCAACTATAATTGGAACGAACACTTCTGTTTATAGGGGAAAGACTTCATCTACCATGGAAGCATTGAACCTTAGTAAGATGAATAAAAAGATTTCTTATAATATGGCATGGAAATCTTTTGGAAGTAAGGTCTATAAATCGACTACGAAGAGGTCCACCAAGTCATCCACGACGATCTCAACATCGCTCAGGTCACAAAGACTGACAAAGAAGTCAAAGGACTATAATCTGATTAGGAGTTACCTTCTTTCTCATTCCACTCTCATTGCCATGTCAGGAACATTCTAATTAACCCCAGTTAAATTCTTTGATGCTTGGTATGAAGCCTTAAGCCCGTAAAACAACACAAAGTAAAATGGGAGATTAGTTATAATCCCCGACATCAATCTCTAACTATAGGTCCCACACACTGAAGATTCTAAAACATTGCCTCATGCTGATCCTAAAAGACATACTCTCCCAACTTCCGTGGGATTATCATTGTAGTATAAAATACCACCAATGCTTGTTGCGATCCCTGTTCCAAGAAATCCCCTAAACGAACCCATGCTTGGCCTTACCAATGGAACCATCGATATTACTAAAGAACACAAAGTCGATCCTGACAAAATCTTCCAACCTACCACTGAGACCGAGGTCAATCTTCCAAGTTGTCCGAAGACCATTTTAATGATCTTTAAACAGAATCTCACTAGCTTCATCATGAGAAACATACGAGTTGTGTTGCTTAATAATTAAACCTCTTTCAACTTTACGAGGGTGCCTACTTCAGTGAAGTCGTTTGAATGTGTCATGTTAAAAGATTAGTCCCCCATATCCCCTCTCCAGATGTATTGCCCTATGAGGCAAACTTCTTTGCTGTCATAAAGTTGTCTTTATTCCTTTGATAACATAGTAAATAATGATTTTTAGTATCTGCCTTCATGTGTTACATGTGATAATTTTTAAATCGCTAATGAATCAATCATTCTACTAATAACGATGACTTTGAGGACATAATATACTTATAACACTAACAAAACTCGACCAAAAGAAATGCAACCTAATGAATCCTCGTGAGGATGATACAATCATTATAAACTTGCGTACCCCCAAACCCTAAAAATCTTTAAATAGGGTCTTCCTTAAATAAAAACAAACAGAACTTTATCGACATATTCGTCTGGTTCTATGATGACATGCTATGGGTCAACTTTGAGATAGTGATAAATGATATCCATACTATCCTCGAGTCTATTCTGATCAAGAAAAGACTTCGCAAGTTCATATCTAAATGGTCACTAAAGGTCAATGGGGAAGTAAAAAAAATAACTTAGCATCAGATTCCATCCGCGTAGTAGAATATCCAGCTTGGATATCCAATATAGTACTAGTGACCAAGGATAACGGCAAAGTGCTCATGTGCATAGACTATCGAGACCTCAATAGGGCTTGTCCTAGAGACAACTTCCCTCTCCATATCGTTAATCTTTTAGTAGGAAAATTCTCCAGTAACTTTCTCAAGTCATCTGTGAATGGATTCATAGGTTACAACATTATCAAACTCAATCATTAGGAGAAAATTGCCTTCATCACACTATAGGGAACATATTGCTACATAGTCATGACTTTTAGCACTGAGAATGTTAGAGCTACCCATTAAAGGGCCATTACATCTATCCTATGCGATGTTATCCATAAGGAGGTAGAAGTATATGTTGGTGAGATGATCATCAAGTTCGAAGACTATGAAGGACACATCCCTGCACTTCATAAGTTCTTCTAAGAATTTTTCATATTAAAAATGAGATTAAATTTGCAAAATTGCATTTTTGGAGTCACCAAAGGGAAGGTCTTTGGATTCATAGTCAATAAGGAGGGGATAGAGGTATACCCCTCCATGGACAATTCCATTCGAGAAATTCCACCACTTAGGACCTCGAAAGAAGTCAGAGGATTTTTAAGTCAACTACATTTTATCAGTCGATTCAACAGACAACTCACAAATACGTGGAAACCCATACTATATCTCTTGAAGAAAGACTCCCCCAAGAAATGGAATGATCAATGCTAGGAACAATTTGAGAAAATTTAGGAATACCTAATTCTTCCTTTAGTATTAGTATTCACTAATCCGAGTAACTATAACTCTTACATATGACCATCAGAAACATGACTGCAAAGGCTATGCTATCGTAGTATGTGGAAACCTCCGAGAAAGAATGCATAAACAATAACATGACATAATGTCTTTTAGCACATAGCTCATATCCTAGATGGACCCCTCTGAAGTACTTATTAGAGAAGATCACTTTATCTAGATGAATGTAGGAATAAATGCTTATAATAGTTGAGTTTGAAATAATCTGCGTGACGTAAAAATCTATCAAAGTCAAAGGGATGGGAGACATACTATAAAGTAATCCCTGGTAGATAAAAAAAGGGCACGATCGAATTTTTAAATGAGGACCTCTTTAAAATCAATGACTGACAAACATGGAAACTATACTTTGACAGAGAAAAACATAAAAAATTCTTTGACATAGGGGTTCTCCTCCTATCCTTAAATGCTTGATGGGTCCCCACCGCCAATGAACTCACCTAAGAATGCACCATAAATATGACAGGATGCGAAACTTGCATGACTAGCCTGAAGATTTAGGCCTATGGATACTCCACTCTAGTCGTCATTAAAATATTTAGAAAATGGATAATTAAAGACAAGAATCTCCAACCTTACCACTCCTAATTGGATGAAGTAACCTTTTATTGTACGAATTGAGTTTGACTTCCTTCCTATGGAAAAGAACAACTTCGTAGATGCCTTTGATACCTTAACATACATAATATACATCCCTAGTCAACCTCGTAGTCTAGTACTTTGAAATATAGAACCTACTCAATGACAATCGCTACTCTCTTAGCGCCATAACAATTGATCGAATCAGTTTAAGATGTTTGGCAACTAAATCATTATTTGCGAAGGGAAACTCTATAAAAAAGGTTTTAATGGGGCACACCTCTAATGTGCATCAGGAAATGAGACCATCGAGATAATGAAAAAGATCCATAATGGTGAATGTGGTCGTCAAATGAGCGAGCCCTCTTTAGGAAAATACTCTGATAGGTATACTATTGGACTGCCATGTAAAAAGATTTCACTAAATAAATCAAGAGATTACTCAAATGCAACAATATTCACCGCGATAACATCTACCTCCTAGATTGATATATTTCATGGCCTCACCATGGTTATTCTTTAACTAGGGCATCGATATAATTTGCAAGGTAACTCCATAAGAATCAATGGTACGCAAGTTCATCTTATTGGCTATTGATGTGGGAGAATTATCCAACCAAAAAGGAACACATAAAATGTGTCCATCCAGTTAGATAAGTGATCGTAACTCGGTGATAAGAAAAAAAGAAGAGTTGATCAGTAAAAATCTCGAGCATGGATTCGCTTGACCAAATCACAATAATATTCCAAGTCCATAGAGTCCCGCATGAATTTTTCTCTTTTCGTTCTCTATAAATGAAACCCATACTTCTGGTAAAAGGGGAATGTAATCTTCATTATCAACAGTTAATCAATAAAGAAAGAAAGGAACATCACTAAGGACGTAGGCACATTGATGAACCACATATATTCCATATTGTGTGATCATGATTTTATACTTTGCTCAATTCAATTGTGTTGAATCATTATATTAGGATTTTACCACCTACAATTGGAGCCATATGTGAGAACCTAGTTTCTTTCTCTCAGCCAAAGGGAGTTAATAAGTAACTATGTCTCATTTGCATAGCCCTAACTTTTCATCTAACGACGACCATCAAAACGATGAGGATGGACACCAACAACTAAAGCTGGTCTAAAGTCCATCATAACAAGAGTTATAACACTCCCAATTCTTGTTATGGTCTATAAGAGGAACAAACTGTGGAATGAAATAAACAATCGAGATCAACTCATATCTCATAACTCGTGGATGCCTATAAGCTGTGACTTTATAAACAGGAGCACACCATGCGCCTCCAATAGGAAGGGAATGTCTATTTGTAATGTCTCCTATAAATAATGGATAATGATCTCCATGGGACAAATGCAAGCGCTATGCCCGAACACCTAGTTCTCGACGAGCAAATTTCACAACCGAGGAAGGTGTTTGTGGCACGATCAATACCATTCCAAGCATAAGAGCCCGCCAATAAGAAGAAGCCAAGGGGAGGTCATCACAAGAATGATCTCTCCGATGAGATATGGATGAACAACTCGCTCATTGGGGGGGGGGGGATATACTTAGGATCTGGCCATAAGGGACGTCATCATCTAGATGAAGTCCCCTTTCTTGAGATCAATTAAGGACATAAGGCCTCCTAAGAAGTTTGCCACCATAAAATTAAATATCCATGATGGGAAGACTAACCCCATTGATCACATTCACCAGTACTAACATATAATGATATTTTGAAGCAATAATAAATCGCTCACAATTTTTATATCCCCTTCTAGTGTGGGGATATCGCACAAAAGTGGTCATAGAAGTTACCACACAAGTCGGTTACCAGTTTTGAGAAGATTACAAAAGCTTTCACTTTAGATTCATAACAAGCATCTCTCATCATAAGAGGATGGATTTACTCCTCACTATGAGGAAGAATCACCAAGAAACCTTAAGTGAATATGCTCGTCGGTACTGGAAAACCTATAATGAAGTGGAATATTGATATGAGAAAGTTGACATGGTTTCTTTCAAGATTGGTCTTTCGAGCAACTCCTTATTTCACCAGTCTCTCACAAAGAATGAGGCCAACAATATTGACGACGTCATGTCTATAATTAAGAAATATGTCAAAGTTGAGGATGTGGTATCCAATGCTTATCATGATAATATTCGGTCAAAGACGAACAAAAATGATGACAAGTAAAACACTCCCAATAAGGGGTAAAAAGGAGAATATTAAAACCAATTGTAATGATAAGCCAGACCCCACCAAGGTCCGTCAAACAATCTATAAAGTTTTCAAGGAGTCGATCTACAAAATCTTAAGTAAAATTAAGTATTAATAGTTTTTCAAGTGGCCATGAAAGATGACATGAGATCTATCAAAGAGGAACACCTCACGAAGATATAACAAGGATAATGGGAATAAAAAAGTGAATGGTATAACTCTCAAGTAACAATTGGAGATATTGACCCAGGCGGGATATGTGGACGACTATGTGGAGATGAAGGGCATGAAGGCCACCGTGGAGCATAAACACAATCCTAACAACATCTTAGATGATAATGAGATGGGGCACGAGTTTAAAATCATCCATGGGGAATAAAGTTTGAACTAAATTCAAGACAGTATTGATCCAATGGAGTTAAAGAATGTTACTACGGTCATGAATGTTTTTTAGATCAACCCTGCCAAGCCATCAATAGGAAAGCGCCATTGACCAGAAGACATTGAATATAACAAGCATATAGTCTTGACCGAGGAAGACCTAGTCGGAGTCAGTGCTCTGCATCATGAGGCGCCCGTAATCACTCTCAAATCGCAAACTGGGATGTGGATAAGCTACTATTTGACCTGGGAGATTTTTAGAGGATATATACTTGAAACTGTTCAGCAAATTCAACTTTGATATGGAGGATTTTAAGGAAGCGACCATAACTTTGGTTGGATTTGTTAGGAATATGACCATGCCTCTAGGGAAGGTTGTACTTCAAGTGTGAATTAGGAATATCTCAAAGCTAATCGACTTTTTAGTGGTAGACATTGAGTCCCCCTACAATTCTATCCCGGGATAAGGATGGATCTATGCTATGAAGGTCGTTACCTACCCTTAGCACCAAATTCTCAAATATATCACCAATCAAGGGATAATAGAGATAAGAGAAAAATAAATTATTTCTCGTCAACGCTTTATCGCTTTCATCATGCCTAATAAGGAAAATAAGGAAAAGAAAATGGATGTGTACGAAGTGACCAAGGACGGTGCCACTCCGTCCAAGTAGAAACTAAAGTACGTTAGATCGGGGGTGGAAGAAATAAGGGTGGCGCCTATACATAGAGTTATAGAACTATTGCAAGAACTTGTGTTCGACGATTAACACATGGAGAAATTATTTTTGATATGCTGGTGACTTACCGATAAAAAAAAGTGAGAATTGATCTCTTTTCTCAAAGAGAATCGCTTGACAACCTTTTGATATTCCTGGGATTGATCCTGAAGTCACGTGACACTAACTTCACATAAACCAATCATTCAGGTGGATCACGCAAAAGGTGAACTGAATAATCCTAAAAAATTAAAAGTTATGGAAGGAGAAGTAGGGAAACTTCTAAAGGTAAGGTCCATTAACAAAGTTCAATTCCCCAAGTGTCACTCTAACTCAATTATTACCAAGTAGAGCAATGGAAATTAGAGAGTCTGCATCTACCTCATCGACCTCTACATAGCCTGCCACCAAGATAACTTTCCTCTATCAAAGATTAATCGATTGGTCCATGATATAACCAACCAAGAACCGATGAATTTCCTTCATGCATACTCTGGGTATCATCAGATCGCTTTGTTCAGTACCGACCATGAGAAGACTTCATTTATTACCACCTTTAACCTATATTTTTACATAGTCATGCAATTTGGACTCAAGTTAGAGGGAGAAACTTACCAATGGTTGCTTACTCTTGTGTCCAAAATATGTTGTCCAATGCCTAAGTGACATGTATCACGAAAGTCCGCACAAACACATGAAAATATGATTAAGGGCCTGCAATAGGCCTCAACTTGTAAACAAGGTCAAGACTTGGAACGTTATCAAGATAAAACTTTACTCATCATCTCAAGTTTATCAACACAGGCCGCATACTTCATACCTCGACCCATAGACTGACAACTGTCCACCTTTTAAAAAGATTCCACCTTATCCACCCTTATCCACAAGTCGCGTGGATAGTTCATGTAAGGCTCCTAATCAACCCTTATAAATATTGGTACTAATTCCTCATTTAATAAGCAAAAATAAAGTAGCCAAAATCACTCTAGCTTCTCTCTACACCGGAGTCCTCAATTCGGTTACCTGCTCCGATAACGTCAACAAAACATATCATCGGCCTCATAGAAGATTACTTTATAAATAATCAGCCTCGACTGAACAATAGCATATATGTTCGTGTTTTTAAACTAGGGATCAAGTTTGGTATCTACTTAAGTATCAGAAGACTACAACGTTAGAGATGAACGGACGTTGGCAAACTTACGGGTTGCCCATGACTTGATCGCTTGGTTAAAAAAGTTCATATCCAACAGTTTTCATGAGGAAATAATTTCCATATGGATGCATTAATCACTTTGGGTCCAGCAGTCGACTCTGACCTCAAAATAACAATTAAGGTGGATTACCTTGACCAATATAACATCATGAAGCCAAAGATCTCCGAATAAGTCCTTGCCATCTGAAAAGCTTCCAGCTGGATGAACCCAATTATAACATAACTACAAGAGGATATTTTTCCCTCCGATAAGAAAAAAGTTCATTAGACGAAGGTGAAAGCAAATAGGTTTTACCTATCACTTGAGGGGAATATTTAAAAGTGTTTTTTATCAGGACCATACCTCCAATGCGTGCATCTAATTGACATTGATCAAGTTTTATATGAGCTCTATCATGGAATTTATGGAAGTCATGTCGGAGGAATGTCTTTAGAATTCAGGGCCACCAAAGAAGGGTACTGGTGGACTTATATGCAGAAAGATGCAATATCGTGTGTAATAAAGTGAAAGAAATGTTAAGAGTTCTCCCCCATGCTTCACTAATCAGCCAACGATCTCAAGTCACTAACCAGTCCTTGTATTTTTTCCTAATAGGGATTGGACATTATGGGTCCCTTACCCATAACACCAGGAAATTGGAAGTACCTCCTAGTCGGCACTGATTATATCATCAAATATGTATAGGCTAAACCTTTATAAAATTTAAGGACACCGATATGATAAGATTTGTCTGGAGAAACATTATGACCCATTTTGGCATGCTAAGAACAATCCCAATCGATAATGGAACACAATTTGAAAGCAGACCATTACAATACTTCTGCAATATCCACAACATTAAAGATGAGTTTATCCCATATATTAAAATAGGAGTTTATCCCATATATTCAAACATGAGTTTATTATATGTGCGTGCGTAGAAAATATATTTTTTGTTTTGAGTAAAAGTGGTGAATGATGTCGTTGGAATTTAAAGTGTAACCTTTTTTTATAGAAAATAAAGTATGTGCAATATAACTAATAATGGATGAGATGTTAATGTGAAAGTAAGAGTTAAATTGAGAATTTATATAACTAATGTAAAAATAAATAAATTTAGAGAGAGAAAAACGGTATTTGGACATTCTTTGGAGACTTGAGGTTTGAGCTTGATCCTTGATGATCTTACTTGCAAGTTGAGATGAATTTTTGATGAGAGAGAAGAAAATTTGTGCTAAATTGGGTATGAAAGTGACGGGAATGAAAGATGGGAAGGAATTTCACAAAAGAAAACTTCGCTGATTACAGGAGAATGTTGCTGAGATCACTGGTATTGATGGTTATGAGATGTGTATTGGAAGTGAGATAATTCCCTTATTATAAGTGTAGGGGGACTACCGATCCGTATACCCCTAGCCCTGCCAATCGACAAGTGACCCTTGACAGACTACCGATTGGCAGGGAAATGGACCTGCCAATCGACAATCTCGTGTATATTTTTTTTGAAAAAAATGATTGTAGAACGCAATATGTAAATCCAAATCATGCATGGGTCATACCGTTATAAAGTTAATTAAAATACCATAAAGAGTCCTTTGGTCGGCTCCCGGGTCGGGAGTTGACTTTGGGTTAACCGGGGATTGGAAGCGCCCGTTGGTCCTTTGGACGAGTGATCGTCTAACGATATGGACCGTGCATCCAAATCGTAAGTCAGAATCGCGAACAGGGGGGACTCTTGTAAAGGTTATGCATGTCAATTTGACCTTCTAAAGATCTTAGCTCGATTAGGAGAGTTGACTTTGGTCAATCGGGGCGTGAAAGTGCCCGGTGATCTTTCAGAGTAAAATGGGTCGTTCGTCTGTACTGTAAGGCTGATTTATACACTGGCTGGACCAATAGAAAGGATATTTAGTGCCCTTCAAATATTTATTCAGTATTTTTAGAGCTAAAGAGTTGACTTTTGTCAAATAGAGCCCGAGAGCACCCGGTGGTCTCCGAATCATGTTTTGGGGGGAAACAAATCGTTCGTCCAAACCATTATGCCAATTCATACATGTGGTGGAATATTGGAAAGGGGATTCAATGCCCTTTTAAGACTCATTGAGATTTGGGTCTGAGGATAGAGTTAATCGGATTCAAACGGGGCTCGAGAGTGCCCGATGGCCTCTAGATCGATACTTGGAGTATGACTTATGCTTTTTATTAAAAGGGGTAGGTGTTAGGGACCTAAGGAGAGACTTAGGGGGTCCTAGAATATGGTGTCTATAGTGCCCCTCGAAGGATGAGCTTGGAATAAGTGAAAGCCGTCGAATAAACACCAGATGATGTTTTGGAAATAGGTAGATTCTGAGGACTAATAAGGGACAAGGATGATCGATTCAGGGAGTCGAGGTCAATTATGAGGACCTAAGGTAATGCTGGGGATAGCTAATTCTGAGGGTCGAGTCAATTATGAGGACCTAAGGTAGGAGGGAAAAATTATGAGGGTCGAGGCCAATTTTGAGGACTTTAAGTGGGAGCGACCAATTCTGAGGGTTGATGTCAATTATGAGGACCTTAAGTGGGAGCAACCAATTATGAGGGTCGTCGTCAATTCTGAGGACCTTAAGTAGGAGTGACCAATTCTGAGGGTCGAGCTTAATTCTGAGGACCTTAAGGTGGGTGCAACCAATTCTGAGGGTCGAGGTCAATTTTGAAGACCTTAAGTAGGAGCGACCAATTCTGAGGGTCGAGGTCAATTATGAGGACCTTAAGTGTAAGAGACCAATTATGATGGTCGATGTCAATTCTGAGCACCTTAAGTTGAAGTGACTAATTATGAGGGTCGAGGTCTGTTATGAGGACCTTAAGTGGGAGCGACCAGTTATGAGGGTCGAGGTCAATTCTGAGGACCTTAAGTGGGAGCGACCGATTCTGAGGGTCGAGGTCAATTATGAGGACCTTAAATTGAAGCGACCGATTATGAGGGTCGAGGTCAATTATGAGGACCTTAAGTGGGAACGACCAATTATGAGGGTCGAGTTCAATTAAGTGGGAGCGACCGATTATGAGGGTCGAGGTTAATTCTGAGGACCTTGAGTGCAAGATGTGGGGTATAGATCTCCTGGGATTTTTTGTTTGAGACTTTACTAGGGAGGAGACATCCATTCTGGGTATTATGTCCTTTGAGAAGAGTTAAAAATCTTATTCTAGGAATTTTTGATTGGAGAGACAGCTAATAACTTGAGGTTTTGAGGTTGCGCTGGGGAATGAGTTATTTGGGGAGAGATTTAGGGTTTTTAGCTTTTTTTGGGAAAATTGGAATTTTTCTAAAAAAGTTTTATTCAGGAATTCCTATTGCAAAATGTGTAGCTCTGCTGAGGTGGTACTTGATTTCTGCTGAACATGAAGTTCTTGGGATTCTGCTAGGGAGTGGTAATGGGTGCTCTGATTTTTATGGTTTTAAGCTGGGGATAAAAATGTGGAATTAATCTAGTTGGGGACTTAGGGAAGTTAAAAAATTATTTCCTTGGTGAAGAAATGTTCCAATACTTATTGGGTAATTTTAGAAATTTTTTGGAATTTTTTGCAAGAAATTTTAGGGGGTTGCCTACCGGCAGGTTATGGGAGGGATGGTCAATTGTAGACCTGTCAACGGGTCGGTTTGGGTCATGTACGGATTACGGATCAAAACACCCCTAACCCATACACGACCCATTAAGGCTAACGTGTCTAATGAAAATACCCAAATAGGAACTATTAATATTAACGGGTACACGACCCGAACCGTTACCACCCGCTAATATTAACGAATCGGTTTGGGTCTAAACGAGTAATGGGTTGGGTGACCCTATAGTACCCGTTAGTCTTTAATAGTTTAAAAATAATGGGTTTTAATTGTAATTCTTATTGGGTATAGGTTGGGTGACCCAATAGTACCCGTTAGTCTTAAAGGATTTAAAAATAATGGGTTTGAATGGTTATTCTTATCGGGTACGGGTTGGGTGACCCTATAGTACCCGTTAGTGTTAACAGGTAGAAACATGTTAAAAAGGGTACAAGTAAATTTCCAAACCCAAACCTTTAGTGTTAACGGGTCTACCGTGTTAACCCATTAATGACCTAAACCCAATAAAGGTAAACCCATTAACTTATAATTTCGTGTCGGGTTGTGTCGTGTTAACGGGTTATTGTATTTTTTGACAGGTCTAGTCAATCGATAATGGCATAGTCATTTAGGCTGCCTTGGGAAGTGTAATAGGTAGGTGCTAATGGGTGCAACAGCTGCTAGGGATTAACTGTGAGGGTACGCAGATAAGGTGGATCATATGCTGAGGGTGATGATGAAGTGAGGGCCGACAACGTTGGGATATGTGGGGATGTAGGTGACCTTTTACCCTTGAGGGATGGCTCCTCCTGATATGGGGGTGATGGGTCAGCATGTACAGATGCAACGGTTGATGGAACGTGAGTTTGGGTACGTCTGGTACCTAGGAGAGAGGGTTGTAGGGCAGATAAAGTGGTATCCAATTTGGGTTCTTTCCTTCCCGGATTTTCTTGCAGATTCATCATTGATCGGGGGAACTCGGTGTTGACCATATTGCATGGAATTGCACCTGAAAAGAGACTAAAAAAAGGCAAAAAGAGATGAACATTTTTGTTTGAGTATCTTGATTTAGTGGTTTACTATATATGATCTTTAATTTGTTATTGAGTTTTTTCTTTGATAATAAGTAGGAAAAGTGTGTTTTTTGGAAATTTTTGAAAATATTTTTGGCATGTTTGAGTAGAAGATGGCCTCGAAGGCTTGGTTGAAAAAGATCTTTCCTTTTGAAGGGATTTATTTTAAGAAGAAGTAGAAAAAAATGAGTTTTTTGGAATTTTTTGAATAAAAGAAGGCTCAGTTGGTATATGGATGAGGAGAAAGAAAGCTTGGTTGTAAAGTGAAGCTTGTCGCCTTCATTGGATTGGTCTGAATCTGGGGTGTTGAACATGCTGGTTTTTGCTGGAGTGTTGACTTGGGCCTTACTTTTAGGCTCTTGCTAGTGACCAGGGATCTGACGGTGGACCCTCAATTGCTGCTATTGTAACACCCCATAATTTTAAATCGGTAATAATTTAATTTAATTAAAAATTCAAAAAAAGTAAAATTTTTGGATTTAATTATTTTTAGCAGTTTAATATGCTGGATTTTATTTATGGAAAATTAGATTTTAATCGAAATTGAAATCGGGGAGAAATCGGGTTTTTATTAACACATAAATTTTTGGGACGACTTGAGCACCTGACCATACCAAATCGATTTGGCCTGGAGGCCGAATCGATTTGGAATGGTTAATGTTGATAGTATGGAGGATTTGTTAGAATTTAAGTTAATTAAAACTCCATAATCTTTTTCATATTAAAACAACTCGAGGTTAGACTTCTCTAAACACTTATATATCAACATTTCAACCAGAAGTCTTTCACATCTTTACCACCTTCCATCAACAAAATCCAAGCCCCAAATTAAATCAAGATTTGACCCAAGTGCTCAAGATTGTTAAAGAACAAATCTTAATCAATTTTTCGAAAGGAATGCAACTATCTAATCAAAATTTTCAACTGAATTTTCATCAGACATAAATACTTATATTCTCTCTCTTTAGTATTAAGCTTTTGAAATATCGCCTAAACCTTAATTTACATGTTTTTCTTAAAATAAATTAGCAACCTAATTTACGATAAGTGAAATTTATGTTGGGACTATTTTTATGAAAAATCTTAATATGAATTAAGACTTATAACCCTTGTGTGATTAGGGTAGAGATGGGATTTTTGGTTAATATGGATGTTGTTTTCATGTAGAAAATTATAGTAGCTTTATTAAATTAAAAAGGAACTTGTGAAATCGCATAAAAACCATGTTGATATATAAAAAACGGAAATTTTGTTGTGTACACTATAAACTTGCATGATGTGGAGTTTATATTAGTTGCATAAAATAAATTATCTTGATTATAGTGATTGATTGAATGAATTAAAATTTGGATAAATTGTGATCGTAAGAGAATTTGGTAGAATCATGGATAAAAATGCATTACGTGAAATATTGGTTTGATTATATTTATCATCATGAGGACGAAGGGATTTTGGGTAGTACACTTTCACCTTAACGTTAGGAATACTTGCTAAGTATGGAAATAGTGGATATCTCTTAGTTATGGTTAACACTTTCTAGGTATGGGATTAATTAGTGTAGATGTTTTCGAATGGGATATTCCATGGTGGGACAGATTTTCGTGTTGTTCTTTTGATTAGAGGGTTTAAGCGCGAGACTAGAAGTAAATTAATGGTAGAGATTTATACTATATGATAGAGTAGTACATACTTGTATTTTGGAGACCTCTAAGTATGGGAATATGGGTAGATTTGAGAATTTTTTCTCTATAATAGGGTGGAGAAAATATAAAATAATGAAAAATTGAAGAATTTAGAATTAATGCCTAAGATAATAAACTAGTATTAAAATGGAAAGGTGTTGTTAATAAGTGCAGAACTCACAGAATACATATTGGCTGGCTATTGCGACGTGGGGGTATGTTAACGTCATTAATATGTGCAGGACTGGTAGAATACGGTTTGGCTGACTATTATGACCTGTCGTGCATGGAACCTCGTCAATAAGTGATGGGTTAACAAAATTGGTCTGACTGGCTATATTGAGGGGAATGTGTGTGGTGGAAAACTTTAGTCAGGCCTGAATAAGTGCATGGCATACAGTAGGGTCGGCTATCTATGACGACGCCGATGTAAAAATAAATAATTTAATTAATCAATTTAAATAAATATGGTGACTTTAACATAATTATCAGATTTTTATAACATAAGTTGGACCTAAACTGTTGGGGTGACAAAATTATGTGATTAGATGATAGTAGTTTATTTTACTCGCATATTAATAATTATCTCATTTAAATTAAAATACTCTATTGTGGTGTTTATCATGTGTAATGCTAATATTTGGGTTCACGAACCCTAATTGGGAAGATTAGCTAGTGTTCATAGGGTGGGCTCTGACCCGATGCGTTGACTAACATTTCAGGTGTAGTGCTGGAGTAGCTACCTATGAGTGATTAGAGATATTTTTGAGGTGTAACTGAAGATTTATTTATTTTAGATGTTCAATATCTTAGATTAATTTTTTCATTGCGTCGTATTTATTACGAGACTTTATTTATGGATTTGGGGGGCCAATCGGTTCCAAAGTCGTTTACGATTTATGTCACATATTCGGAGTTGGATTATTCATTTGAACTCATATTTATTTAGAGTTGGATTTTTTTGGACATTACCATGGTGAGGGAGTTTAATATTGCATGGATGATTATATTTATTGGATTAATCTGATTATTATCTTGTGGGTAAATTTTTAAATGTCTCATATCTATCACATGCTAAGAATGATTACTTATTTAATGACGCCCGACGTAGTTTGATGGCGGCGACTGGCCACCTCACTTGTCAGATTACGTGGGGTGTTATAAATGGTATCAGAGCATGATCTTAGGTCTCGTAGGTTGTGAGTCCATTTACTTTGGCATTAACGATATTTATCCCCTTTGTTGATTCATACTCCTTAAGGTATTAGGTCTAGCGTACGTGTTAGCTGTGTTCCTTGGAGATAGGGAGTTTTGTGTTAAGGACGTTGTAGGCATTGTGGTTAAAACAAGTAAGGTTGTTGTGAATATACTTAGAAGTGCTTTTGGGAGATGAGATTTATTTTGGATATCGTTAGTGCAGATGTTAGATATCTCTAGTATCAATTTGGTGATGTGATTTGATTTGAGGACTTCAGTATTTGATGACTATTGGAGAGATAATCGAGTGGTGATACGTGGGAGAGCGTAGTATGTTGTTATTTTCATAAATATACTTATATATATAGGTGATATATATTGTATTTTTGTTCGTGGGGTAGGTGCATGTAGGATTGGGTGTATGGACGCCCGATTGTGGCATTCTATGGGTAGGCATATATGAGACTTATTTAATTTTATGCGTTTACGTTTCATCGAATTTTGAGGTTGAAATTCGTGTGCCGGTGGAGAAGTATATAACCCTCGATAATTTTAAACCGGTAATAATTTAATTTAATTCGGAATTAAAAAAAATAAAATTTTTGGATTTAAATATCTTTAGAAATTTAATATGTTGGATTTTATTTATGGAAAATAGGATTTTACTCGGAATTGAAATCGAGAGAGAAATCAGTTTTTTTTATTCATATATATAAATTTTAGGGATGTCTTGATCACCTGACCAGACTGAATCGATTCGTTCTGGAGGGCGAATCGATTCGTAATGGTCATTGTCGGTAGTAGGGAGGATTTTCTAGAGTATAAGTTAATTAAAACACCTTAATCTTTTTTCATATTGAAACAATGCGAGGTTAGACTTTTCAAAACACTTTTTCATCAACATTTAAACCACAAGTCTTCCACAAAAACTTTACCACCTTTCATCAACAAAACCCTTGCCCTAAATAAAATCAATATATAACCCAAGTTTTGAAGGTTCAAACAGTGTTTTCTCAATATTGTTCAAGAACAAAAGTTTATCAATTTTTCGAGAGGAACACAACTATCTAATTAGAATTTTCAACCGATTTTTCATCAGACATGAATACTTCTATTCCCTCTTTTTAGTATTATGCATTTTAAATATCGCCTAAACCTTAACTTACATTTTTTTCTTAAAATAAATTAGCAACCTTAATTAGTGAAAGTGAAAATTTTGTTGGGACTGTCTTTATAAAAAAATATTAATATGAATTTATACTTATAACCCTTACGTGCTTAGGGTAGAGATCGACTTGTTGGTTAATATGGATGTTGTTTCGCTTGTAGAAAATTATAGTAGCTTTATTAAATTAAAAAGGAACTTGTGAAATCACATAAAAACCATGTTGGTATAAAAAAAAGGAATTTTTTTTGTGTACGCCATAAACTTGCATGATGTGGAGTTTATGTTAGTTGCATAAAATAAATTATCTTGATTATAGTGATTGATTGAAAGAATTAAAATTGGGATAAATTGTGATCGTAAGAGAAATTGGTAGAATCATGGATAAAAATGCATTACATGAAATATTAGTTTGATTATATTTATCATTGCGGGGAAGATGGGATTTTGGGTAGTACGCTCTCACCTTAATGTTATGAATACTTTCTAGGTATGAGACTAGTGGGTATGTCTTAGTTGTGGTTAATGCTTTCTAGGTATGTGACTAGTTAGTGTAAATTATTACGGATGGGATATTTCAGGGTGGGGTTGATTTTCGTGTCGTTCTGTTGATTCAAGGGTCTAAGAACGAGACTAAAGAAAATTAATGGTATAGATTTATCCTATCTGATAGAGTATAATGTACTTGTATTTTGGAGACCTTTAGATATGGGACTAGGGGTAGATTTGAGAATTTGTGCTCTATAATCGGGTGGGGCTAGTATAAAATAATGAGAAATTGAATAATTTATAATTAATGCCTGAGATAATAAACGAGTATTAAAATGGATAGGCCTCGTTAATAAATGCTGAATTGACAGAATACGGGTTGGCTGGCTATTGTGACACGTGTGTGTGTTCATGTCATTAATAAGTGCAGGACTGACAGAATACAGGTTAGCTGACTATTATGACGGGTCATGCGTGGAACCTCATCAATAAGTGCAGGGTTAATGAAATTGGGTGCCGACTCGCTATATCAAGGGGAATGCGTATGTTGGAAAACTTTTGACGGGCCAGAATAAGTGAAGTAAATACAGTAGGGTCAGTTGGCTACGAAGGCACCGCTATAAAAATAAGTAAATTAATTACTCGATTTAAATAAAGATGGTGACCTTAGCATAATTATCGGATTGTGATAACATAAGTTGGACCTAAACTGTTGGGGTGGCATAATTACCTGATTAGATGATAGTAGTTTATTTTACTCGCTTATTAATAATTATCTCGTTTAAATTTAAATACTCTATTGTGGTATTTATGATGTATAATGCCACTGTATGGGTTTGCAAACCCTAATTGGGGAGAGTATCTAGTATTCATGAGGTGGGCTATGACCCATTACGTTGACTAACATTTCTGGTGTAGCGCGGGAGTAGCTGCATATGAGTGATTAGAGATATTTTGGAGGTGCAACTGGAGATTTATTTATTTATTTTATATGTTCAGTATCTTAGATTTACTTTTTCATTCTGTCGTATTTATTATGAAACTTAATTTATGGATTTGGTAGACCAATCGGTTCCAAAGTTATTTACGGTTTATATCAGATATTCAGAGTTGGATTATTCATTTGAACTTATATTTATTTGGAGTTGGATTATTTTGGAGATTGAAATGGTGATGGATTTTAATCTTGCATGGATGATTATATTTATTGGATTAATCTGATTATTATCTTGTGAATAATTTTTATATGTCTCATATCTGTCACCTGTTAAGAATGATTACTTATGTAGTGACGCTTGACTTAGTTTGACGGCGGCGACTGACCACCTCGCTTGTCAGATTGCGTGGGGTGTTATAAATGGTATCAGAGCACGGTCTTAGGTATCGTAGGTTGTGAGTCTAATTACTTTCATAGTAATGATATTTGATCCTTTTTGTTGATTCTTACTCCTTAAGGTATTAGGTCTAGCATACGTGTTAGATGTGTTCCTTGGAGATAGGGAGTTTTGTGTCAAGGACGTGGTAGGAATTGAGGTTAAAACTAGTAATCTTGATGTGAAGATACTTAGAAGTGATTTTAGGAGATGAGATTTATTTTAGATACTGTTAGTGCAGATGTTAGATATCTCTAGTATCAATTTGGTGATGTGATTTGATTTGAGGACTTCAGTGTTTGTTGACTATTGGAGAGAGAATCAAGTGGTGATACGTGGGAGAGCGTAGTATGTCGTTATTTTCAAAAATATACTTATATATATAGGTGATATATATATTGTACTTTTGGTCGTGGGGTAGGTGCATGTAGGATTGGGTGTATGGGCGCCCGATCGTGGCATTCTATGGGTAGACATATATGAGGCTTATTTAATTTTATGCTTTTACGTTTTGTCGAATTTCAAGGTTGAAATTCGTGTGCCAGTGGGGAAGTATATAATACCCGATAATTTTAAACCGGTGGCAACTTAATTTAATTCGGAATTAAAAAAAATAAAATTTTTGGATTAGATATTTTTAGCAATTTAATACGTTGGATTTTATTTATGGAAAATAGGATTTTACTCAGAATTGAAATCGAGAGAGAAATTAGGTTTTTATTCATATCTATAAATTTGTGGGATGTCTTGATCACCTGACCAGACCGAATAGATTCGGCGTGGAGGGTGAATTGATTCAGAATGGTCAGTGTCAGCAGTAGGGAGGATTTTTTAGAGTTTAAGTTAATTAAAACTCCTTAATCTTTTTTCATATTAAAACAACACGAGGTTAGTCTTTTCAAAACACTTTTTCATCAACATTTAAACCACAAGTCTTCCACAAAAACTTTACCACCTTTCATCAACAAAACCCTTGCCCGAAATTATATCAAGATTTAGCCCAAGTTTTGAAGGTTCAAATGGTGTTTTCTCAAGATTGTTCAAGAACAAATATTTATCAAATTTTTGAGAGGAATGCAGGTATCTAATTAGAAATTTCAGCCGACTTTTTATCAGACATGAATAGTTCTATCCCCTCTCTTTAGTATTATGCATTTTAAATATCGCCTAAACCTTAACTTACATTTTTTTCTTAAAATAAATTGGCAACCTTAATTAGTGAAGGTGAAAATTATGTTGGGACTGTTTTTATAAAAAATATTAATATGAATTAAAACTTATAACCCTTATGTGCTTAGGGTAGATATCGACTTTTTGGTTAATATGGATTTTGTTTTGCTTGTAGAAAATTATAGTAGCTTTATTAAATTAAAAAGGGACGTGTGAAATCACATAGAAACCATGTTGGTATATAAAAAAGGAAATTTTGTTGTGTACACCGTAAACTTGCATGATGTGGAGTGTATATTAGTTGCATAAAATAAATTATCTTGATTATAGTGATTGATTGAACGAATTAAAATTGTGATAAATTTTGATCGTAAGAGAAATTGGTAGAATCATGGATAAAAATGAATTACGTGAAATATTAGTTTGATTACATTTATCATTGCGGGGACGATGGTATTTTGGGTAGTACTCTCTCACTTTAATGTTAGGAATACTTGCTAGGTATGGGACTAGTGGGTATGTCTTAGTTGTGGTTAATGCTTTCTAGGTATGTGACTAGTTAGTGTAAATTATTACGGATGGGATATTTCAGGGTGGGGTTGATTTTCGTGTCGTTCTGTTGATTCAAGGGTCTAAGAACGAGACTAAAGAAAATTAATGGTATAGATTTATCCTATATGATAGAGTTGAAAATACTTGTATTTTGGAGACGTCTAGGTATGGGAATAGGGGTAGATTTGAGAATTTGTGCTCTATAATAAGGTGGGGCTAGTATAAAATAATGACAAATTGAATAATTTGTAATTAATGCCTAAGATAATAAACGGGTATTAAAATAGATAGGGTCGTTAATAAATCTAGAAATGACAAAATACAGGTTGGCTGGCTATTGTTACGTGTGTGTGTTGGCATCATTAATAAGTACATGACTTACAGAATACGGGTTAGATGGCTATTATGACGGGTCATGCGTGGAACCTTGTCAATAAGTATAGGGTTAATGAAATTGGGCCGACTGGATATATCAAGGGGAATGTGTGTGGTAGAAAATTTTTGGCGGGCCCGAATAAGTGAAGGACATACAGTAGGGTCAGTTGGATACGAAGGCGCTTCTATAAAAATAAATAAGTTAATTAATCGATTTCAGTAAAGATGGCGACCTTAGCATAATTATTGGATTGTGATAACATAATTAGGACCTAAACTGTTGGGGTGGCGTAATTACCTGATTAGATGATAGTAGTTTATTTTACTCGCTTGTTAATAATTATCTCATTTAAATTAAAATACTCTATTGTGGTGTTTATCATGTATAATGCTACTGTATGGGTTCACGAGCCCTAATTGGGGAGAGTATCTAGCATTCATGCGGTGGACTCTGAACCATTGCGTTGACTAACATTTCTGGTGTAGTGCTGGAGTAGCTGCATAGGAGTGATTAGAGATATTTTGGAGATGAAATTGGAGATTTATTTATTTTAGATGTTCAGTAGCTTAGATTTATTTTTCTATTCCATCGTATTTATTATGAGACATTATTTATGGATTTGGTGGGCCAATCAGTTGCAAAGTTATTTACTGTTTATATAAGATATTCAGAGTTAGATTATTCATTTGAACTTATATTTATTGGAGTTGGGTTATTTTGGAGATTAACATGGTGATGAATTTTAATATTGCATGTATGATTATATTTATTGGATTAATCTGATTATTATCTTGCGGATAAATTTTTATATGTCTCATATTTGTCACATGTTAAGAATGATTACTTATTTAGTGACGCTCGACGTAGTTTGATGGCGGCGGCTGGCCACCTTGCTTGTCAGATCGTGTGTGGTGTTACAAATGGTATCAAAGCATGATCTTAGGTATCGTAGGTTGTGAGTCCATTTAGATTTCGCGTTAACAATATTTAATCCCCTTTGTTGATTCGTACTCCTTAAGGTATTGGGTCTAGTGTACGTGTTAGCTGTGTTTCGGGGAGATAGGGAGTTTTGTGTAAAGAACGTTATATAAATTGAGGTTAAACCTAGTAATCTTGATGTAAAGATACTTAAAAGTGATTTCAGGAGATGAGATATA
This sequence comes from Sambucus nigra, assembly GCA_949130495.1. Lineage (NCBI taxonomy): Eukaryota > Viridiplantae > Streptophyta > Magnoliopsida > Dipsacales > Adoxaceae > Sambucus > Sambucus nigra. Next base: position 201,410,380 of record OX422211.1, on the reverse strand, counting down.
TTTTGTATATCGTTAGTGCAGATGTTAGGTATCTCTAGTTTCAATTTGGTGATGTGATTTGATTTGAGGACTACAATGTTCGATGACTATTGGAGAGAGAATCGAGTGGTGATATGTGGGAGAGCGTAGTACGTCGTTATTTTCATTAATATACTTATATATATATATATATATATATGTCATATTTTTTGTCGTGGGGTAGGTGCGTGTTGGATTGGGTGTATGGGCACCCTTTTGTGGCATTTTATGGGTAGGCATATATGGGCTTATTTTATTTTGCGCGTTTACTTTTTGTCTATTTTTGAGGTCGAAATTCCCGTGCTAGGGGGAAGTATGTAACACCCCATAATTTTAAATCGATAATAATTTAATTTAATTCAAAATTCAAAAAAACTAAAATTTTTGGATTTAATTTTGTTTAGCAATGTTGGATTTTGTTTATGAAAACTAGGACTTTAATCGGAATTGAAATCGGGGGAGAAATTGTGTTTTTATTCATATATATAAATTTTTGGGACATCTTTTGCACCTAACCATACCGAATCGATTCAGAATGGTCAGTGTCGACAGTAAGGAGGATTTGTTAGAGTTAAATTAATTAAAACTCCTTAATCTTTTTCCATATTAAAACAACACGAGGTTAGAATTTTCTAAACACTTTTTCATCATCATTTAAACCATAAGTCTTCCACATCTTTACCACCTTTCATCAACAAAACCCTAGCCCCAAATTAAATCAAGATTTAGACCAAGCTTTGAAGGTTCAAATGGTGTTTTCTCAAGATTGTTCAAGAACAAATCTTTATAAATTTTCTAGTGGAACACAACCATCTAATCAGAATTTTCAATCGACTTTTCATCAGGCATGAATACTTCTATTCTCTCTCTTTAGTATTATGTGTTTTAAATATCGCATAAACCTTAATTTACATATTTTTCTTAAAATAAATTATCAATGTTAATTAGGGAAAGTGAAATTTACGTTGGGACTATTTTTATGAAAAATATTAATATGAATCAATACTTATAACCCTTGTGTGCTTAGGTTAGTGTAATACCCCGTACTTTTATGGATATTTAAATTACATAAGTGGTTGGTGTAATTTGATAATTAGAGGAATTACTGTGAATGGTAATTTTGGAATTAATGAGTGTTAGATTCTTATCGATCTGTGTTACATCTTCTTTTGGGACTAAGTAAATGATTCGGAATATTTTTATGTCATGTCACACTTGGATAAAGTGACGAGAAATATTTCACGTTAGACAAAATGCGTGTTGAGAAGTGTTGGGTCCGATTAGTGAATTTTAGTTAAGTGACTCAGATGGAGATTTCGAGTGCATGGTTTGTTTCGAAATGACTGAGTTAGTCAGAATAGAGTATCCATGGGTAGCGTTTGGGTTCCAGGGACTTTTGGACTAGTAGGGACTCGCAATTGAGTAAACGAGTAATTTTTGGGTTTAATAAGGAGATAAACTCCTTTTCTCTCTTATAAGGCACGAGAGAGAGTGGTGCGCCCAAAATATGGCTTGCGATTCAAGTGCAAATCTATCGCAACAAGTAATAACCGGTAAGTACGGAATCATGATCCACAGGGATTGAAACACTCCTAAGAGAACAGAATTGGGGTAAAGAGACTCTCTAAATGTCACAAAGGTTAAAGTGTAAAAGATGATTTAAAAGTTTGGAAATGTGATTGAGAGTGACCTCTATACTAACATACTATTGATGATTAGATGATTAATTAATGATTAGGGAACTATAAAAAGAACTAAGGTAAGATTGAGTTCAAGAAATTAAGGGGATCGAGGATCATTCTCCCACCTCGGATTCACAAGGGATTATAGGGCTTGGTTGAAATTAATTCTAATCGAGCATAACTAATTAAGTCCGAACATCAACCATGTAGAGACTAAACTCAACAATGGAGGATTAGGGTTTAATTAATTATTGCTAGATGGGTTGGGTTTGTAGTAAAGCTTCAAACACTAACTCTTGCATGACAAGAGAAGTTAAGAAACTATGATACTCCAATACCAACACATGAAGTTCCATTAGAACAATTATAAACCAAACCCTAAAGATTAAGTTCAAGCATCCAAGGTGGGATTTTGATCCCCAATCACAAGTATAGATACTCATAATTGAAACTAAACTACACATGCTAGTTAACAACATACTTAAATTATTTATCTAGTTGAAACACAAACCAATACAAGGGATGGAATTCAATGAAAATTAAAGCTAGTGGAACAAGTAGAGATGAAGTAATTGAACTTATCTTGCATTAATCACAACAATTCAACAAGTAATCAAAGCCTTACAAGTTGGTGAATTGACCTAGGAGAGAGAAGAGAGTGTTTTTGTATCTCCCTAAATATCCAACAAAAGTTATCCATCTACCAAAAAGGGAAAACAAGGGATAAATCCCCCAAAATCCAACCAAAATGGCAAACTAGTAATAAGAGGAAAGCTGGAAATGCAGGGCCGAATCGATTCGGTGCCAAATCTGAATCGATTCGGAAGTGTAGAGAAATGCCCCTGCATGTAACCGAATCGATTCGGTGGTAATGGCGAATCGATTCGGGCCTGCTGCAAAAAGAAGAGTTGCCTATATAGGCATTAATTGTCCCATGCTTCACCGAAACTTCCGTAACTTTTGCGTTCGAGGTCGGATTCAAGCACCGTCGGAGGCCACGCGAAGATAAGAAGAAGTTCTACAACTTTCGTGAAGAAATCGGGAGCAAAACCCGAGTGCTGGAATTACCAAAATGCCCCCAACTATGCAAGTGTCAACGAAACTTTCCGGATTAAGACCAAACTTCCCAAAATGCATTCCCGAGACCTATAAAAGCTCAATAAAGACACATACAAAGTATATATGATGAATTCAGGGGTTAGTCAATAAATGAGTATAAGAACCGGGAAATACATGCACGGGAATGCTAGAATGTACAAATTAACGGGGTATAAAATACAATAAAAGTGACGAATCACACCCCCTAACTTATACATTGCTAGTCCCGAGCAATGAAGTATGAAGAAACAATGGCCAACAATCGTAACCAAAATATAAGAAATAAGTACAACGAAGGAAAAATGCCACTTTCGTAGGCGAACGATTGCATTTAGCGTATGCAATAAGCCGTTAAACCCCTAGGTGGCTCTAGGGGACGAGTGAGGTCTCGTGAGGGTTTCCAGGTATGACACCCACAAACATCAAATCAACTCATACAATGATACTGCAAAATAGCTCAACAAATATCTAAGAAGAACAATTTATCAACAAAGTGAACGAAGCTCACGCAAAAGACGACAATTATCGGCATTAAACAAATAACTTTAAATAAAAATCGAAACCATGGGAATGCGAAATAAGCGGACACATGTGGTAATTTAGATTTGGCAAAACTTTCAAAATCCATACATAAGCTAAGGCATGCATACTCAAGTTCTCTCCGGTTGTTACACTCAACAAATGAAACACTTAGAAATGGGATGTAACACACACGGGACATGCGGGCATTAAGAGTAATTGTAAAGGGAAACTAGGCCACACACATGTCATCAATGAAGAACGCAATTTAAAAGTGAAAAATACAATCTCATGAAAGGATATCGCATATTAACCAAGAGAAAAGCATTTAAACAGATTATCGGTAATGTTCGACCTTTGAATCACATCACCCTAGGATCAAATAGGACTTTTGGGGGTATAGAATTTAGGCTAGGTTAGGGTTTGGAAAAGAACGGGATGTGTGTAGGATCAAAGGAGATTCAGGAATATCGCGCGGGATAATGGATTAAATGGGAAACTTAGGAATCGAAATCAAATTCCACAAGCAATGTATGCATGAGAGTGAGACTTTGATATTAATAAACAAGGTGAAATGGGAAACAACTAGGACCCAAATTATTCGACATTTATTCTTTTCTTTTCTTTTCTTTTCTCTTTTCTCTGATTTTCTCTTCTTTTTCTTCGATTTTCTCTTCTTTTTCTTTGATTTTCTCTTTTTTTTCTTTGATTTTCTCTTTCATAGCTTGATTGCAATCCATATAAACAACATCATTCAATCCTGGGAACAATCCCTAATCAAGGTACGGGAGGAGTAAATAAGGGTTTAGGACTCCAATGTGGAGTTGGACAAGGGATTTGGGGTTCAAACGAAAGGAATAATAAGGCTCAAGGGGGTTGACTAGGGGAAACATTTAAGGGAAAGGTCAAGGTCATATGGGATTAACAACAAAGGCCTATAATCCTTTCCTAGAGTTTCATGTGATTCGCGGGAATCAACACCATTGAAAATCATGCTCAAGTGATAAATCAGTTAGTATGCAATCAAAAGAAAAGAAAATGAGATCGTCAACGAGTTCATTGACAAGAAAGAGATAGAGTGGGTGTATACGCTCACAAATGATGATAAGTCTCAATTTTCACTTTTGTAAGGGTATAGCATGCGCCTTAGAATAACGAATTTGAAACACTTTTAAACCAAATCATAAATAATTATTTGTGTATATGCTCAAAACTTCACAGTTTAATTTTATGATGCTATTCACAATGCAAACAATAACGGGCTAAAGGGTAATAAATCAATGACTCAAAGCATGCTTCATAGCTATACAACAGGATACGTCGATCATATAAGTAATCATAGTAGATATGAGAGAGAAAAAGAAAAAATAAAATAAAAAAAAAATTATTTTTTAATTTTTTTAATTTTTTATATAAATATATACTAACATAATAACCGGCATCACAATTGTAAACCATACCCCCTAACTTGAATGAAACATTGTCCCCAATGTTAGTAGGGATAAAAATTGAAAAGGGGTTAGAAAATAGTCACCCCGCAAGGAGTAACTCGAGAACCGCGCAACGGCATGCTTGTTACAAGTTAGTACCATAAACAAAATTATATACAACAGAGATATATACAAGAACAAATATGAAACCGAAACTGAGTCATTTCATTAATATATAAGAGTTGTGTACATAGGGCAAAATAAAACCAAAATTAGAAAATACAACAATTGTACTCTCTCCTCCCCATACTCACACAACTACCAAAGTACACACCCAACAATCAAAATAAACAACCACCCAAAAATTCAGCAGAAACGGGATCACAACGGCCTACATATCATCCGGATGGCGGCGCGGGGACTCGGGCGCGGGAGGGGCATAAGGGTCATAGAGGTACGGAGGCACAGGAGCCTCGCCCCCTCGGAGATGTGAAAACAAATCCATCTGCGCCCGAGTAATCATGGATATATCGCGCTCGTACGCGCCCCGATAAGCAGAAAAATCGGGCCGGAACGATGCAAAGTTAGACATATACATGCCCGAAACTCGGAGAAGTCAACCTGTAGCTCATCCATACGCACCCCAAGATACGCAATGGGATCTAAAGTAGATGGAGCAGGCGGTGGGACGGGATGAGGTACTTTCGGAATATCCGACATAGGAGCATCCGCAACGTCGGGGGCAACAGGGGCATCCGGGGCATCAAACGCACGCTTCTTTCGCCTCTCCCAATAGTCCTGCCCCAAGCTCTTCGCTATAGTTTTATCATTGAATACCTTGGGCATCCTCGAGATCTTGTCGCTGCCCAAAACCTCACACCCGGCATTCCTACATATCCGAGAAATCCGACGCGCGAAGGGAAGAGTGGTTGTTCCCTTCTCGCTGTAGGCGGCATTGACTATTTGGTGCAAAATGAGGGCGGGTAAGTTGATGACCATGTCATCCGATAAAAGACTATAAAGGAAGAGGGCCTATTTGTAGCGAAGGACCGCCTTGGTCTGAGTAGGGATGATGGAGTTAACGGCGATCAGATGGAGGATACGGTGAATATCGGGCATGCCCGAAGTGGGGAAAGTTTCCCCTGCCCAAATTTTTTCGGGTGCAAGACGCGCAATGAGCTGGTCCTGTGGAATCTGAGGTGCGTCAGCAAGGACCGGGTAATGGTAAAGCTCGGGGTCAGACGCCCCGCTTAGGTGCGTAGCCAATATGGTCTTCGAGATAGTGATCCTCCTCCCCCTCACATATGACTCATATGCGCCACCGCGCATAGACACTAGAGTAGCGTAGAAACGACGTACGTGGTCCTCGTTGACCTCTCCCCTCATGGCCAGATGGGCCTCCCAATTGAATTTCGCCAAAAAACGCCGCAAAGAAGCGGGCATCTCCTCAACAATCACTTCCTTTTCTATAGCAATCGGGAGACTGGTTTTGAACATAGCCCGATACCATTCCATCTCTTCCTTAGAACGGAAGGAGTCAAAACCAGCCCCTCCCCGTCCAGTAACCACATAGGAGGTTGGTTTGGTGATCGAAGGAACCTATAAGAAAAATCAATTTGATACATACACAATTAGTGTAATGCATGAAATTAATTTAGCGTGAAATAGGATCGATATGGAATCGGTGGATGTGCGTCGGGAAAAATTGGTTGAATTGACGTTACCGACGCACACCGCACTCAAACAAGGGTAATTCAACACCAATGTGCGATAAATTGTGCGAAGATGAAGCATTATGGCACAAAATCTCCACAGGGGAATTTCATCGAACACCTAGTGTGTAGAGTATAGAGAGTAGGGTGAAAATGACATTCTCAATGTGGAAAACCCCCAACAAATACTACTTAAACATCAAAGCAACATAGTCAAGTAGTATTTGTTGGTTTCTCATCACAATCAGTGGGAAAATAATGAGTTTTATGCAGAAAATATGTGGATATGGTGAAAATGCATTTTCCATACTTATATACCAAATACACTAAATAAGGAATGACATTGAATTAATAGGGTTGAATTAATACCTTGGATGAGGTTGCCCTAGAAGATGGAGCCATTGGTTGAGTATGAATAGAGGAAGGGAAATGTTTAGGGAGAGGGAAGAATTCGCAGTCAAGGGAAGAAAAGAGAATGAGAAGAGAATGCCCAAAAAAATAAGGGATTTTAAGTGACAGGGGCACCGAATCGATTCGGTGTTTAACCGAATCGATTCGCATATCTCGAACTCAACACTGGCAAGGGGCCGAATCGATTCGGTGGAATACCGAATCGATTCGCAAATGAATACCTGCTACTTTTAATCTACCGAATCGATTCGCCAGAATTGTGAATCGATTCGCAAAAGCAAACTTGGCTACCGGAAGGGGGTGAATCGATTCGGTTTTCCACCGAATCGATTCGGCTTCTGGGATCTCATATTCTGCTTTGCTGAAACATGGTTTTTTGGTGGATGGTTGGATTTGGC